>JARQOC010000006.1:294118059-295441043 GCA_033576535.1 Allobates femoralis
CGGAGCGGGAGGCACAGGGGCACACTGAGGCACTGAGGCACAGGGCACAGGGGCACAGGAGGCACTGAGGCACAGGGGCACAGGGCGGCTGAGGTAGCGACTCGCAATGGCCTCGCGGCCATTGCTCGCGCTACCTCAGCGGTACATCGCTAAATTTGTGGCCGAGCCTCTGGTTCTATTTTCGGCCACCGACTCGCAATGGCCGCTTCGCGGCCATTGTTCGTGCGTGGTGACGTCAGCGGCTCGCAATGGCCGCTACGCGGCCAATGCTTCGCCGTGATGACGTCACAGAGTGTGACATATCCACGGCACGTTGTCGGGGTCCGACACGAAAACGTCTTAGACAATTATATAGTAGATGCACACTTCAGTGTCCTAAAAGCTAAAACAAATTTATAATGACACTGAAGAACAAAAAACAATAATGAAAAGTAATAGACTACCGTAATATTGACTCTTTTGTATTATTAAGCTTTCAGGATTAATAGTGCAAACTTTTTACTGCACATGATCCTATTAGTTATATCAAATATGTGTATCTCAATTTCAATTGCTCCTAGGCTGATTTAACCATGACATGTCAATAAGCAAGTCATCACCTAAAATTACATAGGAAATTATAAAAAGACAGCCATATCGAGTTTGTCATTTAAACCCAAAGGACCTTGTGCTCTAGAGTTCAGGATCCATCTACCTTCCGTTTGTAACAACACTTTATGTAAATCCCCCCTCTGCCTGATGGTGGGATCTTTTCCAACTCAGCAAAGCTTAATATTTCTGGATCGCCATTATGGCAATCCCTGATATGTTGAATCATTCTTTTAGATCCCTTTCCGCTTATCACTGATTGTCTTAACTATGTAAAATCTGCCGCAAGGGCAGAATAATGCATAGACCAGCCAATCCGATCTACAATTGATTAATGATTTCACATTGTGACAAATATTACCTATCTGCAATGTCTTATCAGTTTTGCAGTACTTGCACCAAGGGCAAGTATGGCATTTCAAATTACCTGTTGTTTTTTTACAGCTAACCAATTTCCTTGCGGAATTTCTTTGAGTCTTTTATGAACTAAAATTTCTCCTAAATTTTTACATCGTCTGTATGTTACTATTGGGGGTGCAATTGGGATCTTATTCAATTCCCTATCTGATGTAATTAAATGCCAATGCTTCCTTATAGAAGCTGATATAATATCAAACATTGCATTAAATTTAAAGTTAAAGTAGAATTTCGTATTATTGTCTGTTGTCTCATTCTTTTTCTTTGAATATATTTTAACTTTATCCCTGGCTTCAGTCTGTATTTTACTAGGATAACCTCTATGCTTTAAAGCTTTTTCTAAATCATCAGCTGTATTTATTAACTGTATTGTTACTGCGCTGTAATTGGAATAACTGACTAAATGGGATAGAGGCACTATTAAAGTGTAGAAAGGAATTTGTAGCTGTCTCTTTCCTGCATACAGATCTAACGATCCAATTATCTGTCCTCTCTAATTTTACATCCAAAAATTCCAAATAATCATTTCCAAACACAGATGTAAACAGCATATTGTAAGTGTTTTCCTTAGGGCAGGGACACACTGTCCGGCAGACATCCGAGTTTGATGGAGGAGTCTCGGAAAGGGCTGGATCAGTGACCCTGAACGGCCTCTCTCTCTCTCTCTCTCTCTGGACGGGACTGTCAGCTGCTTGTGTTTTTATGCAGCTCCAGACTCCCTGTCTTGACAGGGAGATGCCGTTCAGGGTCACTGATCCAGCCCTTTCCGAGACTCCTCCGTCAAACTCGGATGAGTGTGTCCGATCCCTTATTCAGATATTCCACAAACCTGTTGAATTGTTCTTCCTCGCCGTCCCAGACAATCAGGACGTCATCTACAAATCTGATAAAATATTTGATTTGCGAAATAAAGGGATTACTTTCAGTATAGATCATATCCATCTCAAACATCGACAAAAATATATTAGCGAGGGTACAAGCGACAGGCGTACCCATCGCTGTACCCTCACATTGCACGAACCATCTATTCAAAAAACTAAATGCATTATTCTCTTAAATGAACCGTAGCGCCTCAGTGATAAAATCAATCACTATTGCATCTGTTCCAACATTATTTAAGATCTGTCTGATTTTATTAATGGCCAAATTATGGGGAATCCGGGTATAAAGACTCTCAATATCTAATGAAGCTAGTTTCCAGTTATTCTGCCAATCGATTTTATCCAGGATTTGTACAAAATCACCCGTATCTTTTACATACGAAGGAATTTTTGAGAGGAAAGGGTGTAGAAACCAGTCCAAATGTTTGGACAAAGGCTCTGTTAGGGAACCTGTCATTGATACAATGGGCCTACCAGGGGGCTCCAACTCGTTCTTATGTATTTTTTGGTAAATAATACCAGTGCGGTTTAACTGGGTATTCAGGGAACAGTTTCTCAGCTTCTGACTTAGAAATTACATTGTAATCAACATACTTCCTAAGCAGTGCACGTAAGTTCATTTGATAAATTAAAGTTGGATCTGAGGGAAGTGGTTTATACGTTCTCTCATTATGGGCCTGCTTATATGCTTCCTTTTTATATTATTCCCTATCTAAGGGTACCTTTACACGTCGCAACATTGCATGCAATTTCATTTGCAACTTACTGGTTGCAGTGAAATCATGGACACATTGTTCCATTTTGTTGCCGTGTACAAATAGAACAATGTGTCCATGATTTCACTGCAACCAGTAAGTTGCAAGTGAAATTGCATGCAATGTTGGAACGTGTAAAGGTACCCTTAGAGTACAATACTACCTCACTTGTCAGCTTTCCGCACGATGGTATTTTCCCACTTGCTCATTATATTAAGAACTTTGTTCTCATTAACAGACAAATTTTGTCCCAATTTAGGGTAAATCAGAGCATGAATGTCCCTATCCACCAGTTCCTCAAACAATTCCAGATTATTGCCTGGGTTAGAGGGGGGAGCAAAATTAGATTTTATTCCGCCCGGAAACACGGGTCTAGATTCATGAGGGTAATCAGTGTCATCCAACACAGGGTCATTAATACCCATTAGTGCTCGGATGTCACTATCCATAGATTTGTCCTTGGCAAAAAAACACAGAGGACCTATTCCAGAATTACAAACCGCAATTTTTGTTGTTGCATTTTTATTTTGAACATTTAGGTTCGAGTAATATTTATGTAAATGAATTTTCCTCAGCTCTAAAATCTATGTAGTCGAATAACTCGGGTACACAGAAATTGAGCCCTTTTTTCAACACGGATGTCATACCTGAAGTCAAAATTTCCTTTGATAGATTATACATTTTCAGATCGGGGATGGTTAGTTGCGGCACCCCAGGGGTTAATGTGCCACAGTAACAACCCCAAGGATTAACTCCCCACACAACCCACAACACTACACTAGCGCCTCCATGCCAGAAGGGGGAGCTAAAGCTGCTTCCCTATATATTTTGGTGTGGAGAGGAAGTGGGGAAGAGCAGAGTGGTGGGAGGAGCTAATGTTGTTTACCTCAGAGTGGCTCCGCCAGATTGGAGATTTTAAATTCCAGACTTTTGTCGGTTAAAATTGAGACTGTGTTACTGGTGCTGCAATCAACAAAGAAGACTTCTGAATCATCCCTCCCTGCTAAAATATCCAATCTGGCAGAAAAAGAAATAAGGCTTTTTTGGACAGTGCAGTCACTACGTGCATATGTTGCTTGTAATAGAGTACCAAGAGGGTTAAGAGTGGTAAAAAACATTGCAATCTAGAATGATGATGTTGGCTTTGCAAAGAAATGGGAACAAGTACAATTGGAGTGCTCAATGAAATTCCTTACACTAGTTCTAGAACAGAACGAATCAGCACATTTAAAAATCACACAAGAGCTACTATCAATAAGACATGATTATGAATCTAGAGTAAAAAAACAGGAATGGGAAAAGTTTATGTTTAAACTAGATACTAAATTAATCCCTTTACAAAAAGATATTAAAGACAACAAAAAAGAAAAATTCATTTGTGATAAAATTGATCATGAACAAGGAAGAATTTCCTCTTGGGGGAAGATCGACGAGACTCCAAAAGAATAAAAAACGTAATCCACTAACCCCTAAAACTCCTAAAAGAACACCAGCAACCCCAGCTGCACCAACAAAGAAACCTAAGAAATCCAAAAATAAAAAGCATACAAATTCATTGTCTGAATTGGAAACAGATTCTGACAATTCAGCAGCACCACCTGCTAAAAACCTACTGAATATGCTCCCCTTTAGGCAGAAAACCAGAAGAGAAAGGCGAAGACGACCTAACAGCATTAACACTGGGGAAAAGGAAACAAGTTTCCTGGAGAGACTAATCACCCCCGATCTGAAAATTTATAATCTATCAAAGGAAATTTTGACTTCAGGTATGACATCCGTGTTGATAAAAGGGCTCAATTTCTGTGTACCCGAGTTATTCGACTACACAGATTTTAGAGCCGACTTATTCAAGGGAATGAGGAAAATACTCGAACCTAAATGTTCAAAATAAAAATGCAACAACAAAAATTGCGGTTTGTAATTCTGGAATAGGTCCTCTGTTTTTTTTTGCCAAGGCCGAATCTATGGATAGTGACATCCAAGCACTAATGGGTATTAATGACCCTGTGTTGGTTGACACTGATTACCCTCATGAATCTAGACCTGTGTTTCAGGGTGGAATAAAATCTAATTTTGTTCCCCCCTCTAACCCAGGCAATAATCTGGAATTGTTTGAGGAACTGTGGATAGGGACATTCATGCTCTGATTTACCCTGAATTGGGACAAAATTTGTCTGTTAATGAGAAAAAAAGCTCTTGATATAATGAGCAAGTGGGAAAATACCATCATGCAGAAAGCTGACAAGGGAGGTAGTATTGTACTCTAAGATAGGGAATCATATAAAAAGGAAGCATATAGGCAGCTCCATAAAGAGAGAACGTATAAACCACTTCCCTCAAATCCAACTTTAATTTATCAAATGAATTTACGTGCACTGCTTAGTCAGAAGCTAAGAAACTGTTCCCTGAATACCCAGTTAAACCGCACTGGTATTATTTACCAAAAATACATAAGAACGAGTTGGAGCCCCCTGGTAGGCCCATTGTGTCAGCGTCAGGTCCCCTTTCAGAGCCTTTATCGAAATATTTGTACTGGTTTTTACACCCTTTCCACTCAAAAATTCCTTCGTATGTAAAAGATATGGGTGATTTTGTACAAATCCTGGATAAAATCGATTGGCAGGACAACTGGAAACTAGCTTCATTAGATATTGAGAGTCTTTATACCCGGATTCCCCATAATTTGGCCATTAATAAAATCAGACAGATCTTAAATAATGTTGGAACAGATGCAATAGTGATTGATTTTATCACTGAGGCGCTACGGTTCATTTTAGAGAATAATGCATTTAGTTTTTTGAATAGATGGTTCGTGCAATGTGAGGGTACAGCGATGGGTACGCCCATCGCTTGTACCCTCGCTAATATATTTTTGGCGATGTTTGAGATCGATATGATCTATACTGAAAGCAGGACCGTATTTAGAGTTCCTGCCGCCCTAGGCACTGTCGGTGGCCGCCCCCCCCCTTACTTATCAGTCAGACTAAGCATATCTGCACACATCATTTTATTTTTCAGGCAGATCCGCTCGGTATTCCGCCTGAAAAAGCAACAAAAAATGCTAAAGGGAATGATGTCTTGCACGGCAATGTAAAAATGACCTGCTGTTCATATGTTCAGTCTTTTGAGGTTTTTCTTTTTAACTGTGTGTCCTATTCCAGCACTCAGGGGGTTTACAGATGTCAGTGCCTGTAGCCTTCAGATACTAGTGGGAACCTCCATACACATGAGACTAAAGTTGGCTAAACCCGAAGATATGAACAGGTTGTGTGGACAGTCTAATGTGTATGGGGGCTCTAACTGATGATTGATTGAGGGAAATAAGGATCCAGCATGTCCGATTACAGGTTGTAGATCCTTTTATCCTTCAAGTAATAAGCTGCAGCCAGAGATGTCTAGCAACAGCTTTGATACAGTATACAGGAACACTGGGCAGAATGAGCGCTCCTGTATATGGGAGACCGGAGTAAGATCGCTGCTGACCGAGTGATTGGACACCTATCTATAGTGATTGGGGGCTTTAATCAAGTGTTTGGCCGACATTCAGCTGTATTTTTAATCAAGCACACTTGCCCTATACTGTTTTAGGATCAAGTCTGTTAAGTTAAATATTACAACATCCACATGACTACATCACCAGATCCACCAGCAATACAATAACACATCACTAGAACCGCTGTCAGTATATCATCAGAACCACTGTCAATATAATACTATTCACCAGAACCACTGTCAATATATCACCAGAACCACTGTCAATATAAGAACCACTGTCAGTATATCACCAGAACCACTGTCAATATAATACTAATTCACCAGAACCACTGTCAGTATATCAAAAGAACCACTGTCAATATAATACTAATTCACCAGAACCGCTCTCAGTATATCACCAGAACCACTGTGAATATAATACTAATTCACCAGAACCACTGTCAGTATATTACCAGAACCACTGTCAATATAATACTAATTCACCAAAACCAGTAAATACATCACCAGAACCCCCATCAATACAATAATACATCGCTATAACCCCCGATAGTACATCACCACAACCACCAGCAATACAATAAATCATCACCAGAACAGTATGTTCCCTATATAAATGTATATGCAGATTCATTGGCATTTTGGGGTTAAATACTCCATTAAAATATCACCAATCATAGCATACATGTACCTTCTACCCCATCCATCCATGTAGCTTCTCTCCCATCCATCCATCCGGCTTTTCCCCATCCATCCATGTAGCTTCTCCCCATCCCCCCATTCATCCATGTAGCTTCTCCCCATCCATCCATCCATGTAGCTTTTCCCACAACACCCATCCATCCATGTAGCATTTCCCCATTCCCCATCCCCCATCCATCTTCTCCCCCCTTTTCCATGCAGCACCCCCATCCATCCATCTTCTCCCCCCTTTCTCATGCCACCCATCCATCCAGCTTCTCCCCAATTCCCATGCCGCCCCCATCCATCCATTCATCCAGCTTCTCCCCCTTTTCCATGCTGCCCCCCATTCATCCATCCATCCATTCATTCATTCATCCATCTTTTCCCCCCTTTTCCATGCCGCTCCACCCCCCCTGCAATCTTCGGCTGTAACAGCGCCTTACCTGACTCCACGCTTCTGGATCCCGGCATCGGCACCCGACATCTTCTTCCTGTGTGACTACATGACAGTGGCCCGCAGATATGCACCATACTATTTGTGGGGGGGAAGGTGGCGGCCCACAGATCTTCTATATGGGGGGGGGCCCACAGACCTGCACCATACTATATGGGGGGTGCCCCAAAGACCTGCACCATGCTATATGTGGTGGCGGCCCAAAGACCTGCATCATGCTATATGATATAGCATGGTGCAAGTCTGTGGGCCACCCCCATGTAGCATGGGACAGGTCTGTGGGCCGCCCCCCATGTAAGCTATATGGGGGGGTGGTCCACAGACCTGCACCATGCTATATGGGGGGGCAGCCCAAAGACCTGCACCATGCTATGGGGGGGCAGCCCACAGACCTGCACCATGCTATATCATATAACATAGTGCAGGTCTGTGTGCCGCTCCCATCATCACCCCTTCATGTTCCATACACAGGCTGCCGGTCTGCAGCCTCATCTGGGGGCTGGGCAGCAGCTCCTGGGCTTGCCTGCCTCCAGGACCATACCAGACAGTGCACTGCAGCCCTGCACTGTCCCCTAAAGCATCCCTAACAGTGCCAGGCTGCCTCACTGCTAGCACTGTTTTCCTGGCAGCACACACATCCCGGCACCACCTGCAGCCGCCGGTAATACATACTGGCTGGTGGCTGTCGGCGATGTACTGCTTGGGCTGGGCTGCCTGTGCACACAGGACACACAGGCAGCACACACACCCTGGCGCCGCAGCCGCCAGTAATACTCTCATACCAGCCGGCGGCTGCCGGCGATATAGCTGCCTGGGCTTGGCCTCCGCGGAGCCGGAGCAGGAAGTCCTCGCCTCCTCACTTCCCCACAGTGTGGGGAATCAAGAGACCCGGCCGCCAGCAGCCCAAAGGCAGAGGTGGGCGAGCACAGGCCAGAAGTTTGAGATGGGTGGGTGGGCGCAGGCTGGAGGTTTGAGGTGGGTGGACGGGTGCAGGCCGGAAGTTTGAGGTGGGTGGGCGGGTAACCCGATGCCCGGAGTTTAATGGGAAAAAAAAAGAAGTTGCTCAGACGTGGCCCCCCACATCCTGGCGCCCTAAGCACGTGCCTACAAGTGCCTAAGGGCAAATACGGCCTGACTGAAAGTAATGCCTTTATATCACAAATCAAATATTTTATCAGATTTGTAGATGATGTCCTGATTGTCTGGGATGGCAAGGAAGAACAATTCAACAGGTTTGTGGAATATCTGACTAAGGGTTCGGACACACTCATCCGAGTTTGATGGAGGAGTCTCGGAAAGGGCTGGATCAGTGACCCTGAACGGCATCTCCTGTCAGGACGGGGAGTCTGGAGCTGCACAAAAACACAAGCAGCCAACAGTCCCGTCCAGAGAGAGAGAGAGGCCGTTCAGGGTCACTGATCCAGCCCTTTCCGAGACTCCTCCGTCAAACTCGGATGTCTGTCTGACAGTGTGTCCCTGCCCTAAGGAAAACACTTACAATATGCTGGAATTTTTGGATGTAAAATTAGAGATTACAGATAATCGGATCATTAGATCTATATACAGGAAAGAAACAGCTACAAATTCCTTTTTACACTTTAATAGTGCCCACCCGCTACATACGCGCACCTCTCTCCCATTTAGTCAGTTTTTGCGTTTACAGCGCATTAACAATACAGTAGAAGCAATATAAGGAGAAGCGAACGGGGCACTAGACGTTACCACAGTCAGGTCCTGGACAGTCTTCCAGTATTGGCGTACTCTCAGGTGGCGGTGCACAGCCAAAGCACAGCATTTCAACAGCAATAAAAGAAAGGGCGGCACTCACCGGAGTAGACGGGATAATTCTTTATTCCAGAAGTTCATGGAAAGACAGGGTGCAGGGAGGGGCACGAAGGGCCATTGGACGGACTACGACGCGTTTCGCGACTTATATTGCTTCTACGGGTCCGATCATGAAGGCTAGTAGAAGGCTATCAACAGCAAGCTGATGATTTAGAAAAAGCTTTAAAGCATAGAGGGTATCCTAGTAAAATACAGACTGAAGCCAGGGATAAAGTTAAAATATATTCAAAGAAAAAGAATAAGACAACAGACAATAATACGAGATTCTACTTAAAATTTAATGCAATGTTTGATATTATATCAGCTTCTATAAGGAAGCATTGGCATTTAATTACATCAGATAGGGAATTGAATAAGATCCCAATTGCACCCCCAATAGTAACATACAGACGATATAAAAATTTAGGAGATATTTTAGTTCATAAAAGACTCAAAGAAATTCCGCAAGGAAATTGGTTAACCTGTAAAAAACCAACAGGTAATTTGAAATGCCATACTTGCCTTTGGTGCAAGTACTGCAAAACTGATAAGATATTGCAGATAGGTAATATTTGTCACAATGTGAAATCATTATTCAATTGTAGATCGGATTGGCTGGTCTATGCATTATTCAGCCCTTGCGGCAGATTTTACATAGGTAAGACAATTCGGCCCCTGTTTGTGCGATTCCGGGAGCATCATAATTCAGTGATAAGCGGAAAGGGATCTAAAAGAATGATTCAAAATATTATGGATTGCCATAATGGCGATCCAGAAATATTAAGCTTCGCTGAGTTGGAAAAGATCCCACCTTCAGGCAGAGGGGGGGAATTACATAAAGTGTTGTTACAAACGGAAGGTAGATGGATCCTGAACTCTAGAGCACAGGGTCCATTGGGTTTAAATGACAAACTCGATATGGCTGTCTTTTTATAATTTCCCATGTAATTTTAGGCGATTATTTGCTTATTGACATGTCATGGTTAAATCAGCCTAGGAGCAATTGAAATTGAGATACACATATTTGATATAACTAATAGGATTATGTGCAGTAAAAAGTTTGCTCTATTAATCCTGAAAGTTTAATAATATAAGAGAGTCAATACTAGTCTGTTACTTATTTAATTTTTATTATTGTTTTTTGTTCTTCAGTGTCATTGTAAATTTGTTTTAACTTTTAGGACACTGAAGTGTGCATAATATAATATTTAGTGAACGCAGGTTGCGATCAACTATGTATATGCATAGATATATCATAAGACAGGAATTAAACCTAGTCTTTTGCTACTGTAGTATAATATAATATTTTTTTTGCCATAAATAAGTCTATATTTGGATGGGTATCCCATTTGTTTCCACTTTATAAAGAATATCAGAGTTTTATCTGTCCCTTTCAGACATGATTATAATTCTATAAGTATTCCTTTGTAGTCAGCTGCGGAGCTGATTCAACAGGCGGCTGGAGGGACACAGTAGTGCTTATCCTTAGACCGCAGGTGATGAAGCTTTGCAGGTGATGACTTCAAAGGAATTAGAAAGTGATGTTTTGATTTGCCATGGTTTATCTTGAGGCTTGGTTCACACTGCGGGTCAGACAATCCGATCGAGCCTGTCAGGCCTTATCAGCACACAGCTAATATGCCCTCCGGACCGGTGTGCACCCACACGCAGCTGCCGCCACTGTTGAATCTGGACTGCGGCTGACAGGGAGCTAGCCCGGTCCTGAAACAAGTGCGGTGTGCAGCAGGGGCAATCCGGCCCATAGGCTCCCATGTTAGGGAGCGCCGGATTGCCGGGGCAATCCGGGACAATCCAGGAATTGCCAATTCCCGCAAGCAGCGTTTTTGTGTCCGTGGGAGAATACTGAATTCTCCCGGATTGTCCCGGACAGATAGAAACCAGATGGAAGAGAGCTGCCATCCGGCTTCTATCCGACCCCGTTGGCTGCTATGGGGCCAAAATCCGGTCCGGGGCTGTCGGGTTTACGCGGACAGCCTCGGATCGGAACCATCCCGCAATGTGAAACCGCGTGATAAATATTTATATTCACAGATTTTTGTAGATGTAAAAACTGCATCTTTACATTTTTGTATATGAAGTTTTTATTAACTTAATCATATAATGGATGGTTGCATCAACTTTGATTGTATATTAAATTGTACTTTTTTGTTTTAATACAGCGGCAGTGACGTTGGTTGCCACCCTGTTAGAGGCTGGGCATCACGTCATGGCCACATTGGACCTGTTGAAGCGCATACAGCGTGAAACAGCCGACTGTCGTCCGACTCTGCACCCCCTTCCCTACCTGCACATGTAGCCCCATAAAGGATTAAAACAACACTTCAAAGAAACCGGTGAGTGCTGCCTGAATTCTTTTATGCATGCTTCAAAGTCTTATACATAGGCTGAGCAACACCGGAGTAACACTGGAGTGTACCTGCTGTAGTCCTCACAGAGGAGCTGATTCGCCTGCTTGGAGCCTGTGCCCCAGTTTTCACCTTCACATCTATGTATTTATAAGATTATCTCAGCACAGGAATGTTTTTATTAAACACATCCAATTGTGAATATTACTATTATTCCAAGATCTATTGATTAAAATTAACTTTTAAATTAGCTTTGTTCATGGAAAAACCCATTAAAGGGTTTTGTCACCATAGCAGTGCAATGGTTAAATAGGAAGCAAATAAATAAAAATTTTAAGAGTGCCACCACATAGCCAAAATTTAAAGCATGTGTGGCGCCCCTCTGGCTAGGCGCCACAGAGAGGTATTACACTCTGACAATAAATGTGTTATCTCTGTAAGTTGTTGGCTTATGGTTTAACCTGTGGAGTCTCAAGTTACACACACACAGGAATAGGCCACCTTGGTATAGGGGGACTGGTTATTTAGTAGGTCCCAAAAGGGGGTGGAGCCTAGGTTAGTGAAGAAGTAGTTGAGTGACAGTTACCTCAGACAGTGCTGGGAAGGCAACCAGATAGGACGTGCCTGGCAGGCTGCTGACAGGAGGGATCCCCATCTTTAAGAGGGGGCCCAGGACAGAAGGAAATGGACAGAAATGGTTGGAGACGGTTGGCAATGTTTGGGGAACACCGGCAGCACGGGATGCCGAGGCGGTCAGCAGTTTTTTTTAAGATTACCACCACAGACCCTTTTTTAAAAGTAACTGCACAAACCCTTTTTTAAGAAGACCCACCACAAACTCTTTACTAAGAGTAACTCCACAGAGCCTTTTGTGAGTGGCCACACACAGCCTTTTTTAAGAGTAACCTCACAGACCTTTTATTAAGAGTACCAGCACAGACCTTTTTTTAAGAGTAACTCTACATAGACTGGTACAGAGTGACTAACAGAACCTTTTTTAAGAGGACCCCCACAGTACCTTTATTTAGAGTACCACCACAGATCTTTATTTAAGAGTAACCCTACTGAGACTGGTGCAGTGTGGCTACACAGAGCCTCTTCTAAGAGTACCACCACTGACCCTTTTTTAAGAGTAACCTCACAAGCCCTTTTTTAAGTGAACGCACACAAACCCATTTTTAAGAAGACTCTCACAAACCATTTTTTAAGAAAACTTCCATAATTCCTTTTTTTAACAATAACCCCACAAACTCTTTATAAGAGGACCCCCACAAACCCTTTTTTTAAGAGTAACCCAACAGAAGCCTGGTGCAGAGTGGCCTCACAGAGCCTTTTTAAAGAGGACCCTCACAAACACTTTTTTAAGGCTATTCCCACATGGAGCCTGATGCAGAGTGGCTATACAAAGCCTTTTCTAAATGAAGCCTCACAAACTCTTTTTGAAGACTAACCTAACAGAGCATGGTGCAGAGTGACTATACAAAGCCTTTTTTAATAGGACCCCACAAACCCCGAGTAAAGGAAATATGTATTTGTAGGGGATGTATGACAGCAGCAGTAAATTAATATTTGTTAAAGGCTGCATCTAAACATTAAAGGGGCATAACCTGCATTGTCTTGATTACAAGAACTGAAAACCAAGGGGTCTCCATGAGAAGAGAGAGGGTGAAATCTATTACACCTCTGCAAGCTGCAAAATGGACGGCACCAAAAAGTGCCTAGTGCCAGCCTGACATTTGCTATGTGCTATAGTGGGTGGGTTACTTGGAATAACAGAGCATTTAAAAAGCAATGTATTCATTACTAGATTAGTCATGGTCTAGTTACAGACCGGATATTAGAATATTAAAATGTAAGGCTCTCCTGGAAACCTGAACCTAAGGCAAAACATATAAAAGCTAGAGGCACAAAAAGAATGTTTTTTTTAGATGAATATCACCTAAATTCTGATGTGATTCATATTTCACCTGTCCTTCCCCCCATGTAAAAGAAGAATAACTTTAGACCAAAGTTAGCCCTCCCATGTAACAGAAGAATAACTTTAGAATGGAAGTTAGATATTTCAGTATTTCTCCCATTTTATCTTATAACTGTTTTATACCAACTTTTTTTTTATTGTTACCACTGTAATTTTTATATTAAAGATTTAAACTTTAATACATTTGATCCTTGTATGCTCTAAAGAATACATAGTCTTACAGAGAGTGTGTGATCCTGTTGTAATGGATGCCCTCCCAACCTTTCGGGTGGGCTGTCATCTTAATTGTCTGCTGCCAAATTGGATGCTTTGTCTGAGTGTGTGCACGCCACTGAAAGAACCACACTGACAACCATGTCAAGGTAGAGCTTAATGACAAAGACCTTTATTTTTGGAGGGGTTAACAGTTTTATTACTTATCATTAAAGGGGCATTCCTTAGGGGTGTTTCTAGATGATTGCATCATATTATGCTGAATCTACATTTTATTCTGAAAAACATTCAATTTATTCTGTGTGTTAGTTAGCATTTCAATTTAGCCTTGAATTGTACATTACAGTACATTCAGTCCATGCTGATAAGGAACATCTGTGCAGCTAATTCCAAGACAGTGGAATTCGAAGGGAGGGGAAGGATGGGGGATGCTGCAGTCTGCACACTGGAAGATTTCTGAATGAGTTCTATAAGAGTTATATAGGTTATTAACTATTTATTGCCATAACATTCCCCCCTTTGGAGACATTCAAAAGCTTACCCTAAATCTTTGCCCTAGGCGGCGGAAGGGGAAAACGTAGAGGAAAGGGGAGGACACTTCACCAACAGTGAGGCAAATCGTAACGTCAGAATTCTTTTGCAGTTGGCCTTAGCCGCACCCTAAACTGTCCCTACTCCATCTTCTAAGATGGGTCTCAAGTTCTCGTATTTCTCCATAGGATCTTGCGGCAATGGCAGTGGCATCATTCTCAGGCGTATATTTCTCCTTCATCATCAGGACCTCTGAGATCTGCATACATTGTTGTCACTGTCTCCTTCATGACGCGAGACATCATCTTCTTGATGCAAGGTATTACACAGCATGAAATTGGAGCCACTGTGAATAGAAAACAAAGGATTCCGACGTTACGGTTTGTCTCAATGTTGGTGAAGTGTCCTCCCCTTTCCTCTTCCTTTTAGATATTTAGATAAATTAGATATTTCTGTATGTCTCCTATTTTATTTCATAACTCTTTTGCATATATGTGTGTCCTTTTCATTGTTATCTTTTATATCTTTTTATTGTAAGCATTGTAATTTTTATATTACAGCTTTAAACTTTAATAAGTTTGAACCATGTATGCTCTAAAGAATACATAGCCTTACAGAAAGTGTGTTACCCTGTTGATTATTAAACAGTAATATAGTATGTGGACTCATTACCCCAGGTGAGTGGTGGCAGCTTGTTGTTTAAATGGGGTGTGTAGACCGTGTTGAGGTGTGATTTATACTCACTTTAGAGCCTAGAACAGAGGTTGAGTGCTGGATTGAGTGAGAGAAGATAAATTAACCCTTGTAGGCACTTCCAACGTCACTGTCACTTCGCCATTGGACTCTGTGGCTGGTGTTCCTGCCTCGGCCGCTGGGAGGCGCCGGATTCCATCGGCTGATGGTGCCAGTGATAGGAGGGCCTTATACTCATATGGACCTGCTCCTTTGACGTCAGCCTCTGTCGCTGAACGCCGCCGTGTTTCTCCTTTGAGTGATGTTGGTTGCAGAGTAGCGGGCCCTGCAGAGGTGTCTGATAGGCGCAGCCTTCGTTCTTCTGTCAGAAGTGGGGTGGTTGGTGCCAGTCGTGCATCACCATCTGGCCTGGTTCTAGAGGCGGTCCGGATGAAATCATTAGGCTGTGAGCTCCAGCCTATGGGAGGTAACCACGCCCTTCAAATACATTGGAGCTTGTCTTGCAGACCGCCAGATATAGTTTGGTTCCCCAGTGATATAGTGTGTGTTTGGTTTTGACTCTGACTTTTGCCTGGATTTTCGACTCTGCTATCGACTGACAATTTTGTACCTTAGCTGCCCTCTCAGTTTTGACTCGGACTCCTGACTACGTTCTTCGGATCCTGATTTTTCCCTTCCTGGTGAACTCCCTGCTCTGCTGCTCATAATAGGCAGCTGGGCTCCGCTGTAATTCCAGATCCCTGTATAGGGGTTAAGAGTCTCAGGGTTTCTCGGGGTGCTGCCTTACCAGCAGCTCAGCCTCACAGCGGATGGTCGTCACAGTCACGTGTTGAGAAGTGGGTACATGTCACCCTTTATTAAGAGTAACCCCACAAAGCCTGGTGCAAAGTGGCCTTTTTTAAGAGGACGCTCACAAACCCTTTTTTAAAAGTAACCCAACTGGTGCAGAGCTTGATGTAGAGTACCCACATAGAGCCTGTTTTATGATTATGCAGAGAGAAGTGAAAGGCTGGCTTGACACTGGCGTTTGTGTCTGCATGCGCAGGGCATGCAGACGCAAACGCAGTGCAAACACAGCCCATACTGATGTGAACGCAGCGGAGAATCTCCGCATGCGTTCACATTAGTATGCAGCCCACCAGCCAATCAGCTGTCTCGGGGGCGGTTGAGGATCTCACAACCTGACAAGGTGAGCTGTAACATCAGTGAATCGCTTGCTATTATTGTAAATGGATAAGGCACCATTGCGCTTGTGTTCTCCCTTCTCTCTTATCTACAGCTGCAAAGCTGTCACTTACTTATGACGTGATCCTAGCACATGAAGACAGAAGCAATCTGTTTTGCAATGTGTAAAAAACAACAAGAACCTTTAAATCTGGTATCAATAACCATGACCATACTGATCCACAGTGCTTTTTTTGTAAAAAAATATTTGACGGTACGCATTTCTGGCATTACCTGTTGAGGCACCAGGCAGCATGCAGTGGGCAGCGGCAAACGGCAGTCCCCATACAGCTCTCCAGTCTCCAGCACCAGCAGTGTCAGCACAGCGACGAGGCGCTCAGTGATGATGTCATCACTTGAGTCCCCGCCGAGCTGATCTGCAATGTTGGTAGTCGGCACGGCTGACGCTGAGGGCGAGATCCGCCCTGCACCCCTGCCTGCCCCAGGATTACCGCCGGCGGTGGCCCTCAGCGCTCTTCAGATTTTCCGGTACGCCGTATCGGAATGTACCGCCACAAAAAAAGCACTGCTGACCCATAAAACAAGGTTATGCTCAGTTCACATGTCCAGTAATCATCCCCTAGAGCAGAGGTCCAATCCAGGCTCAAGGCCCACCAACGTGCATTTTTCAGGATCTCTTAGTATTGCACAGGGGTTGAATCATTACCTGTGCAATGATCACATTAGCACTGTGCAATATAAGGAATCCTGAAACTGCACTGTTGGCGGCTTGAGGCTGAGTTGGGACTCTGCCTAGAGTATGCACAAGTTTTCCAAAGATTCTGCAGGATCCATTCTAAAGGATGCCTATTGAATGTGAACTCAGCTAATCAGGTTATTTTTACCACAAAGTGAACCATAGTCTTGGGTCAGACCCTGTCTGCCCCTAGCTTGCTGGATGCACTGAAAACTTAGATATTTTCAGGCTCAGTGCATAGCGTTACCGGCATGTAACTTTATGCTCCACCCATATATATTATCCCTATGGCAACTGGATTCATTGCGCAGCCGCCGACTCCACTTACATGCCCCGGATATGCACTTTTGATGAGCACACAGGAAACGCGGTTTGCAGCGTTTTCCTGTGCGCTCATCAAAAGCGCATATCCGGGGCATGTAAGTGGAGCCGGCGGCTGCATGTAATCCATTTGCCATAGGGATAATATATACAGGTGGCACACAGGGTTACATGCCCCTGCAAGTTTTCAGTGCATCCAGCAGGCTAGGGGCAGACACAAGTCTGACCCTAGCCTTATAAAAGCAAAATTCCAAAAAATAAAGGTATAATTGCGTTTTTTATTTATTTATTTTTGTTAATTCCACTGGGAATTTCTTCGAATTCTCAGTAGATTTTATGGTAAAGTAAAAGGTGTCATTCAAAACTACAAAACTACTACCGTAATTTAGCATATGGTATCCTTGCATATTTTAACAAGCTGTTGGCCCTCGTCCAGCTGCATGGGCCCTTATGATGGTACTGAGTCATTCAGCAATCTATGCTAGGTACAGGCTGCTCATTTCTCGCTCCATCAGGCGTAAAATGCGACGTGCTCAATACTGCTAAGTTGTTATTTTAATGATTAGTCATTTTTACTCTCTGGCCAACAATTTTCTCTAATAATTGGCTCACTTAGTGGGTTGTACAGTGATTTGCACAACAGTATGCTTTCTTATATTTAATAAGTTCAGGAAGTACAGGACATTTATGGGTCAGCAGAGTCAATAGATGGAGAAACCACAGGCCAACCAGTTAATAATGAAATAAAACAAACAAGACTTTGTATGAAGTAAACATATTGTATGCTCAGCATGTCCCCTCTAATTAATACATTTACTCAGTAAGCAGCATACATTTAAAGTACCGTACATGGAGTTTCTTTGTGGAATGGGAAAATCAGTAGCTGTACAAATGACCAACAGTTAACCCCCTTCATGAGTCTTTTTCAACCATAGTGGTACTTATGGTATCTTTTTACCAGGAATCCCTTAAAAAGGAACATTCAATTCTCTTGACATGCATGCTATAGTAAATAGTTATATTTTCAATGTATTTAACCCCTTAGTGATGAAGAAATTTGTCATTTTTCATTTTCGTTTTTTCACTCCTCGGCTTCCAAGAGCCATAACGTTTTTATTTTTCTGTCGACACAGACATATGATGGCTTGTTTTTTGGGGACGAGTTGTACTTTCAGATGCAATAATTTGTTTTACCATATAGTGTACAGGGAAATTGCAAAAAAATTCTAAATGCAGTGAAATTGCCAAAAAAGTGCAATAAGAAGTTTGTTTTTTGGATTTTGTAGGTCGCCGTGTTCACTATATGGTAAAACCGATGTGACCGTGTGATGCCACGGGTCAGTACGAGTTTGTAGATACCAAACATGTATACCTTTATTGGTATCTAGGTGGTGGAAAAAAATTCAAAAGCATGAAAAAAAAAACATTGCACTTTTTGCGCCATGTTCTGCGACCCGTAGCGTCCTCATTTTTCGGGATCTGGGGCTGGGTGGCAGCTTATTTTTTGTGTCTCGGAGCTGACGTTTTTAATGATACCATACTTGGGTGGATGCGCTGTTTTTATCGCCCGTTATTGCATTTTTTAGCATTGTTGCAGTGATCAAAAAAAAGTAATTTTGGCGTTTGAACCATTGTTTGCGCTACGCAGTTTACGGATCTCATTATTTGATTATTTATATTGATAGATCTGGCGATTCTGAACGCGGCGATACCAAATATGTGTATTTTTATCTTTTTTTTATAATTTTATTGTGGATGGGAGAAAAGGGGGGTGATTTGAACTTTTATGTTTTTTGGGTTTTTTTCAACTTTGTAAAAACTTTATTTGCTTATTGATTCTTACTTTTACACAGCCCCTGTGAGAGGCATGCAGCTGCACAGTCCGATCGCTTCTGACACATACAGAGAAGCTGCAGCTCCTCTGTATGTGTCAGAATCGCGGACCTGTTGTGGTTGGCAGCCCCTGCCAACCACAACCGGAAGTGCTCCGTGACAGGTTCCAGGGTCAAGCCAGGACCCTGGCCTGTGACATCAGCATGGGAGATCCCGCGATACTATTGCGAGATCTCCCCTGGAGCCCGGTAAGCGCGCGCTGCCCGCTCCGGCTCCCTTAGATCCCGCTCTCAGAGATTGAGGGCGGGATCTAAGGGGTTAACAGCACCGATCGGATGGCGGGACCGATTGGTGCTGTTACTCCCACATCTCAGCTAGTGAGATCAGCTGAGATGTGGGAGGTTTGAAGTGAGCTCCACGCCGGAGCTCACTTCAAACACAGGGTAATGACAGCCGACGTCTAGAGACGTACGGCTGTCATTCAGAGGTTAAACCCCTTCACATTTATGTGCAACAGATGTCTGATGGAGTTGTAAAGAATAGAAAATAAAAGATTTATAAATAAATAAAGCCATGTGCAAGAACTGAGTATTCAACAAAAAAAAAAAAAAAAAAAAACCTCAGTAATTGAACTCAAAGCCAGGAGTGGAACAATCAGAGGAAAAGTAGAAAAGAAACACTTGCACCACTACTGCAATTTTTACCTACTCCTGGTTTTGGGTAAAAAATATCCAGTTAATTTGGTGATTATCATTAATGATGAATGAAGATACAATGACTCTGTTGTAGTGATCAAAATGATTGTTTTTTAAACATTAAAAATTAAAATACCAACATAAAAACTGAATTAGTCCTTACCGGTAATTCCTTTTCTTGGGGCCTTCCACGACAGCATTGGAGGATGTCGTCCACGCCCTATTGGGGGACAGGAACACAGAGAGGTTAAAAGCCCCTCCCCTTCCTCAGTACTCCAGTGTTTACCAAGATCACCCTTAGCCATGGATTACCTGATACAAACCGGAATCAAACACCAACAAGGGGGGGAACTGATGCTGTCGTGGAAGGCTCCAAGAAAAGGAATTACCGGTAAGGACTAATTCAGTTTTCTCCATCGCCTTCCACGACAGCATTGGAGGAATACCACCGATACTCCTCAGGGTGGGACTATTGCCTGTAGGACTTTCCTACCAAAGGACAGATCCCGACTGAAGGACAGATCTAACCTATAGTGGCGAGAAAAAGTTAGGAGAGACTACCACGTAGCTGCTCTGCAAATCAGCTCCGATGAAGCTCCAACCTGCTCCACCCAGGATGTAGAAGCAGCCCGAGTTGAAGGACCCTCCATCGGAGGAGCAAGGACTGGAGTGACGTAGGCCTCACAGATCACCTTCGTGATCCAGGAAGCGATGGTAGCCTAGGAAGTCTTCTTCCCTGTATTTTTCCCAAAATGCTGAACAAAAGAGGTTCTGATCTAACCTCCAGGAAGCGATTTCTCGGCGGTAGTGGAGGACAGTCCGATGAACATCGAAGGTAATGCGAACAATGGACACCACGAGGCACGGAGCCCGGACAGAGAGTGCCTGAGAGAGACGTAAGGGATGCAGCCGACAAGGGTGCAAAGGGACTTCGAGAAAACCCGTGGAGAATAATCTTCAAATACCAGGGAGGGATAGAGGGCCAAACCGGGGACGCCGCCCCCAAGCAGACGTAAAAAAAACACTTGAGCCATCAATGAGAAGCAAGATCCTGGGCGCAACTGCCCCAAGTGCCGACACCTGGACTTAAAGAGTGCTCGGCCGAAGCCCCAAATCAAAGCCACGCTGCAAAAATTCAAGAGTTGGGCCACATTAGGATGATGCATGTCCTGGATGGAAGGAGCACACCAGGACAGGAACCGATTCCAGCCCTCCCGTAAATAGCGTGCGACACAGGCTGCCTGCCCTGCCGAAGCATGCGGATCACTGCCAGGGAGAGACCCTTGGTCCTCAGGATCCCGGCCGCAACAGCCAGGCTGCCAGATAGAGCCACTGAAGGCCCGGGTGAAAGAGGACCCTGGGACAGTAGGTCGAGACAGTGGGGTAACCTAATTAGTCCCACCAGGCCCAGGTCTCGGATGGCGTCATACCACGCCCGTTTGGGCCACAGGGGAGCCACCAGGATAGTCGACACCCCCTCCGCCCGAATTTTTTGCAACGCCTTGGGAAGTAGCGGGATTGGAGGAAATGCATACACCAAACGGAAGGCCCCGAGGATGGTCTGACCCAGTCAGGGAGAAAAAGGGCGGCACCTTTGTATTCGAGCCCGAAGCGAACAGGTCGATCGAAGGGTCACCCCACCTGTCCTTAAGAGAGTGAAATACATCCGGATGGAGGCACCATTCTCCTGGGTGGACCTCCGTGCGGCTCAAGAAATCTGCCTGTACATTGGCCATTCCCTTCAGATGAACTGCCGAGGAGGAGAGAAGATGGCGTACTGCCCACGAAAAGATCAGTCTTGCCAGCACCTGCAAGTGTAAGCCTCGAGTACCGCCTTGGTGCCGCAAGAAGGCAACCATAGTCACGTTGTCCGACAGGATCTTGACATGATGTCCCCGTAGACCGTGAGCTGCGCATGAAGCGCGTCCTCCACTGCCAGAAGTTCCCGGAAGTTTGAAGACTGGCGACTGACCGAGCGACTCCAAATCCACTGGAACGGTGTGCGATCCACCATCACGCCCCAACCGGAACTGCTGGCAGCAGTGGGAACGGAGGTCACAGGAGCCTGCAGCCAGGCCACCCTCGGCCAAAGGTGTCCGGGATTCATCCAGGAAAGCGAGGTGACCATCCGCCCCGAGTTCCGGACCCGCAAGTTTTAGGAATCCTGACGTCTGACCCAGGAACTCAGTATGTGTTCCCGGAGCAGACTGGAAGGGGCCTGAGCCCATACTACCGACTGAATGCAGGCCGTCATGGCCTCTAACAGGGATATTGCTTCCCGCAAGTAGGGCGACCTCCTTGCCCGGAGGCAGGTCAGATGCACGCAGCGCAGAAGCTGATGTGCCGCAGGAAGGAATGAGGCCTGTCTGGAGGAGGCCAGCAAGACTCCCAAAATTTGACGACAGGTTGCCGGCACCCATTCCGATTCTCAAAGAATGGGCACCCACCCCAGGGACTGAAGAATCTCCAATGTTTTGGAGACCAGTGTGCGCAGAACCACTGCCAAAGGAGCAACCACCAACCTGTCGTCTAAATAGGGAAGCACACAGATCTCCTGGGTCTGGATGAATGCGATCACTTCCCCCATGAGTTTGGTAAACTCTGGGGGCCTACGAAAACCCGAAGGGCAGCACATTAAACCGATAATGGACCGTCCCGCCTGACCCGGAGATTGCGAATCGCAGAAAGCGCTTGTGGGACGGGTGAATGGGGCCATGATAATACATGTTCTGGAGGTCCACAACAACCTGGAGTAACGCCCCTGGCCCTCCTCCCCAGGAGGAACCGGGGACCCCACACCCGAATCCAACAGGTCTCGCAAACCCGACAAGAAAAAATGTGCGAGAGCCCCCCTGAGGAAGCGAGGGGACTCGAAGACACGGAGGGGCTGGCTCTCGAATTCCAAGTGCAGACCCTCCCAAATGGTCAAGAGGATCCAAGGGCACGAGGAGATTGCTTGCCACTGTGGCAGAAACCGCAGGAGCTGCCCCGCAATGGGGAAGGCGGCATTGTTTAGGGGGCGGCTGGTGATGCCGCTGCTGGGGGAGCAAGATATTACGGGTCTTGTCCCCGTTCTGGAATGCCCAGCGACCAGACTTACCCTTCCCTTTAGACTGGGAGGGTTGGCTGCGCTCAGGCCGAAAAGACTGCCTCCAAAAGGGCTACTGTTCCGGGAGACACATTTTCCGGTCTGACACCTTTCCCAGGATGTCATCCAATGCCGGACCAAAGACAAAAGACCTTTGAAAGGGGAGGCCACACAGCTGGAGCTTTGACGTGACCTACCCATTCCACAAAGTAAGCCATACTGCCCTGTGAGCTGTGTTAGCCAACACTGCGCACCTGGTGCCAATGCGGATCGACTCAGCAGAGGCATCGGTCAGGAAGCCCGTAGCACGTCTCAGAAGTGGAATGGAGTCCAAAGCTCATCCCTGGGAGTACCCTGCAGGAGGAATTCTTCCAGCTGGGTGATCCACTTCAAGAGAGACTTGGTTAAAAGCCTCGCCCAACGGCTAGTGGCCCACAGTCGCCAGAGTACAGGGCCTGCCAGGGGGATAGCCTGCAGCCATCATGTGTCACCTATACATAATGCCTTGGATGATGTACAGCTTAGGATTGAACCCACAGCCACGGCTGGGTACATGAGGCATGGTGCAGGTGATTAACTGCTACATGGTTGCTGCCAGAGCAGCCCCACACATGTAGAGGAAATGTTCACCTTTAAAGACATAGCTGCCGCCTCCCAGGAGTTTTTGAGGACACTCTCCATCTTACGATCAAGGGGGTCCTTCAACTGGGAGGAATCTTCAAAAGGCAACGCGGTCTTATATGCTACCGTGGCCACCTGGATGTCGGGACCTCCCAGACAAAGTCATCACCCTCCAGTCCACTCAGTTGGGGTGAGCAGCCGATGTTTTGAAGACTCCCACTCCCGGCGGATGAGAACCCGGATGACCTCATGAACAGGGAAGCCCAACCCGCTTAGCCTTTAGGCCTCTGATCATTTAGTCCTGCACAGAAGAAGGGGGTTCCACCACCTCTACTCCCATGGTACTGTGGACAGTGTCCACCAATTCACCCATGGACTCCGTGGAAAAATAGTAGTGTCCAGATTCTCGTGTCTGGACAGAGGCAACAGAAGCAATATCCTCGCCGTCTTCTGATGCTGAGCTCTGGTCAGCCTATGAGATCCACAGTCACAATCCTGGAGCTTCCTCTCTTTCGGAGGGGAAGGCCTGGAAACTGCAGCAAAACCCGGCAGTGCCGAGATAGAAGCCTGCACCTCTTCCCTAATGGATTGGAGCTCCTCAAGCAGGGATGGGGAGTCCATCCTGACAACACTGTCAGTCATGGCCGACACCTTTTTGTAGGAAGAGGGAAGTTTGTGCCGCAGCCACATTTCCTGGACGGGTTTTTGCTCCCTTTCACAGGTGGCCCTTGTCTCCCTATAGAAAAAAAGGGAAGATAAGGGGGTCCCAGTGGGAGTGCAGGGCCTAAATAACTCTACCCCTTGTGACCACCCCCAGAAACATTTACATGAGCTGGGGGAACGCTGGGCTCTGCAGAAGCAGAGGTGGAAGCCTATCACCCTCCATGTTTCAGGGATCAGCCTTACCTGGGTGTAGCTTCCGGCGGGTACTTGTCCAGAAGTCCCAACGAGGAACACCTGTTCCCTCCCTCCTCCTGGTCACCGGCCGCAGGCAGTAGCGCGCGATAGGCCTGCTGGGTTCCTTGGAGCCGCGCCCAGTCTGTACAGGAGCCACCGCCCAAAACAGGAAGTGCCCTGACCGAAACAGGAAGTGCCATCCAGGAACCTCTGATGCATGCCCCAGGGACCGCAGCTGGAGGAGGGAGACGCCGGAGAGCTGAACAGGCCTCCGGCGCTGCAATACACGGTCTGCTTTGCCCCGTAGGACGCAGGAAGGCCAGATGGTCCCACCACGGGAGCCCCGAGAAGGAGGAGGAGGCCACCCCCGACGTCCATCCCTGGCCCGGCTGTAAGTACACCCCAATGCTGCCTCTGCCGGCCTGACAGCACTGGAACCTCTCCATGCCCCAAGGGGGACAGGAAGACACTGGAGTACTGAGGAAGGGGAGGGGCATTTAACCTCTCTGTGTTCCTGTCCCCCAATAGTGCGTGGACGACATCCTCCAATGCTGTCGTGGAAGGCGATGGGAGAAAGGGTGCCTCCAGTGTGCGGGACAATTGGACCAATATAGTTAACAAAATCAAAAGCTAATATCTCATATACAAATATGAATGCCCTATCTTTACTTCATATAAAGTTATATTAGAATATGACTTTATACATGTGAGCTAGTGTCTCAGAAATCAAACACCTAGTGTTCAGTGCTCAAACTTAAAAACAAACTTCACCCGGAAGTCCGTGCTCGAGTTCGTAATATGATGCTGAGTAAAGTGTAGTTATTCAACAAACCTTTTGGCTGTGGGCACTTCTGCATCCTTTACAGGGTAACTCTCACAGGGGTGAGGATCCAGGAGTGGACCCACTGGGCCTCAGTACCCAACCAACTTGAAGGGGCTTGACTATGGTTTCTGGTCAGGTTTAGACCAGAGCCTCAAATGGTGAGGGTGCTGCGCTGCAGGTAGGCTGGTCCCAGTGGTAAGGACACAGAAAGTCACTGGTGTAAGCAGAGGCAGCCGGATGGCTGAAGCAAGCAAGTACAAATGTAGGCAGGTACAGACAGGTGCTTGGCACACTAGTTGTAAGTAAGTATGAGGCACGGCAGGTGTAGACAGGTGTGGGCTGAAATGGCAGCACAGCAGGTTTAGACAGGTGTAGGCTCTAGGACGAGACACAGATTAGCAGATATAGGCACAAGTGCACAGACACAAGTATACAGTCATAGGAACACGGCACAGGACAAAGACCTGAGAACTAGCAATGAGTCACTAATGTTTAGAACATGTTGCTCAGGCACCCTCCAATGGGGGAAGACGGCTTAAATACAATGTGCTTTTCAGCCGGAGGCTGAGAAACAATTCCGAGTTAGGGTACAATGGTCCTTTAAGAAGAGCAACAGTGTGATGTATGTTTCCTAAGCGCATTCCCAGGAGACCTGTGCCATGAGTGCAGAATCTGGGATCAGAAAGTATCAGACAGGGACCAGACAGATGCCTTGGGCTCATCGGTTGGGTGATTATGCTGCTGTTGTCAGTCCCCCTGCGGTGTGGAGACCAGCTTCATGGTGATAGGTCCATCAAACAGCCATGCAGGTTATTGGCATGGTTGTGAATGGCTGGCGCACCATGTGATCCGTGCCTGTATAACTGCAGGATCACGGAGGATGCCACCATTTTGCTTTAACTCGCGAAGGAATAGGACAATGCTCGATTTAGAGAAATTGTTAGGTTAATATCCGAAAAATAAATTTCTAAGGCACAGCTTTGCAACTGTAAATCTTAAAGGCCCTGCTACCCTGTGTTTAAGTGGTGCTCAAGGTAAAAAGGTAGATGATAAAATCCAACTAAAGACCCTGGCACACACTTATAAAATGAAAAATGATTCGACTCAAGAGTCAGAGAAATCCAAGAAATAGTTTTTTATTTTGTACAGCATTGCTTGTGTTTGTAAAACAGTTCAAGCAAACGTTTCGGCATTAATTTTGCCTTTCTCAATGGACTGTTTATCTAAATGAATAAAGGATATATAACAAAGATTTAAATTAACAAAATGTAAACGTATGTACAGTATAAATAATCTGCATTACAAAAATAAAAATAAAGCATAATTCGTGCCGTTAAAGGAATGAAAACATTTTCAAAAGACATTACAATGACAATTTACTAAACAAGTAAATGTGCAATACCCGTACCTAATAAACAAGGAGTTATGACTTGCATTTGTCTCTTTTGGCCAAATATTATAGATTCTATAGTAAAATAGGAATCAAGAAAGCATCCGTTTCTTAAAGATAAGCCAAACGGCGATATATATAGGAGAAAATGCAATAAGACAGTATGATGTCAGGTGAAGAGGCAAAACAAGGAAGTACAGAAAGAGGATCAGAAGAATATGGATTAAATTGGAAGAAATAAAGTGGAAGAAAAGACAATTATAAATGCCAGTGGTCTAAAGGAAATTCCCATAGCCGGAAATGTTATTGCTCACATTGGATGGGTCACATTGTTCAGGTCCAGTCAAAGCCCCTGGACTCTCAATAAATGAAAATTATGTCAAATATACAATATACAAGAAAAAATGTATATGATATACCTATCATTCTGTGTTATCAAAGTTAGGGTATTCTCCGATGTATACTTCATTTATTACCCCCAAGTTAAACTTAGTATGGGTGTGTCCAAGATTTAGACATGATAGGCTTTTGTCTTATTAGTATCAAAAGATTCAAGAAAGTAATGTGTAGCTAACCACTGTGTAACAAATGTGATCTTCACAAATATAGGATTACTCCCACAGGTGAATGAGAATTTCTGTATAACAATTCGCCTCATCAGTCTAAGATCTATAATAAGGAAAAACAGGAAGTGTCACCAGGATAAGGAAAAAAAACATAATCCTCAGAGAAGTAATGATATCACTGTACCTTTAAGTGAGCCACTGATAGTATACTGCTATCGTTATGGTAGCACTCAAACAGGTCTGCTACACTGGAAAAGGGATCTATTAGGTCAAAGAGAAAGGTTAATAAAGTTTGCAGGAAAGGTCCTGGGTCAGATTACACAGTGGACTATGTGTTTTTTACCTGTGTGGGGCAGCTGTGCGGCATGCCAGGGAGCAGGGAAAGAATAAAATGAAGTGCACTCATAAGTAAGCAGGTGGACGTGGTTGGCGGTGCTCAGGCCGCTTCCTGCTTCCGCTCGTTGGAACGCAGGAGGCGACCCATCATGGAACGTAGGCAGTGCAACTGCGCATGCGCTGAGGAAGAAGGTGCAGTGTGTTGTTGTGGCAGTCGCTAGGAGACCAGAGCACACCACTGTTCTCTTAATATCTCTGCAGAGGGGAGACAAACAGAGGGGATAAAGAGATATATTAATAAGTGATAATCAAGCAAGAACACCGGACAGACCTGTTAATATTACCATAGTGCTATAAGTAGTTGGTTAATTATACTAGATAATTACCCACTAATATGAAATAAATTATATATAGTATATATGTAAAAGGACTCATAGGGTATATCTCCATAATTAGGGGTTAATACAAATGGAAACTAATTTCCATAGGGTTAAGAGGGAAAGGGATATTAATAATGATATGGATCTAATTGTGGGTAATATCCAGCAGTGGACACCATCTGATGACTCTTAATATGTCTAAAACGGGATTATATTGAAAGCAGCAGACAGCATTACATTAACTTCAATGGGACTATGGAAGATAACAAAGAAACTTATTGTAGCACATATGGTACCTTTACACGCCGCCACAACAGGATGCATACAACCCGCTACAGGCTACAAATGTAGCTTGTCGCGCCAATATCGCCCGTAGTAGCGGCGTCTGAAGACGGGACGACACAGCCGGCTACAGATACCTCTGTATCCGTGCACTGCCCATAAACATATGGCAACATCGCCGATTGTAGCGAGCTGTATCGGCGTGTAAAGAAGGAACAGAAGGGAACTCTGGACACCCGGCGATGTAGCTGCAATGTTGCTAAGGCGTGACCAAGGCTCCGGGATACCACGCCCCTTCAGCGATCATTGGAGGAAGCTCCTTCGTTGCGATTGGTTGTCGCTGCACAGGGCGGCATATATAAGAAGCTGACCAGTCACACTACGCAATTGCTCGAGCGTCATGTATTAATCAGCCTCCTGCGCTGGCTGGCCAATCATGGTATTATTGCTTTGTCCTATCAGCGTACGGACGTCTCGTAATCCACAATTGTGGCACGCCTATGTGCTGTCCCTCCTGCTCCAGGTCCGCCCATATTAGCTTGTTATTGCGGTGTGTAAATGAGGTACGCTGAGCTACAGACGGCTACTTGCGACACCCGGCGATGTAGCTAGCTGTAGATGTAGCGTAGCGTAGCGCACCTTGTGGCGGCGTGTAAAGGAGATGCGATTACCGTTTGTAACCGTTTGGCCGTGCTCGTGCACGTGAAGTTGCCGTTGGTATCCATCCTGTTGTGGCGGCGTGTAAAGGTACCAATACAGTAAGTACTTCAAATATGTCAAAATAATGGTAACAACATAGACAAAGAAACATGGAAGCAACAGTTGTAGACACTAATATTATTTATAAGGTGATATCAAATTCTCTATTAAGTCTGTGCGGTTCCAATGTCTGGAGCTGATCGATCCAGTAATCTTCTCGCTGTTTTAACTTCTGGATCCTATTGTCACCCCTGCGCCCAACCTGTACTTGATCAATAATTTGATATTTTAGCTGAGCCACTGTATGCCTAAATTCCTTAAAGTGATGGGGAATTGGGAGCATTGTCTGTGCGCATGTTATGGTTGACTTATGTTTCCCAATGCAGTCCCGGGCATGCTGGGTGGTCTCACCAACATAGCCGAGACAGCACGGGCATTTAATCAGGTAAACAACAAAAGATGAGTCACACGTATAATAACCATTTATGAGGTAGGATTTACCCTTTCTGGGATGCGTGAAACAGGGACCTTTGGTAATAATTGAACAATGTATACATCCTAGACATGGGAATGTCCCCATCCTGGATGTAGCCAAAAAAAATTGTCTAGGCAGAATTTTGGCAGAGCCTATATCAGCCCTCACTAATTTGTTACGGAAATTATCTGGTCTTTTATGGCACATCAAAGGAGCAGACTGGAATTCCTATACTTGAGGATATGCACACCCCAAGAGGGGCCAATGTTTATGAATGATTTGGTGTAAGGGCCTATTGAAAAGATGATAAGTGTTCACGAACTCTAAAAATGTGAGATAATGTGCAATAGGGTCTTATCTTTGTATGCAACGAATGGTAAAACAAACCAGAATCTGCTCACCTGGTCCGGTGAGGTGTACCCACAACCAAGTATGAGCGCAAGGGGTCAGCTGCTGCAGGATCCACACATCCACGGTTCACCGCGGTGCAAGTACTACTCAGAAGAACGATGTGCCACACGATCCGTGCTGCTGCCAGAATGAAGACACCAGAAGACCTGAATTTTTGGAAATGTTGTAGCTTTATTCCTCCAATCCTACGCGTTTCGGAGCTATACCCAGCTCCTTCTTCAGGGACAATCCATCCAGCGCTACATTGCTTCCCATCGCAGTCCCCTTGCATTGGGCAAAGTATTTGTTCTGGAACAGAAAGAAATTTTTGGTCAGAATAATCTCCAGCATTTCAGAATAAACCTGAGTTTAGAATCGGAAAAATGGTAATGTCAGTTCCTTCCTGGTATTGCTGGGTTAGTTTGCAGTAGTGTGATACCACACCCACCTCCCTTTAAGTAGTCACATGCCCCAACATTTGTTGTCGGTAATAGTTCATTCTGAACAGATCAGTTTGGAGTGTGGATGTGGTGCTTGTGGAGCTACGACTGCTGGAGATCTGATGACCGGGTGCCGTCTTTTCTGCTGCCTTTTGACATTTCACAGAAGATACAAAGTAGCATCGTATTTATCCTTGTTGTCTAGCCCCCTGTCTGTTTACCTTCACTGTTTTTGTTCATCTGCAGTGGCAAAGCTAGCGTTCTTGTCGCCCAGTGCATAAGCTAGGGTTAGTGGAGATGACAGTCATGAACTTGGCACATGACGGCGGCGGGGGGAAGGAACCACTTAGTAAGTCGCAGGCTTGTGACAAGAGGCATCCCATCCCCTGCTCCCCATTGTCAGGGACTTCTTTCTGAAAATACATCCCTCTGTACCTTTGTGATGTGCTGTGCACTGGATATCCCCTGGTCCGGTGTGACAGATCTATAACTTTTTTTATTTTGGGGGCAACAGAATGAGTGAAGTGTGAGAGCTTGTTCTCTGCAAGGTGCACAGTAGTTTTTGTTGGCACCATGTTGAGGTCCATATATAACTAATTGATATATTTTCATTTCATTTGGTACAACGGTGACAAGACCAAAAAACAGCCATTATGCCATTTCAACAATGTTTATTCTTTTAGCGTTCCACAAATGGAATAAACATTTTTGGATGTTTTAATAGTTCGGACATTTATGTGTGTGGCTTAACCGATTGTATTTTATTTTATTTATTTTTTTTTTATTTAGATTTCGCTATTTAGGATTCAGGAAAAGGAGGACTTGAACTGCAATCACTTGATACAATAGACTGCAACAATCTAGTATAATTACCGGTCTTCTATGAAGTGCAATCACAGGCTGGACTTCAAAGGCGTATTTACACAGCAGACACAGGGGTCTTCAGTTGGGGGCGACCGCCATAATAAACCAAAGGCATACCACAATTGCATTACATTGGGAGGCAAAATTGGGGTCCTTACCCGGTTCCTAACCTCATAAAAGTCAATGTCACTATTGACAGCAGAATCAAAGAGTTTAAACCATTGCAATCTGAGTTAGCTCTAATCACAACACTTACACTCAGTGCCAGCTATATAATATAAAATAACTGAGTCCACTCTATACAGTTAAGGCTACCTTCACATTTGCTTTCCCCTCCGCAGCGTTCTGCGGAGGGGAGCCACAATGTGACCGCAGCACCGCAAGCCACTATCATTATAATGGGAGCGCACGGTGCTGCGCTTGACTGCGCATGACTGTGCGCACCCATTCACTGCGGATGCCTGCGCACAAATCACCCAGTCTCGTCCGCACCAAAATGCAACATGTCGCGTTTGTGGTGCGGACGAGACTGGGCAATTTGTGCACAGGCATCCGCCTGCGCACAGATGACATATGGCAGTGAATGGGTGCGCACGGTCATGCGCAGTCAAGCACAGCACCGTGTGCTCCCATTATAAAGATAGGGGCTTGAACGCTGTGGAGGGGAACGCAAATGTGAAGGCAGCCTAAGTGCGCACATTCGCTGTAAATGTATAGCAGGTGTTGCCACTAGGTTTATTTTAGAATCTCAATTGCTATATTAGTGGTGAATGGCATGTGTCATCAGTAAAAGATTTTATGTAAATCATATTTTCTAAACATTATTGGTAATTTTTAAATTCAAAGTATAACACAAAAGGTAACTTTGTAAGCATACCGCAAGTCAAGACAAAGACATGTGTAAGCATCATACAGTCATGGCCAAAAATGTTGGCACCCTTGAAATTGTTCCAGAAAATGAAGTGTTTCTCCCAAAGAATTATTACAATTACGCATGCTTTGTCATACACATATTTATTTACCTTGTGTGAACAACACAAAAAAAAAACAGAAGAAAAAGCTACCGTATTTTTCGCTTTATAAGACGCCCCTGATTATAAGACGCACCCCCAAATTTGGTGAAGGAAAAGAGAAAATAAATAATTTTTAATGTTAAATGGGGTCCGTCTTATAATGTCAATGTCCGTCCTTCAAGTCAGTATATATGTCCCTCATCCTGGTACATAATCCCCCCCATCATGGTATCCCGGTATATATGTCCCCCCCATTCTGGTATATATATCCCTAATCCTTGCATATATGTCCCTCATCATGCCATACATGACCCCATGCTGTAAATATGGCCCCCCACCCTGGCATATACATTCCCCCATCTTATATCTATATATTCCCCATCCTGTATATATGCCCCCCATCCTGTATATATGCCCCCCATCCTGTAAATATGTCCCCCAACCAGTATATATGCCCCCATCCTGAAACTATGTACCCCCATCCTGTATATATGCCCCCCATCTTGAAACTATGTCCCCCCATCTTGTATATATGTCCCCATCCTGTGTATTGTCCTGTTTGTGTACTTTTGTGCCTCTTCCCAACCCCCCCTCCCGGACCCCAATGGCTTACCACATTCGGCTGCTGAATGGGGGTCCCGGAGGCAGGTTCAGGAGGGTGAAAGGCACAGGTGCAGGACTGATGCTGTGGGGGAACTTGGGTGCAGGAACGGAGTACCGGGGGTTGAGAGAGGCAGCGAGCGGTGGGCGCCGCCATATTCTCTCTGCCCGGCTGCATTCACTGCTGTTAACTGTGCAGCCATTCGGGAGAGACTTCAACAAAATGGCCGCGGCCATAACTGAGACCCGCAGCCATTCTGGAGTCTCTACCTCTACCAGCCGGCTGCACACTACTTAGTGAATGAAGCCAGGCAGAGAGAATATGGCGGCGCCCACGGCTCGCTACCGCCGATCATCCCCCGCAGCTCCAGTAGTGCAGCTGTGCCCCATACCCTATGGAAGCTGCCTCCGGCACCCCTACTCAGCAGCCGCACACACCACCCTCCTGGTAATATATATAATTTTATTTTATTACTTATTTTTGCACATTTGCTTTTTAAGATGCACCCCCTTTTACCCCCCCAGGTTGGGGGAGGCAAAAGTGCGTCTTAAAAAGCGAAAAATACAGTATATTGTATAGCCTGTGACACCTTGAGTGTGGATAACGTTCGAACTTTCACTATATATTCTATTTAATATTTGTTCCAGAGCCGAATAATTAAACCGGTTCCCTAAATAATTCTGCAACAAGCTTTCCTTCATTACATATGTAAATTATGTGATTAATACTTAATGAATAGAAATCTTCAATTGTTTGTTAATTTAGTGGGCTGCTTCTTTCTTTAGTATGTTTGCAAAAGAAAAAGCAGGCAATTGAAAAACATCTTTAACAGGGATAATGACTATATTGTTTTTGACAATAATGGAAAAAAATGATTAACAATAAAGTGTTTTTATTAGCACGTGAAGATTTTTTTTTTAGCTTTAGCTCCGTCTGTGCTAATTAAAGCCTAATTTATTCTTTTCTGTATACCGTAATTTGGACATACCCTGTTTCCACGAAAATAAGACACTTTCTTATATTTTGTTTAGCTCACAAAGATGCACCATTGTCTTATTTTCAGGAGGTGTGTTATTTCACCATGAAGAAGAATTTACAAAAATTGGTGAACAAAAAAATGAACTTTTATTATACACTGTACAGTAGTTGTAGTCGATACCTATTATCCTCCTGCAGCACCCATCATGCCCATGCATTACCCAATATCCCCCTGCAGCACCCATCATCTCAAACACACACACTTCCCCCCCACAGTATACTCACTGATCCTCTGTAGTCCTACTGTATGTTCGGTACGGTATAAGGGCACTGCTGAGCGTAGAAGTACGGTAATCTGCTGGCCAATAAGATGCCAACAGCTGCAGTCTAATTGGCCGACGTCTTACTATCGTATATGTACATTGAGTGGCGCCCAATGCCGTATGGTTCATACAGGAGGACATGAAATGGATAAAGTCGCGGCTTCGGGTTTCATTACTGGTACCTTACGTCAGATCTCGTCTATACACCCTGTTCTTCTGTTCCGCCGGCATGCGGTAGTATTTTTTTTTTTTTCCAAGGGTTTATTTTCGGGGGGTGTCTTATATTAGCCAGCCTGACAAAACCCCCAGTAGGGCTTATTTTTGGGAGGTGGCTTATATTAGTCAGCCTGACAAAACCCTCGGTAGGACTTATTTTCAGCGGGGTGGCTTATATTAGTCAGCCTGACAAAACCCCCACTAGGACTTATTTTCAGAGGATATTTTAGAGGAAACATGGTAATTTCACATAAAATTCCAAAATTGGGCCAGACAAAATTGTTGGCACCCTCAGCTTAACCCCTTAAGGACCGAGTCATTTTGCAGCTTAATGACCAGACAGTTTTTTGTAATTCTGACCACTATCCCTTTATGAGGTAATATCTCTGGAACGCTTCAATGGATCCTAGCGATTCTGAGATTGTTTTTTCGTGACATATTGGGCTTCATGTTGGTAGTAAATTTAGGTCGATAATTTTTGTGTTTATTTGTGAAAAATCAAAAATTTGGCGAAAAATTTGAAAATTTTGCAATTTTCACATTTTTTATTTTTATTCTGTTAAACCAGAGAGTTATGTGACACAAAATAGTTCATGAATAACATTTCCCACATGTCTACTTTACATTAGCACAATTTTGGAAAAAAACATTTTTTTTGGTAGGAAGTTATAAGGGTTCAAATTTCAACAGCAATTTCTCATTTTTCCAGCAAAATTTAAAAAAACATTTTTTTAGTGACCACATCACATTTGAAGTCCCGTTGAGGGGTGTACATGACAGAAAACACCCAAAAGTGACACCATTCCAAAAACTGCACCCCTCAAGCTACTCAAAATTACATTCAAGAAGATTATTAACCCTTCAGGTGCTTCACAGGAACTAAAGCAATGTGGAAGGAAATAAAAATTACATTTTAATTTTTCCAACAAAAATGTTCTTTTAGGCTCAATTATTTCATTTTCACATGGGCAACAGGATAAAATTCATCCTAAAATTTGTTGGGCATTTTCTCTTGAGTACACAGATACCTCACATGTGGTCATAAACCACTGTTTGGGCGCACAGCAGGGCTCAGAAGGGAAGGAGCTCCATTTGACTTTTGGAGCTAATTTTACATTCAAAAAGTCAAATGGCGCTCCTTCACTTCCCGGCCCTGCCGTGCGTCCAAACAGTATTTTATGACCACATATGAGGTATCGGTGTACTCAGGAGAAATTGCCCAACAAATTTTAGGATCCATTTTATCCTGTTGCCCATGTGAAAATGAAAAAATTGAGGCCAAATGAAATTTGTGCGAAAAAAAGTACTTTTTCATTTTTACAGATCAAATTGTGAAGCACCTGGGGGTTCAAAGTGCTCACCACCCATCTAGATACATTCTCTGGGGGGTCTAGTTTTCAAAATGGGGTCACTTGTGGGGAGCTCCAATGTTTAGACACACAGGGGCTCTCCATACGCGACATGGTGTCTGCTAACAATTTGAATGGAAAATTAGCTCCAATTGTTAGCGGACACCATGTATGGAGAGCCCCTGTGTGCCTAAACATTGCAGCTCCCCCACAAGTGACCCCATTTTGGAAACTAGACCCCCAAGGAACTTATCTAGATGCATAGTGAGCACTTTGAACCCCCAGGTGCTTCACAAATTGATCTGTAAAAATGAAAAAGTACTTTTATTTTCGCAAAAATGTTCTTTTAGCCTCAATTGTTTCATTTTCACATGGGCAACAGGATAAAATGGATCCTAACATTTATTAGGCAATTTCTCCTGAGTACACCGATACCTCATATGTTGTGGAAAACCACTGTTTGGGCGCACAGCAGGGCTTGGAAGGGAAGGAACGCCATTTGACACTCCAAGCGGAAAGTTAGCTGAAATCGTTAGTAAACACCATATCGCATTTGGAGATTCCCTAATCTGCCTAAACAATGAAGCTCCCCCACATGTGAGATTTTGCACTGATGATATGGGGCTCCACTGTATTTTTGGTCACCAGCACAGGTACAACAGGCAGGTACAGGCTGCCACCCACCCCTAGTTGCCTAGTTTTACCTGGCTGGTAGTAAAAATACAGCGGAGCCCTTTTTTTTAATTCTTGAAATATTTTTTTTTTAAAAACGTGGGCTTCGCTGCATTTTTAGTTTCCAGCCAGGTACAACAAAGCAGCTACAGGCTGCTACCCACCCCCAGCTGCTTAGTTGTACCTGGCTGGTAACCAAATTACGGCGGAGCCCTTTTTTTTTAAATTATTTCTTGAAATAATTTAAAAAAAACGACGTGGGCTTCGCTGTATTTTTAGCTTCCAGCAGGCAGCTGGAGCTGGAATCCACAGCATGGAGAGGCCTAAGCGTTCTGGGCCCCCCACGCTGCAAATTGCAGCCCGCAACCGTTCCTGGAAATGGTGCATTCATTAGAAGTGCCATTTCCTGGCACTGTACTCAGACTCTTCCAGTTGCCCTGGTGCCAGTGGCAAACTGGGTAATAAAGGGGTTAATACCAGCTTTGCATTGGCAGCTGGCACTAAGCCCAAGGTTCATAATGTCGGGGCAATGTTAGACCCGGCCATTAGGAATCTCTAAGTAAATGGTAAATAAGACACAACACACTGTGAAAAAATCTATTTATTATAACAAAAAACACAAACACATATTTGGACTCCATCTTTATTACCCCCACATGCCCTCCGACGTAGTCCACAAAGATGGTCCTACGACGGGCAGTTGCCTCCAGAGACTGCAGTGAGGGATCAAGGGTCCTGCTGCTGCAGTCTCTGAGGTCACACTGATGCAGCACTGCATGGCAATGATTTGGCATACAGTGCAGCTGTCAGTGCTGCAAACCCTAGTCCCAGAGATTACATGATCTCTGAGGCTTGGGAAAGGTTACCAGATGTTGCCATGGCAACCTTAGGTTACCAGATGTCACCATGGCAACCTCAGGTTTCCAGACGTCGCCATGGCAACCTCAGGTTACCAGATCTCACTAAGGTAACCTTAGGTTGCCATGGCGACATCTGGTAACCCTAGGTTGCCATGGCAACTTCTGGTAACCTGAGGTTGCCATGGCAACATCTGGTAACCTGAGGTTGTCATGGAGACATCTGGTAACCTGAGGTTGCCAAGGCAAATGTCGCCATGGCAAACTTAGGTTACCAGATGTTGCCATGGTAACCTTCGGTTGCCATGACGACAGCTGGTAACCTTAGGTTGCAATGTCGACATCTGGTAACCTTAGGATTACCTCAGGTTGTCATGACAACCTCAGTTTGCCATGTCGACTCTGGTAACCTGACCCAAGTCCCAGAGATTACATGATCTCTGAGGCTTGTGTCAAGTTAACAGATGTCGCTATGGCAACCTCTGGTTACCATGGTGATCGACCCATCACAATTACATTATGATGGGCCGATCACCATGGGGAGAGGGGAGTAACCCTGCACTCACTCTCCTAAGACATTCAATAGCACTTAGGGGTGACACAGGGACACAGGGACAGCGACCACATAGTGATCGCTGCCCCTGTCAGATCTCTCCTCTGAGCCTCATCTCCTCCATGCAGGGATGAGGCTGAGTGGAGCGGGGCAGAGCAGACCGGGTAGCACAGGACAAAGGTGGAGAACTGGGCGCCAACAGAGGAGGTGAGCGGGGCACAGGTAGGAGGAGAAAGGAGAGAGGGGAGGAGGAGGCGGGGAGAGGAAGGAGGAGGAAGCGGGGAAAGGAGTGAGGGGAGCGGAGGCAGGAGAGAGGGGAGCGGAGGCAGGAGAGAGGGAGCGGAGGCAGGAGACAGTGAGCGGAGGCAGGAGACCGGGAGCGGAGGCAGGAGAGAGGGGAGGAGGGATTGGAGGCAGGAGAGCAGGCACAGGAGCAGTGGTCGGGCAGCGGGGATGATTGCAGGAGCCGGGCACAGCTGACAGCCCAGCTCCTGCAGAGATCATGCAGGGGAGTGCTGACATTCAGCACTTTCCTGCGCGATCATGATGTGATCGGTCAGGCAGATTGACTGACCGATCACATCGCTCTGAGTGTGGGGACCACTAAAAAAATGGGTCCCCACACCTCTGCCCCTGACCCTCAGCTGTCACTGACAGCTGTTAGATTTGAGCTGTCACTGTGTCAGTTCAAAGCCATGACGAGTTTAGCCGTCATGATGCGGGAACTGACATTTTTTCATGACGGCTAAACTCGGCATTGGTCGTAATGGGGTTAATATTTGGTTGCACACCCGTTGGAATAAATAACTGCAATCGATTGCTTCCTATTGTTATGCACATACCTAACTCAAACACAGGTAAAGGGAGAAATAAAGCCTACAACACATCAGCCACAACTCCACACAATTGGCTAGTGTACAGACTAGAAAACCCCTAGTCGCAAAACTAAAAACACCAACTCGGTCCTAGCTCCCTAAAATGCTATTGAGTGGTTTCTTGATCCTTCTGAGGAACCAGAGGGGAGGCTGCTACACACAACTAACCAGGAGAAGGAAAGTATGCATAGGTACTGTATTTTTCAGACTATAAGGCTATGTTCACACTGGGTGTTTTTGATCCATTTTTGGTGCTCCGTTTTTTTTTTTTTTAAACTTCACCAGAAACTGATCAGTCAAAAGATGAGCCAGGAAAGTGAATGGGATTTTCGATATGCTATGCAGACATCAGCGTTTTTGACTGCTGCGTGCAGCATTAGAGAAGCAGAAAGCGCATCCAGAAAAAAATGAACATTTCAATTTGTGTGGCATTTTTCTGCTGTGCTTTTTGCACCACTAACATCTAATTACTTACCCTACCTGTGATCCCACGCTGAGCCCCTGTGATGTCTTCCTCCCGGGCATTGGCAGGACCTGTGGGTGAGTTGTCTGTTCGGTGCTTCTAGGACCTGCGCATGTGACTCACTATTTGATTGTCACATGGCGCAGTGCAAAGTCATGGAAGCACCGAACAGACAACTCACCCGGGATGAAGACATCACTGGGACTCACAGTGGGATCGTGAAGAGGGTAAGAAAGTCTGTGTGTCTGTCTGTGTGTCTGTCTGTCTCCCCCAAAAATGGAGCAAAAAAGTAGCACAATCGGATGATGTGTTTGTGATACTTTTTTTTTTACAAAAAGAGGATCCATTTTTGGTGAAGAAACTGCAAGAAAAACGAATCAATAAAAAACAGAGCACAAACGCTCTGTCCTGAACATAGACTAAGGCTAGGGTCACACTTGGCATGAGGTTTTTTGGTACCTTAAAAATAAGCATGCGTTTCTGCATGCTTTTTCCATTTATGCATGGGGTTTTTTAGGTGCTTTTTGGCACCCATGCGTTTTTCCATGCGTTTTTGGATCAGCACCAAAAAATAGTGCATGTACCATTTTTTGGTGCTATTTTTTAGAAAACGCATGCGTTTTTTAACATGGGCCCCTATGGGAAACGCATGCGTTTTTGCATGGTACTAAATGGTACCATGCGTTTTTGAAGGTAGCTCCTTACTTAAGTGCAAAAACGCATGCCAAAAACGCATGGCACTTTAGGCATGCATTTTTGCTATTGGGGCATGCGTTTTTGCTATTGGGGCATGCGTTTTTTGCATGGGGGCCTATGGGTGCGTTTTTACATGCGTTTTTAGAAACGCAGGTCTCCAAAAACGCATGTAAAATCTGCAAGTGTGACCCTAGCCTAAGATGCACTTTTTTCCCCAAAAAATTTGTGAAAGGGATAACCAGGATGGGGATCATATACCAGGATGGGGACCCAATACCAGGATAGGGGACATGTACCAGTATGGCACCTGATGAAGGGGACATCCTGTCTCTGAAACGTGTGTTGTGCACCCATTGTTAATTTTATTGTATAATCTTTTTAAACTTTATTTTATTAATGCAGGTATAATTTCCTCCTAATATTCCTGTTATTTGCCCTGCAGTGCCAAGCTATACCCACTTCAAAATAAGCCTTCGTTATGTACATATTTAGAACTTATGCCCTAAATATGTACCTGAGGAAGGCTTATTTTGAAATATGAAGCTGAAACGCGTTGTACTTGGATTTTAATTGTGATGACCGTATTAATAAAGTCTTAAAAATGGAATTGACCTCATCCTATTCAGAAGAGCTGTAAAATACACTCTGGATCCTTATCCTCATCCATGTTTCACGGGTTCCTCCCTGGGCACCCATATGAACCAGAATTGTGATGTATACTGAACCAGCTTAGAGAACAATGGATCCCCCATGGGATCGATAAGCTGTGTACCAAGACTACTGCCAGGAAAGCAGCACCCAAACTTTTGTATCACAGTACAGTTATACTTACTGCACTTAAATCCTGTACGGTCTCTCTTGCCTCCTCAGTATACCCCAGTCAGGGGATACATATTCTTTATCTTGGAACATTATATGAATAACTAGATGGTGGCCCGATTCTAATGCATCAAGTATTCTAGAATATAGCAATAAAGATTGCATGGGGAAGGCGGTAAGGGCTGAATTGGGAGGAACTTTGAAGAAGGAGCGGCAGGGGAAGGACGGCGTGGCAGGGGGGAGGAGGGAGGACAGAGCAGCAGGGGGGAGGAGGATGGAGGACAGAGGAGGTAGAGGCGGGGTGTGGGAGGATGTAGCAGCACAGGCAGGGGGAAGAAGGAGCGGCGGGGGGAGGATGGAGCACAGAGCGGCAGGGGGGAGGAGGACAGAGGACGAAGCGGCGGGGTGGGAGAGGACGGAGCAGCACAGGCAGGGGAAGGATGGAGGATGGAGTGGCAGAGGGGAGGAGGACAAAGGAAGGAGGAGGAAGCGGTGGGGTGGGGGAGGATGGAGCGGCACAGGCAGGGGAGGACGAAGCGGCAGGGGGAGGATGTAGCACAGAGTGGCGGGGGGGTGGAGGACAGGATGAAGCGACGGGGTGGGGGAGGTCGGAGCAGCACAGGACAGGGGGAGGACGGAGGATAGAGTGGCAGAGGTGAGGAGGACAAAGGAAGGAGGAGGAAGCGGTGGGGTGGGGGAGGATGGAGTGGCACAGGCAGGTGGAAGATGGAGAATGGAGTGGCGGAGGTGAGGAGGACAAAGGAAGGAGGAGGAAGCGGTGGGGGAGGATGGAGCTGCACAGGCAGGGGGAGGACGGAGCGGCAAGGGGAGGACAGAGCGGCAGGGGGAGGACAGAGCGGCAGGGGGAGGACAGAGCGGCAGGGGAAGGGCAGAGCAGCAGGGGGAGGACAGAGCAGCAGGGGGTGGATGGAGGACACAGCGGCAGGTGAGAGGAGGATGGAGGACGAAGCGGCGGGGTGGGGGAGGCCGGAGCAGCACAGGCAGGGGGAGGACGGAGGAAGGAGTGGCGGAGGGGAGGAGGACAAAGGAAGGAGGAGGAAGCGGTGGAGTGGGGGAGGATGGAGCGGCACAGGCAGGGGGAGGACGGAACACAGAGCGGCAGGGGGAGGAGGACAGAGGACAAAGCGGCGGGTGGAAGAGGATGGAGCAGCACAGGCATGGGGAGGACGGAGGATGGAGTGGCGGAGGGGAGGAGGACAAAGGAAGGAGGAGGAAGCAGTGGGGTGGGGGAGGATGGAGTGGCACAGACAGGGGGAGGATGGAGCACAGAGTGGCGGCGGGGAGGAGAACGGAGGACGAAGCGGCGGGGTGGGGGAGGCCAGAGCAGCACAGGCAGGGGGAGGACGGAGGATGGAGTGGCAGGGGGGGAGGAGGATAAAGGAAGGAAGAGGAAGTGGTGGGGGTGGGGGAGGATGGAGCGGCACAGGAAGGGGGAGGACAGAGCAGCAGGGGGAGGACGGAGCACAGAGCGGCGGGGGGAGAAGGAGAGAGGACGAAGCGGTGGGGTGGGGGAGGATGGAGCAGCACAGGCAGCGGGAGGATGGAGTGGTGGAGAGGAGGAGGACAAAGGAAGGAGGAGGAAGCGGTGGAGGAGGATGGAGCAGCACAGGCAGGGGGAGGACGGAGCACAGAGCGGTGGGAGGAGGAGGACGGAGGACAAAGCGGCGGGGTGGGGGAGGATGCAGCAGCACAGGCAGGGGGAGAACGGAGTATGGAGTGGCGGAGGGGAGGAGGACAAAGGAAGGAGAAGGAAGCGGTGGGGTGGGGGAGGATGCAGCGGCACAGGCAGCGGAGGATGAAGCGGCAGGGGGAGGCCGGAGCACAGCCGTGGGGGAGAGGAGGATGGAGGACGAAGTGGTGGGGTGGGGGAAGCCGAAGCAGCACAGGCAGGGGGAGGATGAAGCGGCAGGGGGAGGACGGAGCACAAAGCGGTGGGGGAGAGGAGGATGGAGGACAAAGCGGCGGGGTGTGGAAGGATGGAGCAGCACAGGCAGGGGGAGGACGGAGTATGGAGTGGCGGAGGGGAAGAGGACAAAGGAAGGAGGAGGAAGCGGTGGGGTGGGGAAGATGCAGTGGCATAGGCAGGGGGAGGATGAAGCGGCAGGGGAAGGCCGGAGCACAGAGCCGTGGGGGAGAGGAGGATGGAGGACGAAGTGGTGTGGTGGGGGAAGCCGGAGCAGCACAGGCAGGGGGAGGATGGAGCGGCAGGGGGAGGACGGAGCACAAAGCGGTGGGGGACAGGAGGATGAAGGACAAAGCGGCGGGGTGGGGGAGGCCGGAGCAGCAGAGGCAGGGGGAGGACAGAGGATGGAGTGTCGGAGGGGAGGCGGACAAAGGAAGGAGGAGGAAGCGGTGGGGTGGGGAGGACGGAGCGGCAGGTGGAGGATGGAGCACAGAGCGGCGGGGGGGGGGAGGACGGAGGACAAAGCAGTGGGGTGGGGGAGGACGGAGCAGCACAGGCAGGTGGAGGATGGAGGATGGAGATGGCAGAGAGGAGGAGAACAAAGGAAGGAGGAGGAAGCGGTGGAGGAGGATGGAACAGCACAGGCAAGGGGAGGACGGAGCACAGAGCGGTGGGAGAAGGAGGATGGAGGACAAAGCGGCGGGGTGAGGTAGGATAGTGCACTGTACGGCAGCTCAGTGGTTAGCAGAGTATACAGAGGCTCAGTGGTTAGCAAAGTATATGGTAGCTCAGTGGTTAGCACTGCGCGGTGGCTCAGTGGTTAGCACTGCGCGGTGGCTCAGTGGTTAGCACTGCGCGGTGGCTCAGTGTTTAGCAAAGTAAGTGGTGTGGTGGGCAGAGTGGTCAGTGCAGTGCGTTGGGCAGAGTGGTCAGCGCAGTGTGGTGGGCAGAGTGGACAGAGTGGTCAGAGCAGTGCGTTGGGCAGAGTAGTCAGTGCAGTTCGGTGGGCAGAGTGGTCAGTGCAGTGCGGTGGGCAGAGTGGTCAGCGCAGTGCGGTGGGCAGAGTGGTCAGTGCAGTGCGGTGGGCAGAGTGGTCAGCGCAGTGCGGTGGGCAGAGTGGTCAGCAGAGGACGGAGGCACTCTGCTTGCCATACTTACCACCGGGTCATCATCTTCCCCGCCGCTGCATCTTCGCTCCGCCGTCCCCAGCATCTTGGCTCCACTCCTCCGTGCCGGCGACATGTTTCTTCCAAAATGGCGTCCGGGAACTCTCGCGAGACTTCCCGGACGCCATATTGGATCCAGTCCTCCGAGGGCGGCGACATACTTTGTCCAAGATGGCATCCGGGAAGTCTCGCTAGACTTCCCGGACGCCACATTGGATCCAGTCCTCCGGGGGCGGCAACATGTCGGCGGAACGGAGGACTGAGGATCCAGGAGCCGGCGGGGAAGACGCAGGGCTGGTGGTAAATATAGCAGACAGTGCATGGAGGTGTGTGTGTGTGGGTATGTGTGTGTATGTGTGTATGTGTGCGGGCGGCCATATTAGAACACCCACAGTAGGTGTAGAGGCTACTTCCCGTTACATCCTGACGGAAGTAGCCTTAGGGTTTTATTATAATAGATGATTTCATTTACAGATCACATGTTGAATAATATGGCCATGACAAGGGTGCACATGTGTGCTGGGCCAGCTGATCACATGCACTGATAAGGTACCTTTACACGCCGCAACTATCACTGACGATCGGTAGCACCCGTACGTGCACATGCACGTTTTTAACGGTTGCTAACGATCGCTGATGCCGCATGTACACGCCGCAATTGCGCCCTCAACCTAAGGGAACATGGTTCCCCGGAAGTTCAAACAAATCCTGCGGGAAACATCCGGTTGAATCCCGTCGCCGCTTCACACGCCACAATCAGTAGGGGAATGTGGGCATACATGTTCAGTGGCTCTAAAACATAGGCGTGACAGACTCGTGTATTCTGTGACGCTATCATGCTGATTGGACAACGCAATAGCGTCATGATTGGCCAGCCTGTGCAGGAAGGCTGGCTAATACATGACGCCATTCCAATTGTGGAGTGTGAATGGTCAGCTCTTTAAATATGGTGCCCTGTGAAGGGACAGCCAATGGTAACACAGTAGCCCCCACCAATCATTGTTGATGGGGAGCGGAAAACATCACGCTGTGGCACGCCCCTTGGAAATCACTAGGTGATGCAGATTCCATCCCTATCGCACGTTTACACGCCAATACCAGGGCAATTCACCATCTGGGTTGTCTCTGATTTTAGAACGATTCTCTGAAACAGCAACACGGAGCAACTGCAAAAATCCCGATCACTTTCCCAAATTACACGCCGCAACTTTGTAGTAATTTCAAGGCAATCGTCACAAAAATCCCGATTCCCTGGCAGTTGCTACATCGCAGTGGCGGCGTGTAAAGGTACCTATAGAGGCGTCCATTGGATGGAGTCCCAGATATTGACGTCACTGAAGTCTTCTTCCATTCTGGGACTCCATCGGAGCACCTCCTCCTGGACGCCACTGCCTGCGGGACCACTTAGGATTGCATATATACAGATATTCACACACCCGCCACAGTCCCCCAGAGGAAGCTAACGTGAAACATATGCCAGGGCCTGCGCGTGGGCACATTATCTTTCCAGCACTCTGATACTGCATTACATTATGGGTAAGCCTTATTACTATTACTGGATTGGGATTCCTTATATATGGTCATAGGGTAACTAGTGATACTGTTCCCGGGACAGACTCTGAAGTTTATATTTTAGAACAGTTTATATGCAGTTCTCATTTGCCCTAATATATAGATGTTAGGACTATCTCTGTCCTATTTTACTTATGTGGTAACCCATATATTTATTACTTCATTGTGCTGTGGAAATGTGTACCCTTCTCTCCTTTTGTGCACCTTTGTAACTTTGGTCATTGTTACGCTTTTTATATGATACCAGACAGTGGCGTAACTTCAGGCCCAGGGACCCCGATGCGATAGCTCTAACGGGGCCCCCAATTATTGCAAATCTTTAATAGTATTAGTCTTTTTCTATAGGCCAAAGGGACTTTTGGGGCCCCCTAGGCTGCAGGGCCTGAGTGCGATCGCAACCCCTAAACCTATTGTAGTTACGCCCCTGATACCAGATTTTTACTTATGCTTACTAAAAGTTTCATTAACCCCTTAAGGACCAAGTCATTTTATGCCTCATTTTGCAATTCTGAATAGTGTCACTTTATGAAGCAATAACTCTAGCACGCTACAACATATCCCAGTGATTCCGAGAATGTTTTTTTAAGACAAATTGGACTTCATGTTAGGGGTACATTTAGGTCGATATTTTTTGCAATTTTCAAACTTTGAGTTTTTATTCTGTTAAACCATAGAGCAATACCACACAATATAGTTAATAAATAATATTTCCCACATGTCTACTTTACATCAGCACAATTTTGGAAACAAAATATTTTTTCTTAGGAAGTTAGAAGGGTTCAAAGTTTATAAGCAATTTCTCATTTTTACAACAAAATTTACAAAGCCACTTTTCTTTTAGGAACCCCACCCGATTTAAAGTGACTTTGAGGGGCCTACATGACAGAATATACCCAAAAATGACACGATTCTAAAAACTGCACCCCTCAAGTTACTAAAAAACAAATTAAAAAATATTAATAACCCTTCAAGTGCTTCACAGGAACTAAAGCAATGTGGAAGGAAAAAAATGAAAATTTTACTATTTGCCACAAAAATGTTACTTTAGCCTCAAATAAAGCATTTTCAAAAGGTTAACAGGAAAAAATGCATTATACAATTTGCTGTGCAACATGTCCTGAGTACTCTGATAACGCATATGTAGCGGAAAAACACTGTTTGGGCGTATGGCAGGGCTCTGAATGGAAGTAGCATCATTTTACTTTTGAAACCCAGGATTGTCTGCGATCATCGTTAGCGGGCACTATGTTGCGTTTGGAGAGCCCCTGGTATGCCTAAACAGTGGAAACGCCCCACAAGTGACCCCCTTTTGGAAACTAGACTCCTCAAAGAATTTATCAAGAAGTCTGATGAACACCTTGAACTTGGCTTCACAGAATTTTATAACAAAGAGCCATGAAAATAGAAAATTAATTTTTTCCCACACAAATGTTGTTTTAGTTCAAAATGTTGCAATTTCACAATGATAACATGGAAAACTGAACCATACATATTGTTGTGCAATTTCTCCTGAGTACACAGATACCCCATGTCATGAAGACTTTGTCAGGACCTGCAGCTCTCTAGCACCCCCTTACGTTGCTGGTCAAACCCGATATTGCCATAGGATAAGAAAGGAGCCCAGCTGCTCTAATTTATGTCTACTGCTGCACGTGATGTGACAGGATGTATATATACCACCAGTTCCTGCCAGGAACGTATATATACCTAGATCCCGTCACCCTCAGGCCCACAATATAACATAAATAGAAAACGTTATGTTGCCACCACCGATCTCTTTAAGGTGGATCGGTCACCTGTCTAGTAACATGAAAAGCGGGGTTGCGTGTCAGCTCGTCATAGAACAAGAACAACGAAATTAAGTAAATTATATTTTACTCCCAAAAGTTGGCAGTGTTTACAAAAGATATACAAGATATTACAAAAGAGACAATTTACATATAAGTATAAAACAGTTATTAAAATAAAAGGAATAAAAGTAAGAAACTACAAGACCTATGCCACGCGGTGATGAACCCAGATCCTGTGGGTAGGTCGACTCCCCAGAAGAGTAGTATTGATTCCTCCACACAACAAGGAGTGCTTGCGTCCGAGACCCAGGGTGGAATGTAGCCAAAATAGAAGCTTTGGTTTTAAGAAATGAGGCAGCAAGCTAAGACACCCCCACGTTGCTTACCTCACCCAGGGGCTCGGTTTTGTGGATCCTCCCAGCTCCACAAGACTTAAAAAAACCTTCATTTTTCATATCTACGTAAGGGGTTGCCACATCCACGATAAAAAAATTACCGAATTGGTACATAATATACAAAGAGAAAAAAATCACCAAATGGCCTCTTACAAATACCTTTGCATTTTGCAGGATACTATCAGCTACCTCAAAGGCAACCCATATCTCTCAACACCGATGCTCCATCTCCTACAACCCTGACAACGGGGGCGATTGTGGCATCTGCGACCGCTGTGCCACAAGGAAGAGACAGGTGGTATCACTGGACATGAGATCACCACAGGGCGGCAGCCACTCCAAGAGTGAAGCATAGTGTCAGAAAGCAGCCTATTAATGACGCCCAGCTGTTAGACAAGGCGGGCCGCTCTGCAACAAAATATGCAACACAAGTGACTGTCGCCCCCTAGAGGACACTGCTGTAGACTGCAGATAAAAATGCAATATAACACTATAGATGACAGTGAGGATTTAGTTTGATATTTTGGACCAAAATAGCGTAAGCTCGTAGCCCCCGTCACGGGACCTCACACCTACGAGTACCTAGCCACATGTTTAGCACATGTATAATTTTGTTTTACAAAAAAATCACCGAATTGGTACATAATATACAAAGAGAAAAAAATCACCAAATGGCCTCTTACAAATACCTTTGCATTTTGCAGGATACTATCAGCTACTTCAGAGGCAACCCATATCTCTCAACACCGATGCTCCATCTCCTACAACCCTGACAACGGGGGCGACTGTGGCATCTGCGACCGCTGTGCCACAAGGAAGAGACAGGTGGTATCACTGGACATGAGATCACCACAGGGCGGCAGCCACTCCAAGAGTGAAACATAGTGTCAGAAAGCAGCCTATTAAGATGCCCAGCTGTTAGACAAGGCGGGCCGCTCTGCAACAAAATATGCAACACAAGTGACTGTCGCCCCCTAGAGGACACTGCTGTAGACTGCAGATAAAAATGCAATATAACACTATAGATGACAGTGAGGATTTAGTTTGATATTTTGGACCAAAATAGCGTAAGCTCGTAGCCCCCGTCACGGGACCTCACACCTACGAGTACCTAGCCACATGTTTAGCACATGTATAATTTTGTTTTACAAAAAAATCACCGAATTGGTACATAATATACAAAGAGAAAAAAAATCACCATATGGCCTCTTACAAATACCTTTGCATTTTGCAGGATACTATCAGCTACCTCAGAGGCAACCCATATCTCTCAACACCGATGCTCCATCTCCTACAACCCTGACAACGGGGGCGATTGTGGCATCTGCGACCGCCGTGCCACAAGGAAGAGACAGGTGGTATCACTGGACATGAGATTACCACAGGGCGGCAGCCACTCCAAGAGTGAAGATAGTGTCAGAAAGCAGCTATTAATGCGCCCAGTGTTAGACAGGCGGGCCGCTCTGCAACAAAATATGCAAACAAGTGACTGTCGCCCCTAGGGACACTGCTGTAACTGCAGATAAAAATGCAATATAACACTATAGATGACAGTGAGGATTTAGTTTGATATTTGGACCAAAATAGCTAAGCTCGTAGCCCCGTCAGGACCTCACACTACGGAGTACTAGCCACAGTGTTAGCACATGTATAATTTGTTTACAAAAAATCACCGATTTGTACTAATATACAAAGAGAAAAAAATCACCAATGGCCTTTACAATACCTTTGCATTTTGCAGGATACTATCAGCTACTTCAGAGGCAACCATATCTCTCACACCGATGCTCATCTCTACAACCCTGACAACGGGGCGACTGTGGCATCTTTCTGACGCTGTGCCACAAGGAAGAACAGTGGTATCACTGGACATGAATCACCACAATTCGGTTATTTTTATTGTAAACAAAATATACATGTGCTAAACATGTTGGCTAGGTATCGTAGGTGTAGGTCCCGTGTAAGAGGCCCTTGGTGATTTTTTTCACATCCACGATAAGCAATCATGTTTACGTTCATTTATTCCGAGGAATATGATATCAAATATGACATATTTATGATGTTCAAAAGTCAGAACTCATTTCTAGGTTCTGATGGTTCTCAGTTATGAAAGCAGTATAAAGCTTTGCAAAATTGTACATATTACAAAAATATGATTTGTGCATTGGCGGGATGAACATGTCTTATTAAATTTGACGTTAAAAAATATCTGTTAAGACAAAGAGCCTGGAGGAAAAGACAAAAGGTTTTGCTTAGCTTCAGGTAATTTATGACTTGCCGGCCATAAATACTGAAAAGGAGGGGGATAGAGAGAGAGGGGAGGAAATCTGATTTCCAGAAACCGTACAGGGAAAAAATTAAGGTACCGTTACACACAGAATATCTGTGCAACATTGCTTGCAACTCACTGGTTGCAATGAATCTGGACACATGTTCCACTTTGTACACGGGAACAAAATGGAACAATGTGTCCATGATTTCACTGCAACCAGTGAGTTGCAAGCAATGTCTGCACAGATATCTCTGTGTGTAATGATACCTTTATGTCGGTCTTAGCTGACTTTTTAAACATCTTAAAATAATGAGAAATATTCATACTTTCCTGACACCCCACATATGGTGGAAAACCACTGTTTAGGCGCATGGCATGGCTTAGAAGGAAAAGAGCGCCATTTCACTTTTGGAAATTAAAATTGGCTGGAATCATTAACCGATACCATGTTGTATTTGGAGAGCCCCTGATGTGCCTATACAGTGGAAATCCCCCACAAGTGACCCCATTTTGGAAACTGGACCCCTCAAGGAGTTTATCTGTATGTGTGTTGAGCACTTTGAACCCCCAGGTTCTTTACAAAATATTATGATGTTGAGCTGTGAAAAATAAAAAATAACTTTTTTCCAACAAGATGTTGTTTTAGCTCCAAACCTTTCATTTCACAAAGGTAACAGGATAAATTGCACCATGTAATTTATTGTGCAATTTCTCATAAGTACAGCAATACCCTATGTGTGCTGGTAAATTATTGTTTGGGCACACGGCAGGGCTCAGAAGGGAAAGAGTGCCATTTGATTTTTGGAAGAGATTGTGAATGCTATGTCACATTTGCAAAGCCACCGAGGTTCCAAAACAGCAGAGAACCCCCAAAAATGTCACCATTTTGGAAACTACAACCCTCAAGTAATGTATCTAGTGGTGTGAAGAGCACCTTCCACACATTGGTGCTTCACAAAGTTTTATAAAGTTGAGCTGTGAAAAAAAAAAAATCCCTTTTTTCCAACAAAAATTATGTTTTAGATCCAAATTTAGCATTTTCACAAGGATAACAGGAGACAATGCACCATACATATTATTGTGCAATTTCTCCTAAGTACGCCCATATCCCACATGTGGACAGAAACTACTTTGTCAGGCACAGTGCAAAGCTCAGAAGTGAAGGAGCGCAACACCAGAGTGCAGATATGGCAGGTATCATTTTAGGGTGCCATATCACAATGGCAGAGGCCCTGAGGGGCTAGAACAGTCATAATTCCCCACAAGCAACCCCATTTTACAAACTACACCCCTCATAGATTTCATGCAGGGGTGCAGTGAGCATGTTAACACCACAGGTGTGTCAAAAAATGTTATACCTTTGGGCAGTGAAGAAAAAAATACTTAAATTTTTACCACTGAAATGCTGTTTTAGCCCCAGATTTTACATTTTTATAAGGGTAAAATAGATAAAAATGGCCGCATTTTTTGTGAATGTGACAATATCCCACATGTGACTGTACAGTACTGTTTGTTGCAGAGTGAGATACAGGGGGAAAAAAGGTGCGTCATTGGATTCCTGGAGCACAGATTTTCCTAGAATAGTTTGTGGACTCTATATACAGAGCTCCTAAGGGTATATGCAGACAATCCGGAGGCACTGCATGTTGGACACAGTGCTTTCGGAGCTGAGGGAAGCCGTGGGTGAGTGCAGGGAGAACACAGCTGCACTGTGCCCACAATCTGTGTTCAGTGCAGGGCGGCTTTTCTCTGCATTCACACGCTGGGGCTCCCTTCCGTCTCCGCAGCAATAAACTAACATGCTGTGGGATTGTGGCAGCGCGGTAACCCACACAGCAGCTGAAAACATGCTATGGCTGGAAAAAGCAAAGAGGGCATGGAATTTCTACAAGTCCCATCTACTATGCTGGTCATGTACAACGTAGCATTTTGTACACTGTGTCCAAAATGCTGCTATTCCCAATCATGTGCACACACCTTAAGTGCCAGAGGAGTAGAATCAAGTGACCCCAATTTGGAAATTGCACCCCTCTGGCAATCATCTACGGCTGTAGCGATGATTTTGACTCTACCTGTGTTTTCTAGAAACAAGCAGCATTTTTTACAAAATAACTTTTTTTACATCGTCATATTTTGAGAGCTGTAATTTTTCTATATTTCTGATTACAAAGTCATGTGAGAGCTTGTTTTTTGCGTGACAAGTTGGCGTTTTTATTGGTCCAATTTTTGGGCACATAATATTTTGTAATCGCTTTTTATTCCAGTTTTTGGGGGCAGAAGGACCAAAAATCAGCAATTCAGAAATTGTTTATTTGGAGTTTTCCTTTATGCCGTTCACCATGTGGTAATAGTGACGAGACATTTTTCTTCTTCCAGTCAGTAAGAACACAGCAATACAATAATATGTTTTTTATGATTTGTTGCTTTTTCAATGCGTTGTGAGTGTTATAGTTTTTTTTATTTTTCCGCTGACAGTGTTGAGTGTCAGCTTGATTTTTTTGGGACAAGACAATGTTTCCAATGATACCTGGATCCTTGCTGTCCGGATTAAACCGTGCTTCTCCAGTAGTAGTATTACAGTAGTATTGAATGTACAGAAGAACCTATTGCCCGCATGTTGAGGAATTTGAGGGTCCCCCGCCTCACCGCAATTGTCCGTTATTTGATTCATGTATTTTTTCCTTGCCCGTGCCGTATACACGTGCTTTATTACAGCATGTGGGTCACCGCTCCTTTTTCCCTGCCGATCAGCTGTCCACATGGAACGGTCAGTGAATGTTTACACACAGTGACAGTTCAAAGTCATGACAGATATAGCCGTCATAATGCGGGAAATTACATCTTTCCATGATGGCTATATCCATCATTGGTCATGATGGGGTTAAAGTGTCACATTTGCAAATCAATTGGTGTGAGCATGTTTACTTTATTTTGGTATCTGATGGGCATGCTTAATACTCTAGTTTCACAGTTTTTTATTTATTTTATCTGAGAGCAGCATGATGTAGGCAAAGAGATCATGATTCCAACAATTTATAACTTACATTACTGGGTGCAACGGCTGTGACACAATCTTTTCAGATTTAGCATGAAGAGAAGAATTTTCCAGCTTCATGGGTTCCATAAAAAAATCCATATTTTATTTAAAGTTTAATGAGACATGTAGAGGCATAAATACATGGAAGGGTCATTCATATCAAGTGATCCAAATATGAATATTTTTTTTACCTGACGTGCTTAGATTTATTTTTTTTTCTATATGAAGTACAACTTTAGTTAATTACAATTAAAAGTTTTGTATTTTTTTCCTCATCAGTTAATTTTTTACAGTTTTTTAAAGTTTTAAAAAAGCGCGAATTTTGGCCTGGTATGACTTTACATTTTCTATCATATCTTGGGCTAGAATTAAGATAAAGAGGTGGGAGAGGCATCATTTTTCTCAGAACGGTACCAGCTTTCATTTGATATTTCACAAGTCTATGTTTCTTTATATTTTGTTTTGGAGAAATCAAATTCAAAAGTTTGATGCAAAATTGTGAAAAAAACGTATGTTTTCAAATTGTGAAAAAATACATGTGTGTTACTTGTGTTCTTGGTTATATTTGTGCAGAGATTCAACTTGGGACCTATCAAATTTATACAGTCATATGAAAAAGTTTGGCACCCCTCTTAATCTTACTCATTTTTTTTTTTTTAAATTGGGTTTTTGCAACAGCTATTTCAGTGTGATGTATGTAATAACTGATGGACACAGTAATATTTCGGATTGAAATGAGGTTTGTTGCACTTACCAAAAATGTGAAATATGCATTATTTCAAAATTTGACAGGTGCCAAAGTATGGGCACCCTTCTGATTTTCATGATTTGAATACTCCTAACTACTTTTTACTGACTTACTGAAGCACTAAATTGGTTTGGTAACCTCATTGAGCTTTGTACTTCATAGCCCGGTATATCCAATCATGAGAAAGTTTTTTCAGGTGTCCACTTGCAAGTTGTTCTCCTAGTTGCATCTTCTCTGAGGAGTGGCATCATGGGCTCCTCAAAACAGCTCTCAAATTATCTGAAAAAAAAAAATGTTCAACATAGTTGTTCAGGGGAAGGATACAAAAATTTGTCTCAGAGATTTAACCTGTCAGTTTCCACTGTGAGGAACATAGTAAGGAAATGGAAGACCACTAGGGACAGTTCTTGTAAAGGCCAGAAGTGGCAGGCCAACAAAAATATCAGAAAGGCAGAGAAGAAGAATGGTGAGAACAGTCAAGAACAATCCACAGACCACCTCCAAAGACCTGCAGCATCATCTTGCTGCAGATGGTGTCACTGTGCATCGGTCAACAATACAGCACACACTGCACAAGGAGAAGCTGTATGGGAGAGTGATGCGAAATATTACTGTGTCCATAAGTTATTACATATATCACACTGAAATAGCTGTTGCAAAAACCCAATTTTAAACAAATAAAAATGAGTAAGATTAAGAGGGGTGCCCAAACTTTTTTTTCATATGACTGTATATTTTTTTTAAGCCTTTGTCATCTGAATTTATGTTTGTGCGAGTATCTTCCTTTTTTCTTATTTCACCAAAGGGAGTGGTGTCCTATCAGGTGCGTGCTGCTGCAAAAAAGAATGAGAAGACAAGGCTTCTTTCGTTCACCTACTTTATTCCAACCGACGCGTTTCAGTGCTGTCCCTGCACCTTCCTCAGGGTTCCATCCTTTTTTCTTTTCACATTACAACCTATTGAATTCAACATTTATATGCAACAATAAAGAAACACAAAAAACAAATCCCGTAAGTGCTAGGATAAATGCATCTTAATCATCATAACACAACTTGCTCAGCATTTTCAACCTGAATGCATTGATCAAACCAAAAGAAAAAAGGTGATCATATCGTCAAGTGTGATTTTCTAAATACAGTCTCATCCTAATTATATGTTAAGAACCAATATTTTTAACACCTATTTATACATGTAACAATTTTTTTACTATTATATCACTAAACAAGTCATTTATAAAGTGTTTAATAAGAATAGTACAATAGTTAAATACTCTACTCAAACAATTAATAGTACATTTTTAAAGTGGCCTTTTATCATCAATTTGTCCCTTCTAGTGGGTGAAATGTAATCTTGTCCATAAGCGCTTACTAGCAATGGCGATTTCATTCCTTTTGTGTCAAAGAGTATGTACGGCCTGTCATGGTGTTGGCTCCACCTGACTTAATATCTGATTTTTTGTTAACTTTTAAAATGTCTGGATTTCTTGGATCACAAATGATGGCGCTGGACCAGAAGGATGCAAAAAAGTAATTCTACTTAAGCTATATTATTTACCATAGCCTCTTCAAAATAATTAAATATTTTTTCTTTGAGAGCCAGTACTAAAGGAAATGAATTGCAACTATTGAGGTAACAACTCTTTTCTGGACACAATATTTGAGACAGACATACTTTGTTATCTCCAAGGTTGGACTCGGGAATCTGTATATCTTTCAGCTTATCCCCTTCAATCATGAGTTTAGTATTCTGGTGTGTTGTATATATGCATACTGAGTGTGTACCACTACCACCAGCAGGGCTGACTCCAGGTTTTTGTGGGCCCGTGCGAAATTGTTTCAATGTGCCCCTTTAACACATACAATGATTCAAATATAATATAGAAGCTGCAGGCTGTGTATATATAATATAGAGGCTTCTGGGTGGGCTGTATATATAAATTGAGGCTGTGCACGGCTGCATATATAATATAGAGGCTGCTGGGCTGTAAATATAATATGGAGACTGCTAGGCTGTATAAATAGTATAGAGGCTGCTGCTGGGCTGTATATATAAAATAGAGGTTGCGTGCTGTATATATTTGGAGGCTGTGCTGGGCTGTATATACATAATAAAGAGGCTCTGGGCTGTGTATATTATTTGGAGGCTGCTGCTGGGCTGTATATATTATTTGGAGGCTGTGTTGGGCTGTAAATATTATTTGGATGCTGTGGTAGCCCAGAAGCAGCCTCCATAACCCAGCTGCAGCCTCTATGGCTCAGCAGCAGCCTCAATAGTCCAGCACAACCTCCATGCAACAAGCAGCAGCCTCTATAATCCCCCATCACGCTGCACACAGTTAAACAAAAAAAAAAACAGATTATGCTCACCTTCCCTCCGCTCCCTCAAAGCCCTGTCCTCCTCAGTTGCTGTCCTTGCAGCATCCTTGCAGCAGGCTCTAGTCCATGATCTTCCTCATTGCCAGCACGGCTGCACCAAAGTGGTGAGATTGCAGGATGATAACTCATCACTCTGCTGTAGTTGGATGAAGAGGAAGCGCACAGGGAGACAGCACATGGCTAATTTGAATCGCATTCAAATTAGCCATGTGCACTAGCACATCGTTGTCTGAGTGTCCCTGAAGGGCCCTCCCTTGTCTGGGCTTCCTGCCCCTGATAGGCCCCTGACCATCAGGGCTGCCTGTCCCTGATGGCCAGTGGGCCCTCTCAGCTGTTAAGGGCCCCAGGCACTTGCCCGGGTATGTCTGGTGCTGACACTGGCCCTGACCACCAGCCAGGACACAATTCTTCAGTCACAATTTAGCAAATTCTGAAAATTGTATTTTGGCAGAAATGGAATTTTTTTCTTTAAAGAGTTCATAGGTTTCTTTCAAATTGGTAAGAACCAGCTTTTCTGGACATGAGTTTTCTTACCGTTCACTTTCATAGACACACAATCTTTCTTGCCAGGCATAATTTGGCTCACTTCATCACTATTGTAAAAATCTTTCACTTTACCCACTAAAGCTTCATCTAATGTTTTGCCTGGTTTAGGATCAGGAGAAGATATGAAACCTTTTTGTTCAACTAGAGATTTGGCTTTTCTAGCCATTCTATTGTTAATGTTAAATTCATTTTCTATTCTTTTGCATGTCCATCTCTTCGGTAGTGTAGTCAGTATCATGAACTGTTCACTTGTGCTATGGGTGGATTTACATTTATCTTTAGGCTGCAGAATGACCTCTGAATCAGTGTAATTTTTTCCTTCACCTTGTAGTGTTTCACCCTCCAGCTCAAGGGTCATTTTTTTGTAACTTTTTCTAATTTTTTTTGGCAATACACTGGATAATGGATTCTTTTTTTTTTGCAATGGGCAATTATTCGATGTTAGAAAGCAATTTATTCAAATACTCTATTGTTTAAACCAAGTTTGTTAAAATCCTCTGTGTTGGAAGTTACATGCTCTTAAAAATGTTCTACCTCCAGAATATTTTTCTCTTTTGCAAGTTGCTTTCTACAATTGTCACATATTTTCATGCCTGCATTGATGGCAGGCCCGGACTGACCATTGGGAGAGGTGGGACCTTTTCCTATGGGCCGGTAGTTGTCGAGTGGGTGGGGCCACAGCACCTGCTCCGCGGGCCACAGGTCGGCTTTAAATCACTTTGCAGCCACCACCTGCCGGCATAGCAGGGACTGGGGATCTGGCTGTCTATGTGTCTGTATGTGGCTGTGGCTGGCTGTTTGTGTCTGGGGCTGCATGGCTGTGGCTGGCTGTGTGTGACAGACTGTGTCTGTGTGGCTGACTGTGTCTCTGTATGGCTGTGTCTAGCTGTGTGGCTGCTGACTATGTCTGTGTGTGGCTGGGGCTGTATAGCTGTAGCTGACTGTGTGGCAGGGCTGTGTGGTTGGCTGTGTGTCTGTGTATGGCTGGGACTGCGTGGCTGACTGTGTCTGTGTGTGGTTGGGGCTGTGTGGCTGTAGCTGATTGTGTGTGGCTGGGGCTGCATGGCTGTAGCTGACTGTGTGTGGCTGGGGTTGGCTGTGTGGCTGACTGTGTGTCTGACTATGTATCTGTGTGTGGCTGAGGCTGTATGGCTGTGGCTGACTGTGTGTGCCTGGCTGTGTGGCTGACTGTGTGTAGCTGGGGCTGTGTGGCTGGCTGTGTGGCTGACTGTGTATGGCTGGGGCTGCGTGGCTGTGCTGTGTGGCTGACTATATGTCTGTGTGGCTGAGGCTGCGTGGCTGGCTGTGTGTGGCAAACTGTCTGTGTGGCTGACTGTGTGTGGCTGTGGCTGGCTGTGTGTCTGACTGTGCGTCTGACTATGTATCTGTGTGTGGCTGAGGCTGTATGGCTGTGGCTGACTGTGTGTGCCTGGCTGTGTGGCTGACTGTGTGTAGCTGGGGCTTTGTGGCTGTTTGTGTGGCTGACTGTGTCTGTGTATGGCTGGGGCTGCGTGGCTGTGCTGTGTGGGTGACTATATGTCTGTGTGGCTGAGGCTGCGTGGCTGGCTGTGTGTGACAAACTGTCTGTGTGGCTGACTGTGTGTGGCTGTGGCTGGCTGTGTGTGGCTGTCTGTGTGTCTGTGTATGGCTGGGGCTGCATGGCTATGTGGCTGGCTGTGTGTGCCTGACTGTGTGTCTGTGTGTCTGACTATGTGTCTGTGTGTGAGTGGGGCTGCGTGTCTGTGGCTGGCTGTGTGTGGCTGGTGCCACTTGGCTGGATGGGGTTGGCTGTGGCTGGAGCTGCATGGCTGTGGATGGCTGTGTGTGGCTGATGTTGAATGGCTGTGTGGCTGGCTGTGTGTGGCTGGGGCTGTGTGGCTGACTATGTCCTGTGCGTGGCTGGAGCTGTTTGGCTGACTGTGTCTGTGTGTGACTGGGGCTGCTTGGTTGTGTGTGGCTGGTGCCACGTGGCTGGCTTTGGTTGGCTGTGGCTGGAGCTGCATGGCTGTGGATGGCTGTGTGTGTCTGGCTGTGTGTGGCTGATGTTGCATGGCTGTGTGGCTGGCTGTGTGTGGCTGACTGTGTCTGTGTGTGGCTGGAGCTGTGTGTGGCTGGGGCTGCTTGGCTGTGTGTGGCTGACTGTGTGGTTGACTGTATAGCTGTGTGGGTGTGGCTGGCTGTGTGTGGCTGGTTGGATGTGAGGCTGGCTGTGGCTGTCTATGTGGCTGGATGCACCTGTGTGTGGCTGTTTGTGTGTGGCTGGTGGCTATGTGGCTGTTTGTGGCTGTATGTGTGTGGCTGTCTGTGTGGCTGTCTGTGTGGCTGGCTGTGTGGCTGGCTGGTGGCTGTCTGTGGCTGGCTGTTTGTGTGTGGCTGTGTATGTGTGTGGCTGTGTATGTGTTTGGCTGGCTGCATCTGTGTGTGGCTGGCTGGTGGCTGCCTATGTGGCTGGCTGTTTGTGTGTGGCTGTATATGTGTGGCTGGCTGTGTCTGTGTGTGGCTAGCTGTGTGCGGCTGTCTGTCTGTGGCTGGCTGTGTGTATGTGTGTGTGGCTGGCTTTGTGTGCGTGGCTGGCTTTGTGTGTGTGGCTGGCTGTGTCTGTGTGGCTGGCTGACTGTGGCTCTGTGTGTGGCTGGCTGTGTGTGGCTGGGCTATGTGGCTGACTGTGTCCTGTGTGTGGCTGGAGCTGTTTGGCTGACTGTGTCTGTGTGTGACTGGGGCTGCTTGGTTGTGTGTGGCTGGTGTCACGTGGCTGGCTTTGGTTGGCTGTGGCTGGAGCTGCATGGCTGTGGATGGCTGTGTGTGTCTGGCTGTGTGTGGCTGATGTTGCATGGCTGTGTGGCTGGCTGTGTGTGGCTGACTGTGTCTGTGTGTGGCTGGAGCTGTGTGTGGCTGGAGCTGCTTGGCTGTGTGTGGCTGACTGTGTGGTTGACTGTATGGCTGTGTGGGTGTGGCTGGCTGTGTGTGGCTGGTGGATGTGAGGCTGGCTGTGGTTGTCTATGTGGCTGGCTGCACCTGTGTGTGGCTGTTTGTGTGTGGCTGGCGGCTATGTGGCTGTTTGTGGCTGTATGTGTGTGGCTGTCTGTGTGGCTGGCTGGTGGCTGTCTGTGGCTGGCTGTTTGTGTGTGGCTGTGTATGTGTGTGGCTGTGTATGTGTTTGGCTGGCTGCATCTGTGTGTGGCTGGCTGGTGGCTGCCTATGTGGCTGGCTGTTTGTGTGTGGCTGTATATGTGTGGCTGTCTGTGTCTGTGTGTGGCTGTCTGTGTGGCTAGCTGTGTGCGGCTGTCTGTCTGTGGCTGGCTGTGCGTGTATGTGTGTGTGGCTGGCTTTGTGTGCGTGGCTGGCTTTGTGTGTGTGGCTGGCTGTGTCTGTGTGGCTGGCTGACTGTGGCTCTGTGTGTGGCTGGCTGTGGCTGGCTGTTTGTGTGTGGCTGGCTGTGTGTCTGACCACTGGGACCCCACAATCCTGAGAAATGGAGCTTTGAAGAGCACCATGTAAATGGAGCTGTGGTTGATTATTCCCTCTGCTGCACCATTCACATGTGGCTCTTCAAATAACTTCTTTAAGAATATGGTGAGGGCCACAACAGGGCAAAAGCAAAATTTACGTATTAGGGCTGGTGGGTGATATAGTGTGTGGGCTGGTGGGGCTTGTTTTCCAGGGCTGGTTTGTGGTCCCAGTCCGGCCCTGATTGATGGATTTATATGAAACATCCGATCTTGTACCAGCCTAAGATTTTTTTCTTGTTGTGTGTCCAGTTTTTTCAAAAGGATTGCAATATATTATAAAATGATGTTCCTTGAAAAGCAGTAGCCATTGCTCTGTGAAAAAATACAGTTAATATTAAGGAAGATGGGTAATAAAAATAAAGATTTACAGTACACTTGAGATATAACTGTGTTACTATAAAGTGATTATTAGGCTAGGGTCAGAACGGAGTCTGCCCCTGAGCCTTCAGGATCCAGCAGAAACTTACAACATTTCCTGCCTCAGCGCATAGCGTTACCAGCAAGTAACACTATCTGCTGCTAGGCAATAGATCTCTATGGCAACCGGATGCTTACCGCAGCCGCCGGCTCCACAGGATATGCGCTTTTGCAGAGCTTTTTCCTGTGTGCTCTGCAAAAGCTCATATCCTGGAGATCTCTGTGGAGCCAGAGGCTGCGGTAAGCGTCTGGTTGCCATAGAGATCTATTGCCTGGCGGCAGATAAGGCAGTTAGTGTTACTTGCTGGTAACGCTATGCGCTGAGGCAGGAAATTTTCTAAGTTTTTGCCGGATCCTGCAGGCTCAGAGGCAGACTCTGGTCTGAAACTAGCCTTAGGGCTAGCGCACACACAGCCTTTTTTGTCTGCAGATAAACGCTGCAGTTTTGGTAGCATTTTTCTACTGAATTTTCACTATATCTGCACTAGGTTTTTTAATCACTAGTGAAAACGATTGCAGCTTTTTGTTTTTATATAAATAATGCTTCTAAGCTGTAACATAATAAAATAATACAGTAATATCTAAAAATCATGGATTATTTGGGAAATATAGACCCTGCACTTTTAGACCACAGAATGAACAGATCTGAATTCAAGATTTTTGAATTGACACTGTAATAGTTATATATTTTTAAATATGATCCCATCGCGATCCCAACTTGAATTTTGGTACAGATGTCGCTAGGAACATAGCAGGCACATGTGCATTTTTTGGAACTTTTAAATTAAACGTTTTTTTTCGGAAATGCATTGTAAAATTTAGTGTTTGCGTTCCAATGAGTAAAATATTAACAAAGATACTCTTGTGACATATCAGGTGAAAGCCTGTACAGTTCTGAGTAGAATGGTGTTTATTTTGTTTCTCTATCTTTTTTCTAGCCTGAGTTATGAGGAGAAATGTAAAGGCGGGCAGCACCAAATTCACACTTTTTCCAAACTTTGAAAATCCATTAAAATAAAAAAAATCTAAAATTTTTTTTCTTCACATTTTACATTCTCTGACAAGCTATTATCAAATAACAAAATCTCAAAAGAATTAAAAATATAGAGGTAAAAGTCATTGGTTCACTTGACATGGAATGATCAGGAAGAGTAAGGAGGGTGGGAAGGGTGCAAAGTTGGTTCTGACCATGCATTTCGAACACTGGATATATTCATACAGGGAGGTTTAAATACAGACATTAACCACTGTGGAGGGTAACAAACAGGTGTGACATTAAAATCAATTAAGGGAATTTAAGAAAACGGGTTTTCAAAGAAACACAAATGTGGCGCCCCTGCGACCAGGGTGGCCACATAGGGAACTTCACCAGGTAGAAGGTTAGACGGTTTATGCACTAAACACCCTCACGGACATCCCACACACCACAATAGGCAGCACCCAACCAGAGCCCGGAACTCTAGGTGGGCAAGGGTGGTGGGTTTAGAGGAAAGTGGGTGGGAATGCATGTAGGTCAGGTGACAGAAGGTACAAATAGAGGAAGGGAGGAGGAAGAAGTCAGTAGGCCAAGGGTGCCGACCAGTAAAGACCGAGTAGGCCAAGGGTGCCGACCAGTAAAGACCAAGTAGGCCACAGTAGGCTGAGAAGCAAAGACACAGTGAGCCGAGCTGAAAAGACACCAAGCAGAGAGTGACACACATCCCGGTGGGGTTGGGCTTGATGGAGATGCAGAATCCACAGAGTCACAGAAACCATGGAGAAAAAGCTCGTCCATAGTCGGCATCCCAGGGGAGTGTGAGGACAGAGGCCGTCCAGCAGCACTGGGTCCAAGGAACACGGCAGCACTGACTAACTGGTGGAGAAGTCTTCCCTATTGAAGCTGGAGTCACACGGGTGAGAAGGAGTCTGGTAACGCTTTGCAGGAAAGGGTTACTGCAGACTAGGCACACACCAGAGTGTCGGCTCTGAGGGGAACAGAGATTCTATATCAGCTTCCCAGATTAACCGACTGGGAGCTCTAACTCCAGGTTGGAGTTCCCACAACAAGGGTAGGAAGCACAGCAGCAACCACAAGGACTCACAGGGGTCTGAGCTGCCGCTATACTATCCAGAGACACTTAAAGAGGGAGAGAACAGCCTGGAAGGACTTAGAAGGAGTGAGGGGTCTCGAGGGACAACCTGGCTGCAGTGGGTTCAGTGTAACCGGAGTGAACTGACTCTGAACTGTTAAGAACTGAATTGCTCTGTGAACTGCTGGGGATCCTGTCACCTCCAGAACACCTCTTAAGCTAGCAAAACATGTCCCTGCAGCATCCCATCACTAATCTCACACTCCTTTTGTCTCCTAAAAGCATCCTGTTAAAGTGCATAAAAACGTTTTAATACTTACTCATTAGTGATTATAATTAGCAGGGGCTATATTCTTTAGTCACCAGGGCAGGCTGTTTTGCAGGCTCCAGGATACACTCTTTCTCTGTCTGTGTGCTCTGCTTGTGCAGGCTTTACCTCCCCCCTCTCTATCACTCACAGAATGCAAATCATTAGTCCTGCCTTCAGCTCCACATCACAGCAGCACAGACAGTGAGAGGGTGGATCATTCAGGCTGCAAAACAACATGCCCTGGTGACTAAATAATATAGCCCCTGCTAATCACTAATGAGTAAGTATTAAAATGTTTTTATGCACTTTCTCAGGAAGCTTTTAGGAGACAAAAGAAGTGTGAGATTAGTGATAGGATGCTGCAGGGACATGTTTTGCTAGCTTATGAGGCGTTTTGGAGGTGACAGGATCCCTTTAACTGTGAAGAAGCTGACAAGTAAACCCGGTGAACTCTGCCTGCGTGTCCTTGTTTGATTCCAGGTACCCTGAACTGTATTGCATACCTTTTATCCTGTCAGGAGCAGCCCGACCCGGGCGGGCTCATTCATCTGGCTGCAGCCCATCCATCCATCTTCCTGGCAGAGCAGCGCTGCAGCAGTGGTCCCATCACTGACCACAACGTGGCGTCATGACAAACTTTATCCCCTGTATATATCCCTTTTACTTGTGTGAACCCGGGACACGGTCCGGACCAGGACCTCCGTGACATCCCCAGCAGTATCCCCGGTCCGGGACCGAGTACCCCGGTCCGGTACCGAGTACCCTGTCCCAGTGGGCTCAACACAAACATAGGGTGGGCCATTTATGCGGATGCACCTAAATAAAATGCGAATGGTTGGTGATATCAACTTCCTGTTTTTAGCACATTAGTATATGGGAGGGGGAAAACTTTTAAAGATGGGTGGTGACCATCTGAATCATGTAGCAATTTCAGATATCCAGTGGCATTGAGGTTGAGGTTTTCATTGATGAAGAATGGCCCCACTATCTTTGTACCCCATAGAGAACCTTAGGACCTATCACTGTAATAAGCCCCTTGTACTTTGTGTAACCCCTATTTCATTGTAGATTGTAAGCTCTTTTGAGCAGGGTCAACTTTATTTTTGCTTTAATTATTGTATTATACTTTTTACATTTACTCTCTGCTTATTGTATTATATCTGATTACTGTACTGTATTTTTTACATTGTTTCTCTGCTTTAATTATTGTACTTTTTAGGCTCCTATCACATCACGATTTTTTCCTGTCCGAGAATGTGGTCACAGCAACCTGGTTGCTAACGGCAAGGACTCGGTGAAAGAAAAAGAAAGGCATACTCGTTCACACATGTCAGTGGTGAAACCTGTTATGCTACAGTACAAACCAGCAGCCAGCATAGAGGATCTGCTTAAGCACCTGGTGCAAGCACAGGTCGCACAACAGGACCAATCAGCTCTTGATCAGGCAAATGCAGCAGCAACAGGAACATCAGCAGGGCCAACAGGAGCATCAGCAGCGACAGTTGGATCTTCTGATGGAGGCAATCCGTGCAAAGCCAGCTGCTCCATCCCCAGGTCAAGGAGATGAAAACAGCGTCTGGAAGGTGGTAAGACGTGCAATGCAAAAGATAACCCCGGGGATGATGTGGAAGCTTTCCTGGCAGTTTTTCAGAGGTTTGCAGAGCGGAAAAACTGCTGTCAGAGCAGTGGGCGGAAATTTTGGCGCATTACTTAACCAGAGAGTCCAAAAAGCCTACCTGGACCTCTACACAGAGAGCGCCATGGAGTACGGGACTCTGAAAGGTGAGATCCTGGCCAGAGTGGGGGTTAATACGTATGTAAGGGTGCAGCTGCTCCGCCCTAGAAGGGAACCTGTCACTCCCTTTGGCCAGTGGAATATCTATGGGAACCTGGCGGTGCATTTTCCCTGGATGCAGAGGGGGGCCGCCACCTGGCCTCCTGCTGCAGCGCCTGAGGTCTCCCCGCCGGACAATCTTCCATCTCTCCCCTCTGTATGAACAATGGAAGCCCTGATGCCTAACATTTCCGGTCAGGGCCACGTCATTAGGTCACCTGATTACACAGATGACGTCACCTGGCAGAGGCGACAGAAGGATGGAGCACAGCATTCCACACTGGAGCTGAGGAACATAGGGGCATTAACGTAATTAGGGGAAGGGGGACAGGGTGGGGGTGTGTATGAGGAGCAGAGTGGGGAGAAGTATGAGGAGCAAACTGGGGGGAGAGGATAGGGGGTGTATGAGAGCAGAGTGGGAGGAGTATGAAGGAGCAAACTGGGGAAGAGAGGAAGGGGGTGTATGAGAGCAGAGAGGGAGGAGTATGAGGAGCAAACTGGGGGAGAGAAAGGGGTGTATGAGGAGCAGAGTGGGGGAGAATGAGGAGCAAACTGGGGAACAAGGTGGGGAGAGCGTATGAGGCACAAGCTGGGGAAGTATGAAGAGCAAACTGAGAGGACAGGGTAGGGGGGAGTGGATGGTGGGAAGTATGAGGAGCAAATGGGGGGCATGTGGGGGGAGTGGATGGGGGGTGTATGAGGAGCAAACGAGGGGGAGAGGGTGGGGGAGTGATGTATATGGAGACAGCATGAAGAGAAAATGGGGGATTTGAGGACACAATACAGAGCAAGGGGAGATGGGTATAGACACAGTATGTGGAGGACAGTATGGGAAGCAAGAGGGTAAATTTGAGGATCCAGTATAAAGAGTAAGGGAAAGATGGCTGCGGCACAGTATGTGAAGTGAGGGGGGATTATATGGGTGTGGAGACAGTATGCGGAGTGAGCAGAATGGTTGTGACACAGTATGTGGAGTGAGGAGGGATAGGTGTGGACATAGTATAAGGAGTTAGGGGGGTTTATATAGTATAAGGAGTGAGGGGGGATGGCTGTGGCACAGCTTTTTGAATGAGGGGGATCAGTGTGGACACAGTATGAGGTGTGAGGGAGATGGCTGCGGCACAGTATGTGGAGTGAGGGGGGATCAGTGTAGACACAGTATGTGGAGTGAGGGGGATGGCTGCGGCACAGAATAGAGTGTGAGTAGTGTGCGGTTGTATGGAGAGGGGGCTGCATGCAGGGACAGTATGTTGAGGATGGGGAGTTTGATGAGATAGAACAGTATACTGTCGGGGCTGCTCCTGACAGGGTGTAAAGTGTAATAAAAGTTCTGTATACCGGAAATCATACACGGGAGACTGAAGCAGGGTTCACCAGGTTTTACTCACAAGTTCTTTACGGTACAATTTACACAGTCACTTCTCACAGATAACTCGGAACACTCTGAACCCACTGCAGCCAGGTTGTCTTCCTGACACCCTTCACTCTTTCTCGGTAACCTTTCTGGCTTATTCTTTCCTGCTCTTCCTTGTGGATTGTATGACGGCAACTTGGTCCCTTTTGTGTTGCTTCACCCTATGTGTGTGGGCATCAAGCCGGGTCCTATAATGTTGCTGAGTCTCCAATCCGTGTAATAGGAACACTCACTTGGAATCAGTGTCCCCCGCCAGTTTGTCTGGGGAGCTGGTGTGTAACTGCAGTCCCCCTCAGAGCCGATACTCTGGTCCCAGCCTAGCTTAGGTGTCCCTGTCTTGCAAGGGATCACCGGCTCCTTCCAACCTGTGTGGCTGCCAGTTACTTCAAAGGGAACCTTTCCTGCCTGTAGTTGGTCGTCGCTGCCGTACTCCTCGGACCTGGTGACACCGGTCCGGTCTCTGTCCTCACTTTCCCTTGGGCTGCTGGATATGGACGAGCTTTCTCTCATGGAATGGTGTCTCTGTGGATTCTGCGTCTCCAGGGAGCCCTATCCCTCCAGAAAGTGTCCTTCTGTCTTTGCTACTCAGCCTACTCCGGCCTACTCCTGATCTTTTCAGTTCAGCACCCTTGCCCTACTGTCTAACTCCTCCTTGTTTCCCCCTTTTGTACTGGTCTACCACCTGACCTACCTTCCCACCCACTTTCCTCTAAACCCCACCACTCCTTGTCCGCCTAGAGTCCCGGGCTCTGGGTTGGGTGTTGTGCTCTAGTGGGTGTGTGTGCTGTGAAGGTGTGTGTGTAGCACTCATCTCCTATCTGCCTGGCTCCCTCATGTGGCCACCCTGGTCGCAGGGCGACACAGGTTGCAGTACAAATGTGTGACCTGACATTACAATTGTTTTACCAAGTACTAATGGTGGTTGTGATGATGAATTGTTAATTGTTAATTGTGTTGTGAGGGTTCTATTTATGTATTTTTGTACCTCTGGTGGGTCTGGTGATGTATTGATGTGGGTTTTGACATAGTGCTTTTGTATTGATAGGGGTTAAATGGATGTATTTCTGTACTGAGGAGGGTTTTGATGCTGTGGTTCTGCACTGATGAGGGTTCTGGTGATGTATTTCTGTAGTGAGAGTTCTGACATAGTGTTTCTGCACTAATGGATGTTATATGGATGTCCAAGAAGAAAAAGCCAGGCGGCACTCACCAAATTTCTAAGATCCTTTTATTCGTCCAGTGTTTTACAAGACATAATCATGCGGGGAGAGGGAGTGGGGAGCACAGACAACTGCTGCCGTTTCGCGGAGCAGTGCCGCTTCAACGGGTATCTTCTTGGATATTTAGATTTCTCATTCAATGGCGTGCAACACTGTGCTCCGAGAGGCACCCTGACCCAGGATTGCTTTCCTGAAGCCAAGGAAGACACTTGAGGCCTAATCCGGTAGGTGCCCAGTATTTCCTTTGTTATTGTATCAGGCTAAGGTTATATGGATGTATTTCTGTACTGAGGAGGGTTTTGATGCTGTGTTTCTGCACTGATGATGGTTCTGGTGATGTATTTCTCTACTGAGAGTTTTGACATAGTGTTTCTGCACTGATGGAGGTTATATGGATGTATTTCTGTAACTGGTGGGTCTGGTGATGTAGTTTTGTGGTGTTTGTACTGTAGTTTTGTGCTTGCGAGACTCTGTCACAGGTGCGCTTGCATTGAGCACACAGACCTGCGCCACTGCGCAGGCATGAGATCAATGTGACATACACAGGAGCGGTGGCCTTTTCACAGGAGCGAGGTGGGCATTTCAACCAGTGGGGAGACAAGGACCAGATTGAGCAGATCCTCCCGGACCATTTTCAGCTAATTTCCATACCTCTCAGGAGATATTAAAAGTTCATTTTGAAATACACAGGGGAACCGCTGAGCATATAGAGTGGTCACAGGAATCCAAAATACATCATCTATAAAGTGTTGGGTAGGGGTTACAGCGGCCAAAGGAAGTGACAGGTTCCCTTTAAAGGGAACCTGTCAGTTCTTTTTGAAATTCCTGTGGTACTCTGACGCACTGGCCGAAACGTCATATCCGACCGGTGCATTATGGGGGTTGATTATGTGTTCTTCCCGGCTTCAGTATGCACACTGCGCATGCGCTGGAGCCCGGCCGAACATGTCATCAGCCCCCACAATGCACCGGGCCGGGTATGATGTTCCGAACGACCATAGTTTCCCCCCCCTTAGTTTTGATCCTGGGTACGCCCATGGCTTGGAAGCTCTTTGAGTGGACGTTCATGAGGCTAATGAGCGGACGTTGAGGAGAGAAAGGTTGTGTGCTGACCTAACACAGCCTAGCCGTGAGAAGGTACAGAGCTTCTATATCAGCTGTTGGGATTGTATGAGGTTGTACCCGGCTGCGCCCCGGAACCTGGAGGTCTGTAAATACCTGACTGTGCCATTAAACTGTGTGCTGTTTGAGCAAATACCTGAGTCACTGCCTTCCGTCGTGTTGATCCTAACCGCTACCTCACAATACATAAAGATTTTTCATTATTATTATTATTATTATTATTATTATTATCTATTTATTTATATTTATTTAATACATCACAAGTATTAATCCTCGTAATGTGTCTTGTATGGCGAGGGGAAAAGAGAGGGAAAGGGAAAAAAAGAAAAGATTTTTAATTTTTTTTTTGTTTGGTTTATTTTTTTCATCAAAATCAGGTTTATTATGATAAAAAATTAACAGACGTGAGGCTTTACTTGAACTGAAATGTATCTTTCTTAAAATATGTCCATAATTATTTTGTGAATGCTGCAAAGTGCTTTCCAATGAATCTGTGTCTCTCTGAAAACTTCTTTTCTTGAATTCCCTTAATTAATTTTAATGTCACGCCTGTTTGTAACCCTTCTACAATGGTTAATGTCTGTATTTAAACCTCTCTGTATGAGCACTTGGCATGACGTTTGAAGAAGAACACATCCAATGTTTGAAATGCGTAGCAAGGACCAGGGCCGGACTGGGACCAAAAAGCAGCCCTGGAAAACAAGCCCCAGCAGCCCACACACTATATCACCCATCAGCCTCGATCAGTGAAGTTTGCTTTTACATTGTCGTGGCCTCATCACTTTCTTAAAGGTGTTTTCTGAAGAGCAACATGTGAATGGTGCAGCAAAGGGAAATCAACCGCAGCTCCATGTACATGGTGATCTACAAAGCCACGTTTCTCGGGATTATGGGGTCCCAGCGGTCAGATCCAGAGCGAAGGGAAAGTCATCACCTGTACAGAAGAGAAGTGATGACTTCCATATTGGGGATAATTAATTTAAACACCATTTAAATGCTGAAAATAACAAAGTCCAATACTGCCTCTCTGACAACAGGACAGGAGAAGTGGTACTGTGCAGAGTATATATACAAAATAATACAGATACTGAGGATTACACCCAGTATACAGGACAGGAGAAGTGGTACTGTACAATGTGTATATATACAGAATAATACAAATACAGAAGATTACACCCAGTGTACAGGACAGGAGAAGTGGTACTGTGCAGTGTATATACACAGAATAATACAGATACTGAGGATTACACCCAGTATACAGGACAGGAGAAGTGGTACTGTGCAGTGTATATATACAGAATAATACAGACACTGAGGATTATACCCAGTATACAGGACAGGAGAAGTGGTACTGTGCAGTGTATATATACAGAATAATACAGACACTGAGGATAACACCCAGTATACAGGACAGGAGAAGTGGTACTGTGCAGTGTATATATACAGAATAATACAGATACTGAGGATTACACCCAGTATACAGGACAGGAGAAGTGGTACTGTGCAGTGTATATATACAGAATAATACAGACACTGAGGATTATACCCAGTATACAGGACAGGAGAAGTGGTACTGTGCAGTGTATATATACAGAATAATACAGATACTGAGGATTACACCCAGTATACAGGACAGGAGAAGTGGTGCTGTGCAGTGTGTATATACAGAATAATACAGACACTGAGGATAACACCCAGTATACAGGACAGGAGAAGTGGTACTGTGCAGTGTATATATACAGAATAATACAGATACTGAGGATTACACCCAGCATACAGGACAGGAGAAGTGGTGCTGTGCAGTGTATATATACAGAATAATACAGATACTGAGGATCACACCCTGTATACAGGACAGGAGAAGTGGTACTGTGCAGTGTCCACCACACACATCCAGATGTACACACATACAGTATGGGCCTTTTCATATCTGCATTTTGGCTGTGTTAGCCTTCATTTGCGGTTGTATGTGTTTTTACCCCTAAAAACACATTCCAAAACGCACCCATAGGGTTTAATGCAAAAGCAATGCAAAGCGCAAAACACATGTGCTTTTGCAAGTGCAGCCAAAAGCGTGGGCTGCAACGCTTTGGGCTGCAGTTGCAAAAACACATGCGTTTTGCATTAAATTGAGCCAAACACAGCCAAAACGCAGATGTGAACTGGGCTTATATATATATATGTATGTGTATATATATATATATGCACATACATTCATATGACACACACACACATCCATATGTACACACATACATTATATATACGCACACATCCGTATGTACACACACAGTATATGTGTATATGCACACACATCCATTTGTACACACATACATTATATATATACTTTTATATATATACATATACACATCCATATGTAAACACACATCCATATGTACACACACACATCCATGTATACACACACATCCATATGTACACACACATCCATGTATACACACACATCCATATGTACACACACACACATCCATGTATACACACACATCCATATGTACACACACACACACATCCATATGTACACACACACACACATCCATGTATACACACACATCCATATGCGCACACACAGACACATGTACACACAGACACATGTACACACACATCCATATGTACACACACATCCATGTATACACACATACATCCATATGTACACACACAGACACATCCATGTATACAGACACACATCCATATGTACACACACATCCATATGTACACACAGACACACATCCATGCATACACACACAGACACATCCATATGTACACACACATCAATGTATACACACACACATCCATATGTACACACACTTCCATATGTACACACATACTTCCATATGTACACACACACATCCATGTATACACACACACAGACACATCCATATGTACACACACATCAATGTATACACGCACACACATCCATATGTACACACACATCCATATGTACACACAGACACACATCCATATGTACACACATACTTCCATATGTACACACAGACACACATCCATATGTACACATATATCCATGTATACACACACACATCCATATGTACACAATCATACAGTACATACACACATTTACAGTACACACACATATACATGGAGGGATGTACATAGTCTTACAGTGCTGCTCTGCTGCCTGAGTCACAATTACCATGCAGGACAGGACGCTCTGTCTGTGGAATTGATGGCAGATGTTTGACAGGTCACAGATCTGGGGGAGAGGGGGGCAGAGAAAGGTCAAACAACTGCTATAAATCCCCTGTGCCTCAGATGGACACCGCAGCCACCAGACAGACCTCTCACTGCAGAAACCTCCAGGCTGGAGGCATAATACTCCTTCTTACCACCCAGGATGAAGGAGCTCGCTTAGCCCACGCAGGAGATGAAGCCAGAGGACGTGCCCGGTACCAGCCGACAGTGCAGGTACTGCATGGCCCCAGGCCCCTGGTCAGCAGGGTAGGGTGTACAGAAGCTTCAGGGAGGCTGGAGCCGCTGAGGAGTAGTCATCATACTCCTCCTCCAAGAACCGGCTGCAGGAACAGAGCCGGAAGCTCCACACCGGAAACACTACTGTGCAGCTCCCTGTCTGTGCCCGGCCGGCCCTGCAGTCCCAGAAAGACAGAAAGGGGCCGCAACGGTGCAATTCCCCTTCAGCCCACCGGGAAACCTCCCGGTATGCCCTATGGCCAGTCCGGGCCTGGCAAGGACCCATTTTGACCCCCCTCTACCCTTCTGTGTTTTTATGACTGTACATGTCTCTTTAAACCTTAAATAAAATATAGATTTTTCATGGAACCCTTGAAGCTGGAAATTTCTTCTCTTCATATTGGTTAGCTACACCTTTACTCAGGATGTGTTTCCGTGTATCAAGGACTCTTCCATGTGGCAAGCTGACTATTTTAATTTTTTTCTATTGTTAGATTTAGCATGCAGCAGAGCTGAGAAAGCTAACCCTGCCCACACCAGATTGTCTATGCACAATGTCTAGTGACAGTGAACTGCTTATCACAGTGGAGGGCATGTGAGACTATTGCTCAAATGCTGCTGTAGCTGATGTAGTCCGAGCAATGATAAGGTCCTGGTGCTAAAAAAAATCATTGCAAGTAAACAATAACACATACTTAGATTTCATTGATGTGTCTCTTATCAATCTTTTAACTTCTACAAAAACAGAATGCTATCTTCAGATTACAGAGAAAACCCATCTCTTCAGGAAATTTTACAGCCTGCAATGACCATTCTGCCACCTCACCACCACCAGAGCTGCCACCTCACCACCACCAGATCTGCTGCACCCCTGACCTACTGTCTTCTCCCAATTACCCTGTAGAATGTCCGCAAGGACAGGGTCCTCTCCTCTCTGTACCAGTCTGTCATTGTTAATTTGTTTACTGTAAGCGATATATACTTTTGTATGTAACTGATGCGCACCCAGGGCCGCTCTTCACACATTATCAAAGCATAGCGGGGAAAGTTCAATAATAAGTCTCAGAGTCACCAGGGACACACTCTTCATTCAGGAAATGTTCTTTTCAAGCAAAAAGGGGCTATATATACAGGGATATAATGTCTCTCAATGGAAGTCTATAATCAGTCTATGCGGGATATTCAAATGGCGAACCATCCTAGCGGGGCAGGGTATCTTTCATAAGTGACCTGCTCACCTCTGTATAAGTCTCTCCGGGGATATTCTTTCCTCAAAAAGGATTCTACGTCTTGCCAGGAGAAGAGGATGTCATCTAGCAGTCCATGTTCCCTCAAGAAACCCAACCGTCTTTGTGGTATACAGATACTACCATCCCGGTCTTCCGCAGCTCCATAGGAAGTGGGGGCTGAGAGCGGGCCTCATCTCACAGTCTTTTAGTGGTACGCTCCCTCTGGTACCAGTCTTTCCTCTGTCAGTGCATGGCCACCTGGCTCCGCTCATCTTGGGACGGCCGGGTGCTGTGCAGGGACTGGTACGGGGGTAGTAAAGTGCTGCTGCTGTAGGTTTTAGGGGTAGCACAAACCTCTGCGGTGTTAAGGATGGTGGGGACTCCCTGACTGTGCTGCTGCCAGGAAGTCCACCACGCCGCCTCCTGTGTGCTCCCTCCGGAAGCTCCAGCTGGCTCCTCGTACTCGTCGTCATCATCGCAGTCTTCAGGCTTCTCATAGAGCTCCTCGATCTCCACGTCCGGTGCTGTGAGTGCGGGCACTGTCTCCGGCCGGAGACTGCTGCTGGCCTGGGACGGTGGTGGTGTCGGGGGCTCCATCTGGGTCCCCAAGTCCCGGGTCTGTGCTGGTGGTGGAAGGGAGGCATGGTACTGCTCCACGCTGTCAGCTCATATGTCCTCTCTGCGCTCCACCACCGGCACACCCACGTGAGCGTTTGTTCCATGTCCTGCCAGAGCCGGAGGAATGCATCCCGCCAATACTCCGCATTCCCTTCGATAGTAAGCAGGGACGCTGCTGCTGGATCTCCTCTCTCAGCACGGGTCTGTTCCTCTAGCTCACGGACAACATCTCTCCATCGGGGTGCTGCCATGCTGCCGGGTACAAAGGAGTCTGATGGCGTCTGTCCTTCTCTTCCGGTTTGTACAGCTATGGGCGGGCACTCCCTGGGAACTTCCTGTGGGCCACCCCCCTGATTGATTGATGGCAATTGGGGCGGCCACACTTTTTGGCGCCTCTGGCTAGACCCTCCTCCTTCTAGGGGTTGAGGCACTCCCCCGGGCCTGCACATGTTGTTTACTTCATGGCATCGGCGCCATCTTGGGTCCTCGTGCTATAATGGCGGGAACCCATCTTGGCACCGTGCAAGGCATAAAAAGTCAATTTTAAGTTCAAGTTCAAAAGTGCACAGTACCCGGTGGTACCGGGCACGTTATCCTGTTTGTGACGCCAGAAGTTGACGTGCACCCAGGGCTCGGGTACTCGGCTCTCAGGCGGGCTTCGGGGTCTGCGTGGGATGTCACGGGTGGCTTGCCCAAGGCCGTGGCCCTGGAGGTCAACTAAATATGAAAAGGGGTTATTTACAGGGAATTATTTACAAAGTTTGTCTTCGTGACTCCACCTGCTGAGTCTGGTGATGCCCACCAACGCCGCCCCAGTCCTCCGGTGGTCGATGGTATTGCGGCTTAGATGGATTAATCCCCGCAGGCGGGACTGGACCGCCGGGGCAGCGATGCTGTAAGAAAACAGTTTATATGGGAAAGGATGCAGCCGAGTCAGAACTTCACTTCACCGGGTAACTTTACTGAAAACTTCTCCAAAGTCATACAGTTCAGCAATGCAATAGATGGTATAATGGCAAATACTCTGGATGCTGCAATTGGAATTTCTGGCTGTAGATGGATCCTCCTTGTGTACCTTTCTTGTGCCTTTCTTTCCTTGCCTCCCAGTGGCGGTGAAGTCTGATCTCTTAAAGTTGATCTGACCGCCTGCTGCTTCTCGTTCTGTCTCCTTGACTCCTGTGCGGTCTCTGGGACAACCTTCTCTGGTTTTTGCAGTGGCCACTGCACCTGGCTCCCTTTTCTTGACTCACTCAGGAGACTGGGGCTGTATCTGTAATATCCCCGTTCGTCGGATTCTCTGTGAGCCGTATAGGAACTCATAGTTGCGGGCTCCGGTACTCGGTTTCCTTCTTTGAACTAGCTCACTGCTAAGCCTCCATTCCTTGCTTCTATGCTCTGGGATCTGTTCTTTGCTTGGGGCCCTCAGCCGAGGAGGCCCTCCTTGCTCCACTCAGGCTGGCTGCCTGACTCCAACTTCTACCCCATCTCTCCTCCTTCTCCAACTCTCACTCACTGAACTGAGCTCTCTGGTTCCCCCTAGAGATCACTATCTCCTCCCGGGGTCCCTCCCTCCTACTATTCTAGTGTGTGGGTGTCAGCTTAGGGTTCCACCTAGTGACCATAGTTCCAATTGCAGTGGGGTGACTACACTGCTTTTCTGGGTGTAGTACCCTTTTTGTGGCACCTGCATGGTGGGGCGCCACATAACCCCTTCTCATGTACAGCACCATGGAAGTAATGGTGCTATATAAATATATAATAATAATAAACATAGCAAAATCTGCATGCTTTTATCGAATGATGTGTACAATAATAACACAAGGTAGCTGGCAAACCTTGAAAAGCTATTTTCATAATCCAGCCAGTTAGTGATTCCATAAGCAAATAGCCTTGACACCTTCTAGCTAAAAGAGTGCATTAATATAAAGGATTTGTTCTGCACTGGATTAAATAACCGCTGGTGCTAGAGAATAAGACCGCTGACGTCAGATATTAACGGGGCACCCGATACAATATAAATATTGTGTTGTATACTCGTTGTATTCTGCATTCATTGCTTAATAAAAAAATGCATTTTTTATTATTCAGAAATAAACTTGTTACCTCAGGTGTGGTGTAGTAAGAACAAGATTTAATGAGATGTCCATAAGTGTATTTAATTAGTTTGCTGAAATCAAACTTTACTATGTCTTTCTATGTCTGACACGATGGGCGTGAGGGGATCAGTCAAATTGAGTACATTTACACGTTCATTTCTTTTTATCGAGGTGATGTACCAGGGTGAATTCAAATGGGAAAAATTTGATTTTGATTGTCTAGTACATGGAATAATTTCTCTTGATATTCACTGACCAGTTTTGTCAGCAGCCGAAAATGTAGCTGTAAACCTTAAGGGTTCTAGTTACTCCTGATTTCTTGTCAGGAGATTTGCTGTGTTTTTGCGGCATTTTTGGTGATTTTTGCTGCATTTGTGCCATAGAGCGCTGCAAAAATGCAGAAAACAACTGATATGCTCATTCTTTCAAAAACACTGCAAAACCTAGGGTGTTTACAGTTTCTGCAAAGAAATAAAACCAATGTAGGGACAGCTTTTCCCTGAATCACATAGTTTGGGAAACACATTAGAACTTGACTTAAATTATCATAGATTAGCATAAAACCATGGTACAAACTTAGCCAAAAGCACAGTAAAAACCCCGGTGTGAACATAGCCTTAAAGGTACCTTTACATGCGGCAACTTTTCTAGGAATTTCACTGGCAACTTACTGGTTGCAGTGAAATCATGGATACATTGTTCTATTTGTTGCTGTTACAAATGGAACAATGTCTCCATGATTTCACTGCACCAGCAAATTGCTAGTGAAATTCCTAGAAAAGTTGCCGCGTGTAAAGATACCTTTTAGTTGTTTTTTTTTAAATAAACTTTGCGAAAACTTTGAAAATGTCAAATTTTCAAGCTTTGAATTTTTATACCCTTAAACCGAAAGTTATAGCACACAAAATAGTTAATAAAGAACATTTCCCACATATCTACTTTACAATTTTAGACACAATTTTTTTTGTTAGGAAGTTAGAGGGGTACATGGACTCTTTAATGAGGACCTATGACTTCAGTTAACTATCTTGTAAAAATCCTGAGCTCCCTTGATTCTGCTGCTTTTTCCATTTTGTGCTACATCACTCCATTTTGGTGATGTTGACTTTTGATTCTCCTGGGGTGCCCTATGTGAAATTTCTGCTTACAGACCAATTGAGCATCTCTTCAGAGTCTTCTCTGGGAGAATGTACTGACACCCCTCTCCTTCCTTGGAGCTACCAAACATAACTTTGTCAGCTGCTCTAGCTGTCTCAAGCACTCTTGTTGCACAGGTTTGGATATACACTGTTGCAGTAGAAACTTCACAGAGCAGATTATATGAGATAACAAGCTTTATCTTCTCAGAACATGAGGTAAAGGAAAAAATGCACAGTCACTCAGTTGTAAAGGAACCTCCAGCAACAGACCGTCGTCTTCATAAATTAATATTTATTGTGCAAAAACGTTGAACGCGTTTCGGATGTAAATCCTTTGTGGCTGTTACAGATTTACATCCGAAACGCGTTCAGGGTTCCCCTTGCCAGCTATGTAATTTTTTATGCACTTTTTGCACAATAAATATTAATTTATGAAGACGACGGTCTGTTGCTGGAGGTTCCTTTACAATTGAATTTGCTTGGACATCAGACGTCCTGCTCCCTGCAACAACCGACACAGGTGTTCCAGTGTAGCAACCATTTCCATTCCCTTTTCCCTCATCAAGCTGACAGTCACTCAGTACTGCACCAGGAAGAAGTAAGAAACTGAAAGTACAAGAGAGACCTTTTCTTTTACAATACAGTAAACAACAGTGCAGCACCACCCTATTTCTCTACCTCATCTCTTTCACCCCACCCGTTCTCTTCGCTCTGGAAGTGACTTTAGACTCACTTCTGCATTAATCCGAACCTCCCACTCCCGACTCCAAGACTTCTCCAGAGCTGCACCAATTCTCTGGAATAATAATGTAGAAAAATCCAGCACTCATAAACTTGCAATTCTGAGGATTTATTCAAACATGAACACCATCCATCTAATACAGGCAGCATTAGACACGTGGCACGACTAAGACAGTTCTCTGTCAAACGCGTCGGTATTAGCACATACTGCCTGTATTAGATAGATGGCGTTCATGTTTGAATAAATCCTCAGAATTGCAAGTTTATGAGTGCTGGATTTTTCTACATTATTTATTGGTGATTGCAGGTCCAGAGACCAGGACTGTATCCATGCACCATTTCCTTGTACTGGAGTACTACTATTTCAACTGGGTGAGCTGAACTTTCCTTCTACCTTTCCCCTGCTACAATTCTCTGGAATGCCCTACCCCAAGAAATTAGGTGTATCTACAATGCACATAGTTTCAGGCAACCCCTAAAAACACATCTTTTTAGGGCAGCCTATCATGATCCCTAGTCAAAGTCATTTAAACATAACCTATTCAGTCCACCAGTCTCAAATGCATCACAAATAATGGTTGGTGGCCACTTACACTGCTCCTATCTGTTCCCCATCTCCTCAAGTTGACTATACCATCATTGTAAATAAGCACCTGTATTTTGTGTCATCCCCACCTTATTGTTAGATTGTAAGCTCTTATGGGCAGGGCTGTCATTATTTTGATTTAATTATTGTATTATGCTTTGTATTGTATTGTATTGTTTTTTCTGATAACTGTTTCTTATGATTGTTTGAATATGGACCTCTGAATTGTGAAGCGCTGAGGAATATGTTGACACTATAAATTAAAATAATAATTATTATTATTAGCTATTCCTATCTATCTATCTATCTATCTATCTATCTATCTATCTATCTGTCTGTCTGTCTGTCTGTCTGTCTGTCTGTCTATCTATCTATCTATCTATCTGAAAAAATTCACTGCAGCACTCAGTTACTACCAAAAATGTACACATGCTAATAAGCGGCTAATATGTGGCGTTGCTGGCTCCATAGTTGCACTTAGCACCCTCATCGCCCCCAGGTGGTCTGAGATTGAGATGGTGTCCACCCACTTAGAAGTGGGATAGGGAAGACAGGGATGTCCGCGTAGGACTCATCAGATCTGGGGTCACCATGGAGTGGTTGATGAGCAAACAGATATTGGCCAATATATGTACCAAGAACCCCAGTAAATAAAAAGATAAGAATATTGAGTTTTTTTTAAAAAAAACTTACGTTTTTACATTTTTTCCTCATATATAAACCACTTATTAGCATGTGTACAGTTTTGGTAGTAACTGAGTGCTGCAGTGAATTTTTTCTGGTTATTTGTTCCAGCATCGCAGCTTGCACCAGTTCACACTATATCTTGAGTGATGTGCAGCTTTTTTTCAGAATCTATCTATCTATCTATCTATCTATCTATCTATCTATTTAGTGAAAAAAGGCTGCAGCACACTTATTTGGATGATTTCAGCCTTTATTGGCTCTCTATGGCAATAGATTGCGACGTTTCGGTCGAGTATCGACCTTTTCCAGCTGGAAAAAGGTCGATACTCGACCGAAACGTCGCAATCTATTGCCATAGAGAGCCAATAAAGGCTGAAATCATCCAAATAAGTGTGCTGCAGCCTTTTTTCACTAAATATGACTGAAGCTGGTGCCTGAATACCACCCTGATGGACTGCTAAGCACTGGGCTAGTGCCAACAAAGGAACGCTGCTCATAATTTTTTCTATTTATCTATCTATCTATCTATCTATCTATCTATCTATCTATCTATCCAATCTGTCTATTCTAAGACCATGCTACAAATGCTTACTGTGCTGTGTGCATTTTTTTGCACACCCATGGACTATCATTGCCACTTGCATGTGAGATGCGCATGCAATCACTGCACGCTGTGATTTGGCACGCAATGAGAGTTCAGCGGAGGACAATAGTAACAATCTAATCTGACTGACTGTTTAATATTGGTCAAAGTGCAATGCAAGTTTTTCTCACATTGATTGGCGCGTGTTTGACGCTAGTGTGCCTGCACCCTAAGGCTGGAAACACACTATTCTACTTACATGTGAGTCTCGGATAAGTGACCCTGAATGGCCTCTCCCTCTCTCTCTGGACAGGAGTATCAGCTGCTTGTGTTTTTGTGCAGCATCACACTCCCGTCCAGAGCGGGAGAGGCCATTCAGAGTCACTGATCCGAGGCTCATCCGAGAGACTCGCATGTAAGTAGGATAGTGTGTTTCCACCCTAAGGCTGAAGGAACACTGTCCGTGTACCTCGGGCGAGTGCAATGCAAGTAAATGATACTGGTCCCTTTAGTGTGTTTTACACGCGCTGAACTCGCATTGCAAGAGAAATGCGAGTTCAATCATAGCATTTTGCGATTGCACGTGATGTCCTCGCGTGAATGCCCATTTAAAGTATATGGGTGAGAGAAAAACTTGCACCCATACAGCACACTCTGCGATAGTCGCATGTGTGTAATATTACAATTTATTCAAACATCGCTGCTGTCAAAGCAGCGGTGTTTGAATTCGCTGGTTTCCAGGCACAGTATGCAATCATCTTTCACTGCTGTGACAGCAGCGGTGAAAGATGATTCATAAAAACACAGCCGCTGTCCACAGTTTGAATTTGCTGGGGTCAACCTGCATATTAACTCCATCTGCAGCCTCTGTGCTGCATGTCAGCTGTGAAGCTGCAGATGCAGCTAATAAGCCAGTTTGTGCAGGGTTAACCCCATGTTTGTGTGGTGCCAGCTTGTGTCTGGGTATATCCACACCCCTGGACACAAGATAACATCACAGAATGTGTCAGCAGGGGTTAATGAAGTTTATTAATAAAAGCCGGAAATTAGCACTATTCAGTAAATTACTGTATTTATCGGGTGGCTCCAGCACTCAGGAGCTGTCCATGCTACTGTACTATAAGAGCGTAAAATCACAGCCACTGTCCTTGGTTCTGAAATTTCACTCTCTTATTACAGTGCATAGCTGGTTAAAGCTGGGTGCTGATCACAATCTGAAAAGCTTCAGGACCATGGTCAGCACCCAGCTTTAACCAGCTATGCACTGTAATAAGAGAGTGAAACTTCAGAACCAAGAACAGCAGCTGTGATTTTACGCTCTTATAGCACAGTAGCATAGACAGCTCCTGAGTGCTGGAGCCGGCTGGCAAATGCAGTAATTTACTAAATAGCGCTAATTGCTGGCTTTTATTAATAAACTTCATTAACTCCTGCTGACACATTCTGTGATGTCAGCTTGCGCCCAGGGAGTGTGGACATACCCGCACACAAGCTGGCACCACACAAACATAGGGTTAACCCTGCATAAACTGGCTTATTAAGCCGCATCTGTAGTCTCACAGCTGACATACAGCACAGAGGCTGCAGATGGAGTTAATATGCAGGTTGACCCCGCAAATTCAAACTGTGGACAGTAGCTGTGTTTTTATGCATCATCTTTCACCGCTGCTGTCACAGCAGGGAAAGATGATTAGTTACTATGCCATGAAACTGACAATTTCAAATACATGCCGGTAAATGCTGTCGGCGGTAGAGAAGTTGCTCGGCGGGTTTATATGCTGAGAAATATCGCTGATCAAACTTCAGAACCGTGGACAGCATCACACTGAGACACACCACACACTCACGCAGCACACCGCAGCACACTCAGATGCATACAACTATGCACACTCACCCACATGCACCACACTCACACCACACTGACACTAAACACGCACTACACTCGCATCACTGTCATGTATCAAACACGCTCCGCATTTGATGCATGACAGTGTGGCTCGAGCCTAAGGGTCACACTAGTATCTTTGATTGCCTTTGCTCATCACTGCCACCTGCCACCTTACCCCATTGTCCGTTATAATCACCCCGTGACACATACACTTTATGTCTCATCTATATCAACCCAGTATGTCTGTCTTATCAAATAAACATGAAAGAAGTCACTTCTATATTGTAATTATGGACACACAGTGACAGCTTTGATGCCATATAAGATTGCAAAGTCATGTTATCACATAATGTCAAAAACTCCATTGACTATCATTACTTGTAAATTGGAAATTGCACTCTCATAGACTCTAAGGGTACTGTTATATGACGCAATATTGCATGCAATTTCACTGGCAATTTGCTGGTTGCAGTGAAATCATGGACATGGCAACAAAATAGAACAATGTGTCTATGATTTCACTGCAACCATCAAATTGCCAGTGAAATTGCCTAGCAATATTGCCGCGTGTGATGGTGACTTTATCTTTACTGTCATGTTTTTTTTCCTTTGTTGCCTTGATACATACTTACCATTTCTAATAAAAAATATATATTATGCAAAAAAATAGATTACTGATTACAGCTACAACTATGAGCTAACATTTCCTTCACTTAATTAGAGGAAAACTGTTTCATTTATTATGAATGTTTATTGAAATTTTCCTACCTATTTTAAGATTTTTGCATTATGCTTCAATTCCAACTACTAATGGTACACTGGATGCGCAAGACAGAAAGTCAATGAATCCTCCAACACTGATTTAAGTGCAGTGAGCAGTCAGTGTATCATTTATGGTCCCTCTCCAAGCACATTAAAATTGTTTCAGCTACGTAATATAAATAGGTATTTATAAGGATGAGAGCTTGGCACAGACAGTGTGTTGAGTAATCTCTCTGTCTCCATGTCCATCCCTCTGTCCACAATGCTCCATTAGTATATTTCTGTACAGAACAAAAAATGTACTTACAGTCTTTCATACAGTACACAGGGGTCAATAAGCTAGTTGAAAAAGAGGGCCTAGCGCTAACTTAGGATCTCTTGGAGTTAGAGGTAGCTAAGGATTTCTGGGGACTGAAAGTTTCTTCTTTCAATGGCAATAATTGTAGCTACTCGGACTTAGTTTAACCCTTATATGGGATGTTTATTAAGACAAAATATGTATAAAAATATATACAAGAAAATATGAGTTGACCCCAATGCTTAATAATACGTAAGTGGGCTATACGTGGTGTCGAGCCCCAGGCTGTGGGGTACTCAGGTATCAGGCTCCAAGGGGTTAACTGTGTCACGGGGGAGTGGTGGCCACGCCTGATCCCGTGTCCTGGGGGACTTCTTTGAAAAAGGGAATATTTACAAGGGATGCTATATATAGTTTGTCGTGACGCCACCTGTAGTTTCTGGTGATGTGTCACCAGCGCCGCAACAGTCCGCTGGATGTAGATGGTAATGCGGCAAGTTGGCAAAGTCCTCTACAGGTAGGGCTGGACCTCTGGGGCAGTGTTCCTGTACGGGAACAAGTTCATTCAAAGGAAACACAGACAGAACAAAGTCACTTTTCCTCCGGCTACTTTACTGTTCACTTGCATTGGCATAATACAAAGTTACAGTTCAACACTTCTGATATAATGAGGACAGGTAGCTTATCGGGTGGCTGCAGGTGAATCCCAGGTGGTATAGTGGAACCCTTGGTGTGCCTTCCTTCTCTAACCCCGTCTGTTCCTTCATGTTTCCAGTTAGTGGTGTGAAGCCTGGTGACTTGGAATCAGCCTGACCTCCTTTCCTCTCTCACCTTCACTGCCGTCGGGTGACCCTCTACTGGCTGGCCGCTCGTTCCTTTGGCGGTGCCTGGTACCCTCTTTCGGTTTGCTCTGGTGCCTGGGAGAATTGAAGACTCCACAGGGTTCCGGATTCTCTGTGGTCCTAAAGTATTCCACAGATGCGGGCTCCGGTGCCCGGAAGCTGTCTGGGAGAACCTAACGAAGGCCCCTCTTCCCAAACTGGCTGCTCTCCTGAAAAGCTCCTTTCTCTTTAGACCCTCTCTTCCTCCTCCATCTCAACCTCCTGGTCCCTCAGCCGAGAGACCTAGCAGCAGCACTTAGAGGCAAAGACAAAAGACCTCCTTGTTCCCCCTAGAAGTGTTTTTATTCCCTCCCGGGTGACCTCCCTCCGCTGTACTAATGTGGAGTGCTGGTGAATGGGTCCCATCCACCATCCTAGGGTCCACCTGCAGCTGGAGCATCTGCACCTCTTTTACGGGTGCAGTACCCCTCTGTGACGCCTGCTTGGCGGGGCGCCACAGTGGCACCACCTAGACCTCTTAGCAACAACTTACCCTATTTTTACAGCTAGCTCCAGTGTACATCCCAAATAATTAACTCCTATTAGTAAAAACAGGTTGACAGTTATTTTACTACCAATTCCATAAATGGAAAAAACCTATGATACAACCAAAATGAGCATACAACGACGAGTAAAGCAAAAGAGGTTGGATTACCAGCAGCAACGTCTATTAAGTTAAAACCAAAAAGCTTTATTAGGAACTTGCTACAAACATGATGAAAACATAATGAGGATCCTGTGATTACGTGTTTTGACCAGTAAATGTTCCTAATGATAACATGATTACAGGAAAAGGAGGGGGTAAGTTAAATAGTTACTAAACAGGAAATGACAATAAAATAGCAGAAAAATTGTCTAAGATAAAAATGAAAAAAAACAAAAAGAGAAGCCAATTGAATCCAATAAATTGATAAATATACATTGGGTCTGTTTTAATGTTTAGACTTTTTGGACTTCTTGTTTGAAGCTCGAATATCCAAAGCGCTTCCTTATAGTGCAATATATGTCCTATGTCACAATTTTGTTTGGGCCGCGAGACTGTTTCAATTGCACTTTTGAGACCTTTTACATTGCCCTTGTGTGCAGAGAGGAAATGCTGAGATGCTCCTGAAACATTAGGTATGATAAATATGTTCTGAAATTCTGGTTCTCAAAGAAAGCACAAGTACAGCAGCCTAAGAACTGAAGGTTACAGTCCGTGCAGATAATTACCGTACATGTACAGTTCCACAATTTATTAAAAATCGAATATCAAATTTCTTTGAGGTAGCTGATGAGATGATTGTTTGCTGTTACACACATAATGACAAAATCCACACTGTCTGTGACAACATTTGAATGGTGGTGGATAACCAGGTATTTCCAGTACTTGGATTACAAATAAATGTATTTGTATGATCTAAAAGAAAACTTATATTGCCAAGATTAACACCTTGTTCCAGTGTTTTCTCAAGAATTCTGTCAGACCAAAGGACAGGTATTTCTTAATAATTCTTGTTATTTGTCAGAATTGGTTACTGTATACTGTGGAAACGTAAGATTTTGTTGACACACACACAATTTATTTGGTTTGTTTAGAATTAGAAATTCATTATGGTATTTTCGGTCAAAAATTTCTTTAGCATGTTTCAAATCCATGGGAGAGTAACCGTATCCACTTCAAAAACTACAATCTTATCCCAACTTAATCATAAAAAACTTGAATAAGGGAGGCTCAGTTGTTCATTTTAGGTTCGCCAATGACCATCTGGCGTGCACAAAAGTGCTGTCAACCACAGGTTTGTAAAAACAAGGACACAGTTGAACAGATCAAGTGAAAAACAGCTTGGTAGAACTCCAGACTGGATAAAATTAAAAGCTTGGCTTTACTAAATCATATTAAAACAGCATAGACATGCTTGAACGACTCTTTAGGCTCATGTTATCCTTGTAAAAATGAAAGAGTTGGGGTTAAAGTAACATTTGTGTGGTAAAACTTTATTTTTTTAATTTTCATGGATAAATGTTATAACATTCTGTGAAGCATCTAAGGTTCAAGTTGCTAACAAACATCTAGTTAAATTCCTTGAGGGGTCTAGTTTCCAAAACGGCATCACTTGTGGGGGTTTCCACTGTTTAGGCACATTAGAGGCTCTCCAAACGCGACATGGTGTGCACAAGAAAATTCCAGCCAATTTTGTATTCAAAAAGTTAAATGGTGCTCATTCTCTTCAGGGCCCTGCTGTGCCCTCCAATTCGCCACATATGGAATATTGGAATTCTCAGGAGAAATTGCACAACAAATTGTATGGTGAACTTTCTCTTGCTACCTGTGTGAAAATGCTAAATTCAGGGCTAAAGTAACATTTTTGTGGGAAAAATAAAAATGTTTCTTTTTTCTTTTCACATTGGTTTAGTTTCTGTGAAGCACCTGAAGGGTTAATAATCTTCTTGATTGTAGTTTTAGCAGTTTGGGTTGTAGTTTTTAGAATAGTGTCACTTTTTGGGTATGTTCTGTCATAAAGACCTCTTAAAGTCACTTCAAATGTGATGTGGTCCCTAATAAAAATTGTTTTGTAAATTTTGTTGGATATATGAGAAACTGCTGATAAACTTTTAACCTTTATAATTTCATAACAGAAAAATCATGTTTCAAAAGAGTGCTGGTATAAATTAGACATGTGGGGAATGTTATTTATTAACTATTTTGACATATTCTCTAGTTCAACCTTTGCCACGACCAAGTATGTATGGGTACTATGTATAGGTATGTATTGACAGTCCTTCGTCATGTTCCTGCTTCAGATGCGAGCTCACACACTATGCTCCATCATTCCCTGCACATGCTGGCGTCTGATCTGCCGATATGTGCAGTTACCAAGTGTGGGTAGTTCCCCGATCCACCTGCTCTGGTTAACCCGTTAGATCACACTGTCAAACTCTGACAGTGTGATCCAACATGATGCAGCGGGGATTGTGCTATTCCCCTACACTATCGGTGACCCCATGACGCGATCGCATGACGTCGATGTATTGCCATGACAGAGAGGGGTCAGATGACCCTGTTGATGTCATGTCATGCTATCACCAGCATGGCTCTATACTGCAGCAGCGATCAACAGTGCAGTGTTGAGGCATTCTAAGGGGCCAAGTAAAATAAAGGGAAATAGAAAAAGTTTTTAAATTTATAAAAACATAAAAATAAAAGTAAAAGTTTAATTTACCCCCCTTTTACCCCATTGGAAATAAAACTATTAATAAAACATTTGGTATCACTGCTTTCAGAAATGCCCGATCTATCAAAATAGAAAATCAATAAATCTGGTAAACTGCGTAACGGAAAAAAGGAAAACATCATTTTGGATTGTGAAAAAAATTGTTTTAATATACCACGGAAGCTCCTCTCACATCAGCGGTATTGCAATTTGCGGTAGATCTGTCAGATGTCACCGCATCTGCCAGATCTACTGTGTAACGGCCGACTTGCAGCACCGATCCGGCAAGCCCCATTCATTCTCTATGGGGATTGCAGTCAGCAAAAAAACAGCAGCGTTTTTTTTGCGATGCCACAAGCGCTACAAGTGCCGGATTCGCAGTACCGCACATGCCACACAGATCCGCAAGCCCCAAAGAGAATAAATGGGGCTTGCTGGATCGGTGCCACAAGTCGGCTGTTACGCGGTAGGTCTGGCAGATGCGAAATAGCAATACCGCTGGTGTGAAAGCACCCTAACATGAAATACAATATGTCACTAAAATACATTCTAAGAATCACTGCGATCGTTAAAGTGTCCCAGAGTTCTTAACTCATACAGTGACCCAGGTCGAATTGAAAAAGTTGGCCTGGTTAGGAAGTGAAAACTGACTGGGGGTTAAGGGGTTAATCTTCGCATTGGGCCCCACTTAAAAACAAACCAATTTGCAATTCTCATAAGTTTGCAGAAAGACTGACTTTTGGTCTTGTGCTAAGATAATCTGATAAAGTGTCACTACTATGTACTGTGTAATGGCCATGTCTGACCGTACAGGTACATGGTCTAATCATACACATCTCCTTGGTCACCACTATTTTTGGGCTTTCCTTTTTTATGGCATTTATTGTGTGGTAAAAATCATATGATAGCATGATTTTCTGAGTCAGTATGATTACAGCGATACGAAAGATTGTCTAGTTGAATTGTAATTTTAGTGGTGAAAAAATGAAGAAAAATCTGAAATGTTAATGGCAAAAACCGAAAAAAAATATTTGAGTCACCATTTTCTGAGACCCAAAATTTTTCTGGCCGTAATGCTATGTGAGAATTAGATTTTTGCTTATGGAGCTGATGTATTTATAACGATACTATTTTACGGAATTATGTTTTTTCATAGCTATTTATTGTTTTTTTATGGGAAGTGTGGCAAACAAACAGTAGCAATTTTGTAGTTTTATTTTTTTCATTTAATGTACGATCTCAATAATTTTATATTTTCATAGAACGGACTGTTTTGGACACTAAGATGCTCAATATGTTAACTTTTTTTATTTCTAATGTGGGAAATTAGGTTGTTTAAAATTTTTCTATTTTTATACATTTTTACTTTATTTTCTTAGAGGACTTAAAGAAGAGATCCGGGATAAGTTAAAAAAAAATTGTGCCTAAGCACTAACAGACTGGTAGCTGGCACATAGCTGCCTGTTGTGCTCGGCACCATGCACCACCGAACGGAGCAGTCACAGACCGCTCCTGTGGGCAATTTTTGTGCTTACGCTGACATCAAGACTACGGAGGGGAGGATTCCCTCCCCTCGGTAGACAGACGCATAGCAGCCATTACGCTAATTGACAGCAGGTTCCCCCAATCAGGCAGCGGGAGCCCGCTGCAAATCAGTGTGATGTCAGATATGCGACCACTTCCGCAGAGCAGAGTGGAAAAGTCTCTCTGCTCTGTGTTTACTCTGCCATGCTCCCCCCCGCAGGAGCTATCACTGACTGCTCTGTGCCGGGGGTAAACAACGGGGACTGGTGCTGGCAACAACAGGCAGGTCCCAGTTACCTTCTTGTTGGTGTTTCGGCACTTTTGTTTTTAAACTATATATCCTGGATACATATCCTCCTTTAAATTTCGATAGGTCGATTTCTCGTAATATATACTGCAAAACCAAAGAATTGCACTAAATAGAGAAAATGTGGTGATAGCAGTTACTGTGGCCTCCAGTAGGTCCTCTATTGCCATTGTAGCTCAGTGTCATTTACATGGTTAAATTGTATCAGAGAAAGCTTGGGACACTGCAGTAAAGGTTCCATCTCACACAACGATATCGTTGAAATGTCACGGGTTTGCAGTTCAAACGACATCGTAATGACGTTGTTCAGTGTGACATGTACAAACGATCAACAACAAGTCGGCTGATCATTGATGGGAGGTTTTTGAACCGAACCTTAAACAAACGATGATTGTCCGTCCAACCTTCAGCATCGTGTGTGACAACTTGATAACGATGTTGTTAACAACTTCGCCTATTCAAGACTAAAGGACGTAGGCGATCAAACGACCACAAGTATCGTTCGCTTGTCGCAGAATCGCTGCGTTGGTAAAGCTATCTGTACGTGTGACACTTCACTAGCGATCATTGAACGTTGTTCAAGAGATGTAGATCAAGTCGGATCATTGATCAGATCGCCGACACATTGAAGCGTGAAACAGGGCCTTTATAGACAGATTCTGGCAGTGTAACACAGCTTCCATCTAACTGCAATGAAGAAAGATCAGCAAGTGACTTGGCTTCATGGCTTCATATGTTCCTTATCAAACTATGACGAAAATGTATGTTCTTAAGTGGCTAAAGGGGTATTGCACACTTATGAGATACCTGAAGGATGTGTTTGAAATATATAGCAACTGTGGGTCCTGCCAATAACACCTTCATCTATTTAGAGAATGGGATGTTAAAGTACACCACTGCCAGTGGAGAGGTGAATTGAATTGGCATGCATAAGAATAAGAGTACCGTGACACGTGGAGATCTCCCGGGCGATTCCATAGGAGATGCACGTGCGCACGCACGTATTTGCGTGTCACCTAAGGTCGCAGTCGCTCATTTACACGGGCGATAACTTAGGCGACGCTCGGCGCACAACCCGACCGGAAATTGCCTGAGCGTCGCCCAGGGCGATCAAGTCACTGGTCGCCGCTTCCGCGTCACACAGAGCCACCATATTAGCGATGTGGGTGTAAATTTGAGCCGCATCTCGAAGATAGGCGTTAACATAATGTTGTGTGATGCCTTGAAGACGTGTGATTGGTCATTATTTTAATGTGTCATTACATGCAAAATGCATGTGCGTATTGACTCGGTGCTTTATAGACAACTCTCGTGTGATGTGTCGCGGATTATTGCTATACGCATTGGCGTTGCCAAGAAGGCGAAACACAACGCTCGCGTGACGTTTTATTGTACAGCGCTTTTGTTAAGTGTGTTGTGCTACTGCGTTGTCTAATAAAATCACTCTTGCTTTCTTGGTCTGGATAATATTGCATCTTTGAAAGTATGTGTGTGCACAGATATTTGTGTGTTTGCAGTTATGGGATGTATAGATCACCTATCATTTCCTTCTCCATGGGTGTGCAGAATATGGCGGTGCCAAAAAATCGACAACGCTCGGGCGAATGAACGCACGGGAGATAACTCACATGTTGACGGGGGCCCAGAGGCGCCGCAAGAGCTACAGTATTCACTGTATGCTTTTGCGTAATCTAATACAGGAAGGGTGCCACTACAGCGCTCATGCAGACTTAAGTTGGGATGTAATGACATTTGTGTTTCTGTTAAAGCACACATTTGTGGCACATCTCTCTGCATTTTTGAACACCGCCGCAAACACAGAGGCCACATCAATGCGCTACTGTACAGTATGTACGCTCCTGGGTAATACACCTTTGGACACACACATCATCAAATATGGCGCCGAGGAACAAGACAACCAATCGTAACGCTCGAGCTGCCACCAATCCACACAGACCGGCAGAGGTAGTAAATACGCCCTGAAACGCCTACCGGAGTGGTTTAGGCGATGTGTGCTGTCGCCTTTCACATCGCTCATGAGATGTTACACAGGGCGATCAGAACACATCGCCCAAGAATGGTCGCCTGGTTTCACAGCTCTGATGTGAACCCAGGCGACCACTCAGACGTGTCGCCGTCGCCCATTTACATTAGGCGACGCATTGGCGATGTCGCAGACAACAGGCCACGCCTCGGCGTCGCCTATGGAATCGCCCGGGAGATCTCCACGTGTGATGGTACCCTAAGAATTCCAACTACCTAGTTAATGAAAGAAATATACACTGGGTTCCCATTCTCGATATACAGTAGATGTAGGTCTAATTGGTGAGACTGACATTCTGTGTACAGCTATAGCATATCTTGTGGATATGCCATAAATGTACAAGATGAAAATACCCCTGTAAGCCCCAAAAAGTGTTTAGCGACCCCTAACGTCATATGTACAACAACAAAAAAACCAGTGGCGTAACTACTGTCATGCAGGCCCCGGTGCAAGATTCAATCAGGGGCCCCTACGTGAGGACCGGAGAGGGGGGGGTGGGTGAGGGTTGCCGGCCGCATGATTACCTGCTCTGCCTCCCGGCGGTGGAGCGGTGAAGGGGTGGGCACTGCTGCGCGGCTGCAGAAAGTCACAGTGTCACTTCCAGCAGTCCTCCCTCAGCCTCGGCGCTATCGCAGTCGCGGAGGGGGCGGCTGGAGACACAGGCAGCAGGGCCCCCTGGAGAGCTTGGGGCCCCCTCCAGGTGACCTTTCAGTCCCCCACCTGATGGCCACACAAGGTAGCTGACCGGATAGCAGCGTAGCCGCGCTGGGTCCGGGCCCCCCACAAGCGCCGGGCCCCAAAGCGACCGCTACGTCTGCTATGCTGGTAGTTACGCCCCTGAAAAAAACATATTCTTGTGACAATTAAAGCAAAATAAAGCTTTATCACATAATAACTATGACAAGTTCACCGCTTGCTGCTGTGATTCCCCGCAAGGTAATACTGTGGTAAATATTTGTGAGTTCAGTATTTCTTGTGTTAATTTTATCAATGTCAGTAAACACATGCATCCTCACATCATGGAGCACCGAGACCTTTCGGTCGATAAAGACTTTGGCACTTTGTTACAAGCTGTTTTGTTATCTATCTGCTGAACACATTGAGACCCTCCAGTGCACTGACAGCCACCCAGGTGGGAAGCCGAGTGTTTGTGCCAAACAATCTGTATCCATGACAACCGCACGCCCGTAAAACTTGCCTGTTATATGCTCTCCCTGGGGCACGGCAATAGCAAGGAGATAATCATTCGTATGTAGGCCAAGCTGGCTATATAGATGTGTCATAACTCTCAGTAGAGTTTATGCTATATGGAAAATTATTCTATTTCAAGGCACAAACTAATAACGCAGATGTAAAGCTACTTATTCCTCCAGAATGGAAAAGCTTCATGGCAATTTGATTTACGCTATAGGAATAAAAATAAACACATTACACCAATAGGAGCTATTTGTACTTCCTTTTGTAAATTCATTGACATTGGTATGGAGTTAGTCCTCCTTTGCAGATAGAACAGCTTCATCTCCTATGGGAAGGCTTTTCTACAAGATTTTGAAGTGCCTATGAGACTTTTTGCTCGTTCATCCAGAAGAGCATTGGGTCAGACACTCACATTGGAGGAGAAGGCTTAGCTCGCAATCTCTATTTCAGTTCATCTAGAATGTGTTTGATGGGGTTGAGGTCAGGTCTTTGAGTGGCTTCAGGTTCTTCCAGTCCAAATGTTCAGTCATGCTTTTATGGACCTTACTTTGCACACAAGGACACAGGCATGTTGGAGCAGATATGTTTTGAAGCATAAAATTGTCCAAAATGTCTTGGAACGTTGACACATTAAAATTTCCCTTCACTAAAACTAAGGGACCTAGGCCACCCCCAAAAGAGCAACTCAATAACTTTACTCAGTTGGAAAACCATACAGTTATCTCAATATAGTCAGGCAATTAACATTCTCCTGGCATCTACCAAACACAGACTCATCTATTAGACTGCCAGAAGTGTGCTCTGTCTCTCCATGGAACAATGCTCCAGAGTTCTAGGGCAATATCCTTTACTCCACTCTATACAATGCTTGAAATTGTGCTGGTTGATGTAAGCCATGCATGCAGCTGTTCAACCATGGAAACCTATGCCATGATGCTCCCGACACAGTTTTTTTATTTTAATGATTTTAATGCCAGAGGATGTTTGGAACTCTGTGGTTGTTGAGTTAGCCACTTGTTATGCACTATTAGCCTCAACACTTGGTGACCCATATATCTGTAACTATATGTGGTCTGATACTTTCTGGCAAAGTTGCTGTGGATCCTAAAAAGTTCCACTGTCAATAATACCGGCCACAGTTGATCGCAGAATACATAGGAAGACATTTTACAAACTGACTTGAAATTGAGTCATTCTATTACAGTACCACACTCAGATTCAGTGAGCCTTCCTATTATTTCAAAAATATTTCTATAGTCAGAGTGTTTGGCTAGAGGCTGGATTGTATATGACTGTTGCAATGGTACAGAATGAAAACCCTGAATACAATAATTAAAAGGTAACTCCAGGGAAGATAAAAACATTTTGTACTTTCCCTGCCCTCTTATACTATAAAGCTGAGCTGGCCACTGCAGTTCTAATGAATTTAGATTACTTGTAAATTGGGGGGGGGGCATGGCCTGCAAGCTCATGGTGCTGGTCGCTTGAACTGAGAGCTCCCGCAGGCATTGGCTCACAAGCAGTTTCAGCAGCAACCACCCAGATCAAATTTCAGCCCAGTGAGGTGGGAACCTAACAAGGACTGACTGGTGAATCCTCCAGGAAGATCACCAACTATGCTTCAGCCCACAACACTTTGGCAGACTATTATTCCATCATGGAGAAGGAGATGTTTCAGTTGAAATGTAATATGTGGGACTTGTGAGGATAAAACCAGGCACTGCAACCTTTGCCTGCGGGGGTCCCTGAAACAGTGGGAGTTCGGGAGATTGCTTCTACTGCTACAGTATTTATCCAGCATGTCCTCCCTGAGACCCCCTTGAGTGATCTACATATAGACTGCCTAAGCCACCTCTGGTGAACAAATCATTGGCCAGAGACATTCTAGTCTGCCTCTCCAGCTATATCACAAAGAAACCCTTCTACTAGCTCTGAGGAGGAATCCCAGCCTTCCTGAAACCTTTTCTGCATTCTCTGTCTAGCCAGACATCTCACCAGGCAGCCTGGCAAGATGCAGAGAATTTGAACCCTACTACAAGGTCCTAAGAGATCAAGAAGTACTCTACAGTTGGGGTTCCCCTGTTAAAGTACACTTCAAAAATAAGGGCTCTAATCACGTGTTCGACTCCCCCAAACAGCCGGGGAAGGCCTTAAAGTCCTAGAACTTTTCCCCTACTACAGGATCAAACCCCTCCAACCCTTCCCCACGGCCGGACAAGAGGTTGGTTGCTTCTGATTGGGAAAAAGTTGGCTGAACGCTGACATGACTGTTTTTTCCTACCTCCTCCCTTTTTTGGCACACGCCTTTTTTTTTTCCTTTTCTCTTTGGGTGCCAAACCTGTGGGAAACTGCCGGCACTCTCTTCTTCTTGCTCAGCATGAGAAGTCGCTTAGGCGCCTTAAGTCTGCCTATTATGCATCTGGAGATAGAGCCGGGGCACTTCTTGCAAGGCGTATCAAGAAAATAGTGAGTCGAGGGGTGATAGAGATGCTAACCAACAATAATGGAGCACCAGTTAAAAACACCTAGATATTGAAGAAGTCTTTGCACAATTGTATGCCCAACTACACAACCTTAAAGATGACCCCACAGACCCACCAATCTTCTCTAAATGAGATTGACCTATTCCTGTCAGGTCTTGCTCTCCCCCAGGTGTCACCGTTCCATTTAGAACACTTGAATGCTCCCTTTTTCCCTGCTGAAATTGTAGCGGTGATTAAATCTACCAAATGTCACTCTGCCCCTGGACCCGACGGTTTCACCAATGAGTATTTCCGGGCATTTCCCCATATTCTAGCCTCTTTCGTCTCCAGAACCTTCACATATTGGCAAACCTGTGAGTCTATTCCCCCTCTTAACCTTGAGGCCACCATAGTTACAATCCCAAAACCTAGCAAGCCCCCTGAATCCCCGGGAAGCTACCGCCCTCTCTCCTCAACTGTCACGTAAACGTTTTTTCCAAGCTCCTTGCCAACCGGTTGCTCCAGGTGATCCCAATGTTGGTAAACCCAGACCAGTTGGACTTTGTGGCGGGACACTAAGCTAAGAATGGCGTGAGGAGAATGTTAGACCTCATCCGCGTGGCGGAGTTGAGGTGGGCCTCCAGTGTATTCCTCTTCCTGGACGCTGAAAAAGCGTTTGATAGGGTGTACTCAGGGTTCTTCCGACAGGTATTGAGATGGTTATTGTTCTTTGGCCCATTCCTCTCGGCAGTCCTGTCAGTATATTCCAACCCAAATGCTAAGATCCTCTCCTCGGGCTTTCTCTAACGCAGCTTCCCGATCACCAACGGGACCCGACAAGGGTGCCCGCTCTCTCCAATCATTTATGCACATGCTGATGAGCCTCTCACTGTATTGATCCAATCCAACTGGGACATCTCGGGTATTTGGGTTGGCTCCAAGAAACGTGTTATTGGCCTGTACGCTGATGACATTATAATAACCTGCACAAACATTTCTCCTTCCCTTTCGGCGGCCCTATCCTTCCTGGCCACCTACTCCGCGGTCTCATATTATAAGCTTAATGCCTCGAAATCTATGATTCTCCTGATCCTGGTTCCCCAACTTACTATTGAAAACTTTCAGACAAAATTCCCTTTCAGGTAGGAGTCGGACGGGATCCCCTATTTGGGTATAACTCTGACTCTCTCGCACCAAACCATAGATTGTAACACCTTCACGTCTATCCTTGGGAGGGAGATATCCTCACACCCTCTATCCTCCTTGTCTTGGGTTGTGAGGATTCACTCATTCCAAATGTTACTCCTCTTGAAAATCTTATATTACTTCAAGTGTATCCTAATTGCCATCCCTAACAGAACTTTGCTCAAACTACAAAACCTAGTTTCAAGGTATTTGTGAGCTAATAAAAAACCGAGGGTCGCTAGACGGGTCCTCTTTCTTTCGTTCTGCTCTGGAGGATGGGGGTCCCAGACTTGTCAGGGTACCATTCTGCAACTATACTGGAGGAAGCCAAAAATTGGTGGCATCCCCCTTCTCCCTGGGTTGGGTACAGATGGAATCCTCTTTTGCGGGGGGCACCTCCCTCAGGGATCTGCTTGCTTCGGAAACGTTCGGACCCACTGGACTTCATCTCCCATTGCCCACCATGCACACCCTGCTCTCTGGTTGGAGGCGCACGGTTGGAAAATGGATTCTCCTTCCCCCTGAGAAGGTTCCCCTCCCGGCCCTTCATCTCCACATTCCTTTTCTGGATTTGAGGGATCTGGAGTAGCTGGGGATGTCTTCCCTTGGTGACCTCATTCGAAAAAAGGACTTTCCTTCTCCTGGGTTCCTGGGCTCTGAGTTTCCAGGGGCGAGCAGAGCAAATTGTTCAAATTAAGCACTTCCTAGCCTCCACCTCATACATAAAAGATTTGAGGTCCCCGCGTACTTCCTTTTTACTACAAAGATTTCTCTTGTCTGACCCCCGCCAGACCAAAGGCCTCTCAGGCATTTATAGAGAATTTCTCTTTTCAGACATGGGAGATGAACCTGGGCTTCACTGCCTCTTACGAGGATTGGCAGGTGGCTCTGTCAGGGATTCACAGGGCTACGCAGTGTGTCAACCATCTGGAAAATCTGAAAAAGATTAATCTCCGTTGGTACCTGTCTCCCTCCCCTCTGGCTCGCTTCGCCCCCGGCCAGTCTCCACTGTGCTGGAGACAGTGAAGGCTTGAGGGTACCTTGACATGGGCGTACCTACCATGAGGCGGCGACCCCTGCTAGAAGACAGGGGGTGGCACCTGCAGGGGTGACTGGTGGTAGCACAGCCCCTGCAGATGCCGCTTCCGCTCCTACAGTCCTGGCCGCCGACCACTGTGACCACATTTATCCGGGTCCCAGCCCCGCTCTCTGCAGCTAAGCATGGCGAGGACTGGGAGTGATGATGTCATCACTGAGCTCCCTGCCGTGCTGAGACTCAGAGAGAGCGGGAGAACACTGAGGAGAGGAGACTTGGAGCAGGCAGTGAAGACTGAGGAGAGAGGGTATTTACTTTTTTTTTTTTTATTAAACAGTGAATACAGTGGTGGGATACTGTTGAGCACTATGTAATGTGCATAAATAATATATGACTTTGGGGGTGTATTATCCTGTGGCATATGGAGAAGATTGGGGGTGTATTATACTATATAGAGGTGTTTGGTGTGCATTATATTATATGGAGGACTATGGGGTATATTGTACTATATGGAAGACTATGGGAGTGTATTGTACTATATAGGAGACTTTGAGGGTGCAATATACCATATTGAGGACTGTGGGGGTGCATTATTCTATATGGAGGACTATGAGGGTGTAATATACTATAGAGAGGGCTTTAGAGGTGCAGTATACTATATGGAGAAGTATGGGGGTGCAATATGCTATATGGAGAACTATGGGGGTGCAGTATGCTATATGGAGGACTAAGGGGGTGCATTATACTATATGGAGGACTGTCTGGGTTCATTATTCTATATGGAGAACTGTGGGGGTGCAATATGCTATATGGAGGACTCTGGGGTGCATTGTACTATATGGTGGACTGTGGGGTGCAATATTCTATATGGAGGACTGTGGGGGTTCATTATTCTATATGGAGGACTGTGGGGGTGCAATATGCCATATGGAGGTTTGTGGGGGTGCATTATTCTATATGGAGGACTGTGGGGGTGCAATATTTTATATGTAGGTCTGTGGGGGTGCAATATGCTATTTGGAGGACTATGGGATGCATTATTCTATGTGGAGAACTGTGGGGTGCATTATACTATATGGAGGACTGTGGGGGGGGGGGGGGTGCATTATTCTATATGAGCGTGAGGATGAAAATGCCCCGGTCACACAGTGCATGCTGCGCAGCCTCCTAGGGTCCCTGAGATGATCTCTGCAGGAGGATATGCGAGGTATGATGGGGAAAGTGAGAGCCGAGATGGTGTCCCTGGGTGAATGTACCTCACACATGGAGGAAAAGATGGTGGAATATGCCTCTGCTCACAATAATCTTGCATACGATTTTGCAGTGATAGACAGCAGTATGGAATAACTTAACTTTAAGGTATGGGACTTGGAGGACTAAATGAGGAGGTGTAACATCAGAGTGAGAGGCTTGCCTGAAGCAGTAGCTGATATAGATCTGTCTACCAGCATTACAACTTTCTTTCAGCAAGTTCTACCAGATATACCAGTGAGTGAATTGGGGATAGAAAGGCTATATAGACTGCCTAAACCTTCTCATATCAAACAGTCTCTCCCAAGGGATGTTCTGGTGTGTATGCTTAACGTTAAGACCAAGGAAGCCATCCTCCGATCCATGAGAAAACAACCTACCCTCCCTGAGCTCTATGCTGCTTTCTCAGTCTATCCAGACTTATGTGCAGGCAATCTGGTTTAGGTGGAGAGAATTTGCTCCTTTCTGCAGAATCCTTAGAGAGAAAGGGATCCTTTACAGCTGGGGCTCCCCAGTCAGGGTAAGATTCCAGTACAAAGGTGCTAATCAATTATTTCAATCCCCCAAGCTACTGAAAAAAGCTTTGAAATCGTGGAACATGCTGTTTGATTTAGGAGAGACTTCACCTCGCTATAGCTCGGCGCGATGCAACACCAAGACCTCCCAGGAGTGGGAGAAAGTGGTCTGATAGTCCCTCCGGGTGATGGTCCCTTTTCATATGGGGCTCAGTGGAGCCACTGCGATGATTTTTTCTCTCCCTGAACATTTTTGTCGGCCATGGTCGGACTCTTACAGGTGACAGGAATTAGCCCGATTTTTGGTCACACTTTACCGTCTGGACCCTATACTCTGGCGTGATTACTGTGCTTCAATACATGGTTTTGTTTGCCCATGCTGGCAGTTTTCAGCCGTATTTTTCTTGTTTGCATACACGTCTTTTTATATTTTTTTTCCTTGTATGTTGATTTCCCCCTCCCCACCTTTTATCCCTTTTTGTCCTGCTTTATCCCCTTTGTCAGTCCTGCAATATATCTTTTGATGGAAATGTTTTATAGTTTGCCATCCATTCATGACGAGTGTAAAAATACTATCCTTTAATGCGCATGGATTGAACTACCCGGCGAAATGGTCCTGGAGGGAGGTGTGCAAATCCAAGGCGGACATATGTGTCCAGGAACAACACAAAGCAATCACTGATCTCAGGGAGACCAGTCCAAGAAAACACTGCGGGCAGCCGGCTAAAGCGCTCAACACAGTGAATTCCTAGGCCCATTGCCTAGGAAAAAAAGTCTGTGGAGCCTCGGTTAGGAGTCTCAAACACAGGACTAGCCAGATATCCCTCCAGGGAAGGACCTAGCCATGATAACCACCATATTAAGTGGCCATTTGAGTCAATATCCAGCTGTTTACAAGCTTAAAGATATGACAAGGCCAGGTCCTTCCCTGGAAGGATATCTGGCTAGTCCTGTGTTGAGACTCCTAAACGAAGCTCCACAGACTTTATTTGCATATGTGTCCAGGAGATACACTTGTTACAAGAGAATAATCACAGACTCCATCGTCAGCATTTTTCCACAGCCTTTTTCTCCAATTGTTCCTCTAAAGAGGCGGGTGTCTGTATCCTAATTAAGTATAGGGTGAGAAAAAGAGCCCATGTATAGAGTGCGCACAACCAATTTGAAGGTGAAAAAAGTATATCATATATTTATTTGTGAAATCAAAGACAGCAAAAAAAAGAGAATTTTGTTTACGTACCGTAAATTCTTTTTTCTTGAATCATCAATGGGAGACCCAGACAATGGGGTTTAGGGCGCTGCCCTCCGGAGGTCACACTAGGTACTACAAATTTGTAGCACCGCCTCCTCCGCTTATAAACCCCCACCGTAGGAGACATCCTCAGTTTAGTCCATAAGCTGCGAGGAGAAATAAACCACACCCGAAACATCGGGAAGAATGCCGTGCCCAGACGGTGTAACAACCCGGAAACACTGTCTCAACAGAGAACAGATCAAATGCAAACATGCAACGGAACAACTGGGTGGGTGCTGGGTCTCCCATTGATGATTCAAGAAAAAAGAATTTACGGTACGTAAACAAAATTCTCTTTTTTCTGATCATCATAATGGGAGACCCAGACAATGGGGATGTCCTAAAGCAATACCCCAGGGCGGGAAGAGTTCCTCAACAAGACGGATAACACATGGTTCCCTTTTAAAGGTGGGCAACCGCCGCCTGGAGAACCCGCCTGCCCAAACTCGCATCCGCAGAGGCATGGGCATGCACCATATAGTGCTTAGAGAAAGTGTGCAGGCTGGACCAAGTGGCCGCTTGACACACCTGTAGAGCAGAAGCTCGATGTCGCAAGGCCCAAGAGGCACCTACAGCTCTAGTAGAGTGTGCCTTCAAACCCACCGGGAGAGGCAAACCAGAAGACCGGTAAGCCTCCTGAATGGGAGCCTTGATCCATCTGGCCAAGGTCGACTTTGAAGCCGCGGACCCCTTACAGCGACCCATCGTGAGGACAAATAAGGAATCCGAACTCCTAAAGGAGGCGGTCCTGGACACATAAATGCGTACAGCTCTCACGAGGTCCAGAGTATGGAGGTCGCGCTCAACCTGATGAACGGGAGCGGGGCAGAATGATGGGAGAACAATCTCCTGGTTCAAGTGGAATGTTGAAACCACCTTCGGCAAAAATTCAGGCCGTGGGCGCAACACCACCTTGTCCTGGTGAACCACCAGAAAGGGTGACTTGCACGAGAGTGCAGCCAATTCTGAGACCCTTCTCAGAGACGTAATCGCCACCAGAAAGACCACCTTCTGGGACAGACGAGAGAGAGAGATGTCTCTCAGTGGCTCAAACGGCGGTTTCTGCAGTGTCGTCAGGACCATGTTTAGGTCCCAAGGGTCCAGAGGTCGCCTATAGGGCGGGACCACCCGCGACACCCCCTGCAGAAATTGACGTACCTTCGGGAGGAGCGCCAAGCGCCTGTCAAACAACACTGAAAGTGCTGATACTTGACCTTTCAGAGAGCCAAGGGATAATCCCAACTCCAACCCCGACTGTAGGAAGGCCAGCAATGTCGGGATAGACAAAGGCCATGGTGAGCGGCCACCAGAGGCACACCAGGTAAAAAAGATTTTCCACGTTCTGTGGTATATCTTCCTGGAAACAGGTTTCCTTGCCCGATTCATAGTGGCAACCACTGTAGGAGAGAAACCTCTGGATGTCAGCAGCCAGGCCTCAAGAGCCATGCAGTCAATCTGAGAGCCCTGGAATTGAGGTGGAAGAATGGCCCTTGCGCGAGTAGATCTGCGCGTTCTGGAAGGGCCCACCTGTGTCCGCCTGACAGTTGCCACAGGTCCGGGTACCAAGACCTCTGGGCCAATCTGGAGCCATTAGAATGGCCACTCTGCATTCCGTCCTGATCTTCCACAGGACCCTGGGAATCAGAGCCAGAGGCGGAAACACATATGGCAGCTGGAATCTGGACCAGCTCAGAATCAGGGCGTCCGCCCCCAGAGACTGGGGATCCCAAGACCTTGCCATGTATTGGGGCACCTGATGATTCAGCCGTGAGGCCATCAGATCCACGTCCGGAGTGCCCCACCTGCCGCAGATGTCCCGGAAGACGTCTGGATGTAGAGCCCACTCTCCGGCGTCCATCCCCTGTCGGCTCAGGTAGTCGGCCTCCCAGTTCTCGACCCCTGGGATGTGAACTGCGGAGATCAGGCAGCCGTTTTCCTCCACCCAGAGTAGAATGCGGTGGACTTCGGCGAGGGCCTGAGCACTTCTGGTCCCTCCCTGATGATTTATGTAGGCGACGGCCGTCGCATTGTCGGACTGTACCCGAATGGGCTGTCCTGACAGGAATTTCTGAAACGCCAGTAGCGCCAGATAGACCGCCTTGATCTCCAGCACGTTGATCTGCAACGCCGACTCCGACCGAGTCCAGAGGCCTTGAGCCCTGTGGTGCAAGAACACCGCCCCCCAGCCCTTCAGACTGGCGTCGGTGGTCACCACTAACCATGACGGTTTTAGGAAGGACCGGCCCCGTGACAGGTGAAGTGGCAGGAGCCACCACTGTAGAGAGTCCCTGGTTGGTTGTGACAGTGTCACCAGCCGATTCAGAGAGATCGTCCTCTTGTCCCATCTGCGAAGAATCTCCAGCTGGAGAGGACGGAGGCGAAACTGTGCGAACGGCACCGCCTCTATCGCCGCTACCATGCGACCCACCAGTCTCATCAATACCCGTAGGGATGACTGTGGAGACAGGAGGACATTCTGCACTCCTGATTGGATCGCAAGCTGCTTGGCTTGAGGTAGGGACACCAGGGCCGAGTCCGTGTGGAAGTCCATGCCCAGATATGTCAATGACTGGGTCGGAACCAGGGTCGACTTCTGAATGTTGATAAGCCACCCGAACCGTTCCAGGGACTTCATGGTCACCTCCAGGCTTACCCGACAAAGGTCTTCCGATGGCGCCCTGACCAACAGGTCGTCCAAATAGGGTATGACGGCGTGTCCCTGCGCATGCAGGAGAGCCATCATGGAGGCCATCACCTTTGTGAACACCCGTGGTGCTGAGGCTAGCCCGAATGGCAGTGCCACAAATTGGAAGTGCTCTTCCCCCACTGCGAATCTCAACCAGCGCTGATGAGCTGGTGCAATGGGGACGTGAAGGTAAGCGTCCCTGATATCGATGGACGCTAGGAAGTCTCCCTGTGACACAGCCGCGATCACTGAGCGCAGGGATTCCATGCGGAACTTCCGAACCAACACGTGACGGTTGAACAACTTGAGGTCCAAAACCGGGCGAAAAGAGCCGTCCTTTTTTGGGACAATAAAGAGGTTGGAGTAAAAACCCCTGAACCTCTCCTCCGTGGGCACAGGGACCACCACTCCGTCTCTGCGGAGTCCCTCCAACACCAGGTAAAAAGCCTGAGCCTTTTCTGGAGATGGAACCGACCGATGGAATCGGTGTATTGGTTGTGACGTCAGCTCTATCCTGTAACCTCTTGAGACTACGTCTCGAACCCACTGATCTTGAATGTGAAGAAGCCACGTGTCCTGAAAGCGGGACAGGCGGCCCCCCACCTGTGGGGAGGCAGGATGAGATAGCGAGTCATGTCGAGGCGGGCTTGGGGGTGGCAGCCGCTGCCCCCGCCGGCTTCTTCTGACGACTCTTGGAACGCCACTGAGTAGCAGGCTTGCCCCCTCGGTCTGAGCGAGTGGACGCCGTTGATGACTGTGAACCGGAGCGAAAGGACCACTGCTTAGGGTTCCTTTTCACGGTGTACCGTGGCTTAGGCTTATTCTGCGGTATCTTAGACTCAGCAGAATCCTTTATCAATTTATCCAGTTCGGTGCCAAAAAGCCTGTCACCAGCGAACGGAAGATTTTGTAAAATCTTCTTAGATGTGGCATCTGAGTCCCAGAGACGCAGCCACAATAGCCTGCGGATCGCAATTGCATTGGCCGAGGCCACAGCAGAGCGAGTGGCAGTTTCCAAAGATGCCGTCCTGGCATAGTCCGCATAGGCCCTTGCTCTCTCAGTGAGAGCCAGGACCTCTGGGCTGGACCTAGCTAGATCAGTGATACCATCCAAACAGATAGTGATCGCTTGTAGGGTCCAGACTGCGGCAAAATTAGGGGCAAACGAAGACCCCACAGCCTCATAGGAAGACTTGGCGAGTTGCTCGACCTGTCTATCAGTAGCATCCTTCAACGAGGAGCTATCAGAGGCAGAAAACAAGGAGCGCGCAGCAATCCTAGTCATGGAAGCATCCACCTTGGGAGACTGCGACCATTCCTGGAGCGCCTCCTGGGGAAAGGGAAAGCGATTGTCCTTAGTTTTACGGACATAACGCCGCCCAGGATGCAACCTGGGAGCTTTAATCACCCTTCCGAAATTAGTGTGGTCCATGAAGGAGCCACTTGGTCTAGCCTCTGGCCGCAGCCATTGATAGATCTCCTTGGGGTGTACAGTCACCTCCTCAGGAGGAGTGACAAGACGCAATGTCTCATTGATGGAGGACACCAGATCCTCCACCCCATCTGGAGGTTCAGACATAGACCCAAGAGTAGAACCCCCATCATCTTCCTCACCATCAGAGGAACGCTCCTCCTCAGAGAGAGTCTGGAGCTCAGGAGAAGCCTCACGGGCTCGCTTAGGGGGCCTTACAGCAGAAGTAAGAGACACCCGGGGGTAACTAGGAGGAGTAGCTGGGTTCTCCAGTCTCCTATGCAGTGCCTCCAGGGTTTGCGACATGGAGGACATCTGGGACAGCAGAGATTCATTGATCTTATTCTGCGTTTCCCATGGCCCTGGGATCACCTGAACCTCAGGGTATAATCCCGGATTTGCAGACTCAATAGTAGCAGATCGGGCCTCTGGGCGTCCGCAGTTATTGCAGGACCCCTCCACCAGTGTCCCGTTGCATGTAGTACAGACAATGGTGGCCACCGCCGCCTTAGCAGCATGCTTCCCAGCTGAGGACATCTCCACAGTGAGGGGAATATAAGCCAAAGTCACAAACAAACCGGGAATCCCGGTGGCTTACCGACCGCAGTAAAGCGGTAGGAGGAAGCGGTGTGTGTGTGTGACCTCCGCGAGTTCCGGTCTCCCTTGCAAGTGCAGACACGCGCTGCCGTTCAGATCCCAGCCGGGAAGTGAGGGAGAAGATGGCCGCCGACAGTGAAGATGTGGCGGAGCCAGGAACACGCGGGAAGAACACACAACACGCCCAGCGGTGATGTCACCATAAGGGCTGCCTCCTCCTCCTCCAGACTGCCTCAGCAATGGAGGTGCCGGAGCCCGCAGCGCGGGAAACGAGAGTGAATATCACCACACACACTCTCAGACTGCTTGTACACATAAAAACACCCGCAGTCTACAGCCTCAGCCCCTGTGAAACACAGGGCGGTCAGCCAGGGAGACCCCAGCACAGGGTCACCGCCAGAACCGCGGACCCAAGGGTAACCGCGCGGTCTGAGTGTCATGACACCACAGTGACAGACACTACCCCCAGGCACACAGGAGACACACCAGGTGCCTCAGTGCCGGTCCGGTCTGTAAGCACCTTTAGGGAGGCCTCGGACGGGGGTACAGCACCAGTCCGGAGTGTAAGCACCATTTAGGGAGGCCTCGGACTGGGCTGGCTCCGTCCGGTCTGTAAGCACCATTTAGGGAGGCCTCGGACGGAGCGGAGCTGTGCAAGGCTCCAGGCTCCCCCTATCCAGAGCCTCCATGGAGGGATGGAAAGGAAAGGAGCACGACAGCGTACCGGGAGAACACTAAAGTGTCCAGGCTAAAAACCCTCCGGTACCTCCACCAGCGTGTTCCACAAGGGTGAGCGGGGAGGCTGTCGAGGATCCCGAATGGGACCATTTTACCTTGTCTTCATACGCCATCACGTAAGTTGTGAGAATGCAGTGAAGTGCAAGCAAAGCGTGATCCTCCGAGCACACTAAGTTAAAAACTGAGGATGTCTCCTACGGTGGGGGTTTATAAGCGGAGGAGGCGGTGCTACAAATTTGTAGTACCTAGTGTGACCTCCGGAGGGCAGCGCCCTAAACCCCATTGTCTGGGTCTCCCATTATGATGATCAGAAAAAACCTTGACATGAATATAAAAACAATTGGTTGGTGAATTGTTGTTTAATTGTTGTATACTGGATACAAGGGTACCTTGGATGAATGAATATCAGTGAGATATCATTCCAATGCTCACATTGATTAACCTATGGGTCCTGGATAAAATTGTTTATGATATGTGTAACAGTGGACAATTGTTTTTAAATTCATGTCAAGGTTTTTTTGCTGTCTTTGGTTTCACAAATAAATATATGATATACTTTTTTCACCTTCAAATTGGATGTGCGCACTCTATACAGGGGCTCTTTTTCTCTCCCTATATGTAGATCTTTGCTTCTGTGTTGCAGCACTAGCCACAGACTATAACCAGGCAGTGCGCTCTCATAAGGTACCGTCACACAGGGACATATCGCCGGCGATATTGCCGGGGATCGCGGGAGCGCGCATCCCTGACAACATCGCCGGTGAGATGTCACACTGAGCAACTTACCGGCTAGTCGCCGGCTAGTTGCCGCGGCTATCGCTCGCTGGGTTGCCCAGCAACCCAGCAAGCGATCACTCGCAATGTTGGATATAGGCGGAATCGCCCACAACATTGCAGGTGGCCGCGTTACACAGGGCGATCAGGCAGGATCGCCTGAGCAACATCGCCAGGTTTCCCAACATTGTTGGGAAACCTGGCGATGTGACTCAGGCGATTCATCGCCTGATTATCGCCCTGTCACACGCGGCAATTCGCCGGCGATGTCGCCGCAACCTGGCCACGCCCCTCAGTTGCCGGCAACATCGCCGGCGATATTTCCCTGTGTGACGGTACCTATACATCTGTCCCTGTATCCTAATTAAGAACTCAGTAGCTCTCACGTTAACGCATTCGGTTGTGGACTCCTCTGGTAGATTTATAATGCTTTTAGGTTCAATTTCTGAGATGGAAGTGACTATTGCAAATTTTTTTGTGCCAAATTGTTCTCAGGTAAAACACCTTAAGGGCCGCTTTACACACACCAACTTCTGAACAGATCTCTGGTTGCAGTGAAATCATGGACACATTTGTACACAGCCACAAAATGGAACAAGGTGTCCATGATTTCACTGCAACCAGAGATCTGTTCAGAAGTTGGTCACAGAAGTTGGTGTGTGTAAAGCAGCCCTAAAAGTTTTCTTAAAACTATTATGGAGGTGGCCTGAGGTATGAAAATAATCTGTGGGGATCTGAATTCCAATATGTCCTGTGAGTTAAACTGTTCGCCTCGGTCTTATTAGGGTAGACGGGAACTTGGTCCATTATGCCTGTCCACTTTGGTGGACCCGTAAAAGTACCTGTGAGAGCGAAATGGCGCTGTCATCCTGTGTATCCAGCTCGCCTCAGGCAGCAGACAGTCTAGGTTCACCCCTGACCTTGACACACATGTGGTGGTCCTGCCCAAATATCGTTCCCTTTTGGACAGTAATTGCTAGTCTGATCGGATCCCTCTCTGGTAGTTATGTTGATCTTACCCCACAACTGGCGATTTTGAATGTTGGTATAGATCAGTTCCCCCTGATCTCCGGGGAGCGATTTCCTGTGTCCTAATAGCGGCCAGGTTGTGCCTGGCGGCAAGATGGAAGTCTCACCCATCCCCTACTTTCAAGGAGGTGATCGAAAAAAACAACTCCTCCTTTCAGCACAATTTTTTTCTATCCTTTCTATCCTTGGATAAGGACGCCAAACAGAGGGTCTTGAAAGGGTGGGTTATATGGGAACAGCACCTGCTGGCAGCCCCGATTTCCCATTAACTACTTGATACTTACTCACTTTGATATTGCTTGTGTGTGCTTGTACTTTATTGTATTCTGCTTCATGATGGCTCCCTTTATGCCTGGTTTATCTTCCCCCTACCCTGCCCCTTGGTCCAGCTAAACCCCTGTATGCCTTCTGTTATGTGATTGTTATCATCGAAAGCACAATAAAAATTTATTGAAACCAGATTACTCGTAAATTAATAAAATTATAGCTGCTCCTCATTCCTCCTGTTTTGGACGTTATGTCCCAGGACCAGTAAAAAAGCTGCGTGCTGTTGCAGATGAGGCTGGTTTCACACTGCGTTTTTCCTTCATCAGTTCGATCAGGTTTGTGTGTCAAAACCAGGAGAGTCTCCAAAACTCAGAACAGGTGTCAATCTTTCAATGATATTTTTTCTCTGCAAGTGCCTCTCCTGGTTCTCTCCTGTTTTGGCACACAAACCTGATCAGGAAAAAAAACTGCAGTGTGAAACCAGCCTAACAAGGGGATGTGGTGGGGGTGTGGCATCTAGCTCCATGTACTCCCTACTTGCCAGCCCTGATAACTGCTTCTATCCAGTGTAAGAACAGGGGGAGTGGTGGGAGTGTGGTGTGGACATGGCCACCGACTCTATGCTCTCCCTACATGACAGCATTCTAATAATTGTTTTGATCCATTGTTAGAACAGAGAGCGTGGTCACCGGCTCCATGCTCACCCTTACTGGTTAGGCCCCTGATACCTGCTTCTATCCAGAATAAGAACAGGGGGCATTCTCCCTTCTAGTAGCAGTCATGTTAATAAGATGGAAATACAGGCTGTGATCTTCTACTTGCACTACCAAAGTATCTGGGGGCTGGCAGGTAGGGACAGCATAAGGCTGGTGGCATACCACACCCCCTGTTCTCTGCAGCAGAATGGAGCTGTAGGCTATGTTCACATACTGCATTTTTTTCTACAGCTAAATCTTATGTTTTGTTATTAAATAAGGAGTTCTTTGCAGTAAAAACCCTGTGTTTTTTGTTGCAGTTTTGGTGTGGTTTATGTTGCATTTTCTCCTGTTCAAATTAATTGGGACAAAGCATTTAAAGCGAACCTGTCACCCCCCTGGACATCAAAAGCTAACATAGCCACCTTCTGCAGCACTAAGGCTACATTCAGAGAAGGTGTCTATAGCCTTTTGATGCCCTATATACAATGAAATATGCACTTAGATAAATGCTTACACTTAAGAAGACCGTTGACCGGGAGGCGGGGTTTTGAACTCCTCTGACCCGCCCCCTCTTGTCAATCATCGTGCTCCCCTGTTGCAGTCTACCCTCACTGTGTAAAATGAACGCGCGCCTCCGTTCTCCTGTATGGCACCGCACCAGCGCTGTGCGCGCTGCCCGACGACTTCCTGGACACCCGGCGCACAGCGCATGCGCTGCGCCATACAGGAGAACGGAGGCGCGCGTTCATGTGACAGTGAAGGGAGGCAGCAGCAGGCGAGCACAATGATTGACAACACGGGCCTGGTCAGAGGAGCGCGAAACCCCGCCTCCCGGTCACTGGTCTTCTTAAGTGTAAGCATTTATCTAAGTGCATATTTCATTGTATATAGGGCATCAAAAGGCTATAGACACCTTCTCTGAATGCAGCCTTAGTGCTGCAGAAGGTGGCTATTTTAGCTTTTGATGTCTGGGCGGGGGGTGACAGGTTCGCTTTAAGTAAAATCGTAAGTTGGTTACCAGTCAGTGAGTAAAACCAGTTTTAACTGCTTTGAACAGGTGTGAGTGTACAACCTTGAGTAACAAAATGTGGTTTGACTGGTTTTAGTCAGAAAAAGGAGAATTTTGTGTACTCACCGTAAATTCCTTTTCTCTTAGCCTCTAATTGGGGGACACAGGACCGTGGGTGTTATGCTGCTGTCCACTAGGAGGCGACACTAAGCAGAATCTGCAAAAGAGTTAAGTGGCTCCTCCTCTACAGCATATACAGCCTAGAGCAGGAAGTGCTTCTCCAGTTTTGTGCTAAAGCAGTAGGAGAATGAACAGAAGAATGACAAGAATCACAGTAAAATAAGGCCTGTTAAGCAAACAGACAGCCACATAATAACAGTAAGGTAAAACCTGTAACCGAACAGGCAGCCACGTAATAACAGTATCATGAGGCCTGTAAAATAAACAGGCAACTACATAACAGCTCATGAATAACATGATAACCTAGTAATGGCCCGAACCGGGCAACAGGGTGGGTGCTGTGTCCCCCAATTAGAGGCTAAGAGAAAAGGAATTTACGGTGAGTACACAAAATTCTCCTTTTCTCCTTCGCCTCATTGGGGGACACAGGACCGTGGGACGTCCTAAAGCAGTCCCTGGGTGGGAACAGCAATGGAAAATCACTACTGAATAAAAAACAACAATGCCCTACAGGTGGGTGACTGCCACCTGGAGGGTACGGCTTCCCTGACTTGCCTCAGTCGAGGACTGAGTGAGAACACTAAAAGCGTTTGGTAAGCATGTGCATGCTGGCCACGTGGCTGCCTTACACACTTGCTGAGCTAACTCCTGGTGCGTAATAGCCCCGTAGCCCAGGAGACCCCCGCGGTCATGGTAGAGCGTGCTGTGCTCACGGCTGGAAAGGATACAGCACCATGGATAAATGGTGCTACCTAAATAAATAATAATAAGAGTAATAAAATTATTAATGATATACAGTATTCATTAATGGTCTCTTTTTTTTTTTTTTTTTTTTGTAATAATGCAATATACACTCCGGATGGTGGATCTAAACCATCTGATCAAGTTTTTGTAGAGCCCGGCCTGTCTGCTGTGTTTATCCTCCTGGAAGAAGGAAAAAGAGGTTTTGAAAGGGAACTTGACCTGGGCGTGTATATGCGTAGGGTTCTGACCAAGGTCTAGTAACGTAGAGCTTTCTTGACCCGAAGGCATGGGGCTCAGCGCCGTCAGAAATGTATATTCAGGTAGGCGCCAACAAAAGGCACCACCATCTTAAGGGAAAAACTAACCGGACTTGGAACAACCTTGTCTGAGTGGAGACCAGAAAAAAACAAAAAGGCGGTTTACATGAAAACGCTACAAATTTAAAGACTCTGCGGAGAGAGGCAATCTATCCAGAAAACAACTCCCTGTGTCAGAAAACGAAGGGGATTTTTCGTCATGGCTTAAAATGTGGTTAGCGTAAAGACATGAGGATCCCCGGGTCTAGTAGACTTTGAGAGGAAGAAACAAGTCGGCAGACTCCTTGAAGAAAAGATGTTAATCGAGGTCTGGTAGTAAGACGGTGCCGAGAGGGAATGAAAGGGGCTGAAACTCGTCCTTTGAGAGAACCTAAGGACAAGCGTGAGAGTAGATCCGATTGGATGAAACTGGGACCCCTTGGGAGGGAACAGTACTAAGGTGAAAGACCACGAGAAGAAAAGAAAATTATCTTCCATATCGGTGGGATATCTCTTCTGAAACCAGTGTCCGCGCCATGATTGAGGTCGTGACAACATTATGAGAACATCCGGGTCTCCAAGGTCACGTCGTTGAATGTAAATCCAATGAACTATGACAATAAGACGGCCGTGAGAGAGCAGGTCTGGACGATCCAGTAGGCGGCACGGCACGTCTGCTATGAAGTGGACGAGATTGGCATACCAAGCGCGCTTGGGTCAGTGTGTGTGTGTTCACAAGGATGAGTTGCTGACAGACCAGATCGATTATCTTCACCACCTTGGGATAGTGGTAGCCTGAGGAAAATGTAGTGGAGTTGGAATTGGTCCAGTCCAAGATCAGACCTACCGTCTTCCATGACTGAGGGTCATGGGACCTGGCTATGAAGCTAGGCACCCTGGTAATTTAGGTGTGATACCATTACTGTTACTTCCTGAGTTCTCCAGTGACGTCAGAGTTGTTTTGAAGACATCTGGATGTAGGAACCCCATTTCTGAGGTAATCTCTCGGCGACGAAGGAACTGGTTTTTTTTTTTTTTTTTTTTTTTTTTTTTTTTTCTTCCTAATCATCTACAAGCAGTAGAATGACAGCTGATAGCACCGAGTCTGTGAATTCCGCCTAGTGAAGAATGTGGTAAACTTCCTTTATTGCCTGGGAACTGCAGGATTTGCTCTAGTGAGTCGACATATGCCACAGCTATGGCATCGTCAGACTTCCTTCTGACATGGCAGTCCGCCAGAAGAAGGGATCAAATCTGCAGTGTTGGAAATCTCGCCCAAATCTCCGAAGGGACGATGAGTACCGTTGATTCCAAACAGGACCAATTCTTCAGAGTGTTGAGATGGAGGTACAGCGCATGTTATTCTGTCCGACTCACGTTGGTGAATAGTACCCTTCAACCTGACAGAAGAAAATACTTCCCCTGCGTACTAGCGAGTGGCTGAGCCACCACAGGAGATATTATATGGCTGGTACTGGAAGAAGACACCTCCTGAAACGTGATCGTACAATGTTATCTCATGACGTGAGCATGGATAACCGGGGAGGCCTGAGGAGCAGCTGCGTCAAGGAATAACTACCAGTGCTGCCACCGTCCTGCTTCTGACCGTCTGTCAGCTCCGACAAGCTGAGGAGACCTAGAAGGAGAGTGTGGACTTCTAGTTGAAGTGCCTATGTCTAGTCTCGGAAGAGTCTGACCGGTGCTTTGAATGTATTGAACTGTATTCCGAAAATACGAAAGACTGCAGTGAAAGAAAACTGGCGTAGACTTGTGGAGGGTGACCATGCAACCAAGTCCTGATAAACTGTTCACCGTAATAGAGATGCTGCGTTCTCAATCCCTGAAGGTCGTGTGCTGAGGAGCAATCATCCAGGAATGGAAGAGTAACCTCATCCCTGGAACGCAGGAAAACCAGACGACTGCCATAACCTTTGTGACCACTTAGGTAACTGTAACAAGTGTGCACGGAAACGCCACATTAGGAATTGTCTTTGCAAATTGAAAGTATGATAAGTGGCTGCAAGAGGAACATGCAGGTATTCAACCTGTAGATCTAAGGATACAAGGTATTCTTCGTGTTCCATAAAACAGTATCATGGAGAGAAGCCGTGCGGAAAATCTGTCCCAGGCGAGTTTGTCTAGCTGTGTCAGCCTAGCACGGGACGTACTGTACGTTCTTGTTTATGGGCAACAAGGAAATTGGAATAGAACCTTTAAACCACGCTGTGTGTGTAGCACAGGCATAGAACCTGTAAACACGCTCTGCGTGTAACACAGACATAATGACTCCCTGAATTAAGGGGGAGCTCCAGTTTGGAGGGTTGTCTGTGCTACATGTGCGTTGATCGAGTTTTGGTCGATTTAGACAATGATCCGTTAAATGAATTCCCAAAAGGTTGGGATCTGGATTGCCGACGACGAGTGAGGCACTGTAGGGTGCGCGATTGGCATCCTTAAGGTACGGTAGCGGACTCTGATGCCTGCTGTTGTGTTCTGTCCAGCAGAACGGTGTCCCTAGGGAAAACTTGTTGTCAGATAGGGTACCGCACGAACCCTGCCATGGAGGCCAAACCCAACAAAAAACTCCCTTATGGTAAGTGGGACGCCGAGGGTCCCATGGGTACGATGTTGTGTCCTGTGACACAGTTGAATGGTCGAAGTAGTGACATTTAGCTTCCTTTGAGATGGAACGTTGATTTAGAGATGCATAAAGGGCGAAAAACCATCAGATGTCGGAGTCATCCTCCTGCTGCATACTAGTTTCCCATAAACTGTGACATAGTCGCAAACGCACTAACAGTCTATCTAAATGTAGCGTTATGTGCTCTGATAGGTACTGGCATCATTGGCTGACACGATGCAAGGAAAACCAGGCTGTGCCTATTAGTGTGTCACCCGCACTAGGCAGAGGAACTCTGCTCGCCGGATGTGAACATAGAAGAAGCCGTGTTACTGTAACGACACAGTATAAAGCGTACTGAGAATAGTCTGACGCCTAATTTCTTCACTGGCATTATGTATAGCTGCTGAAAAGAAAAAAAAAGGTTTACAGCAGCACAGAGTATGTCAGGAGAGATCATGTAGGGCACGGTACACTCATTGTGATTTCAGTCAGGACAGCACTGTGCTGCAGCAGATAATGAAGTTGTATTCACAGCAGCACAGAGAGTTTCAGGGCAGATTATGTCTGCCAGCTCCTTGCTGCACTGGCCCTCGTAAATGCCTATGTAGCCTGTCACACATGGCATAGCCTGTGACCCGTGGCATAGCCTGTCACACGTGTCATAGTCTGCAACACATGGTGCACAGGGGGAGAGGAAGCTGCAGCAGGGAACTATATCCCTGCAGGCAGTCCTGTATCTGGCCCACAGCCTGTCACCCTGGAGAACAGGGAGGGGGAGGAGAGCTGCAGCAAGGAAGCCATCCCTGCTGGCCATAATATATGCCCCTATAGCCTGTAAGCCCCCATAGCAGCTACACTGTATATGGCTACCTTGCCTACAGTGTGCTGTGCCCACATTCATAATGGCGCCCAGTGCATTTTTGGCGCCGTCAGGAGGAACAAGGAGGGGGCGGGAGCCTGAATGGGCGCGCAATACAAGCGTCCAGGGAACCTCCCGCCCCTCTCAGTGATGCGGCGCCGCGTCATATGACGCGATCCGGAGGGCGGGCGGTGGGCGGGGATAGGCGGTGCCTTCGACGCTAGGCCTGAAGCCGGGGCCTAGCGTGAATTGCGGACCCGCCGATGGCGGGGGGGTCGGCGCGGAGGTCCGGAAACCATCCGGAACCTCCGGTGTGGCAGCGAGGGGGGCCATGGATCCCTACCACCCCAGGTACAGTGCTGCCTGCTTTTGAAGGGGCAGCATAGGGGGGGGCAGGGTACCTCTTTCCCCTGCCTGGGCTGAGGGAGCTGTGCAGGGAGAAGGGAAACAGACTCCCAGTCCTTGGAAGGAGTGCAGGGCTGAGTGGGGCTGAGCTGTGCAAGCAGCCATGTGCCTCAGTGTAATAGCCCACAAGGTGATTAGGAGGACTGCTCCAGAATCTCAGCCCAGAGTGCAGCGTGTGCTGCTGGGACCTGTGGTGCCACAGCCTAATGACCCATAGGGTGATTAGGGGGTCGTCTCTGAGCCTGTGCTCCTGCAGGCATCCATCCAGAGTCCCAGCCCAGAATGCAGCATGTGCTGCTGATACCTGTGGTGCCTCAGCCTAATGACCCATAGGATGATTAGGGGGTCATCTCTGAGCCTGCGCTCCTGCAGGCATCCATCCAGAGTCCCAGCCCAGAATGCAGCATGTGCTGCTGATACCTGTGGTGCCTCAGCCTAAGCACCCGGAGGGTGATTAGGGGGACGTCATCTGGCAGGTAGTCCAGCTCTGGCTTCAACTCAGGACCCCGAGGGAGTGAGGAAGGTGGATGTTATGCTGGGCTGTCTCAACTTTAACCCAGCAACCCAACAGTGGGAGGCCGAGAAAGGAGTACGGCATATGTAACGATTCTCAACTTCAACCCAGCGCCCCAACAGTGGGTGGCCGAGGAAGGAGCATGCCGGGGGTCACACCGGACCCACTTTTCTTCATTGGAAGAAAAAAGATGAGAAAAAAATAGAGAGTAAAAATAGACGTGTGCCTCCTTCGACACTAAGCAAAAAACTGGAGAAGCACTTCCTGCTCTAGGCTGTATATGCTGTAGAGGAGGAGCCACTTAACTCTTTTGCAGATTCTGCTTAGTGTCGCCTCCTAGTGGACAGCAGCATAACACCCACGGTCCTGTGTCCCCCAATGAGGCGAAGGAGAAATAACAGCTAGCTGACCCATCAGTCTCAGTTGAGAGCTTGTTTCTGTAAGGAGTGGTTTAGTGTACTTTTTCTCTGTGTGATTCGTGCCTGTAAAAATGGATGTTACTCCACGGAAGAGGTCTAGAATTATTACTCTTAATGAGCATACAAGTCTGAGTGTAAGAGAAATTGCTTCCACTGTCGGTATTGGAAAATCTACCGTTTCAAGAGTAATTTGCACACACAATGAAACTGGATCGTTTTCTCCAAAACGAAATGGGAAATGTGGAAGAAAAAGAAAAACAACACCAAGAACTGATCAAACTTATCGGCAATAGTAGACCTAATGTAAGAAAAACAAGTAAAGACTTGCTTTATCCCAATTAATTTGCACAGCACTGTATAGTGAAGTACCGACGTGGTGAAAGCTTTAGAACCTCTGAAGTCTGGTGACATCTAGTGTCTCTATAACAAGTTGAACATTAACCAAGATTCTAAGATTATGTTCTGAATTTTAAGTTTTTGAGCTTATGCCCATCAAGAGATGAGCAGCTCAGTCCTCTGAATATATGCAGTTTTTTTCAGTAGTGTTACATTTGTTCACATTAGTATGGTAGGGAGTTGTATATAGGGAAGCAGAGGAACATAGAACTCTGTATGAGAAAATGACCTCCAACCCTATAAAGCTATACAAAATAAAATAAAATAAAATAGATGAGTGGATGTAAACCAAGATAGCATTAACAATTCTCTTTTTATATTTTCTTGGTGTCATAGAAATCCATAATTACAGTCTGTGGCCACTAAAAGGTTGATATTAATCAAAAAGTGTCAACACTTCCTGCAAAAGCTATACCCCCTTTTATTCACAATGAGCTAATTAGATGTTTGTGGGCAAGCAATAGGAGCAAGTACAGAAGCTACAAACCACAATGAACTCAGAGAGAAAAAAAAAGTACGAATATAAACTGTATTATCGCTCATGTCGTTGGAGGAAACATGAGATCAAGACACATCTTCAAGCAGTTACAAGGGAAAGGATAGTCAAACTGGTCCACTACCAGAAGAAGCATTCATTGATATTTAGTGTGCACCCTAGAGAATGTGTGGGCAGAGAGTAGATATTGAATAGCCTCACACAGCTGAAGTGCAGAGATTGGAGACCAAATGGCCTACTGAGATCTAGTGGAATGTGCTGCGAGTCAGAAAGGCAAAGCCTTGCCAGTGTGTAAAACACAAAATCTGTAGAACAATTGTAGCCTTATGTGGCCACTGTGCTACCAACCAGCAAAAAATTGCTATCTAAGCTATGAATATATGTCCCTGGAGGCTTAAATTACTATTCTAACCATCCCTGACTGACTAAATCTAACTAAGTACACCCTCAATAAATGACTTTTTATACTTACCAAATTCTTGTCGGCTGGGCGTTCCGCCAGGCTTTGTCAGCGAGGAGGGACTCCTCGCCGCTGTCCATCGTCTTCTGTGATTCAAATTACCCGCCCATTGCGTCCTTGCAATGAGCGGGTCACGTGCTGCAGGCCCCGCGTCACTTCCGCCTGCCGCGTCACTGGTACACCCAGGCCGGCTTCCGAGCATGCGCAGATGGCATGCTGAAGCCGGCCTGGGTGCGTCACAGACCCAGCTTCTCTCTGCTGACAAGCTTTTCGGAGATGGAAATTTCATTTTCCGGCACGACTTGGCACTTGTCCACACTGCCAAAAGAACCAATACCTGGTTTACTAACCACATTATCACTGTGCTTGACTGGCCAGCAAGCTCGCCTGACCCAAACTCCATATAGAATCTATGGAGTTATGTCAAGAGGAAGATGAGAGACACCAGACCCAACAATGCAGATGAGCTGAAGGCTGCTATCAAAGCAACCTGGGCTTCCATAACACTTCAGCAGTGCCACAGGCTGATTGCCTCCATGCCATGCCATATTGATGCAGTAATTCATGCAAAAAAAGTCCCGACCAAGTATTGAGTGCATTTACTGTACATACTTTTCATTAGGCCAACATTTATGAGATAAGAATCATTTATTTTTTTGTCGGTCTTATATAATATTCAAATTTTCTGAAATAATGCCTTTTGGGTTTTCATTGGCTGTAAGCCATAATCATCATTTACAGAAATAAACACTTGAAATAGATCACTGTTTGAATACACTCTATAAAAAGGAGAATTTTGTGTACTCACCGTAAATTCCTTTTCTCTTAGCCTCTAATTGGGGGACACAGGACCGTGGGTGTTATGCTGCTGTCCACTAGGAGGCGACACTAAGTAGAATCTGCAAAAGAGTTCAGAGACTCCTCCTCTGCAGCATACACCCCTGGGGCAGACACTGCCTCACCAGTTTTGTGCTAAAGCAGTAGGAGCAAGTAACAGATTAACAAAATAATAAGGCCTGTAAAAACCAGGCACCTATAGAACAAGTAACAGAATATTAAAATAGCCAGGCCTGTAAAAAACAGGCACGTATGTAATAGCTCAGAAATAACCTGAGAGACCAGTAGCTTCAGAAGCCAGTAAGAAGGCCCGAACGGGCAACAGGGTGGGTGCTGTGTCCCCCAATTAGAGGCTAAGAGAAAAGGAATTTACGGTGAGTACACAAAATTCTCCTTTTCTCCTTCGCCTCATTGGGGGACACAGGACCGTGGGACGTCCTAAAGCAGTCCCTGGGCGGGAAAAGAATACATTAGAGACTCTTATATAACCTGCACCCCACCGGTGAACTGCTGTCACCAGGGAGATGCATCAACTAGATCTACATCTAATAAGGAAAGAAAATGAACACTGAAGTTCCACAACAGTGTAAGCGTACGAACACTGTGCTGTACCGCAATAGTGTAAAAACTGAACTAGGTGACAGCCTCGGCCACCTACAGCGGAGAGGCCTGGGCCCAAAGGAGGTAGAGTGCCCTCAGTCGTACGAGTGCATGCGCGACCTTATACCTGATGTAAATGGTATGTTTACAACCGCTAAACTTCCTGAATAGGAAGTGTGTTCGTGTAACCAGTTTGGCTGAGGATGTTGGCATGCGCAGACAGTGGCCCACCGCGAGGATGAAGAACGATCTGTCAGAGTTCCTTCGAAGGACGGAATGAACCTCTGGAAGCTGCCATCCTAGCCTCAGACACGTAGAGGTCGGGCGATCTAACGTGCGCTGAGTCATGTTGATACGGTGCATCAGTGCTGAACGACTGAAGAGGAGTCGGAGCGGTGTGGTCTTTGTTTAGATGGAATGACCCTGCCATCTTAAGAAGAAAGATGGTACAGGTCGCATCCCAACCTATCTTGGCGACCACCGAAAAAAAAAAGGCGGTTCGAAGGGAGCGCTAGGGTCAGAGATAGCGGTATTTTTCTGTTTTTCACCACCTCTGGTAACAAAGGTGAAAGAAAAATTTCCGTGAAGGTGTGAAGGAAAGGATCCTGCAGCACATAGTAAACCTGAATGAAGCCCCATGTTACCCGCAGTTATCGTAAGGAAGGAGGGGACAATGTGTGAAAATGTCCCGGATGGAAGCTGCTAACCAGAGCCTACAGCCACGCAATGGAGGCGTTACCGAGAAGGTAGCATGAAGACGTGCCCTCTGAGGAAATCGAGAGAAAGAGAGGGAGAGAATCAATGTGAACGGAAACAGGTGTGTACCCCGAGTCAAGGATGTAGCGCCTGTTCGCGAAAGGAGAAACTAGGTATCGGAGCTACAACCAGGTGTCAGGGCCACACTATGAGGATTAAAGTTTCTGAATTTTGTGAGAAAAGACCCTGAAAAGAGGGCCTGTACGGTTTGGAGGATGTCAGGAAAAAAACAGTGGTGAGTGAAAATATTTCGGCATAGTAAGTGCGCCTGGGCCAAACCGGGATCCTCTGGAGGACTGTAACGTCATTGGACCTGAACCTTGCCAAGGTCATCTGGATGATTGCAAGGCCGTGAGATTAAATCCTCGCCTCAGACTAAGCAAGAGAGGCAGAGGGGTATCCGCTCTCATAAGTTGTGAATTGTGAGCTATAGCCCGAACACAGGTACGTGCTGTGTATTAGTAACGGAGCTGAAGACGAAGAAAACCGGAGTGATCTGACTCGCTCTATACTGGGTCCTAATTTGGACATTACATGCGTGGTGTAGGTTACACCTGCGTGGCACCAATGATGAGATACCAATCCCTAGGCGAGTGATAGGCAGGAACAACCGAAAGGTCGCCCGCTGCCCCGCACCGTGTGATGACAGGGCGACACTATCCTTCATATAGGTGTGCGCCAGACGGCATGTGAGAGGAAGGACAGGTGCGGTCACCAGTGAAGGAGAAACGGTTGAAAACCTGAGTCAGACTGAATAACCTGACTGGAAAAAGGAGAATCATGTGGAGAGTCCAGAAAAAAAGGTTGGTCAAGATGTAACCAACCCGTATGCCCCAACATCTCGAAGAGAGAGGTGAGGACTGAAGAGGGTCTGCGTGTGTGACGATGGCGTCTGGATCGGAACTGGAGAAAATTTCTCGGTATGGAATAACTAGGTTAGACGAGTTAGGGCGTTCATTGTAGTGTGAACACCACTGCGCAGACCCAAAAGAGGGCGTCTTGATGAGTGTATCCTTGTGAAGCAACCAGGTTAACTGAGCTGAGAAGGGTCACTGTAGCGTGCAAACGCATCTGCGCAGCCTCCAAGTGCAAGAGCCTGGATAAGGAGAACCTCTAGGTAAGGGAGGACAACTTGTCCTTTTGATTGAGAAATGGATATGATCGCCGGTATCACGCGGAGCCACCGAAGGGCTAGGTAGAGAGAAGAAAACTATGGAGCACTCGGAAATATGTAGAAAAATGTGTCAACATACATGAGGGCCAGGAACCTTTGTACTACCATGGATGAAAAAAAAAATTCAGGGAGGTCCGTGACGTTTCCCTGTTTTGGAACTACGGGGGAACCTGATGACGATCAGTGAAGATATACGTCCGCTTCAGCTGCGACTTCAATGCCATGAGGAAACGGATGGGAGCCTGAAGATTACTAAAGAAAACGGTCCCATATTGGAGACGGTACTGTGTACGTGCTGCAACCCAATGTCCTGAAGAGACGGATGGGGAGACTAAGGAGTAGCAAATAGTGGTGCCATCCATTGCAAACCACACATCCAGCTGTGGGAGCTGGAGAGGACGAATCTTCAAAACCGCGTGATGAGGAGTCTCATATTGAAGACGACAATATAAATGTGCTACAACCCAAGTGCCCTGGGGAAGGCTAATGGGGAGACTGAGGCTACTAAATCACAGTGCTATGTACTGCAAACCCAAACCCAGCTCCAACAGTGGGAACTGGGGAGGACGAGTGTCCGGATCCGCGTATCAAACTGTTATGCATTGAACAGGAACCAGAAGAGACGATTGTCCGGATCTGCGAGCCAAGCAGTCCTGTATTGGAGATTGGAACACTTAGGAACCGTCGCCAGAATTGATGTTTCTCCGCAATCCAAGCCGTCCTGTATAGGAGATCGGAACCCTTAGGAACCGTCGCCATAAACGATGTTTCTCCGCCGGCCAAGCCGTCCTGTATAGGAGATCGGAACACTCAGGAACCGTCGCCATAAATGATGTTTCTCAAATCAGGAGGGGAAACGTGGAGGTAACACCCCGCGTTGCCGCCTGTTGGTTTGGGAGATCGGTACACACGGGTACCGTCGCCCTACATCTTCCCTGGGGAGTACTGAAAACAGTTTCTGTCGTTCCTCATGTGGCTAGATTGCACCTCTAGTCTTAATGGTGCTTGAAGCCACTACGGCTGCACCATCGGTTGTCATCTGCATTGTTGCGTATCTGACGGTGTGATGCGTCCTCGTGAAGACTCTATCCTGGAGAGGAGGGAAAGTATCAGATGATCGTCTGAATCAGTTTTCAAAACAGTCCTTAGATGAGGATCGGAATGCTGAGAAACAGTCGTCATAATGATGTCCCTCGGAGCAGGAGGGGGTACGTGGAGGTAACACTCCGCGTTCCCGCCTGTTGTTGGTTTTGGGAAATCGGTACGCATAGGTACCGTCGCCCTTCATCTCCCGTGGGTGGTGAAGGTGGACTCCAGTTGGCACCGGGAGGATATTCGGCGTGAATGGGACATATATATCTGAAGGACCACCTGTAATGCGTGAGAATTGTTAAACATTTGTGCGGCAGTTTTCTTTCTGTGAATGAGTCCGTGAGACATGGGACTGCGCAAGGGTAGTGTTTGTTAACGGCCTGAGTAGGGTAAGAACCCTTGCCAAATGTGCGACACGTCCAGTAGGGAAAGCGTCCATACCCGGTCTCGAACCGGGCACCTTTGCATTGGCAGGCCGCTGTGCTAACCACTACACTATGGTTCCTATATATTTTAAAGCGTCCGTACCTGTGGAAAATCAGGGCCGTAGTCTAGAGATTAGATTTGACGGGCAATGTCTAATCCAGTCGACTGTACCTGCGTCCTTTGTCGTAATATGCAAATAGAGTCTGTGGAGACTCGGTTAGGAGTCTGAAACACAGGATTAGCCAGATATCCCTCCAAGGAAGGGCCCAGCCAAGGGGTGGCTTCTGCGGATAAAACCATAACTACCATGGTAAGTGGCACTTTAGTCAATATCCAGCTACAAGCTTAGAGATATGACAAGGAATACCAAGGCCAAGTATGCATCCACAGACAGCTGTCTTATATTGTATTCCGCTGCAGGCATCGATGGTAGAGACGCCTGAGGAGGTGTGCTGTCTGTACCGTGGATCCCCACGTTGCGATTCGGACCGGTGTGAGTCACACGTTGGCGACCCTGTAGGACCAGAGGTCTTGTCCCTGTACTGAGATGTAGAATGGACCCAACCTGCCCAGTATGTAGGGGGAGAAATGGAAATCTTGTACGCTGGTAGGAGCACGATTCTGACAGCGGGGGAAGACTGTGCCGGAGGCAGGAAAGATCTACATAATAATTAATATCTTGCATTGCCTCGACCTTGTGAAGTATAGGGGAAGGAAGGGAACAGGCCTAAATGTGAAGGCTTGATATCCCTATAGTCATTGTGGCCCATGGAGGCCTCCGAACACTCAGCTTGGAACCATCAGCCTGGCACTGTCCTTGGGGCCATTAGGGGCTACTTGAGCCACAGCTGCAGCTATTGCAGGCTACTGTAGACATGGCAAGCAGGGCTGTGCAAGCGGAAGAGCACTTACCCTGCTCGCCACAAGATGTGCCCCACCAGGGTCCGGGTATCCAGCGGCGCCAGCGCGCCACACGCTGTTGCCCTTTCAGGGTCCGGTATGCAGCGGCGCCCATAATGTATTCAAAGTGCCCCGGGCGGAAGTGGCGTCCGCTGACCTGGAGGAAAGGGGCGGGCCAGATGAAAGGGCTCCGTGTGAAATCACGCGATGCGCGAGAAGCGCGCAGAGAAGGCCGTTCCGCCCCCTTCTGACGCGGCCTGGGCGGGCTCTGCCGCTGTTGCGCGTCACGCGAGGGGCGGAGGGAGGCGGGACTAACGTGGCTAGGCCGAAGCCGGGGCCTGGATTAGAACGCGGCCCCGGAAAAGAGGGGGGACCGGCGCGCAGGACCCGCCGGACCCGGACAAAAAATAATGGCCAGATTGCTGCTGCGGCACGGGGGGAGTCCCCAGGTGCAGAGAACTGGTAGTGTCCGGGTCCAGTCGGTCTGGAGACCGAAGGCATGCGGCCGCTGGAGCACGGGAGTCCTGGCAACGTGGAGGTGGAAGGGAGGGAAATCATACTACCTGTCGTTGGCTCCTCTACCCGGAGTCCCCGTAAGGGGAGGATGGGGAGGGCAAGCATCCGTCTTGCGTGTAGGAGAGACCGGTCTGCATGCTACCAACCAGATGCATAATGGTATCCTGGGATGGAGACGGAGACTAGACCTTCATCCTTCAACCCAGGGCTCAGCTCCGAGGCCTGGGGAGGGCTGTAAATAAAGGATTCTGACTGAACCTTGGCCCAGGATATAAGATGTAGCTGGGAAGGAGATGATTAGGTTCTATAAACTCAGAGCCCATGTGGGGAGCTGAGAAAGATTCTTCTTTTTCTTAGGAGTTGTAGAAAAAAAGAGGGAGAAAAAGAAAAAACTCTAAAAAATCTAAAAGAGGGAAAACAATAAAAGAGGTCTGCCTCCTGAGCGACACTAAGCAAAACTGGTGAGGCAGTGTCTGCCCCAGGGGTGTATGCTGCAGAGGAGGAGTCTCTGAACTCTTTTGCAGATTCTACTTAGTGTCGCCTCCTAGTGGACAGCAGCATAACACCCTCGGTCCTGTGTCCCCCAATGAGGCGAAGGAGAAATATATGTGTTTTACTTTATGTATTGAATTACTGAAATAAATAATCTTTTTGATGATATTCTAATTTATTTAGATGCACCTTTACATCTGGATGGATTGGAAAGCATTCCCTCCAATGAAAAGGAGAGGGAAAAAAGATCCAGAGAGAAGACCGGCATTGGTGTTTATCCCATACTAGATGGAAAAAAGAGAATTTTGTTTACGTACCGTAAATTCTTTTTTCTTTAATCATCAATGGGAGACCCAGACAATGGGGTTTTAGGGCACTGCCCTCCGGAGGTCACACTAGGTACTACAAGTTTGTAGACACCGCCTCCTCCGCTTATAAACCCCTACCGCAGGGAACATCCTCAGTTTGGTCCATAAGCTGCGAGGAGAAAATAAACCACACCCGAAACATCGGGAAGAATGCCGTGCACAGACGGTTCAACAACCCGGCAAACACTGTCTCAACAGAGAGCAGAACAAATGCAAAACATGCAAAGGAACAACTGGGTGGGTGCTGGGTCTCCCATTGATGATTAAAGAAAAAAGAATTTACGGTACGTAAACAAAATTCTCTTTTTTATGGTCATCATAATGGGAGACCCAGACAATGGGGATGTCCTAAAGCAATACCCCAGGGCGGGAAGAGTTCCTCAACAAGACGGATAACACATGGTTCCCTTCAAAGGTGGGCAACCGCCGCCTGGAGAACCCGCCTGCCCAGACTTGCATCCGCAGAGGCATGGGCATGCACCATATAGTGCTTAGAGAAAGTGTGCAGGCTGGACCAAGTGGCCGCCTGACACACCTGTAGAGCAGACGCTCGATGTCGCAAGGCCCAAGAGGCACCTACAGCCCTGGTAGAGTGAGCCTTCAATCCCACCGGGAGAGGCAAACCAGAGGACCGGTAAGCCTCTTGAATGGAAGCCTTAATCCATCTGGCCAAGGTTGACTTCGAAGCCGCGGACCCCTTACAGCGACCTGTCGTAAGAACAAATAAGGAATCCGAACTCCGGAAGGAGGCGGTCCTGGACACATAAATGCGTACAGCTCTCACGAGATCCAGAGTATGGAGGTCGCGCTCCACCTGATGAACGGGAGCGGGGCAAAATGATGGGAGAACAATCTCCTGGTTCAGGTGAAAAGTTGAAACCACCTTCGGCAAGAATTCTGGCCGTGGGCGCAACACCACCTTGTCTTGGTGAACCACCAGAAAGGGTGACTTGCACGATAGTGCAGCCAATTCTGAGACCCTCCTTAGAGACGTAATCGCCACCAGAAAGGCCACTTTCTGGGACAGACGAGATAGAGAAACATCTCTCAACGGCTCAAACGGCGGTTTCTGTAATGCCGCCAGGACCATGTTAAGGTCCCAAGGGTCCAGAGGTCTCTTGTAGGGCGGAACCATCCGCGACACCCCTGCAGAAATTGACGCACCTTCGGGAGGAGCGCCAATCGCCTGTCAAACAGCACCGAAAGTGCTGATACTTGACATTTCAAAGAGCCAAGGGATAATCCCAACTCCAAACCCGACTGTAAGAAAGCCAACAACGTCGGGATGGACAAGGGCCAAGGAGACCGTCCACCAGAGGCACACCAGGCAAAAAAGATCTTCCACGTCCGGTGGTACATCTTCCTGGAAACAGGCTTCCTAGCCCGATTCATAGTGGCCACCACTGTAGGGGAGAAACCCCTAGATGTCAGGAGCCAGGCCTCAAGAGCCATGCAGTCAATCTGAGGGCCCTGGAATTGAGGTGGAAGAATGGGCCTTGTGCGAGTAAATCTGCGCGTTCTGGAAGAGCCCACCTGTGTCCGCCTGACAGTTGCCACAGGTCCGGATACCAGGACCTCCTGGGCCAATCTGGAGCCACTAGAATGGCTATCCTGCACTCCGACCTGATCTTCCACAGGACCCTGGGAATCAGAGCCAGAGGAGGGAACACATACGGCAGTTGGAAGCTGGACCAACTCAGTATCAGAGCATCCGCCCCCAGGGACTGAGGATCCCACGATCTCGCCACGTACTGGGGCACCTGATGATTCAGCCTTGAGGCCATCAGATCCACGTCCGGAGTGCCCCATCTGCTGCAGATGTCCCGGAAGACGTCTGGATGCAGGGACCACTCTCCGGCGTCCATCCCCTGCCGGCTCAGGTAGTCGGCCTCCCAGTTCTCGACCCCTGGGATGTGAACTGCGGAGATCAAGCAGTCATGTTCCTCCACCCACGATAGGATGCGGTGGACTTCGGCGAGGGCCTGAGCGCTTCTGGTCCCTCCCTGATGATTTATGTAGGCGACGGCCGTCGCATTGTCGGACTGTACCCGAATGGGTCGTCCTGCCAGGAATTTCTGAAACGCCAGGAGCGCCAGATAGACCGCCTTGATCTCCAGGACGTTGATCTGCAACGTCGACTCCGCCTGAGTCCAGAGGCCTTGAGCCCTGTGGTGTAAGAACACCGCGCCCCAGCCCTTCAGACTGGCGTCGGTGGTCACCACTAACCAAGAAGGTTTGAGGAAGGATCTTCCCCGTGACAAGTGACGTGGCTGTAGCCACCACTGCAGGGAGTCCCTGGTCGGTTGCGATAGTGCCACCAACCGATTCAGAGAGATCGCTCTCTTGTCCCACCGGCGAAGAATCTCCAGCTGGAGAGGACGGAGACGAAACTGTGCAAATGGCACCGCCTCTATTGCCGCTACCATGCGTCCCACCAGTCTCATCAATTCCCGAAGGGATGAGTGAGGTGACAGGAGAACGTGCTGTACTCCTGAGTGGATCGCCAGCTGTTTGGCCTGAGGTAGAGACACCAGGGCTGAGTCCGTGTGGAAATCCATGCCCAGATATGTCAATGACTGGGTCGGAACCAGGGTCGACTTCTGAGTATTGAGAAGCCACCCGAACTGTTCCAGAGACCTCATGGTCGCTTCCAGGCTCACCCGACAAAGGTCTTCCGATGGCGCCCTGACCAATAGGTCGTCCAGATAGGGTATGACGGCGTGACCCTGCACATGCAGGAGAGCCATCATAGATGCCATCACCTTCGTGAACACCCTTGGTGCAGAGGCCAACCCGAAGGGTAGGGCCACAAATTGGAGATGTTCGTCCCCCACTGCGAATCGTAACCAGCGTTGATGAGCCGGTGCAATGGGCACGTGAAGGTAAGCGTCCCTGATATCGATGGACGCTAGGAAGTCCCCCTGCGACAGAGCCGCGATAACGGAACGTAGGGATTCCATGCGGAACTTCCGCCACAACACGTGACGGTTGAACAATTTTAGGTCTAGGACCGGTCGAAAGGAGCCGTCCTTCTTTGGGACAATAAAGAGGTTGGAGTAAAAACCCCTGAACCTCTCTGCCGTGGGCACTGGGACCACTACTCCGTCTCTGCGGAGTCCCTCCAACACCCGGAGAAAAGCCTGAGTCTTTTCTGGGGATGGAACAGACCGATGGAATCGGGATAATGGTTTTGACGTCAGCTCTATCCTGTAACCTCGCGAGACTACGTCTCGAACCCACTGATCTTGAACGTGAAGTAGCCACTTGTCCTGAAAGCGAGACAAGCGGCCCCCCACCTGTGGGGAGGCAGGATGAAAGAGTGAGTCATGTAGAGGCGGGTTTGGGGGTGGTAGTTGCTGCCCCCGCCGGCTTCTTTGGACGACTCTTGGAGCGCCACTGAGAAGCGGGCTTGCCCCCTCGGTCCGTGCGAGTGGACGGTGCTGATGACTGTGAGCCGGACCGAAAGGACCACTGCTTTGGGTTCCTCTTAACGGTATACCGTGGCTTAGGCTTATTCTGCGGTATCTTAGACTCAGCAGAATCCTTGATCAGCTTGTCCAGCTCTGTGCCAAAGAGTCTGTCACCAGAGAACGGAAGATTCTGCAGAATCTTCTTAGATGTGGCATCTGAGTCCCAAAGACGCAGCCACAACAACCTGCGGATCGCTATCGCATTGGCCGAAGCCACAGCTGAGCGAGTGGCAGTTTCCAGAGACGCCGTCCTGGCGTAGTCCGCATAGGCCCTTGCTCTCTCAGTGAGTGCCAGGACCTCCGGACTGGACCTTGCCAGGTCAGTGATACCATCCAAGCAGGTAGTAATCGCTTGTAAGGTCCAGACCGTGGCAAAATTAGGGGCAAATGAAGACCCCACAGCCTCATAGGAAGACTTGGCGAGTTGCTCGACCTGTCTATCAGTAGCATCCTTCAGCGAGGAGCTATCAGAGGCAGAGAAAAGGGAGCGTGCAGCAATTCTAGTCATGGAAGCGTCCACCTTTGGAGACTGCGACCATTCCTGAAGCACCTCCTGAGGGAAGGGGAAGCGATTGTCCTTAGGTTTGCGGACATAGCGCCGCCCAGGATGTAACCTGGGTGCTCTAACCACCCTTCCAAAATTAGTGTGGTCCATGAAGGATCCACTTGGTCTAGCCTCTGGCCGCAGCCATTGATAGACCTCCTTCGGGTGCACGACAACCTCTTCAGGGGGAGTCACGAGACGCAAGGTCTCATTGATGGAGGACACCAGATCCTCCACCCCGTCTGGAGGTTCAGACACAGACACAGACCCGAAGTTTGAACCCCCATCATCTTCCTCACCATCAGAGGAACGCTCCTCCTCAGAGAGAGCCTGGAGCTCGGGTGAATCCTCACGACGAGCCCGCTTAGGGGGTCTCACAGCAGAAGAGGGAGACACCCGGGGGTAACTGGAAGGAGTAGCTGGGTTTTCCAGTCTCCTATGCAGTGCCTCCAGTGACTGCGACATGGAGGACATCTGGGACAGCAGGGATTCATTGATCCTATTCTGCGTTTCCCATGGCCCTTGGATTACCTGAATCTCAGGGTATAGCACCGGAGCTGCTGCTGCCTCAGCTGAGCCAGCCCGGGCTTCTGGGCGCCCGCAGTTATTGCAGGACCCCTCCACCAAAGTTCCCTTGCAGGTAGCACAGGTAATGGTGTTATCCGCCGCCTTAGCAGCATGCTTCTTAACTGAGGACATATCCACAGTAGGGGTTGAGGCCAAGGCCAATAGACAAAACAAACCGGGAATCCCGGTGGCTTACCGACCGCAGTAACGCGGTGGGAGGAAGCGGTGTGTGTGTGTGACCTCCGCGAGTTCCGGTCTCCCTCTGAAGTGCAGACACGTGCTGCCGTAGATCCCAGCCGGGAAGTGAGAGAGAAGATGGCCGCCGCCAGCACAGACGTGGGCGGCGCCGGGAACCCGCGGGAAGCACACGCACACGCCCCCCGGTGACGTCACCGTAAGGGCTGCCTCTCCTCCTCCAAGCAGCCTCTGTAATGGAGGTGCTGGAGCCCGCAGCGCGGGAAAACAGTGCGAAATCATCATGCACACATACCCAGACTGTCATCACATACAAACATGCACAGTCTACGGCCTCAGCCCCTGTGACACACAGGGCGGTCAGCCAGGGTGACCCCAGCACAGGGTACACCGCCAGATCCGCGGACCCGAGGGTAACGCGCGGTCTGAGTGTCAGGACACATAAAGTGCCAGACACTACCCCCAGGCACACAGGAGACACAGAGTGCCTCAGTGCCGGTCCGGTCTGTAAGCACCATTTAGGGAGGCCTCGGACGGGGGTTCAGCCCAGTCCGGAGTGTAAGCACCATTTAGGGAGGCCTCGGACTGGGCTGGCTCCAGTCCGGTCTGTAAGCACCATTTAGGGAGGCCTCGGACGGAGCGGAGCTGTGCAAGGCTCCCATCTCCCACTCTCCAGAGCCCCCCAGAGAGGGATGGAAAGGAGCGCAACAGCGTACCGGGAGAACACAGAGTGTCCAGGCACTAGGCCCTCCGGTACCTCCACCAGCGTGTGCCACAAAGGGTGAGCGGGGAGGCTGTCGCAGGTCCCGACTAGGACCATATTACCTTGTCTTCAGACGCCATCACGTAAGTAGTGAGAGTGCAGTGAAGTGCAAGCAAAGCGTGATCCTCCGAGCACACTAAGTTTAAAACTGAGGATGTTCCCTGCGGTAGGGGTTTATAAGCGGAGGAGGCGGTGTCTACAAACTTGTAGTACCTAGTGTGACCTCCGGAGGGCAGTGCCCTAAAACCCCATTGTCTGGGTCTCCCATTATGATGACCAGAAAACAGATGCTATTGCATTGAGAGGGTGTATACGTGTGTATTTATGTGTATGACATGAGCCGCTGCATCACATGATCCAGCACGTGTGTATATATGTCTGTCTATGATGTGATGCGCTGCGTGTGTGTATATATGTGTCCCCACCACCTGACCCGCTGCGTGTGTGGTGTGTATATATGTGGACCTGATATGTCACATATATGTGTGTGTATTTGTGTTACCCACCACATGTGTATGTGTATAATGTGACCCATTGTGAGTGTGTATGTACATGTTCTCATATTATCGGGTTCTTACCTTGTGTCTCTGCTTGCGGTGTATAACTGCATGAATGGGGTTTTAATGCCACTATGTGCAATTAAAACCTGCATGTTCTATACCGCAAGCAGAAGCACGAGGTTAATTATCTGTCTCCTGGTTTGGAACATGGATTTTAAAGAATGTATTAATAACATTTTAAGCTCTTAAATTATCTGGATGCCTGACTATCTCATACTTCCGAATTGAAAAGACCAACAAGCACGGTTGGAGTCCAGGAACAATTCGTGAACGGTGAGCTGACAAACTCCTATTTTGTCAGTTTTTTTAGGATGTAGAATGGAACAAAGTAGCAGGGCTGCTCTATTGCTCTTTATTATCTTGAGGAGTAATAGCATGACAATTCAGCACTGATCGTCCTTAGTACTTATGGACATCCCAGTTTCCAATTTAACAGAAAGAAAAACATTAAACAAAAAACTCCATAAAACCAGAGAGGGGAGCTGCAAAAGTAGATAGGTATGCTACCTATTGACACAACCTAAAACTAATTAGGGTCTACAGGAGGGTTATAGATGCTAACACTTTTTTTAGTGTCCACTAGTGATGAGCGAACCTTTTGAAGTACGGGTTCAGGCGGTGCCGCTGAACTTTTTGTTGCATTGTTTGTGACACTGAACTTGACACAAACCTCAATGGAAGTCACTGATTGGCAGTTCAGCTCTCCTCCCACATCCAGCCAGCCATAAGTACAATTCCAAGGGATGGAGGGCGGGTTTTGTCATTTTCATTTATTTGTAAAAACTACATCCGATAACTCTAGTTTCACCACCAGTGTGAGCCATTAAAACACTGTAAGCAGAATGCATTGGGTCAGCACCAACTGTACCTAACCACATCGATGCTCGCACCAGTGCTTTAAAACATAAAGAACCCAAACTCTGAACCTGAACATGTTTACTCAACACCGGGAAGTTCTGTGTTCCGAACCAAACTTTGAAGGTTTGCTCATCTCTAGTGTCCGTTTCCTATTGTCTGCTGTCTATACCCACAGTCATCTCTGCCCCCCAGTGACATTGTGAGAAATTAACTCTTTAACTCTAGAAAATGTCCTATTTCCTCACTCACTATCAGGTGAGGGAGTGGGATACTTCGAGTCCTATAAGAATGTCTCATAATTTTACAAAAATATACTGTATACACCAGTATTAGTGTTTATTATGTTCGGTTCTCAGTTATATACTGTACAGTAGTTTGACATATATAAAATATAATATATATACATATAAAGGCTTGAACAGGAGGCATTCTTTATGCTGATGTATCAAAGAGTCTCTCAATCATTTCACCAACATGTTCCACTGTATATTTTATGTATTTATCTGGGTTCTTAGTGAAATTGACACCTTTGCCATACCTAGAAGAGAAAAAGAGAGTGTGTTAGAGGGCATCATAAAAGCCTGATAACCAAGCTCATAACAGGAAGAGGGCCCAGCGATAAAATGCACAGTCAGCTGAAATGTATTGCAGTGCAGAGACCTGTTGGTTCTATACATCGAAATATACGCCCCTGAACAATCAAAGGCCAGTAGCAGCTGTCAGCATGCCCGTGACAGGGGGCGCACGGTAGAGACATCATGCTTTGCTCATGCTAGCATGCTGAAGTCAGATGCAAGCTGCCATGCTGGTTATAGAAGAGGATGTTGCATGTCTTGGGAATGTAAGAAGAATCGTTTATTTCTTTTTAAACTCTGTTGGAGAAGAATGGGGAACTTTATTACTGGAAGACGTTCAGAATGGGGGGCATTATACCAGGAATGGGCTCAGGATGGAGGGTATTGTTATAGGATGGGGGGCATTATCACTGTAAAAGTGAAAGGGATCATGATGGAGGGCATTATTATTGAAAGAGTACAAGGTGGGGGACATTGTTACTCAAATGAACCTGGATTAGGACATTGTTACTGGAAGGGGCCCAGGGTGGAGGACATTATTATATGAAGGTCTTCAGGATGGGGGACATTATTAATGCAAAGAGCACAGGATGGGGTACATTATTACATAAATGGAGCAGGAAATGGGAGATTATTACAGAAAGGAACCACAACAGGGAAGATCATTACATGAAGGAGCCATGATCGTCATGCAGGTGGGGCCCAGGTCCAAATTTTGAGTCCACTGGACTCTAGGTCTCTGCTGAAAACAAATGTGGAAGCTGTTATAATGACGGATTAGGGGACAATTGTAGGACACAACCTACTTGTATAAGAATGCTCCATACGCATCCTGTACTATTTTCTTTTGAGACTGACGGATTCGCTCACGCTGCTTTTTGTCTGGAATAGCCCATGACTTCTGGATCTTACAGATCTCTTCCAGGCCTTCGTTAAACCCCTAATTTTAAACAGTGAGGATAAGACATAAGTATTGCTTGGAGGACTAAACTGTAATAAATCACATTCCATTGTATTAGAATGTTATCAAGTTTTTTTTTCTCACTTTCACCTTTTTTTTTCTATCCCCACAATCGAAGACTCATAACTTGTTATGTTCCTAATAACAGCCACATGAGGACTTTTGCTTTCTTGTAAGACAAGATCATTTAAATTTCCAAGTAAAAATAAGAACTTGGTTTGTGTCGCAATATTTCTAAGGCTGGTTTCACACTACGATTTTTTGAAATCCGATGCTGTCCGATATAAATCGGACATAATCGGATCCAAACTGATCCCTGCAATCGGATGCCACATAGGCACCCGATCCCGACGTTTTGCAGGATCAGTTTGCCGGCTCCTCCTGTCATCTGCTCCTCTCTGCCTCCTGTCACCTGTTCTCCACTCTTCCCCTGTGTTAACCCCTCTTCTCCCCTGTGTTAACACATCTTCTCCCCTGTGTTAACCCCTCTTCACCCCTCTGTTTCCCCCCTCTTCTCCCCTGGTGCTCCCCGCTTCTCCCCAGTATTCCCCCCTCCTCCGGAATAAAAAATAATAAACCATCTATTCTCACCTGTCCACAAGTCCCCCAGCGTCTCCAGCTGTATCTTCTGATTCTAGGACCTGGCGTGATGTCACAGTCACATGACCGGTTACCGCGGTAACCGGTCATGTGACTGTGACATCACGGCAGGTCCTAGAGGCAGGATGTGCTGGAGATGCCGGGGGACTCGTGGACAGGTGAGAATAGATGGTTTATTATTTTAACCCCTGCCTTGCTTAATTTTACTTCCGCAATGTATGTATATACATTGCGGAAGTAAAATTAGATGGTTAGGAGCAGTTTTAGTGTACTGAGCTCAGTACACTAAAATCGGGTCCGAGGAGACATCAGATGTTACAGGAATCGGATCGTATCGGATTTGGCATAATTGCCATCCGATCTGTCAGATCCGATTTTTGATTCGGATGCAAAAATCGGAGCAGTCTCCGATTTTTGCACCGGAAAGAAAGAAATCGGACAAAATCGGATAGGACGTGATTTGGATGCCATTTAGTGCACATCCGAATGGGTCCGATCCCCATAGGATCACATGGGGCCAAATTCGGATCCGATGCTGTCCGATTTCTATTGGACAGCATCGGATTTAAAAAAAATCATAGTGTGAAACCAGCCTAAGATCCACAGCTTTTTAATTTTTCATTCAACTATGAGGTTCCTTTATTGCAGAACCAACTATAGTTTTTATTGGTGCTATTGGCCGAATACCTGCAAAGAACACACAATCCCATTACGGTAACTTACTTTAAAACGTTCCTTTATCATCTGTCTTTCTTTGTCCTTCAGCTGTGACAAAAAAAGGAGACCATAGCGGTAAATAATTACATACATCTACATGAAAACGCACAGATATTATTAGATCGTTACAAGTCACCTTTGCTCCATGCAGTGGAGGTAGGTTCTTGTCATTGACATAGTCAATCACCTTGAGCCAGCTACAATGGAAAAAAAAGAACCTCATTATAGCCCAAAACAAACGTCATTTTTCAGAATATTACAGCAATTTACAGTTCTATTGCAGCTAAAATTAGCAAATGACCTGGTCTTTAAATATCATACAGTTCTGTGTATACAGCTCCCATGCAGACCTCCTACATGTATCTGTGGAAATGGACAAACCAGTGAGATGAGTAAATTACTTGCATCTGAACCACCAAAAAGTGGAAAGCAGAATGGAGCAACACAAGATTGCAGGATCAGACTACAAACCACATTTTTTTAAAGTCTCTAACTAAAAAGATAAAGACCCCAAGAAATCGCCAATCTTGATGAAGGAAGGGGGGAAGGTGTTAGAACAGACACTCCTAATTTATTATCAGGAGCCACCTCTTAATGAATTAGGAGTTGAACACAGTACTATGTGACTTTATACGCGCTTTGCCACAAATTATACTCCAGTTCATGCTCCAAAAACCCTCCAAAAGTTTTCTATACGGTTTAGATCTAGAGACTGGCTAGGCCACTCCAGGACCTTGAAATACTACTTAAGAAGCCACTCCTTCGTTGCCCTGGCGGTGTGCTTGGATCATTGTCATGCTGAAACACCCAGCCACGTTTCTTCTTCAATGTCCTTGTTGATGGAAGGAGATTTGCACTCAAAATCTCACGATACATGGCCCCATTGATGCTTTCATGTAAACGGATCAGTTTCCTGGTCCCTTGGCAGAGAAACAGCCCCAAAGCATGATGTTGCCACCCTCATGCTTCACAGTAGGAATGGTGTTCTTTGGATGCAACTCAGCATTCTTTCTCCTCCAAACACGAGTTGTGTTTCTACCGAATAGTTCTACTTTGGTTTCATCTGACCATATGGCATTCTACCAATACTCTTCTGGATCATCCAAATGCTCTCTAGAAAACTTCAGATGAGCCCGGACATGTAATGGCTTAAGCAGGGGGACACGTCTGGCACTGCAGGATCTGAGTCCCTGGAGGCGTAGTGTGTTACTGATGGTAGCCTGTGTAACATTGGTCCCAGGTCTGTGCAGGTCATTCACTAGGTCCCCCCGTGTGGTTCTGGGATTTTTGCTCACTGTTCTTGCGGTCATTTTGACCCCAAGAGATGAGATCTTGCGTGGAGCCCCAGATCTAGGGAGATTATCAGTGGTCTTGTATATCTTCCATTTTCTAATTATTGCTCCCACAGTTGATTTCTTCACACCAAGCTATTTGCCTATTGCAGATTCAGTCTTCCCAGCCTGGTGCAGGGCTGCAATTTTGTTTCTGGTGTCTTTCGAAAGCTTTTTGGTTTTCGCCATAGATTTAGAAGTGTGACTATATGAGGTTGTAGACAGGTGTCATTTATACTGATAACAAGTTCAAACAAGTGCCAGTATTACAGGTAATGAGTGGAGGACAGAGGAGCCTCTTAAAGAAGAAGTTACTGTGAGAGCCAAAAATCTTGCTTGTTTGTAGGTGACCAAATATTTATTTTCCACCAAAACTTGAAAAAAAATTCGTTCCAACTCAAAATGTGATTTTCAGGATTTGTTTTCTTATTTTGTCTGTCATAGTTGAGGTCTACCTATGATGTCAATTATGACAGAACCTTTCAGAATAATATAGCTGGCTGCAATCGCTCAACAAATCCAGTATTCATGTTGTCCGTGGTTTGAGAATCGTTAATCGAGAAACAGATTCACATTAAAAGGGTTTTTGGACTTCTTCTTTTGGCTATTCTGTCACTGTGTTTTTGTTGTGGTAAGGGATATCACATAGCCATAGCAGTTGGTCAGCGTCAAGATTTGTCTGCAGCCTTCATATTCCATTTGGGCCAGAAGAAACAAACAAGCTCTTCTCTGGATTTGGGAATGTGAAGGCTGTAGCTAAACAGTGACTGATGATTAGCTAAAATGATCACATAACATTACCCACCACAAAAGGAGGCCAAGCAGATACTTATCGATCTGAAAGATCATCAGAAAGGCAGCTGACAGGCTACAAATTTATTCTGCAGCAGGACAACTACTCCAAACATACAACCATTGTCACTAAAAACTGTCTTTGGCGTAACAAAAAACAGGGAGTCGTGGAAGTGATGATATGCTCTCCACAAAGCCCTGAACTCAACGTCATCAAGTCTGTATGGGATTACAGATACAGAAGGATTTTTTGCAATTCTACATCTACACAAGATCTGTGATTAGTCCTCAAGATCTTTAGAACAAACTCCCTGCAGAGTGTCTTCAAAATTTGCACTGTGTACAAGTATACCTAGAAAAACTGATGCTTTGAAAGAGTGGTCACACCAAATTTTGATTCAGATTTTTCTTTTGTCTATTCACTTTACAATATGTTAATAAAAATAATCAACATTACTGTAATCAACTATACCAGGCGTGTTGCTACACCTCATCCTCGGCCCTATGTACTCCTACAATTAATTGATATATGCTGCCATTTTTAAATACAACTTTTCTTGAAGCAATGTACAGCAAGAATATTTTACTAAGAGGACATAAACCTTCGTTGGTAGATTTGGATCTGTTGTTCTATGTGTTCACGATATAGGCCTTCAGGATCCTTTTGGGTCACAGATACCAACTGCATAAGCTCAGACCTGGGAAAAAGAATTCACATATATACTGTTAAACAAGGTCTAACCTAAAAATGACAACTAAACTCAATGAAGTAGCATCATATTGTAACATTATTCTACATTGCTGCCTTCCTTTTCATTGAAGAAGACCAATGTGGTATGTTTTACAAACTGGGTAAAATATAGGTCATGAAGGACTGATAAACTGTTTTTCCCAAGATCCTCATAATTATCTTGGTCCACCAAAGGTGTAGTATACAGTGCCTCCATTTTAGTCCATGCGATTTCTGCTATCAAAACCCCTATACACATTAGAAAAGTTTGATTGAGCCTGATGATTTTGGCCAACTGTCTAATATGTATTGGGGCTTTTTAACTCCCTTTCCTCTTTCTAGAGAGAAGATTGGGTAAGTTGAATAACAAAGCCCAATTTTTTTTCCTTGAGAGTCAAGCCATGAGCACATTTGGTCAAATAAGGCATGCATATTAAAGGAAAGTCAGCAAAGGCAACTTTTGGCCAATTGACATTGATTTCTCCCAACTTTAGTCAATTGGAAGGTCAAGGCATGCATACCAACAGTCACTAGCGAGCACCTCCAATTCTAATCCTACTGCTTTAGTATACAACTCTTCCTTACTTTTCCAGTGACTTGAGGATATAGTTATAATTATTGTGCAGAAATATTGCCCCCAGGGCGAGGTCCTCATACATCTTCGATTTAGACAATAGTTTTAACTGCAAGTTTCCAAGAACTTTACCTGAGAGAAGAACACAAGGTACAATAATTATGTTATTAGGCTGGCATTACAGAAAGAGACCAATATAAACAGTTTTTCATGCAATCACCCTTCCCTAAATCATCCAATGACATATAATCCCATCTTTCTAATAAATTACTAGTAAATACCAGCCAGGTCAGGATAGTGTGACACTCATGGCCAGCACTCATTGGCTGACATTCCTAGCACCTCTTGTGATTACTAGGCCCCCAGGATGACACAGAGCACCAGTGTAAGCACTGGACTACGTCTTGTGGATCAGGTTTACTGGTAACCTGCCACCCTAAAGCAATGTCCCCAACCTTTCTGTCCTTGAGAGCCACATTCAGTTCTGACAGATGGTCGCGAGCCGCATTCAGCTCTTGCCCCCCAGTCACACCAGAGCCCCTATTACCAGTATCATGATGGCCAAAGCTTTTCACCAGAGATCACACTGAGGCAGTATAACAAGATACAGGGGGTTCTTACCTTACCCCCATTTAGATCTGTTCTACGTGGGGGTTACTCACAAGAGTGATGACCTGAAGACCAGAGAATTATAGCTGTTTGCTAGACCTGGTGCTTATGTGCCAAGCTGATAAGACAGCTGCGAGCCAATCATCACAGGTCCGCGAGTCACATGTGGCTCCTGAGCTACAAGTTGGGGACTTCTGCCCTAAAGCACAACACAGTGCTGTGCAAATTAATTGGGACAAAGCATTTTTTAAGTAAAATCGTAAGCTGGTTACTGGTCAGTGATTCAAACCAGTTTTAACTTATTTGAACAGGTTTGAGTGTACAACCTTGAGTACCAAAATGTGGTTTGACTGGTTTTATTCAGAAAATAACAGCTAGCTGCCCCCTCAGCTTCAGTTGAGAGCTTGTTTCTGTGAGGAGTGGTTTAGTGTACTTTTTCTCCAGTGTGATTCGTGCCTGTAAAAATGGATGTTACTCCACGGAAGAGGTGTATAATTATTACTCTTAATGAACATACAAGTCTGACTGTAAGAGAAATCGCTTCCACCGTTGGTATTGGAAAATCTACCGTTTCAAGAATAATTTGCACACACAATGAAACTGGATCGTTTTCTCCAAAACGAAAAGGGAAATGTGGAAGAAATAGGAAAACGACACCAAGAACTGATAAAACACTTATCAGAAATAGTAAAATTAATGCAAGAAAAACTTGCTTTGTCCAAATTAATTTGCACAGCACTGTATATTCTATTACTGCAAATATCCAGCAGGTGTAGAGGAGGATACGGAAATATAGGCACCGGTAGAAAAGACAACACATTCTTTATGATACTCGTCAAAATGCCCATACTTACAAATATATGTGCTGAGAAGACGTCGGCTAAATTCAGAACTGTAGTTACTGGCAGCGGAGCTGGTCTCTACAATACATTCAGAGAATAGCACATTATTATAATTATCAGACGCTAAATGATCAGAAGAATGAGTAGATTAAGATTTTTAAAATAACATGAAACCTATGTATAAGAAAAAATGAAGGACGTTTGGTGGAATTAAATACAAACTGGACACAGCAGATTACGCAGATATAGAACTAATGAAATACTGCATTTACTAAATTATACTAGACTATAAACTGGCACTAGATATTTATGGCTGCCATTATGCATAATACATTGCATTATGATATAAGCAGAAAGTCTAGTACCATTTATTATTATATGGACAATGAAAGCAGAGTACAGTGCACTGCTATCTTGGCCAGGGCCATAGACTTTGCATGGAGCAGGAATGCACATGCATGACTAGATACTCCAGCCTTTCCTGGCCATGGTCTTAAAGTAACATTTTTGTAGACTAAAATACATGTTCTGTGTTTCTGGACTTCAAGTAGAGTAATGTAATTTGTAGACTGAAATATTCCTTTAAATAGATCATTAAGTAGGCACTATTCTGGTTTGCTGTGAAGTAGTAGAGGCCTATTTAAGTCTCAATGCAAGGGTAATGGATAGAGAAATTAGTTTAATACTGAGCAGCGTAAGCTCCTCGTAAATAACACATACATTTTCTCCATGTAAACAATTCTAGTAGCCGTTTCCCTTCCGATCCATTGGGTTTTCTTTTTATCTGTAGCGCACTGCAGGCAAGTCAGGTAATTAATAGGACAGCTGTCTAGGGTTATCAGATTCATCACTGCTTCTTGGTCTATATTCTTTAATGACGTCGCCATGACAATCAGATTGACGTCTATTATGAAGAGCTGTAAGAGCCTGATTCTTGGTGGATTTGTGCGTATCTGGAGGGCTGACCTACACAACTTGACATACGAAGCAATACCCAGTTGGAAGTAAAACAATTACAAATGCTGGCTTCATACAGGTTCATTACTGACCCAGATAAATGCTCTGCAAATAGAAAAGCTAGAAATAGAAGTCTCGAATCACATATGGTGGACCTGTATTGTGTACAGAAATCAAGACAAATCATAGCTGAATACATAGGTGATAAAGTAGGCAAAATTCTTCTATAAAGTGATTGGGAAATATACACTACCGTTCAAAAGTTTGGGGTCACCCAGACAATTTTGTGTTTTCCATGGAAACTCATTCTTTTATTTATCAAATGAGTTGCAAAATGAATAGAAAATATAGTCCAGACATTGACATGGTTAGAAATAATCATTTTTATTTGAAATAATAATTTTCTACTTCAAACTTTGCTTTCGTCACAGAATGCTTCCTTTGCAGCAATTACAGCATTGCAGACCTTTGGCGGGTACTATTTAATGAAGCTGCCAATAGAGGAGCTGTGAAGCGTCGATTTCTCAAACTAGCGACTCTAATGTACTTGTCTTGTTGTTCAGCTGGGCAGCGGGGCCTCCCACTTCTCTTTCTACTCTGGTTAGAACCTGTTTGTACTCTCATCTGAAGGAAGTAGTACACACCATTGTAGGAAATTTTCAGTTTCTTGGCATGGAATAACCTTCATATCTAAGAACAAGAATAGACTGCCGAGTTTCACATGAAAGTTCTCTTTTTCTGGCCATTTTGAGAGTTTCATAGAACAAACAAATGTAATGCTCCAGATTCTCAACTAGCTCAAAGGAAGGTCAATTTTATAGCTTCTCTAATCAACCAAACCGTTTTCAGCTGTGCTAACATACTTGTGCAAGGGTTTCCTAGGGTTTTCTAAACATCCATTAGCCTTCTTACACAGTTAGCAAACACAATGTACCATTAAAACACTGAAGTGGTGGTTGTTGGAAATGGGTCTCTTTACACCTACATAGATACTGCATTAAAAACCAGATGTTTGCAGCTAGAATAGTCATTTACCACATTAACAATGTATAGAGTGTATTTCTGATTCATTTAATGTTAGCTTCATTGAAAAAAAAAATGTGCTTTTCTTACAAAAATAAGGACATTTCTAAGTGACCCCAAACTTTTGAACGGTAATGTGTGTATTGAAATAAAATGCAGATTACTTGTATAGCAAGTTGTGAGACTGAAGTGCAGACATGCATGAATTCACCGAAAATGGTGAGATGTCCTGTTCTTCCTACATTGTCATTTTCAGTATGTGGCATCCATTCTACATCAGTATCCCTACTAATGCTTACCTCTCCCAATTATTTAAAGGAGAGGAAGGCATTATATCCACATGCGAAGTCCCATTTTTTTTGCTAATTTTGTCATTTAATTGGAGAGTCTAGTGCAAACTGAGCAACAAACTTTCTTCCCCCCAGCCTCAAGTTTTTCTCTGAAGTACACAGGTATATATATGGACCGGTTATTGTTGGTGGCCATAGACGCAGACTGCACCACTGCTATGTGATCCTGCTCAAGATTGCTTGCAATTTCCTGGAAACACTTTTCTTGCTTCCTTTGAGATTACGGTAGATGTTTAAAAAGTAACTTCCTTTATTTGTTACTAGCTGTAGAGCCCGGTGTTGCCCGAGCATAATAACTAACTGTTCCAAGTTATAAACTGTATGTCTGTCCACTATACGCATCAAACCTGCCCCTCCACATCTTCCCCCTACCTGCTCCATGCACCCACGCTCCCCCCAAACCTGCCCCTCACCCCTCTAATAAATGCCCCCTCGTCCCCCCTAACCCACACGCCTCCAAACCCACTCCTCCAAAAGTGCTTCTGCACCCCCCTGCAAACCCTGAGTCAAATGAGGTGTGTGCACAAAATTTTGTGATTGAATTCTATAAGCTAGCATTCTATAGTGACATCAGAATAATGGGGCAGGGCAATAAAGGAGACAGAGCTATGAAAGGGGTGGGGCTATATGAAGGGGCAGAGCAATGAAGTGGGTGTGGTTTGTGGAGCTGTGGGGTGGGGCTATGTAACGTGGGTGGAGCTATGGAGGTGTGGCTTTTGTGGAGTTGTGCTTAAAGTGGACGTGGCTATGTAACGTGGGTGCGCCTGGGTGCATACACTCATCTTTGTGGAGTGGGCATGGCAATGGGAAGTGGGTGTGGTGTGTCTATGTGAAGTGGGCTGGGCTATATGGAGTGGGCAGGACTTGATACATACATACACACACTTAACTTTATATATTAGATTGCATAAAACTGAAGCCCCAGCAATTTAATACATTTCTTAAATGCACTTAGTTATATTTGTTGAATATTTTATGACCCTACCATACTACCAAAGTGCTAACCCTATACCTGTAACCAGCTATAACAAAAAATGTGTTCTCAGGGAAATTTTATACACAACTCTGTGGTGGATACTTGATGTGCTAGCAGGCCTCCCTATGATGCCTGTGCTCTTGCCCCCGACTTGCACTGTGTATCAGGACATGCATGTGTTTTGTAGAAGCAGCATCGTGTGTCCCATCCCAGTGTGTGCTTACATTCTTCTGCCATTTCTAATCTTTACAGTGTCATATGCAGTACCATTCTCCAGAAATTACAATACTTGGATCTGCGCTAATATCTAGAAGCGTGCCAAAGGGTGGCTGTGTATTGTTTGACCTACAAGCAATGTGAGCTTCCAAGTGAGCCGCTCTTCCTCATCAAAAGGAAGGATAGAATACATCATACAATGTGTGCAGGCAAACAGCAGAGGAAGAAAGCGTCTCTACACCATTTTGGTTCCTCCACTTTTATGAAGAAGAACAGGTTATAACTAGAGGCGCAAACCGGTATTTCAAAGCTGCTCAATATAAATTTTTTAGGTTTCTTAGACTCTATGTTGCTCATACTGGAGGTAACGGTTTCATTTAAAGTGAATGTCATGAGGTTTTTGCCACTTAATCTGAGAGCAGCCATAATGTATGAAAAGAGACCAATTCCAGGAATGAGTCACTTACTGGGCTGCTTGCTGCAGTCTTGATAAACTCCTGGTAATAAAAATGAAGAGTAGTAAACCTGCTATCTTGTACTCCTCTATATTCATAGGCTCTGTATAACCCTGCCACACCATTGACTAGCAACTTTCAGTCTCTACACAGTGATGACAATCAATGGTGGGAGTTATACAGAAATCAAAGTTTTATCAGCAATAGATTATCAAAACTAAACAAATTAGCCCAGTAAGTGACGGTGCTGAAATCAAAGTTTATGTCTGTAACTCACGCTGCTCTCAGATTTTATTATTATTATTTATTGGCCTTCAGCTCGATCTTGAGCCATGTTGACTGGATGAATAAACATTCTGTAGGAAGATCAATCTTGTGTAAGCCTTGAGAGATCCATCAGGATCTTCTCTGCCATTATCTTGATAGTATCAAGCCATTGGGTTGCTGGTCTTCCTCTTCGCCTTGTACCTTCCATTATTCTTTCCATGATGTCCTTCTCTAGTGCTTTTTCTCTTTGTATGACGTGTCCAATGTAGGCAAGTCCTTGGTGAACCTTGCTTCAAGTGACATGTCTGGCTTGATTTGTTCCATAATGGATTTGTTTGTTCTTCTTGGCATCCATGGTACTGATAACATCATTCTCCAGCACCACATCTCTAAGGCGTTGAGTACAATATCCGACTTCAGATTATGTTTAAAATTCATATTTACGGAGTTTCCCCTTGTGGTAGCCGGTAGTCAGAAATAATATGTACTGTGTAAAATTAAGCAGAGGATTTATGGCTGTTTAGGGTAAATATAAGCATATATTTTTGTCAGTTGTGTCATATGTTGTACTCTTGTCAATATTCAAATGTTGAAAAATATATGACCAGCCATTTATAGCCTAAACCAGATTCATCAAAATTCATAACCTAGTATGAGTCCCACTTAGAATGCTAACAAATTAAGTTTTAGTATGGGTCTCCAGGATTTTGTGGTATGAAAACATGAAAGTAATGATAAAGCCTCATCAATGTGTTTGAATGCTAAATTTATTTTGGAAATCATTTCAATAATATGCACTGTGAATGAGAAACACAGATAGACAAGACCATATGACCCTAACCTGACACAGAAATGCCATGACCATGTATACGGACTTCTCACAGACTGATTGGAATGAAATAGTCATGCAGTGAGAAATACAAAGTTATGGGCATTGATAACAATGAACATGGGAGCCCCTAGAAGTCTTGCACTGCTTACCTCTGGGATCGATAGGAATATTGTAAGTGTCCCCAAGAACTATTGGTAAGGGAGAGGGAGGAAGAGAGGAAAAAGAAGCAAGAAGGAGAGAAGGGCCAAAGAACAACAGGGGGAACAGAATATCAGTTTAGTGCACTAAAAAGAGAAGATTAAAGAACTAAGTAAAAATGACAGATGTTGCTGAATGAGGAATTTACAAATCTGAAGAAAGCAAAAAAATCTTTAAGTAATGGATGTGTAAAGGGTCATAAGAGCAACTAAAAGATGTCAAAATGGAGGCAACTGTAGACATGTATATTATAAGAAAGAAATACCGTAAAATAAATAAGGCTAAAAGGGGTAATGGGCAGATTATATGAAGCACAAAGGCATAGAGAGAGAGAGAGAGAGAGAGAGAGATAGATAGATAGATAGATAGATAAGCATTCAATATGGCACATTTAACATGTACCCGTCACTAGCACACAGTGCAAGTAGGCATACTAAGGAGAACCATATACATTAGATTAATGTGGGTTGCATCTTATAACTAGCAAATCTGTTTGGAGACTCGTGACTCTAGATAGGAGGTCCATAAATAGGACCTATACTACATGTGTCAGAGCTAGAAGGATGAAGCTGTGGAATACAAAAGGTTTCCTTCTCTAAGGGAAGATAAACCACAGCAAAAAGTGTCCTCATCCAGAATACACGCATAATCAGATGAGTGTGTATGTGTATGGAAAGTAAGGTAGGAAGAATAGCTGTCTTACCAATAACTATCTACAATGTATGGCAGGGTTAGGATTGTTTCAGCTTGATTGTTAAGGAGTGCATCACTCCCCAGCCTCTAGGCTTCCAGTGTGTGGTCTGTACCTGACTGACTAATAGTCCACACCAATACTGTGGTGAAATGTGTGTTTCCTGATACTGCAAGCAAAGTAGCACTGAAACTCCTCAGGATCAGGAGTGAATTGTGAGCTCCAGTCATCCAGACAGCTTCTGAGCAAGTGAATGCAAGCTAAAAGAAAACAGCTTGTAAGCACTGCGCTTAACTGTAAATCACTTTGTTCTTGAGAATAGAGTGGCTTTTTAAAAACAAGCAAATTGGTTGTTTTTACCAGCACCCTGCAATTTTACCTAGTGATTATTATTATTTTCATTATATCAATAACGCATAAGATATTGTGTATGCCACTGACGTGCACATATTACATGCAAAATGTACGAAAATGAAGAAAGCAAGGGGTAAAGTGGGGTCACCTGAGAAAAATAAGACAAGTATATATTATCACCAGGTAGTGAGGAAATAACATGAGTGACTCAATATCCCATTTTGGATTTATATGAAGGAGCTTGTAGAACATCATGGATGTGACTCCAACACACTGAACTCTGTTACCTTGTGATGCAAGCATGGCCCCTGCGGTCTCCTGGAACTCTAGTAGTTGTTGTAGGAAAAGGATTGCCTGGATGAAAAACAGAATTCTTAAGGGCACTTGCAAAAAACATAAGTGTTTATGCATGTAAAACAATATCTATTAAGACATTTTAGGCTAAGTATTCCTTTTAGAAGTGCAGTACCAGTCTTACAATAGAACATTTGGCCTCTTCATATACAACACCGCAACCTTTCATTTAGTATTCTTTTATCTCCCACACAAACAAAATGAAAAACTTTGAATTGAAAAGCTTTATTGACTTTGATTACACACTGAATTACTTATTTTGTATTTAAACCCTTGCCGACCTATGACATTATAGAGACATCATGAAATTTGATGCGTTCCCAGCCTATGACGTCTCTATAACGTCATGGCTTCTTTGCGGTCCTGCAGCTCCGGTGACAGGACCAGTGACAAGTCACAGGAGCTGCAGGATCGCAAGGAACTATACTTAAGCCCAGAGGGGGTGGCTTAGCCCCCCCGTGGCTAAAGTCGCTCTGATTTGCAGTTGAAAATTAAACTGCCGATCAGAGTGAATCAGAGGGATTCACCCCTCCAGATCTGATTGGAGCTCTCCAATTAAATCTGTAGGGGCAGATCAGCAGGTGCCCTCCCCCTCCTCAGCCCCCCTCCCGCTCCAGGGCTCATCAAGGGCCCCCCTGCCTCCCATCCGCACCCCCACTTTAATCTATCCGCCGGCAGGTGCACCCGTCAGTGGCACCCGCCGATCAACCTCATCAGCCCTCTCCCTGGTCATCTGTGCCCCTCCGTCCAGCCCCCCACCTCCAGTCCCCCCATGTCCTGTTTCCCCCCCTTACCTCTCCTGGTGGGCTGCACCGCCGCTGCACCTGCCGGTCAGCTTTGTGAGCCCCCTCCTTGCTCATCTTCCCCCCATCACCTCTCCCAGCGGGCTGCACCCACCGGTCAGCCTCCTCTGCTCCTTGTGGCCCCTCCTCCTCTCCCGGGCTTCTCCTCCTCACTGGTGGATCGTGAGTGAGGTAAATATGAATGAATGAATGAACAAATGAATGGATAGATGGGTGCATTCGTGGATGCATGCATGGGTGATTTGGGTGCATGCATGGGTTGATGGATGGGTACATGCATGGGTGATTTGGGTGCATGCATGGGTGGATGGATGGGTGCGTGCATGGATGTCTGCATGCATGGATGTGTGCGTGTGTGGATGTCTCTGCGTGCGTGGATGTGTGCGTGTGTGGATGTTTCTTCTGCAGCATTAAACAGTTTTGCTTTTTTTCAGAACTTGCCATTTAGCCCTGCCCCCTGGGGGCTAAACGGCAAGTTCTGACAAAAAACAAACAAACTCTGTTTAAGGCTGCCTTCACACTTGCAGATGCATCTGCAGCGTTTTGCAGATGCATCTGCAAGTATCAGCATGCAGACCGCGGCCCCTATGTTTATAATAGGGCGCACCGCGGTCTGAAAGCTCTCATTCATTCCTGTATGTGAAGCGTCCGCAGGCGGATGCCTGCTTACAGATCACACTCTCCTGCCCGCACCATGGACGCGAGATGTCGCGTCCATGGTGCGGGCGGGAGAGTGTGATCTGTAAGCAGGCATCCGCCTGCGGACGCTTCACATACAGGAATGAATGAGAGCTTTCAGACCGCGGCCGCGGTCTGCATGCTGATACTTGCAGATGCATCTGCAAAACGCTGCAGATGCATCTGCAAGTGTGAAGCCAGCCTAATTCTGCAGAAGAGGGAGAGAATTACTGGCAGCGGTGGGCAGATAAAACATGTAGGGGGTTGTGAATCTGCCCTTTGGCTCCAGCCCCTAGCCACCTCCTTTCTGGCTGCAGGATGTAAGTTTTCTAAGTGTATTATCTCGGGGTACAGGGCTCCTCAAGTGCTGGGGGACCCCTTGCCTGGATGCATCCAGTGCTGTAATTAGATCACCATGCCTGGTTTGGTGACAGGTCCTCTTTAAGAGGTCGTCTGGGTGTGATCTTATTACGAGGTCCTGGCTGCTGGCACAATCCTCCCTGCCTTCTCCTTGTGTGCTCTGCCCCCACTTTGTGTCTGCCTTCATCTTCTGCTGGGTCTGCTCTCCTCTTCTGCTCCTGACATCACACAGAGCAGGAGCAGAAGAGGAGGCTAGACACAGGAGAAGAGGAGGCGGCGGCAGACACACAGAGGGGGCGGAACACACAAGGAGAAGGCAGGGAGGATTGTGCCAGTGGCGAAGTCCTCTTATCCTGATCCAACTTAGGCAACCTCTTAACTGTAAGGTTTCTAAAGTCTATTTTTAAGGCTTACACGGGGGCTAGAAACAAGGGGGCCCCTTCTCTGAATGGAGCAGACATGCTGCATTCAGTGCTGCATTCAGTTTGCCAAGCACCAGAAGGGGAGCAGGTCCTCTTCAACCTCTCCATGACCAAGGACGTATAGGTAAGTCCTTGGTCGCCTCTCTCCTTTTGATGAGAGCTCATGCGTTGAGCTCATATCATTCCCCGGCAGATCTAATCTATTAACCCTTTACATCGCACTGTCAAACACTGACAGCGTGATCTAAGATACTGCGGCAGGGATTTTGCTATTCCCTGCCACCACCAATGATCCCGTAACGCAATTATGGGACATTGATGTGTTGCCATGACAGAATGGGGTCAGACGAGAACCCCTGATGCTCTCATAACTAACTTTCTGTGGATGCCCGCTGAGCACCAACATTCACAGGAGATGACCATATCTGCTGAAGCATCACTGTTTACTGCAGGAGCGATCGGACACTGCAGTGTTGAGGTGCCCTAAGGTTTTAAAAAGATTTTAAAAATATGAATTTAAAAAAAATATATAAAAGTTCTAATTTACCCCCTTTTGCTCCATTGAAAATAAAGTAATAAAAAAAAAATACAAATATTTGGTATCACTGCATTCTGAAATGCCTGATCTATAAAAATATAAAATGAATCAATCTGAAATTATGCTTTTTTTGGTAGCTGCAACCTTGTAATAAAATGAAATAACAGGCCAATAAAACATTGCATCTACCCAAAAATGGTCTCAAGACGCAAAAAATAAGTTGTCACACAGCCCCAGATCCTGAAAAATGAGAACACTACGGGTCACGAAAAGTAGCAACAAAACCACAATTCTTTTTTGTTTAAAAAACTTCAGAATTTTTTTTTCACCACGTAAATAAAAGTAAAAATATGCATGTTTGGTACCAATGAACTCATATTGACCTAAGGCATCATACTGACATGTCAGTTTTACCATATAGTGAATATGGTGAATAAAAAAAAACAAAATTCATTGTGAAATTTCACTTTTTCTGCAAATTCACCGAATTTGGAATGTTTTTTCCCGATTTCCAGTACACTGTGTAGTAAAATGAATGATATCCTTCAAAACAACAACTCATCCCGCAAAAAAACACAAGCCCTCATATGGCTATAATGACGGAAAAATAAAAAAAAGTTATGGCTCTTGGATTCGGGGAAAGAAAAAAAAAAAAAAAAAATGAAAATTAGCCTGAGGGTGAAGGGGTTAACTATATTATTCAGATCTGCATTCACAGTTTGCTAGCTGTTACTAAAAGCACACTCTCCTTGCAGCTTTGTCATTTTTTCCTTTACTTTATAATGCCATAAATACAATACCTGTAAACCTATGATGAAAGGACTGCTACAAGAATACTACGCCAGATAAATCTGGCAAACATGAGCTTGGGGACCTTTGATGTGGTTAAGTACTATAATGTCTTTTGAGAGATGATTAGTGCAATATAAGTCCCTTATTATATACAGTCATGGCCAAAAGTATTGACACCCCTGCAATTCTGTCAGATAATACTCAGTTTCTTCCTGAAAATGATTGCAATCACAATTTCTTTGGTATTATTATCTTCATTTAATTTGTCTTCAATGAAAAAACACAAAAAGAATTGTCCTAAAGCCAAATTGGATATAATTCCGCACCAAACATCAAAAGGGGTGGACAAAAGTATTGGCACCCTTAGAAAAATCATGTGATGCTTTTCTAATTTGTTTAATTAACAGCACCTGTAACTTACCTGTGGCACCTAACAGGTGTTGGCAATAACTAAATCACACTTGCAGCCAGTTGACATGGATTAAAGTTGACTCCACCTGTGTCCTGTGTCCTTGTGTGTACCACATTAAGCATGGAGAAAAGAAAAGACCAAAGAACTGTCTGAGGACTTGAGAAACCAAATTGTGAGGAAGCATGAGCAATCTCAAGGCTACAAGTCCATCTCCAAAGACCTGAATGTTCCTGTGTCTACCGTGCGCAGTGTCATCAAGAAGTTTAAAACCCATGGCACTGTGGCTAACCTCCCTAGATGTGGACGGAAAAGAAAAATTGACAAGAGATTTCAATGCAAGAGTGTGCGGATGGTGGATAAAGAACCTCGACTAACATCCAAACAAGTTCACGCTGCCCTGCAGTCCGAGGGTACAACAGTGTCAACCCGTACTATCCGTCGGTGTCTGAATGAAAAGGGACTGTATGGTAGGAGAACCAGGAAGACCTCACTTCTTTCCCCGAGACATAAAAAAGCCACCTGAGAAAGCCTAAAACGTTTTGGAAGAATGTTCTCTCTTTTTGGGCAAAGGCATCAACATAGAGTTTACAGGAGAAAATAAGAGACATTCAAAGAAAACAACACGGTCCCTACAGTCAAACATGGCGGAGGTTCCCTGATGTTTTGGGGGTTGCTTTGCTGCGTCTGGCACTGGACTGCTTGACAATGTGCATGGCATTATGAAGTGTGAAGACTACCAACAAATTTTGCAGCATAATGTAGGGCCCAGTGTGAGAAAGCTGGGTCTCCCTCAGAGGTCATGGGTCTTCCAGCAGGACAATGACCCAAAACACACTTCAAAAAGCACTAGAAAATGCTTTGAGAGAAAGCACTGGAGACTTCTAAGGTGGCCAGCAATGAGTCCAGACCTGAATCCCATAGAACACCTGTGGAGAGATATAAAAATGGCAGTTTGGAGAAGGCACCCTTCAAATATCAGGGACCTGGAGCAGTTTGCCAAAGAAGAGTGGTCTAAAATTCCAGCAGAGCATTGCAAGAAACTCATTGATGGTTACCGGAAGCGGTTGATCGCAATTATTTTGGCTAAATGTTGTGCAACCAAGTATTAGGCTGAGGGTGCCAATACTTTTGTCTGGCCCATTTTTGGAGTTTTGTGTGAAATTATCAATGTTTTGCTTTTTGCTTCATTCTCTTTTGTGTTTTTTCATTGAAGACAAATTAAAAGAAGATAATAATACCAAAGAATTTGTGATTGCAATCATTTTCAGGAAGAAACTGAGTATTATCTGACAGAATTGAAGGGGTGTCAATACTTTTGGCCATGACTGTAGATCACATCAACATATAAATGAATGCAAATAACTTAAGGTACCGTTACACGCTGCAATGTTGAAACGATATCCTTAACGATCTGATGAGTGCGCCGTCGTTAGGACATCGTTTTGACATCGTTGGCGAGATGTCACACGCCTAGATATCGTGCACGACGCACCAACGATCCAGCGAGCAGGTATCGTTCACACAACCCAGCGAACGATACTTGTTCACTGATGTGAATGGTCGAGGTCATGAAAGACATCGTCATCGCGGTGTCACACACAATGATGCAGCAGGTTGGCTGATCGAGGATCGTCTGATTTGAGAACATGTTCTCAAATCTGCGATCAACGATGCAACGATTTATCGCAGTCGTATCTCAGTGTCACACGCGACGACGTACTAACGAAGTCGCTTGAACGACTCCAGACCCGTGACGTTTCAGCGAGATCGTTCACGATCTCGTACCGTGTAACGGGGCCTTTAGGTTGACAGAAATTTTATCATGAAGGCCCACAGCTTCAGTTTATGCAGGGGTGTCCTAAAATAAATCATATTCACTGTAGATTTTTTCATGATCTATACCTTTAAAATAATAAGGCTTCTGTCATTAAATTTCAATACATTAGGCATAAAAATACAATAATCGTTCTTCACATTGAACAAGAAGAACAGTTAATACTCACATTGCTGGTAAGTTCATGCACGGTGCCATCTTTAGACATACTGGTCTCCTTATCAGGATCATTCTAAGAATTATTAAAATAATGTTATTGGTTCCTAATCCATGTCATCCAATAAACCTAAAGGTTCAAAACTAGAACACATGCAAATACATTTCCTATTTTAACATTCTCAAATTGCCGTAAGACCTATATAAGCATTTTATTTTGCGCTGAAAGTTGTTCAAGACTTCAAGAAATAAAATTGCTAATTTTTCTGAATCATTAACATAACTAACAAGTATGGATGGAATGTGACCACCCAGGCATTGCATCATGGTGGACCTAATGATTTAAAAACACCTTCTCATCTACTTGTTTTCCCTCTAGCTCTAACCACCACCCCTTCTTTGATTGACAGTGCTAATTTTATAGAGCAGATGGGAAGGTGAACATGCAATGTTTGGCCTCGACCTGATGCATGAAGCGCCTTTACTTAGTACAATTATTTTGCACTGAAAAAATACCTATAACATTGGGACAGCGCAATTGGATGTTTGTGCTGTCCTCATAAGGTTAGTGTCAGTCTGCGTGAAAAGTCCACCAAAAGGGGTGTTTTATCTCCTTTGGTTGGAATGCACCATTCTCCAGACTCTCAGCTTCCTGTATAATTGGCACAGGGTGACACTGCTTGACTTATAGTTTAGACCAGTTATAACGTCAAGACGCTGGCCAGAACTGTGCACTCCTGAAACCTCAAGCAGAGTTAGCTATGCCACTGCAGTATCAGAAGAATATATTGGCACTGAAGCTGGCCCAAAATGGAAAGTAATAGTGTGATCAAGCAATCCATGCCAGTTTTAGAGCGGCACTTACAAGCTTTATTGGACATAGCTTGCAAGCACTGCACTATTGACTACCACTGATAGACAGCTGTGGCCGTCAATAACTCATTAGCAGTGGTCAATCGTGCAGTGCTTACAAGCCGTTTGCAATAAAGCTTGTAAGTGCTGCACATTTGACCACTGCTGAAAGAATGCTGTGGAAGTCCAAAACCTAAGTATGGGCAGTAAAAGTTATAAATTACTCTGTTTTTGAGAATGTAGAAGATTTTTAATAAGCTAAGCTAATTCCTAGTTACTTACATGGTTGCCTGCCTTACACGTTGCAATTTTACTTATGAAAGAACTTGGGAATAACCCTTCAAACAGGGCAGATCCACTTTTATATAGTCAATTGATGCTTGTTTATGGGCTAACATCAGGTCTTGTAAATGGGCTTATGCAGATAGAATCACCATTCAAGTTACCTTAATACTGTCTGCAAAATCCTCCAGTGCTTTAGCTCCAGTGGTCTCTATAGAAGTTATAAGGTTTGGAAGTTTGTTCTTGGTGCTGGCAGCAGTGCCCTAAACATGGAGCACAAAGAAGTTATATTTGTATTGTTCCATGTTAAACTCCCATGGCTCATATGACAATGCTATTCCACTCATCTCTGCAGTTAACCAGCAGCCGCTAATGGACTGTCGTTCTCACTTCTACCTCACATGTCCTAGGTTCATCCATAGGAAGCGAGTGACAAAAGCTCAATAAGCTACAGGGCTTACATGGTAAAACAATGGCCCCTTAGCCTTGGGAGGAGTGTCACCATCATCACTTAAACAGTGCCATTATTAGTTCATTATATGCCATTTTTAGTTTATAAAGAGGAATATAAAGCTCCAGAAAAAATTAAGAGACCACTGCTATATTTTCAGTTTCTCCAATTTTACTCTTTATATCTATGTAATAATGCACATAAAACAAGTTTTTATTCATTTACCATATATACTCAAGTATAAGCCGACCCGAGTATAAGCCGAGGCCCCAATTTTACCCCCAAAATCTGGGCAAACTTATTGATTCGAGTATAAGCCTAGGGTGCAGCCCCCCATACTGGTATATAACCCCTCATCACTGGCAGACAGTGGCCCATCACTGGCAGACAGTGGCCCATCACTGGTATACAGATCTATGGGACCGCATCACTGATACATGACCTCCATCACTGGTACATGGCCCCTATTACAGGTGTATGGACCCCCATCACTGGTACATGGCCCCTATTACAGGTGTATGGACCCCCATCACTGGTACATGGCCCCAATCACAGGTGTATTTGCCCCCATCACTGGTACATGGCCCCTATCACAGGTGTATGGGTCCCCATCACTGATACATGGCCCCCGTGCTGGTGCTCACAATAAAATAAAAAAGATTTAACTCACCCTCCGATGCTTGTCTGCAGGCTCCTTGTTATCCTCTGCTCTTCCTGGTTGTCCTCAGCTTCTAATCATGTGACCGGCACAGCTGCGATGACATCACCGATGCGCAGGTTACATGATTAGATTTGCCAGCAACAACCAGGAAGAGCATAGCAAGCCACGGAGCCTGCAGAGAATCGTTGGAGGGTGAGTCAAATCTTTTTTAATTTATTGTGAGCACCAGCAAGGGGGCCATGTATCAGTGATGGGGGAGGGTGTACAGCTTCTGTAGTGTAATGTAATGTACATCACTCCCCTCACCGCTGATGGACAAGGGGATACAGTGCATATCACATTACACTAATGAGCAGGACCACATGACCTCCTGCTCCTTCTACAGCCTACTCCTGCCTTCTCCAGCCCCTGGTCTCTGCCCCCTCCCCCACTGTCACTGATCACTGACTCGAGTATAAGCTGAGGGGGCACTTTTCAGCACAAAAATTGTGCTGAAAAATTTGACATATACTCGAGTATATACGGTAGTAACAACAATACTCATGTTTTAAGTCAGGAAGAGTTCAGAAATCAATATTTGGTGGAATAACCATGATTTTTAATCACAGTTTTTATGTGTCTTGGCATGCATTCTACCAGTGTTTCACACCGCTTTTGGGTGACCTATTGCCACTCTTGGCACGAAAATTTAAGCAGTTCTTCATTGTTTGATGTCTTGTGACTGTCTCAAGTCATGTAAAACTAGAAAAAAGGCTTTCATCAATGAGAAACAAGAAAAAAATGTTGCGGTGTTTATTGGAGCACTAAGGCACACAAGGGGCAAAGATTAGAGTGCTTAAGTGCAAACCTTTATTAAAGGCTCAGTATACGCCACAACATGTTTCAATAGCCAACTGCTATCTTCCTCAAGTAGTATAGAGAGCCCAAAGGGGAAATTACATATTTAAAGGGGTAGTGTCCAATAGGGAAACTTAAACAATTATGACATCACAAAGGAAACCGAGAGGTAAATATACTGTGTCATTAACCCTATAAAGTGTGTAATAAAAACAAATGTCAGTCAAATATATAAAGATACGTAAAAATGTTACATTTGTGAATAAACATACAATAAAATTACAATAAAATTTAGAATGTTAAAACAAGAGAATGGGAATAAAGATATAAACCATATACTGAATATATATAAAAAAATATAAGTATATATATAAAAAAAAAAAAATTTTTTTCTTCTCTTGTATGACCTAAAACGTAAAAATCATAAAACTCACAGACTGTAGAGGATATAGAGGGGTTCTTGCACATAATACGTGTGATGCCCGCCTTCATATTAGTGACATTATTCACTATGGTATTAACTGACAATATTCTCTATAGTCAAATTGAGGCCTTCAGGCGATAATGTGCCAAGCTTAAATCTACTATATAATCGTCTTATCGTGTCTGTCTCTGTAACGGAAATCCCGCGTTGCTGATTGTGCGCGACCAACCAGCGAGGTGGGATTTCCGTTACAGAGAAATAGTCAGAATTAGCCACAGCTGGCCCTGCCCACTACTCCCTGGCAGCTCGGCGGTGGAAAATGGCAGAGCTGTGGAGTGTTGTTTGTGCTGCGCCAGCTGACAAACGCGAAGAGCTGCTCAAACCCTGGAAGGTGATTGTAGTGAAGGCCAGCGCGAAGGGGAAGCCTCGGACACCGAGCTCCAGCAGCCGTGACCTGCATTCTGCCAAGAGGATCCGGACGGAGGAGAAGGTTCCCAAGCCCAAGCGTGTGAATGGCGAGGGCGGAAGGGGCAGAAGCCATCGACCTGCTGCAAGCTATGCTAATCCGGCGGCATGGAGCTCCCCGGTGGTGGCCAGTGGCAGCCTGTGCCTCACCCCCGCTCGGCTCTACCTGCTCTCCGCAGACTTCACCTCCGCTCGACAAACCCGAGGATGACGAGCGACAAGCGGGAGAGGAAGAAGATATTGCTGGGGAGAACGGAGGGGGCCCGCCTGTCAGCGGCGAGTGTCCCCGGCGCATGCGGGGGGCGGCGGCGGACAGGCTGAGGGGCCAGAGCCTGCTGCACCATGGCTCATTCACAGGAAGCCCATAGTGACCAAGTGCGGGAGCAGGGGGGCAGGAGGGGGACTGGAGCCTGGAGGAGAGGGGAAGGGGGGGCAGGAGGGGGACTGGAGCCTGGAGGAGGGGGATCAGAGGGGCCGGAGGGGAACTGGAGAAGAGAGAGGGTGCAAGGGGGCAGGAGGGGGACTGGAACCTGGAGGACGGGGGGGAAGCAAAGGGGAGCAGGGGGGCAGGAGGGGGGACTGGAGCTACTCCATCCTACTATTCACCCCCAACTGCTCCTGCTCACACCCCAATGCCCCACTCGCCCTCAGTGCCCCCACTCACCCCCAGTACCCCCTCTCACACCCCACCACCCCCGAATCGTGATCTCACCACCCACCCGATGCGATAGCATGGGGCTCCCATCTACTATATAATCGTCCAATTCTGTCTCTCTCTCTGTAACGGAAATCCCGCATCAAAGATTGGTCGTGCCCGGCCAGGCACGACCAATCAGCGACAGGCGCAGTCCAGCTGCGAATTGGCGCGGGATTTCAACCACGCACGGCACAGATACCGTCGGCAGATTAGCGACGCTAGCCGCTGATCTCCCGACGGTAGCCGCGGGTCATATCCTGCCACACGGAGGTCAGCAGCGATGCAGCTGGGAGATGACCGGCACTGGTGAGTTCTGACTGTTTGACATCTCACCAGTGATCATGTAGTGACGCTCCAGCGATCCCTACCAAGTCCTATCGTTTTCGGGATCACTGGAGCGTCGGCAAGTGTGACAGTACCTTACTGATCGCTCATTGCATTATTCTTAAATCTTCATATATAAATTATATACATATTCTAGAATACCCAATGCGTTAGAATCAGGCCACCATCTAGTATCTAATAATTCTTCTTGTTAATCAAGTGCCCCAATCTGTCTGAAACTGTAGGCGACTTGATCAATGATTTTAAGACTCAAAAACTCAGGATTTTTATGGTGAATGGTGTTGAAGTGTTTAGAAACACAATGAAGCAGATAACCGTTGTGAATGTTAGATCTGTGCTTATTAAGTCGAGTATGCATGGTTTGTATCGTGCGGCCTACGTACTGCAGACCGCACGTACATTCCAGAAGGTACACCACAAAAATAGATTGACAATTCAGAAACTGTTTGATGGTGTATGTTTTGCTGGCGGTGTTTGATGAAACGGTCTTTGCACCACTAACAATAGTATTGCAGCACATACACTTAGGTGTTCTACATGCAACACTACAGGTCTTTGGAGATGGACTTGTAGCCTTGAGATTGCTCATGCTTCCTCTCAATTTGGTTTCTCAAGTCCTCAGACAGTTCTTTGGTCTTCTTTCTTTTCTCCATGCTCAATGCGGTACACACAAGGACACAGGACAGAGGTTGAGTCAACTTTAATCCATGTCAACTGGCTGCAAGTGTGATTTAGTTATTACCAACACCTGGTAGGTGCCACAGGTATGTTACAGGTGCTGTTAATTACACAAATTAGAGAAGCATCACATGATTTTTCTAAGGGTGCCAATACTTTTGTCCACCCCCTTTTTTATGTTTGGTGTGAATTATATCCAATTTGGCTTTAGGACAATTCTTTTGTGTTTTTTCATTGAAGACAAATTAAATGAAGATAATAATACAAAAGAATTTGTGATTGCAATAATTTTCAGGAAGAAAGTAAGTATTATCTGACAGAACTGCAGGGGTGTCAATACTTTTGGCCACAACTCTACGTAAATCAATAGTTAGATTTGCACCTGGTCTGAAAATTTAAATGGAAGTGCTTTCTATTTTTTTTTCCTCTATATATATGTTTTATATCTTTATTGCCATTCTCTTGTTTTAACATTCTAGATGTTATTGTAATTTTATTGTACGTTTATTTACAAATGTAACATTTTTACGTATTTTTATATATTTGAATGACATTTGTTTTTATACACACTTTATAAGGTTAATGACACCATATGTTTACCTCTTGGTTCCCTTTGTGATATCATAATTGTTTAAGTTTCCCTATTGGACAATACCCCTTTAAATATGTAATTTCCCCTTTTGGTTCTGTATATGAGGAAGATGGCAGTTGGCTATTGAAACATATTGTGGCGCATACTGAGCCTTTAATAAAGGTTTGCGCTTAAACACTCCAATCTTTACCCCTGGTGTGCCTTAGCGCTCCAACATACACCGCAAATTTTTTATTCTTGTATCACATACAGTTCCCCCCTATGTGGGTGAGCGGTGGGAGCTGCTTGACGGTACCTTTCCAAATCCGGAGTCAAGGACCTGCCATGACGTCCATAGGAAACGCCCATTCTGGTCAAGCGGTAGGATCCAGTGACCGTTGCTGTGAGGATCTCCATGCCTTGGCATCCCGGAGCGTTCCCTCTACGTCGGCTCTCCTCTAACTGCCTTAACCGGAGTTGTGCAAGGTTGCACAACCTGTTTGATGAGTAGCCACACTTGTGGCAACTTTAATCTTGACCTCAGGTTCTTCTCAGGGTATGCTCCTTGTTTCCTTTTTCTTCCATGTCTCATGAATGAGAAGCAAAGGAGAGCCAGGTTGAAGTTTTCCAAAGACCATAAGGATTGGACCATAGAGGACTGTAGTAAGGTAATCTTCTCTGATGAGTCTAATTATCAGCTTTGCGCAACACCTGGTCATCTAATGATTAGACGAAGTCCTGGAGAGGTGTACAAGCCACAGTGTCTTGCACCCACTGTGAAAATTGGTGGAGGATCAGTGATGATCTGGGGATGCTTCAGCAAGGCTGGAATTGGGCAGGTTAACCTTTGCGTATGACATATGAATTAAGCCACATACAATGTTATCCTTAAAAAACATTTGCTTCTTTCTGCTCAAGCAATGTTCCCAAACTCTGAGGACTGTTTTTTCCAGCAGGACAATGCCCCATAGCTAGGTTAATCAATGTGTGGATAAAGGAGCACCACCATCAAGGCCCAGTCATGGCCAGCCCAATCTCCAGATCTGAACCCCATTGAACACCTCTGGAATGTAATCAAGAGGAAGATGGATAGTCACAAGTTATCAAACAAAGAACTGCTTAAATGTTTGTGCCAGGAATGGCATAAGGTCACCCAAAAGGAAAATGAAAGACTGGTGGAAAGCATGCCAAAACGCATGAAAGCTTTGCATTATTTTTTTTTTTTTGTCATAAATGTTATTTATTAACTTTTTCAAACATAAACATCGTATTATACATAAAGGTAGGGGATAAACAGCCCCACGCATGTCACATAAATCCGTACGTCAAAATATGCAAAAAGGACGGGTATGTGGTGGGGGAGGGAGGGGGAAATAAAATACGTAAGGATAAGCGGGGACATCCAGGGAGATCCATATAGAAGGGAGGGGAAGAGCAAGGAAAAGAAAATAGGGAGAAGAGAAGATCAGAAAGGAAAACAAAGGGCCGCCATTCACCTGAACATCAGATCAACAATTGAGTATCCATCCCAGGCGTCCCATCCCGACACTCCATTACTCCTCTAGGAAGGGGGGAGGCCAAGGGATGAGAGGCCCAGCATTCCCACGCATCTCCTACATATCTCTTGTGTCCAATATCCATTGCTAGAAAGTATTCGTATGTAAACATAAGATTCAGCCGGGACGTCAGATCATTCAGCGCAGGTGGGTTAGGGGATTTCCATTTTGCCGCAATGGCCTGTCTAGCTGCTATCAATACAAAAGTGGCAACATATCGTGAGACGGGGGGCAGACCCTCCAGTCCAATATGCAGAAGCGCCATTTGCGGGGTGAGGGGGACCGAGACCTACAAAACAGATCTCATCAAACCCTCCACCAACGTCCAAAACTGCGAGACACGCGGGCACGCCCACCAGGTGTGCGCCAGCGTACCTCTTTGACCGCAAAGTCTCCAGCACAAGGGAGAGGATCCATCTCCGAAGGCCGCCACCCTTACAGGTGGGAGATACCACCGCAAATGCATTTTATTAAGCTGCTCGACATGATTAATGCACTTCGTCGCCTGAGTTACCATGCGAGCCGCTCCAATCCATTCATCCTCCGTCGCTGTGAAAGCCAGGTCTCTTTCCCATTTCGTCCTGTACATAAAGCCCAGTCTCGACTCCTCCTCCAGAAGGCCTGCATAGATCGTTGCCAGCCCCTTAAAAGTAGTTTGCGAGGACATCAGTAGGGAGCGCAGCGGAGAGGGGCGGGGAGGAGTCCACGCAACCCTATAGCGGCAACCCGCCACGAGGTGGGAGACTTGGCAGAGCTGAAAACATGTGTGCCGGAGGGACGGGTATTTGGATACAAAATCACTGCTGGAGAGGATACCTGCCGACCCTGCTAAATCAGAGAGGGTCCGCAGTCCATGAGCCCTCCAGTCCGCCAGCCTCAAAGAGGGAACCAGTAGTCCCAGGGCCTCAATAGTGATCTCCGAGGCCGGAAGCCTCAACCATTCCCCCGGCACATGCCTCCAGATCCGCACCATCGCTTCCACTGTTGCTGGACAGCCAGGAAATGTCACCGGCCCCAGCGATTCGGCAGCCAGAAGGTTCCGGAGAGAACCCCCCGGGACCTGCGACTCCTCCACTCCCGTCCACCCCGGAGGCTCCTCGCCCCTCCACCAAACACGGGCGACTTCCAAAATGGAGGCCCGATAGTATGAGACCACGTCAGGCACCCCCATTCCCCCCTCCATCAATTTACTATACATTATCCGTCTATGTACCCGGGGTCTCCCCGTAGCCCAAACGAACCGATTCACTCCCCTCTGTAGTTGTGTCAGTAAACGTGCCGAGAATACTAAGGGTATACATCTGAACATGTATAGCAATCTGGGTAGCCAAGCCATCCTGAACGCCTGAATCCTTGCCATCCAGGAAAAAGGTTTCAGCAGTCGGGGGTCCGACGCCCTTCCCAGCGCCTCTTAAAAAGAAGACGCATTCCGTTTTACCACCGTGGCTCAGGAGCATAGGGTAATCCCTAGGTAGGGAATACCCTCCGGTGACCATCGGAAGGGGAGAGACCCCGACAGCGCATCGGCCATAACCTGGGGGACATTAACAGAGAGCACTAGAGATTTTGAGGCGTTCAATTTGTAGTAAGATACTTCTGCGAATGCGTCTAGCAGGGACAAGGCCCTCGGCAGCGACACCTCCGGATCAGAGCAGGTGATAATCACATCGTCGGCATACAAACCAACGATATGTCTCTCCCTACCGGCCAGGATCCCCTTCAAGACGGAGTCAGCCCTAAGGGACGCTGCCAGCGTTTCGATCACCAGGGCATAAATGAGGGGAGACAGGGGACACCCCTGCCTGGTCCCATTTGTGATCTTGAAGGGTTCCGAGAGGTATCCCGAGGCGAACACTCTGGCAGAGGGGTTTGAATATAGACTCATGATCGAGGATAGGATCGGGCCCTCCAGCCCAAACCCCCTCAAGACCCCGGTAAGGTACCCCCAGTGTACCCTATCAAACGCCTTTTCGGCGTCCAGTGACAGGAATACACTGGGGACACCCCTCCTCTCCGCCAGTTCAATAAGGTCTAGTATCCGCCTCGTGCCATCCCTCGCCTGGCGATGGGCCATGAAGCCTACCTGATCCGGCCGCACCACCAAAGGGACCACCTCCACCAAACGCATCGCCAAAAGCTTCGCAAAAATCTTTACATCTGAATTTAACAATGAGATCGGGCGATAGCTTTCCGGCTTCTCAGGATCTTTCCCCGGCTTGGGAATAGTAACAATCGTTGCTTCTAAAGCAAGCGCCGGGATATTGCTACCGTTCCTCCAGGCTGTAAACAATCAGAGGAGATACGGTGATAAGGTGGAGCTAAACATCTTAAAGTAGTCGTTAATAAACCCATCAGGTCCCGGAGCTTTGCCTGACTTCAGGGATGAGATCACTCGGGCAACATCCTGCAGAGTAAAGGGGCGGTTAAGGGCCTCCAGGGACTCAGAGGGGATCTTCGGTAGTTCCAACCCATCTAAGTACTTAGCAATTGACTCCGCAGAAGGTTGAGGAGTAGTGGGGTCCCTCGACAGATTATATAATTTGGCATAGTATGAGGCAAACGCCTCCACTATCTGTCTTGGGTCTCTAACAAGTCGGTTCACGGAGTCTCTCATGGCAGCTATGGTAAACTTTGCTGTGCGTTTCTGTAAGCGTTTAGCAAGGAGGCGGCCTGCTCTGTCGCCCATTGCATAATAAGACGTTTTTAGTTTGCGCAGGCCCGTCTCATATTGTCGCAATAGAAGAGAGCGCAATTGCGTGCGAAGGGTCGTTATATGCGTCAACAGAGTCGGGGACGGGCTTGACTTGTTAGCTTTTTCTAGATGTTGAATTTGATCAACCCACGACTTACGTTGTGCATCTCTGGCTCTCTTTCGTCTCGCCGCTTTTTGAAGCAGGAGACCTCTCATGACCGCTTTATGGGAGTCCCAAATTGTCGTGTCAGAGACCTCGTCATTATCATTGATCGTAAAAAAGGATGTAAGATCTTCCTCAATAGAAGCCACCACTCCCTGATCCAAGAGCAGGTCCGGGCCCAAACGCCACCTCCTCGTTGCTGTCCCCCCACTGCCCAGGGCCACCTCCAACGACACCGGCGCATGATCTGACCAGGTAATGACCCCCACCTCAGCAGTCCGGCACACATCCAAGGAACCATCACCCACCAGGAAAAAATCAATCCTGGAGTAGGTTCCATGGGGGCCAGAATGGAACGTGTAGTCCCTCTCTGCTGCATGGAGATAGCGCCAGATGTCGTGGAGGCGGAACTCCCGAGACAGCGGGAGGAGGTCTCCACGTGTTCGAGTCAATGGAGTCGAGGAGTCCAATCGCGCCTCCATAACTGCGTTGAAATCACCGCATATTATGAGGTGTCCGACCACTGCATCTGGATCTTGGCAAAAGTGGACCGAAGGAACCTCCCCTGGGTCTGATTTGGGGCATATACTGTCGCTAAGGTGTACGAGACGCCAGAGATGTCACACAGCAAAACTATATATCTGCCCGCTGGGTCCACTAAAACTTTCTTTTGTTCAAACTGTAGAGATGCGCTAACCATCAAGCAAACCCCTGCTTTTTTTGCGACATGATTAGAAAAGTAAATATGGGGGTATCTTGGATTAGACAGTCGTCTATTATCCATTTCCAGCAGATGCGTTTCCTGTACGCATACTATGTCTGCTCGTGCCCGAGACACCTCCATCCACAAGTACGACCTCTTTGCCGGAGAATTCAATCCTTTAGCGGTAATGGACACAATCTTAAAACTCATGGCGTATTCGTGAGAGGCGATGACATGAGCAGCCCAGCTTCAGCCGTAGATAACCAGGTGAATGACAGTTGAGAGAGGAACTACGGAACGAAGCAAAAAGGAGAGGAGAGAGAAGGAGACAAAAAGAAAAAAAAAAAAGAGCTAACTGGCAGTGAAGAAAGGTAGGGAGAACAAAGCAGATAGTGCGACAGAGAGCAAAGATTACAAGAGAATACGGGGGGGGAAGGGGGGTAGATGAGAACAAAAGGGGAGATGGAAAGAAATGTAGGGGAACAGATGGTGGGTTAACCAAAAATAAGACCAAAAAGTTAGAACCGAAGGTACTTAGCAAGAGGGTCAAGGGTAAAAAAAGGGAACAGCAGTGTATCGGGAAGAAAAATTACAGCTACTCACTAACATAAATGTAAACAATAGGTTGCTCACAAACATGAACTAAGGGGGAATTACACCCGCATAGGTGAGAAGCATCTCTTCTATCTTCTCCCTAACACCCACATGTAACTGAGAGTCAAGAATTAAGTGGGTTACTTCAGGACTAACCAAGCGACACCCAAGAGGGTCACCCGATAGTCCAAACAGAGGAGCCTAACATTCAGCAGAGGCGAGCCTCCCCCGGTACTCCATCAGATATCTCAGTCCCGTCAGGTACGGTTTGCATTTCGGCCTCGGCTCGCAGAGGGGGTGAAGGATCTAGGTGAAGCCGATTCCTCCGCTCCCATCAAACGCCATTCCAGCAGCATACTCCTCAGTTTAGTCGGGGAGGCAAACGAATGAAGGGAGCCCTTGAATCGGAAGGTGACGTACACCGGAGTCCCGCAGGCGTACTGTATATTGTTGTCCCTTAGAACCGTGCAATATGGCGCGAATTCACGGCGTCGCGCCAGCGTTCCTGGCGAAAGATCCGAGAACACAGACCAGGAGCCGTATGGATGCTCTGTGACAGGGTTCCTGGCGCAGAGTGTGCAGGAGAACGTCGCGCATCCTCGGCGTTGCTAAATGAACCATGACATCTCTGGGAATGTCTTTATTTATCTTAGGAGAGCGCGGCAAGTGGTAAATCTTTTCCACCTTAAGTTCTGTTGGATCTGCGTCTGGTGCAATAATGCGGAAAAAGGGTAATACAGTCGCCTCAGAGATCTCTTCACCCTCCGTCTCCGCAATTCCTCGGATCTTCAAGTTGCCCCGGCGGAGTTTGTCTTCCATAGCCCACATAGATGTTTTTAAGTCACGCACATCGACTCCCATATCGTGAAAGTCGTCAGCCATGGCGTTGTGCGCCTCTGCGAATTCAGCCATTTTGTTTTCTAGATGGCTTGCGCGCTCACCCATAGCGGCAACATCCGCTTTCAACTCCTGGACGATGTCCCGGACATCCTCCCTCATGGAGCGGCGTAAATTGTCCAGCAGTCCCTGTATGGAGGCATATGTGATCGGAGGATCTTTTTCTGCCGTTTCTCCTAGCTCCCGCTCAGCCGGCTCGCGGGGGGAGCGAGGGGCCTGTGTAGAGCGGGAACCCGCAGCAGCCGCCGGCACCATCTTGGAAGGTGAGGGGACGGGGCGCTCAGGGGTAAAGTAATCCGTTACCCTTTGCGAGGCTGTACGGGACCGGGATCCGGTCCTAGGCATGCCGGATGGTAAAGGAAGCCGCAGGCACTAAAATGAAGTCGGTTCGGGCGGTATATCGCCGCTAAGCACCGAAGGACAGCTCACCTCCACCGGAGCTCACTGCTCAAGCGTCCTTCATAGTCTGTACCAGGACACGCCCCCAGCTTTGCATTATTTAAGGTCTGAAAGCACGGTTTCTTTTTTATTATTTTGACGATTTCTCATTTGCTGCAAATAAATACTAAATTTTTAGCTTTGAACTTCAGAGACATGTTGTCAGTAGTTTATAGAATAAAACAACAATGTACATTTTACTAAAAAATATACCTATAAAGAGAAAAATCAGAGAAACTGAAAATTTTGCAGTGGTCTGTTAATTTTTTCCGGAGCTGTATATTTTAGAAGCCATTTATTGAGTAGTGTAAACCTATTAAGAAATCAATGTATGAATAGATTAGCCTGTGTTATTACATACCTGGAGAACTTTGTCGAACTCAGGCTTGGTGAGCTTGAGGTGCCGTAATATGGGAAAGATACTCAACACAGAGGTGAAGTCATGCCTGGAATTGGCTTTTTTGGCAGCCAACACAATATTTTCCCCTTCCAGAATAAGATTATCCAGTGTCTCCTAAGTAAAAAAAAAAAAAAAAAAAAAAAAAAAGAATATAGATAATGAGTAAATATGGAACTGGTTGGGGTGGCATGGCGTATCCAGGCACGTGAGCAGTTGAACGGAGTGAGGGCTCTGGGAATACCTGCCTGTCTTTAGTTCCACTGGTCCCTCATGCTAGCGCGAATCAGTTTCTCAGGTGTCTGAAGCTCTCCTGTACCCTCCAGTGACACAATCATGGCCAGGAGCGTGAGAAATCAAAATTAAGATAGCGGTGACGTGCCTGCATCAGGTGCCAGGGCGGGAACAGCAACCATGGCTAACACAATGGCAAACCTTGCTAGTATTGTTACAACTCCCCGCGAACAGTCCACTGCCCCTGATGGGCCACAGTAACCTAGGGAGGAAACCTCACTTTGCCCCTTGAATCCATGGGGAAATGGAGACTCAGGTTACATCTACCTAAGATGGTATCCCTGCTCAGCACCTTCACTTGGAGGCAAATCTTTCTGCCATCACTGCAGACCAGCCAGTCACTGAACCCACATTGAAAGACGTATATAAGGCCACTGCAGCTCAGCAATCTCCTCACTCACTGTACAGATGGCTCTGCTAAAGGAAGATATTTCTTTCATATGGCAAAGCCAAAAAAGTTATTGATTGCACTGCAGCAGTGGCCTGCGACTCCCACAGACATGATCAACAAATACTAGTCCTACTGTCCAAAACAGATGACATGGAAAACAGGCTAAGAAGGAATAATAGGTGAGTGGCAACAACTCTATGGAACATTTTGAAAAATGGTTGCGCATGCTGTTTCAGACTTGCTGTCATCACTTTAGGCTGTGGAGAGAGCACACAGCGTGCGTACAAGACCACTGCCATCGGATGCTCCTCTGTGCCTGTTCTAATGAAGTTACTCCGCAATAGAGACAGAGATGCATTCCTCAGAGCTGCCCACAACAAAGGGGAGATCTCTCTAAAAGGCCACAAAATCTCCCTTTTCCCCTCTAATACTCCAAAAAGTAAAAAAATAAATAAATAAATAAAAATCACAATTTCTGAAAATCTCCTAATCTATGCAACTAAACACAACAGTGGTAGCCTTGGGCTTTTCTTTTTTTCAGCATCCTAAAAAGGCCCTGTGCTGAATTGAATTAAGTCTGTCACCGCCCAGCAATTATTCTTTTTGTTTTTTCCTCCCCTTCTTCTAGGAGCCATAACTTTTTTATTTTTCCGTTAATGTAGACATATGACGGCTTGTTTTTGCAAGGAAAAACAAATTAAAAACGGGGAAAAAAATTAAAGTGTGGTGAAATTGGAAAATAAGTGCATTTTACAATTGTTTTTTGGGTTTTTTATTTACCGTGTTCACTATATGGTAAAACTGACTTAACAGTATGATTCTTCAGGTGAGTACGAGTTTGAAGATACCAAACATGTATACTGGTACTTTTATCTAAGCGGTGAAAAAAAAATTAAAGGTATCACAACTACAAGATTGTTATCTTGTTTCTCCCAGAGAGCAATCAAAGAAAAAACTTAAAAAAACTGGCAAAAAAAGAACTTTGCTTTTATTGTCATTTTCAGAGATTCATAGCATTTTTTGGGATCTGGGGCTGTGTGATGGCTTATTTTTTGCATCTTGAGATCACGTTTTTTAATGACACCATTTTTGGGGTAGATACGACGTTTGAATTGCCCGTTGTTGCATTTTATTTTAATGTTGCTGCAATGAAAAAAAAATATATTTTTGGATTTCTGCCTTTTTTTTCCCCATTACGTAGTTTACAGATTTGATTATTTTATATTTTGATAGATCGAGCATATACCAAATATACGCATTTTTTTTTTACTAGTTTTATTTTCAATGAGGCAAAAGGGGGTGATTTGAACTTATGGGGTTTTTTTTTGATAATTTTGAAAACTCTTTTTTTTTTTTAACACCTTTTAGTGATTTTATTAGCCCCTTAGGGCGCTTGAAGCCTGCAGTGTCCAATTGCTTTTGCTGTTCAGAGCAACGTTTCAGCATCCCTTTGACCAGCAGAAAAGCTGTTGATCTGTGAACACTGGCGATCAGCCGGCATTTGCAGGAAGGACGTCATTGACCAGCGCTGTGGAAACGGTAAGCCAAACATCCAACTCCAAGGCCAAAAAAATGGACTCCGACTCGGATTCCACACCTTGGCTGTGAAGTCAGTAAGCCAAACAACCAACTCCTCAATTTCTTTGAATCTGACTCCGACTCCACCCAAAATGGACTCCGTCTCCACAGGGGTCATCATCTGACCCCCTCAATGGGGTAGAGAGAGTGCATAGAGGGGAGAGAGCGCACAGGGGAGAGAGAGAGCGCACAACTAGCAGCAGTTTTTTTGCGCGGCCAAAAGTGCCAGACTTGCCGGATCCAGGAAAACCGCCCTTGCCGCACCTGACCGCAAGTTCCATAGAGAATGAATGGGGCTTTCCGGATTCATGCCACAAGTCGGCCGTTACGTGGCAGACGCGGCGAAATCTGCTGCGATTATGAAAAAATGCTGATGTGAAAGGTCCTTAAGTGCAATAATTTTCTGGGAGAAATACTTCATTTTCAAGAACAATTTCAAGGGTGCCAACACTTTCAGCCATGACTGCATGTGTACTCCCCAAGATAAAATTGTCACTAACTTTATGGTCTATGAAACATTTCTTACTCCAAATTATAGATGTTAAACTGGTTTTATCTGCTCTTCAACATTATATTAATTAACATAACTCTGTTTCACAAACCATACTATAAGACACCAGAAGACATGTTCAAGCTATTAGCTATTAGTATATCTAAAAATAAAGCAGGACTATTTGGGGAGTTCCTCCAAGATAGAGTTAAATCTACAGAACAGAAATATGTTTTACTATGCACCATGGAGAACTTATTGGTATGGAAAGTGGCACAAGAGTCGTACAATTCACATCTTTAAGAAAATACTAAAAAAGAAACGTGTTTTTTCAGTACAAATTTTTTGAGAAAACAGAAAAAGCAGGACACTGCTTACCCCGATAGCTAGTGTTCAGTCACTGACCTCTTTTGAAGGGGCTTTAATGGACCAAGAGGGAACACTAGATAATCAGCCACATGAGATATACATTTTTTATTTCAGAGTTTTAAGCATTAAATAGTATCTGCAGATGGGAATCTCTTCGATCAATTGTAATCATTTGATATAACTGTAGGCGCCTTTTGTTTATAACCAAATAATTATTTTTGGAAATTTTTATCTCGAAACTATGAAATATCTTTTATAATTGACCTAACTGGTATTGTGCGGGGTGAAAGGGGTGCTTTTATCTTCGTATTTGTGGTTTTAAATTTTTGAAATATAAAAAATAGGATTTAAAAAATATGGAACTGGTCAAAAATTGCTCTTAACTCCCCAAAACACTAGTGACTGACCTGAATGAGAGAATCAAAGGTTTTCTTCTGATGGTGCTCAGGAATGATATCTATAAGAAGTTGATACTCGCTTTGTGCCAGTCGAACAAATGCACTGATGCAGTAAATGTAAGTATCTGTCTCAAGATCTAGCACATCTTCCTTCCCTGGAACATTGAAAAAAGAAAAAAAAAAGTTAAATATAATGGAAAGTGCTTGGGATCTACTGTATATAAAATGTGTGAAGGCCTCAACCAAAAAAGTGAACCTCGTTCTAAGAGTTAGAGGAAAACCCATCACCATAGGGAACCAGTACTTACCTAAGGGTGTACCGTGTTTCTCGCCCACGGCATCTCCGTGGTATCTGCTACGCGAGTCTTGTTCATGACCTAATCGGTATTTAGGAGGAGGAGGCAGGGGGAGAGCGTTATCCTTAACTTCACAAAGAAGCCTGTGCCACACAGAGTGGTTGTCCGGTGTCCGAAATGGGAAAAGGTCCAGAATAGGGGATGATCTAAAAAGGCCTTACACAAACCCACAAACCAAGGGCAAGCAAAAGAACATAAAGGCTATAGCCCTCTATCCTAATCCTATGTTAATTACAAAACCGAATGTCATCAGAATGACAAATTATGTAATCCATGAAGGGATATATGACCTGCCAATAGTTAAATATGAGACATTCTGGTAGTAAAGTACAATGGTTTATTTCAGAATGATGTAGCTTGTTATTACAGAGGATGGATCATCTCTCCTGAGAAGCCCATACTAAAACAGACCTACATTCCCTGTATCCAGAACAATGGAGCATCTTTTCTTTGAACTCTGCATTCCTGCTGGCAATATATAGTATATAAAGGACAGCATTATTCTCCATGTAAAAAAAAAAAATTACTCCCTAAATTCTCTGATATAGTCCAATTAGTAATGGCCATGCGAGATTCTATAGGGACATGCTTGATTGACAATGGTACAAATAACAACCCGAGGGATGGAACAATGTACAATTGTAAGAGAAGGTGCTACTCAATGATTATTTTATGGAGCGTACAAGTGTTTACTGAAACAGACTTGTCAGAAGAGTCCACTTGAAAAATCCTGCCATCAGCTGCACATCAAGAAATTTTAGGTGCAAACCAAGAATCATATGTAAGATAACAATCATCTGCAATAGACATGTGCATTTACCTTCAAGGATGCTGAGGCTGGACCCTCCCTTTTTCCCATCAAGCCCGTGCTGTGAGTACTGTTTGAGAAGATTCTGAGCCTTTCGGATAGTGCCTGTCACCAAGATGAGAGCGGGAAAAAGAGAAGAGCAACAAGGGAGGAAAAATCTTGGAGAATGAGCAGGAGGATATTTATACACCAAAATATAGATGAAAAAGCACCAGGGAGGGAATTAAGAAGAGACATTTCCCATGGGAGTTAAGGTCATGTTACAATAGCATTAGAGGAATATGTCACAGCCACCACACCGCATTGCATGCTGGTAAATCTGCCAACAAGAACATCTACACTTTACTGTCAACTAACAATAACAGAACAGGATGACATTAAGGCTTCACTTGCACATACGTGTGACATGTCTGTGTGCTATCCATTTTTTTTGCTAGCTGTGTTCCCTACAGGTGTTCTGATCAGATGAGACAAAAGTAGAACTTTTGGGCTAAATGGAAAATACTATGTGTGGTGGAAAACTAACTTCGCACATCACCCTGAAAACAACATTCCCATCAGCAAACATGGTGGTAGTAGCATCATGCTGTGGGGAGGCTTTTCTTCAATAGGAACAGGTACGTTGTTCAGTGTTAATGGCAAAATGGATCGAGTTAAGTACAGGGAAATCCTGGAGAAAAACCTGTTAAAGACTGCAAAAGACTTTAGACTGGAGCCTTTTGGAAGTTCACCTTCCAAAAGGACAACAATCCCTAAACATACTGCCAGAGCTACTATGGAATGGGCTAGGTCAAATCATATTCAAATGTTTGTATGGCACAGTCAAGGTCCTGACTTAAATCCCATTGTGAACCTGTGACAAGACTTGAATATTACTGTTCGCAGACGCTCTCCATCCGATCTCACTGAGCCAAAGCTATTTTGCAAAGAATGGGCAAAAATTTCAGCCTCTAAATGTGCAAAGCTGGCAGAGACGTTCTCTAAAAAACTTGCAGCAGTAATTGCAGCAAAATGTGGTCCTACAAAGTATTAAGTCCGGTGGGTAGGTTTATATTTTGTGATTCAGTCTTCTGGTGGTGTGAACACTGTCCTACAGAAGTGTTTACTGTGTGCATGGCTCATTTGCTTTTGTCTAAATAGTTTCTTGTTTCTGCAAGATTGGGGAGTCTCCCACCCCTCCCCTTGAGCCCTGCACATAAAAAGCCGTCATCTGCATTCAGTCCAAGTCAGACCTTGGACCTGTCTGGATCCTGCTCATTTAGGTACCAATACACATGGTCAGGTTTTAAATACATCAGATAGGGACTGCTCTGATACGGGTTACCTTGAAGTGGTAGAGCAGCTTAGTAAACATTTTTTTGCAAAAAAAGTATCAACTAAATACACTGTATTTTACTACTTTTTCAGCAGCACTTGCTTTTTACTGTGTTTTTTTACAACAAAGTATTTTTACACGTTTGTTTGACTGTTTTTTGTGATTCAGTATTTTGGTGGTGTGAACACTGTCCTATAGATGTGTTCACTGTGTGCATGGCTCATTTGTTTTTGTCCAAATCTTATTCAAATGTTTGAATGGCACAGTCAAGGTCCAGACCTAAATCCCATTGAGAACCTGTGACAAGACTTGAATATTACTGTTCGCAGACGCTCTCCATCCGATCTCACTGAGCTAAAGCTATTTTGCAAAGAACAGGCAAAAATCTCAGCCTCTAAATATGCAAAGCTGGTAGAGACATTCCCTAAAATACTTGCACAAAGAATTAACTCAGGTGGGCAGGTTTATATTTTTAAAATATTTACAAAACCACATATCAGTTCCTTTACACTTCACAAATACTTGCTGCATAATGTTAGGATATCACATAAAATTCCAATAAAATATGTTTGTCTGTAACATGAAAAAATGTAGAAAAGTTCAAAGAATATGAATACCTTTTAAAGGCACTGTAACTATTGTATACAAATTAATAGGCTGGAGAGAGGTGGCTGGTATGTTGGGTGTTCACCTCTCTCCTGGAATCTAACTATTGTTCACACAGGTTCTTGAGGCCCAGCTCCATGGAAACTAGTGGTACACAATAAAAGATAAAAGCTCTCATTGTAGAATGACCGCAGATAGAATAAGCAAGTCAATTGCAAATCTGCTTATTTTCATGCCAATTTAAAAACTTGAGATCACCCTTTTAAAGGCATGGTCTTCTCCCCATATGGCCTATTAGGGAACATGGGCATAAATGATGGGGATCATCACATACTTAAAATGTGGCTTTGATGGCCTTACCATGTATTACATAAACAGCTATGATTGGAATGGCTGTTCAGAGCTTTCCCCGTGAATGGTTTTCTAAAGCAGTAATATTATCAGTCAGCTGATCACCAGCCCACCTTAATTTCCAAAACTGCTGAGCTTCAATAAAACAATCGGAAAGTAAGGTTTTTCTTATCAGATTATTTTACAGAACATAGTGTAAGATCTCCGATTTCAGATTGCAAATTGCCTTAGCAAACTCTGTACAAGTGTTCATTAGCAATGAAAATTGGGATATTTGCTATGTGGGTGACTGTGATACCCCTCCAAATGGCTCATGAAAAACATGTTCATCCATAAAGAAAGAAGAAGGCGGCACTCATTGGACCGGTGAAGACAGGTATGTTTATTCCAGCCGCAATATTACATCAGGTGAAGGGTGCGGGGAGGGAGGTGCAGGGATGACGGAGCCCGTTTCGAGTAGTGCTTACTCTTCAACAGATCCTGTGATCTTATCAAAAATGGGCCATTCAGGTCCGCAAATTACGAACCTGACTGCCCCTGCTCATTGTAACATGCGCTCTTCTGCATAGACCAGAATAGTGCATACTGCATTGGTCTGTGCGGAAAGACATCTATAGCTGCAATTGTTTTGTGTGCGGTCCGTACAGGCTAGTGTGAACTAGGGCCGATGAATAAGAAAAATTAGCTGGAGTCTTGCAGCAGATGAACAGCATGCTTTGCACAGAGAATACACCCATAGATTATTATATTAGCAATAGACCCCCAACCAATCATCATAATTTATGGAAAGCAAGACGAAAAAAAAAAAAAAAAAGATTTTTCTGGTCTCCCACCCACTATCCCGGACACACGGAGTGGCCTTTACTCTGGAGAGGCTGCAGGCTGACAAAACAAGATGTAACATCAAAGCTTATTAAATATAATGAGATGCAGAGATATATGAGACATTAAACTTAAGTTACATCAGAAATGGTCAGAGTACAACATGACACTCAGAATACAAAAGGGCTGCACATTCTCCAGTTACCTGGATGACATCTTATGCATGTAAAAGCTTTGTATCCATAGCTGATCAGCATGGCATATAACATGTATGCAATGGCAATGTTCAAATTATTAAGAAAAGGCTTGAAGCATAGCTATACACCGGCATGTTAAAAGACTGCAAAAGACTTTCACGCGGGTTATATGAATGTTTCTTGTTAATGTTAGCATTGCACATGGCAGAGAACTACTTTACATTTACCTGGTATGAAGACTGCTTGTCATCAGGATATACAAGAGAGGAAATAACGGAGTCATTATACCCCAGGAGGAAAATAAGAGGGAAATATTTGTGACAGATGGCAAATTGAACGAGGTCTGCAAGACCGCCATTCACTTTCAGATATGCCAAAGGAATACCCCTATATTTATGTTAAATGATAAGGTAACTAATGGTTTCACTTATCTCAGCAAATACCACTTAACCAGATATGTGAGTCCCTTTGACTATAGTTCCCCAGACTAAATGCCGGGAATTTTATCTAGCATCCTATACTTCTTGCCTGACCTGGTCTCTTGGCTGGCTTCTTGGTTGGAGTATCCTTTCTTTTATTTTGCACAGCAGGAGAATAAGGAACTCCAGAGGATGAGCTGTTCTTTCGGAAATGCTCTTTAAGACCTTTGATAGATCGGTCCAGTTGACTGGATCGAATTTGGCAATATACATTCATGAAATCTGGGGGAAAAAAAAAATGAAGGGAGGAAATTGTCAAGGTAAAATCAAAACAGACCACTGCTCCATGTCCAGTGCCAAGCAGCTGGAAGCAACATCGGTCAGGATGTCACTGTCGGCAGCTGCAGTGTTCACGTTTTGTCTGAGTGGAGCAAATACTTGACGAAGTGTCAGCACTATAGAGAATTAGCTGCCTCTGATCTTCAGCAGTGCTCACATGATGCCCTCGCCAGTTATTTCCATCTCCTACATCCTATCCCAATATATAGTGGGTGTAATAATAATAATAATAGCAAATTCCTGCAATTAGAGATGGAATTTAGTTCTCCTGATATAGCCATGTCTGTTACCACATGTGCAGGCCTTTGCAGCTTAGGTATCTATGGTCACGTATCCATGGCTAATTAGGTACTTAGTTGCTCGTGGCCGTAACCATGGATGTCTAAGCTGCAATGCCCTACACGAGGTAAAATACATGGCTGTATAAGGAGAACTATACTATATTTCTATTTGAAGGTATTTGCAATTTTTATTATTACACCAACTACATATTGGGATAGGATCTAGGACAGGGTTTCCCAACCACCGTTTCCAGCGGACCTGGACCGGGCCGTTGTCTCTGTACCAGTCCACGTGCCGCCGCAAACCAGCACTGCACACTGAAAGTATGCTCTGCAGCGACTCAGAGCTGCCCGCTTCCCCACCCCTCAGTGACTTGCTCCTAGCAGACACTATTATGAGGAACGGTGTAGATGTACGGTAAACCACTGGCCAATCAGAGGCCAGCAGCTGCCAGCCAATCAGAGGCCGGAAGCTAACATCGTCACATGACGTTGCATGTGGGTCTCTGATTGGTTGGCAGCTGCTAGCCTCTAATTAGCTGACGGGTTACCGTACATGCACTGCTTCTGAGGCAGGGAGCTGAGAGCAGCGCTAAAATAAATATGGCACAGCAAAGACTTAAGGACCGGTAAGAATAGTGTGTGTGTGTGTGTGTGTGTGTGTGTGTGTGTGTGTGAGAGTGAATATGTGGGTGGTTTTTCTTTGCAGGTACTATAATTGGCGGCTGCATGGGGATGAAAAGGGATATTGGGGGCTGCAAGGGAATAATGGCGATATTGGGGGCTGCATGGGGATGATTGGGATATTGGGGGATGATGGGGATATTGGGGGCTGCAAGCAGATGATAAGGATATTGGGGGCTGCAAGCGGATGATGGGGATATTGGGGGCTGCAAGGGGATGATGGAGCTGCAAGGGATGATGGGATACCATATTGGGGGCTGCAAGGGGATGGAAAAATAAGACATCCCCTGAAAATAAGATATATCGCATCTTTGGGAGCAAAAATTAATATAAGACACTGTCTTATTTTCGTGGAAACAGAGTGCTAAACTCCAACCCTCTCCATAGACCTGCCCCATATGACAAAACACCCACCCCTGTGACACCCCACCCTGTTGGGCAATTGAAAAATGGTCTTGCATGAAGCCGGTCCCTGGTGTAAAAAAGGTTGGGGACTACTGATCTAGGAGATGAGAATACCCCATTAATCTCAGCAGACTGGTGGGGGCAGTATCAATCTGGGAGATCTTTTTTTTTTTAAGGGATATACTAGTGGACAACCCTTTAGCCTTTGGTGAAATCCCAGGAACTTACAATAAATAAACTTTTCTATATTATTATTATTACTAGATGGGTGCCCTATCTCATCAGGAGGGCGGCGGCCATCTCTCCCCCCACCACCCTGTGGGGACTCCTCCCCACGCCTTTTCTCTCTCTTCCCCCCGTGTGCTCTCACCTTTGACCTGTCTCCCCCTATGCGCTCTCTCTCTCTCCCCTTTGTGCTCGCTCCTTTGACTCGTCTTCCCAGGTCGGCTTTTCCTCCCTCCGTGTGCTGTCTTCTCCCCTTGCGTGCTCTCTCCTTTGAGCTGTCTCCCCATGTGTGCTCTCTCTCTTTCCCCCCTGTGCTGTGTCTCTTCCCCTGTATGTTCTCTCTTACCTTTCTCTTCCCCCTGTACACTGTCTCTGCCCCCCTTTGTGCTGTTTTTCTCTCCCCATGTGCTTCATCTCTCTTCCCCGTGCTCTCTCCCCCATCTATTGTCTCTTCCCTAGTGTTGTGTCTCCCTCCCTGTGATGTCTCTTTCCATGTGTTATCTCTCCCCACCGGCTTTGTCTCTTCCCCGTGCGCTCTCTCGCCTTGAGCTTTGTCTCCCCCCTCGCCCCCGTGCAGTGAGCACAGGCGCAGTCACTGTGGTCGTCGCCATCTGTAACTGGGAATGCACGCTGGGTACGTGCATGCCCAGTTACTGAAATGGTGTTGTTTGCGGCGGTAAAGTTTGGGATAAGCGGTGACGAAGTGTCCCCGCGGTTTCGGGTGGGTCGAGTGCAGGCCGTGGGCACCGCTGACAGTGGTGCACAATGGGCCATTAACACAAGTGGCCGCAGCGCGTGAGGTCAAGTCATCAAGACGTCGGAAGTGGATGACAGACGGGATAAGGTAATTATATAGATAAATAGCGCCATATATTCCAAGGTGCTTTACATTATTATTATTTATTTATTTATATAGCGCCATTAGGTTTCATGGCGCTTTACATGAGGATGAGGGAGACAAGAACAAGTACACTAAATCTAGGCGATCAGAACGTACAGGTGCAGAAGGGGCAGGGACCCTGTCCATGAAGGCTCACAGTCTAAGAGGGGCGGGTTAGGAAACAGTAGGATGGGGGAATGTTAGGTATGGGGTGGTCGCCTGGGTCTCATGGCAGATTGTAGGCTTTACGGAACAAGTGAGTCTTCAGGTGATACTTGAAGCTAATCAGGGTAGGAGAGTGTCTGACGTGTTCGGGCAGGGAGTTTCAGAGTAAGGCAGATGCCCAGGAGAAGTCCTGGACTCGGTTGTGCGAAGAGGTGATGAGGGGGGAGCAGAGGAGGAGTTCTTGGGAGGAGCGGAGGTTGCGTGAGGGTAGGTATCGGGAGACCAGGTCGGAGATGTATGGTGGGGCCAGGTTGTGTATGGCTTTGTACGCCATGGTTAGTGTTTTGAATTGGGATCTCTTGGAGACGGGGAGCCAGTGAAAAGCTTGGCAGAGGGGGGAGACAGGGGAGTAGCGGGAGGACAGGTAGATTAGTCGGGCAGCAGAGTTGAGGATAGACTGGAGAGGTGTGAGGGAGTAAGCCGGGAGGCCATTGAGAAGGAGGTTGCAGTAGTCAAGGCGGGAGATGATAAGAGCATGGATGAGTGTTTTAGCGGTGTCGTGGGTGAGGAAGGAGCGGATCCGTGAGATGTTCTTGAGCTGGAGTCGGAGGGATGTGGTGAGGGCCTCGATGTGGGGCTTGAAGGATAGGGAGGAGTCAAGGATTACCCCGAGGCACTTGGCTTGGAGGACTGGGGAGAGGGCGCAGTCGTTGATGCAGATGGATAGGTTGGGAGGTGGGGTGGAATTTCTTGGGGGGGGGGGGGGAAGACTATGAATTCAGTTTTGTCCATGTTGAGTTTAAGGAAGCGAGCAGAGAAGAAGGATGAGATGGCGGAAAGGCATTGTGGGATTTTCGAGAGTAGGGAGGTGATGTCAGGGCCGGATAGGTAGATTTGGGTATCGTCGGCGTAGAGGTGGTACTGGAGGCCATGGGACTCAAGAGTTGACCAAGGCCGAGAGTGTAAATGGAGAAAAGTAGGGGTCCCAGGACCGAACCTTGGGGACTCCGACAGAAAGGGGGTAGGGTGAGGAGGAGGTGTGGGAGTGCGAGACGCTGAAGGTCCGGTCCGCTAGGTATGAGGAGATCCAGGAGAGGGCAAGGTGGGTGATGCCAAGGGATTCCAGGATCTGGAGAAGAAGGGAGTGGTCAACCGTGTCGAAGGCGGCAGACAGGTCAAGGAGTAGCAGGATGGAGTAGTGGCGTTTGTTCTTGGTGGTCAGTAGGTCGTTGGTACCTTTGGTCAGGGCTGTTTCGGTGGAATGGGGGGTCGGAAGCCGGACTGTAGGCGGTCGAAGTGGGAGCACGAGGAGAGGCGAGAAGACAGTTCGTAGTGGACGTGTTGTTCAAGTAGCTTACAGGCAAATGGGAGAAGAGATATGGGGCGATAGTTAGAGACAGAGGTAGGGTCAAGTGAGGTTTTTTTTAGGATGGGCGTGATTAGGGCGTCTTTGAAGGCCGAGGGGAAGGTACCAGTGCTAAGTGAAAGGTTAAACATGTAAAAAGGGGTATACTAGAGGGGAAAGCACCCTGCCTGTGAAGGCTCACAGTTTACAAAGGATGGGTGAAGAAACAGTAAGTGAGAAGAGAGGACCCTGCCCTGAGGGCTCACAGTCTAGAAGGGATGGGTGAAGATACAGTTGGAAAGGGTAGGGCTGGTTATGCGGCGGTATAGTGGACTAAGGGTTACTGCAGGTTGTAGGCTTGTTGTAAAATGGAGAAGGGGTCTTCATGTTCCTTTTGAAGGTTTCCATAGTTGGTGAGTGTCTGATTTGTTGAGGCAGAGAGATCCAGACTAAGGGGGATGCATGGGAGAAATATTGAATGCGGTTGTGGGAAGAGGTGATTAGAGAAGATGAAAGAAGGGGATCTTGTAAGTATCGGAGGCTGCGTGCAGGCAAGTACTTGGAGACCATATCACAGATGTACGGAGGAGACAGGTTGTGAATGGCTTTGTATGTCATGATTAGGGCTTTGAACTGGAGTCCTTGGGCAATGGGAAGTCAGTGAAGGGCTCGGCAGAGGGTGGAGGCTGGGAAATAGCGGGGAGACAGGTGGATTAGTCAGGCAGCAGAGTTTAGGATAGATTTAAAGTGTAAATTTCATTGAAAAACAAAACAATACTGCACTGGTTGATAATGATGGGTCACATAGCAGCTATGATAATGCTTTTTTGTGCCATATATGACTTATTTTCTCACATATTTCTGTGCTCTTTTAAAAACTGCATTTTATGACTGTGTGGGCATAGCCAGCACTGTGTGTGTATTTCCATAGCTTCTGAAAGCAGGCTGATAGTGAGCTGTGTGGTGAGCCAGCAAACAAGAGGTTAGCAGAGATTGTGATGGAGCTGTGTGGAGCCAGATGAAAGATCTTTACTTGGCACAAGCTACTGAGGAGTTTGCACTGATCCTGACCTTTTGGTATTGCTTAACAACTGTGCTGTACGCTGAGCTAATATGATACATTATTTCCTCACCAGCTGCAGTCAGCAGTGTAGGCCATGCCCCCTTTCCCTTATATTGTTACATGCCCATATTCACTGTGAAGAAGGATCTGACTGATAATAAACATATGTCTGCTTCACACACAGTGCAGTGTGGACCCCTTGTGGAAGGTTTATGAATGGTTGTCAACCAAAATTTTGTAATGAAGTATATTTGAATGTTTAAAATCAATTCCTCTGCATTATTATTAAATAAAAATTTAAACAGCAGTTGTGCTTTAAGTGTGCAATAAAGTTAGAGGAGAGGCCACAGAGCAGGAGGTTGCAGTAGCCCTGATTCAAAAAGGTCTTTTTGAGGTCCTCAAGATGATTATCTCTATCTGTGGGGTTGGAACATATCCGATTGTATCTGATGGCCTGGCTGTACACAATAGAGTTTTTTATGTGTTTTGGATGAAAACTGTCCCATCGGAGATATGTTGGACGGTCAATTGGCTTCCGATACAGGGATGTCTCTATTACATTGTTCTGTAGCTTAATGATGGTGTCCAGAAAGCTGATTTCAGTGCAGGAGTAGTTGAGTGTTAACTTGATGGTGGGATGAAACTGATTAAAGTGTTCATGGAACATCTTCAGCTGTTGCTCAGACTCTGTCCAGATGATTAAAATGTCATCGATACAATGGTAGTAGGCCAAAGGCCTGATAGGACAAGAGGACAAAAAGTCACCTTCAAGCTTGGCCATTAAAAGATTTGCATATTGTGGTGCCATTTTGCTTCCCATTGCTGTACCAGTCTCCTGTAAATATATGTTGTCGTCAAATATAAAGTAGTTGCATGCGAGGATGAATTTTTTAAGCTTCACCACAGAGTCAGACTGCAGAGTGAGCAGCCATTGATTTTGATGGATGTTGGGGGGGGGGTTGAAGGGGTTGTCCAGTCTAAGCTGATAAGTCCGCAGTCCTCCCAGCACTCACATGGTGCGCTGCGAGGATTTTCAGTTTCTAATCCGGGAATGGTCTGTAGTTATGCGTTATTCATGTTCCTTGCCAGAGCCCCCACTAGTGGGGGCAGCCTTGCCCAATACAAGTGTATGACGCAAGGCCACGCCCACTAGGCAGCTCTCTGCACTAGTCAGACTTGTCCACGCCATACCCTTGTATAGAGTGAGGCTGCACCCACTAGTCGTGTTGTTGCTGTGAATATGCATATAACATAATTTCGGTCTGTTTCTGGCTTAGAAACCAGCGAATGCTCGTAGAGCAAAGTGTAGGTGGTGGGAGGATTGATAAGTCTGCATTCACATCGAGTAACTGGAGAATTATCAGTTGAAGACCAGACAACCCCTTTAAGTGAGGAGGAAGAAAAATGACAGACATTGCGGAATTTTGGTTAGGAAGGAGTTGATGTCAGGTGCAGAGAGGTAGATCTGCATGTCAGCAGCATAGAGGTAATACTGCAAGCAATGGGAGTCTATGAGCTGTCCCATGTTGAAGGTATAGATGGAGAAGAGCAGGGGTCCAAGAACTGAACCCTGGTGGACACCAACAGATGAGTGGTGAGATGAGGAGATGGTATGGGAGACGCTGAAAATACTGTCCTTAGAGCCATGTCTGTGATGCCAAGATATGAGAGAATCTGTTGTAGGAGAGAATTGTCCAAAGTGTCGAAGGCAGAGGACAGGTCCAAGAGAAGGAGGGACAGAGTGGTGCCGCTTTCTTTTGGCAAATTTTAGGTCTTTAGTGACTTTAGTTACTGTAGTTTCAGTGGGATGATGCCGTCAGAAGCCAGATAGTAACTGGTCAAAGAGGGAGCAGGAGGAGAGGTGGGAAGACAGTTTAAGATGAACATGCTGTTTCAGAAGTTTTGAGGCATAAAGGAGAAGTGATATCAAGCGATAGCTAGACACAGAGGATGGGTTGGGGGAGGGCTTTTTGAGGATAAATATGATCGAGTCATACTTAAAGGATAAGAGAAAGAAACCAGTTGTTAGTGTTAGGTTAAAGAGATGAATTAAGGTCTGAACAAAAACTATGGTGAGGTTGGTGATGAGGTGGGGCGGGAGCAGGTAGAGCACACAGGTGGTGAGATGTGATCTGGAGAGTAGAGAGGAAAGTCGATCTTCTGTCATGGTAGAAAAGCTCATTTTGGAGGAAGAGGGACGAGACGTTGAGGAGGGGCTATGGGGGCTGTGGGCCAAAGAATACACTGATGTTATCAATCTTCTGCTTGAAGAAAGAGGCAAATTCTTCAGTTGAGACGAGAGGTGATGGAGGACATGCTAGACGATGGAGGAGAGAGTTGAAAGTGTTAAAGAGCTGATTAGGGTTGTGAGATAGGGAGGATATGAGAGATAAGAATTAAGTTTGTTTTGCAGCAGTGAGTGTGGACTTGAAATAGGAGAGTGACAGGTCGCATGTGATGAAGTACTTGGATGAATGGGAGCTCTTCCATCTCCACTCAGCAACCCTGGAAGCAAATCTCAGTTCTTTAGTCAGGTTGATGTGAAAATATCCATACTATACTAACTTATAGGTGCCATACATTTTGGTGTTGAAACATTTCCATACAGATGCCTAAATAACAATTCTATACAGTCCCACCATCAACATTGTGACACATATTATACTGTTCACTGCTAAGTAGCAGTAATATACAAGTATCAAGTAGCACTAAGACTTATGCACATACCACCATACAGTGCTACCACCTGGGAATCCTGCTTTAACAGAGGTTTGTGATGCACAAGCACCATGTGCAGCTTTTAAAAGTTTAATCTAAATTTAAAAAAATGGTATAAGTACCCTCAGAAAAAGAGAAAATGAATCAGAAAAAGAGAAAATGAATCATGCAAAACATGTCAGTGTTTATAATAACCAGAACCATTTCTTACCTTGGTTCCTCCCGTATTCCACCAACCACTGGGAAATACAAATAATATCCTGCAAGATTCCCTCTGGAAGATGCTCCAGCACCCCTTCCTCCTGCCCTTCTATCTCTTCATCTGTACCAATCAGGTCCAAGATAAGAATGGGAGGAACGGGCTTACTGTGTCTCTGCAGGAGGTTCCGGAACTCAGCATCCAGGGATTCCTTACCCCTTTCAAATAGTGATTTCTGCAAATACAAGCAAAAAAATTATTAAAGCCTATGCTTGAATCAGGTTGTGATTACACCACAGTTACAGTGTGAAATGATAACTACTGAACTCATCCACGCCTGGTTGGCTGAACATGCTTATGTCATCAACAACAACCCCTAAAGAGGACCTGTCATCCGGCATTATAATGTTTATTACAGGAAATACTTTTATGTAAAATATCGGCAGCAGCTTTTCTTAGAAGTTTATGTTGCGCTGTTCAGTTGACAGCTCAGTATTACTAGCTGTTCTATCATTTGCTACAAGTGTCAAACTGTGAAGGGTCACAACCCTATTGCCAAGAGGGCTGAGAACACCCAGTTGTCCATTTCAAATAAACTTCTAAGAGTAAAAAAAAAAAACAGGAACAGAGCTCTAAGAAAAGATGCTACAGAATGAATTTATGGACAATTAAAGTAGACAGGTACTGTTTAAATATGATGGCAATCTGACTTAAAGGGGCTGTCAAGCACTGGGCAACCCCTTCTTAATAGCACTTGATACTTAAAGGGGAACTCCAGAGAGATAATAAAATATTTGTACAGTCTCTGCACTCCGATACTACAATGCTGAGCTGCCTGTTACACCTGCATAATGTTTAGAACTCCTATAAATCACTTATTCACTAACTGCTGCTTACCAGTCACCACTCTCATAGGGGACAATATGTCATGCTCTCCCCCCTCCCTCTCAGATAGCTTTATCGCATCCAACACTTCCTCAATCTTCATTCAATCACGTGGGCGTGACATCACAACAGGTCCTTTGCTAAGCTGGTAGTCTGGAGATATCTTTCTGTACAGAGAGTAGGTTGGGAGACCTGTGTTCATAGGACCTTACGTGACATCATGCCCATGTGAATGAATGAGAAAGTGTCTGTACTCAGACGTGCCAAATCTTTCTAAGAGGGAGGGGAGAGTGCTGCTCAGTCAGGCATGACATATTTTTTGCTCTGGGAGTGGTGACTGGTAAGCAGCAGTTAGTGAATAACTGATTCATATTAATTCTAAACAAATGTAACAGGCAGCTCAAAATTATAGTCTATGAGGTTTGTCCCAGTGAATGAGCAGCAATTCCTCCATTTGATCTGAAATGTGTAGGCTCCAGTTATGGCTGTAGTCATCCCATGACACCTAGTCATGTGACCACTGTGGGAAACAGTTCTGACACCTTTGTAAGAACATTGGAATGGGAACGAAGGATTGAGGGTTCATTGAAGGGTGCGATAGATATAATTAATAAATTTGGTTTGCTGTCTGGGTTGCAAATTAACTGGGACAAATCTCACATCCTGAGAGTAGATGCTCTAGATGGTTCAGATGTTGAACAGGTGGAGCGTACACAACTCAAACTAGTAAAGGAATTCAAATATCTTGGTATCAACATAGCACTACCAGTGAGGGACTATCTGCAATTGAACATAAACCCGATAGTTGGGAAGTTAAAAGATAAAGCGTCTACGTGGAGTAAAATGCACCTCTCGGTGGTGGGGCGTACCATCTTACTTAAAATGGGGCTCATGCCCAAATTGTTATATGCCCTACATAATTCCCCGGTGTGGATTCCTCAGCAGATATTCCAACGTGTCAATACTATCTTTAGAGATTTGGTGTGGGGCAGGGGACAGCCTAGGATCAAACTGGAGACTCTTCAAAGGCCAAAAGAGGAGCGAGGTTTGGCATTACCAAATTCATGGATATATTTTTGGGGGCACAGTCCCAGCATATTAGAGGGTGGGCACAAAGGGCAATAAAGGGAACTATTCAGGAAGTTTTGGAACGGCATCTTAAAATACACCCCTTGGTAATGGGTTTAGAGTCAGGGTTGTTTAGACGGATGGGTAAAAAATACCCGACATGTGAATTAGTATATAAAGTATGGATGAGAGTGAAGAAGGTTAGAGGATTGACGGGTCTGACAATGTACACTCCGATATGGGATAATGAACAGCTATGCGAATTCTATAAGATGGGTGACCTTAAACACTGGGAGACGAAGGGAGTGCAGTTTGTCTATCAACTGATGAATGATCAAGTCCTCAAAACTTTAGCAATGCTGAAGGAGGAATTTCACTTGTCAGACAGACACAGCTACCAGTATATGCAGGTTAAACACGCAATCCTTCAACAGAGGAAAAAGGGGACCATGGTTATCCAGAAAGATATTATCCTCGACTACATCTGCAAAAAGGGGCGTACTAAAAGGGTTATATATGAGATTTATGCCGCTCTGCTTCACACCTTTTTGCTGAAATACCCTGTTGTGGCGAAGGAAAGATGGGAGGCAGACGTTGGTAATATAGAGGATCACAAATGGGAGTCCATCTTAGAGTACATTCCCAAATTATCTTTGAATGAACCGGCTAGAATGTCCCAATTATTTCTTGTACATAGGGCATACAGATCACCTGAATTTTTCTATAAAATAGGGGTGCGGGAGACCTCGGAATGTACGAGATGCGGAGCTGAAGCTGCTGGTATCCTACATGTCATGTGGGGGTGTCCACATATTTTGGGTTTCTGGTCTGAGGTGGCTGCCCTCATTGGGAATCGCTATCACTGTATAATTCCTAGAGATCCAGTGGTCTGCTTGTTGGGATATGTGGAAGAGGTGGTGGGCACTTACCGTATATTGCGAAACTAGCAGTTGCCAGACTCTTGTATGCTTCTAGAAAAGTCATAGCTAGATATTGGGTGCGAATGGAGCCTCCTACTAAACAGGAATATATATGTCAAGTAGACTACCGTATATACTCGTGTATAAGCCAAGTTTTTCAACACAAAAAATGTGCTGAAAAGTCCCCCCCTCGGCTTATACACGAGTCACTAACGAACAAGCACTTATGTGCTTGCTTTAAATGGCTCCTCACCCCCTCAAAGCCTCCCTCACCGCTTTCCTCTGTCCTCCTGTCATTTCATGCCTTGTGCTGCCCCCCCCCCCCCCCCCCCCCCGTTGAGCATCTTGTGCCCCTGCCAGTCACCGCCATCCTCCAGCTCTCGGATCACATCTCCCCCCGCTGTGCCATAACCAGATTGCTCCCCGGTTACAGCCATCCTCCTGCTCCTGGCTGTGCAGTGCGGGTACCGGCCCGGATCCCACCCCAGTTACAGTACCTGCATCCTCAGACCTCTCAGGCGTGCGTTCCCGGTCGCCCCGCCGTTTCCGTCCATCCTCAGTCTCCCGCGCTCCTGTGGTTCCTGTGCAGTAACCTCAGAGGGCCCGGATCTCTCCACCTCATCTGCACTGTATTGATGGGGCGGCCTGTATCCCTCCGCCCTGCTGTAGTAAGGGGGCGCCCAGTGTCCCTCCGCCCTGCATAGGTTATGTGTCCAGGTCAGCACACACCCAAAAAGTCCCCTGTGTCCAGACATTGACCTAATACAAGGTGTGGTCACAAGGGATTTTAATTACAGTGCCTGGCCCTAAGAGGAAGGAGGTGAGGCACCATTGTAGTAATGTACCGTGTGTTTAGTTACGGTAGCATAATAGAGCAGGGGAAAGAATACAGCAGGGAAAGTGCTGGGTTATCAGGGAAAGTGCTGGTTTGTCAGGGAGAGTTACTACAGAGTTACCATAGTTAACTGTTTCTATTTGAAATAAAAGTTCAAAATTTTATTCGTATCCATTTTCATTTTTGAAATTTTTCAGTACCGGTAGCTGCTGCATTTCATACCCTAGGCCAGTGATGGCGAACCTATGGCACGCGTGCCAGGGATGGCACGCAGAGCCGTTTTCCCTGGCACGCGGCGTCGCCTGTCACTGCAGCTTTGAACTGCCGGCATGATGGCGCCGGCAGTTCAAAGCCGTGTCGGATCGGAGGATTCTCTTTCCTCCGCATCTCCGACACTCTCCAAGCTCCGCCCCGCCGGCGTCACATGACCGCGCGGCGTCACATGACCGCGGTGTCACATGACCGCGGTCATGTGACGCTGGGACGGAAGACGAGAGGAGAAGAGGAGCGGTGAAGGCGGGAGTACTAGGTGAGTATGATTTTTTTTTTTTTATTTCAAGCCACGGTATAATGAGGGGCAGAATGGACACAGACATGAGGCTGACAGGGGGGCAGGATGGACACAGAAATGAGGCTGACAGGGGGGCAGGATGGACACAGACATGAGGCTGACAGGGGGGCAGGATGGACACAGACATGAGGCTGACAGGGGCAGGATGGACACAGACATGAGGCTGACAGGGGGGCAGGATGGACACAGACATGAGGCTGACAAGGGGGCAGGATGGACACAGACATGAGGCTGACAGGGGGGCAGGATGGACACAGACATGAGGCTGACAGGGGGCAGGATGGACACAGACATGAGGCTGACAGGGGAGGCAATGGACAACAGACATGAGGCTGACAGGGGGGCAGGATGGACACAGACATGAGGCTGACAGGGGGCAGGATGGACACAGACATGAGGCTGACAGGGGGGCAGGATGGACACAGACATGAGGCTGACAGGGGGCAGAATGGACACAGACATGAGGCGACATGGGGCGATGGACAGCATGAGGCTGACAGGGGGCAGGATGGACACAGACATGAGGCTGACAGGGGCAGGATGGACACAGACATGAGGCTGACAGGCAGGATGGACACAGACATGAGGCTGACAGGGGCAGGATGGACACAGACATGAGGCTGACAAGGGGCAGGATGGACACAGACATGAGGCTGACAGGGGGGCAGGATGGACACAGACATGAGGCTGACAGGGGCAGGATGGACACAGACATGAGGCTGACAGGGGGCAGGATGGACACAGACATGAGGCTGACAGGGGCAGGATGGACACAGACATGAGGCTGACAGGGGGCAGGATGGACACAGACATGAGGCTGACAGGGGCAGGATGGACAAGACATGAGGCTGACAGGGGCAGGATGGACACAGACATGAGGCTGACAGGGGGCAGGATGGACACAGACATGAGGCTGACAGGGGGCAGGATGGACACAGACATGAGGCTGACAGGGGGGCAGGATGGACACAGACATGAGGCTGACAGGGGGGCAGGATGGACACAGACATGAGGCTGACAGGGGGGCAGGATGGACACAGACATGAGGCTGACAGGGGGCAGGATGGACACAGACATGAGGCTGACAGGGGGGCAGGATGGACACAGACATGAGGCTGACAAGGGGGCAGGATGGACACAGACATGAGGCTGACAGGGGGGCAGGATGGACACAGACATGAGGCTGACAGGGGGGCAGGATGGACACAGACATGAGGCTGACAGGGGGGCAGGATGGACACAGACATGAGGCTGACAGGGGGCAGGATGGACACAGACATGAGGCTGACAGGGGCAGGATGGACACAGACATGAGCTGACAGGGCAGGATGGACACAGACATGAGGCTGACAGGGGGCAGGATGGACACAGACATGAGGCTGACAGGGGGCAGGATGGACACAGACATGAGGCTGACAGGGGCAGGATGGACACAGACATGAGGCTGACAGGGGGGCAGGATGGACACAGACATGAGGCTGACAGGGGGCAGGATGGACACAGACATGAGGCTGACAGGGGCAGGATGGACACAGACATGAGGCTGACAGGGGCAGGATGGACACGAGACATGAGGCTGACAGGGGGCAGGATGGACACAGACATGAGGCTGACAAGGGGGCAGGATGGACACAGACATGAGGCTGACAGGGGGCAGGATGGACACAGACATGAGGCTGACAGGGGCAGGATGGACACAGACATGAGGCTGACAAGGGGCAGGATGGACACAGACATGAGGCTGACAAGGGGCAGGATGGACACAGACATGAGGCTGACAGGGGGCAGGATGGACACAGACATGAGGCTGACAAGGGGCGGATGGATGGACACAGACATGAGGCTGACAAGGGGCAGGATGGACCACAGAGACATGAGGCTGACAAGGTGGGCAGGATGGACACAGACATGAGGCTGACAAGGGGCAGGATGGACACAGACATGAGGCTGACAGGGGGGCAGGATGGACACAGACATGAGGCATGACAAGGGGGCAGGATGGACACAGACATGAGGCTGACAGGGGGCAGGATGGACACAGACATGAGGCTGACAGGGGGCAGGATGGACACAGACATGAGGCTGACAGGGGGGCAGGATGGACACAGACATGAGGCTGACAAGGGGCAGGATGGACACAGACATGAGGCTGACAGGGGGCAGGATGGACACAGACATGAGGCTGACAAGGGGCAGGATGGACACAGACATGAGGCTGACAAGGGGCAGGATGGACACAGACATGAGGCTGACAAGGGGCAGGATGGACACAGACATGAGGCTGACAGGGGGCAGGATGGACACAGAGACATGAGGCTGACAAGGGGCAGGATGGACACAGAGACATGAGGCTGACAAGGGGCAGGATGGACACAGACATGAGGCTGACAAGGGGCAGGATGGACACAGACATGAGGATGACAAGGGGCAGGATGGACACAGAGGCATGAGGCTGACAAGGGGCAGGATGGACACAGACATGAGGCTGACAAGGGGCAGGATGGACACAGACATGATGCTGACAAGGGGCAGGATGGACACAGACATGATGCTGACAAGGGGCAGGATGGACACAGACATGATGCTGACAAGGGGCAGGATGGACACAGACATGATGCTGACAAGGGGCAGGATGGACACAGAGACATGAGGCTGACAAGGGGCAGGATGGACACAGAGACATGAGGCTGACAAGGGGCAGGATGGAGACAAGAGGGGCATGAGGGTGACAAGGGGCATGATGGTGACAAGAGGGGCATGATGGTGACAAGAGGGGCAGGATGGTGACAAATAAGAGGGGCATGATGGTGACATTAGGAGGAGGCATGATGGTGACATTAGAAGGGGGCATGATGGTTACATTATTACAAGAAGGGGGATGATGTTGGCTTTATTACAAGGAGGGGGCGTATTACTGCAGGATGGGGACATTACCACAAGGGGACAGGGATCGACAATACTACAAGGGAATAAGGCTGGAGACATTACTACAAGAAGGGAGTTAGGATAGGGACATTACTGCCAGGAGAGGGTCAGGATGGAGCAAATAACTACAAGGAGAGGGTCGGGATGGAGCACATAACTACAAGGAAAGGGTCAGGATGGAGCGCATTACTACAAGTAGAAGGTCAGGTGGAGCACACTACAACAAGGAGAAGGTCAGGATGGAGCCCATAACTATAAGTAGAAGGTCAGGATGGAGCACATTACTTCAAGGAGAAGGTCAGGATGGAGCACACTACAACAAGGAGAAGGTCAGGATGGAGCCCATAACTATAAGGAGAAGGTCAGGATGGAGCACATTACTTCAAGGAGAAGGTCAGGATGGAGCACATTACTTCAAGGAGAAGGTCAGGATGGAGCACATTACTTCAAGGAGAGGGTTAGGATTGAGCACATTACTACAAGGAGAGGGTCAGGATGGAGCACATTACTACAAGGAGAGGGTCAGGATGGAGCTCATAGCTACAAGGATAGGGTCAGGATGGGGCACATTACTACAAGGAGAGGGACAGGATGGAGCACATAGCTACAAGGAGAGGGTCAGGATGGAGCACATAGCTACAAGGAGAGGGTCAGGATGGAGCACATAGCTACAAGGAGAGGGTCAGGATGGAGCACATAGCTACAAAGAGAGGGTCAGGATGCAGATACTACTACAAAATAGGGACCAGGATTTCAGTATGAAATTTGCTTGCTCTGTCTAATATTCTGCGTTTTTCCATACAGATCAATCCACCTGCTGTTTCTAGAAAGGGCAATGGCAGCGGCTCAGCTTCAAATGTCCAGTACACATGAGCTGTCTGACCACTGCCGAAGAGAAGAGAAGACTGCAAAGGTAAGTTTAAAATCAATTAATTGTTACAATAATTGAATTGATCATCAATGTTTCAGGACTACATGCCCTGTACAGTGAAGAGAGTTAGCATCTGCTGGCTCTCCCCCCTGTGCAGCGCTTGTGATAGATAACCACTGCTGTAATTTAGGTTAAATTACAGTGTTGGCACTTCGCCATAAATAATTTTGTTTTGGGTTGCAGTTTGGGCACTCGGCCTCAGAAAGGTTCGCCATCACTGCCCTAGGCCTATACGCGAGTCAATAACTTTTCCCAGCTTATGGGGGCAAAAGTAGGGGGGTCGGCTTATACACGGGTCGGCTTATACACGAGTATATACGGTATGTGGTGCAGATGGAAGAAAAAATCTATCATAAACGTAAAAACGCCAAGCTATGTGATAACTTGTGGGCAGCGTGGAAGGTGTGATTGCTGAGACTGGAAAGGATGTTCCGGCAGAGTCAAGACTAAGGCTATGTGCACACTGGCCGGGTTTGTGCAGGTTTAGCCGCGGAAACCGCCGGTCGGTTTCCATGAGGTTTATGTAAATTTATGTTAATCCAAAAGCGGCTTTTGGGTTAACATATAAACCTATGGAAACCGACCCCCGGTGTGCACACACCGGCGGTTTCCACATGCTCATCCGTTGCTAACCCGCTGGGTTCCCAGCGGGTTAGCAAAGAATGAGCATGTTCTATAATCCGGCCGGTTCTGCAGCGGCTGCAAGCAGAATCATGTGCTGCTTCCAGCCGCTGCAGAACCGCCAGCGCTAACCCGCTGTGCACTCGCCGCACACCTGCCGCACATACCCGACAGGAAGCCGGTGGACGGCTCCGGAGCTTCCTGTCGGGTCCGCCCAGCCGCCGACGACCCTAACCCGCTGTGCACCCGACAACGTGTGCACATAGCCTAATGGCGTGTAAAGGGTCATAAGATGTTTAGCGTGATTATTGATCATATCTTATATATATTGCTTAAAATAAAAAATGTTGCTGTCTGTAAAGGGGGGTGGGTGGTGAGGGAAGGGGGCTCCTTTATATTATCAAAAATGGACAATTGTGGATATAAAGTTGTATGTTATTACGGTAACTAAAAAGGATTGAGGGTTTTTTCTATTTAATGCTGCAACCTGGGACTAATAAAAAGGTAGTGGATGGGCAATGCAGCCATGATGCCCCTATGCATACCTAGTTAGTTTAACAAGCAAAAAGAAGACAGGCGATTTCAGGGTCAAATATATGTGAGAATTCTTTATTTAGTAAAGACGTGCTGTATCTAGGATAAAATTGGGGAACATACAAAATATAAAAACCACACTACATGTATGGACATAACAATACAGGAATTATCATATAAGCAATTGTTATTCACAAGGTAGGGTAAAGTCCAGAAACGCTTTTCTCCAAATCCTATATCTCTGAAAGCAATTCCAATATAATCTGTAAATGCTAGATCCTTTTAATGCAAACTATAACACTTCTCCATATCATATATCCCACACATCTTATGTGGATTGCTTTTCTATCCCATAGATAGCCTCAATGTGCAGCTAATTCAAAGGTCAATAGATTCAAAATCCCAATGACATGGGGAAGAACCATACAATTCAAGGAGCCATATCTTATCTGATAGCAAGCAGGAGTACTAGCAATAGGACAGAACAAAAGAGAGCTCTCTATATCAATAAAACTGGATAGAGCGTATATCACATGTTGCAAACATGTAATTACCTTAAGGTGGGGTCACACGCGGCGATCTCGCCCGCGACATCGCCGCAAAGTGACGTCACAGCGAAGTCGCGGGCGATATTGCAGGTGCGTCGCGCTGTGTGACAGCGCGACGCAACTGCAAATTATCGCTAGTCGCAGGTTGACAGGTTTATGAACATGTTCATAAACCTGGCAACCTGTGACCAGCGATTAGGCTGGATCGCGCCGTCTGACACTGCTGGCGGCGCGATCCAGCCTATATCGCAGTGTTGTTAAGGATCGCTCGCTGGGCTGAGCCCAGCCCAGCGAGCGATGGCTCCGCCCACATCGCCGCCGCGTCACCGGCACCGTCGTGCCGTGTGACAGCTGGCCTGCGATGTCGGAAGCGAGCGTGCACCTGCACGTCGCTTCCGACATCGCAGGCCAGATCGCCGCGTGTGACCCCACCTTTAGGCTGCTTTCACATCAGTGTTTTGCACTGATCGCGGCAGTTGCGGTGAAAAAAATGCAACTGCCGCAATTACCGCATAAACGGCCGCACTTGCGGTTCACCTGCGGCAAGCCACATACAATGTCTATGGGGTTTGCGGCAGGTGCAGGGCAGTTGCGGTTTCGGCACTTGCGGCAGGTGCGTTTTTTTCGCGGCTCTATCTTTCACATATATAAACATATATCCACATACCACACAGTTTATCCATAATTAGGTTTATAATAAATACTATCCAAATTCTGTGCATTATAAATCTATAGATGAATAGGCAGAATCTTTTTCTTTCTTTTTTATATTATATTACATATACCGTATATACTCGTGTATAAGCCGACCCGTGTATAAGCCGACCCCCCTACTTTTGCCCCAAAAATCTGGAAAAACCTATTGACTCGTGTATAAGCCGAGGGTGGACCCCAGCACAGGTATACAGCCCCCAGCAGTGTGGTATACAGGCCTCCCCAGTGGTAGTATACAGCAGCCCCAGTGGTAGTATACAGCAGCCCCAGTGGTAGTATATAGCATCCCCAGCAGCCCCAGTGGTACTATATAGCATCCCCAGTGGTAGTATATAGCATCCCCAGTGGTACTATATAGCATCCCCAGTGGTAGTATATAGCATCCCCAGCAGCCCCAGTGGTAGTATATAGCATCCCCAGCAGCCCCAGTGGTAGTATATAGCATCCCCAGCAGCCCCAGTATATAGCAGCCCCAGCAGCCCCAGTGGTAGTATACAGCAGCCCCAGTGGTAGTATACAGCAGCCCCAGTGGTAGTATATAGCATCCCCAGCAGCCCCAGTGGTAGTATACAGCAGCCCCAGTGGTAGTATATAGGAGCCCCAGCAGCCCCAGTGGTAGTATACAGGAGCCCTAGTGGTAGTATACAGGAGCCCAAGCAGCCCCAGTGGTACTATATAGCATCCCCAGTGGTAGTATATAGCATCCCCAGTGGTACTATATAGCATCCCCAGTGGTAGTATATAGCATCCCCAGCAGCCCCAGTGGTACTATATAGCATCCCCAGTGGTAGTATATAGCATCCCCAGTGGTACTATATAGCATCCCCAGTGGTAGTATATAGCATCCCCAGCAGCCCCAGTGGTAGTATATAGCATCCCCAGCAGCCCCAGTGGTAGTATATAGCATCCCCAGCAGCCCCAGTATATAGCAGCCCCAGCAGCCCCAGTGGTAGTATACAGCAGCCCCAGTGGTAGTATACAGCAGCCCCAGTGGTAGTATATAGCATCCCCAGCAGCCCCAGTGGTAGTATACAGCAGCCCCAGTGGTAGTATATAGGAGCCCCAGCAGCCCCAGTGGTAGTATACAGGAGCCCTAGTGGTAGTATACAGGAGCCCAAGCAGCCCCAGTGGTAGTATACATCAGCCCCAGATGTATATACAGCCCCAGAGGTAGTATACAGCCCCAGTGGTAGTATACATCAGCCCCAGAGGTATATGCAGCCCCAGTGGTAGTATACAGGAGCCCAAGCAGCCCCAGTGGTAGTATACATCAGCCCCAGATGTATATACAGCCCCAGTGGTAGTATACAGCCCCAGTGGTAGTATACATCAGCCCCAGATGTATATACAGCCCCAGTGGTAGTATACAGCCCCAGTGGTAGTATACATCAGCCCCAGAGGTATATGCAGCCCCAGTGGTAGTATACAGGAGCCCAAGCAGCCCCAGTGGTAGTATACATCAGCCCCAGATGTATATACAGCCCCAGTGGTAGTATACAGCCCAGTGGTAGTATACAGCCCCAGTGGTAGTATACATCAGCCCCAGAGGTATATGCAGCCCCAGTGGTAGTATACAGCCCCAGTGGTAGTATACAGCCCCAGTGGTAGTATACAGCCCCAGTGGTAGTATACAGCCCCAGTGGTAGTATACAGCCCCAGTGGTAGTATGCAGCCCCAGTGGTACTATCCAGCAGCCCCAGAGGTATATACAGCCCCAGTATTAATAAACAGCCCCCCCCCCTCCTTATCATGGCCCCTCAGGCTGCGGCAGCTGTCAAAATAACAAACAGTTTATACATCACCTTCCGACGCAGCTCTGCGCTCCTCCGGTCCTCTGCCCTCCGCTCGCCGGCTGCTTCTTCTTGTTGTGCCGACTTCTGTGACCGCGCGCAGGAAATGACGTCATCTCCTGCGCCCGGTCACATGACACCGGCACAAGAAGAAAGAAGAAGCCGGCGAGCGGAGGGCAGAGGACCGGAGGAGCGCAGAGCTGCGTCGGAAGGTGATGTATAAACTGTTTGTTATTTTGACAGCTACCGCAGCCTGGGGGGCCATGATAAGGAGGGGGGGCTGTTTATTAATACTGCGGGACGCATATTAAGGAGGGGGGCTGTGCAGTGCAATATGCACGGCATCCCCCCGCCGTTGATGGACGGGGGGATGCCGTGCATATTCATTGCACTAATGAGGCGGCCCCACGTGACCGCTGCGGTCACCGCGGCCCCCTCCTGCCTCCTCCAGCCCCCGGTCACAGCCCCCCCCACAGCATTACCGTATAGACCCGTGTATAAGCCGAGGGGGGGACTTTTCAGCCCAATTTGTGGGCTGAAAAACTCGGCTTATACACGAGTATATACGGTATTATTAGATATATATATATTATTTATTGAATTAGCTGCACATTGAGGCTATCTATGGGATAGAAAAGCAATCCACATAAGATGTGTGGGATATAGGATATGGAGAAGTGTTATAGTTTGCATTAAAAGGATCTAGAATTTACAGATTATATTGGAATTGCTTTCAGAGATATAGGATTTCGAAAAAAAAGTGTTTCTGGACTTTATCCTACCTTATGAATAACGATTGCTTATATGATAACTAGCTGGGTGCCCGATGCACATGCATCGGGATTCTAGCAGAGCGAATCTCTGACTCGCAATGGCCGCTTCGCGGCCAATGCTTCGCGCTGCTAAGGCGACTCGCCATGCCCGCTGCGCGGGCATAGCGAGTCGCCTTAGAACTGCTCGCAATGGCCGCTGCGCGGCCAATGCTTCGGTCGTATCCACATGACGACATTGACTCGCAGCGTGAGCGGACTCAAAAGGGGCAAAAATCCCATTCGTGATTATATAATAGATTCCTGTATTGTAATGTCCATACATGTAGTGTGGTTTTTATATTTTGTATGTTCCCCAATTTTATCCTTGATACAGCACATCTTTAATAAATATTCTCACATATATTTGACCCTGAAATCGCTTGTTTTCTTTTTGCTTGTTAAACATGTTTAATTGCGATGGGTCATGAGATATAGTAATCCGAATTTACCCCACAAGATAATATCTGTGTGACACTATTGATGTGAACATGAGGTGGGTGTTGCTACTGTGGATATATTCAGTTATACCTAGTTAGTGTAAACATGGGGGGATCACAGACTCCATTCTAGAGATTGTTTTGTCCCAGTAATCATGGCTGTGTAGTTGGTAAGCTAAACATCCAACTTCGACTCAAACTTCACTAAAATGGACAAAGACTCCACGACTCCGACTCCACAACCATGGCTGTGAAGTCTGTAAGCCAAACATCCAACTCAGACTCCTCAATTTTCCTGAAACCAACTACGACTCCACCCAAAATTGACACCGAATCCACAGCCCTGGCCAGCAATCAAACATTTTCTACCTAATTAATTGCTAGGCGATGTATTTTATGATAAAAAATGACCCTTTAAACAGGGTTGTTGCTTGCTAAAAAAATTAAGTTAAATGTCATAAAATCCCATGAGCTGTCCTAAATCTGCCACTGTTTTCTGCTGCTTCACTGTATTGCAGATATTGCAGGGATTTGTTGCTTTTGGAGTGCAGTATGTGAAATTTCTGCTTGTAGTCCAACAGGGTATTTCTGCATAGTCTTATCTGGGGGTGGTGGAGGGGCCGTGTCTGAGATTGCCAGATCAGCTGCTGGGCTGTGATTGGTAGAGTTTAGGAAGGAGGGGTGAAAGTGCATGACCCAAGTGGAAACTAAAACCCAGTTGGACTGCAATGTAGAGATTTTACATACTGTGCTCCAAAGTCAACAAATGTCAATATTTCTGCTTTGGCTTCTGCTTTGCAGCCTACCTGGAAGCTCCTTCAGCATTTTCTCATAGGTCATACGCTTACAAGCCTCCCTCCTTCACAGATGCAGGCTAGCAGGGTCCGACATTGCCAAGCTGTGATTGGCAGCATCCGGGAGGGAGTGGTGAAAGCAAATACACTCAGAGAAAAGACAATTGTAGTTGTACTATTAAGCAGAGATTTCCCTCCAAAAGCCACAAATAGGAGCTCAAAAAAGAGCAAGAGGCAGATTCAGGAGATCTCAAGGATTTTTAGATTAGGATTTTTTAACTCATATTTACTGTGCAAATGAAAGGCCCTTTTTAATTACAGAATAGGTTTTATAATCAGCAGATAAACACCTACAGATATCAGCTGTGCATGTAACATACCACTCGATTTAATTCAGGGCTGTCTGGATTGTTGTCTTGAAAATACTCTACTGCCTTCTGAATTTTGGCAATGCAACTCAGGTATTCCTCCAGTCGTCCTGATGGTCTAGAAAAAGAACAAAAAGAAAATTAATATCTAAAGTCCATAAACTCATACACACAAGGAAACTGAAAGAGCAATTCTTTGGCATGTCCATCCTGTAATTGCTTTCAGTGTGAGGTGTTTGTGTATTAGCCGTCTAACTAATTTTTACTATAGTGCGGGAACACATAAAATTCAGTATTACATCAGAGTCAATTTGTATAGAATGACTGAAGAGTCTATGTGAACAGGGGTCACTCATGAAATTTCTAATTAGTAAGAAAAAAGGGGGCGAACAAGTATGTTGTACTCTGTGTTGATCACAAATTACAGAGGTATTTCAGGCGCCTCATTATTAACCCCTAGACGACAGCCTAACGTCTACAGACGTCCGAAAAACAGGGTACTAAAGCCCAGCCTTACGTCTGTAGACGTCGGGCAGGAAATAGCCCTGTAGCGCCGCCCCTGGAGCTAATACCTCTAGGGTGTCAGCGTACCGATTGTAGCTGACACCCTAGAGAGTAGTAATTAGCTGTTTTTGTACCCGCACCTGTAATGTGATGACCGGTAAACACCGTTTACCGATCATCACATTACAAAAGTGAAAGTGCTTTGTGCAAAATGCTTTCACTTTGATCCGACATGAAAACACATGTCGGATCAAAGTGATCCATTAACCCCTAAGGCCCCTAAAACCCCCTGTGCCTGAGATTACCCCCCTTACCCCCCCACCCCTCCCCCAGACCATCTCAAAATGGCGGCGCATGTAAAAACGCGCCGCCTCCCCTGCAGCTGCATGCGATCTGACATGTCACAAGTCAGATCGCATGACTGACACATCCCCCTGTGCCCCCCAACACTTTCTGCAGCCTCCGACCCCCTCCAGCCCCCCATCTCCAGCTCTTCCAGCCTCGCTCCTCCTCGCTCCTCCAACCCCGCTCCTCGCTCCTACAGCTTCCCTCCTCCGGTCCTCCAGCTTCCCTCCGCTCCTCCAGCCCCGCTCCTCTGATACCCACAGCCCCTTCCTCGCCCCTCCAGCCCCGCTCCTCTAACCCTCTCCTCCGCTCCTCTTACCCGCTCCTCCGGCTCCCCTCCTCGCTCCTCCGGTCCCGCTCCTGCAGCACCGCTCCTCCTGCTTCCCTCCTCCTCTCTCTCTCACCCGCTCCTGGATCCTGGAGTCCCGATCCTGGGGTCCCGCTCCTGGATCCTGGAGTCCCGATCCTGGGGTCCCGCTCCTGGATCCTGGCACCAGCAGCAGTCTGTCTCCTCTTCTGTGCGCGCAGCTGTGTGAGCTGCGCGCACTCTCAGGGGAATGATAGGTCATGAACTTACAGAGTTCATGACCTATCATTCCCCTGGGGTCACACAGGGGTTAAGTGATCTTCATGGTGATCTGCTTTAGAGATCATGAAGATCAGTTACCCCTGTGTGGTCCCTGGATTGTGATGGGCCATGACCTTAGAGTTCATGACCTATCATTCCCCTGAGGTCAAACAAGGGTTAAGTCATGAACTCTGTAAGTTCATGACCCATCACAATCCAGGAGTCACACAGGGGTACCTTTACACGCCGTAACCGTTGAGAGAAATATTGACGGCGATATGTCGCCTTGCAATAATCGCCGTCAAAATCTCTCCCAATTGCAGCGTGTAATTGGGAAATTTGGCGGCGATCTGTCGCCTCGCCACGGTCGCCTGATCTCTGTGCACTGCTCTGAAATCAGGCGACCGTGGCGAGGCGACATATCGCCGCCAAATTCCCCAATTACACGCCGCAATTGGGAGGGATTTTGAACGGCGATTATTGCAAGGCGACATATCGCCGTCAATATTTCTCGCCGCGGTTGCGGCGTGTAAACGTACCCTTAGAGATTATTATGAAGATCCGTTAATCTCTGTGTGACCCCAGGATCGTGATAGGTCATGAACTTACAGCGTTCATGACCTATCATTCCCCTGGGAGAGTGCCTTATTATAGCATATGGGGGATGCCCCCATATGCTATAACACCGAGAAACATCGCGGGACCGCCCACTGGACTACGTCGGACATCACCGCCCACTGGACTACGTCGGACGCCACAGACAAATAAAGATGGGGTCTAAATTGTGTTTGTTTTTTTTTCTAATAAAAAAATCTTTCTCTGTGTTGTGTCTTCTTTACAATTTACTAGAGATTCCTAATGGCGGGTCTAACATTGGCCCTATATTATGAATCTCGGGCTTAGTGCCAGCTGCCAAAAAGCTGGCATTAACCCCTTATTAACCAGTCTGCCACCGCTACACGGCAGCTGGAAGAGCTGGATACAGCGCCAGAAAATGGCGCTTCTATGAATGCGCCATTTTCTGGGGCGGCTGCAGGCTGCAATTCGCAGCGGGGGGGGGGCCCAGAAAGCTTGGGCCTCCCTACGCTGAGGATTCCAGCCCCCAGCTGCCTAGTTGTACCTGGCTGGCCCAAAAACATGGCGAAGCCCACGCCGTTTTTTTTAAAAATTATTTCATGAAATAATTTTAAAAAAAAAGGGCTTCCCTATATTTTTGGTTTCCAGCCAGGTAAAACTAGGCAGAAGGGGTTGGTGGCAGCCCGTAGCTGCCTGCTGTACCTGGCTGGACCAAAAGTGTGGCGAAGCCCCACGTCATTTTTTCTAAAAAATTTAATAAAGAACTACTAGAAAAAAAATGCAGGAGAGGAGACGACCAGGACACGGTGTCTCCGGATCTTGTGCACATGCTCTAAGGCTGCTTTCACATCAGCAGCTTTTGCCGATCGCGGCAGATGCGGTGAAAAAAAAGCATCTGCCGCGATTACCGCATAACCGCTGCACTTGCGGCAAGCCCCATGCAATGTCTATGGGGCTTGCGGTAAGTGTGCGGCAGGTGCGGCAAGTACGGTTTCGGCACTTGCAGCAGGTGCAGCCGCGAAAAAAAAAACGCGGTCAGCCGTGTTTTTTTTGCTGCCGCATCTGCCGCAAGTGCTGATACTGCACTTGCCGCACCTGCCGCAAGCCCGCATAGACATTCTATGGGGCTTGCCGCAACTGTGCCGCAAGTGCAGCAGTTATGCTGTAATCGCGGCAGATGCGTTTTTTTTTACCGCATCTGCCGTGAACGGCAAAAACCGCTGATGTGAAAGTACCCTAAAAGTGAGAAATTGTGTGAAAAAAAGAAAATGTTCAATATGACGTTATCAAATTCTGTGAAGTAGCTGTAGCTTCAAAATGCTCACTATACCACTAGACATAATCCGTGAGGCGTCTAGTTTCCAAAATGGGGTCACTTGTGGGGGAGCTCCAATGTTTAGGCACACAGGGGCTCTCCATACGTGACATGGTGTCCGCTAACTATTGGAGCTAATTTTCCATTCAAATTGTTAGCGGACACCATGTCGCATATGGAGAGCCGCTGTGTGCCTAAACATTGGAGCTCCCCCACAAGTGACCCCATTTTGGAAACTAGACCCCCCAAGGAACATATCTAGATGCATAATGAGTACTTTCAACCCTCAGATGCTTCACAAATTGATCCATAAAAATGAAAAAAGACAATTTTTGTGGAAAAAAAAGTACTTTTTCATTTTTACGGATCAGTTTGTGAAGCACCTGGGGGTTCAAAGTGCTAACTATGCATCTAGATAAGTTCCTTGGGGCGTATAGTTTCCAAAATGGGGTCACTTGTGGGGGAGCCCCAATGTTTAGACACACAGGGGCTCTCCATACGTGACATGGTGTCCGCTAACAATTGGAATTGTAAGTTGATACTATGTCGTGTATGGCGATCCCCTGTGTGCCTAAACATTGAAGCTCCCCCACAAGTGACCCCATTTTGGAAACTAGACACCCCAAGGAATTTATTCAGATGCATAGGGAGCACTTTGGACCCCCAGGTGCTTCACAAATTGATCCATAAAAATGAAAAAGTAATTTTTTTTCACAAAAATCTTCTTTTATTTTCATTTATGGACTAATTTGTGAAGCACCTGGGGTATGAAAGTGCTCACTATGCATCTAGATATGTTCCTTGGGGGGTCTAGTTTCCAAAATGGGGTCACTTGTGGGGGAGCTCCAATTTTTAGGAACACAGGGGCCCCCCATATGCGACATGGTGTCCGCTAACAATTTGAATGGAAAATTAGCTCCAATAGTTAGCGGACACCATGTCGCGTATGGAGAGCCCCTGTGTGCCTAAACATTGGAGCTCCCCCACAAGTGACCCCATTTTGGAAACTAGACATCCCCTGGAATTTATTTAGATGCATAGTGAGCTCTTTGAACCCCCAGGTGCTTCACAAATTGATCCGTAAAAATGAAAAAGTACTTTCTTTTCACAAAAATCTTCTTTTATTTTCTTTTATGGACAAATTTGTGAAGCACCTGGGGTATGAAAGTGCTCACTATGCATCTAGATATGTTCCTTGGGGGGTCTAGTTTCCAAAATGGGGTCACTTGTGGGGGAGCTCCAATTTTTAGGCACACAGGGGCTCCCCATATGCGACATGGTGTCTGCTAACAATTTGAATGGAAAATTAGCTCCAATAGTTAGCGGACACCATGTCGCGTATGGAGAGCCCCTGTGTGCCTAAACATTGGAGCTCCCCCACAAGTGACCCCATTTTGGAAACTAGACATCCCCTGGAATTTATTTAGATGCATAGTGAGCTCTTTGAACCCCCAGGTGCTTCACAAATTGATCCGTAAAAATGAAAAAGTACTTTCTTTTCACAAAAATCTTCTTTTATTTTCTTTTATGGACAAATTTGTGAAGCACCTGGGGTATGAAAGTGCTCACTATGCATCTAGATATGTTCCTTGGGGGGTCTAGTTTCCAAAATGGGGTCACTTGTGGGGGAGCTCCAATTTTTAGGCACACAGGGGCTCCCCATATGCGACATGGTGTCCGCTAACAATTTGAATGGAAAATTAGCTCCAATAGTTAGCGGACACCATGTCGCGTATGGAGAGCCCCTGTGTGCCTAAACATTGGAGCTCCCCCACAAGTGACCCCATTTTGGAAACTAGACATCCCCTGGAATTTATTTAGATGCATAGTGAGCTCTTTGAACCCCCAGGTGCTTCACAAATTGATCCGTAAAAATGAAAAAGTACTTTCTTTTCACAAAAATCTTCTTTTATTTTCTTTTATGGACAAATTTGTGAAGCACCTGGGGTATGAAAGTGCTCACTATGCATCTAGATATGTTCCTTGGGGGGTCTAGTTTCCAAAATGGGGTCACTTGTGGGGGAGCTCCAATTTTTAGGCACACAGGGGCTCCCCATATGCGACATGGTGTCTGCTAACAATTTGAATGGAAAATTAGCTCCAATAGTTAGCGGACACCATGTCGCGTATGGAGAGCCCCTGTGTGCCTAAACATTGGAGCTCCCCCACAAGTGACCCCATTTTGGAAACTAGACATCCCCTGGAATTTATTTAGATGCATAGTGAGCTCTTTGAACCCCCAGGTGCTTCACAAATTGATCCGTAAAAATGTAAAAATAAATTCTTTTCCACAAAAAGTTTCTTTTTTCATTTTTATGGTTTCATTTGTGAAGCACCTCGGGGTTCAAAGTGCTCATCACCCATCTAGATAAGTTCCTTGGGTGGTCTAGTTTCCAAAATGGGGTCACTTGTGAGGGAGCTCCAATGTTTAGGCACACAGGGGCTCTCCATACGCAACATGGTCTCCGCTAACAATTGGAGCTAATTTTCCATTCAAATTGTTAGCGGACACCATGTCGCATATGGAGAGCCCTCGTGTGCCTAAACATTGTGGCTCCCCCACAAGTGACCCCATTTTGGAAACTAGACACCCCAAGGAATTTATTTAGATGCATAGTGAGCACTTTGAACCCTCTGGTGCTTCACAAATTGATCCGTACAAATGAAAAAGTATTTTTTTTTTCACAAAAACTTTCTTTTGTCCTCAATTTTTTACATTTCACATGAGCAACAGGATAAAATGCATCCTAAAATTTGTTGGGCAATTTCTCCTGAGTACACCGATACCTTATATGTGCTCATAAACCACTGTTTGGGCGCATGGCAGGACTCGAAAGGGAAGGAGCGCCATTTGACTTTTTGAATGGAAACTTAGCTCCAAAAATCAAATGGCGCTCCCTTCCTTCTGAGCCCTGCCGTGCGCCCAAACAGTGGTTTATGACCACTTATGAGGTATCGGTGTACTCAGGAGAAATTGCCCAACAAATTTTAGGATGCATTTTATCCTGTTGCCCATGTGAAAATTAAAAAATTGAGGCTAAAAGAACATTTTTGTTGGAAAAATTAAAATGTCCATTTTTTGTTTCCACATTGCTTTAGTTCCTGTAAAGCACCTGAAGGGTTAATAATCTTCTTGAATGTAGTTTTGAGTAGCTTGAGGGGTGCAGTTTTTGGAATGGTGTCACTTTTGGGTGTTTTCTGTCGTGTACACCCCTCAAAGGGACTTCAAATGTGATGTGGTCACTAAAAAAATGGTTTTGTAAATTTTGCTGGAAAAATGAGAAATTGCTGATGAACTTTGAACCCTTATAACGTCCTAACCCCAAAAATTTTTTTCCCCAAAATTGCGCTGATGTAAAGTAGACATGTGGGAAATGTTATTTATTAACTATTTTGTGTCACATAACGCTCCGGTTTAACAGAATAAAAATTCAAAATTTGAAAATGGTGAAATTTTCAAAATTTTTGCCAATTTTTTAATATTTTCACAAATAAACGCAAAAATGATCGACCTAAATTTACTACCAACATGAAGCCCAATATCTCACGAAAAAACAATCTCAGAATCGCTCGGATCCAATGAAGCGTTCCAGAGATATTACCTCATAAAGGGAGAGTGGTCAGAATTACAAAAAATGGTCCGGTCATTAAGGTGGAAATTGGCTCCGTCACTAAGGGGTTAAACCTTACTTGACTCAGTATCTATCCAGTCTTTGTCATTTTCATTTTTTCACTGATAGTTTAATTAATGAAGGTGTATTGCCCATATTATATGTATGGTACTTTTCTTGTGTTTGTTTAGGTTAAGAAAATACAAGAAAAGTTCTTTGTGAAAAAGAGATCTCAGGCAATGGTATGGATGTGATATTACTGCTCTTTGACCCAATACACATCATAAGTTATTCCTTATTCCAAGGCAAAGTTGAATCCGGTTGCCATCTTCGGTTGATTAATTATACTTAGGACGGGCTATGACATACCGTATGTGCAGCTAGCTCAGCTGTACAGCGACCCGTAGCAGAAGGGAGCACTCCAAGGTTTTGGAGGGCCGATGCTTATGTTAGCTCACTGCAATCTCAATATAATAACACTGGATGCTAGGGTGTGTGTGTGTGTATGTGTGTGTTGTGGGTTCACAGCAACAGTTTACAAAACCAAATGCCACATCTGGAATCAGCTACAGGCCTTTTATCTGTTTAAAAGTTGATGGATTAATGAGTGAATAGCCCGTGCAGCCCATTAAAGAGCTTTTGAGATAATTGTCCAATTACCTTTGGTCCCTTGAAAAAGAGGCAGTTGCATATTAAAGAGCTGTAATTTCTAAAATCTTACTCTAAATAGGATGTGAATACCCTCAAATTAAAGCTGAGAGTCTGCACTATAAGACCATATTGTTATATAAACTATATCTTGAATATGTTTTGGTAAACCGCAAAAATGCCAAAACTTGTGTCACTGTCCAAATATTTCTGGACCTAACTGTATGAATATTGCATGTTTGTGTTCCTGTGTACTGTGCATAATTGTTACATATTTTATATATGAAAGTGAATGTTCTTGTTTATAGACTGTAAGGTTGCGAGAAGGGCTCTCACTCTATTTATCGTTGGGTTATGTGTTACTCTATAATGTCTTAGTGTCTGAACATGTCCCCTCTAATTTGTAAAGTGATGTAGAATATGATGGCTCTATAAAAAGAACATTATCATTATTATCAGTATGCAAGCATTTGTGTAACATTTGGAAGTCATCTATAGGATAGGTGATAATTTCCTGATCGCTAGGGTTCTGGTCGCTTAGACCCCCCACTGATCCAGAGAACCGTAGCTTTGAAGATCACTGTATGAATGAATAGGTGGTCAATCATGCACCCCATCCACTCCATTCATTCTATAATGGGACTGACGAATCCTCGGTGAGGATCACAGCAGTCACACCTCCAACCCCTTTAGTACATGGTTAGAGTATTATGGAAAAGGAGGAACCTTTGTGGTCAGTGTCCACCTTTGTTCAGTTCTACTAGTCTGATTTCGAGACTACATGCTGTCATAGGTCATCTAGAGCATGAAGTAGTGATGAGACTGAATGGGTGACAACAGCTGGATGCACAGGACTTGGCGATTGCTGTGCAAATATTGATTTACATTTTAGAGCAGTGAACAGCAAGCAAAAATTACCACTGCAATGAATCCAATGCTTATAATAGAAGAGATCACCAAGGTATTCAAATTACTTTAAAGGTACCGTCATACAGGGACATATCGCCGGCGATGTTGCCGGGGATCGCGGGAGCGCGCATCCCTGACAACATCGCCGGTGAGATGTCACACTGAGCAACTTACCGGCGATGTCGCCGGCTAGTTGCCGCGGCTATCGCTAGCTGGGTTGCCCAGCAACCCAGCAAGCGATCACTCGCAATGTTGCATATAGGCGGAATCGCCCGCAACATTGCAGGTTGCCGCGTTACACAGGGCGATCAGGCATGATCGCCTGACTAACATCGCCAGGTTTCCCAACATTGTTGGGAAACCTGGCGATGTGACTCAGGCGATTCATCACCTGATTATCGCCCTGTCACACGCGGCAATTCGCCGGCGATGTCGCCGCAACCTGGCCACGCCCCTCGGTTGCCGGCAACATCGCCGGCGATATCTCCCTGTGTGACGGTACCTTGAGGGAAAATCTAATTGGGAACTGTTAAGTATTCTCCATTCGGTTTTAACACATACTAATAGTCCTTAAAAAATTAATAATATGAACGTCTTGACAGAACTCGAAAGTTGCACCATTCATCCTGGAAATGCACAACTGGACGTTATGATTCCTTTTGTCAAAAGACTGCTGAAATACCACCAGAGTGTGTAGGGAAATGTCTCAAGGACAAAGGTAGCGGTAACAGTCAATTTAAACATAGATGTCCAGAAAGATTAGCAGAGGAATGACAGAACATTTACTAAAAGAGATATGAATAAAAAAAAAACTCCAACTAATGTGAATGTGGCAAAAGGAGAATTTCCCCCAAACTACAAAACGATAGGTCATTTCTTTGCTTTGGCCCTTTTAGGTGATGAAATTGTATTTTTACATTTTTTTAACAGGAGTTCTTTTCTGCCATATTAAGGACTTATGGCTACTGAAAGAAATCTAAGATCCTGGTCCATTTCTTACCCATCTCTGATGACCTTTTCTGTCTCTGTGGCCACGTGGTAGTAACTAATTACATGATCCAGACATGAGAGAGTGCTATCCACATTTTCCTGCAGCCGCTGTAGGGTCTCTGTTTGCTTGTGGACTGGAATGATAGAATTTTCCAATTTCATGAGTCGACTTTCAAAGGAAGAAAGGATGGACACCTGCACAGGAATAAGAAAGACAAAGCTAATGGTTAGTGAAGTCATGAAAGGTCTTTGTATTTCAGATGAAACCTACTTGTGCTCTTTAGACAGAGGTCAGATAAAGGCTCATTTGACCCTCAGCTATTCCTTCCAACTTCCCCCTCCCTACAAGATTTCTCAAATCAAATGGGTTCCCTTTCTTTCCTCTGACATATGCTGCTGGTAGAAAAGTAGGAGCATCTAGATAATCATCAAGCGGCCGTCACATGCACAGATATCTCTTGCGATATTGTAAGTGATCACGTGCACGCGCGATCGCTTAAAATATCGCTCACATCGCTGGTGAGATGTCACACAGACAGACTCACCAGCGATGTGGATCCGCGATCTCGCTGGTAACTATGGTACACATCGGGTAACTAGGAGCCGCGCGTCGCTTAGTTACCCGACGTGTACCATAGTTACCATCTCCCAGCATAGGCTCTGCCGCTGGGAGATCGCTCATCGTGGTGTCATACACCACGATGAAGCAGATCGCTAAATCGTAAATCGCTAGATCTGAGGTCCGGACCTCAGATCTCGATTTTGCGATTTGATCAGATCTCGCTCGTCGTATCCTGCCGTCACACGCACAGACATCGCTCACGCGATGTTTACTCTGCCGCGTTCAAGCGATATCTTGCGCGATATCTGTGCGTGTGACGGCCGCTTCAGATTGATATCCAGTCCTGTTAATCTAACGTGTATCATCATCTTCACAAATGCATTCAAGGTTCTTAGACACTGTTCCCATCTGCAGTCCAGATTTGGTCATATTTTGAACCCTTCCCCCTAAAAAAGGAGATTTTTATGTACTCACCATAAAATCCTTTTCTCTGAGCCTCTAATTGGGGGACACAGGACCGTGGGTGTTATGCTGCTGTCCACTAGGGGGCCACACTAAGCTGAATCTGAAAGATATACAGAAAAAGCTCCTCCCCTGCAGTATATACACCCTGGCTAGTGCATACCCAACCAGTTTTGCGACAAGCAGTAGGAGATACATTTATAAGCCTGAAAAAGGCAACCAATGAGAAACTCAATGAACTATAGAAAACAACGGCCCGAGACATGGCAACAGGGAGGGTGCTGTGTCCCCCAATTAGAGGCTCAGAGAAAAGGATTTTCCGGCAAGTACACAAAAATCTCCTTTTCTCCATCGCCTCATTGGGGGCCACAGGACCGAGGGACATCCTAAAGCAGTCCCTGGGTAGGCACAGAAATACGAGAAGGGCTGTCAAAGAAGCACCTCCTACAAGTGGGCTACCGCCGCCTGTAGAATACGCCTGCCTAGGCTGGGCTCTGCTGAAGATTGAGTATGGACCCTGTAGCGCTTCACAAACGTATGAAGACTGGTCCAGGTAGCCGCTTTACAGACTTGCTCAGCCGAGGCCTGGTGTCTGAGAGCCCAGGATGCACTGACTAAACGAGTAGAGTGAGCTTTAATGCCAGCAGGAACAGGTAAACCATGCAATTGGTATGTGTGCTGAATCGTTGTCTTAATCCATATGGCCAAGGTGGCCTTATAAGCTGGCATGCCCTTTCTTTTACCCTCTGAGAGAATGAACAGGGTGTCGCACTTTCTGAAGGACGCTGTCCTAGAAACATAGTACCGAAGAGCTCGGACTAGGTCCAGAGTGTGCAGAGCCTTTTCCACACGGTGCACAGGAGCCGGGCAAAAAGATGAGAGTGAGATTTCCTCATTCAGGTGAAATGAGGAAACTACCCTAGGAAGGAATGATGGTTCAGGGCGGAGCCCTATCTTGTCCTGATGAAAAATTATGAAGGGTGCCTTGCAGGATAGCTCTGCTAGTTCAGAAACAGGGGGACCTCCTTGAGGGGCTCAAAGGGAGGTTGCTGAAGAGTGTCCAGAACCAGATTAAGATCCAACACCTCTAAGGGTCACCGATAAGGCGGAACTAGGCGGGAGATTCCTTGGAAAAAAGTCAATCTGAGGCTTGACCGCGAGTCCTCGTTGTAACAGCACCGACAATGCTGAAATCTGTCCCTTGAGGGACCCGAGAGAAAGACCTGCATCTAATCCAGATTGAAGAAAACTCAAGATGACTAGAAGGGAAAACTGTAGCAGTGGATATTTCCGTGAAATGCAGTCGAAGAAAATCTTCCATGTTGGATGGTAAATGCGAACTGAAGCAGGCTTCCTTGCTCATGGTAGCAATGACTTCTGGGGAAAACCCGGCCCGAGTCAGAACCCAGGTCTCAACCGCCACACCATTAATTTCAGGGCCGATGAGTTTTGGTGGGAGAGCAGTCCCTGAGTGAGTAGGTCCGGACTATTCAGGAGACGCCAAGGAGTGTCGGCGAGGAGCTGAACCAGGTCGGCGTACCAAGGGCGTCTGGGCCAATCTGGAGCAACAAGTATGACAGGGACGCCCTCCGTCTTGATCTTCCGTATGACCCTGGGAATTAGGGGTAATGGAGCAAATATGTAGGGAAGGCGGAACTGACTCCAGGGTTGGACTAGGGAGTCCACTCCTATTGATTGTGGATCGTGAGATCAGGCCATGAACTTGGGCACCATGGCTTTCAGGAGTGAGGCCATGAGGTCCACAACTGGAGTCCCCCAGCAATTGCAAATTTGTTGAAAAACTTCTGGGTGCAAGGCCCACTCTCCTGACGCAATGCCTTGACGACTGAGGAAGTCCGTTGCCCAGTTGTCGACTCCTGGGATATGTACTCCCGACAGTAGAGTTGGTGGACTCTGCCCAGTGGAGTATGGGTTCCGTCTCGAGCATTGCGTCGCCGACTGCGGGTACCTCCATGGTGATTGAGATATGCTACCGCTGTAGCATTGTCCAACTGGATCCTGATGTGACGACCCGCTAGGAGATGGTGGAAGGATTGTAGAGCCAGGAATATAGCCCTAATCTCCAGGAGGTTGATGGGAAGCTTGGATTCCTGACGCGACCACCTGCCTTGTGCTGTATGCTGACGGTAAACAGCTCCCCAGTCAAGGAGACTGGCGTCGGTGGTCAGTATCTCCCAGCGCCGTTGGCAGGAAGGATCTCCGCTGCCCTGGGGGAGCGACTTGTCCCTTCAACCACCAGTGGAGAGATTGTTTGGTCGTAGCGGATAGGCAAAACGTCCTGTCCAGAGTGAATGGATTCCCGTCCCAGGCCCTGAGTAGAGCCCTTTGGAGAGGTTAGAGAATGAATTGGGCAAAGGGTACTACCTCCATTGCTGCCACCATCTTGCCAAGGACTCTCATCCCGAACCGGACAGAGTGAGGCGCCGGGTGAAGGAGGGTACGAACTCCTTGTCGCAGAGCACGGGATTTGTCCTGAGGGAGAATCACTGATCTGCGGTAGGGGTTGAAAGTCATCCCCATGAAGGTAACTGATTGACTTGGAATTGGAGAAGATTTCTGCAGGTTCACCAGCACTCCTAGTCGTCTGAGGGTATCCACAGTGATATGAACGCTGCCCTCGCAAGCGCGGATGGAAGGCGCCTTGACCAGGTGGTCGTCCAAATAAGGGAGAACGACTATTCCTCGGGAGTGGAGTATGGTCATGAGAGCTGCCATGACCTTGGTAAAACACTCTTAGAGCTGTGGTGAGTCCGAATGGCAGAGCGATAAACTGAAAATGTTCGTCGTTGATGGCAAAACGTAGGAATCTTTGGTGACCCTGGGCAATTGGAATGTGCAGGCACGCGTCCTGGATATCTATGGAGGCGAAGAACTCCCCTTCCTCCATAGACATGATGATAGACCGGAGCGATACCATGCGGAAGTGCGGGATGCGGAAGAAGTTGTTGAGGTGCTTTAAGTCTAATATGGGTCGTACGGATCCATCCTTTTTGGGGACCACTAATAGATTTGAATAGAAACCATTGAATTGTTCGTGTTCTGGAACTGGGATGATGACTCCCTTCTGAAGTAACAAGTCTATAGCCTTGAGAAAGGCCCGGGCCCTTGACGAGGATCAGGGGGGAAGTGATGGGAAGAAACGTCTGGGAGGGAGGGAGGTAAACTCTATTTTGTAGCCTGAAGACACCAACTCTCTGATCCATTTGTCTTCTGTAGTAGCAAGCCAGACGTGCTGAAAAAGCGAAAGTCTGCCGCCTACCTTAGAGGTGTCTTACGCCAGGAACAGGGAGTCAGGACCTATGTGACCTGGATCCCCTGGTCTTGGGCCCCCGTGATCTGGACTGCCAGGTGGTATAGGGCTTTTGTGAGGATTGTGGGCCCTTATCCCTTCGCAGTGAGCGGTTGCCGGCCTGAGACAGGCGAGACGTCGACCAGCCAAACAAGTTCAGAAAGCAGCGGAAACGCGTTTGCTGGCGCCGTGCAGGGAAACATCTTGGTTTATGCTGGGGAAGAGAGTTACTCTTACCCCTGTGGGATCCGAAATTAGTCTGTCCAGAGTACCCTGCGGTTGGTGATGGCATTGGATGCGGCAAGTGTGGAGCAGTTGGCCACATCAAGGCATGCATGCATAAGGTATTCCCCAGCAACGGATATTTGGGCTGCTAGATCTAAGGGTACCGTCACACTGTTACATGGGGCGATACCTCTGGCAACGTCCCGGCGATCTGACAGGCGGCATCGCCGCTGGGGTTTCTTAAAACCCCAGCGGCGATGCCTTAACATGGGAGCCTATGGCTCCCATTGCCTGGCAGATCGCCGTCGGCCGTTTACATGGGGCAATGTATACACATCGCCCCTGGTTTCAGAGCACTGCTCTGAAACCAGGTGACCACTAATAGGCATTGCCATCACCTAATTACATTAGGCGATGCAGGGGCGATATCGGTGCCGATAGGCCACGCCCCTGCAACGCCTAAGAAATCGGCGGTGCCGTCGCACAGTGTGACACAACCCTAACAGTTCACGGAATGAATCAGCGTCGCGCAGAGCAGCATGTAGGGTGCCTGCCCAGGTCATCGTTGCCTTGGCCACCCAGACAGATGCAAATGAAGGGGATAGGGAGGACCCTGTCGCCTCAAAAGCTGAACATGCAAATTGTTCAATGTGGCGGTCGGTTGGATCCTTACTGGAAGAACCGTCTGGCAGAGAGAGCAAGGTTTTGGTGGAAAGACGGGAGATTGGGGGGATCCACCTGTGGGGATTTCGCCCATTCCTGTGTCAGAGCCTGAGGAAAAGGGTAACGGGTTTCCATAGCTTTGTGGTTATCGATTTTTTTTATCCGGATGTGTTCTATGCTTTTGTAGAATTTCCTGGAATTCTGGGTGGTCAGCAAAAAATTTGTTTGGGCGTCTTAGCCGCTTAAACAAGATTGCATGGTCTGGAGTTTCAGAGGGGGGATCCTGTAGATCAAGTGATTGATTAACCGCTGTGATGAGATCCTGAATCATGGCCGGCGTGTCCCAGGTATCTTGGTCTAGAGAGGTGTCTGGGTCGGGGTCAGAGTCAAGGTCGTAAAACCTGTCTCCTGAGTGAGAATGGCAATGACTGTCTCTGTAAGTTGATGCATGAGACGAAGTGGGAGATACACTCCTATGAGTTCTCCTACGTCCGGAGTCTGAGACTAACTGCAGAGCACCCTGATTACTGCACCTGGGTAGTACAGAGTCCTGTTCTTGTGGTATCGTCCTGAGCAGACTGGGCTGAGGTGCAGGTTATGGGGCAGCTCAGCAGAGCCTGAATTAAAGTAGAGGAAAGCTCCTTGATGGATTGAGACATAGATTGCAAGAGGGCAACATCCCAGCCAGGGGTATTAGAGGTGCTGCCATACTAGGGTCAGTGGGAGCCTCCTGGGCTACACTGGGGCCACAGATTGTGCGGTGTGGTGTGCCCACTAGGTAGGGGAGCCTTGCAGACCGTGCAAGAGGCAAAATAAGTACTGAGCGTCTTGGTAGATTTTTTATGGTTCCTTGAGCTGCTCATGGTAGCTTATGGGCCTGTTATAGTGCTTGTAATACTGCCAAATGTCTATATATACTTGGGGGAGTATATAGAAGAGACACAGCAGAATCTGCTGAGCTCCTTACCGCCAGTTGAGCTGAGTGCCGTGAACAGTAGCTTCAGATTCAGGTCCTGCGTCCCCCTGCCGCTCAGTCCGGTGGTGCTGGTAAAGATAGGTGGCCGCCGGCGGTGTGGAGATCTCTTGGAACAAGGAGACTAGGGGCGGGCCGCAGCAAAGAGCGGGAATGATGTCTCACGTGACACGCTCAAGCAGGTCGGCCCGCCTCCTTGATGAGCTGCACTGAGTAGGCCGAAGCCAGGGCCTCAATTAGCTTGTGGCCCCCGGAAACGTGACGGGGCCAGCGCGGAGGTCCCGAAAGGGACGCGATGGGCCAAGAAATGTGGCAGGACTTGTTTGGCCGCCATTGAGGACCTAGTTAGGCCGTGATATGGGCTATGCTCCCTCAATTAACTGCTGTTTTGCCATGCGGTAATGTACCTTGAGATCCTAGATGCAGCGATGTCCATGCTAGGATCCAGCGGCCAGGTGTCCATAATGTGTGCTACAACCCAGGGGCCGGATTTGTGCCATCTGCTGCAACTCAGGCACCCGCTGTGGGAGATAAGGAGAGTGGCTTGCTGACTGTTTGTGGCAAGCAATCCATACAGGAGATCGGAACCCATAGGAACCATCACCATGGACATTATCCCTCGTGGCAGGAGGGGGTACGTGGGGGTAACACCCCGCGTTCCCGCCTGTTGTAGTTTGTGGGAAATCAGTACCCTAGGGTACCGTCACCCTTGATGTTAAAGTCTTCTAGGAAAAAATTCCGAAGTTAGGAGACAATAAAAATCAGAAAGAGAGTGGTCTGGAGACCACGTGTGCCTCCTAAAGACGCTAAGCAAAAACTGGTTAGGTATGCACTAGCCAGGGTGTATGTACTGCAGGGGAGGAGCTTTTTCTATAGATCTTTCAGATTTGGCTTAGTGTTGCCTCCTAGTGGACAGCAGCATAACACCCACGGTCCCTTGTCCCCCAATGAGACGATAGAGAAAAACTTCTTATTAAAATTAAGCACACCCCAGTGGAACGTACATGACACTATTATATAAGATAAATTGGTCCTTGGGCACCATTATTTCCAGGATTCTGTAGTCTATACTCTGATCAAAGATGTGAACAGTCAAATATTTTGGACGAATATGTATTTTTTGTATTTCCTGACCTCCATAAAGTGTGTCCCAGCTGCTGTACCTCCATGTATGCTCCCTGTGGTCCAACTTAGTTATAAAAAAATCTCTGCTACGTCATCTTTAGATTGCAAAAATGGTCATCTTGTGACATTGGGGATCTGTCTCCCAGCTTTGGAGTAGAGGTTTTCTGAAGTCGTCCAGACTCAGCATATGGGGTTGATAGCCCACATACCTAAGGAAATCTATAAGCATGGTGTCATGTGGGTCCAGTGGAAAGCTTTTCTTTCCTCCCCAATCTACCAAAGAATACCCAATAACTCTGCCCTTCTAGTGGCACCCCCAAATTTCTTGGAATCATTAGGGCTACCATTAATTGTGCTCCTGCTCTTCAGGATCTCATCATCTACTTTCTCTCTTTTCCTCCTTATCTGCTGTTTCACTACTTAATGGAAATTTATCAGCAGTTTTTTGCTACCTCATCTGACAGCAGCATTATGTAGGCAAAGAGACCCTAAATACAATAATGTATTACTTAGTTCATTAGGTGCAGCAGTTCTGACACAATCAGACAGAGGTCAGACGTTTCCTGTAGTTCTTGACCTAGTTTATATACACTGCAGCAGGGATTTTGGTCCACTCCTCCACACAGATCTTCTCCAGATATTTCAGGTTTCGGGGCTGTCACTGGACAACAATGAGTTTCAGCTTCCTCCAAAGGTTTTATATTGGGTTCAGGTCTGGAGATTGGCTAGGTCACTCCATGACCTTGAAATACTTCTTACTTACCACTACTTAGTTTCCCTGGCTGTGTGTTCCAAGCAATTGTCATGCTGGAAGACCTAGCCTCGACCCATCTTAAATGCCCTTACTGAGTGAAGGAGGTTGTTGGCTAATCTTATACAAGATGACCCCATCCATCCTACCTTCAATGCAGTGCACTTTTCCTGTCCCCTTTGTAGAAAACCACCCCCAAAGTATGATGTTTTCACCCCCATGATTCAGGGTGGGCCGGTGTACTTGGGGTTGTACTCATCCTTTTTCTTCCTCCAAATATGCAGAGTGGAGTTGATAACAAAAAGTTCAATTTTAGTCTCATCTGACCACATGACCTTCACCCATGCCTCTTCTGTATCATCGAGATGGTCATTCACAAGCCTCAAATGGATCTGGAGATGTGCTGACAAGAGCAGGGGACCTTGTGTGCACTACAGGGTTTTAATCTATGACGATGTAGTGTGTTACCAATAGTAATCTTTGAGACTGTGGTTCGAGCTATATTCAGGTCAATGATCAGGTCCCCCTTGTAGTTCCGAGCTTACTCCTGACCATTTTCAGAATCATCTTTACCCCACGAGGCGAGATTTTGCATGAAGCTCCAGACCAATGAAGATTGACAGTCATCTTGTGTTTCTTTCGTTTTCTAATAATTGAGCCAACAGTTGTTGCCTTCTCACCAAGTTGTTTGCCTATTGTCTTGTAGCCCATCCCAGCTTTATGCAGGTCTACAATTTTGTCCTTGCTGTCCTTAGGCTGGTTTCACACTGCAGTTTTTTGCCTGATCAGGTTCCATCCGGTATGTGTGCCAAAACCAGGAGAGTCTCCAAAACACAGAACAGGTTTCAATCTTTCAATTATAGTTTTTCTCCGCAAGTTCCTTTCCTGGTTTTGACACACAAACCTGATGAACCCAGATCAGGGAAAAAACTGCAGTGTGACACCAGCATAAGGCCGGCTTCACACCATGATTTTTCCCTGTCAGGTTCTGTCCGGTGTTTTGCAGGATGCACCGGACAGACCCTGATCAGGTTTTGCCCCCATGTGTCCCTATGGTGCCGGATGGCTGTTATTTGCTATCTGGTTTTGTATCTGTCCGGGAGGATCCAGGTGTTTTCGTTTTTTGCCCGGACACAAAATCGGAGCTTGCAGCATTTTTCGTGTCCGGGGCAAAAAACGAACAAAACCGTATCCTCCTGGATCCAGGGCAATCCGGCGCCCTCAACATGGGTGTCTATGGGCGCCGGATCCAGCAAAAAAATGATGCGGTTCCCAGACGCCGGGTGCTGAAAGAGCAGCGGCTCTGAAACTCAAGCCGTGTTCGTTCAGCACCAGGACAGCGCAGCATAACAGAGCCGCCGCTGAAGTTCAGCACCTGGAGAGCTTCCCTGCAGCTGTGGAGCTGACATTTCAGCACTGGACAGCGCCAGCAATGAAGCCAGCAAAAAGCAGGGTTCTGCTTGTCCGGGGCTGTCAGGTTCTGTATGGTGCATCCTGCAAAACACCAGACAGAACCGGACAGTCATAAATCATGGTGTGAAGCCGCCCTTAGACAGCTCTTTGGTCTTGGCCATGGTGGAGAGGCTGGAGTGTGATTGTGTGGACAGGTGTATTTTACACAGGTAACAAGGCCAAACAGATGCATGTAAGGGGCCTTTCACTCTTGCGTTTTTTTCCTGATCTGGAAGATCAGGATAAAACCAGATTCTTACAGGATTCATTTTTTTGCCCATTCACTTTAATGATTTCAGGTAGAATCTTGTTGCTTCAAGTTTTTTCTTGAAATCATTACAGTGAATGGGCAAAAAAATGAATCCTGTAAGAATCAGGTTTTTTCCTCACCTTCCAGATCAGGAAAAAAACGCAAGTATGAAAGGCCCCTAATACAGGTAATGAGTACAGAGTAGGAGGGCTTCTTACAGAAAAACTAACATGTCTGTGAGAGCCAGAATTCTTGCTGGTTGGTAGGTGATCAAATACTTTTTTCATGCAAACAAAATGCTATTTAATTATGTAAAAATCATATAATGTGATTTTCTGAATTTTTTAAGATTCTGTCTCTCACAGTTGAAGTGTACCTACGATAAAAATTACAGACCTCTTGATTCATTGTAAGTGGGAAAACTTGCAAAATCGGCATTGTAGCAAATATGTATTATGCCCACTGTATATGTACAGACTTCCCATTTACCCACAACAGATTTTGTCGGGGAAAATATATCATATGTCAATCTCTCTCTTCATCAGGGAAATCTGCCATAGCAGGTTTTCGCTATTTAATATGTGAGATAAGGGCTGATTTGCTTAACTCAGAGATGTTTCACTTATTTGGCTGTGTGCTGTTATTTACTTACAATGAGTGTTTTATCACCAGGTGATTATCACTGCCTGAACTACATCTCACACGCCTGATAGACCAAACACACCCCAGTTCTGGTTAGTAGCGTACTGTCAATACACTATGTAAACAGAAAGCTGTGGTGTGCACATGGTTAGCTTTCTGATCTTTGCTGCATGCTACTAATACTAATCTAAAAACTTTGACTGCGTAAAACTGCAGCACCCAGTAAACTAAGTGACACATATCTGGCATTTGGGATCTCTTTTCTTACATTATGTTGTCCTCAGATGAGGAAACAAAGACCTTTTGACAGATTCCTCTTAAAGCCATGTGCACAATAGTATTTGGCGATTTTTTAATCTATTTTTAAGCCAACACCAGCAGTGGGTGATAAATGCAGAAGTGATGATGTGTTTCTATTATACTTTTGTTTTGATTCTTCCACTCCTGTTTTGGCTTATAAGTACAGACGTAAAAAAAAAATTCACCTAATACTCAACATGTGCATGTGGCCGAAGACACAGATGAAGATGTTGATAATTCTGCATTGCATTGCCCACAATCAGTATTATCAGCGTTATGGATGCAGAGTGTTAGTGCTGGTTCATAACGCTGCGTTGTACAGTAAAAGCACAGTAGATGGGATTTCCAGAGAACCCGTGCCCATTGTGCTTTTTACTCTGCAGCATTAACTGACATGTCGGGCGTCTTTCTGCCCCGCCGCTTGTCTGCAGCATGTCAATCTAATGCTGCAGAGTTGATGGCAATCTCTGCAGCTGAATGCACGGAAAAGCCGCCCTGCACCGAAAGCAGATCATGGGCACAGGGCGGCTGTGTTCTCCCGCAGAGATCACAGGCTCCCCACAGTAGAGGAGACAGTGTCTCCAGATCCTCTGCTATACCCTGACAGGGTTTAAAGCTGCCCAGAACCCTTTTTGCCACTCACCATGTTGTTGGTCAGCTGATCACTCTTATCCAGACTCTCTTTGATGAATGTCAGCATTTCCTCTTCCTGTAAAAAGAGAGACAGTGGACATTGTTAGTGATGCAGTGTTTCTTCCGACAGGCTTTTCTTCTCACTCTAGAATTACCTTAGTTACTGTCCATTATCATTACCCAAGCAGATGACAACCTGACATCAGGGAGTTGGACCATGATATAGTGTTAACCCCTCAGCACTGGCGCATGTAATGCTTTACAGTGGATTCATCTCTCCTAACAGGTCTGTTTGGGTAAGAACTTTCAATCCCCTTAAATACATTTCTTCGTTCGTCCTTTTGGAAATGTCAGTTGACATCTGAGCATCACCAGTTTTTTCATGCCAATGGACAAACTCTCCACTGTCAGTACCAGTATGGTACACATCCCTTGGGCAAGAGAAATGTTAACCCCTCAGTGATTGGGCCACATTTTTCAAATCTGACCATTGTCCCTTTTAGTGGCAATAACTCTAGATTCTAGAGTCATCATAAAGTATAATGTGTCACAAAAAAATATTCTCAGAATCACTGGAATGTGTTAAAGCATTCTAGAGTCTAGAATGCTTTAGAGTCTAGAATGCTTTAGAGTCTAGAATGCTTTAGAGTCTAGAATGCTTTAGAGTCTAGAATGCTTTAGAGTCTAGAATGCTTTAACACATTCCAGTGATTCTGAGAGTATTTTTTTGTGACACATCATACTTTATGATGACAGTAAATTTAGGTCGACATGTTTTATGTTTATTTATAAAAAATATCATATATTTGACAACATTTACAGAGTTTAGCAATCTTCAACCTTTACATAGTTATCCCTTTAATCCAGATAATCAGACCACACACAAAAAGTTAATAAATAACATTTCCCCTATGCCCGCTTTACGTTAAGATGAAACAACCATTTCTCATTTTTTAAGGAAATTTACAAAACCTATTTTTTTAGGGGACCTTAAGTGATTTTGGGGGACTCTATATTGGTGAACCCCCGAGTGATACCATATTAAAAAAAGCGCCCCTCAACATATTCAACACTGCTGTCAGATGGCTTATTAACCCTTCAGCTGCTTGTCAGGAATTAATGCAAAAAGTGACAAGACAAGAAAGAAAACCTGTTACCACCTAAATGCTAACTTCTGAATGGGTCACTAGATCCATCAGACTAGAAGGCCATTATTTGGCCATGATTTGCCATGGCAACCACAAACCCACACAACCGTGATATTAGGATGACGATGGTGTGATAGAGGGAGCACCCGCACTCTGCTAACCCTCTAAATGCCGTAATCACTACTGACAGCAGCCTCTAAGGGGTTAAATGACTATGGTCCCTGTCAACGCTGATGCCGCAGGGTGTCAGCTATAGTGTACAGATGACAGATGATGCATTTTCACCTATGGAGTGTATTCACACATAACCCAGGTCAGTAAAAAGAGATATTGGGGGTCACTAAGAGGTAGCAGATGGTTTTCATTCATGACAGTGCACTGACACATTGTAATAGACCTAAAATATCTGAGCAGATCCCCCCTCCCCTGGTGACGTCATCACATGGACAGTGTGCGTGACCGCTGCAGCCAATCACTCCGCTCCGCGGGGCCTGGCGTCTACCTAAGCACTGAGCTCACTGATTGGCTGAGCGGTGACGCACACTGCCCATGTGATGTCTCCGCCTGGGGAGGGGGATCTGCTGCTCTGGTATTTAACATTGTATGGTGTCTACTTTACTGACAATGAAGGATTCTAACATTCAACTAACAGGAATTAAATGCTAAGGACCACAGCATGAGGCTATATGAGCATATCAGGGCACAAGGAGGTCCCCAATGAGGTGCAGAGCAAGACAATGCAAGGGAATGGGGCCCTACATATATTTGGGCTGTGTAGAAAGGACTAGGGCAGGGAGATGTGACCGCACATGCGCAGTGCTCGGGGACAGACGTTTGTAGTGACAGCTGTATACTCGTCACCTGCTTCAGCTTCTCCTCTATATCCCTCTTCCGGGAAGACGCGTCCTCGTTGGGAATCATCGTGTCAGGATAATGTCCGAATGTGAGACACAAGCCCGAGCTCAGCCGCCCTTCCTGCCGCTCACTGGAATCACAGACAAGGACCTGAGTGACGTCTCCATCACATGACCGTGACGTAGGGTCATGTGACCGAGATGACAAGCAGCGGATGGTAGTATTTACTAATATATGTGTGATACATGTGCTAAACACAAGGTGGCGCTGAGGCAGTGCAAGGCGGGTTCCTCCGTAGCACCCATATCGTGTACTGTATATGGTTCTCAGCTTTAGGTGTCTTTGTAAGACTCTGCTCTAGGGGGCACTGCTGAGTAGGTGGCAATGTGGAGCACATTAAGGCCATGTGCACACATTGAGTATTTGATTAGTTTTTTTTACCTCAGGATTTGTAGACAAAACCAGGAGTGGAGCAATCAGAGGAAATGTCTAATAGAAAGATGTCACCACTTCTGTATTTATCACCCACTCCTGGTTTTGGCTACAAATCCTGAGGTAAAAAACTCAACAAATACTGAACGTGTGCATGTGGCCTTATGGGGCTCTGCATTGCAGAACGCCTGTATGGGGCCCTATGTGATGCTACGGAACACCTGTATGGAGCCCTATGTGATACAGAATGCATGTATAGGGCCCTATGTGATGCTACAGAATGTATGTATGGGGCCCTATATGATTCTACAGAACGCCTGTATCCCCTATGTGATGCTACATAACGCCTGTATGGGGCCCTATGTGATACAGAACGCATGTATAGGGCCCTATGTGATGCTACACAATGTATGTATGGGGCCCTATGTGATGTTACAGAACGCCTGTATGTGGCCCTATGTGATGTTACAGAAGGCCTGTATGGGGCACTATGTGATACCCCAGAACTCCTGTATGTGACCAAGGTGACACTACAGAATGCATGTATGGGGCCCTATGTGATTCTACAGAATGCCTGTATCCCCTATGTGATGCTACAAAACGCTTGTATGGGTCTCTATGTGATGCTACAGAACGCATGTATAGGGCCCTATGTGATACTACAGAATGCCTGTATGGGCCCTATGTGATGCCCCAGAACTCCTATATGGGACCAAGGTGACAATACAGAATGCATGTATAGTGCCCTATGTGATGCTACAGAACACCTGTATAGGGCCGTATGTGATTCTACAGAACGCCTGTATAGTGCCCTATGTGATGCTACAGAACGCTTGTATAGGGCCCTATGTGATGTGACAGAACACCTGTATGGGGGCCTAGATGGTGCTACAGAATGCTTGTGTGGCACCCCTGCGGGGGACTGCCACAGGATCCACCGGTGCAAGGAGGGAATTACACCTTGGTTAGCACAGCACACCACACCTCCCACCCCAGACCTGAAGGGGGAGCTCTGCTGGCTGCCTTAAGTCAGTTTCCCTTTATAACATCCAGGCCTGAGGGGAGGAGTTAGTTAGTCCCTTTAGTCAGTCTAGAAGAGAGAGGAGACGGAGGAGATGGTCGCTGGGAGAGATCCAAGACCAGGGACCACTGACGGCTGTGCGCACCCTAAGGAAAGGGTCGGAGGCAAGTGGAGAAGGAAGGGAACTAAGAAAAGGGAACCGGTTACTACAGCCCTTTAGTACACCAGCACACCGGAGTCCGACGCTGCCAGCATTTAGTGCTACAGCAAAAGCCCGGAAGACTCAGGAGGTGTTCAGCCCTGAGGAGAACAAAATAAGAGACGCTAAACTGACCAAGTATACGACCAGGGGCCATAGGAGGAACAGGGACCCTGCAGAAGGATCTCATTGCCAGTTTAGGACAAAGCCCAGAGAGGGAGAAGAAGCGGTGGGTTCAGGCTCAGGCAGGACTTACCCCACACCACAGAGCACAAAGACAGAGGAGGCCTCATAACTTTGTACGGTGGAAGTCCCAAGTTGCATCGGGGACCTGGTTATTACTCTGGGCTGTACCTGTTACCCTATCACCAGTAAAAGGTACCAAAACAACAATCCCTGTGTGTCTGTGTTCCTGTCTAACCGACGCAATTCACCACCTTGTCTGCAAAGACGCAACTAGTACTCCCCTCATCCATCCCCGCTGCCCTGAGGTAAAGCTCCACCTCTGGGGAGCTGTACCACACTCTGCTGCACCCACCATCACCTCAGCAGCCGGCTGCAGCGCTGTTATACCCATTACCAGGTACCATAGGTGGCGTCACGTTAACAATACCCTTATTCCCCCACCGTTCCCCGCCATTGAGGGTCCAGGGCACTGAACCAGGGATCGACCAGCCATGATTCCCCATCCAAGCCGCCATCAGCCCCGGTACTCGAGTACCCCATACCCTGTCGACCGCCTCAATTCTACAGAATGCATGCAGGACCGTATTAGGCACAATTAGGCACTGTAAGGCCGGTTCCTCGGGCGGCAGATTGCAGGGGGCGGCTACAGTGAAGAGGTTTTTTTTTAAAAAAATTTTAACTTCCCTCCCCCAGACTCCATATGAAAACTAGAGTACTTGTGGGGAAGAGGGGGTGTCGCCGGTGCAGAGCGCGGTGCCGGCTTTGCACTGCCATCCACATGTACCCCAGCGCTGAGAGCACTCGCCGGTCACACAGGAAGCCTCTGCGAGCTGTATGGAACCCGGAAGTGCAGCTTCAGTAGAGCTCCCAGGCTCAAATTGTGGGGCACCCAGGCTGGGAGCTCTACTGAACCTGCACTTCTGGGTTCCGTACACCTCCCAGTGGCTTCCTGTCTGACTGGTGTGCGCTCTCAGCGCTGGGGCACATGCAGGCAGCAATGCAATGCTGGCACCGCGCTCTGCACCACTGACACCGCACAGTGACAGGAAGAGAATGCGACCGGCGGGCTGAACGTAGAGAAGTGAGGGGGGTTGGCCAGGGTGCCTGGGTTCCTTGTTGCTAAGGTGTCGTGTGCCTGGTGACAGAGTGCCAGGGTGCCTGGTGCCAGGGTATTGGGTGCCAGGGCGCCTGGTGCCGGGGTGCCAGGCGCCTGGTGTTGGGGTGCCAGGCGCCTGGTGCTGGGGGTCGGGTGCCTGGTTGCAGGCACCTGGGTGTCAGGGTGCTGGGCGCCTTGGTGCCAGTGTGCCTTGGTGTCGGGTACCTGGTGCTACCTGGTGCTACCTGGTGCCGGAGACCAGGAGCTGCAGAGGAAGAAGCTGCCGGGTGCCTGGTGCCGGAGACAGGGAGCCGCAGAGGAAGAAGCTGCCTGGTGCCAGAGACCGGGAGCCGCAGAGGAAGAAGCTGCCAGGAGCCTGATGCTGGGTACCTGGTGTCAGAGACCGGGAGCCATAGAGAAAGAAGCTGCCGGGATCAGGAGCGTGGAGTCAGGTAAGGCACTGTTACAGCCGAAGATAGCAGCTTGGGGGGGACAGAATGTGATAGATGGATGGATGGATGGATGGGGTGGCCTGGAAGAGGGGGCAGAATGGGATGGATGGATGGGGCGTCCTGGAAGAGGGGGCAGAATGGGATGGATGGGGTGGCCAGGAAGAGAGGGCAGAATGGGATGGATGGGGTGGCCTGGAAGAGGGGACAAAATGGAATGGATGGATGAGGTGGCCTGGAAAAGGGGACAGAATGGGATGGATGGATGGGGCGGCCTGGAAGAGGAGGCAGAATGGGTTGGATGGGGCGGCCTGGAATAGGGGGCAGGTTGGGATGGATGGATGGGGCGGCCTGGAAGAGGAGGCAGAACGGGATGGATGGAGAGGGCAGCCTGGAAAAGGGGGCAGAATGGGATGGATGGGGAAGCCTGGAAAAGGGGGCAGAATGGGATGGATGGGTGGGGGGGCAGCATGGAAAGGGGGCAAAAGATGGATCGATGAATGGATGGGGGAGAAGGTACATGGATGAATGGTATTATGGGGAGAAGGTACATGGATGGTTTGGAGTACATGGAATGGGATGGTACATGGAATGGGATGGAGGGGGCAGAATGGGATGGATGAATGGGGTGGCCTGGAAGAGGAGGCAGAACGGGATGGATGGATGGAGAGGGCAGCCTGGAAAAGGGGGCAGAATGGGATGGATGGGGAAGCCTGGAAAATGGGGCAGAACGTGTTGGATGGGTGGGGGGGCAGCATGGAAAGGGGGCAAAAGATGGATGAATGGATGGGGGAGAAGTTACATGGATGAATGGTCTTATGGGGAGAAGGTACATGGATGATTTGGTGGATGGAGGAGAAGGTTCATGGATGGATGGGGGGATTGAGGGAGAAGGTACATGGATGGATGGGGAGGAGAAGCTACATGGAACGTGGGGGGAGAAGCTTCATGGGAGAGAGGCTGCAAGGATGGGGGGAGAAGCTACATGGATGAGGAATGGGGGAGATGTTGCGTGGGATATGGGAAGGGAGAGGATGTGTGGAACATGGGAGGGGGATGGGGGGAAGGATGAGCTGCATTAGATGTATGGGGGGAGGATAAGCAACATGGGATTCAGGGGAATGGGGGTGAGGATGAGCTGCATGGAACATATGGATGGAGGATGAGCTGCATGGAACATATCGGGGGTGAACAGTATGAGACATATGGGAGGAGGATGAGCAGTATGGGACATGTGGAAGGAGGATGAGCAGCATGGGACATTTAATCTGCATACACATTTATATAGGGAACGTACTGTTCTGATGATGTATTGACTGTGGTTCTGGTTATGTATTATTGTATTGCCGGTGGTTCTGGTGATGTAACGGCTGACTTGCGGCACCGATCCGGCAAGCCCCATACCTTGTCTATGGGGCTTGCAGTCGGGTGCGGCAAGTGCAGTTCTGCTGGATTCGACAGATCCGTCACTTGCTGCGGCAAAAAAAAAAAACGCTGCTAACCGTGTTGTTTTTTGCAGCTGCAACTGCCGGATTGCGGCATAAGTGCAATTGCCGCAAGCCCCATAGAGAATGAATGGGGGCTTGCCGCAAGTTTACTGCAAGTCGGCCGTTAGGCGGCAGATGTGGTAAATCTGCTGGATCCGGACAGAACTACTGATGTGAAAGGGGTCTAAAGGCCCTTTCACATCAGCGTTATTTTCAAATCGAGGCAGATGCGGTGAAAAAAACGCATTTGCCGCGATTACCGCATACCAGCTGCACTTGCGGCACGGTTGCGGTGCGGTTGCGGTAAACGCCATACAAGGTATAGGCGGACTTGTGGCAGGTGCGGCAAGTGCGGTTTTGACACTTGCGGCAGGTGCGGCCGTGAAAAAAACCGCGGTCATCTGCGTTTTTTTGCGCTGCCGCAAGTGCAAAACCGCACTTGCCGCACCTGCCGCAAGCCCGCCTATATTTTCTATGGGGCTTGCCGCAACCGCGCCACAACCGTGCCGCAAGTGCAGCCGGTATGCGGTAATCGCGGCAGATGCGTTTTTTTCACCGCATCTGCCGCGATTTGAAAATAACGCTGATGTGAAAGGGCCCTTAGACGTCTGTGGCTGCAGATTATCATTTAGAGAACACAAGGATATACAGCCTGTAATCAGACATGCTGGATCCTCAAGGGCCAGGCGGTCATAAGTGTAGCCGACTTTGGGACTGACTGTGCATAGTCGTGATATGGTCCCATTGACTATGTGATGACTTATGTAAAAGTGCCATGTGTGATGTATGATGTAACGTGGGGCTGACTGGTATGTCGAGCAGGGTCCTGTTGAGAAGCGTTACTCATGCAGTGTGGGTTGAGACTGCCTGGGAGTGGGTTGAGGATCCCTACTGCAGGATGGGGAAAGATCCCTGTCAAGGTACCTTTACACGCGGCAACTTTTCTAGGAATTTCACTGGCAACTTCCTGGTTGCAGTGAAATCATGGAGACATTGTTCCATTTGTACACAGCAACAAGATAGAACAATGTGTCCATGATTTCACTGCAACCAGTAAGTTGCCAGTGAAATTCCTAGAAAAGTTGCCACGTGTAAAGGTACCCTCAGGGTGATAGACGGTGATAGCCGTCTTTAGAACCAGACTAAGGTCTGCATGCAGGGGTGCACCAAGCCCCTCTGCCGCCTGAGCCGCGGCACCGATTACGGGGGGGGTGGGGGTTTGGGGGGGGGGTGCTAGTGAAGCCCAGCACTGCCGCCCCCTCTGCCGCCTGAGCCGCCTGAGCCGCGGCACCGGCAGTCATTGCCGGCCGCGGCCGTGAGTACCGGGGGGGGGGGTGCTATTGAGCAGTGGGCAGCGCTGCCGCCCCTTCTGTGCCTCTCCCCGGGTCGCCGCTTACCTGCGGTGATGCGGTGAGCGGCCGGCGCCATGACAGGGGGAGGCTGTGTGCATGAGGCGCGCCGCCCCCTTCTGCACTGCCGCTCCCCCTGCCGGCTGCCGCCTGAATGACAGGGCTCACATTGTCCAATGGACGGTGCGGCCCTGTCTGCATGGGTTGGTTGGTGACGCCTTGAAGTTCTGTGGAAAACATAAGTCTAATGTGACTGTAGACATGGTGTAATGTCATATGTGAATGTCATATAATGCAATGTAACGATGTGCATATTATATGTGAAAATGTAAATACGGTGTTATGGTTTATGTGATGAAAGCGGTTTATGACAAAAAAAAAAAACAATAAATCCACTGGTTATGTTCCGATAAAATGTAGTCGCTGATGTCATTTCCCTGTGCCAAGCGAGTTTCCGGGGTCGCTACCTCACAGCCCCCATACACATTAGACTGTCCTCGCAGGTTTAGCCAACTTTAGTCTCATGTGTATGGAGGTCCTCACTACTATCTGAAGGCTACGGGCGCTGACCTCTGTGAACCCCCTGAGTGCTGGAATTCGGATAAAAAATAGGACACACAGTTAAAAAGAAAAAAACCTCAAAAGACTGGACATATGGACAGCAACCCGTTTATACATTGCCGTGCATGAGTTTATTCCTTTTAGCATTTATTTGTTGCTTTTTCAGGCGGAATACTGAGTGGATCTGCCTGAAAAATAAAATGCTGTGTGCACATACGCTTAATCTGACTGATCGGGAAGGGAGGGCGCGAACACTGAAAGTGCCTAGGGCGGCAGGAACTCCAAATATGACCCTGAATGCATGTATGGGGCCCTATGTGATGCTACAGAACACCTGTATGGGGCCCTATGTGATGCTACAGAACACCTGTATGGGGCCCTATGTGATGCTACAAGACGCCTGTATGGGGCCCTATGTGATGCTACAGAATGCCTTTATGGGACACTCGGAGGTGCTACAGAACCCTTGTATGTGGCCCTCATTGGGAATGGAGAACGTATGGGACGCTACACAACGCATCTATAGTGCCCTATATGATGCTTCAGAACGCCTGTATGGGGCCCTATGTGATGCTACAGAACTCCTGTATGGGACGTAGGTGACAATACAGAATGCATGAATGGGGCCCTATGTGATGCAGAACGCATGTATAGGGCTCTGTGATGCTACAGAACACCTGTATTGGGCCCTTTGTGATGCAACAGAACGTATGTATTGGTCCCTATGTGATGCTACAGAACACCTTTATGGGTCCCTAGATTGTGCTTTAGAATGCCTGTATAGGGCCATATGTGATGCTACAGAACACCTGTATGGGGCCCTATGCGATGCTACAGAACACCTGTATGGGGCCCTATGTGATGCTACAGAACACCTGTATGGGGCCCTATGTGATGCTACAAGACGCCTGTATGGGGCCCTATGTGATGCTACAGAATGCCTTTATGGGACACTCGGAGGTGCTACAGAACCCTTGTATGTGGCCCTCATTGGGAATGGAGAACGTATGGGACGCTACACAACGCATCTATAGTGCCCTATGTGATGCTTCAGAACGCCTGTATGGGGCCCTATGTGATGCTACAGAACTCCTGTATGGGACGTAGGTGACAATACAGAATGCATGAATGGGGCCCTATGTGATGCAGAACGCATGTATAGGGCTCTGTGATGCTACAGAACACCTGTATTGGGCCCTTTGTGATGCAACAGAACGTATGTATTGGTCCCTATGTGATGCTACAGAACACCTTTATGGGTCCCTAGATTGTGCTTTAGAATGCCTGTATAGGGCCATATGTGATGCTACAGAACTCTGGTTTGGGCCCCTATGTGATTTTACAGAACGCCTGTATGGGGCTGTATGTGATGCTTCAGAAAGCCTGTATGGGTATGAGACGCTATGCAATGCTTCAGAACTCCTGTATGGGGCCCTATATGATGCTACAGAGTGCCTGTATGGGGCCCTATGTGATGCTACAGAATGTATGTATGGGGCCATTGATGATGCTACAAAATGCCTTTATGGGACTTTCAGTGGTGCTACAGAAACCTTGTATGGGGCACTCACTGGGAATGGAGAACGTATAAGACGCTACACAACGCATATGTGTGGTACTATGTGATGCTTCAGAACACCTTTATGGGTCCCTATATGGTGCTTCAGAACGCCTATATGGGGCCATATGATGCTACGGAACTCTGGTTTGGGGCTCTATGTGATTTTACAGAATGCCTGTATGGGGCTGTATGTGATGCTTCAGAAAGCTGGTATGGGACCCTATGTGATGCTTCAGAACACCTGTATGGAGCCTTAGGGTGCGTGCACACGGTCCGGAGGAGCTGCTTGTTGGACGCAGCTCCTCTAGACCTGAGGGAAGCCGCGGGTGGCCGCAGGCAGACCGCAGCTACCCTGTACTCACCATGTGCGGCGGGTGCAGTGCGGCTTCTCCCTGCAGTCACCCGATGGGAGCTGCTTCCAACTCCGCAGCATGAAATGAACATTCTACGGAGCCGCGGAATCCCGGCAACCCGCACCGCAGCGGGCGGGTTACGCATAGTGAGGATGGGATTTCTTGAAATCCCATCCACTATGCTTGTACTGTGCGATGCAGTGTTTTGGACGCGGCGGCAAGATGCTGCATCCAAAACGCTGCCTACACTGATCGTGTGCACGCACCCTTATATGAAGCTACAGAATGCCTGTATGGGACCCTATATGATGCTACAGAACACATATATGGGACCAAGGTAACACTACAGAACGCCTGTATGGAGCCATAGGTGAAGCTACAGAACACCTGTGTGGGACCCTCGGTGATGCTACAGAACCCTTGTATGGGGCCCTCACTGGGAATGGAGAATGCATGTATTGTGCCCATAGTGAGAATGTAGAACGTATGGGACACTACACAACGCATTTGTGGGGCCCTATGTGATGCTACAGAATGCCTGTATAAGACCAAAGTGACACTATAGAGCGCCTGTGTGGCGCCCCTGTGACCAGGGTGGCTACAGGTAGGAACTGCAGCCAGGCAGGTGGAGACAGTTTGTGCATCAAACACCTTCAAAGCACACACCCACAAGACACGAAACCCAACCCGGAGCCTGGGACTCTAGGCGGGCAAGGGGTGGTAGGGTTTAGAAAGTGGTTGGAATGTAGGTCAGGAGACAGACCAGGTACCAAATTGGGGGAACGAGGAGGAGTTAGACAGTAGGCCAGAGTAGTCTGAGCAGCAAAGACCGAGTAGGCCAGTGGATGCTGAGAGGTACAGACCAGCAGAAAGTGACACTTTCCTGAGGGACAGGGCTCCCTGGAGGCGCAGAATCCTGTGAGACACCGTTCCCTGGAGAGAAAGCCCGCTCCATAGCCTGCAGCCCAAAGGAAGGGAAAGACAGAGACCGGACCAGGATAATTGGGTTCGAGGAACACAGCAGCGTTGACCGACTACAGGCAGGACAGATTTCCTCTGACATACCCAGGTAGTTACACGGGTCGGAGAGAGCCCGGTGATCCCTTGCAAGACAGGGACACCCAAGGCTAGGCTGGGACCAGAGCGTTGGCTCTGAGGGGGACCGCAGCTATACGCCGGATCCCAGACAAACAGACGGGTGACTCTAATTCCAGGTCAGAGTTCCTAACACACGGGCTGGAGGCACAGCAACACCATAGGACCCAGGCTGGCCACCCACACACACAGGGGGAAGCCAGATAAAAGGGACTGAGTTGCCGCCATACAGCCCACAGGGAAGAACAGATGAGAGGAAAGCCGGAAAGGTTACAGAGAAAGTGAAGGGTCACAGAGAGGAAACCTGGCTGCAGAGGGTTCAGAGACTGTCCGGAGTTAATTGTGTGAACTTTACCGTGAATTGTTTGAGGTGCACTAAGAACTTGCAAGTAAAACCCGGTGAACCCTGCTTAAGTCTCCTGTGTGTGATTCCCTGCAAACAGAACTTTATATTCCACCTTTTCAGCCTGGCAGGAGTAGCCCCGACCCGCGGCAGGCTCATCCATCTTGCTGCAGCATCATCCATCCATCCTCCTGGCAGAGGTACGCTGCAGCAGTGGTCCCCTCACTGACCACAACCCGTGGGTGGCGTCACGACAAACTCCCCTGTAAATATCCCCCATTACTTGTGGGCTCGGGACACTGTCCGGACCAAGGACTGCCGGGATATTCCCCAGTGATACCCCGGTCTAGTACCGAGTACCCCTTCTCAGTGGGCTCTACACCTGTATGGGGCCCTAGGTGGATAGACAGAAAGCCTGTATGGGGCCCCATGTGATGCTGCAGAACTGCAGAATACCTGTACGGGGCTGACTCGCCGCGGGGGGTCCATGGGGTACTTGGAGTAGGGTCTGACAATGTCGTCGGGGAGCGGGATTTCCCAGTGGCGTGACCCAGTCCATGGTGACCCAGATGGTCGGTCAATAAAAAGGGGCAATAGAGTTTGTTTAAAAAAGAGGGATAAAAGAAGTTTAAGAGTAGCGTTTGTTGTGACGCCACCGGTGGTATGCGGCCATTAGGGGCCGCTGCTGCGGTTCAGGACCTCTGGGGATGATGGGATGGCAGCTGAGATGGTTTCACTCCCCACGGGTGGAGCGGGTCCCCAGGGCATCCGGTGAAGAGGGGTTGGAGATGGAGGGCCAGCGAGGCTGATCTGGCTGCAGGGAAGGATCAGAGCGGCTCACATGCAGGGCACTGTGGCCTGCGTGGGCTATCAGTCTGCCGCTACTCAGGTGGGAAATGAACAATCTCACACAGTTCTGAGTTTCAAACCCGGTTTACTTAGATTTTCTTTGCAGGTACCACAGGGTACAGTTGTTGTTTCAGTTACAGTCCGTGTAGTCCTCAGCAACCGATATAGCTCATCCGGGACACCCCCTTATGTTCCTCCCTTTGGTTGCTTCCTTCCTCAGTGCTGCCTACTCCTGCTCATGTCTCCGCACACAGTGCCTGGATCCAGCAGCCACTGGTCCTGTCGGGTCTGCGCCATGTCCCCTTGACACTAGTACAGCTGCCTTTTCAGCTGATGTGCCGGGAGTTGGCCACAGCTCCTCTGGACCTTGTGGCCTCCGGTTCCATGGTTGGAGTATGGATTCTCCTTGCCACCTTCAGGGCCAGTCCCTTGCCCCTCTGCTTCACTTCAGATTCAGTCCTGCAGTTCCTGTTTGGTCCACAAGGCAGGAGACAAGCATGCTTGAGAGTGGAGCTGGCTAGAGCTCCTAGAAGTCCAGGAGTAATAAGGTACTGTCACACATGGCAATTTTGCTTGCAATTTCACTGGCAATTTGCTGGTTGCAGTGAAATCATGGACACATTGTTCTATTTTGTTGCCCTGTACAAATGGAACAATGTGTCCATGATTTCACTGCAACCAGCAAATTGCCAGTGAAATTGCTAGCAAAATTGCCGCGTGTGACGGTACCTATAGAGGCCTGGTAGATCTGGACTCACAATAGGTGCCAATACAGAGTGAGTCCAAGGACCAGGTGGGTGATCCCTTTGTGTGTAACCTCCTGGACAGCGAGACTGGCAGAAGCCAGTATGAACACTACTAAGCTACAATAGCAGGTAAACGCAGAGTGGGATATTTGTATGCAGGCATACCCGCTGAAGTTAACAGACTATATGTTATATATTCTTCATGTGAACTGTTGTTACGGTTATCAGCTACATAACCAGAGCAGCGGTTTATGACTAAACTGATGGACTATATTTTTTAAGAAATTGTGTATGTGTGATTGAATTGCACAGTAAACTAGTGTCCCTTAACACACTCAGTAAGTGCTACCTCACAACACACACACACACATATATACACACACGCGGCGGGTCACATGACGTGTCTGACACATATACACATGCACACTAACACACGTGGCTGCCATCTTTGGCCATTGGGGTACACAAAGATGGCGGAGAAGTGACTCATCACACCACCCCACTGCAAGAGCACAATAATTACAGGATTACGTCAGAGGGGAACTTGGTGTTAGCTAATAAAGGTGATAACCAGGTGTATCTGTATATTTTGTATGTAATAAAGGATTTCTCTCACTGTTGTGGTGTTTGTTTTTGTATTTACTGAAAGTATTGCTAATAGCCGACATACTGACGGCTGACATTAGCAATAGAGCTTGATATTAGCTGTCAAAAAAGATGACATCAACCCCTTTATTACCCAGGCTGCCACCACTACACGGCAGCTGGAAGAACAGGGTAACTGCCAGTTTTGGCATCTCTCATGGAGGCGCCAATTCTTAGGTGGCTGCTGGCTGCAATGCTTGGGCCTCACCACACTGAGAATTCCAGCTGCCTGGGTTACCTTAGCTGGCAATAAAAAATATGGTGAAGCCCAGGACAATCTTTATTTAAATTATTTAGGGTACCTTTACACGCGCAACCGCAGGAGACATTTTTGGCGGCGATATTTCTCGCTGGAAGGATCGCCGCCAAATTGCCTCCTTATTGCGGCATGTAAATAGGGAATTTGGCGTCGATAAAACCAATGTCGCCCGGTTTCGATTTTGGAGCAGTGCTCTGAAATCAGGCGATCGGAGCGAGGCGACATATCGCCGCCAAATTCCCTATTTACACGCCGCAATAAGGAGGCAGTTGGGTGGAGATGTGACAGCGATATTTCCAGGTCGCAATATCGCCGTCAATCATTCTCGCCGCGGTTGTGGCGTGTAAAGGTACCCTTAAATTAAAAAAATAGAGCTCCCCTATATTTCATTGCCAGCAAAGGTAATACCAGGCAGCGGGAGTTGGCCACCAGTAGCTGCTTGGTTTATCTGCGCTGGCAATAGAAAATACAGCTAAGCCTTACACATTTTTTTACCAGGAAACACAGAAACAGGTTCTTAAATAAAAATACTTTTATTTACATACATTACACACAGGGGGAAGACAGCTCAATGGACAGAGCACATGAGGGGGGAGAGAGCACATACACGAGGGAGGGTGCACATGTGGCACCCTGGCACCTGTTGGGCACCACAGAAATCCTTAGAGCACAAATGGAGTAAGTAACAGCACAGCAAAACCCACAACACAAACAACACTTAGAACACCTGGTTTCACCCCGAGCCTCTAGGGGGAGCTCCACTGGTCACTTTGAGCCAGTTCCCCCTATAAAAAGAGTCTTGGAGGGAGAAACTGCAGAGTGTGGTAGACGCTACAAGAGCTGCCAGCCTGTGTGAAACCTCCACCCTATGAGGGACACACTAGGCCCAACCAGCCTGTTAGCCAGTGGAGATCCCTGCAATTGGGATAATAGGAAGAAGGAGATCACCTCTCGGGAAAACAGAGTTAACCAGACTCTTTCCAAATTAACCGGTTACTGGAACCGAAGCTGTGAGAGCTGCCCAGCCACCACAGAGAACCAGCACCATCAACAGGAGGTCTAGCCACCTGTTACACCTGATGCACCCATCCACGAGAGCCCAGGGAAGAGTACTGATCCTGCTCAGACCCTTTTACAGTGCCCTCAGTGCTGTTAACCAGGTGAAGCAAGTTCCATTGAATACACTGCCCGGTCCGGCTGGATTCCACATCCACCCGACCTTAGCACCAGAACTAGAGAAAGGAAGCCTAACACTGCTTGCTGTGAAACTCCAGAAGTGCCAACTTCACTATCCCGGTCCGAGTGTACCTGACTACCATCCAGTAAAGGTACCTAAAAGAGACTTTGTGTGGTTGTACATTACTCCTGGATTCAGCGCGCAGCATCCCGCAGCTGCCTCACAACATCTTGCGCAGCTCCCGCCTCCGGGGATTCCCGCTCATCCTGTGGGGAGCGTTCCATCTCGCTGTATAATATCCCCGGAGACCCGAACAGCGCTGGTAAAGTTACCAGAACACCCGCAGGTGGCGTCACGAAGACAAATCACCCCCACTGTTCCGCCATTCCCCTATTGATCTGGACCACCGGGCCTACACTACCGCAGGCGCGGTTCCGTGACTGGAGGAGAAACAACGCCCGCTACGTGTACCCCCCGGCTACGGTGAGTCACACATATTGAGACAACTCAAAGGAGAGAGCACACAAGGGTAGAGTGCACATGGGAAAGACAGCTCAAAGGAGAGAGCACGAGTGGAGAGAGAGTGGGTAGGTGGAGAGCATACTGGAGGGGGAGAGAGAGAGCACAGGGGGAAGAGATGGCCACCAGCGCCACAGAGCCAGCCCCCATTGGGATGCTGTTGCACCCCAGGGGCTGGGGTACCCGGGTATCAGACGGCAGTGAGGGGGTTAACTTTGTCACGGGGAATGGGGAGCAGTGCTCTTGAAAAGGGTATTTACAGGGATTATGTACAAATTAGTTCGTGACGCCACCTGCAGTATCTGGTGAGAGATCACCAGCGCCGCTACAGTCCTCCGGAGGTCGGTGGGATTGCGGCAGTGATGGTATAGTCCTCCGCAGGCAGGACTGGGACCTCCGGGGCAGCGAAGTGAACAGGTTGTAGCAGAGCTGAGATGGTGGAGGGAGAGTAAGAGTAGTCCGTAGAGGGGCACTGTGAGTGAGAGGAAAGGATGCACGCACACAGAAGTCTCTTTACCTTTTTACTGATGTTAGTCAGGTAAATCATCCAGGGCACTGACGGGTGACCGAGCTGCACAATGGGCTCCCACAGCAAGTGGGTATAAGGCCTCCTTTCCTTGTGAATTTGCTGAAGCACAGTCTATTATATCCTGACTTGCCTCCACTCTCTTCCCTTATCTGTGTCTCCTTCTCCTCCTGTGCGGTCTCCGGGACAACCTTCTCTGGGCACTACAGTTCCTGGCTCCCTCTCTTTGACTCTCTCAGGAGACCGGGTAGCTGATGCTTCCTCGGTGCAAAGGGGTTTTCTGTGGGCCTGTAGTTCTCACACCGGTACGGATCCCCAGTATCCTGCTTCTCTGGAACGAACTCTCAATTTGAGCTACCTGTTCCTTTCTTCTATTCCTGCTTTGAGCTCCCTGCCTTCAGTCCCACTTACGCTTGTGGAACGCTGAAGGGCTACTCTGGGTCGCTGGCTCGGGTCTACACGCAGCACCGAACACCAGGACTTCCCTGCAGCTCGTCTAGCGTCTGCACACACTCTGACTAGCTCCTCCCCAGCAGCAGTATATATAGGGGATCTTGCCTAAGGGCAGCAAGTTGAGCTCCCCCTACTGTGCTGGGGTGGAAGGTGTTGTTCGTAGTAAGTACCTGCTGTGGAAACCCAACTGTGTATTAGAGAGATCTGTGGTTACCTGCGTTGGCAGGGCGCCACAATGTCACCGCCCCCACCTCCCCCCAATTAAATATCATCAGGCCTCGATCTAGTTATTAATAATTGTGTGGCGCCCTGCTAACGCAGGTAACCACATATCTCTCTGCTGCACAGCTGGGTTTACACAGCAGGTACCACTACAAACAACACCTTCCACCCCACCACAGTAGGGGAAGCTCAACCTGCTGCACTTAGGCAGGATCCCCTATAAATACTGCTGCTGGAGGTGGAGTTAGTCAGAGTGTGGCAGACGCTAGAAGAGCTGCAGAAAAGTTCTGGTGCTGGTGCCACGAGTAGGCCCAGGCCGGAGACGCAGAGTAGCCCTTCAGTGTCCCATCAGCCTAAGTGGGACTGAAGGCAGGGAGCCTGGAGAAGAAACAGAGACAGAGGAGCAGGTAGCTCAGATTGCAAGTTCACCCCATAAGAGAAGCTGGATATTGGGGATCCGCAGCAGTGGAGAACTCCAAGTCCCACTGAAAACCCCTTGGCACCGAGGAAGCTTCTCCTGAGAGAGTCACAGAGAGGGAGCTAGGACTAGCAGAGCACTGCAGTTCAGGAGAAAGGTCATCCCGGAGACCAAACAGGAGGAGAGAGAGATACAGAAGAAGAGAGTGGAGGCAAGTCAGGATTTAATAGACTACGCTTCAACACACACATACAGAGGAGGAGGCCTTATACCCACTTGCTGTAGGGGCCCACTGTGCAGCCCAGCTACCCGTCGGTGCTCAGGACAATTTGCCTTCAAACCATCAGTAAAAAGGTAAAGAGATTTTGGCTGCGTTTATGCATTCTTTCCTTTCACCCACCGTGCCCCCATAGACTCTACCAATAACAGTCCCGGCTCTGCTGCATCCTGCCCATTCTCACCACTCTGCCCTGGAGGTCCCAGTCCTGGTTGCGGGGACTAACCCATCACAGCCGCAGTCCCACCGACCTCCGGAGGACTGTAGCGGCGCTGGTGATCCCTCACCAGACACAGTAGGTGGCGTCACGAAGACAAACTTTGAACATAATCCCCTGTAAATAACCCGTTTTTTACTGAACCCCAGGGCCACAGCCTCGGGCAGCCACCCGTGACATCCCGGACCGTAACCGAGCCCTGAGTGCCCTGCCCTGGGCGAGTCAATTGCAATTGATAAAGACTGAGTTCATGCACTCTAATTTCCGATATTCTGTTCTATCATAGAAAAAAAAAGCTACGGCCTCGGATATATTACAAAATCAATGGCATGAAATGAACTTTCATTATAATGAGGTCCCTTGGGTTTCCACCAGAGTCTGTTCTTTTAACCGAAAAAATAGCATTGCATGCTGCTTTATTATTCCTGCTGGTTTTTACAAAATCTGCAACGGATCATTCAAAGCAGATGTGAAGACAGCCTTAGTATATGAAAATGAAATACTTACTGGATATGCACTAGGTGGTGCAGTAGAGCTTCAGAAGATTTTTTTTTCCCTTTCTCTTGCTAGATTTCTTATTTTTTTGTATAAATACTAGAACCAAAGAGATTAATCTCTTCCTATCCTCCACAGCTGAGATTTGATTATATTATTGGATCACAGTATACTGACACTCAGTCATGCTCACACCAGAGCCTGAGCCCAGGGTCATTAGCATATCACATCCAATGCTCTCACATCACATGCCATACCATACGCCACTGTGACTTTACCCTTAAAAGCTATCCCCAAACCATGGCGTACATTATACCTCTTGATCACTGGGGGTCTCCAACTCCTTGGGCACCCAGCAATCCTGAAAAATGGGGCTCTTAAAGGGAACCTGACCGCTAAAAATCACCCCCCCAACCTATTAATACCTGACCCTGCACCATCAGTATTGTATTCTAGCCATCCCTTTTGTGTATAAATTGCATATTTATAAAGTTTAAAAAAAGTGCTTTTTGTACCTGCAGATCTGCGGCTTCTCAGTTATTGAGAAATCACACAGGGCGTTCCTTGTGGCTTCTCATCGCCGCCTGTACTTCAATTAATCACGCCCAGATGGGCGTGCTAAGCCATAGTGATCCTTCCCATCCTCCTACATGGACGGTATAGCCGGTATGACACTAATCGCGTCATATCCGGCGATCCTGACGTCAGTATACCCATTTGGGTGCACTGTGGACCTTGCGATGCAGATAAGCTGCGGTAAAGCAACCTCGCGCATGCATAATGCACATCGCGAGGTCCACAGTGCACCCAAATGGGTGTACTGACGTCAGGATAGCCGGATATGACGCGATTAGCATGAATAATTGAAGTACAGGCGGCGATGAGAAGCCACAGGAAACGCCCTGTGTGACTTCTCAAGAACTGAGAATCCACAGATCTGCAGGTATAAAAAGCACTTTTATAAACTTTATATATACGCAATGTATACACAAAGGGATGGCTAGAATTAAATACTGATGGTGCAGGGACAGGTATTAATAGGCTGGGGGGTGATTTTTAGGGGTCAGGTTCTCTTTAAAAGTGGAGTGGTGGTTGATCATGCACACTGTCACTCCATTCACTCTTAAAGATGCATTCCTATATATATATATATATGTGGCACCCTGTGCCAGGTCACCACAGAGTCCCTTGGGACATTGGTGGATAGTACACAGCAAGCAGACCCCACTAACAAACAACACCTTTCACCCCAGACCTGTAGGGGGAGCTCCACTGGTTGCCTTAAGCCAGTTTCCCCTATAAATACGGGTCCTGGAGGAGAAAACAAGAGAGTGTGCAGTCACTACAGAACTGTGAAGAGCTGAGTGTGCTGACCTGGTACTGGAGCCGTGCTAGGCCCATACCAGAGACACCTGAGAAAGTGGTAGACCCTCAGAGTAGGGGTCACAGGAAAAGGAGAGAAAAGAGTACAAGAAGGGGCAGAGGAGTCATACCGACTCACCCTAATGGCCACTTTACACGCAGCTACAGGTACACAGGTTGTCCACAGGTAACTTGCTGGTTGCAGTGAAATCATGGAGACATGGTTCTATCTTGTTGCTGTGTACAAATGGAACTATGTCTCCATGATTTCACTGCAGCCAGTAAGTTACCTGTGGACAACCTGTTACCTGTAGCTGCGTGTAAAGTGGCCATAACAGAGTTCCGGTCACTGGGTCCGAGCTACAAGGACACAGTATAGACCTTGCAGAAAAACCAGCACTACAAATAGGAGGTTTAGCTCCCCGGACACCCGAAGCACCACCAAATGAGAGCCCGGAGTCTAAGCCAAGACAGGAATCCCATAGAGTGCTCTCAGTGCAGCAAATCCGGGTGTGAAGAGTCACACAGAAAGTGCAGTAACAGTTTGGTCGGGTTTCATGCCTGCCAGACTACAGCCGAGTAACAGACACAAGGAAGCCTACAACCCTGTTTGCTGTGGAAAGTCCTGAAGTGTTTACCACATCATGTTTGCGCTCCTGCAGCTCCGGTGCCAGTACCAGTAAGTGACAAGTAACCGGAGCTGCAGGATCGCAAGGACCCATACTTCAGCCCGGGGGGTGGCTTAGCCCCCCCGTGGCTAAACTCACTGTGATTGGCAGTTGAAATTGAGACTGTCATTCAGAGCGAGTAACCCACTCCAGATCTCATTGGAGCTCTCCAATCAGGTCTGATGGGGCGGGATGGCAGGTGCCCTCCCCCTCCTAGCTCCCTCCCACTCCAAGGCTGATGAGCCCCTTCCCCCAATCCCTTTGCTAAAGGGGTTAACAGTCATCCGCCGGCAGTATGCCCACCAGCGGTAAATGACTGTTATCGCCAGCAGGCTGCACCCTCCTGTGCACCCGCCGGTCAGCTTCCTCAGCCCCCTCCTGGTGCGATCACGGAGGGGGCTGAGGAAGCTGACACTCGCCTCCCTCTCCGTGCCCCGTGTGCCCCCCCCCTCACCTCCGGCCAGTTCCGGTGTGGGCCCCTCCTCTCCCGGGCTCCTTCTCCTGGATGAGGTAAGCATGTACTGTATGTATGAATGGATGGGTGAGTGGGTGCATGCATGCATGGGTGGATGGATGGGTGGGTGAGTGGGTGCATGCATGCATGGGTGGATGGATGGGTGAGTGGGTGCATGCATGGATGGATGGGTGAGTAGGTGCATGCATGGATGGGTGAGTGGGTGCATGCATGCATGGGTGAGTGGATGGGTAAGTGGGTGCATGCATGCATGGGTGGGTGGATGGGTGCATGCATGGGTGGATGGATGTGTGCGTGCATGGATGGATGTGTGCATGCATGGATGCGTGCGTGGATGTGTGCGTGCATGGATAGATGTGGGTGTGCATGCGTAGATGGGTGCATGGATGGATGTGTGTGCATGGAGGGATGTGTGTATGGTGGATGTGTGCATGAATGGATGTGTGCGTGTGTGGATGCGTGCGTGGATGTGTGGATGCGTGCATGGATGGATGTGTGCATGGATAGATGTGTGTGTGTTCATGCATGGATGGGTGCATGCGTGGATTGGTGCATGCGTGGATGATGAGTGCATGGGTGGATGGATGGATGGGTGCAATAATGGATCAAGTGTCCTCTTGTTGTAGTCTCTAGGATCATAGTCATGGTGCAATGTATGGCAGATCATTGCCATGCAGTGCACCATAACTTTGGCCCCAGAGACTGTAGGAAGAGGACACTTGATCCATTGTTGCACCCACCCATCCATCCATCCATCCACCCATGCACTCATCATCCACGCATGCACCATGCACGCATGCAACATGGTGTCAGCTAACAATTTGAGCTAATTTTCCATTCAAATTGTTGACGGACACCATGTCGCGTTTAGAGAGCCCCTGTGTGCCTAAACATTGGAGCTCTCCCACAAGTGACTCCATTTTGGAAACTAGACCCCCCAAGGAATTTATCTAGATGGGTTGTGAGCACTTTGAACCCCAGATGTTTCACAAATTGATCCGTAATAATAAAAAAGTAGTTTTTTTTTTTGTTTTTTTTGCAAAAATTTTCTTTTAGCCTAACCTTCTTTCATTTTCACATGGGCAACAGGATAAAATGCATCCTAAAATTTGTTGGGCAACTTCTCCTGAGTGCATTGATACCTCATATGTGGTCATAAACCACTGTTTGGGCACACGACAGGGCTCAGAAGTGAAGGAGCGCCATTTCACTTTTTGAATGGAAAATTAGCTCCAAAAGTCAAATTGCGCTCCTTCCCTTCCAAGCCCTGCCGTGCGCCCAAACAGTGGTTTATGACCACATATGAGGTATCGGTGTACTCAGGAGAAATTACCCAACATATTTTAGGATCCATTTTATCCTGCTGCCCATGTGAAAATGAAAGAATTGAGGCTAAAAGAACATTTTTGTTGGAAAAATTAAAATGTCCATTTTTTCCTTCCACTTTGCTTTAGTTCCTGTGAAGCACCTGAAGGGTTAATAATCTTCTTGAATGTAGTTTTGAGTAGCTTGAGGGGTGCAGTTTTTGGAATGGTGTCACTTTTGGATGTTTTCTGTCATGTACACCTCTCAAACGGACTTCAAATGTGATGTGGTCACTAAAAAAATGGTTTTGTAAATTTTGCTGGAAAAATGAGAAATTGCTGATAAACTTTGAACCGTTATAACTTCCCACCCCAAAAATTTTTTTTTCCAAAATTGTGCTGATGTAAAGTAGACATGTGGGAAATGTTATTTATTAACTATTTTGTGTCACATAACTCTCTGGTTTAGCAGAATAAAAATTAAAAATTTGAAAATTGCAAAATTTTCAAACATTTTGCCAAATTTTTGATTTTTTTTTCACAAATAAATGCAAAAATTATTGACCTAACTTTAATACTATCATGAAGCTCAATATGTCACGAAAAAACTATCTCAGAATCGCTAGGATCCGTTGAAGCGTTCCAGAGTTATTACCTCATAAAGGGACACTGGTCAGAAGTGACAAAAATGCCAAGGTCTTTAGGGTCAAAATAGGCTGGGTCCTGAACGGGTTAAATGTAAGTCCCCTGTCATATAGTCACATTCTGGCAGCTTCACCTTTTACCAATGCTGCTCTGGTTCTTCAACTTCTGACTGTCTGAAAATCAGACGTTATATCACAAGCTACTAAAATGCAACTCTACAAGAGTCAGAACAAACTCTCATAGAGATGTATTGAGTTGTGATCTCCAATGTGCTCCATGAAAGACTGGAGCCAGGGGCATAAAAAACAACAAGTGCAGGGGTTGCAATCGCACCCGGACCCTGGAACCCAGGAGGCCCCAAAAGTCCCTTTGGTCTATAGAAAAAGACTAACGCTATTAAAGATTTGCAATAATTGGGGGTCCCGTTGGAGTTTTCGCATTGGGGCCAAGAGCTTCAAGTTACCCCACTGACTGGAGCACCACTGTAGCGGGGCAAAAAAAGTGGAATGGTGCTTTCATTATACATACTGCTTCTCTCTCCAGTGCCCAACACTGTTCTGCTTTCTTTGTGAGTACGATCACTGCAATTGCAACTAGTGAGCTCACTCTATGATCTGTGCATGACCTGGAAGTCTGTTTTATAGTGAAAGTCTATAAAGCCTCATGTTAATGTTCCATGTACTTACATTGTTATAACCACTTCTGGGTCACGAAGATTGTAGACTGACCAAGACAGCCTTCAGATAGTTGACATCACGAAGAAGAGGAGTACAACAGCACTAGATACTGGAGAGGGCAGTGGTAGGTGAGTATATGAATACTCATACTACATTACAAGCGCATATACACACATTTAATAAACAAAATATACTGTACATAGAAGTGCTTCTCTAATGAGATTATTGGAGATAGCTGAGCATCGTTCCTGGCTAGTGGTCAGCACTCCCATAATCTCATTAGAATGAATCGAGTGGTAGATTGTATAATTGACCTCCACTTCAGGCATACAGGGAGTTCTTGGGATTGTCCCTGGCAATAGGGAAAATATATGGATAGGGTATCATTTTTAACTTGATAATGATAAAAATATAATAATAATATTTATTAATTTATATAGCGCTATTAATTCAATAGCTTTAACATACATTTGCAATACTGTCTTCAAAGAGTGGGAGGAAAACTTACCATCAGCAGCCAAAAAAACAACATAGCAAGACCGGTGGGTAGCTATCGGACACTCCTATTCATATGTGTATGGCGTTCTATGCAAACCTAATCTGTGCATAGCAGGTTACCTCTCACATGTTTTTGTAGGTAGAGGTGATTTTGTCTGCTTGCACCTAGGCTTGCTCTACATAATGGGGTCTGACTGCATCCTGCTAAGTGCTGTGTTGGTTTTTGTTTTTAGCAGCTGATGGTAAGTTTTTCTGTTGCTGCCTTTTTTGATTAGTTTTTGTATATATGTTGTAAGGACTCGTAAGCAAGGGGATCCATGACGAGGATTTTGAGCTTAAAGGACCTATCTGACCACAAAACTTGTTATTTTAAAAAAGCTAATCTGTGCTGAATTGTATTAAAAAAGCCTCCCACAATGTTTTTTTTTTTCCTACCATCATTTCCTCAATTTGTGTGTTCAGTGCCTCCATGTTGGTTGTTTACATGCAGCATTTCATGATTAGGTAACTTCCTGTTTTTTTTTTTTTTTTCCTTCTTACAGCCTGTGCTGATCACCACCCCTTGTACACCCCTCTCTGCCCCCTGTACACCCCTCTCTGCCCCTCCACACTCCTCTCTGCACACACACTGCACCCTGATTGGCCATTCTCTACAGTGAAGGATCATTCACAAACAACTCATCATTATTACACAAACAGGGTCCAGCAAGCAACTCCTACAGCAATGCACCTGAAAGTGCAAGGAGGGAAAAATTGGGTGAGAGCAGGCACTGCATACAGAGGCACTTGTCTGGGAGCTGCTCGGTGTACCTGCAATGTCCATGCAATCGTGCCTCAAACAGCTCCTCTCTACTCAGCACACATGGGCTGGGTTAGCAGAGGGGAGTCGGCTGTCACTCACAGTGACTGGGCTGTGATGCTGTGTACAGGGCGGGGGATAAGCTAATGCTATGTGGTCGGGACGTGACATCACAGGAAGCAGCAAAATCACTGCAGGAGAGGTCATGTGACCGCTCTGAGACAGGTGCTGACAGGAGAGAAGGACTTACAGCAGATCAGGTAGGTAATTACCATCTATCTACTTGTATCTGTGTAGCCCAATACTGTAAAGATTGATTTAAGCCGGATAAGTCCTTTAAGTGTCTTGGCCAATACATGAACCAATACCCCATATAAAAAGTTTTTCTGTCTATCATAAAAAAAAATGTTTGCACTTTTTTATCATTTTTGTGGTTTGGCTCCATGGGGCGCCATTCATCTAGTGGGGAGGGGACATTGTACTGGGCAACCCATTTTTTCTGGTGGCAGGACCGCTGGGTAACTATCGGACACTCGTCATATGTATCAATGGGAATGGCGTCCTATGCAAACCTAATCTGTGCAAAGCAAGTCACCTCCCACCTGTCTTTGTAAGTTGACAGTGATTTGTATCTGCTTGCACCTGGGCTCTATTTAATGGGGTCTGACCAATTCCTGCTAAGTGCTGTGTTGGGTTTTTTTTTGGCTGCTGATGGTAAGTTTTTCTGACACTGCCTTTTTTGAAGAGTGGGAAGTAACCCACAAAGAGCAGCGTGTTATAGGCAAGCTATCACCTCCAACTATGGGTGATGTGAATCCATGCCAATCCTAAAATGCGTAGTGATTACAGCATTCAGGACTCTGTCACATTACACTTTATATCAAAGAGCAGAAGAGCAAGACAGGAACATAATTAAGAAGTTCTAAAGTTTCATACCATTTCCTGTTACTTTGTCCCTTAGGTGTTTACTTAGTATATACCTGGAAACCATGGGTGAGAACTTTATTTTGGAACAATGTATCAAAAATCAAATACAGTCAACATTTTAGAGTCTAAAGTCTTATTCAGACGTGATATTTCTCATATACTAAAATGCACTGCTTTTTGATTAATGTAATGGGGAAAAAGAAGGACATGTCTCCGTGATTTTCCGCAAAAAGCAGGAATATGTAAACAACTTCATAGATCATAAATGGGTAAGTATTCTATAGAACACATACAGCATTCACGGCCATCTGAGTGAGACCTAAATCAGAAAATGAATGTGGAAACATTTGCAATGTGGTGCCACGTAGGCGTACTGCACCCATATAAGAGTGTGTGATATTCCTGTGACCAAGGGAACTGGGATGGTGCATAAGGACCCTTACAACACCCATTTACACACACCCTAGAATAGAGGACCATGGGTGAACCTGCTGTAGGGAAGACCCAGTCCTGTGGGAGGAGCTTAGGAAGGTAGAAAAGTGTGTGAGTGGGAGGAGCGTGACCTATGAAAGACACCCGGGACTAAAAGGTTGGTATGCTTTGAGGGTTTGTAAAGTAGTAGAGTAATGTGAAGATAAACCCATGTACATAGTTGTTAGTGCTGACATGTATGCTGTGCTTTCAATAATGTTGATACTCTACCTGTTGAGCTTTGGACTGAACCTGTTAAGCCATGAACTCTTTGAACTTGTGCCTTTAAGACAGACCGGTGGTGCGATGGACACTGTTGAGAGTGAGAGACAATGACTACCGTAACTGTATCTGAAACCCCATTTTGGGTTTTGATTTTTATATTTTTGCTTAGGAGGGTAGAAAAGTGAGGGTGGGAGAAGCATTAGAACAGTCGAGTTGGGGAGTGAGGAGTGAAGGATGACAACTAGGTCATCGTGACAGGTGGGAGACTCTAGGGGCACCAGGCATTGTGGTGCGCCCAAATCCGGACCCAGTACGACTACCGACCGGAGGGGTTTGGTCCCGGGAAAGAGGACTGGCTCTGAGCACAGCGCGGGTGTTCATCGCCAAGCCGTCAAACTGGAGGCCCGAGCTTCTGTATGAAGTCAAGGCCAAAGACCCGGCATACACCTTGGAAAGACATACCGAAATAGAGTCAGGGGGACCTGAAGGGGAGTCCTCCACCGAAGACCATTGGGAGTCGGCTCGAGGTTTTGCGCGCGGAGGCGCTGCATGGTAGCAGGAGATGGTAGCGCAGAGAGGGACCAGAAAGGAATGGCAGGCACACCTTTTGCTTGATTTTCAGTACTGAGACTGTTTCTGGCACCTCAGACGGTCCTGTGTCTCCCCCTCACACATAATTGAGTTCCCAGTGGGAACCCCAGTATTAGCTACGGTGGTGCCCCTTTTCATTTCTGCTCTGGACTATATGTGTCGCATACTTTATTTCCTCACCTGAAGAGCCGCACACTTGCTGCACTGGAAAAGAACAAGTGACTGTGCCGTGTGGTAAGCTGCCTCCCTGTGTAAAAACTATTACAACTACCCAGGGGATCCCACTCTACCTACGGGGAGGGTAACCATCTTGCTGCCCTACCATCAGCCCAGAGGTCTGACCCGCAGCATCGGTAACCATACTGGAACTGTAGGTGGCGTCACAAGTCACTTTTATTTCTATTATTTTTCCTGACTTTTTAAACGACAACCAGGGCCACGGTACCGGACACAGGTCCCAGTGACATCCCGAGACTGGGTACCCCACGGCCCTGAGGTGGGTCAGCAGCACTAAATGTGACTGCTAATAAAATTATAATTACAATCATAATATCCTGCACAAACTTCAAAATGAGCATTTCAAGTCTCTTGTTTTTACAGATTGCCTGTGACATTACCATTAGTGGGCAACATGGGTACTGCTTAGTTGAAGAAGTTAAAGGAAACCTGTCAGGTGTAAAAATGCTACTAAGGCCCCTTTTACATCAGCGTTTTGCGCTGATCGCGGCAGTTGCGGTGAAAAAATGCAACTGCCGCGATTACCTCATAACGGCTGCACTTGCGGTTCACTTGCGGCAAGCCCCATACAATGTCTATGGGGTTTGCGGCAGGGGTGGCAAGTGCGGTTTCGGCACTTACGGCAGGTTCGGCCGTGAAAAAAACGCGGCATACGCAGTTTTTTCGCGGCCGCACCTGCCGCAAGTGCCGAAACCGCACTTGCCGTACCTGCCGCACACTTACCTCAAGCCCCATAGACATTGTATGGGGCTTGCCGCAAGTGAACCGCAAGTCCGGCTGTTATGCGGTAATCGCGGCAGTTGCGTTTTTTTCACCGCAACTACCGCGATCAGCGCAAAACGCTGATGTGAAAGGGGCCTTAGTCTGCTTACACATCAGCGTTTTTGCTGATTTGCGGCAGATCCGGTAGATTTACCGCATCTGCCACGTAACGGCCGACTTGCGGCAAGCCTGTGGCAAGCCCCCATTCATTCTCTATGGGACTTGCAGCAGGTGTGGTTTTTGTCACGGTTTGGCAAATCCGGCAGTTGCGGCAGGTCACAAAACCACTGTTAGCTGCATTTTTTTGACTTTCTGCAAGTGCCAGATTTGCCGGATCGCGACAAAAACCGTACCTGCCGCAAGTCCCATAGAAAATGAATGGGGGCTTGCCACAGACTTGCCGCAAGTCAGCCATTACGCGGCAGATGTGATAAATCTGCCGAATCTGCTGCAAATCAGTAAAAACACTGATGTGAAAGGGGCCTAACCTTCACATATGTGATAACATGTACACAAGTATGGAGATGCAACAGCGCAGAAAAGGATGACCGTGGTAACTTAACCAACAGATATTTATTTGACTAAGGCACCTTTCACAGCAGTGATAAATGTAATTCGCCGCATACCACGCAGATGTCGCCTCACCTGCTGGATGCCGTGTAGCGGGCAACTTGCAGCACCGATCCGGCAAGCACCATTCATTCTCTATGGGGCTTGCAGTCAGGTGAAGCGTCATCTGCCGGATCTGCAGTGAATTACATTTACCGCTGATGTGAAAGGTCCCTTATACGAATAGATTTGATGCTTAAGGCACAGTATGAAAGGGTAAAGCAAATGGTCAAGTTACTGTAAAGCAGGGGTGGGGAACTCCAGTCCTCGAGGGCCGCAAACAGTGCAGGTTTTCAGGATTTCCTTAGTATTGCACAGGTGATAACATAATCACTTGCACTGGTGATGATTCCAATCCCTGTGCAATACTAAGGAAATCGTGAAAACCTGAACTGTTTGCGGCCCTCGAGGACTGGAGTTCCCCACCCCTGCTGTAAAGTATTATACAGTATGAATACACCAATTTAAGTATATTTATTAAGACAATTCTGTTAAAGGGGTTATCCCAAAAGCATAATTCATTTTAATCAAAAGATCTTAGAATAATAAAAAAGTTCCACAAATGAATGTGTTTAAAAAAAATGTTCCTGTGCTGAGATAATCTTATATACATGAGTCACCCCCAGAGCCGTGGCGCACTCGAGGCCGGGTCATTGCTGTCACTGGGGGAAGTCACGGGGGTCGTGACCCGGTCCTGTGGCCTGGGTTCAGCCCAAAATAGTAGGGACCATTCTGGCATTGTTAAGACAGGGGTTATATACAAGGGAGATTTTGTGACGCCACCCGTGGTGTGTGGCTAGGGATGACCACCGCTGCTGCAGAACCTCCGGGGTGATAGACGGGCAGCTGAGATGGAATGGCTCTCCACGGGTAGAGCCAATCCCCGGGGCAGTGTAAATAGTCTATGTGTGGGATGCAGGTCAACGGGCACAAGGAATAGGCAGACTCACTGTTTTGTAGTTTTCTCAGTCCTTTACTGGAGCAGATGTTATATGGAGCTGTCCACAAGTCTTTGAGAGCAACTCAGGGTTTTTTCCCATCCAGCTGGGTCTTTGGCTCCCTTTCTGCACTTGGTATTGGCCCCTGCTGCTGCATAAGCTAGACTGCTGGCCCTGTCTCTTCCTGCAAGGTACCGGTATGACAGGCAACTCTCTACCCTGATCTCGGGTGTATGCTGCTGAACTCTCACGGTGTTGATGTGCCTCCGTAATAGTGTAGCTGGAGAATTTGGAATCCCCACCTTCTGGTACTGACTGCTGGGACATGAGACCCTGCACAGTCTTGGACTCCGGTGTCCGTTCTCTGCGCTTTCCTCTGGGGTGAGCACAGGGTTGCTCAGCCTCCCAGCCGTGTTCCTGCTTCTCTCATCAGACCCTAACCTTAGGCCTGGAACTTAGCTAGCGATTCTGGGATGAGCTTAGCACTGCTCTTTTACACCCAGGTCCTCTTCACAGTCCTCCCAGGAACTGCACTGACTAGCTCCTCCCCAGACCAGAATATTTAGGGAAGCTCACCCGGGCTTGGTCTCCCCCCTCTGGTCTGGAGGTGTAAGTGTTGTTTGTGTGATGCCTGATGAGAAGACCCTTTTGTTGCTCTCTTGTGACACCACCACCCGGGGGCAGTGATGACACTGGCATTTTGACCCAGGGGTGCCACATACAACCCCTGGCAAGAATTATGGAATCACCTGGCTTGGAGGATGTGAGTCAGCATTTCACGCCCCCTGTGTCTCTGTGCCACCTTTTTTAAATGTGTTCGCCACCTCCCTCCTGCCAGTCATTTCACTCATGTCCTCGCCTGCGCTCTGCGCGTCCTTGTGCTGTTGATGCAAGAGCAGAGCGAGGTATTGCTTATCGCCGCCCCGGCCGCCTGTCCTACCTCCTGCTGTGACGTCCTCTACTTTCCCCGTCCTGCTCCGTGTTATGCTATGGAGTAGGGCGGGGAAAGTAGAGGACGCCTGTCCCGCCTCCTGCTCTGACATCAGAGCCTTTGCTCGCCCTGCTCCTGCTCACAGGAGGTGAGACAAGTGGCCGGAGCAGCGATAAGCAATACCTCCCTATGCACCTGTATCAACAGCACAAGGACTTGGGTGAAATGACTGCCAGGAAGGAGGCGGCACAGAGACGCAGGGGGGCGTGAAATGCCTCTGTGAAGCGAGGTTGCTGCAGCACAAGGGCCAGCCTCCATGGCTTCTAACTAAGTTTTTCTAAGCCTATATCTCGGGGTACAGAGCACACAATAACTCACCGTTGCCGGGTGATCAGCCCTCAGGCGCTGGCTACGGTAACGGTTCAGCGCCCGGGGCTGTGTGGGCCCGGTGGTCAATTGCACGGTTAAGTTAAGAAGTAAAGTTTGTTTCGTGACACCTGTGGGTGTCCGGTGATGGCACCGGCGCTGCTAGGACCTCCGGGGGATGTGCGGCAGCAAGATGGAACCACTCCCCACAGGATGAGTGATAATCCCCGGGTCAGGAGCTGCACTGGTGGAATACGGCAGCTCGGTTGAGGTATTGCGTGGATGGTGTAGTAACAGTTCAAAAGAAGTACTCGGACACAGTGCTTCTCTGCATGAGTCTTTACTCTGTTCTTTGCAGGTCAACGGGTACACACTTGAAATGGTTCAGACCTTCAGGTAACGAACCCGGTGGTCCCAGTGATGGATGGTGTCCTTCCAAGGCCCCACTGTATCTTTCTTATATCTTACTGTCCCTGGTTACTCGTCGCTTGCTTTCATTACCAGGTCGGGATACTGGGGAGCCTCTAGTGAGGACCCGAGGCGGCGGCTTACCAACTCCCAATGGGTCCCCTGAACCCCAATGGTGGGTACCCCTCCGGCACAGCCGCGGTGATGGTGGTTGTCGTGATGTGCGCCTAGGAACTTGTCTCTCTCACGTTCTCACTTTCTGTCCTGTTCTTTCCCCACACTGCACATCTCACACTCCTTCCACCAGGACCCAATTGGTCCTCTGTTTCTGGATGTTGCGTGTGGTGTATGGAGCCTTGGAGTTAACCCACTCATCACTGAGATGGAGAACACTGCACCTTCGATCTGGAGTGCAGTACCCTCCTGTGACGCACTCATTGCGGGGCGCCACACAGACACATGGGGGACCCCTTGCCTAAATGCAGCAGAAATGCTGCATTCAGTGCTGCACTTAGATTCTAATCCATGGGGGGGGTGACAGGTCCTCTTTAATGATACTACACCGTTAAGACACATGTCGCATTAGGCTGAAGAGTCACTCTGCACTCCTTCTGCGGCCTGGAAGTCTCTCTCGGCTCTGACCATGCTCACTGGACTTGCTTCTGGTTCTTCAGTTCTGCACATGGTTCTAGTCACTCAATTCTCCACTCGGATCTGATCACTTGATTCTCCACTCGGATCTGATCACTTGATTCCTAACTCTAGTTAGGTCTCTTATGTTGGTGACTATAAGCCAACTCGCTGCTCATGTGTCTGTGCTGCTACTGTCGTAGACACCGACTTCTCCCCTCCTCTGCTCTACCGGGCTTTTTATTATTGTTAACTGGGTGACAGCTGCCACCTGACCTCGTGTCTCCTCCAATCTTTTACCTAGGGCAGTGATGGCGAACCTTTCAGAGGCCGAGTGCCCAAACCGCAACCCAAAACAAAATTATTTATGGCGAAGTGCCAATATGATAATGTAACCTAAATTACAGCAGTAGTAATCATAAGCGCTGCACAGGGGGGAGAGCCAGCGGTTGCCTTCTCTCTTCCCTGTACAGGACATGTAGTCCTGAAACATTGATGATCAATTCAATTATTTTAACAATTAATTGATTTTAAACTTACCTTTGCAGTCTTCTCTTCTCTTCAGCAGTGGTCATCCAGCTCATGTGTACTGCACATTGAAGCTGAGCCACTGCCACTGCCCTTTCTAGAAACAGCAGGTGGATTGATCTGTATGGAAAAATTGCTGAATATTAGAGAGATAGAAGATAGATTTTATCATGGAATGCAAGCAGATTTCATGCTGAAATCCTGGTTCCTTTCCTTGCAGTAATGTGCTCCATCCTGACCCTCTCCTTGTAGCTATGTGCTCCATCCTGACCCTCTCCTTGTAGCTATGTGCTCCATCCTGACCCCCTCCTTGTAGCTATGTGCTCCATCCTGACCCTCTCCTTGTAGCTATGTGCTCCATCCTGACCCTCTCCTTGCAGTAATGTGCTCCATCCTGACCCTCTCCTTGCAGTAATGTGCTCCGTCCTGATTCTCTCCTTGCAGTAATGTGCTCCATCCTGACCCTCTCCTTGCAGTAATGTGCTCCATCCTGACCCTCTGCTTGCAGTAATGTGCTCCATCCTGACCCTCTGTTTGTAGCAATGTGCTCCATCCTGACCCTCTGCTTGCAGTTAGGCGCTCCATCCTGACCCTTTCCTTGTACCTATGTGCTCCATCCTGACCCTCTCCTTGTAGTTACATGCTCCATCCTGAGCCTCTCCTTGTAGTTATGTGCTCCATCCTGACCTTCTCTTTCTAACTATGTTCTCCACCCTAATCCTCTCCTTATAGCTATGTGCACCATTCTGATCCTCTCCTTCTAGCTATGTGCTCCATTCTGATCCTCTCCTAGCTATATGATCCGTCCTGACCATCTCCATGCATTTATGGCCCCATCCTGACCCTCTCCTTGCAGTAATGTTCCTATCCTGACCCCCTTCTTGTAGTAATGTCTTTATCCTTATCCCCTTGTAGTATGCCCCATCCTTGTCCCCTTTGGTAATGTCCCATTCTTGTCCCTTGTGGTAATGTCTCCATCCTGCCCCTATCATGTAGTAATGCCCCATCCTGCTGTAATGCCCTATCCTTGTCCCCTTGCAGCAATATGCCCCATCCTGCAGTAATACGCCACATTCTTGTCCCCTTGCAGTAATATGCCCCATCTTGCGGCAATGCCCTATCCTTCGCCCCTTGCAGTAATATGCCCTATCCGTGTCCCCTTGAAGTAATATGCCCCATCCTGCATTAATGTGTCTCATCCTTGTCCACTTGCCATTAATATGCCCCACCCTTATTCCTTTGCAGTGATATGCCCCATCCTGCACTAATGTGCCTCATCCTTGGCCCTATGCAGTAATATGCCCCATCCAGCAGTAATGTGCCCAATCCTTGTCCCCATCACATAGTAATATGCCCCATCTTGCCCCCTGGTTGTACTGCCCCATCCTTGACCCCATCACATAGTAATCTGCCCCATCCTTGTCCCCATTACATAGTAATATGCCCCATCCTTGTCCCCATCACATATTAATCTGCCACATCCTGCCCCCATCACATAGTAATATGCCCCATCAGCCCCATTACATAATAATATGCCCCATCAGCCCCATTACATAATAAAATGCCCCATCAGCCCCATTACATAATAATATGCCCCATCAGCCCCATTACATAATAATATGCCCCATCAGCCCCATCACATAATAATATAGCCCATCAGCCCCCATTACATAATAATATGCCCATCACATAATATGCCCCATCCTGCCCCCTGTTACTATTGCCCCATCCTGCCCCAACACAGAATATGCCCCATCCTGCCCCCCCTTAGTAATGCCCCATCCTGCTGTAAAGAAATGATGAAAAAAAAAAAAAGTCATACTCATCTTCCTGCTGCAGTTTCCTCTCTTCTGCAGTGCCTTCTCCTCCCGACCCGCGCTGAGTGCGGTCACGTGACACCGGGCGTGTCACATGACCACTGTCACATGACGCTGGCCAGGAGGGCGGGGCTAGGAAGAGTGTCGGAGAGAGGAGAAATGTCTCCTCTGCTCCCACACAGCCATGAACTGCGGGTGCCGCGGCGCGCGCCGGCAGATCAAAGCAGCAGTGTAGTGGTGAGGCCAAGTGCCAGCGGAGGCAGCTGACATCACTGACCTAGGGGATGGACACTTTGCTCTTCGGTTCCTAGTATAGTCATTCATTCCAATTTCTCCATTCTTTGGTCAGTGGATGGCAATGTTTACTTGCAGACACTGACTTTAAGCACTATTGTGTGTGTCCCTTCCCTTTTTCATCTAATATATAATTGCCCTAACGCAACCAATGAGCTTCGCGCCTCACTTCCTATGGAGATACATGGAGGACTTTGAGTTTCAAATTTACCACTGTAAGTGAGGCGCTATTCTCATTGGTCGGCGCCAGCACACAGCGACCAATGAGAATAGCGCCTCACTTCCCATTGAGATACATGGAGAACTTTGAGTTTCACCTTTACCGCTGTAAGTGAGGCGCTATGCTCATTGGTCGGCGCCAGCACACAGCGACCAATGAGAATAGCGCCTCACTTCCCATTGAGATACATGGAGGACTTTGAGTTTCAAATTTAGCGCTGTAAGTGAGGCGCTATTCTCATTGGTCGGCGCCAGCACACAGCGACCAATGAGCTTCGCGCCTCACTTACAGCGCTAAATTTGAAACTCAAAGTCCTCCATGTATCTCAATGGGAAGTGAGGCGCTATTCTCATTGGTCGGCGCCAGCACACAGCGACCAATGAGAATAGCGCCTCACTTCCCATTGAGATACATGGAGGACTTTGAGTTTCAAATTTACCGCTGTAAGGCCCCTTTCACATCAGCGGTTTTTTCAAATCACGGCAGATGCGGTGAAAAAAACGCATCTGCCGCGAGTACCGCATAACCGCGACACTTGCGGCACACTTGCGACAAGCCCCATGCAATGTCTATGGGGCTTGCGGTAAGGGTGCGGCAGATGCGGCAAGTGCGGTTTCGGCACTTGTGGTAGGTTGCGGCACCCTTACCGCAAGCCCCATAGACATTGCATGGGGCTTGCCGCAAGTGTGCCGCAAGTATCGCGGTTATGCGGTAATCGCGGCAGATGCGGTTTTTTCACCGCATCTGCCGCGATTTGAAAAAAACGCTAGTGTGAAAGCACCATAAGTGAGGCGCTATTCTCATTGGTCGGCGCCAGCACACAGCGACCAATGAGAATAGCGCCTCACTTCCCATTGAGATACATGGAGGACTTTGAGTTTCAAATTTACTCAAAGTCAAACTCAAAGTCCTCCATGTATCTCAATGGCCAGTGAGGCGCTTCTCTCATTGTACTCATGACAGTAGCAACATTAACCCCTTACATTCCGTTTTATCTGTAATTTCTATAACACAGTGTGTAGTTGTACTGCCACTGCGAAGTTAACCCTTATATACCATTTCTGCCTTAACTCCATACTTTATTACTCTATTACTACTGCCAGTAGGAACATTAACCCCTTATATTCCATTATTGTTGTTATTTCTATTACACAGTGTATAGTTGTAATGACACTGTGAAATTAACCCATTATATACCAGTTCAGCATTAACTGCATATTTGGTAGTGTTTATAACTACTGCCACTGGTACATTAACCCCTTGAACACCATTTTGGATATAATTTACAGCGCTGTGTCTGTTGTGGGAGTGCCTGTGGGACATTAACTCCTTCAATAACATTTTTGATATCATTATAAGTTCCTACTCTGTTATAGTCCTGTTAGTCGGACATTAACTCTTTCTACACCTCCACTATATTGCTACCCTCACAGTTCTGCCTACATCGCCTACTTAGTCATATATCTGGTGTTTAAGTCTATTATTTAAAACTCTTAAAAAAATTATATACAGATTCTACACTCTCGAATCTGGGAGGGTGGAACCGCAGTGGGGGGTGGGAAGAGGCGGCCAGACCCCTCTGGTACTATACACACAGGCGACAGTGCTGGTGGTACAATACACACAGGTGACAGTGCTGATGCTGGTGGTAGTATACACACAGATGATAGTGCAGTTAGTACAATACACACAGAGGTCACAATAATACTGCAGGTACTATACACACAGAGGTGACAATAGTGCTGCAGGTGCTATACACACAGAGGTGACAATGGTGCTGGTACAATACACACAGAGGTGACAATAGTGCTGCAGGTACTATGCACGCAGAGGTGACAATTATGCTGTAGGTACTATACACACAGAGGTGACAATGGTGCTGGTACAATACACACAGAGGTGAGAATGGTGCTGCAGGTACTATGCACACAGAGGTGAGAATGGTGCTGCAGGTGCTATACACACAGGTGACTATGCTGCTGGTACAATACACACAGGTGACAGTGCTGGTGGTACTATACACACAGGTGACAGTGCTGATGCTGGTGGTAGTATACACACAAACGATAGTGCGGTTAGTACAATACACACAGAGGTGACAATGATGCTGCAGGTACTATACACACAGAGGTGACAATGGTGCTGCAGTTGCTATACACACAGAGGTGACAATGGTGCTGCAGGTGCTATACACACAGAGGAGACAATGGTGCTGGTACAATACACACAGAGGTGACAATGGGGCTGCAGGTGCTATACACACAGAGGTGAGAATGGTGCTGCAGGTACTATACACACAGAGGTGACAATGGTGCTGCAGGTGCTATACACACAGGTGACAATGCTGCTGGTACAATACACACAGGTGACAATGCTGGTTGTACTATACACACAGATGACAGTGCTGATGCTGGTGGTAGTATACACACAGATGATAGTGCGGTTAGTACAATACACACAGAGGTGACAATGGTGCTGCAGGTACTATACACACAGAGGTGACAATGGTGCTGCAGGTGCTATACACACAGAGGTGACAATGGTGCTGCAGGTGCTATACACAAAGAGGTGACAATGGTGTTGCAGGTGCTATACACACAGAGGTGACAATGGTGCTGCAGGTGCTATACACACAGAGGTGACAATGGTGCTGCAGGTGCTATACACACAGAGGTGACAATGGTGCTGGTACAATACACACAGAGGTGAGAGTGCTCCCCTCTCCGGGCTCCAGCGACGCAATCCAGCTCTATCCTCCTCTGCCGCCATGTCGCCGCCCCTGGAGCTGTGGATGCAATATGGCGTCCGGGATGTCTCGCGAGACTTCCTGGACGCCATCTTGGAGAAAGTATGTTGCCGCCCCTGGAGCCATGGATCCAATATGGCGTCCGGGAAGTCTCGCGAGACTTCCCGGACGCCATATTGGATCCAGTTCTCCAGGGGCGGCGACATGTCGGCGGCGGAGAAGACGGAGGAGAAGTGGTAAGTATAGCCAACTGTGTATGTGTGTTGTGTGTGTTGTGTGTGTGGTGTGTGTGTGTGTGTGTTAGGGGCGGCCGTAAGCATTGCGGGCTCTATGAGTCCCGGCTGCCGCTTACGGCCGCCATCTTGGGTCACCCTGAGCGGGTGTACCTCTGGGCAGTGACCGGACGCTGGGACAAAGTGACGGATGTGACGTCACAAATCCCTCCAGTATTTATATAATAGATACTCTTGTGCACTCACTCCCACGTGTGTTCTCTCCCCATGTGCTTTCTCTCTTCCACCTGTGTGCTATCTTCTCCTCCCTCTACTGTCTCTCACCCACTAGGTGCCGTCTTCTCCCCTCCTGTACTGCCTCACCCTGTGTGATGTCTTCTCCCTTCCTGTACTGTCTCTCTCCACCCTGTGTACTGTCTTCTCCCCTTCTGTGCGCAATCTCTCTCCCCTTCTGTGCACATTCAATGTGTAGGTGGCAGGCAGTTTTCAAACAATATTGACCTGCTGATTATCTGCAGGTTAACAGAGTTTTTACACGTGACAGGTTCCTTTTAAAAGTGTTGACTGGATTAGGGAAACCCCTATGTCTTTATTAGAGAGCAGTGGCTCATTCAGCACTACTGACACTATTAGGAGCTCTCTACATACTAGTTCATACCGTACAATGTGTAAATCAATATGCAGTAAACTCTCCGTGGTGGTTGCAGGCTTTCATTGACATTTAGCTCAGGAGCACACAACCTTTTGTGGCCTGAGATCACATACTTCGATTTAACTTCTAGCATTGGTCTCAATTTCCATTCATGGTATATTTATAATATCATCCAAAAATGTCTGGTAGGTGGAACACCCACTGTACAAAAAAATTAGTGTTCCCAGCTCTCTTGTATGACACATCAAAGAGGAGCAGACAAGATTTTGTCGCATAACCGGAAAAAATCCTTTAGAGTTTGAAAAACGGCAAAGAATTTCTCAACTCCAGTGAATTACAAATAAGACAACCACAATCATGAATAACCGTCTCGTCTTCTCCTCTTTGAAGTACTGAATCGGTGACTAAATGTCTCAGATGGGAATCCACGATTAAAGGAGCATTATATGCAGACCTGATGGACTGTCATTCTTAATACAATCAAGTCTCCCAGCCTCTCAAAACTTTCTTCTGTTTGCAATAAGTCCAAATTAAAAATGTAATTATTTTAAAGTAACAAATGTTTTCTCCAAATTCAATATAAACTTTTTAAGGGTTTCTCAACTAACGTACAGATGACCTATCCTAGGAATACTTCATCAATGCAAGATCGGTGGATGTGTGGCCCATGGCACCATCTCTGATCAGCTGTTGTTAGTGCCAGTGGTGGCTGGATATTAACAGTTGTGGAGCCAAACAGCTTTGTCAGCTGTGTAATGGCTGTATTGCACATCCACCACTATTCAAATGAATAGGACTGGATCTGCAGTTCCATGGGCTTGGCCTTAAAGGGGAACTCCTTCGAGAGAAAACTTTTTAGTACAGTTCCTGTCCTGCTACATGATGAAGCAGAGCTGTACGTTGCAGTTCTAGGATCTATAGATCTCTTATAAATCGATAAAATCATACCTGCTCCTCTGTTTTGGCCCCCACCTCAGGAAACCAAAGCTCTGCACGACACCTGCTACGCCCCCTCACTAAACAGAATTGTTAGGGGGCTGGAATGTAGGATGATCCTGCAGCTCCCAGCATCCACGCCCCTGACACACCTCCTGTTCTCACCAGCAGCATGAAGCTACCAGGCTGAAGATTCTGGGTTCCCTGAGATGGGGTCTAGAGCAGACGATCAGTTATGATTTTATTGAATTATAAGAGATCTATAGATCCTAGAACTGCAGTGGACTGTACTAAAAAGTTTTCTCTCACTGATGTTCACCTTTAACACAGTTGGCAGAGCTGTGCTAGTCAGCTCTGCAATTGCCAACATCTGGCACTAAGAATCTGTCACGCTTCCAGGGGAAGGCTCCCTAGAGTGAACCCACTGGGCCGTGGTACAGAACTCCCCTGGGTGAGCTGGTCCTAGTTTAACAAACCCCTATACAGGGATTGTGAGGGGCAAGCCCAGGGGGTCTAAATACCACAGCTTCTAGTACCAGGGGGGCGGCTCGTAGTGTTAGCCTATACTATGCTATGGCTAAGGAGGATTCGAGGGAACAGGGCCTGGGTACAGGAGAGCAGGAATGGTTCTACCGGAGGAGAGCACGAAGAGGATCTGATCAACAGCTAGCAAAGTAGAAGCTTAACTAACTCAATAATCAGGCACCTCCCAGCAGTGGAGGTGGCCTGATATACCGGAGGATGGACAGCTATTGGTCAAGGGGAGTGTCAGGTTGAGCCGTGCCGGCCCTTAGATTCACAGGGCAGGAGCGCGGCAGCGCCTAGTGCATCTTTGAATAGATTCATGACTGTGCTGATGTGTGAGCCCGGTGGTCATCAGACAGGAAGGGGACCCGCCGATAGCTCCGAGACAGAGCACGCCTGGACGCCGGATTCTCGATCGGTAGAGGAGGAGAGGATGGCGATCCGGGAGAGGCGAGCAGGGGAGCGGTGCCAGGGGACCTAACAGAATCACTGGCTGGTGGGAGTACTGGGGGTCAGACCCCAAGCAATCTGATATTGTTAACCTGTTCTTGTCTCCGCTATGACTAGCTACAGTACTAATATTGATCAGAAGGACATGGAGATATAAACTGAGTCTTTGCAAATACCATGATATGTTCATGTAACTGGCGTTATATTATTAGTACCCTCCAGTCACAGAATGCAATCCTACACTTCTAGCTGGTACACATGCCAACAAGATGTGAGCTCTGTGTGCTTCTCATTGGCGGGATAGGCAGGCTGAGTTTCACTCTAATGTTAAGGACCAGATGAGGTGTCGAAAGCCTCTTTGTGATTAACAATATGCTGTGACATGAAACTTCAATCAGCAATCCATTACCTATGTACACAGGAGCTTGGTTTAGTGTGATTATCTGACGCATTGTGATATAAGGCCTGACAGTTATCACAGGTAGTGAATGAGCTGCTCTTCACCTCCATTGCTCCACTAATGTCAACTCATTTGCACACAATGTTCTCATACAAATCCCCACTGCTGTCTTCCATAGAGAAATCAGAGACGCAGAAGCATTACTGGATATCAGTGACTGAACCATCATTGGAACAGATTTCAATTACAAAGGCTTCTCTACCTCCTACCAGTAGCACCTGTGGTCTTGTGATGTACTACTTCTGCATCTCGCAAAATAAACAAAATCTTATCACTTTCTTATGACTTCTTATGATGTGATATCTTTGTTAACCTTTTTCATAATGTATATAATCACTGTTTTTTTTCTTTCTCTACTACATTATACGGATTGGAAATCTTTATGAACAATTCAAATATTGCAATATTCACTCTTAAAGATGTTAAAGCACAATCCCTTTTTGTTAAGATGGTCATCTGATAAGATCACCACACCAATTTTAGAAGATTCAGTGATCAAACATTAACAGCAAGTGAACCAGGAGCAGGTGTCGCCAAGGAAGAGAACTTTATTTTTTATTTACTAGGAAAAGCACAAAAAATCATTTACAGATCTGATTGTATAGAGCTGGTTGTTTGTTTGGTTTGACCTTTATCATTGCTATACTGAACCCAACATGGGCCTGATAGAAAGGCATGCAATCAGACTCTTTCTTCAGCAGCTGCTATTGGCTAGATTCCCTTGTCTGTTAATTAAATTATTGTGTTTAAGTTTCTGTCTTCAGGAGCACACCTCTCCCCATCCTCTTGCTTACTAAGGGGCAGTTTGCTAATGAAGATTAACGAATAGAACCAGAGGCATGGTTGAGCTGCTGGCCTGAACTGCCCACACTTCAACACTGCAACATCAGCTGAGCATAGGGGCGCTGAAGCTGGTCAGATCAAGTGATGTACATTTAATTATTGAGAACCCAGGTTGAGCCTCAGATAACAACAGAAATCAATCAGTGAATTGTTGATGTAGTATTATCATCCAAAACATCAATCTTCACAACAACCATGACTGTTCATTCAACAAGCAGCCATTCGCAATCCCCAATGTTTGGTGAAGCCATTTGGAGCTTAATATGCAAGGAAACGTGAGAAAAAGGAATTCCATAACACATCATTCTTTTTGGACAATTTTCCATGTAGCTACGGTGGATATATAATAATAACCTGCTGGGTTCTAATCTATTCGCAGAATTTAAAGCATCTGTGGTTTGGCAAACAGAGTGCTTTCTGTTACTGACCATGCAATTATTGCATACTAGTAAAAAGGCCCGATGCAATTGCATCGGGAGCGCGGTGAAATGAATTGTGTGTATAGACGCGGGTGAGTGGGTATCAGAGTATAGAGGTGAGTCTGTGGGTAGCAGAGTGTGGAGGCGGCTCTGCGGGTAGCAGAGTGTGGAGGCGGCTCTGCGGGTAGCAGAGTGTGGAGGCGGCTCTGCGGTGGAGGGGTGAGGAGAGAAACACACAGTATATACATACATGAGACATTGTATAGACACAGTATGCAGAGATTAGACACATTATACACACACATTACAGACAGTATAGAGACATTACACACAGTATAGAGACATTACACACAGTATAGAGACATTACACACAGTATAGAGACATTACACACAGTATAGAGACAGTATAGAGACATTACACACAGTATAGAGACATTACACACAGTATAGAGACATGACACACAGCAGAGACATGACACACAGCAGAGACATGACACACAGCAGAGACATGACACACAGCAGAGACATGACACACAGCAGAGACATGACACACAGCAGAGACATGACACACAGCAGAGACATGACACACAGCAGAGACATGACACACAGCAGAGACATGACACACAGCAGAGACATGACACACAGCAGAGACATGACACACAGCAGAGACATGAGACACAGCAGAGACATGACACAGAGCAGAGACATGACACAGAGCAGACAGAGACATGACACACAGCAGAGACATGACACACAGCAGACAGAGACATGACACACAGCAGACAGAGACATGACACACAGCAGACAGAGACATGACACACAGCAGACAGAGACATGACACACAGCAGACAGAGACATGACACACAGCAGACAGAGACATGACACACAGCAGACAGAGACATGACACACAGCAGACAGAGACATGACACACAGCAGACAGAGACATGACACACAGCAGACAGAGACATGACACACAGCAGGCAGAGACATGACACACAGCAGGCAGAGACATGACACAGAGCAGGCAGAGACATGACACAGAGCAGGCAGAGACATGACACAGAGCAGGCAGAGACATGACACACAGCAGAGACATGACACACAGCAGAGACATGACACACAGCAGAGACATGACACACAGCAGAGACATGACACACAGCAGAGACATGACACACAGCAGAGACATGACACACAGCAGAGACATGACACACAGCAGAGACATGACACAGAGCAGAGACATGACACAGAGCAGACAGAGACATGACACAAAGCAGAGACATGACACACAGCAGAGACATGACACAGAGCAGAGACATGACACAGAGCAGACAGAGACATGACACACAGCAGAGACATGACACAGAGCAGAGACATGACACAGAGCAGACAGAGACATGACACACAGCAGAGACATGACACACAGCAGACAGAGACATGACACAGAGCAGACAGAGACATGACACAGAGCAGAGACATGACACAGAGCAGACAGAGACATGACACACAGCAGAGACATGACACAGAGCAGAGACATGACACAGAGCAGACAGAGACATGACACACAGCAGAGACATGACACAGAGCAGAGACATGACACAGAGCAGACAGAGACATGACACACAGCAGAGACATGACACACAGCAGACAGAGACATGACACAGAGCAGACAGAGACATGACACACAGCAGACAGAGACATGACACACAGCAGACAGAGACATGACACACCCCAGCAGCAGGCACACTTATGACACTAACACACACACACAGACACAGCATCCATTACCATATCATGAAGGTCCTGATCGATATGCAGCAGGAGAGGAGGCACTGCGACCTGCAGAAACGCAGTAAGCATCTGCAGGACCTTTGAATGTAGATCACATGACAGTGAGGAAAGTGTTTGAGTTGCCGGGCTCCTACAGGCTTTCTCCTGCTTTGTACGGAGTAAATCAGTGCACAGAGCAGGAGAGAGAGGGAGAGAGGGCAGCTTGTGTGTGAGCGTCTCCTCACTGCTTCCCTCGGACACAGCAGTGGGCCGTGTCACTTGTTAAGGGCCCGGCATGTGGGCTGGTATGTCGGGTGCTGAGGCCGGGGCAGGGTAGCGCGGCTGCGGCTCGTGATGACGCTGCGCGTCATCACTCGCAGTCGCGCAAAGCATGTTGGGATTCGGCTACAGTGCCCGAATTTCCCAACTGCGGATTATATAAGTAGATACACCCACATGCTCTATAACAAAAAGCACTATGTGTGCCGTGGGTACACATTGCACCTACGATGTGTCGAGCCCCAGGCCCTGGGGTATTCGGGTATCAGGCTCCAAGGGTAGCGTTGCTGAGTCACGGGGGGTGGTGGCCGCACCTGATTCCGTGTCCTTGGTGATACTTTAAAAAGGGATATATTTACTGGGGAGTAGCGTTTTATACAGTTCACATGACGCCACCTGTAGTGTCTGGTGATGGGTCACCAGCGCCGCCACAGTCCGCCGGAGGTGGATGGGATTGCGGCTGAGTTGGCAAAGCCCCCTACAGGTAGGGCGATCCCTCCGGGGCAGCGTTCCTGCAAAGGGAACAAGTTCATGTAGGAATATACTCAAAGAGGAAAAGTCACTTTCTCCTGGGTACTTTACTGTCAACTTGTAGAAGCATCACAAAGGGTACCTTTACACGCGGCTACATTTCTTGGGTGGCTACAGGTAACTTACTGGTTGCAGTGAAATCATGGAGAGATTATTCCATTTGTACACAGCAACAAGATAGAACCTTGTCTCCATCATTTCACTGCAACCAGTAAGTTACCTGTAGCCACCCAAGAAATGTAGCCGCGTGTAAAGGGGCCCATACAGTTCACAGATCAGTGTTAGATGTTACCAATAACAGGTAGCTTTACGGGTGGCTGCAAGTGGATCCCAGGTGGTATGGTGGAACCCTTGGTGTACCTTCGTTGACTAACCCGTGTCCATTCTTCCCCTACTAGGATGGGCCTATACCCAGTAGCTCCGTGTAGGTAGTACCAGGACTCCTCTCCCTCGTGGTGAGGAAGCAGGCAGACTGCTCCACTGGCAGGGTGCTGTGGCTGATAAACAAGCCACAGCAGCCGGTTGCCGACTGCAAAGCTGGACTCTGGCCGGATCCTCGGGCCTGGCGTTCTCGTGGTGGACTGGAGTATCCCCTGGAGCATGGTTGCTCCACTCTAAAGATCTCTCTTTCTCTCTAGGGCCCGGACTTCTCTCGCCGGGCACCCTCTTTCAGGACGTCCTCTAGGTCACTTCTTCTTCCCTCCGGTTCGGCTTGAATCCGACCCGGTTTGACCTTCCGCCTCATTCCAATTAGCTAAGTCTTCCTAACTCCTCTCCTCCTCCTACATCTAGCCCAAAGACCAGGGGCCAAAGACCAAAAGACCTCCTTGATCCCCCTAGAGGTGAATATATCCCCTCCCGGGTAACCTCCCACCGCTCAACTAATGTGGCAGTGCTGGGAATGGGTCCCACCCACCATCCTAGGGTCCACCTGCAGCTGGGGCATTTACACCTCTTTTATGGGTGCAATACCCCTCTGTGACGCCTGCATATGCGGGGCGCCACAGATGCGAAATATCATATTCTGGTAGGTGGGAGTAACAGAAGTATCAGCCATTATTGATGACATACTGTAGAGACTTTAAGTATACTGGAAGTTTCAAATGGATCTTAAAGCTGAAAAAAGACCCAGTAAACCAGAAGTGGAAATATCTAATAAACTGTATGACTTTTCTTTTTTTAATTTCTGCTTCATCAACTATATAAATGTGACCTGAATGCAGAACATTGCCTGACCAGTAGTTTACAATTAAGGCTCGAGTTCAGGAAAAGTAAGAATTTTGTCAATGACAGTGGTTGAGGCTGATTATTAGCCAGTTCAGGCTGTTATCTGTCACTCAATAGTACTGGTAATTACAGACTCTGACAATACTGCATCAGGCTGGTAGGAAATCCCTTTGTGTGAAGAAATGCAAGGGACATGGGGAATGTGACAAATGTAGAACTAAGCAGCAGGACATGTTAGACATGGACTTGTCAGTGGAGGCTGAATGTGTGTTGCCAGATGAAAGATTCCTTTGTAAAAACAAGGACTTGTCATCTGTAGTCATCTTCAACATGCAATGGGTGTGGAGTTCGGACGTTGGATGACAGCTGATGGTCTTTAAGATATTAGACTTATAATAATCACATTAACATAAGGCCCCTTTTATAACAGCGTTTTGCATTCTCTAAGGGGCTTGCGGTCAGGTGCAGCAAATGTGGGTACGCCAGATTGGCCGAATCCGGCACTTGCGGCCGCGAAAAAAAAAAAGCTGGGGTTTTTTTTCGCGGCCACAAGTGCCGCATCCGGCACAACCGCACTTGCCGCACCGGACCACAAGTCCCATAGACAATGCATGGGGCTTGCCGTATCTGAGCCGCAAGTCGGCCGTTAGGTGGCCAATCCGGCAGATGCGGAACCACCTGCTGGATCAGCCACAAACATCAGCAAAACGCTGATGTGAAAGGGGCCTTATCAGAGTATATTTTACACAATTCTGCATGTGAGCAGTGTTTGACATGCAGAAAACATTCTTTGTACTGTTGTTGTCATTATTATTATTACGTTTGTCCACCACTGGACAACTCCTTAGCGTCACTGCACAGAACAAAATAAACATAATAAGACCCTCTGAAAGACCCTCTGGAAGAAGCCCCAAAGGCGAAACGCGTCAGGGTGACCCCAGCATCCAGTGTGGACGGTAATTAAAACACTAATTGAAGCGCTGTAGTTGCCGGGCATTTGCCCAGCCGGAACATGCGCTTTATGTGAGAACTGACAGCTATAGTGCATAGTATATACTGTGATGCTCAGTCTTGGTGTATTATGTTTGAGATAGAGTGTTTCTGTTAATCTTCATCTGGGATATCCCTATTAGTGACCACAATTGGGGATTATACACTGTGTATACCTTGGTAATTGGTTTTCTAGCCTCTCAACCTTGGTGGTGGTAGTTGACTTATTTAGCTTTGCCCCTGGACTGTTTTCCTTTTTTATTATTTTTTATTTTTTTGTCACTGTTTTTTGGATACATGGTATATACTTTTTTAGGTTATGCACTGTTTTGAGTACATTTGACACATACAGTAGTATTATTTTTTGTTTTGGCTTCCTTATGAGTGTTTGTCACCATATTCTCTTGATGGGGATACTTTATTATTTTTAAACCTTGTAATAGTCACTATAATTCAGGATTATTGTATCCAGTGGGCAATTTTATGTGTTCTTCAGCTTCCATCTGTGGTTGAGGTAATCGACCATTTGTTATATATATCCCCGAATCTGGATATACTATCAGTGGAATCCCTTTATATATGAAACCTCTTATGAAATTGAGCATTGACGGTTGTTCTAAGGATGTATAAGATATAAATGACTTTAATAAATTGATTGTTCTCTGTTCAATTGGTGAATAACAATAACAGGATGCATTACATTTGTGGTGATTTTATCGTTATTTGATGTCATAATTGTATTACTGATTATGTTTTATGAATTGTACCAATAAAATATTTGTTTTTATACCATAATTGGGCTATAAACTCATCTTTTTATAGGTTTTTCTTCATATATTGAGTTTGCCTAGGTTTTATTGGTGGCCTAGCTCTGGTTCAGATATACATGAAGACTAATTTTCAACACAGTCTTGTTTACTGATGAGTGCCGAGCAACCCTGGATCGTCCAAATGAATAGAGTTGTGGATGGTTGGTGGATGCCACCATGTCCCAACAAGGCTGCGACGTCAGCAAGGAAGTGGAGGAGTCATGTTTTGGGCTGGAATAATTGGGAAACAGCGGGTAGGCCCCTTTAAGGTTCCTGAAGGTGTGAAAATGACCTCTGCAAAGTATATAGAGTTTCCAACTGAGAACTTTATTCCATGGTACAAAAAGCAAAAACGTTCCTTTAGGAGCAAAATCATCCTCATGCATGTCAATGCACCATCTCATGCTACAAAGAATACCTCTGTGCCATTGGCTGCTATGGGCATAAAAGGAGATAAACTCATGGTGTGGCCACCATCTTCCCCTGACCTCAACCCTTTAGAGAACCTTAGGAGTATAATCAAGCAAAAGATCTATGAGGGTGGGAGGCAGTTCACATCAAAACAGCAGCTCTGGAGGCTATTCTGATATCATGCAAAGAAATACGAGCAGAAACTCTCCAGAGACTCACAATATCAATGGATGCTAGAATTGTGAAGGTGATATCAAAGTAGGGTTTCTATGTTAACATGTAACTTGGCCTATTAGGATGTTTTGGAGTTAAATAGCTTTTTATCTCAGTGAATGTGACCTGTTAATGCTGCAAATTCAAAAATTAGCATTTTCAGTTCTTTTAAACATATCAAATGTTTAGAAACTCTACTGTGCCTAATAATTTGGAACAGTGCATTTAGAGTTTATTTTAATTTTGAAGATTATATTGCTATCATTTGTAGGTTTCTTCAATAAAATTTGATGTATACTCTAACGGGTGGTGACTTTTATTACACTGATCATCATTTGCACCGACCATTTAGGAAAATCAGAAAAAAAGAACATTTGCATAATAATTTGGAACACAGTGTAAATAGCACCTGCCAAAGGTCTACAATGCTGTAATAGCTGCAAAGGGAGCATTCTTTGCCGAAAGCAAAGTTTTAAAAAGAAAATTATTATTTCAAATAAAAATGATTATTTCTAAGCTTGTCAATGTCTGGACTATATTTTCTATTAATTTTGCAACTCATTTGATAAATAAAAGTATGAGTTTCATGGAAAACACAAAATTGTCTGGTGACCCAAGCTTTTGAACGGTAATGTATGTGCAAGTGAACAAGAAACCTGCTGCAAGCTGGTGAACACAGCCACCCTGTGCCCATGATCTGTGTTCCGGGCATGGCGGCTTTTCCCTGCATTCGCCCGCTGAGATCTCTTCTGAATCCGCAGCACTAAATTGACATGCTGCAGATAAGTGGCGGCACAGAACGTAGCCCAGAGTATCAGTTAACGCTGTGGAGGAAAGAAACACAGTGGACATGTGATTTCTGTAAATCTATCCACTGTGCTTTTATGTATAACTCAGCGTTCTGGACTTGGCGCAAACATCCTGCATCCATAATGCTGATAACTACGTGCACGCAGCCAGACAGCGGCTGCTGATCAGCTGCTGTGATCCCTTTTCAGTTATAGCAGACGTTGTCAATCTGGGAGGTAAGAAATACATTTTTTCAATGTTGTTCTGTGCTACTGAGTTTTTGCAGATTTTTTCAGTCACTTTACACAATACCAGAGAAATATGGTAATATTAATTCCGGAATCCTATGCTTTAAATGTCAAACTCAAGAAAAATGCAAGAAACTAATATAGTTTAACTATAATGACTGCCATTTGTTTTCAGTTAAGGTGTCCAGCAATTGATGGATACCCTAATGGAAACCAAGCCTGACTTGCTTTTAATGGTTGACAGATATGGATTTTAAAGATTTTTGAAAAAGGCTTGTTTTTATACACAAACATCGTGATGCTGGAAACCACCTTTTTTCCTAATGAAAACCAAGTAGCCTCCCTTATAATTAAAGGGATTCAACTGATGATATTTGCATCTGTCAAGAGAAAAATACAACTTGTGACAAAACCCTACTGAGGCTCAAGAGCACATGGTGTCTCTGATAAAGAGAGCTTATAAACATATGTCAATATAATGGCCATACCAATTAATACCCAACTTTTCATAGACTCTGAATGTACTTAAATCTCCAAATCACGTTTAATTAATGAATATGGCACCAGAACCACCATCACTACATGAATGCAGCACCTCAACCAACATTGGTGCATGAACATATAATTAGATCCAACCATTAGTACAAAAATACTTTAGGAGAAGAACCATTAGTACATGACTACAGCACGACATCCACCATCAGTATACAAATACAATAATACATCACTAGAACCACCATCAATACGTTTAGTTATGATGGTTCTGGTGATGTATTCATGTACTGAATTTTTTGACACAAAACAGAAGAAAGGTTAACTGAGGGCACCACCAATTATATAAGGATCAGCTCCTAACATGTCAAATATAATAATACCAAACAAGAAAGAAGGAAAGCGGACATGTAAAAAGAAGGGGCAATCACTAGGCCACAAAAAAGTACATATTGAAAAAATGTTTATTAGACAAAAATCAGTGCACACAAGGACAATAAAAGCAATTTAAAAAGGCCAAACAATGGCCCCTACATTAAAAGACCCCTTCCCCACAAGGTGTATCACAAAAATTATAAATACGGCACAAACAGTATAGTCAAGGGGTATACCCCTACAGTGACAGAATAATATATCCCTTTAGCAAAACCATATTGTTCTCAGGAATGCAAATCCAAGCAAGCAGTAAATGGTTAAATATCCCGTAAACCCGTACACAGGTGTGCAAGTATCCAGTACTGTTCTATCCAAGTTGTATTTCTAAACCTGCCACTAGAACCATAGTGCTATGTATGCAATCTAATACTGATTGCTATGGCAAACCTTCTGGACAGTATGCCCAATATCCCTTGCTCACCTGGCTGGTAAAGAACCTTGGTTAAACAAAAAATAATAGGGAAACCAATATTATTCAGAATAGACTGTCAACGCCATAAAAACATACCCAAGCAGAGTATGGTGGGGAAGGACTCAAGCAGAACCCCACGCGTTCTGTCACAGGGGTGACTTCATCAGGGGTGAGTCCAACCCTAGGCACCGATTGCATCTATAAATACCTTATAATAGATTAAATGGTTAAGTTCATCTGTGTATCGTTTGCATCGAGCGCGGTATGCGCTCCTGCGTTTCCGGGTTCATTAAACCGGAAGCCGTCATGACTGGAGCAAAATCCCAAGATTCCCTGCGCGGCCATTACAGCGCATGGGGGGCAGGCAGAGAGGGGAGCACTAATATGGCGGCGGCGCATGCGCCCGCCGTCCAGTCCCGTTCAAGGGGAGCAGAATGATTTCTAATCGAACAAGGGGGGAGAGAAAACACCCCTCACTTATATAAATTCCCCAAATTTATTAAACATCACAGGGGGCTTCCGTAGTGAGCTTGATGTTCCAATCATTTTGGTTAAGCTGTCGTATAAACTCTTCACAATCAGCAACCGACCCTGACCAGAGAAAGACAACATCATCAATAAATCGATACCATTTCCTCACATAAGTTCTAAACAAGGACATCTCATACACATGGGTTTCCTCCCACCAGCCAAGAAAAATATATGCGTACGAAGGCGCACAGCGTGCGCCTATTGCAGTCCCAGAGGCCTGGTTGTAGAACACCCTGTCGAAGACAAAGTAATTCTGTTCTAAAACGATTCTGAGCAGATCTAATAAAAAAGAGTCATGCAAACGGGTATTTGAAGATTGCTCGTCCAAAAAGTAGGTTTTGTTATAATCTCTTTTTGGCCAAAATAACTCAGCAGGTGTCTAGGAAATGGATGGTGGGTGCTACTGAGCTGCTTTGTTCTATTTTCCTAAGAAAAATAGCGAAAAAAGATCTCACTATAAATTTTGTCAGGGGTGTATTGTATTACCTTACTATTTTCACATTCTTCAGCTGCCCCCTGTGATGTTTAATAAATTTGGGGAATTTATATAAGTGAGGGGTGTTTTCTCTACCCCCTCGTTCGATTAGAAATAATTCTGCTCCCCTTGAACGGGACTGGACGGCGGGCGCATGCGCCACCGCCATAGTAGTGCTCCCATCTCTGCCTGCCCCCCGGGCGCATGGGCTGTAATGGCCGCGCAGGGAATCTTGGGATTTTGCTCCAGTCATGACGGCTTCCGGTTTAATGAACCCGGAAACGCAGGAGCCCCTACCGCGCTCGATGCAAACGATACACAGATGAACTTAACCATTTAATCTATTATAAGGAATTTATAGATGCAATCGGTGCCTAGGGTTGGACTCACCTCTGATGAAGTCACCCCCGTGACGGAATGCGTGGGGCTCTGCTTGAGTCCTTCCCCACCATACCCTCCTTGGGTATGTTTTTATGCCGTTGACAGTCTATTCTGATTAATATTGGTTTCCCTACTATTTTTTGTTTAACCAAGGTTCTTAAACCAGTCAGGTGAGCAAGGGATATTGGGCATACTGTCCAGAAGGTCTGCCATAGCAATCAGTATTAGATTGTATATCTGGCACTATGGTTCTAGTGGCAGGTTCAGATATACAACTTGGATAGAGCAGTACTGGATACTTGCACACCCTGTGTACGGGTTTACGGGATATTTAACCATTTACTGCTTGCTTGGATTTGCATTCCTGAGAACAATATGGTTTTGCTAAAGGGATATATTATTCTGTCACTGTAGGGGTATACCCCTTGACTATACTGTTTGTGCCGTATTTATAATTTTTGTGATACACCTTGTGGGGAAGGGGTCTTTTAATGTAGGGGCCGTTGTTTGGCCTTTTTTAATTGCTTTTATTGTCCTTGTGTGCACTGATTTTTGTCTAATAAACATTTTTTCAATATGTACTTTTTTGTGACCTAGTGATCGCCCCTTCTTTTTACATGTCAGGTTTCCTTCTTTCTTGTTTGGTATTCATGTACTGGTGGTGATTCTGTTGCTTTATTCATGTATGCTGGTTCTTGTGATAAATTAATTTATTGATGATGATTGTGGTGCCATATTCATATACTCAGAGTGGTTTATACTGATATAGGTTCTGCTGATATATTTAAGTAGTTAAGGTGGTTCTGATGATGTATCATGTATAGATAAAGATTCTGGTGCCATATTGATGTACTGATGGTTGTAGATAATTATGTTAGTCCTGTTGACGTACGTAGTCATATACTGATGGGGGTTTCGGTATTTCAAAAGGTTTTAATGGTTCTAGCAATGTGTTCATCACTAGGACTACCATGAATACATCACCAGAACCAACCTCAGTACATGAGTAAAGCACCTGAATCATCATCAGTACATGAATATAACAGTAAAACCAGCATCAGTTCATGAATACATTAGCTGGACCTCTATCAGTACATATACATCAGCAGGACCACTATAAGTACAACTCACCATCAGTACATGAATATGGCACCAGAACCACAATCAGTACATGAATGCCAATTGGACTTAGTGCTGCCCAATTTATTTTTTATCAGACAGGATGAGTAAAATGTATCTTTCCAGATATCCGCTAAAATGATACATCCGATAATGAGATCCGTGAAATTTACAATATGCTCAATCTTGATCTGGTTGAGGCTGAGGATAGACATACCCATTGTGTCTGTGTACACTGATAAATTGGCTAGCACACTGACAATTCACATAGATGTGTGAATGCAACTTTAGTAGTTGAGATGTAGTAGCAAGACTACAAAACATCACACTGTACAGCCATGCCTTATATTTTTTCACCTTTTGGAGATCCACTGAGTCCTGCCTATAGCTAAAGAAATTAATCTGGTTAGCTACTGGTCGTTTACAGTAATATCCCGCTGCCTGGTATAGATATGTCACATCCATTATCACTGCAAATAGCTGGGTAAACAAGCTGTTAGCACGTTGTTTCATTCACCTGCTGGCAGGGGGTAGGGAGGCACAAGCTTCCCAAGTTGTTTGGATAGTGCAAGGAATGTTTGCAAGCTATTCACCTGTTTAGCAATGCAGATCGGCCCTGTGTTAGCAGATAATACCTGGATTACTTGAGTTTCATGTCATTAGATGTTGCTAATCACTTCACCGATGACTAGTCACACTTCAAATTTAACCCTTTCTTTCAAGACAATCATTTCAAGTAATGGATTAACATGCATGTAACAGATCAAGTTTTTCACTTAGGCCTTGACACAAACGTCCACATGTCACTGTCAATGGAGCTATTCTAATGATTTCACTAATGCCTTGGATACTTTTGAACATCTTTATGATTTATTAATTCACTGCTAAAAGACTAATATCTAAAACATATGGTAAATTACGTTTTTGGTTGTGCATAGATATGGATGAACTCCGGGTTTACCGGATCCAGACAGACTTTAAAAAATGTTTTTTTAAAAAGTAATATTTGGGACTGGACTTGACCTGAACTTGAGCCAAGACCCCCGAACTTAATATAAGTCTATGGGGACCTGAACTTTAGTAATATAAATTGATGGCTAGGGGGCTGCAAAAGAAAGAAAAATGGGAATGAAAAGCAGTTAAAGAGAACCTGTCAACCCCTGGTGCTTTCCAAAGTGAAAGCGTTACTGAATGCAGTGTATATGCTGCATTCAGAAAAGGTGTCATGTCTCTACTCCCTCTGTAACCCGAAAAAAAACACTTTGGAAAGTTGAGAGTTAAGAGGTCCGATGGGTCTTATTTGATTACACTCTCCTTGCTGTTGGCACTGTCCCCCCGCCTCCCGTGTTCCGCCTCCTCTTGTCTGGGTCTCCTCTTCGGCGCCTGCGCCTAAGCGTGTCAATTCATGCACGTGTACACTGAGCACTTGGTGTGAGTGGGGCCCGACTGCTGTAACAGCGCATGCGTGTGACACAAGCACCAGAGCCCACCCTGCATACAGCATAACATTTAACAAGTCGAGCTCTGGTGCTTGTGTCACACGCATGCGCTGTTACAGTAGCCAGGCCCCACTCACTCTAAGTCCTCGGTGTGCGCCTGCGTGAATTGACGTGCTTAGGGGCAGGTGCCAAAGAGGAGGTGAGACCCATACAAGAGGAGGCGGAACACACAGGCAAGAGGCGGGGAGGACCATGCTAGCAGCGAGAACAGCAGTAATCAGATAAGACCCATCAGACCCCTTAACTCTAAACTTTCCAAAGAGTTTTTCTCGGGTAAGGGGGGAGGAGGGGTAGAGACATGGCACACACCTTCCCTGAATACAGCATACACGCTGCATTCATGGTGCTTCACTTTGGAAAGATGAAGCACAGGGGTGAAGATCTCTTTAAATCATACTTACCGAGCTTCTCCACCACTCACACTGCTTCTGGGTCTGCTTATTAAACCTTATGTATATTCCTCTGATTTCCCCACCCACTCTCTGTCACAGGGGGATCCAGCGCCATTATTTTCAATTCTTTATTTTTGCACTAATATGATGGCAGCTTGGTTTTGTGGCGACCCACATGGACAGGCATCACACTGGGGTATTGCACTCGTAAAAGTAGTATAATCTCCCCCAACTGCAAGTGGATGCTAGGTTGGTGGGCGGGACCCATTCCTGCACTCCCACACTAGACTAGTGGTGAAGGTTACCCTTACAGCAACGCTGCCCCGGAGGACCAGCTCCACCTATAGGGAGCTGTGCCATCCTTGCCACGATACCATCGCCCTCCGGAGGACTGTGGCGGCGCTGGTGACCCATCACCAGGTACTACAGGTGGCGTCACGTGACAACAACTCTTATCCCCTGTACATAACCTCTCTATTGAAGTGTCACCCAGGCCACGGGCTCAGGCACCGCCACCCGTGACATCCCACGAACCCCTCCGGCCTGATACCCGAGTACCCCAGGGTTGGAGCTCGACATATATGTCTGGCACTGACGAACAGGATCTCGTGCCCGCTGTTACTGGATACTGTGTGCCTTGGACTTTTAAACTGCATTGAAAATAACTTTTCCCGCCTTTGCTTGGCGCCAAAAATGGGTCCCCGCCATCACATGTACTATACACCATGTGTAAGCCCGGGGGTGTGCCTCAGCTCCTAGAAGAAGGAGGGCCAAGATGGAGGCGCGAAAAAGTGTGGCAGTCCCGAATGCCATCAATCAATCAGTGGGGCGGCCCACAGGAAGTGCTCCGGGAGTGGCTGCTGATGAAGATACAAACCGGAAGAGAAGGACAGAACGAGCAAGGATCCTTCGTACCCGGCAGCATGGCGGCACCCCGTTGGAGAGACATTGTGCACGAGGTTGAAGAACAGGCCAGAGCTGCACAATGAGACCCGGATGCCGACTACTGGATGAGAACGCTTTTCGACGGCTCCGCCAGGACATGGTGGAAGCCCTGGAGTGGGTGTGCCGGCGGTGGAGCGCAGAAAGGGCCTGTGAACTAAGGACAATGAGAGAAGGCCGAGAAGTGTGAGAGGCACTGGTAGCAGTACAGGCAGTCGTGGAATACCGAGCGTCCTTACCACCCGTCCCGCCACCCATCCAGACCCGGGACATAGGGACCTAGACCAGAATCCCGTAGAACCACCGTCCCATACCGGCAGCTATCTCCGGATAGAGCCAGCGCGGCCGTCCCCAGCAGAATCGGACGTGATTGTGGAAGCTGAGGAAGAGGGAGACGAGACAGACTCAGAGGAGCCGGCGGACGTAGAAGGAGCTTCAGGAGGAAGTACCCCATAGGCTGCTTGGTGGACCGCATGGCAGTGGCAGCAGCAGGGTACCCCATCATTGTGAACACAGCAGAGACCAGAGCGTCGCCAAGAGTCCCAACCGGCAACTCACCACCACCAGAATACCAGTCATCCCTGAACCAGCGAGACCAACAAGCTAGACAGAAAAGAAGAGAAGAGTGGTTCCAGAAAGAACAGGCTACCCGGCGACTTCGAGATGAAGCAAGGGCAAAGCCCCCCTTCCATTGGAGTTGCCCCGCCAAGGAACTGTTGTTTCCTCTTACCAAGAAGGATGGGAATTCATACGTGAACCCGGACTACAAGAGGACATCTTTTTTGCCAGACGAGACGTTGAATTGTACCTGCGGCATGGACACCCAGATCGTGACTTGTACCGAGGTGAGCAGGTTTCATTTGAAAGGCATCCAGGCCCCTTAAGCTGGTTTGCAATCCGCATAGCACGCCAACAATAGACTCCCGTTGTAGAGACTATGACTGTAAATAGCCCCTTTTTCCAGCAACATTTCCCTGTATTATGAACAGTGTTTCTATGTGTCTTGAGCTATGATAGAAGACCCATAGACTTTTATTTGGAACTTTGCCCCTTTATCGATGATGTGTGACCGCCGGACCCGCACAGTTAGTATCGGTCCCAATTGGGCCGAGGTGGACTCTAAAGTTTAATATGTTTTATGCAGATAGTAACAACTGGAGAGTAATATCTTGGCCAGTGGGTGACCGAGGACCGTGAGGTCTATAATAACTGCTGCAAATGTGTGTGTAACGTTACAAGAAAATGTGCCTCCTAGAGATAGGAAGAAACTGAAGTATGTTTAAATGTATATGGTTTACCCGTTGATATTGTTACTGAAAATACAAAAAATGCTTTTCACTCCCCGGTTTAACAGGCACCTGTACTCGAGGACCAGTATGTTTCATCAGGGGGGTATGTGACGCCCCACATGGTCAGGCGTCACACCGGGGTATTGCACTCGTAAAAGTGGTGTAATCTTCCCCAACTGCAAGTGGATGCTAGGTTGGTGGGTGGGACCCATTCATGCATTCCCACACTAGACTACTGGTGGGAGGTTATCCTTACAGCAACGCTGCCCCGGAGGACCAGCTCCACCTGTAAGGAGCTTTGCCATCCTTGCCGCGATACCATCGCCCTCCGGAGGACTGTGGCGGCGCTGGTGACCCTTCACCAGGTACTACAGGTGACGTCATGGGACAATAACTCTTATCCCCCTCTATTGAAGTGTCACCCAGGCCACGGGCTCAGGCACCACCACCCGTGACATCCCCGCGAACTCCTCCGGGCCTGATACCCGAATACCCCAGGGCCTGGGGCTCCACAGTTGCCATACACTAATATGTATGGCAACCAATCACAGACGCTGCCACCGAGGGTGGGGGCGCAGTCTGGCTGCAACCAATCAAAGATACAGTTACAGAGGGTGGGCGGGGGAAGCAGAGAAATATTTATAAGGCTTTAGGAGCAGATCTGGAAGTAGCATGACCTCAGCATGGACACTGCTACGTATAATTTAACTGCTTTAATCACCATTTTGCTTCCTTTTGCAGCCCTCCAGCCCTTTATCTGGGTGGCCAAACCCGAACTGTAACATAGACCCTCTCTGTGCCTGTCTCTTACCTGTACTCCGTCTCGCCCCCCTTTGTACCTCTGTTCCCATGTGCTGTGCGTCCTCTCTGTGCCTGTCTCCTACTTGCATGCTGTGATGCCTCCCCCTCTGTGCCTGTCCCCATCCTGCACGCTGTCTCCTCTCTGTGCCTGTCCCTCCTGTACACTGTGCATGTCCGCCCTCTATACACTGTGCCTCCTCTCTGTGCCTGTCCCCCTCATGCCTATACCCCCCTGTACACTGTGCCTCCTCTCAGTGCTTGTCTCCCCCTGAATGCTGAGCCTCCCCTCTGTGCCTGCCCCTGTCGAGCCCACTGGGACGAGGGTACTCGTTACCGGACCGTGTCTGCTATTGGGGAAGTCACTGGTGTTCCTGGTCCGGACCGTGTCCCGCCCTGGCAAATAAAAGGGTGTATTTACAGGGGAGAATAGTCTATCGTGACGCCACCCACTATATGCGGCCAGTAAGGGGGCCATTGCTGGTGCAGAACCTCTGGGGATGATGTAGTGGCAGCATAGGTGGTATAGTTCCAGTGGGTAGAATTGTATTCCCCGGGCAGTGATGGTATAGTCTATAATGGATATGGATAGTGGAGACGGGGTTAAAGAACACACACTCATGTTTTGTAGTAAAAGGTGCAATTCTCCTTTTTCTCCTGATGCTGCAGCTTCTTCTAACCCGTGTGCAGAGCTGGCAGGCTCGTAGCTCTGCAGGTGGGATCTCTCTGCTGCTGGATGTAGGGCAAAGGTTGCAATCAATACACAGACTCACAGTTTTGCTGTTTTCCAAAGCTTTACTGCGGATGTTGTTGCAGATTATAGTCCACGGAGTCTGTAATGGGGCTAGGCTCTCTTCCCACCCTGTCCGGGACATCAGCTTCCTCGTGCTGCGCTGTGTGTGTATCCTGAGCTGCTGCTTCTAGCTGAGCTGCTGGGACTCCTCACTCTCTCTCTGTGTTCTGCTGGTACCACTTGGCTAGGCAACTTGAGTCCTCTGTGCTGTGCTGACCCTGCCGTGTTGCTTTGCACTGGTACTGTGGGCATCTAGAAATCCCACTTCTCCTGGATTCACCGTGCTGTGTGTCAGTCACAGTACCGGATCCGGTGTCCGTTCTGTGCGCTTCTCTGGGGCGAGTAATGGTTGCTCTCAAGCTCCCAGACGTGTTCCTCTGTCTGTAATTCTCCTGTTCCTCAGACCCTCACTAGGCCTGCACTGAGCTAACTCTGCTCTAAACTGTGCTCTTCACAGCACTGATCCGTGAACTGAACTCTTCCTCATGAGCAGGAGTATTTAAGAGAGCAGGTTGTGCTCCCCCTCCTGGCCTAGAGATGCTAGTGTTTGTCAGTGTGTTGTGGGAATGTTATTGTGGCACATTAACCCATGGGGTGCCACCCCCCCCCCCCCGTGTATGCTGTGCCTCCCGTCTGTGCCTGTAGTCTCCCTGTCCTCCACCTCTGCCTCCCCTCCGTGCCTGTAATCCCAATGTGCCTGCCCTCCCCTCTGCATCGTAATCCCCCTGTGTATCCACTCTGCACCTGTAATCCCCCAGTGCCTGCCCTCCCCTTTGCCTCCCCTCTGTGCCTGTAATTGTGGCGCCCTGCTCACGCAGGTAACCACAGATCTCTCTAATGCACAGCTGAGTTTCCACAGCAGGTACCTACTATGAACAACACCTTCCACCCCGGCACAGTAGGGGGAAACCAACTTGCTGACCTTAGGCAAGATCCCCTATATATACTGCTGCTGGGGAGGAGCTAGTCAGAGTGTGTGCAGACGCTAGAAGAGCTGCAAGGAAGTCCTGGTGTTCGGTGCTGTGTACAGGCTTGAGCCAGTGACCCGGAGTGGCCCTTCAGCGTCCCACAGCCTAAGTGGGACTGAAGACAGGGAGCTCAGAGCAGGAATAGAAGCAAGGAACAAGTAGCTCGGGCGAGAGTTCGTTCCAGGAGAAATCCGGATATTGGGATCTGCACCTGTGGGGGAACTATAGGCTCACAGAAAACCCCGTTGCACCGTGGAAGCTCCAGCTACCCGGTCTCCCAGGAGAGTCAAGAGAGGGAGCCAGGTATCAGGATATAGGTGTCCACGGTCCGCGCTGCTTTCACCGGGTGATTATCCCTGGATGCTTCAGTTGGTCCCCCAAAAAAGACAGGAGTCCTAGGGTGATGTGACGGTTCCTTTATTCCACTTCCACCAACGCGTTTCGGCGCCCCTCTTGGCACCTTCCTCAGGGTATTACATGCATGTCATAATTCATCCTTTTTATAAGGCACAAAATGGTCACCAGTGAACCAGATTCTCTGCTGGGCCTGGAGCTCTCCAGCAAGTGCGAACTCCGGTGTCCGGTGTCCTGTTTGGGATGGACCTTCGTCGGCTCCTCAGTTCCCAGCTTCTCTTCCCTGGAAGACCCCTTCTTTTCCTCCTCTCTGTCTCTCCCTCAGATGTTCTTTGTCTCTAACTTCCTCCCGCCTTCACACTGCTTGCCCTGAACTCCTCCCACTGGGGCTGGGTCTGCTATTGCCACTGTGTTATTATAACCCCTGGGTGATGGTGTCACGCTTGAGAGCAAAAGAAGGGTATTCACACCAGGCAGGCAACTGCACACAACACCTTCTGCCTCCAGGCCAGAAGGGGGAAGACCTAAACCTATAAATTCTGGTTTGGGGTGAGAATCGAGCAGTGCTAAGCTCATCCTAGGTACAGCAGTTCAGTTCCTAGGAGGATTGAGGGAGACATCCTGGTGGACTGTTAGCTGCCTTAAACTCGTCCCAGGATCGCTAAGTCAGCATACAGACCCAAGGCTAGGGTCTGAGGAAGTGTTGAAGGAAAGCCTGGGGAGCAAAGCAGCACCATGCTCATCCCAGAGGAACAGCGCTGAGGCTGTGCAGGGTCTAACGTGATTTCTGGTGAAGGCAAAAGCGCTGCTGTGGGTCTTCGGGGATATGGACGGGCAGCTGGGAGGTTTTGCTCCCTACAGGCGGAGCAGAATCCCCGGGGCTGTGGTGAGGTAACAGGGATGGATGCAGGGAGTTGGCTATGCTGCTGGGCAGTATCTGTAGTGGACAGGGTCAGGGACTGAGGAATCGACACACACACCGTAAGTTGTTTCTGTAACTTTACTGGTGGAATTGCAGGTAATGTCCAAGGTACTCTCCAATGGTCGGGAAACACTTCTGGATCTCCGCAGTAAGTGATGGATAAGGCCTCCTCATCCCTTTTCCTTTTGTGAAGCCCCTGACCTGTGTGTAACTTGGCCTTGCCTCCTCTGCTCTTCTGTCACCTGTGCGTGGTAGTGGGAAACCTTCGTGTGGACTACCGCTATATGCTCTTCTGCAGTGCCTGTCTCCCTTCTTGGTTGCTGTACAGGTGTCAGGGAGACTGGAGTCTCCTCAGTGAACCGGTGTTTCTGCTGGCTAAATGCTCTTCTGCAGACTCGGACTTCAGTGTCCGGGTGGCTTTCTGGGTGAACCAGTATGGCTCCTCCAACCCCAGTCTGCTGTTTCTCTGTTACTTTTATGCCTTGCCTTCGACCTCACTCTAAGGCCCCTGCACTGGCTAGGCTGGTAACTGCTCAGTTGTCAACTGGCTCGGGCCTAGCGTGGCTCCGACACACCAGGACATCTTCACAGTTCTCCTAGCGACTGCACACTCTGACTAACTCTGCCCCCAGCACCGCTATTTATAGGGGATCTTGCTGAAAGGCAGCAAATGGGGCTCCCCCTACAGGTGTGGGGTGGAAGATGTTGTATGTGTATGGGGTACTCACTGTGGAAATCCATCCATGTTTTAGGTGGTCCTGTGGCTACCTGTACTGGCAGGGCGCCACATTCCCCTCTAGGTAAGATCAGTACTTCTGGACTGAGAAACATTTTTACACACAAACAAGCAATAAACATTACGTTAATAACAGTAACTGGTATTATGTACATAGTCTCAAAAGGAAAAACATACAAAAACCTCTGAAAAATGGTATAAACAGGGTGCAGTCCACACGGCGCTAGTCCATCTGCCGCAGGCTGTAAAAAGAAAGTTTTTGTCACAACCAGTCCTGTGACTATCGTCCTTTTAATTGAAAACAGGGAAGAATCAAGGGAAAATGTTGTTAAGAGTCTTTACAGTATAGTCTCTGTAAGGTCCGGGTAAAAAGGGGGTTAAAGCCTTTCAAAAGTCCAATAAGTTCTTCATACACATAAACAAAACATTTTCCCTATGGGTGTCTCTGCTTAGGAGACCTGGTACCTCCTCTCCGCCCCAGGCACTTTCTGTTCCCAACTCAATGTGCATGGGGCTGGGCCCAGTTCCTCCACCCATCTGTACACTACTATTTACATTACTGTACAAAACTGGTTTCTATTTACATGTTACCTTTTTGCAACAGCATATTGTACCTACTGCACCCAATCGCCATATCTGGATGGGGGTTGACCATGATTACTACGACTGGATCTACTTAGTGTTGGTGTCTCAGGTGGTGTACTTAATGTAGGTAAATCAGGTAACTGTCTACATGGCCTTAGTCTCACTATAGAGCTGGCCGTTGCAGCGATTGCAGGATGCTCTGGTTCTCTGGCAACGGGTGTTTCTTCTTGAACTGGTACTTCTGGAACTCTTGAAGTTTCTTCCTGCGTACTTTGTAATTCTTGAGATTGGTAAAAGTTAATAATAGGGACTATCACTGCTCCTTCACATTGGGGCCAATCTTCTGGAAAGTTGTTGTATGAATCACTTTTTCCTTTGGTTGATGTGAAGATACATAAAAGTACCTTCACACGCCGCAATTACGCCTGGGTATCCTAAAGGCGATACGTTGCCCCGGAGCAATCGCCGTGAAATTGCCTCACAGTTGCGGCGTGTGATTGGGGAATTTTGCGGCGATAAATTGCCTCTCGCCTGTCGCCTGACTCCTGAGCACTGCTCTGAAATTAGCCGCAATCATGAGGGCGATATTTCCATGTTGTGATAGGGCGATAGTGATGGAATCAGCGTTGCCTATGATTTCCCGTAGGCGTCCCACAGCGTGCTGTAGTCTGCGCCCCGTGTGAGCTGATTGGTGTGGGCTACTGTGTTCCCATTGCCTGTCAATTGACACCGCGCCATACGCGCCGTCCAGCAGCACACAATGGCAATGGCGTCATGTATTAGCCAGCCTTCCAGAGCAGGCTGACCAATCGGAACGCTGTTGCGTTGTCCAATGAGCGCGTAAGGGCGCGGGGTAAACCTCTGCGGCATGCCTATCTCTTCGCCGCACTGAACATATACACCAACATTGCCTTTGAGAATGTGGCATGTTAACTGGGGATGGGATTAGGCAGGATTGCCTCCGCTGTACGTGTGGCGATTTCCGGAGCGACACCGCCTTACTTTCAGGACATAACTTCGGCGTGTGAGGCCGCCATCAGCGATCTGAGGCGAGCATGAAAAACGTGCACTCGCACGTTAGATTGTCTCATATCGCCAGGCGAAATTGCGGCGTGTGAAGGTACCTTTAGGTATTTCTTCTTCTTGTGGTTCTTGTGTCTTCAGCTGTTCCGGGCAAACTTTCAAGTGGTCTCTTGATATTGTTGCTGTAGTCCTTCCTCCATCTTTACTAATCAAACAGGTTTTGGTTTTACCAAAGTTGAAGTTTAACACTGTGTAAGGCTCTTCTTCCCATTGGTCATCAAGCTTGTGTCATCTTCTTTTTCTCTTTAGTACAACTGTTCCTGGTCTTAAGGGCTCAGCTTGTGCACTTTTGTTGAAGTCTCTTTCCTGTGTCTCTCTAGCTTTGTTTAGGTTGTCTTCAACGCAGGCTTGGATTAGTTTGTACTGTTCTTGACGAGTGGTGTTCCAGGCAGAATTGGATGCTTCTGCTTCTGGTTCTACAATTCCCATTTCTAAATCAACTGGTAACTTTCCAGGATGTGCTCACATGAGGTAAACTAGTGTGCAATTGGTGGAACTCAAAGGTATGTTGTTTATACATGTCCACTAAGTCAGGCAATTTATTAGGCCACTGATTTCTCTCTTCCAAAGGCAATGTTTTTAACATGTCTATAACTATGTTGTTCATCTTTTCACACATGCCGTTTGTTTGTGGATGGTACGGTGTGGTCCTTATCTTCTTGCACCCATAAAGATGACAAAATTCTTGGAAAATTTCAGCTTCAAATGCAGAACCCCTGTCAGTCAATACCTGTTCTGGATACCCGTGTGGTCTACAGAAATAGGCTTGAAAGGTCTTTGCGGCTGTGTCAGCTGTCAAGTCTTTCACTGGAGTGACTACCATGAATCTTGAGTAGTAGTCTACCATTGTCAATGCGTAGGTGTAACCTGATCTGCTTGGCGTTAATTTTACATGATCTAAGGCTACTATTTGGAGTGGTTTAGTGGTGACAATTGGCTGGAGGGGTGCTTGTTGACTCTCTTGATTTTTTCTCCTTAAGTTGCATGGTCCACAGTTCTTACACCATCTCTCTATGGATCCTCTCATGCCAACTCAGTAGAATCTGTCTTTCAACAGCATCTCAAGCTTTTTCCATCCAAAGTGTCCCGCTTGGTTGTGATATGCATTCAACATTATCTGGACATCTTTCTTGGGTACCACTATTTGCCAGACCACTTCATGGGTTCTAGGATTGATGTACCTTTTGCAGAGCTTCTGTTGGTAGCGAGATGGGAACCTTCTTGGATTTCCAGTCCTTTAACTAAAGTTATAGCCAGGTCACTGTCTTGGAACTCCTTCCAACCAAAGTGAGGTAATGGATTTACTGTTTTCTCAAGGAATTTTCTGTTGGCTTGCTGACATTGGGATGCTCTGTGGCGATGGAAGGCGGGTAGCTCGACTTCTGCTAGCTTATCCACATCTTCTCCCATATCTGCCAGGTGAGGCATCCTTGACAAGGCATCAGCATTGGCATTGTTATGGCCAGCCCGGTACTTGATAGTAAACTGGTAATTTGACAACCTGGCCATCCAGCGTTGTTCCACGGCACCTAACTTCACAGCTTCCATGTGTGTTAAAGGATTATATTCGTGAAGGCGGTGAATTTGGCAGATGCCCGGTAATGCTTGAACCGTTCTGTGATGGCCCATACCAAGGCCAGGAACTCCAACTTGAACGAGCTGTAATTCTCAGGGTTCCTTTCTGTAGGACGAAGCTTCCTGTTAGAGTAGGCAATCATTCATTCTTTGCCATTCTGCTTCAGCGCTAAGACAGCTCCCAACCCCACGTTGCTGGCGTCAGTGTACAGCAGGTTCGGTTGGTTGTAGTCAGGGTAAGCCAGAATCTCTTCACCCGTCAGGGCCTCTTTCATCTGCTGGATGGACTAGTGCTGTTCCTTACCCCACTCGAATTGAGTACCTCTGGACTTTCCTTTCTTCGGCTGGCCTACTAGGAGATTTTGTAAAAGTGCTGCCCTCTTTGTGTACTCCTTGATGAATCTCCTGTAGTACCTTACCAGTCCCAGGAACTGACGTACTTCCCTGATGCTTCTTGGTTCTGGCCACTCTCTGATGACGGTTACCTTGTCCGGGTCTGGTGCCACTCCTTCTGAGCTGACTACATGTCCCAGATATTGAACCTTTCTGCTTTAGTAGGTGGCATTTGGATGGTTTTAGCTTCCTCCAGTTCTTGGATAACGCTTCAAATACCTCTGTCAGGTATATCAGGTGTTCTTCATAGGTATTTGAGTACACTATGACATTATCTAAAGGAGTAGTATAGTCTTGAAGTTTTTGTGCCGCAGGCAACACTCCCATCAGTCTCTGTAACGTTCCGGTGCATTACATAGTCCAAAGGGCATACTGTTGAACTCGCACAAGCCCATGGGAGTTGTAATTGTCATCTTCTCGCGGTCTTCTTTTGCAACGAAGATCTGCCAATACCTACTAGTGAGAGCTAGGGTTGAAAAGTAATTAGCAGACTTCAATGCAGCTAGTGATTCCTCTATGTGGGGCAATGGGTAAGCATCTTTATGTGTTATGCGATTTATCTGCCTATAATCTACACACATTCTCATGCTGCCATCTTTCTTTTTGACTAGGACTAGTGGAGCTGCCCAGTGACTGCAACTATCTCTTTGGCACGGTGATAATGGGCTGGTGGGATAGGTCTGTATCGCTCTTTAATAGGTGGGTGTGTATGAGTCGGTCGACAGTGTAGGTGGTACTCGGATACCGGGACAGATGATCACTTTGATGAGGAATCACGGCTGGTCGTTTCCCAGTTCCGTTCCCTGGACTCTCAATGGCGGGGATGGTGGAGGATGACGATGATGGATGGGGGAATGGTACGTGATGCCACCCGTGGTACCTGGTAACGTGGATACCAGCTCTGCAGCCGGCCGCTGAGGTGATGGAGATCCAGCTCAGATAAGTAAAGCTTCCCACAGATGGAGATTTACCTCAGGGCAGTGGGAGGAGATGAGGGAGTAGTTGTCCTCACCTCCGATGATGATGCTGTAGCCTGCCGGGCAATGAGAGAAAGAATCACGGACACGACTTCAGCTCAAACAGTTCTTTTACTTCACCAGATGGAAACAGGTATATGGTACAGACTGGGTTAGTGGGTATTGAAACCGTTGGATGTGAAGGTTTCCTCAGAGTCTGACAGTGATGCCCTCAATATGGCGCTCGTGGTCTTTCTGTCCTCTCTTTCTTACCCCACTTGAGCCAAGTCTCTAGTCCTCAGGGTCTGTTGCTTTGACTGCTCGGTTAACTCTCCACGTCCTGAACCAGCTATGGGACTGATGTTGGGCGGCTTTAGGGGTGCTTCGGTGCCCTGTATGTAATGGGCCTTCAGATTGCCAGATTGTAGTTAGGGATGGACCTTGCATCTAACTACCTTGCATATAAACATTTTACTTTTATTCACATTGGCCCAACGGGACCGGATTCAAGTCTCTGATTTTAAAGCTCAATCAGGCTTTTTAAAACGACAGTTCACATTATGTTCATGTGGTTATTGTCCAAAGGCAGTGCAGAAAAAAAAACACAATCTGCAAATGCCGAAAGAAAAAGTCATAATCTGCAAATGCTGCAAGAAAAAGGCATAATATTCAACTATATTCAGTGGTACGGCATACCGGGTTAAACTGGTCAGTCAACACTTCTGCTGACCCGGATCGCATACCACCCTCGGGGTCCTGCATGGCGTTCATAGGTGATCCTGTCACCGCAATATAGGTCCCGATCCGGGTGTCATTGAGGGAGATGCCATGTCACATCTCTCCTGGCAATGAAAACCTCTGAGTAGAGGCCTTCTTCCCGGGCAAAACCGTACCCGGTACTCAAGTTAAAGGTGGTTACAACCCCTTTCTTACGCTGATCAAGGGTCTGCGGTGGTTGGGTACGGGCGGTCATACGGGCCTGGCGGGTCTCCAATTTGTTTGCCCACCAAGCCTCACGTCGCCTCTGTCACTCAACCTCATCGTTCAGGCTTGGGCTGGTGAACCAAGGGCAGCCTACCGGTTGCCAGGACTGTTCAGCGTTAGCTGGGGACGGGATCACTTTCCTCTCTCCGGCTTCGTCCTGCAGCGGTGGAAATTCAGCCCTCCATAGCTTGTGGGGCCCCTTGGTGCTACCGGCGGTTCCCTCCTCCAGATTCCTCTCCTCTCCGACATCGGTGGACTCGTCTGGGTTTCCCTCCTCTTCCATAGTCACGTCAAACTCTTCAGGAAACTGGATGAGGTCTTCTTGCTCGGAAGATTCCTACTCGGGCTCCACTGCAAATTGGTCTGCTAGTTCTGTGGGGCATGGCTCTCACCGGTTACTCGGTTTTTGTTGCGACCAAGACTCCTGATTCCCTTCTGAGCTGGAGTTCCCATTGCTGCTCCGCCCGCCGGCTTAATTGCAGAAATAGCTCGACACTCCAATCCCAGATAGTCCATTCAGCGGTTTCCTGAAGGCGGGTTCGCAGGTCCTGGATCGCTGCTCTCCATAAGGCGGTATCCTCCCCTGCAATTTCAAGGGTGGGTACTCCCGGGGCAGCGCGGTCAGCCGCGATGTTTTCCTCAACCTCCCGGATTATTGCAGCAAGCTGGGGGACTGCTATCTTTACCAGGCATGGTAACAGGTCCGGAGTCTGACCAGGTATCTCATTCTGACTTCTGGCCGCTCCCCGCTTAGTTTTTTAGTCTCAAACTGGTGCGGTCTGTGTTCTGACCCACCCCCCTGGTTACTTGACGGCAATGGGGGCAGTAGACATTTTGATGCCTCTTGCATGGTCCTTCCCAGTTGAAGGGCCGAGGAACGCCCCTGGGCCAGCACATTTTCAGTCACATTTCCAGGCCGCCATTTTTGGCCTATGCAATTAAATGAAGTCCAGTGAATGAAAGTCCAATCAGTACCCAGTTTTACCGGGCACGGGATCCTGTTCGTGACTAATTAATGTGTTTTAGGGTTGGTATGCCTTCTGCAGAGCTTCCCTTGATACAGGAACAACTTGCCTTTCTCATTCGAGAGTTGTTGGATCTCAGCTGGGGCGTTCTGGTTAGGGTACGCACCTTGTGGTGTAACCAGTTCTTTCACTAGCTTCACATCTGGATCACTATCCTGGATGTCAGCCCATCCATGGTTGAGACTTGCCTGCTGTTCTCTTTGGTAGATGCCGGGTTGTTACTTTTCTTCCTTAGAACGATGAAGCACCGCTAGCTCAATTTCTTCCAGCTCCTCCGGTTCCTCTTCCACGTCTTTCAGGTGGATAAGGCATCTGCGTTCCCGTCCTTGCGGCCTGCCCTATATTTGATGACAAAATTGTAGTTAGACAGCCGGGCTATCCATTGCTGCTCCAACGCACCTAATTTTGCTGAGTCCAGGTGGGTCAATGGGTTGTTATCAGTGTAGATGGTGAATTCTGCAGCTGCCAGGTAATGCTTGAAATGTTCAGTTACAGCCCAAACTACTGCTAGTAGTTCTAACTTGAAACAGCTGTAATTCTCGGGGTTTCTTTCCGTAGGCCGGAGTTTCCTGCTTGCAAAGGCAATAACTCTCACTTTGCCTCCTTGCTTCTGTGGCATTCGTGTATAGAATGAATGGTTGTTGGTAATCCGGGTATGCCAAGATCTCCTCTCCTGTCAGCGCACACTTCAGCTTGTTGAAGGAGTCTTCCCTTTCTTCACTCCACTCGAAAGGGGATTACGGGTTACAGACCTTTTTGACTGTCCTACCAGGATGTCTTGCAGGGGAACTGCTAACTTCGTGAATCCTCTGATAAATCTTCTATAATAGCCTACCAGGCCCAGGAATTGCCTCACTTCTTTCACGTTAGTAGGTCTTGGCCAATCCCTTATCACGGTGACTTTATCAGGATCGGTGCTAGTCCCTCTGAACTCACGATGTGTCCCAGGTACTGTACCTTTGGCTTGAGAAGGAGGCACTTGGATGGCTTGATTTTCATGCCGTATCCGGTTAAGACCTCAAACACTTCTGCCAGGTCTTGTAGATGTTGCTCATACGTCTTGGAGTAGACTATGATGTCATCTAGGTATGAGGGCCACTGCCACCAATAGGTAATGATTTGACCCATGAACTGAGTTGTTTATGTGTACCTTGTGATTATGAAATTGCTGTGCACCCTCTGTGGGCAAGTCATTGTATTACACTGGTTGCAATGTTATGCTAAATCTTTGATGTTAATCACATATGTTCATGTGGTCACCTATATGTGTGTGCAGTGTTGCATCACTTTTAAATGCAGCTGATGCTGCTATTTAATAAAGTGCACTTTGCTTCAATTATGCCTGACTCCTGGTTGTTTTATATGAATTATATGATGTCATCTAGGTACAGAGGACAGTTTCAAAGTTCTTATGTCCTAGGCAGCTCTCCATCAGGCGTTGAAGGTACAGGGTGTGTGCAGAGTCCAAACGGCCTACAATTGAACTCACAGAGGCCCATCGGCATAGTAAACGCTGTCTTCTCCTTGCAGCCTCTGCCACAGGAAACTGCCAGTACCCACTAGTCAGACCAAGGGTAGAAAAGTAGTTAGCAGATTTTAATGCAGCTAATGACTCCTCAATTCTAGGTAACAGGTATGCGTCCTTATATGTGATGCTCTATACGGGACCAAGTGTCTTTCGGTCCGCGCCGCTGCTCCAATAAGTATCTGAAACACTGGAGTGTTTTAAATAAAAGATCTTCAGTTTTATTTTCCGACGCGTGAGAATGTGCGTAGATTACCGCAGATCAACCGCATCACACGTATCTAAAAAATGAGAATGCGCATAGGGTCTTATCCTTAATAGAAATCAAATCCCATACAGTGTGAAAACTGCTCACCTGATACGGTTGTGAAGCCCACAACCAGCTTGATCGCTCAAACACAGCAGCCGCAGCCGCACTTCCACAATCGTGGGGGTGAAACTCTATCCGGGACCAAGTGTCTTTCGGTCCGCGCCGCTGCTCCAATAAGTATCAGAAACACTGGAGTGTTGTAAATAAAAGATCTTCAGTTTTATTTTCCGACGCGTTTCGGAGCTAAACACCCAGCTCCTACCTCTGGAATGACTGGTCATTCCCTGAGGAAGGAGTGGTGTTTAGCTCCGAAACCGTCGAAAATAAAACGAAGATCTTTTATTTACAACACTCCAGTGTTTCTGATACTTATTGGAGCAGCGGCGCGGACCGAAAGACACTTGGTCCCGGATAGAGTTTCACCCCCACGATTGTGGAAGTGCGGCTGCGGCTGCTGTGTTTGAGCGATCAAGCTGGTTGTGGGCTTCACAACCGTATCAGGTGAGCAGTTTTCACACTGTATGGATTTGATTTCTATTAAGGATAAGACCCTATGCACATTCTCATTTTTTAGATACGTGTGATGCGGTTGATCTGCCAGTAATCTACGCACATTCTCATGGTCCCGTCCTTCTTTCTAACCAACATTAAAGGTGCTGCCCAGAGGCTAAAACTGTCCCTTATTATCCCTGCAGTTTTCATTTCTTTGAGCATGTCTTTGGTGGTTTGGAAATGAGCGGGTGGTAATGGTCTATACCTCTCTTTTATAGGTTGATGGTTACCTGTGGGTATAGTGTGCTCTACACCTTTAATTTGCCCAAAGTCTAACGGATGTTTGCTGAATATGGTGTAGAACTGGTACCCACATGTAGCTTTTGGCACCAATCCTCCAGCTTTTCCCTTGAGCCATTGTCATGCGCCTGACTTGACGGGCTCGACGGCTGTGATGGCATTGTTATCAACCGTGAACAATTTAGCCATGGTAGCATACTTTGGTAATGTGACCTCATCTTCTCCGCAATTTAGAAGGCGTAATGGCACTCTTCTCCGGTGTACCTCGACTACCCTCTGGCTGTCAGTATAGTGGGTCTACTGCCTGAGTACACGGGTTCTACCAGGGCTTGATAGTCTTGCCCTTTAATGCCTATTGCGGCTCTACATCAGACCAACATTTCAGTTTTGGGAGGTATTACAATGGGTATCGGATCACTTACTCGTACACTGCTGATTTCACCTCTGGATATTTCTACCTGTTGTTTCATCATCAGGGCTTTTATTTCCTTGTGGAGAAGCCTCTGTTGTCTGGTTCTGGCAGTATCGGCAGTCTGCTGTAAGACTGTAATTACCTCGGAAAAACACTTTTCAATTACATTAATTCCTATTAACATTACTGGTTCGCGATCTCGCCAGTCAACATCTACAATTATAATGCCCTGGTTCTGCAATTCTGCCTTCCCAATCTGAATGGTCATTTCTCTGAACCCAACTTGTGGTATTAGTTGACCATTACTAGCCCAAAAGTTCACTACAATGTCAGTTGGACCACTAGTAATGTCTGAATCAGCCCAGTACCTTTTGTATAGAACATGTGGAATTGATGTTATCTTGGACCCGGTATCCAACAAGGCTCTAAAGAGAATGCCATCTAACACGATAGAGATGACCCGGCGTCCTCCCACAAATCTGTCATACCATTCTGAAGGACCTTGAGAATTTTCTCCTGAGAAGAGGCCCGCCTGCCCAGGGAATCCTCGTTTAAAGCACATTCCCGGGCAAAGTGACCTGGTTTCTGACAACAGCGGCAAATGGGCTGTCCAGCAGGTTGATAGCGGTCGCTGAGTCGCACTCTCGTTGCTTGGTACCTCCTGGGCCTCATCCACGGGACATCCTCCTTGCTGGTCACCAACTCGATCTTCGGTGCAGGCTTGGATCCACGCAGCTCCTTGATGACTTTAGCAATGGAAATAGTATCTGTCATGGCATCTAGTTTCTGGTTGAGGGCCTCATTAGAGATAGGCTCTCTGTGTTCAGCAGCAGTCTCTGACATGGCCAATGTCGCTGATACTCCTGGCTGCTGGGGTGCTGCTGTGGGGCCTTGGGTGAAGTTCAGATCCCGGGGCTCCTCTACCTGCTGCAGACGGATGGCTCTATCTTTTAACTCAGCAAATGTCATTTTAGCCCGGGTGTCAGCACTAGATTTAAATGCTGACTTTAGTCCAGCTACAAGATAATAATAATAATAATAATAATAATAATAATAATAATAATAATAAAGCTTTATTTATATAGCGCCAACATATTCCGCAGCGCTTTACAATGTAGGGTTAGAGTACAGAAAATATACAGCAATTAATTACAGTAGAGAACAAATAAAGTACAATAATTGGATACAAAACAATAGGCATAGAGTCAATGTGAAAAAAAAATACAATAAATAAAGCAAGAAATGAAGGTGACCCTGCTCAAAAGAGCTTACAATCTACAACGGGATAGGGGTTGCACAAGGTGCAGGGCTTATTGCACTGATGGTCCAGGCATCTTGAGGAAATGGGGCATAGGGCTAAGCTTACATGGATGGTCATCAGACAGTCTGTGTAGACCTTTATGGTTTGGTGGAGTTTGTAGAAGAGTAATGTCCAGAGGGATAGCCCATTCACTGTCTACAGTACAATGGACTTCTATTAGGGAGTATGATAGGCCGCCTTAAAAAGATGCGTTTTTAGGGATCGTCTGAAGCCATGCAAGTTGTGGATAGTCCTGATTTCTTGGAGTAAAGCATTCCAGAGGTTTGGTGCAGCTCTGGAGAAGTCTTGGAGCCGGGAGTGGGAGGATCGGATTAGTGCAGATGTTAGTCGAAGGTCATTTGAGGAACGTAGAGAGCGGGTGGGGTGATAGACAGAGATGAGGGAGGAGAGGTAGGGGGGTGCTGCTCTGTGAAGAGCTTTGTGGGTGAGAACAAGCAATTTGAATTTGATCCTGTAATATACGGGCAGCCAGTGCAATGACTGGCACAGAGCAGAGGCATCTGAGTAACCATTGGCCAGATGGGTGATCCTGGCTGCTGCATTAAGGATGGACTGGAGAGGAGAAAGTCTGGTGAGGGGGAGGCCGCTTAATAGAGAGTTGCAATTATCAAGGCGGGAATGGATTAGGGCCACAGTGAGGGTTTTTGTTGTTTTTCAGGGTGAGAAAGGGGCGGACCCTAGAGATATTCTTCAGGTGTAAGCGACAGGAGTGGACGAGAGATTGCGTGTGGGAGGAGAAGGAGAGATCGGTGTCAAACATAACACTCAGACAGCGAGCCTGCTGTCTAGGTGTTATCGTGGTGCCGCAAACTGAGAGAGAGATGTCCGATTTAGGGAGGTTAGTGGATGGGGGGAGCAGAAGAAGTTCAGTTTTGGAAAGGTTTACTTTCAAATAGAGAGTGGACATGATATTGGAAACTGCAGCTAGACAGTCATTGGTGTTCTTTAATACCGCAGGGGTAAGGTCAGGGGCTGAAGTGTGTCATCAGCATAAAGATGGTACTGAAAGCCAAATCTGCTGATGGTCTGTCCAATCGGGGTCGTGTAGAGAGAGAAGAGGAGAGGGCCAAGGACTGAACCCTGAGGGACCCCAATAGTGAGGGGAAGAGGGGAAGAAGTGGAGCCAGCAAAAGATACACTGAAAGAGCGGTCAGAAAGATAGGAGGAGAGCCAGGAGAGAGCAGTGTCCTTTATGCCAAAGGAGTGCAGAATAAAGAGTAGGAGCTGATGGTCGACAGTGTCAAAAGCTGCAGAGAGATCAAGAAGAATAAGCAGAGATGCTCTACAGTGTCCTTGTCTGTGTCTGGCCAGGACGCTACTTCTCGCCGTGCATTGCCAGTTAATTGTCCAATAATCATGCCGAAATGCTGGGCTTCAGTTAGGGGGTATATCACATAGTATGCTTGTATCTTAGTAATAAAGTAATTAAGAGTGTTAGGCTCACCTGAGTATTGGGGCAGCCACATTGCTCCCGGAGTATACGGTATCAGAAGCGGCATGATAGGTGCTGCTCCTTGTGCCGCAGCACTGCCAGATGCTCCTCTGTTATCCAGTGCTGGAGCTTCACTGGGTGCTCCACCGCTGCTCGGTGGCGCGGAATCTCCTGGCTACGACATCCTGTGCCCCCTTAGTTAAGGTCGACCCTCCTGTTTTACACTTCCATCCGGATGTCTAACAAAGGTTCCCCTGTGCACTAGGGATTCTCTTCCCTTCCGGATGACGTCACAGCGCTTTGCCACACGCTCTGCAATGGCAGCACGTTCAAAATAGTCACAAATCATGGCACTCAATGCCTGGTTTACCGGGCACGGTAGATCCTGTTCGTAGACGCTAAGTTGTGGAGCCCACTGGGACGGGGTACTCGGTACCGGACCGGGTTACTGCTGGTGATATCACGGCGATCTTGGTCCGGACCATGTCCCGGATTCCGCAAGTAAATGGGGGGATATTTACAGGGGACTTTGTCGTGACGCCACTCACAGGTTGTGGTCAGGGTGACCACCACTGCTGCAGAACCTCCGGGGATGATGTTTGGCAGCTGGAGGTGTAATGGCTCTCCGCAGGTAATACCTGTTTCCCCAAGACAGTGATAGTTAAAGTCTATGATTGAAGTTATGGATGTTGCAGGATAGGGATGAAAGTGGAGGCGATGGCTCCTTGTGAGGGAAAGTCGGGCTTGAGTACAAGGATCACACACACTCACGGTTTTGAAGTTTTCCAAGGCTTTACTGCAGATATTCTTTAGCAGAGTACTGTCCACGGAGTCTATACCGGGGCTGGGTTGCTCCCACCCTGACTGGGTCCTCAGCTTCCCACTGCTGCACTGTGTGTGTGGCTCTGCTGCTGCTTTAGCTGAGCTGCTGGCCTTGTCTCTCCTCACAGGTACCCCCTTTGCTAGGCAACTTGAGTCTTTCCGTGTTCTTCTGACCCCGCTGTGTTGCTTCGCTGAGGTACAGTGTAGATCTACAACCTCCACTATCCCGATGTTTACTGTGCTGCGTGTGTCAGTCACAGTTTCAGATCCGGTCTGTGCGCTCCTCCGGGGCGAGTTATGAGGTAACTCAGTCTCCCAGGTGTGTTCTTTAGTGATGAGCGAGTACTAAAATGCTCGGGTGCTGGAAGCTCGGGCCGAGCATCCCAAGATACTCGTGTACTCGGCCGAGCACCGAGCCCAATGTTATCCTATGGGAGACCCGAGTATTTTTCTGACATGACCCCCGGCAGCATGGAAAAACCCTAAAAATGTCACAAAAGTATCAGAACAGGGCTCAAATGATATGGGAACAGCATGGGGAAGACCCCTTGAAGCATTTCAGACCCCAAGGTCACTGATGTCAACAATGTTGTCAGACTGTTACGCCACTTTTACGGACTGTCAAGAAAACGTTACAAAATGAAACCAAAACAGATTTTCATGGAAAAAATATTAAGGGCTCATACCCACTTGTGAGACAGAGTTGGTGTATGTTAGTTTTGTAGGATTATATGAAAGATTTTTTTTTTTTTAAATTGTGTGGCACTCCCATGCCCCTGGGAAGAGACGTAAATGAAGGCCTCTTTAAATAATGTGCCCATTATAAGGAAGTGCGTCTTTTGTAGTAATGCCCTAGGCAGGGAAGACAAAAATTGTGTGGCACTGTGATGCCCCTGGATAGAGACGTGCATGAGGGCCTCTTTAAATAATGTGCCCATTGTAAGGAAGTGTGTGTTTTGTAGCATTGCCCTAGGCAGGGAAGCCAAAAATTGGGAGGCACTTCAATGCCCCTGGATAGAGGCGTACATGAGGGCCTTTTCCAAAAATGTGCCCATTTTAAGCAAGTGGGTCTTTTTTAGTATTGCCCAAGGCAGGGAAGCCAAATATTGGGAGGCACCAATATACCACTGGATAGAGGCGTGCATGAGGGCCTTTTCAAAAAATGTGCCCATTGTAAGCAAGTGTGTCTTTTTTAGTATTGCCCTAGGCAGGGAAGCCAAAAATGGGGAGGCAGCAATATGCCCCTGGATAGAGGCGTGCATGAGGGCCTTTTCAAAAAATGTGCCCATTGTAAGCAAGTGTGTCTGCTGTAGTATTTCCCTAGGCAGGGAATCCAAAGGTTTGGAGGCACCAAGATGCCCCTGCATAGAGGCGTGCATGAGGGCCTTTTCAAAAAATGTGCCCATTGTAAGCAAGTGTGTCTGCTGTAGTATTTACCTAGGCAGGGAAGCCAGAGGTTGGGAGGCACCAAGATGCCTCTGTATAGAGGCGTGCATGAAAGCCTTTTTAAATAATGTGCCCATTGAAAGCAAGTGGGTCTTTTGTAGGATTGCCATAGGCAGGGAAGCCAAAAATTGTGGTGCACTTCAATGCCCCTGGATAGAGACGTGCATGAGAGCCTTTTTCAATAATGTGCCCATTTAAAGCAGGTGGGTCTTTTGTAGGATTGCCCTAGGCAGGGAAACCAAAAATTGTGTAGCACTTCAATGCCCCTGGATAGAGACGTTCATATGAGCCTTTTTCAATAATGTGCCAGTTTTAAGCAGGTGGGACTTTTGTAGGATTGCCCTAGGCAGGGAAGCCAAAAATTGGGAGGCATTGCAATGCCCCTGGGAAGAAACATGGAGGAGAGCCTCTAAAAATACCCCTGGGGGGTATACATGAAACTAATGCCTAACTTTAGAACGGTTAGGTGCACCATCGTCATAAATATGATGTAAAAAAATTATGGTTTTGTGGCATTATGAACCACGGTCACACTGATTATATCATGGTGGCGGATGACGAGAAGGAGGAGCAGTACAGCAAGTAGCCAAACACATGAAGTGTGTACCGATGTGTGGGTGTGCGGAGGTGCATGGGAATCTATCGGCACAAATTTTAAATTCCGCTATCATTTGGTGGTGATGTGGTGAAGTCAGGCCCAATCCAACCCTTGTTCATCTTGATCAAAGTCAGCCTGTCAGCATTTTCAGTTGACAGGCGGGTGCATTTATCTGTAATGATTCCACCTGCGGCACTAAAAACACGCTCTGACAAAACGCTAGCGGCAGGGCAGGCCAGGACTTCCAAGGCATAGAGAGCCAATTCTTGCCACGTTTCCAGCTTGGATACCCAATAATTATAAGGCACAGAGGAGTCTAGGAGCACTTTAGTACGATCGGCAAGGTACTCTCTCAGCATATTTGCAAACTTTGCATTCCTTGTGACACTACTCCGCACCTCAGGGCCTGTGGTACGGGAGGTGCTGAGAAAAGTGTCCCAGATCTTTGAGAGTGTCCCCCTACCTCTGCTGGCTTGGACTTGTGCCTCTCTCTGCCGGACGCCTTGGTTGTCCACTGAATCGTGACCTCTGCCGCTAGCGTTTTCAGAAGGGAATTTTTTTAATAATTCTGCCACTATGGCCTTCTGGTACTGCAGCATTTTTGTAGACTTCTCCACTTCGGGAATAAGAGAAATAAAGTTCTCTTTGTAGCGTGGGTCTAAAAGTGTCACCATCCAGTAATGAGTGTCCGCCAAAATCTTGATAACATGAGGGTCACGACACAGGCAGCGTAACATAAAGTCAGGCATGTGCGCCAGACTGTTAACAGTCAAGACTTCTGGGTCCTCACCAACAGCATGACTGGCCATGCTAACCTCCTCCTCCTCCTCTCCCCTGTCCTCTGGGCATAAACGCTCAACTGACGGTCAGACGGTTGTGCATGTATTACCATCAATTCAGAATGAAAGTAGCTCCATTTCTTCATCCTCCTCCTCGTCATAGTCCTCCAATGCACGTTGGGATGAGATGAGGCTGGGCTGTGTGTAATCACCCAGTACGGTTTCTTGGTGCAACTCATCCTGCTCCGCCTGCAATACATCGTCTTTGATTTTGAGCAGAGAGCGTTTTAGAAGACAGAGAAGCGGGATGGTGATGCTAATGATGGCGTTATCGCCGCTCACCATCTTGGTGGAGTCTTCAAAGTTTTGGAGGACGGTACATATGTCGGACATCTGTAATGAGGTGAACAATTCAGACTGTATCATAGAAATGGATATGGAAATGAACTGTGCACAGTCCGCTACTGCCCCCTTGTGGACAAGTGCTGAAACAAATGCAGGGAAGTGGGAAATTCCCTTTTCAGCAAAAGTGTTTACCCAGGAAGAGAGAGAGCAGGAAGTCAGTGCAGATCCAGAGCTGAGCCAGGGAAGACCTGCGTGTGGATGTCTGTTGAAAGAGGGCTACTTTGCTACTACCTTGCCGGAAAAATCACCCCGCAGAAGCCCCCGTGACAGATCCTGGGCCACTGGACTTTGGTGCTGTGACTCTGGCCGCTCTGCAAAACCTTGCCCGCCAAGCACCCAGAGTGCATGTGCAGGGGCCGTGACCGACATAAGGGAGCCATTTGTACTGCCGTGATCTTCCTCCTGCTGCTCGGGGTGCCCCCGAGACTGAGAGAGACTTCTGTGCTGCTGTGGGCTCCCTTCTGCTGCTCGGTGTGCCCTAAGACTGGGAGAGACATTAAAAGAAAAATTCCGTTACCTGTGGAAGGAGACCAAAGAAGAAGACTGAGGAGTTTCCCCCTTCAGCGCTGCACCGGACCCGTCATCGTGAGATCCCCAGACCTGCTACGTGGAGCGACATCTTCTTCTGTGATAAACTGGTACGTGATTTTAGGGAAAGTTAGGGAAAGATACCTTCATTGTTGTGTTTTTTTCTTTTCTTGCTGCGTACCTGGAAGAAGTGAAGATCCAGAGACTCTAATATATACAAGTGCGCATATAGTTCGGTTGACTGTGAATAAACATGTTTGACAGTAAAGAAACGTTATTACGGTTAACAGTAGGCACGTTGAGGAATCATCACACACCAGCCTGCGGGCTTACAGCGGTCGTACACATCCATTCTCCTGGGTCTATGTTGAAGAACGTCTACCCACGCTTAGTTGTGTGGTACTCACAATGCCCCATTGCTCACAAATCCTGGACCAACAAGGCAGTGTGGGTTCCAACTTGGGACTACCCGTGTGAGGGAAGTGGGGAAAGGGCAGGGGGACATGCAGTAGGACTTTCTAAATGGCACACAGCGGTGATACTTTGACGGAGTCTAGCTGCTCCGGGTTGAAGGATTCTAATAAACCGCTGAACCAAGGTAGGCACATGGGTCCCGCCATGAAAACATGTGTCAGTCGCATCGTTTCAGAGCCGCCACAAGTCGGCCATTATCAACATTGACATGCCTGCTGTAGGTTCAGCGGTGTGAGCCAGTGATCTGCTGGTGTTTCAGAGCTGTCTACAATCTTCAGCGTTGTGGGGTTGCCACCTATGCATATTAGCTTCAGCAAGCCTGTTGCCGCTTAGCAAGGCAGTGCTGCAGTGCTTCCAGCTTGGGACTGGTTGGAGGTAAGTGGAGGAAAGAGGAGGAGGATGTGACCATGACGTGCAGAGTGTACACTGTGAGTGAAACCCTGACTGAGTTAGGGCCTGCAATCTCGGTGTCGAAGGATCTGTCCGTCCCAAGTCAGACTGGGTTCCGGCTTCCGAATATTAACCAGTGTGCCGTCAGTGAGATTACTGCCTTGCCCGCAAGCACTTGTCCTCGTGTCCGTGGTTAGGTGGACTTTGCTGGAAACTGCATGTTAAGGGCACGTATGATGTTTTGTGACACGTGCTTATGTAATGCGGACGCACACCAGGAAAATAGTGTTGCTGGGACCGAGTAACGTGGACAGCCGCCGCATCAGGTTGCGGATATGCTTCCGTCTCACCAGCTAAAAGGCAACATTTCCAGCGCAAGCAGTCGTGAAATGTGTGCATTTAGAACTGTGGCATGTGGGGTTGCAGCGTATTTGCGGCTGCGTTCAAAGATGGGTATGATAACTGAACGCTGCGCTGACAAGGACGTGGCTGATAATGGTGCTACTTCTGCTTGTGCAAGCACAGGTGAAGGACAGGAGGCATCTTCGCCTGCAGTATGGACAGGGGATTGGCTTACACGCACAACAGTGGAAGACGCAGCTGTGTCACCCGCAGACAATGCTCCTGTACTCTGCTGTACATCCCAAAAAGTTGGGTGCTTTGCTGCCATGTGCCTGATCATGCTGGTGGTGGTCAGGCTGCTAGTTTTGCTACCCCTGCTGATGCTGGCATGGCAGGTGTTGCAAATGGCCTTTTTTGAATTATCTGCAGACACCTTAAAAAACAGCCAGACTCGGGAAGACCTAGAAGTTGTACTGGCAACATCACTCGTGTTGTTGTTCCGGGGAACGGTTGCCTTCCTTCTGCCTGCGGACACCACCCTGCTTCTTCCGGCCTGTTGTGATGCTACGCCTAACTCCCCTGTGCACTGCTGTCCTCACTCTGCATGTCCTCCTGCCAGGTTGGGTCAGTTACTGGATCATCTACCATGTCGTCTTCCACTTCCGCACCCTGGTCCTCCTCCTGACTTTTTGGCAATTGTGTCTCATCATCGTCCACCTCTTGTTGAGAAACGTTCCCACCATTGCCTACGTGAGACCATGGCTGCTCAAATATTTGGGCATTGGTACATACGATCTCCTCATGACCCACTTCAACTGGAGCTGGCGAGAGGCCATAATCTACGAATGGATAAGTGAACAGCTCTTCAGAGTGTCCAAGTGTGGGATCAGTTATGTCCGGGGCCGGGCATTCGGCATGGTGGGAGGTAGGAGGATCAGGGTGTGGAATGTGCGGTCCAGTCTCATGGCTACTGACACTTGACCGTGTGGAAGACAGGGTATCTGTGATGGTGCCAAACTGACAGGAAGCATTATCCGCTATCCAACTAACAACCTGTTGACACTGGTCTTGGTTTAATATTGGAGTACTGCTGCGTTCATCTAGAAATTGGGACAAGAAAGTCGAGCGAGATGATGTGGGCGTTTGTCGTGGCGCAATTCGAGCTTGCACACGGGCTCGCCCTCTGCCTGCACCACCATCGCGTCCAGTTCCTTGTCCCTTGCCACCGAACTTGCGCATTTTCAATGTGGTGCTGACTGTATACAGCTAAATTAGTGCAGACAAGAGTTGGTTTTTAGCACAAGGCTTTTGGTGTACCCTAATTTACGCTGCAACCTACAGTAGCAGCACTTAGTTGCTAAATTAGTGCAGACAAGAGTTGGTTTTTAGCACAAGGCTTTTGGTGTACCCTAATTTACGCTGCAACCTACAGTAGCAGCACTTAGATGCTAAATTAGTGCAGACAAGAGTTGGTTTTTAGCACGAGGCTTTTGGTGTTCCCTAATTTACGCTGCAACCTACAGTAGCAGCACTTAGATGCTAAATAAGTGCAGATAAGAGTTGGTTTTTAGCATGAGGCTTTTGGTGTACCCTAATTTACGCTGCAACCTACAGTAGCAGCACTTAGATGCTAAATTAGTGCAGACAAGAGTTGGTTTTTAGCACGACCCTAAGTTTTGAAATTAAGGCCCTGCAGGTGGACTAGTCAGACACAAACGTTGACTACAATAGCGAGTCTTTTGGCGTATCCTAATTTACGCTGCAACCGACAGTAGCAGCACTTAGATGATAAATTAGTGCAGACAAGAGTTGGTTTTTAGCACGAGGCTTTTGGTGTACCCTAATTTACGCTGCAACCTACAGTAGCAGCACTTAGATGCTAAATTAGTGCAGACAAGAGTTGGTTTTTAGCACGAGGCTTTTGGTGTACCCTAATTTACGCTGCAACCTACAGTAGCAGCACTTAGATGCTAAATTTGTGCAGACAAGAGTTGGTCTTTAGCACGAGGCTTTTGGCGTATCCTTATTTGAGCTAAAACCTACTCCTGCCTATAGTGAGCTAAATAAATCCCTAAAAGCACTGTTTTTGGGATGGATGAGCCTGGAAACCAGCCCCAGATGCGTTGCAGGCTGGTATACTGGCACAGCGAAGTTTGCTATATACCCTGCCTCCCTGCTTGCCTGTATACAGCTCTATTAGTCCTCAGAAGGACTGTTGTGGTAATTAGACTGGCAGCCCTGTGCCTACACTAGCCACAAATCTGTCCCTCAATCAGCAGCAGCTCTCCCTTCACTGACTGTCTAATGGCACAGAGTGACGAGCACAGCGAGGTCAGGTCTTATAAAGACCTGATGACGCTGTACGGCCAGCCAATCACTGTAATGCCACAACCAATATGGCTGTGGCATTACAGTGTTGGTCAGCCAATCCCTGCATGTGGGCTGGCTTTGAAAAGAGTGCCAACATGCAGGGAGGTGGAACCCGAGCATAGCAAGAGTATCGCGAGATTACTCGGTACTCGCCGAGTACCCCGAGTACCGAGATATTCGTGCGAGTACCGAGTAGTGACAAGCATACTCGCTCATCTCTAGTGTTCTTCTGTTCTCTAAACTCCTTCCCTCAGACCCTGGCTAGGCCTGGAATCGAGTAGCAGATTGTGGAGAAGCCTGATGCAGCCTCTTTACACCACAATCTCCCTCTCTCTGTTCTCCCAGGAACTGAACTAACTACTTCCTCTTGACACCAGAATATATAAGGGAGCTGCTTTAGCTCCCCCTTCTGGCCTAGAGGCACTAGTGCAGTGTCAGGTATTGTGTGGGGAGTTAACCCTTGGTGTTGTTACTGTGGCACATTAACTCCTGGGGTGCCACAACCCATCACCAGATACTACAGGTGGCGTCACGTGACAAAAACTCGAATCCACTGTAAATACACCCTTTTTGAAGTGTCACCCAGGCCATGGGATCAGGCGCTGCCACCCGTGACATCCCTAAACAACCCACCAAATGGCCTGTGGCTCAACATATCTTTCTGGCGTCACGAACAGGATCTCGTGCCCGGTATTACCGGGTACTGTGTGCCGTGTTTTCAACTGTATTGTGTGACTGTTAAAACTACGCCGCCATTACTGCGCCGAACAGCGGGAAGAAAGGGGGCGTGTCGGCCATAGAGCGCAAAGCTGAAGCCCGCCCCTCGCTCAGCCGAGCATTACCGAGCGCGCGGGCCTAATCCGGAAACTCCCGAACTGTTTAACTCTTTACAAACTGTCCGTAATTCACTAGGGGGGCCTCCAACATGTCGGCCTCCTCCAGCGACAATGAAAGCGCGTTCGCTGACCCTAGGAATTACCCTGAAGGACCTATGGCTGCCGCCAGTAGCACTGCCAGTGCCACCAGCGCCACCTGCGCACCGGGCACAGTCGCCCCAATAATGCCGATCTCACTCCCATACATCCCAGGGGTCAAGTGGTTGCCCGAGTATGACGGACGCCCTGATACATTAGATGCCTTTAGGAGTAAAATCACCAGTGTCCTAGATATGTATGCGATGACCGGTCAGCAGGCGCGCCACTGTGGTACTCGGACAGTTAACTGCCGCTGCAGAAAAAGAGAGTGCGTCCTGGTCTGCCACTGAATAGAGATCAGCGGCCACTATATTTGACAAGCTGAGAGCTACCTTTGAGGAGTGCAATGAGGCTGATATACGCATGCGCTTCCATCACTGCTACCAGAGGCTGGGAAAAGATATAAGAGCCTATGCTTGGCGTCTGGAAGAATCATTGCGCGCCCTTAAACATGTCAGCCCCACCAGTGTACCCGACAAAAACAAGCTCCTAATTGAACAGTTCACCCAGGGACTGCTATCCCCCGAGGACAGTATGACTGTGCATTGGTGGTCATTGAGCAATCCTGAAGCTGACTTTAACACCCTGAAGGATATGGCCATCAAGGCGTTAAGGCCGGTAGAGACCCATGAAGCTGCCATTAAATGGTGGTGCAGTGGTGAGGCGCAGGCTACCCCGAAATCACTACCTGTGTCTATAGCCATGCACAATGTTCAGCCTGACAAGTATGATTCTCTGCGAGCTGAGATGCGTGCTGAGATGCGCCAAATGAATGAAAACATCTCCAAGTTGATGGACGCTCTGCAGCTGCAGAAATATCAACAGCCAGCGTCAAGTCCCCAGCCCCGACCTCAACCACTGATTCAACTTGCCGACAGTCCGGAGGATGTACCCTGGATGAGTGCCAAGCAAGCCACAGCGTACCGGGAAAGACCCACCAACCGATACAGCTCCACTGGGGAGTGCATCTGCCGCCGCTGTAACCGAACGGGCCACATCGCTAGGAGCTGTCCTTTAAACGGGCAGTCCCTGGGGGCGGGACCAAACCTCATGAATAGATCAACAGGGCCCAGCCACCTGGTACAAGACCTTCATTGGACAGAGGCCGTGTCTGTCCATTGTACTAGATGGCATCCCGACACCTGCTCTGCTGGACACCGGGTCACAGGTGACCACCATCCCCTATATCCTTTATAAGAAATATTGGGCTGATGCAGAGCTGAAACAGCCTGCCTTAGACTTCACCCTCAATGCATCTAATGGTGAACCGATTACTGTGATGGGGGTTAGAGAAGTGCCCATAAAGGTGGGGAAGGTGGAATTGCAGAACCAGGTGGTCCTTGTAGTAGCAGAAGCCAGTAATGCTAATGACCCATATATCATACTAGGCACTAATGTTGTTAGCAATTGCATGGCGGAAGTTTTGTCTTTGCTTCAACAGATTGCAAACACTGCCAGACCTGGTCAGAGAAAGGTCCTCCAGCGTGCGATCAGTGCCATCCTGCACAATCAACAGGTAACAATTAGGGAACCTTTACACGCCGCTACTGGCGGGTGGATACAACCAGCTACAGGCTACAAATGTAGCTTGTAGCGGCAAAATACCCCATATTAGCGGCGTGTGAAGACGGTAGGAGGCACCCGGCAACAGATGCATCTGTTTCCGAGCACTGCCCTGAAACAGGTGGCTACACAGGCGATTGTAGCGAGCTGTATCGGCGTGTAAAGAAGCAACAGAAGGGATGTGTCGACACCAGGCAATGTACCTGGTATGTAGCTGGGGCGTGACACAGGCTCCGGGATACCGCCCCCCTTCAGCGATCATTGGTGGAAGCTCCTGCGTTACGATTGGTAGTCGCTGCATAGGGCGGCATATTTAAGGAGCTGACCAGTCACACTACACAATTGCTCGAGCGTCATGTATTAAACAGCCTCCTGCCATGCCTGCCCAATCATGATGTTCTTGCTTTGTCCTATCAGCGTACGGACGTCTCGTAATCCTCAATTGTGGCACGCCTATGTGTTGTCCCTGTTGCACCAGGTCCGCCCATATTAGCTGGTTGTAGCGGTGTGTAAATGAGGTAAGATGAGCTACAGAAGGTGACTTGAGACACCCGGCGGTGCATCCAGAGATAGATGTAACGTAGCGTAGCGCACCTTGTGGCGGCGTGTAAAGATGTAACCGTTTGTGCGTGCTCGTGCACGTGAAGTAGCTGGTTGTATCCACCCGCCAGTAGCGGCGTGTAAAGGTACCCTTACAGGTGGCGAAATTGGTACAACTCCGGTGACAGACCCGCTTCCTATTGTGATTCCCCCAATGAGTGAAATGATGATTTGGTGTCGTGCAGCTACAGGTCTGAGAGGGCAGGACTATCAGGCACTAGTGGAACCCATCAGCACAGAGCACAAACCTACACTGTTGACAGCCAGGGGAGTGGTGGATTTACACAATGGGAAAGTACCTGTTTGCATCTTAAATTGTGGAAGTGAGGAGGTTAAATTACCCAGGTATACAACCGTTGCTAAATTGTACACAGTCAGCAACAATGAGATCCAAACAGTGGGACCCATACCCTATACCAAAGGGTCAAAACCTGATCAAACAAAATTGGGCCACTGGAGGACTGGTGCCAGCAGCTCCATGTCGGAACTGACACCACTCCTGTGTAAGAAAGCAAGGTGTGTACCAGGTAGTTTAAGAATTTGAACAAGTCTTTAGAAAGCATCCACTTGATTTTGGTAGGATAAAAGGGATACAACATCACATCCCCACAGGTACACATCCACCAATCAAGGAGCAGTACAGGCCTATTCCACTGCACATTATCAGAAATCCAAAGAAATGCTACAGGACATGAAGGACGCAGGGGTTATATGAGATAGCTGTAGTCCCTGGGCAGCCCCATTGGTCCTAGTCAGGAAAAAGGATGGCAGTATGAGAATGTGTGTAGACTATAGGCAAATAAACCGCATAACAAACAAAGATGCTTATGTGGAGCCCACTGGGACGTGGTACTTGGTACTGGACCGGGGTACTGCTGGGGATGCCACCCACGTGTTGTGGTCAGGGTGACGACCGCTGCTGCCGAACCTCTGGGGATGATGTTGGGCAGCTGAGGATGTAATGGCTCTCTGCAGTGGTAGTAATAGTCTATAGATGGTGCTATGGATGTTGCAGGATAGGGGTAGTAGTAGAGATGATGCGAGTTTGTGAGGGTATGCAGGGTTTGAGCACAAGAATCACACACACTCACGGTTTTGAAGTTTTCCAAGGCTTTACTGCAGATTTTGGTAGCAGAGTTCTGTCCACGGAGTCTGTACAGGGGCCGGGTTGCTCCCACCCTGACCGGGTCCTCAGCTTACTACTCCTGCGTCTTGTGTGTGGCCTGCTGCTGCCTTAGTTAGGCTGCTGGCCCTGTTTCTTCTCACAGGTACCACCTTTTGCTAGGCAACTTGAGTCTTTCTGTGTGCTTCTGTCCCCGCTCTGTTGCTTCGCTGAGGTACAGTGTAGATCTACAACCTCCACTATGCCGGTGTTTTCTGTGCTGCGTATTTCAGTCAGAGATTCGGATCTGGTATCCGGTCTCTGCGTTCCTCTGGGGCGAGTTATGAGGTAACTCAGTCTCCCAGATGTGTTCCTCTGTTTCTGGTACTCTTCTCCTCAGACCCTGGCTTCAGGCCTGAAAGTAGTCAGTGGCCCCTGTCAGGAGCTCAGCACTGCTCCCATTTACAGGTCCTCCTCCTAGTGCTCCCTGCACTAAACTGAACTGTCAACTATCAACTAACTACTTCCTCCTCAGACCAGAAAATATCAGGGAGCTGCTTGAGCTCCCCTTCTGGCCTAGAGGTGCTAGTGCAGTGTCCAGTGTTGTGTGGGGAGTTAACCCTTGTGTTGTTACTGTGGCACATTAACCCTTGGGGTGCCACATTCCCCCTTAGTTAAAGACAGTACTCCGGGAATGTAGAAAGACAAACAAAGAGTTAATAATACAATTAATATTTACAGAGTCTTAAAAATAAAAGTACAAAGACCACTAAAATTCAAAAGAGTCCAAAAAGTTCAAAAAGCAGTTTTTCCAGGGGTTTAGTCTATTGCCGCCAGGCTGATAGATATTTACAATAAAGTTTTTACCACAACCTGTCTGTGGTAGTATGATCCATAAATAAATCAGAAAAGTTCAAGAATATGCAAGAAATTCGTACAGGATAGTTTCTCTAGGTACTGGGCTTTTTCAATATTGCAAACTACATAAACATGTACGGGTGTCTCTGGTTTGTAAGTGCAGTAGGCCTCTAGGCCCTCGGGTCTCCACATAAGAGGCCAAGTTCTTACTCTCTGTGGCTGCCACCTAACACCAAGCTATCCTCACCCTTTCTATACACTTTACACAGTAATGGGTTCAATTAAACTTTACAACAAACATATTTACATTGCACATTTAATTTCACTTTTCAATCTCTGTACCTAGCCGGTAACTGACCCTTGGTACTACACTCTGATCTGCGTAATGCTGGTGTACTGGGTGTACTTAGCCTGATGGTGTGGGTGGACATGTACCTACTTGGAGTGTCTGGTACTATTGTAGATGGAGATCTGACAGTAGGACTGGCAAGCTCACTGGGACCAGGAATTGGTTCTTCCTCTTCAGGCTCGACTTCCAGATCGTCATATCTTGGGACTTCTGGTTGTACGGGTTCTGGTGTTGGTTCAACCATTGGAGGGAAAGCAATCATTGGGACTACAACTGCTCCGTAGTAATTTGGCCATGTTTTGGGGAAATCTCCTAGAACGGTATGGAATACTTCTTCTTCTTCTTTGACAGGTTGGACCTTTACGGGTACTGTTACTTCTGGTGTCTTCAGGGTTTCAGGACACAGTTTGAGATGGTCTCTTGACACAACTGCTGACGTTCTTCCTTCATCTTTGCTTATTAGACACATTTTAGCATTGTCTAAATTGGATGGTAAGACTGTATATGGGGTGGTTTCCCATTGATTATCCAATTTGTTGGTGCGTCTCTTTCTCTTGAGAACTTGCTCACCGGGTTGTAATGGAGTTGCTTGAGCACGTTGGATAAAGGTTCTGTCTTGTCTTCCTCTAGCTTGCTGAAGATTTTTCTCTACGCAATCCTATACTTGGCGATACTGCTGTTGACGTAGAGTATCCCAATTGGATTCTTCAACTTCTGCATCTGGTTTTAGAATTCCCATATCTAAATCAATTGGCAGCTTACCAGGTCTTGCACGCATATGGAAGGCTGGAATGCAGTTTGTAGAACCCACCGGGACATGGTTGTACAAATCTACCAAGCCAGGTAATTTCTCTGGCCATTGATTTCTCTCTGACTTTGGTAATGTTTTCAACAGGTCAATCACAATATGGTTCATCTTTTCGCATAAGCCATTGGTTTGGGGATGATAGGCTGTCGTGCGGATCTTCTTACAGCTGTACATGTTGCAGATTTCCTGGAAAATCTCTGAGTCAAAGGCTGGACTTGTTCCGGGTAGCCATGAGGTCTACAGAAATGTGTCTGAAATGCTCTTGCAGCCGTCTTCGCTGTCAGGTCTTTGACGGGTACTACCTCTAAGAAGCATGAGTAATGGTCCACGATGGTTAAGGCATAGACATAGCCTGACCAGCTTGGTGACAATTTGATGTGGTCTAACGCAACTAACTCAAGTGGTTGCTTGGTTACTATGGACTGGAGTGGGGCTCTCTGTTGATCTTTTCTTCTGAGGTGGCATGGGCCACATTTCCTACACCAATCTTCAATTGATTTTCTCATGCCAACCCAGTAGAATCTCTCTCTTAAGAGCACTGCCAACTTCCTTTATCCAAAATGACCTGCACCGTCGTGGTAGGCTTCTAAGACCATTTTGACGTCTCGCTTGGGTACGATTATCTGTCAAACCAACTCATGTGTTGTAGGGTTGGTGTGCCTTCTGCAAAGCTTTCCTTGATACAGGAACAACTTGCTTCTCTCCTTCCAGAGGTATTGGGACTCAGCTGGGGCATTCTGGTTAGGGTACGCACCTTGTTGTGTAAGCAGTTCTTTCACTAGTTTCACAGCCGGGTCGCTATCCTGGGTGTCAGCCCATCCATGGTGTTCTAACGGGTTGAGATTTGCCTCCTGTTGTCTTTGGTAGATGCTGGGTTGATGCTTTTCTACATTATAACAATGAAGGGCGGGAGTTCAATTTCTTCCAACTCCTCCGGTTCCTCTTCCACGTCTTTCAGGTGTGGCATCCTGGACAAGGCATCTGCGTTCCCGTTCTTGTGGCCTGCCCTATATTTGATGACAAAATTGTAGTTAGACAGTCGGGCTATCCATCACTGCTCCAACGTACCTAATTTTGCTGAGTCCAGGTGGGTCAATGGGTTGTTATCCGTGTAGATGAAGTGAATTCTGCAGCTGCAAGGTAATGCTTGAAATGTTCAGTTACAGCCCAAACTACTGCCAGTAGTTCTAATTTGAAGGAACTGTAATTCTCAGGGTTTCTTTCCGTAGGCCGGAGTTTCCTGCTTGTAAAGGCAATAACTCTCACTTTGCCTCCTTGCTTCTGTAACAGTACTGCTCCCAGTCCCATGTTGCTGGCATCCGTGTACAGAATGAATGGTTGATGGTAATCCGGATATGCCAGGATCTCTTCTCCTGTCAGCGCACACTTCAGCTTGTTGAAGGAGTCTTCCTTCTCTTCACTCCACTGGAAAGGAGGATTACGGGTTGAACACATTTTTGACTGTCCTACCAGGATGTCTTGCAGGAGAGCTGCTAACTTCGTGAACCCTCTGATAAATCTTCTATAATAGCCTGCCAGGCACAGGAATTACCTCACTTCTTTTACATTAGTAGGTCTTGGCCAATCCCTTATCACGGTGACTTTATCAGGATCCAGTGCTACTCCCTCTGAACTCACGATGTGTGCCAGGTACTGTACCTTTGGCTTGAGAAGGTGGCACTTGGATGGCTTGATTTTCATGCCGTATCCGGATAAGGCTTCAAACACTTCTGCCAGGTCTTGTAGATGTTGCTCATACATCTTAGAGTAGACTATGACATCATCTACGTATAGGAGGACAGTTTCAAAATTCTTATGTTGTAGGCAGCTCTCCATCAGGCGTTGAAAGGTACCGGGTGAGTTGCAGAATCCAAACGGCATACAATTGAACTCACAGAGGCCCATCGGCATAGTAAACGCTGTCTTCTCCTTGTTGGCCTCGGCCACAGGAACTTGCCAGTACCCACTAGTCAGATCAAGGGTAGAAAAGTAGTTAGCAGATTTTAATGCAGCTAATGACTCCTCAATCCTAGGTAACGGGTATGCGTCCTTATGTGTGATGCAGTTGATCTGCCGGTAATCTACGCAAATTCTCATGGTCCCGTCCTTCTTTTTAACTAACACTAAAGGCGCTGCCCTTGGGCTACAACTGTCTCTCATTACCCCTGAGGTTTTCATCTCTTTGAGCATGTCTTTGGTGGTTTGGTAGTGAGCGGGTGGTAATGGTCTATACCTCTCTTTTATAGGCTAATGGTTATCTGTGGGTATAGTGTGCTCTACCCCAAAGTCTAACGGGTGTTTGCTGAATATCTGCTCATATTCTTTTACTACCCAGTATACTCCATGCTTTTGATGGGGAGGTGTAGAATTGGTACCCACATGTAGCTTTTGGCACCAATCCTCCAGCTTTTCCCTTGAGCCATTGTCATCCGCCTGACTTGACGGGTTCAAGATTTCGACGGCTGTGATGGCATTGTTATCAACCGTGAACAATTTAGCCATGGTAGCATACTTTGGTAATGTGACCTCATCTTCCCCGCAATTTAGAAGGCATAATGGCACTCTTCCCCGTTGTACCTCAACCACTCCTCTAGCTGTGAGTATAGTGGTTCTACTGTCTGTGTACACAGGTTCCACCAGGGCTTGATAGTCTTGCCCTTTAATGCCTATTGCGGCTTCACACCAGGCCAACATTTCAGTTTTGGGAGGCATTACAATGGGTATTGGATCACTTACTCGTACACTGCTGATTTCACCTCTGAATATGTCTACCTGTTGTTTCAACATCAGGGCTTTTATTTCTTTGTGCAGAAGCCTCTGCTGTCCGATTCTGGCAGTCTCGGCGATCTGCTGTAAGACAGTAATTACCTCGGAAAAACAATTTTCAATTACATTCATTCCTAGTAACATTACTGGTTCACAATCTCGCCGGTCAACATCTACAGTTATAATACCCTGGTTCTGCAATTCAACCTTCTCAATCTGAATGGTCATCTCTCTGAACCCAACTTGCGGTGTTAGTTGACCATTACTAGCCCATAAGTACACCACAATGTCAGTTGGACCACTATTAATGTCTGAATCAGCCCAGTACCTTTTGTATAGAACATGTGGAATCAATGTTATCTGGGACCCAGTATCCAACACGACATTAAAGGCAATGCCATCCAACATGATAGGGATGACCGGACGTCCTCCCACGAATCTGTCATATCAGGCTGAAGGACCTTGAGAGTTTACTCCTGAGAAGTGGCCCGCCTGCCCAGGGAAGCCTCGTTTAAAGCATATTCCCAGGCAAAGTGGTCTGGCTCCTTGCAACAGCGGCAAATGGGCTGTCCATTTGGTTGATAGTGGTGGCTGGGTCGTCCTCTTTTCGCTTAGTACTTCCTGAGCCTCATCCACAGGACATCCTCCTTGCTGGTCGCCAACTTGATCTCGGGTGCAGGCTTGGATCCTCGCAACTCCTTGATGACTTTAGACATGGAAATAACAGTATCTGTCAGAGCATCAAGCTTTTGGTTGAGGGCCTCATTAGAGATAGACTCTCTGTGTTCAACAGCAGTCTCTGACATGGCCGATGTTGCTGATACTCCTGGCTGCTGGGGTGCTGCTGTGGGGCCTTAGATGAAGTTTAGATCCCAAGGTGCCTCTACCTGCTGCAGACGGATGGCTCTGTCTTTTAACTCAGCAAAAGTCATTTCAGGATTCTGGATAATCACCATACTCAGCTGTCCTCTGTGAGAAGGGGATAAGAGGCCCTCTATAAACTGGTCAATTAGCATTTTGTCAGCTCCCGGGGCTAAGGCAGGTTCTGCTAGTTTAAGTGCTTTGAGTGCTTCCTGCAAGTTTAAGGCATAGTCTCTGGCACTCTCCTTGGGCTTTTGTTGACATCCAAAGAACCTAATTTTAGCCCGGGTGTCAGCACTAGATTCAAATGCTGCCTTTAGCCCAGCTACAAGATGCTTTACAGTGTCCTTTTCTGTGTCTGGCCAGGACGCTACTTCCCGCCATGCATTGCCAGGTAATTGTCCAATAATCATACCGACACGCTGGGCTTCAGTCAGGGGGTACATCACATAGTACGCTTTTATCTTTGTAATAAAGTCATTGAAAGTATTGGGCTCACCTGAATATTGTGGCAGCCACATTGCTCCTGGAGTATACGGCATCAGGAACGGCATGATAGGTGCTGCTCCTTGCGCCGCTGCACCACCGGGTGCTCCTCTGTTATCCGGTGCTGGATCTCCACCGGGTTCTCTGCTGCTGCTCGTTGCCGCAGCAACTCCTGGCTGCGACATCCTGTGTCCCCTTAGTTAAGGTCGACCCTCCTGTCTTCCATTTCCATCCAGATGTCTACTAAAGGTTCCGCTGTGCGACAGAGATTCTCTTCCCCTCCAGATGACGTCAGAGCACTTTGCAGAGTGCCGCCTACAATGACACGCCCCCTTTTTATTCTTTCCGCTTTGCATGCTTTGTAATGGCGGCAATTCAAAAATACAGTCCTTGTGGCACAGTTCAAATTCTGTCTGCTGCGCGCTCTCTAATGGCGGCAGATTCAAAAGAGTTTCTCACACAAATCACGGCACACAATGCCCGGTTTACTGGGCACGGTAGATCCTGTTCGTGACGCCACGTTGTGGAGCCCACTGGGACGTGGTACTCGGTACCGGACCGAGGTACTTGCTGGGGATATCACGGCGGTCTTGGTCCAGACTGTGTCCCAGGTTCCGCAAGTAAATGGGGGGATATTTACAGGGAAGTTTGTCGTGATGCCACCCACGGGTTGTGGTCAGGGTGACCACCGCTGCTGCCGAACCTCTGGGGATGATGTTGGGCAGGTGAGGATGTAATGGCTCTCCGCAGGTAGAGCTGGGTTCCTCGGGGCAGTGGTAGTAATAGTCTATAGATGGTGCAATGGATGTTGCAGGATAGGGGTAGTAGTAGAGATGATGCGAGTTTGTGAGGGTACGCAGAGTTTGAGCACAAGGATCACACACACTCACGGTTTTGAAGTTTTCCAAGGCTTTACTGCAGATTTTGGTAGCAGAGTTCTGTCCACGGAGTCTGTACAGGGGCTGGGTTGCTCCCACCCTGACCGGGTCCTCAGCTTCCTACTCCTGCGCCTTGTGTGTGGCCCTGCTGCTGCTTTAGCTAGGCTGCTGGCCTTGTTTCTCCTCACAGGTACACCCTTTTGCTAGGCAACTTGAGTCTTTCTGTGTGCTTCTGACCCGCTCTGTTGCTTCGCTGAGGTACAGTGTAGATCTACAACCTCCACTATCCCGGTGTTTTCTGTGCTGCGTGTTTCAGTCACAGATTCGGATCTGGTATCCGGTTTCTGCGTTCCTCTGGGGCGAGTTATGAGGTAGCTCAGTCTCCCAGATGTGTTCCTCTGTTTCTTGTACTCCTCTCCTCAGACTCTGGCTTCAGGCCTGAAAGTAGTCAGTGGTCCCTGTCAGGAGCTCAGCACTGCTCCCATTTACCGGTCCTCCTCCTAGTGCTCCTTGCACTAAACTGAACTGTCAACTGTCAACTATCAACTAACTACTTCCTCCTCAGACCAGAATATATTAGGGAGCTGCTTGAGCTCCCCCTTCTGGCCTAGAGGTGCTAGTGCAGTGTCCAGTGTTGTGTGGGGAGTTAACCCTTGTGTTGCTCCTGTGGCACATTAACCCCTGGGGTGCCACACTTACCTGTTACCTCGTATAGAGGAATCCTTAGCTGCGTTGAAGTCCGCCAATTACTTCTCTACTTGGGATCTCACTAGTGGGTATTGGCAGGTGTCCGTAGCCGAGGAAGACCGCGAGAAGACGGCATTTGCAACACCCATGGGCCTATGTGAATTTAACAGCATGCCCTTCGGACTATGTAATTCTCGAGCCCAGGCTTTGGGGTACTTGGGTATACAGTTGTGCCCAAAAGTATTGACACCCCTGCAATTCTGTCAGATAATACTCAGTTTCTTTCTGAAAATGATTGCAATCACAAATTTTTTGGTATTATTATCTTCATTTAATTTGTTTTCAATGAAAAAACACAAAAGAGAATGAAGCAAAAAGCAAAACATTGATCATTTCACACAAAACTCCAAAAATGGGCCAGACAAAATTATTGGCACCCTCAGCCTAATACTTGGTTGCACAACCTTTAGCCAAAATACCTGCGATTAACCACTTACGGTAACCATCAATGAGTTTCTTACAATGCTCTGCTGGAATTTTAATAACCTGCAAACGTGAGATAAATGCGCATAGGGTCTTATCCTTTTTTTTTTAAGGTTATATCGGTGTAAATTAAGAACTGCTCACCTGATTCAGTTGTGTCACCCACAACCAGTATAATCGCCTGTAAGATGGCTTATAAGATGGCTGCTGCAGGGCCGCACCTTCAGGATAAACGTGGAAACAGGAATGCTGTAATAGGAACAAATGCCGGAATGCCCGCGCTGCCAAACAGGAATCGCCAGGAAACGAAGAGTTAACTGGGCAGATTTTTCTTTTCTCTAATAAAGAAAAATCTGCCCAGTTAACTCTTCGTTTCCTGGTGATTCCTGTTTGGCAGCGCGGGCATTCCGGCATTTGTTCCTATTACAACTGCTGGAATTTTAGACCATTCTTCTTTGGCAAACTGCTCCAGGTCCCTGATATTTGGAGGGTGCCTTCTCCAAACTGCCATTTTTAGATCTCTCCACAGGTGTTCTATGAGATTCAGGTCTGGACTCATTGCTGGCCACCTTAGAAGTCTCCAGTGCTTTCTCTCAAACCATTTTCTAGTGCTTTCTGAAGTGTGTTTTGGGTCATTGTCCTGCTGGAAGACCCATGACCTCTGAGGGAAACCCAGCTTTCTCACACTGGACCCTACATTATGCTGCAAAATTTGTTGGCAGTCTTCAGGCTTCATAATGCCATGCACACGATCAAGCAGTCCAGTGCCAGAGGCAGCAAAGCAACCCCAAAACATCAGGGAACCTCCAACATGTTGGACTGTAGGGACCGTGTTCTTTTCTTTGAATGCCTCTTTTTTTCTCCTGTAAAATCTATGTTGATGCCTTTGCCCAAAAAGCTCTAATTTTGTCTCATCTGACCAGAGAACATTCTTCCAAAATGTTGTAGGCTTTCTCAGGTAAGTTTTGGCAAACTCCAGCCTGGCTTTTTTATGTCTCGGGGTAAGAAGTGGGGTCTTACTGGGTCTCCTACCATACAGTCCCTTTTCATTCAGATGCCGACAGATAGTACGGGTTAACACTGTTGTACCCTCGGACTGCAGGGCAGTTTGAACTTCTTTGGATGTTAGTCGAGGTTCTTTATCCACCATCCGCACAATCTTGCGTTGAAATCTCTCGTCAATTTTATTTTCTTTCCACATCTAGGGAGGTTAGCCACAGTGCCATGGGCTTTAAACTTCTTGATGACACTGCGCACGGTAGACACAGGAACATTCAGGTCTTTGGAGATGGACTTGTAGCCTTGGGATTGCTCATGCTTCCTCACAATTTGGTTTCTCAAGTCCTCAGACAGTTCTTTGGTCTTCTTTCTTTTCTCCATGCTCAATGTTCTACACACAAGGACACAGGACAGAGGTTGAGTCAACTTTAATCCATGTCAACTGGCTGCAAGTGTGACTTAGTTATTGCCAACGCCTGTTAGGTGCCTCAGGTAAGTTACAGCTGCTGTTAATTACACAAATTAGAGAAGCATCACATGATTTTTCTAACAGTGCCATACTTTTGTCCACCCCCTTTTTTATGCTTGGTGTGGAATTATATCCAATTTGGCTTTAGGACAATTCTTTTTGTGTTTTTTCATTGAAGACAAATTAAATGAAGATAATAATACCAAAGAATTTGTGATTGCAATCATTTTCAGGAAGAAACGGAGTATTATCTGACAGAATTGCAGCAGTGTCAATACTTTTGGCCACAACTGTATCTAGCTAACCGTTACTAAGATGCTTCCGCTCTGTGCCAGTCATTGCACTGGCTGCCTTTAGAATATAGGATCCAATTCAAATTGCTTGTTCTCACCCACAAAGCTCTTCACTGTGCAGCACCTCCCTAACTCTCTACCATCATCTCTGTCTATCACTCCACCCGTTCTCTTTGCTCTGGAAGCGACTTTAGACTAACTTCTGCATTATTCCGAACCTCCCTCTCCTGATTCCAAGACTTCTCCTCAGCTGCACCAATTTTCTGGAATGCTCTACCCCAAGAAATTAGGTCTACCCACAACTTACATAGTTTCAGGCGCTCCCTAAAAACACATCTCTTTAGGCCGGCCTATAAGGCCCCCTAGTCAAAGTCACTGAGACATAGCCTATTCTCTCCACCAGACACAAAATGCTTTACACAGAATGGCTGGTGGTCATTCATGCAGCTCTTATCTATGCCCCACTGCACCATCATTGTAAATAAGCCCCTGTGCTCTGTCACCCCCACCTCATTGTAGACTAAAGCTCTTATGAGCAGGGCTGTCATTATTGTGCTTTAATTATTGTATTCCTTGACAACTGTTACTTATGACTGTTTGTATATGAACCTCTGAATTGTAAAGCGCTGTGGAATATGATGGCGCTATATAGATAAAGATTATTATAAATTATTATTATTATTATTATTATATGGTCCTCCTTCTGGAATATGGCCCTTATAATGGTATATATGTCCCCCATCCTGGTATATATTTTCTACCTCCTCCCACCACAATAGTCCTCCAATTATTATAATGCATCCCCATATTCCTCCATATATTATAATGTACCCCCATAGTCCTCTATGTATTAGAATGCATCCCATAGTCCCCCATGCATAAGGTAGCCCCCATAGTCATCCAATTGCACAGGTCTACAAAAAAATATTTTTTTTACGCAGGTGACTTTGTACTTTGTACTTTTCTGAACAATCTTTTTGTTCTGATATCAAAAAAGTATATAGTTTTTCTGCAGCACGTATAGTTTCCATGGAGCAGCATCATTACTATAAGGTATAGGAAATATACTGGTGACATTAAGAAAACAGTAATCTACTTATCAGAAAAAAATACTTCACCATACAAAACAGTTTTTAATTAACCAAAATAATTTCACTCCATATAGCATAATGCAGCATTACAGCCCTCCATATAGTGTAATGCAGCAGCCCCATAGTCCTCCATATAGGAAAATGCAGCCTCACAGCCTTCCATTTTGTATAATGCAGCCTCATAACTCTCCATACAGTATAATGCACCCCTCTCCTCCTCCCCCATAATCCTTTGGCCACCATGTTCTCACTTATTAAAAAAATAAATCTGTACTCACCTCTCCTGGTTCCCCTCAGCTCTGTTCTCCTTGCTAAAGATGAAGACACTGGCAGAAGCCGTGTTGGCGTGTGTTCCACACTGGAACGCATAAAGCAGGAAGTGCCACCTACTCCTAGTATAGAGGAGGCAGCACCAGCCTGCTATATGCGTCCCATTGTGAAACGCACTCCGGCAGTGTCGTGGAAAGATGAAGCCAGGGGTGGGAGCAGTAGGATGTAGGAGGCTCCCTGACACAGGGGCCCTAGAGTGGCTGTCTGCTGCCACAGATTGAAATGGATGTGTGTTTTCAGACCGTACATCCATGTGAAGCGGGCGCCGGGGGCGGCTGGCGGTGTGGGCCCCTATGCCTCCGGGCCTCGTCACAGTCAAGACCCCTGAGACCCCGGTTGTTACGCCCCTGGTATTGTACCATTTATAATCATGTTCTACCACATGTATATGAGTCGGTCGACAGGGTAGGGGGTACTCGGATACCGGGACAGGGGGTTACTTCGGTGGGGGATCACGGCTGGTCGGTTCCCAGTTCTGTGCCCTGGACCCTGAATGGCGGGGATCGTGGAAGATACGGATGGGGAATGATAATGTGACGCCACCTGTGGTACCTGGTAATGGGGTTACCAGCGCTGCGGCCGGCCGCTTAGGTGATGGAAAGGCAGCTTTGGTAGTACAGCTCCCCACAAGTGGAGCTTTACCTCAGGGCAGCGGGGAAGGATGAGGGGAGTAGTAGTCCTCACCTCCGGTGATGATGCTGTGGCCCTCCAGGCACCGAATGAAATGAGGACAGACACCACTTCAGCTCAAACGGTCCTTTACTTGCACCAGATGGAAACAGGTACACAGTACAGTCTGGGTTAACAGGTATTGTAACCGTGGGTTGTGGAGGTTTCCTCAGAGTCTGACAGTGATGCCCTCAATATGGCGCTCGTGGTCTTGTTACACTCTCTCTCTCTCTTACCCCTCTTGAGCCAAGTCTAGTCCATGGGGTCTGTTACCTAAAAGTCTTTCACTTGTCGGCATCATGAACCCAGCTGCGGGACTGATGTTGGGCTGCTTTAGGGGTGTTTCGGCTCCCTGTGTGTGTCGGGCCCTCAGCTTGCCGGTCTGTAGTTAGGGATGAACCTTGCATCCAGCTACCTCATCTCCGGTATTCTGGTGTCGACCTGGGTTCCCAGCTGGCTCCTACCAGGCCCGGGTAAACCCCCTTCCAGAGTCTGGGTCACCGCTCTCCAAAGAGGCGCCCTCATGATGCAGCCGCAGGGTCCCCTGCATCTGCCTTGCTTGCTCTGCACACACCAACTGTCTGACTGTGCTGTCACTCCCCATCTCCTGCTGTCTAGGCCCCACCCACTGGGACCTACTGAATGTCAGTCCCCTGTATTAAAGTGGGCTGTGTTGGGTGTTGGGGTGCAGACTCTGAAGATTCCCCACGTCCACGGTTACAGAGGCATCACATCTCTAATTAGGATGTAATACCTCCCTGTGGCGCCTTGCCATAGGGGCGCCACATATAACAGATTTAAGAACATTCATCACATAGGCCATGGTTTTTTAGGATATTTATGCCTTAGTCATTCATTTGTGTTTTTTTATGGGCACAAAAGATTCTTTCCACTGTTTTATGCTATGAGCCAGCCATTGTTTTCCGACTCCTCCTTTGTTGTAAGTACTTCTTACTGTATATGGTTTTCTAATGTGCTTAGTGTAATGGATCCTTTATAAAAGGCTACTAATATCTGAAAATGAGGTTCCCTCATTGGAGAAGACTTTTTGTGAGAAAGCAGCAGCTTCATTTTGCACAGATCACAGAGCTCAGATATTCCCACACGCTGTGATTAAAAAGTAACTAGTGAGAGTGTTTAGTAGGGGGCCGCTGATCAATCCTGACTGACATATCATGGGTGGATTAAATATGCCTAGTCACTGAGGACCACACACACAGCAAACTGCCCACCGCCGGCTATATTTTCATAAGTAAATACTGCAGCTGAGCTGAGAAATGCTCGCTAGCTGGAGTGACATAGAGTGCAGGACCATTTCATACACTGCCGGATACAGGCAGTAATAGGCCCTTGTGCAAGAACAGAAAATGGGCCCTTTGCAGTCCAAGAAGGCTCATCATAAAGCTCAATTCCATCTTGGAGGTAGATATAGCCCTCTAGAGCAGCTGTACAACTACACAGACTACATCAATGGTATGTCTGCCCCTGATTTCACTTCACATATACAATTTGTAATAACTGCAGATTTGCATGGCGTTTAAAGGGAACCTGTCAGGCCATTTATGCCCCCCCAGCTATCACTGTCAGTACCTGCAGCTTCATAGTACTAATGTAATCATCCTTGTCTGAGCTCATAGTGTAATGTTTAAGGTGAAAAAAAGCATTTGTACACTTATATTTCCTTATGTAAATGAGGCAGTCAGACTACAACTTGGAGGATGTAGTCTTTCTGGCTGGTTAGTAGTTAATTCATTTCCAACTTCTCTGTATAAAAGGACTTGTGTAATGTCGCGAATCGCGATCATGGGACCATAGTGGGCGGAGCTAAGCAAGCAAATCATAATGTGCTATGAAGACTTAGCTCCGCCTATTGTAGTCACATGGACGTGGCATCACACAGGTCCCGCAGCATCTTCTGACCCTCGGCTGAAATGTTAACTATTAACCTGCCAGATAGAGTACATACTCCAAGGTGTAGTCTGACTGCCTCATTTACATAAGAAAATGTAAGTGTATAAATGCTTTTTATAACTTTTAGCATTACACTATGAGCTCAGACAGGGATGGTTAGAATAGGACTATCAAACTGCAGGTACAGACAGGACACTCACTTCTAACTGAGATATGAATGCAGCTCCATCTATTCCAGTCTGTAATGATCCCCTGATGAGTCCTGTGACAAAACGCGTTGGCATAAGGACTGTAGGGACATGAATAGGGTGCATAGTTAGGCAGCAGATATGGACTGCCCTTGTAAAGGCGGGAGTCAATTTATGAGGGTCAGTGTATTTGTTATTATGATGCAGGGCTTGATGTAGGGTTGTGTTCCTGGGACAATCACCTGTGCGCTGCATTACTACAAGGCCTGACTGACTCCTGGACCCTTGGGTGAGATCATTCCTTTCTTTATGATTGGTTTCTTTATCTGGACATAGTGCAATATTTACCAGGGTACATTTGACTATGTGCAATATTTACCAGGATACATTTGACTATGGGTTTACAGATGTTTGTACTGTGGAGCCCACTGGGACGGGGTACTCGGTGCCGGACCGGGGTATATGCTGGGGATATCACGGCAGACCTTGGTCCGGATGGTGTCCCGAGCCCACAAGTAATGGGGGATATTTACAGGGGATTTTGTCGTGACGCCACCCATGGGTTGTGGTCAGGGTGACCACCGCTGCTGTAGAACCTCCGGGGATGATGTTTAGCAGCTGGTGATGTAACGGCTCTCCGCAGGTAGAGCCTGGTTCCCCGGGGCAGTGGTAGTAATAGTCTATGGTGGATGATATGGAAGTTGCAGGATATGGGTGGAAGTAGAGGTGATGGCAGTTTGTGAGGGAATGTAGGGTTGGGGCACAAGAATCACACAGACTCACAGTTTTTATAGTTTTCCAAGTCTTTACTGCAGATGTTGGTAGCAGAGTACTGTCCACGGAGTCTCTACCGGGGCCCGGTTGCTCCCACCCTGACGGGGTCCTCAGCTTCCCACTCCTGCGCTGTGTGTGTGTGGCCCTGCTGCCGCTTTACCTAGGCTGCTGGCCCTGTCTTTCCTCACAGGTACCCACTTGCTAGGCAACTTGAGTTTTTCCGTGTGTTTCTGACCCCGCCATGTTGCTTCGCTTTGGTACAGTGTAGATCTATAACCTCCACTAGTCCGGTATTTACTGTACTGCTTGTTTCAGTCACAGTTTCGGATCCGGTATCCGGTCTGTGCGCTCCTCCGGGGTGAGTTATGAGGTAACTCAATTTCCCAGATGTGTTCTCCTGTTTCTTGTAACTCCTCTCCTCAGACCCTGGCTAGGCCTGGAATTGAGTAGCAGACTGTGGAGAAGCCTAAGGCAGCTCCTTTATACCACAGTCACTCTTCCTCAGTTCTCCCAGGAACTGAACTAACGACTTCCTCTTTACACCAGAATATATAGGGGAGCTGCTTTAGCTCCCTGTCACCATGGGCGACCCGCTCCCTGGCACCTCGCGCCCTGTTGCCTTGCTGCCCGCCTGCCCTCGGTCTGCGACCGCTCTGAGGCCTGTCGGGAGGCAGGGGGTTCAGGTCCCGGCCGGCCGCCGCCGGCCCTCTGGGCCCCACACTCTTACCGGCACCATCCGCGCTCCTGTGTCCTCTTTCCCTCCTGCTTCGCTGCTTAGGTCTTCAGCTTTCTCCTCCTTGCATCCTAGGGGCGCGCAAAGGGCACGCACACGCTCTGCTACTGTGCCTTAAAGGGCCAGCATTGTGATTCTTCCGGCCTCACCTCTCAGCCAATCGCTGTGAGGTGGTGGCTATTTAATGTCCGTTTTAACCTTAGACCAGTGCCTGGGCAACTTCTTGTTTGAGTGGTTGCCAGTCCCAGGTCTTGCTGCCTTGTTGCAATTTATTATCCCTGTTCTTACTGCTTGTTTCTCTTCTGCAGTCGGATCTCCTGTGCTCTGTGTGGATCCCGTCTTCCATCCCGTACCTTGTACTCCCGGAGGATCCCGGACACCGCTCCCTGGATTTTATGCTCTCTATTATCTGTCTGGCTCCCCTTGGGTCGGTTCGCAGGCTCCCGGCACACTGGTACCTCCTTAGCTGTCCTTGAGAATTCCTGTATTGGGGTCACTCGTCTTGGGCTCCTTTGGTGGCTTCCCGGTGTGTCAGTCCTGTGGCCCTCCTTCGGGTTTCCCTCCCTGCCTGTTTTATTGAATAAACCTTCAAACCTGCCTTCTTGTCTCCGGCTCTCTCTCTCTGGGTATCAGCATCCACACTATACTGTGGTACAGTGGGTCCACGAGTCAATTCCGCCCTTGATAGCGTGACACTTCCCCTTCTGGCCTAGAGGTGCTAGTGCAGTGTTTAGTGTTGTGTGGGGAATTAACCCTGGTGTTGTTACTGTGGCTTATTAACCCATGGGGTGCCACAGTACTCTAGGCCATTCTATGCTCTGCACAATAATACCTGTGTTCCTGTACTGGTGATCGGACAATTGAATTGATTTATCTGTTTGTATTTGTCTATTGTTGGTCTGTCTGACGAGTTCCTTACTCTTTTTTTAGTGAATTACTAATAAAAGGTTTTCAAAGTTTGCTTAATTAATTCTGGCACTTTGCTCAGCTCTTCCCAATTGCTCATTGAGGTGACAATCGTAGTAATCGTTTTTGGGGTTGACATCAGCTGTGTTATGTCAGCTGGCTTCAAGCCCAGGGCATTGCAATGGAGAGGTGTCTATCAGACACCCCCATTACTAACCCACTAATCCAAAAAGAAAAATAATCTATTTGAATAAAGACTCCCCCACACAATCCCTTAGTCACCAATTTATTATCAAAAATGTTCCCACGAAGTTGCATCATTGTCGACATTTCCCAAATACAGCTTCGGCTAGGTACTGACTACAACTCTCATCAACCCTGCGCTCAGTGAGACCCGGTGATGTTGACGAGCATTGTCATCGTCATCACTACCGGGTATCTGTGTAGTTTTACTGCTATTCACAGTTGCAGGTGCTACATTCGGGGACCGTGGACTAATATGGAGAAGCTTTGTGGCAGCATTTTTTAGAAATAAATGGTGGGCGATAGATAGTGTGCGGGAGTCATCATTCAAATAAACTTTTTTTCCTGTTGTTTTTTTTAATTTCTGGGTTAGTAATGGGAATGTCTAATAGACACTTCTCCATTACTATATAACAACAGGGGTAAATTTGGCTCACTGGGGTTCTAGGTGCTCATGAGAAATTAAAGTCAATCTAGTCAGAGTATCTCAGGCACACAATAAATGAAAAGAGATAATCTTGCAGCAATTCTTGGGATTTTATTCTCTTGTCAGTAAAGGAATGTTTCAGTTATAATAACCTTTATCAGCCAACTGACACTGTATAGTTCAAACAAAAAGAATATACAAGCATATAAGTATCAGACAGGTATGCAGACGACAAAATTTAGACAATCATTTTGTCAAAAAAAGAAAAAATGCATCTTAAACAAACAGGAAATCAATGTTCACATTATGAAGGAATCACAAGAACTAAACTCAGAGTGATATTTACCTAAGGATAAATCAGCATGGACCTAATATCACAGGTTAATGCTGCAAGGGATGAGGCATCCATCTATGAAGCGATGTATAATGCAATTAGGAGTTTATCAGTGATAACCGTGAAAGGTAAGAAAAAGATGCATTCTAAGAATGAATATTCCTGGGATGAAGTGGCAAAAGTGCACACGAGGACACCTCGTGATAAGGTGATGGATAATAAGATGCAATGTCTTGTCTTAAAGAAGTATGCCAAAAGAAAATTAGGAAAATAGTTAAGGATATAAGCTCATAAATTGGAGATAAAAAGACTCCAAAACTAGGATTAAAGTTACCTTTCACTGAGAAAACTGAGGACCAATGAATTATTGGAAGGGTTAATAGTCCTATAATGAGGAAAAATACACATATAACTCAGGTGAGAGGAAACATTTCTAATTGTAGATTGTAAGAACATTATGTGTGATGATAACCAAACAAAGCCTCAGACGTGGGGTTGAGGTATCCCAATATATTACCGCTGTCCTTATTTCAGAAACAACTGTAAATAAAATGGAAGTTTGTTAAGGTTAAGGAATTCCCCACTATGTCTAGAAGAACTCCAGATATACCCAATGTAAATCAGTACCTTGTGGAAAGGGTTCCAGTCTGCTACATGCAGAGACAAGGGAAAGAGAAAAGAGAGAAGTAATAAGTTGGAGCGATCTCACCAATTCCACTTGTTGTGCCTTGGTATAATGGTGCCTACCGTCCGGTCAGGGGAGCATGCAGGACTTGAGTGCAATAGTTTTTGTTTGCTTTATAACAATTGTAACTGCTGATTAGAAATCCTTCTGCTGCTCTCGACAGGTGGTCCTTGACTGTTGGGCAACTTTTCTGATAATTCTTTCCACTGTTTGAAATTTTGTGGGGACCACCTGGCCGTGGCCAGTTTATGGGGAAACAATGTTCTTTCCTCCTCTGGATTATGGCCCTAACAGTGCACTGCTCACTTGAACCATTCTGCTGTATCCAATGCCCAGGGCATAATGATCATGGTAGCAGGGGTCACGATCGCGAACAGACCCGAGGTTGCCAGGGCCCACCGACCCAAGTGCATTCTTCAGATGGCTGTACATCCCCGTGGACGCACATCCAGGTCACTGAGAGGCAGACCACATGGCCGCTATGGAACCTGTGACTCTCCGGCACCCCTCACCTGCGGGCACCTCCCCTGGCATTGATGAAACAGTGAAACATCATCATTCTCCCACTGTGCGCGTTCTGACATCTCAGCACAGCAGAGCATGGTGACGTCACTATTGCACAACACTGTCCTGAGATGTGCACAGTGCAGGACGCTCACAGGGAGACCAGAGCAGTGGGGCAACCAAGGAGAGGTGAGTACTTATTGATTTTTTTTATTTAATGAATACACGGGGGCCTATGGACTATGGGGGGTGCATTAAACAATATGAGGGGCTGCATTGTAATATATGGAGGGTTATGTGGTTCTAGTATAATATATGAAAAGATATGAGGCTGCATTATAATATATGGAGGGCTGAGGCTGCATTATAATATATGGAGGATTATGGGGGTGCATTATAATAATTGGAGGTCTATGGTGGTTACCTTATGCATGGAGAAATATGGGTGGTGCGCTATAAGGATGAAGACCATATATAGCAGGATGGGGGCATATATACCAGGATAAGGGCCATATTCCAGTAGGTGGACCATATATACCAGGAGGAGGACTAGATCTAGTAAGTTGGGTCCATACGTAGCAGGATGGGCTTATATAAAGCAATATAGGTCCATATATAGCAGGATAGGGAACATTAATATGTAATGAAGGGGGAGAGGGGTCAATCATAAGACTTTATAATATTTAGAATGCTACACGGAGTCCATACGTCTTACCAATGTGCTCGGGGTGGCGGGGGGGGGGCATTATAACAGAAAACTACAGAGGACGGATTGAGGACATTTTTACAGGAAAGGTGCCAGGATGGGAAACATTATTACACAAAGGATCTGTGGCGCCCCGCAACGAGTGCGTCACAAGGGAGTATTGCAGCCGCAATATTCTCTGACACAGCAGTGATACAGTTAACTTTGAGATCCAACCCAACATGCATCACCTAGAACAGAGGGCCAATCCTAGGTCCTGGTGGGTGGAGTGTTAGGGAAGTGTAGTAGAACACACAATAGTCTAGACCAGAACAGAATAGCCTGGAATCTAGAGCAGAGCCTATAACACAGAGCTTGGAGAGGAGCGGGGGCTCCGCACTCCGTGCGGGCCCCTGGGCCGTCACCGGTCGGGTGTCAGCACCTGAGGCCTTAACTACCAGGATTGGGCATTATCTACACGGGTTCCCAAAAGACTCCCGTGCCCACAACCTACAGCCGGTTCACTGTACCGAAGCTGGCAGCAGTTCACCTCTGCTACGCGAACCAGAAGAGTGGAGGAGCAGCTTCACAGGAGCACCCCACCACCAGCCAACTTCCAGTCGTCTAACCAGCGGTGTACCCACTGAGGGACCCAAGGCTCCCCAAAGTATCCAGGACGTACATCATGGATAGGGCATTGAAGCAGCCTCCCCGTACCCGAACTGGTATTCCTGGGCGACACTGGCAACCAAATAGTTAGAATGGAGGAACACTGCGGATCTCTGAGGGACACTATCACTGCTGAGTCCACCCGGTCTACTACTCAATCACTGTATACCATGTACTGCATACTGGTTACAGTAAAGACCCGTTATAGAGACTTTCTGTGTCTGTGCTTCCTTATGAACTGTCCGTCCGCACTAAAAGGTAACCGCAGCTGCCGCACAACATCTTGAGCAGCTCCAGCCTCCGGGGATCACCGCTCAGCCTGTGGGGAGCGTAACATCTTGCTGCTCTCCATCCCCCGGAGGTTCCGCAGCGTCGGTAGTCCTTACCGAATCTACTCATAGGTGGCATCACGAATGAATTAAAACCCCTTTAATCTGTCCCACCAAGACGTCTTCACTTTTGATCTGCACTACACCGGGCCCCACTACCGGCAGGCGCGGTCCACCCGTGACAAGGAGGAAGGAAGCATCGCCTGTCTAAACCGGAGTCCCGGCCACGGTGAGTCAGATCTAGGATGAGAGACACTATTTCAAAAAGGTACCAGGACGGAGGACGTTGTTAAAGAAAGGCGGCCAAGAGGAGAGAAATTATTACAGGATGAGGGACATGATTACATGATGCAGGGTGGGAAAGGAGCATTATTACAGGATGGGGCAGGGCAGAGGACAATATTTTAGGATGAGGGAAATAATTACAGGAAGGAGTTAAGTTTGAGGACATTATGATAAGATGGGGGCCATTATTACAGGATGGAGGCCAGTACAAGGAACATTATTACAGGACAGGAGCCAGGACATAGGACATTCTTACAGGATGGGATCTATTATTTTAGGATGGGGGCCTAGACAAAATATTTGATTACAGCTTGGGGACTATTATTACAGGAAAGTTCCAGGACAGGGCCATTATTACAGGATGAAGGACATTATTACAGAATGAAGGACATAATTTAAAAAATGGGCGTAGCATTATTACAGTGTTGGGGCCCGGACGAAGGACATTACTACAGGATGGAGGCCAAGAAGGAGGACATTATTACATGATGGGGGCAGGACGAGGGACAATATTAATTAAAGAAGTTAGAATGAGTTTACAGGTTAAAGGCCAGGTTGAACATTATTACTTCTGACCAACATGGTGGGTGCCCAGGTCAAAATTTTGAACCAGGACCTATAGCACCTGGTTATGACACTTGTCACTATATTATAAAGGTATATATTTTTTAAAATTCCAACAGCAATGCAAAGTTCATCCAAAAAAAGACAGCAGAAAAGACACTTAAGGCACCCACACCCCAGAATTCTTCTGATGCGTTTTTGGCTTCAAAACCAATGCGGATATGCTGGTATCTGAAGAACTCTATGTGTAAATACTCTTGGAGAGTTTCTGCCCCGACAGATCATCAAAAAACTCTCAGTGTGAACAATCTCATGTTGTGCTATATACTGTATAAACTACTTCCAATATTCTCCTCTACTCAGGCTTTTGTCACCCAATCTCTACCCCAACAAGCATTCCCTGGTCACACATTTACTAAGTTAATATTTGATGATCTCATAAACTTCAGTGTGGACTGGTCAAGCAGCAGTTATAAGTGGAAAAAATCAAAAATACAATATATTGCGTATACATCAAATATGCATCTTTGGCATCACGTAAGCAAGTCGCATTAGGGCATAGTCACATGCAACCTGATACCAAAAATCTTTCAGGTTTAGATTTATGTTTTTTTATTTTCTTTAATTTATCTTTTTTATTAAATTGCAAAGAAGCAGCACAGACATAAGGCATTAAATGTGCCAAAATCAAATACAACAACACATAGGCAACACAATGTCACCATAGACTGCCATGAGGAATTTGAAATATTATCTTGACTTAGAGATCAATTGCCTATTGATCACTATGTCGGTATAATATTTCCAATTCCTCATGGCAGTCTATAGTGATATTGTGTTGTTGGAGGCAATGACTACAGTTGCACGATAATGAAAAATTCCAAGATAACATAAACCAAGTAAGGCCCCTTTCCCATGCCAGTTGAAAAAATCCATGTATCTCATTTCCGATTTTGACCATCCAGATATACATGTGTGCTATCCATGTGCCCTCCATGTGACATCTGTGTGACATGTACAAGAAAAAAATGCATGACACCGAAATAAATGTTTTTTTATACATTAAAGATGTGCAAAGATAGATAGATTTTACAGCTTTTAACCAAATAATTACCGTAAATAATAAAATGACATGGGATTCCCCTTCATTTTTGCTAACCAGCAAACTTAAAGCAGACAACAGTGGGCTGGTATTACTAGGCTGAGAAGGTCCATGGTTATTGGGCTCTTTCCAGCCTACAAATACCAGCCCACAACCACCCCAGAAGTGGTGCATCACATAAGATGCACTAATTCTGGAACTTTGCCTCAGCTCTTCCCAATTGGTGTGGTGGCAATTGGGGTTTTGTTTTTTGAGGCTGATGTGACAAGCCCCTCCAGGGCCTTAGCATACTCGGAACTGGGTTTTTGAGGCTTCATCAAGGGAATCACGGACCGAGACCTGGCTCCGTGACCCTGGCGGTGTCATTAAAAGTTCGGTGTGGGTGACTCTCTCTCTCTTAGGGAAGGTCATGTGGCGTGGAGGGTTCATTTGAACAGTGTTGACCAAACTTGGGGATACTTGTTAATTTTACGTGACGCCACCTGCAGGTTGTGGCTATAGCTGGCCGCCGCAGTTCTCCTAGGAGCTGATGGTAGGGAGGCAGCAATGTTCTTAAGCCCTCTACTGGTAGGGCTGACCACCAGGGTAGCAGAAGGTACCTGAGTGAGTTGGTAGTTATGTTTCTAGTGCTCACAATGTGTCAAGAAAGTTCACAGACACAGCGGGTTGCAGTCTTCAGGTCTTTTGCTCACAGTCTCGGCGCAACAGCCCATTGAGCACTGGGTTCTCGGAGGCCAGGATCCAGCTACTCTCAGGTAGTAGGATGGAACATAAACAGCACCCCTTCTCTGTCCTTTCTCTGCCATCTCACACTGCGCTTGCTTTGCCCTCCTAACTTGCGCCTCGCCACACAGAGCTCTGAGCCAGTAGCTGTGGCCTTTTCTTAGGGGTAAACCTGCAGTATCTCCCCTTAGCCCTATGATTGCCACCTTTTCAGCAGATAGGCGTGACTTGCCCCAGTGGGGACCATGGGGTAATCAGAACCGGGCCTTCTCAACATCGTCAGGGCTATGGGATGTCCCGGTGGCGTGACCCGGTCCGTGATCCCCTTGTCGGGCGATCAGTAAAAAGGGGATTTTGAAAAAGAGATGAAAATAACAATAAAAGTAAAAATAAAAGAATTTGTGTCATGACGCCACCCGTGGAAGGAGGCCGGTATAGCCGCTGCCGCAGTTAGACCTCTGGGATGATGGGAGTAGCAGCTGTGATTTGGCTCTCCACCGGAAGGGCAGGTCCCCAGGGCAACTGAAAAGTGTATGGAGGTGATTCGGGGAAGGGAAGGCCAGCGGAACTGAGCTGGCTGCTGGCAGGGATCAAGGACACTCACAGGCAGGCTCCTGCTGCCGGCTCGGCTTTCAGTCTACCTCTCCTCAGGCGCAAAACAAACAGTCTCACACAGTACTGAGCTTCAACCCGGTTTACATGGCTTTTCACGTCAGGCAGTACAAGTTACAAGCCAGTGCAGTGGCAGCTCCGGTCGTCTTTTAGCAGCTAGGATGGCTCGTCCAGTTCACCCCCTTTTGTGTTCCTTTCCATGGGTCTCTTTTCCTTGCACTTCCACATGCAAAGCTCCGATCCAGCGGCCACAGGCCTTCTTTGCCTGGTCCCCTGGCCCTAGTACGGCGGTCTTCTCTTCGCTGCATCGGGGTAGGGTCACGGGACATAAAGACCCCGCAACCGACCAGTTTCGTGGTTGGAGTGTGGAGCATCCTTGCCACCTCAGAGCCGGCACCCTGCCCCGTCCTTCAGCTTCTCAGATAATTCGGGCGCATGGGTGGATTGCTCACTACCCATTCCCCTAGGACCCTTCTGTCTCTCTATGGTCTGTAGACCGGGACCTGGAACAAGCCTCTTGATGGTACAGGCTGCAGGGTCCGTGTCCTCACAGTCTCATGTTCTCCTCCATCTCCTTCCTTCTGGTGTTTCTCTGACTGGTTGATGAACTCCCTCCTCGACTACTGCTCTCTACCTGACTAACTGATGGACTAACTAACTGAACAACTGACTAACTTCCTGTGGTGTTTTCTGGCTTTGTTCCCTCTTTCCTGACCGTTTCCTGTGTTAACGTCCACACCCACCACCTGTCTCCTCCCGCCATCCCATGGCTGAGCATAGAGTCCCTAGTCCTGGGATTGGAGTGTGTTGGGTGTGTGTTTGGGTAACTGGACATACCGATCCCAGTTGCTGCAACTTCTAGTGGCAACAGGACCGCAGGGGCGCCACATGCGTGGTTGTCGACTGTGTCACCATGGAAGTACCACACAGTCTCCAGGTTGCTAGCTGAGCCTTATCTCTATTCTCCAGTAGTCTTAGGGTCCCGGGGTCCCTTTCTTCAGCCTAGTTTCTCCACTGCCTGCGCTTGACAATGGATACGAGTCTCACGGGTTGAATGGTCACTGCCCGTGCCTCTGGGACCCTCTCTTCCTCCTGGAGCCACCTAGTTCTCCTTCTCTGCTCCTCAGTTTGGCCTCTGAACACTTCTCTCAAGTTCTTTTCCTTCTGTGACAGGATTTCTTTCTCTAGCTTCCCTCCAATTCGACTCTAGCTGCTTCACTCTCCTTTTCTTTCTCTCTGCTGTTCAACTGTCTCTCCTCCTTTCTAGGTCTTTCCCACTCTATTTATACCTTTTGTCACGTGTCCCACATCATCTACGTGTCTTCTTCCTAACATCACTCCTCCCAGGTGCTCCCTCTAACTACTTCCTCTCCACTCATTCCCATTACAATGGTTCCTAGTGTGTGGTCTGGTGTCCCGGCACTGGTCTGTGCACCTCTTACCAGAGAGTGGGATACTACACCTTAATACCTTAATAGGGGTGCAGTACTTCTGTGGCGACTGGATCCGCAGGGGCGCCACACATGTCAGCTGGCACCAAGCCTTGATGTTAATAATGGAGAGATGTGGCTTATTACAGTGATGGTCCAGGCATCTTGAGGAAGAGGGGGATAAAATAAAGTTACGTGAATGGTCACCAGACATCTGTGTAGGGCTTTTGGGTTTGGTGGAGTTTGAAGAAGAGATTATGTCCAGAGTGATTGTACTGTATGTAGCCCATTCACTAACGATTTCTATTAGGGAGCATGATAGGTCACCTTAAAAAGATGTGTTTTTAGGGAGCATCTGAAGCTATTCAAGTTGTGAATAATCCTGATTTCTTGGGGTAGAGCATCCCAGAGAATTGGTGAGGCTCAGGAGAAGTCTAGGAGCCAGGAATGGAGGATCAGATTAGTGCAGATGTTAGTCGAAGGTCATTTGTAGAAGTCACTTCCAGAGCGAAGAGAACAGGTGGGGTGATAGACAGAGATGAGGGAGAAGATGTAGGGATGTGCTGCACCATGAAGAGTTTTGTGGGTGAGAACAAGCAATTTGAATTGGATCCTGTAGTGTACGGGCAGCCAGTGTAGTGACTGGCACAGAGCGAAAGCATCTGAGTAACGATTTGTCAGATGGGTGATCCTGGCTGCTGCATTAAGGATGGACTGGAGAGGGGAAAGTTTAGAGAAGGGGAGACCGATTAGTAGAGAATTGCAGCAGTCAAGGCGGATATGGATTAGGGCTACGGTGAGGATTTTTGTTGTTTCCATGGTGAGAAAGGGGCAGACTCTAGAGATGTTCTTCAGGTGCAGGCGACAAGAGCGGATGAGAGATTGTGAAGGAGAAATCGGATGTTAAACATAACACCCAGACAGCGAGCCTGCTGTCTAGGCATTATCGTGGTGCCGCACACTGAGAGAGAGATGTTATATTTAGGGAGGTTAGAGGTAGGTGGGAGCAGAGGTTCAGTTTTGGAAAGGTGACTTTCAAATAGAGAGCAGACATGGTGTTGGAAACTGCAGCTAGATAGTCATTGGCGTTCTTTAATACAGCAAGGGTAAGGTCAGGGACTGAAGTGTATAGTTGTGTGTCATTAGCATAAAGATGGTACTTGAAGCCAAATCTGCTGATGGCGTGTCCAATCGGGGCCGTGTAGAGAGAGAAGAGGGCCAAGGACTGAACCCAAGGGACTCCAATAATAAGAGGAAGAGGAGACGAAGTGGAGCCAGCAAACGTTACACAGAAAAAATGGTCAGAAAGATAGGAAGAGAACCAGGAGAGTGCAGTGTCCTTTATGCCGATGGAGTGCAGCATTAAGAGTAGAATATGGTGGTCAACAGTGTCAAAAGCTGCAGAGAAGTCAAGAAGAATAAGCAGAGAGTAGTCACCATTACATTTTGCCGTCAGAAGGTCATTGGTCACTTTGATGAGGGTGGTTTTATTTGTAGAAATAATAAAAAAAAAATTACGTGGAGCTTCGCCATATTTTTGTTTCTGCCAGGTACAACTTGGCAGCTATGGACTGCCACCAGCCCCCAGCTGCCTCGTTGTACCTGGCTGGCAACCAAAAATACAGCGAAGCCTATATTTTTTTTTATTTGTAAAATTTGAGAGAAAAAAAATGACATGGGGCTCCACCATATTTTTGGTTCAGCCAGGTACAACTAAGCAGCTGGGCACTGGAATCCTCAGCATGGAGGCCCAAGCGTTCTGGGCCCCTCATGCTGCGAATTGCAGCCCGCAGTTGCCCCAAAAAATGGCGCATTCATTGAAGCACCATTTTCTGGTGCTGTACCCAGACTTTTCCAGTTGCCCTGATGCGGTGGCAAACTGGGTAATAAAGGGGTTAATGCCAGCTTTTTTATTGGCTGCTGGCACTAAGCCCGTGAGTCATAATGTCGGGCCAGTGTTAGACCCGGCCATTAGGAATCTCTAGTAAAAAGTAAAAAAAAAAACACCACACAGAGAAAAATATTTTTATTAGAAAAAAAAACACAATCAAAATTTGGACTCCATCTTTATTATTATCCAACGTAGTTAAACACAATGGTCCCACAATGCTCAATCGCCTCTGCTACATCCAGAGACTGCAGCAAGGGATCAAGTGTCCTCTTGTTGCAGTCTCTGGTGTCATAGTAATGGTGCACTGTATGGCAGATCATTGCACTATCACAGACACCAGAGACTACAACAAGAGATCAAGTGTCCTCTTGTTGTAGTCTCTGAGGTCACGGTGATGATGCACTGTATGGCAGATCATTGCCATACAGTGCACCATCTCCATCACCTTAGAGACTACAACAAGAGGACAATTCATCACTTGTTGTAGTCTCTGGTGTAAGTGAGGTGCACTGTATGGCAATGATCAGCCATAAAGTGCACCATCACCGTGACCCCAGAGACTACAACAAGGGATCAACTATCCTTGCTCACTGCTTCTCTGCAACATTGCCATACAGTGCACCATCACTGACATCAGAGACTACAACAGGGATCAAGTGTCCTCTTGTTGTAGTCTCTAGGGTAATGGTGATGGTGGACGGTATGGCAATGATTTGCCATACAGTGCACTATCACTATGACCCAGAGACAACAACAAGAGGATACTTGATCCCTTGTTGTAGTCTCTGTTGTCATAGTGATGGTGCACTGTATGACAAATCATCCCCATACAGTGCACCATCACTGTGAAAAATCCAAGTCTTAGATATCACATCATCTCTGAGGCTTGGGTCAGGTGACCCGACATTGCCATGGCAATCTTGGATCACCATGGTGATCGGCTCATTGACGATCACCGCTGGGGAGAGGCAAGTGACTGTGCTTTCCCTCTCCCCGGACACTAAGTGCTGTGATCGTAAGATCACAGCACTTAGTGGATGACAGTGCCCTTGAACCATGATGGCGGTGCAGGGCACCACCGCCCGCTTCCACCCGCTGCTTCTCTGCAGCCCAATGTCCCTGCATGGATATTGGGCTGCAGAGAAGCGATCTGACACCGGGGCACAGCGATCTGCAGTGCCCAGTTGTCAGATCGCTTCTCTGCAGCCGATCTGCGTGTGACTCATCGTAGCCGGGGTGTTCACGTCGCAGGCGTTGACTCTCCTCTTGTCACGGAACCGCGCCTGCGGCTGTGAGGCCCGGTGGTCCAGATCAATAGGGGGAATGGCGGAACAGTAGGGGTTAAATGTCTTCGTGACGCCACCTGCGGGTGTTCGGTAATGGTACCGACGCTGCTGGGCCTCCGGGGGATGTTAGGCAGCAAGATGGAACGCTCCCCACAGGATGAGCAGGAGTCACCGGAGCCGGGAGCTGCACAAGATGTTGTGAGGCAGCTGCGGTAGCACTGCTGTTAGGCCCAGGAGTCAGACACAGACACACTAAAGTCTTTTAAGTAACTTTACTGTTGGTTTTCAGGTACGCCAGACCGGGTTAGTGAAGTTCGCAATCCTGGAGATTCACAGCAAGCAGTTGTAGTAGGCTTCCTTTCTCTATCTCTTTCATTAAGGTCGGGTGGATGTGGAATCCAGCCGGACCGGGCAGTGTGTTCAATGAAACTTGCTTCACCTGGTTAACAGCACTGAGGGCACTGTAAAAGGGTCTGAGCAGGATCAATACTCTTCCCTGGGCTCTCGTAGGTGGGTGCATCAGGTGGAACAGGTGGCTAAACCTCCTGTTAGACGGGCTGGTTCTCTGTGGTGGCTGGGTAGCTCTCACAGCTTCGGTTCCAGTAACCGGTTAGTAAGGAAAGAGTTAGAATAACTCTGTGTTCTTTGAGAGGTGTTCTCCTTCTTCCTCTGACCCCAATTGCAAGGGTCTCCTCACTGGCTAGCTGGCTGGTGGGGCCTAGTGTGCCCCTCATAGGATGGAGGTTTCACACAGGCTGGCAGCTCTTGTAGCGACTGCACACACTCTGAAGTTTCCCCCTCCAAGACTCTATTTATAGGGGGAACTGGCCAAAGTGACCAGTGGAGCTCCCCCTAGAGGCTCGGGGTGAAACCAGGTGTACTGAGGTGTTGTAGTGTTGTTAGGTGTTTTGTGAGTATTGCTTTGCTGTTACTCCATTCATGCCCTAAGGAGTTCTGTGGTGCCCAACAAAGTGCCAGGGTGCCACACATGCAGGGAGATCTGGCTGCAGAGAAGGATCTGACAGTGGAGCATAGCGGATCACTGTCCTCGCTGTCAGATCCTTCTCTGTAGCCCAATCTCCTTGCAAGGATATCGGGTTGCAGAGAAGCAGCGGGCGGAAGCAGGAGGCGGGCACACTGCCCTGCACCGCTGCCACTATGATTCGGCTGAAGGGGCGTGATCATCAGATCACTCCCCATCAGCGTGGAGGGGCAATCCCTGCCCCCTCCAGTACTCCAGCCTATGGAAGGGGCTATGACAGCCCCTTCCTTAGGTGGAGACAGAATCGCGGTGATTGACTGTTCAAACCACCCCCCTGACCTCAAGCCGGGGTGCTCTGTGATAGGAATCACAGAGTACCAGGGCCCGATGGCGGTTACCGCGGCAACGGTGCTGCAGTAACCGCCATGAAGGTCCACAACGTCATGGGTCTGGAACGCGCCGAAACCCATGACGTTTGTGTAACGTCAAGGGTCGGGAAGGGGATAATTAATAATGACCTCTGGGTTTTCATTGGCTGTAAGCCATAATCATCAACATTAACATAAATAAACACTTGAAATAGATCCCTCTGTTTGTAATGACTCTATATAATATATGGGTTTCACTTTTTGTATGGAATTACTGAAAACAATTAACTTTTTGATGATATTCTAATTCATTGAGATGCACCTGTGTCTATCTATCTATCTATCTATCTATCTATCTATCTATCTATCTATCTATCTATCTATCTATCTATCTATCTATCATATATATTTATATTTAGTAAAACAAAATAAATACTTATACTCAGAGGTATAAATAACCCATAATACAATGTATTTAATGTATAAGAAGAGCTGAAAGTGAACAAAGTGTGCTGAGGCCAGAAGGTAGTAATTATCTTCAGGAGAGCAATTCAAAGTGTGGCCCCAACATGCCTTCCGGCATTTCCTTCATCAGGGTGAAATGCTATGTTATGTATAGCGCTGTACCTAAGGGAAAAATATTTGCATAGAGCTCTAAGCGGGGTGCAGTCTTTCTCATTTTGAATCTGCAGATGTGCACCTGTGTCAATTATGTAATCTATCACATGATGTATCAAAAGGGGATAATGTACATGTCACATGATACATTGGGCAATGAGGGGATCACCTTCTAAAATGCCCAGGGCTCTGGAAACTCTTTATCTCCTCCTGTGTATAGGATCAGAAACGATACCAGTACAGAAATACAGAACCAAAACCATTATCAGTACAGAAACATATTACTAGAAGCACCAACAGTACAGTAATGGCCGCTTTACACGTCCCAACATCGTCGTCCAACTTCGATAAGTCACGTGGTTCGTGCGTTGGCACCGATATCATTCGTGCGTTGTGTGGTGTGAATGTACAATTCGATGCCAGAACAATGCCAAAACGATATCGGGGGAGAAATGAGCAGCCTCTCCAAGTGCCCGATATTGGATGGACGATCTGGCAGGATCGTGCTGTGTGACAGCCCAACAACAATTTAGAGAACAACTTCCCCTATTCTCTCCCATGATAAATGGTCGTTCCCTGCTTCGTGCGTACAAGGGGGCGTAGACATCGCAGTTGTGTTGCCTGCCGATATCTCCCTGTGTGACAGCTCCTATGCGATCTTGGATTTCTGCCCAAAAAGTGCGCGCTCCCGTGCCATTGTATCCAATATTGAAACAATGTTGGGACATGTAAATCAGCCATAATACATTACCAGAACCACAAACTGAACAGAAATACAGGATCATAACCACAATTAGTACAGGAATACACCACCGGAACCACCATCATTACACAAATACATTACTAATACCATCATCAGTACTGGAATATGCAAGGGCCGGGGGGTACTCGGTAGCTGGGCCAGTCGCCTTTCTTGGGAAGGTCACGGTGGCTGTGACCTGGCTCCATGGCTCTGGCCGTGCAGTGAAGGGGGTATTGTTTATGACTCACCGTAGCCGGGTCTTCACGTCTCAGGCGTTGCTTCTCCCGTCCCGGTTCCGCGCCCGAGGCTGTGGGACCCGGTGGTCCAGATCAAAAGGGGTTGGCTGAATGGATAAGGGTTTAACTCTTACTTGTCGTGACGCCACCTGCGGGAATTCCGGTGATTTCACTGGCGCTGCTTGGGCCTCCGAGGGATGTACAGCAGCAAGATGGGACGCTCCCCACAGGATGAGCGGGAGTTCCCGGGGCCAGGAGCTGTCCTTGATGTAATATGGCAGCTTTGTACTGGAGATGTAGGTTGAAACAGTTCTGAAGGAGACACGGACACCAGATTCTTCTATAACGGGTGTTTACTGTAACCAGGAAGATGGTACAAGGTATACAGTCAACAGGTAATAGACCGGGTGGTCCCAGCAAAGAGCAGTGTTGTGTCAGAGCTCCGCGGTGTTCCTACTTCCTTAACCTTTTTTATTTGCCGATGTCGCCTTAGTGCGCCAGTTCGGGTACAAGGGGGGCTACTTGAATTTCCCTGCCGGTTATATAGCCAGGTGTGAGGGGAGCCTGATTCCCTATAGTGGGTACTCCGCTGGCAAGACGGCTTAGTTGCGGCTGCAGTGAGGTGCTCCTAGAAAGCGATTCCTTCACTTCTGGTTTGCAGAGCGGCGGTGGACGTCTGCTCGCCTCGGAACCAGTGATCCGGTAGTTACTGGGCACAGGTGTATTTTGACCCATTTAGATAGTCGCCCGGTTCCGGTCTAGGGCACCGATTAATGGCGCCAACCGGTAGGTGGTCTTCAGGGCTGCACGGCACTGTGCAGGGCCCACGTCTCCTATGTTCCCTTCCTTTTCGACCACTACACCTCCTCTCCTACTTTACTCCTACACACTACTGCTACACTCTGCCCACCAGGACCTAATTGGCCCTCTATTGCAGTGGTGCATGTAGAGTATGGAGCTCTGAGTATTAACCATGTCATTGCTGAGACGGAGAATATTGCATCTTCAGTCAGGGATGCAATACCCTCCTGTGACACACTCGTTGCGGGGCGCCACATTTACAGGGGATTCTCATGACGCCACTTGTGGTATTCAGCCAGGGATGGCCAACGCAGCAGATTTATGACCAATGGGGCAGATGGTGCGACAGCTAGGATGATATTGCTCCCCACAGGTGAAGTAGGACCTCAGGATTAGTGTGACAGTCCATTGGGACGATGATGGTCGTCGGGGTGCAATAGCCGGCAGGGTGGAGGCGTAGAATAACTGGAGGACACCGGGGTTGCAGTTCTCAAATATTTTACTCACAGTTCAGTTCAGCAGTCCAGCCCATCAGGGCACCGTGTACTCCTGGTCAGCAGTCTGGTCAACTCCCAGGCAACTTGGGTTCTCTCCACCGAGACACCCTGTCGTAAGCCTCTCCGTGTTGACCGTGTAGACATAGCCACCGTTTCGTAGAATATGCACGGTCAGTAGCCATTGCCCATGCAGGTGCAGTGGCTTCCGGTTTCCTAGCTCCAACTTAAAGTATGTTGCTAGATCATGGCTGGTCCTTTCTTGCAACCCAGCTTAACCAGCAATGCCCTCCGTGGGGATTGCAGGAATGGGGTCCTTCTGGCCAGGGTTCCATGGCGACCATTCCCACTCCCCCTGGCATGAGTCAGTGCTACCTCCGTGGGGATTGCTGCAATGAGGTCCCTCCAGCTATTGGCTCTGTGGCGACTTTCTCTCTGGTTGCACTCCTCCCCTGGCGTGAGTCTCTCCTAGAGCTCCATTCTCCTTCCTTTCATGAGTTGTTCTCTCTCCCTACTCTTTCTTGTCTGCTCACTGTCTGACTCCACCCCCTCTACCTACTCCCTCCTCCAGCCTGAAGATGGGGCCCTCCCTGAATAGGGTCAACCCAAGATCTCCTGGCCTCGAGTTAGGATGGGTGCAGGTGTGTGTGTGTGTCTGGGGTTTGTGTCCCCTCCTTACCTGGGAGTGGGATACCACACCTATGGCTTAGGTGCAGTACCTCTGTGGCGACCAGACTGCAGGGGTGCCACATACCCCCCCTCCCCCCCATTAAACACAGCACGTTCTTGGTCTGAAAAGACAATACAAGGTGTTAAAAAGGTGACACTAAGAACATGCAGAATTTTTTATGATGTACATCAACATAAACTAAAACCTCTTCCCTTGACGGGAGGCACTTCATCTTAAACATTACTCTACAACATTCATAGTTATAACAAAATACAAAGTTGTAAAAGTGCAGACACAGTCTTGCAAGGGCACCAAGACGGAGTGTCCCCTTGCCGGGTTAAAGTGTGTTTTGGTGAGAACTGCCTTAACCCACCTTCCCTGGGCGAGGCTACAGGGCTCTAGTGTATGGCCTTCTTTGGCTCTTCAGCCATGCCGACTGTTTATATTTAAGGCCTGGGTGTCTTAGTGAAAATTTGTCCAGGTAAAGTGCAAAGAGGTTCAACAATGCACCTTACCATGTTGGCGATGAAAACCAACAAGAGGCACATTAAGAAGTGCAGCTATTTACAGGTGGAGTCCTGATTATGTCATCATCCATAATCAAATTGTCCTTTATCAACATAATTAACGACTATGTACACAAGGCCTGGTCAGCTAACTAAAATACTATCTACATTCTATTATTTACAGTTCTAGTACCTAGCCAGGTAACCTACAATATACAACATGATAGCTATACACACAATTATTAAACCTATCCAGGTAATTCTATTTACATATATGCAGTAGCCAATCTTCACTTCTTTTGTTTCCAGGGCCACACGTTTGCCAACTGGCAACCTCCTCTGCCAGGGAGCACTTGTAATCCACCTCCATAGTCACTGGACCTGAGTATACCTCAGGGGGCTGATGGGCTATATAGTGTGTGGGCTGGTGTGGCTTGTTTTCCAGGGCTGCTTTTTGGTCCCAGTCCAGCCCTGATTCTATCCACTCTCCTAGGTATAGGTCTCGGCCGGGAGACCTTTTTGGCAATGGCATTCAACATCCCTCCTGTTAACAAATATTTTGTTTATCATTTGGAGTTCTTGAATAAAGCCCCACCCCTTGTGAAGGTTAAAGTTCACCAATGAGCCACGTCTGTACTCAGGCTGGTTGGTGGTCTGAGCCTTGTGGGTTTTGCTCTTGGCCTTCAGATTGGAGTCCTCATAGGCCCTCCACCTAGCCTGACTTTCCCGCTCTTTAGCCTCCTCTTCAGTCTGTCGCTGCTACCGATACTGTTCCTCAGGGATGATCTCTAGTACATCTCCTACGCGGGCGTCCCCTGGGAACCCCATCAGCTCATCTCCCCAGCGCACCCAGTGGAAGTGGATTTCCTCTGCTCAGTTCGTCTTTCTGTTGAGTGATAGCTCAGGCTGCAGCGGGGCTGGCAACCTGTCTGCCGGGGTCAAGCTCTTATATCAACCCAGGTCTTTGGACGCCTTGCCAGGTTTTGTGTCTGGAGGGGGATTCAGGGGCCCAGCAAGGATTCTTTTGGCTACAATGGCGGCGGTACCTCCAGTTGTTATCGCTGCTGCCAGTTCTCTCCGGAGCCAGGGATGGTGGTTGCGGCACAGTCGGTGGCTGGGCTGCCTTCTCCAGGAGAGCCCTCCTCCACTTGTCAAGTGCCGTTGTCTGGACATTGAGAAGCTCTTGACTCAGCTCCTCCATCTCTGTATTCAGGAGTTCCGGGTCCACGGATGGCAATAAATCCGGAGACACCCACTGGCCACTGGGGGGGGAGTCCGTCCACTCGACCCTGGGTGCTGAAGTTTCTATTCTGCGACTCGCCATGGCACTCATGCAGCTCCACACTGCTCTCTCTGTAGCACTTCCTCTTTCTCTTCCACCCCTTCGTGGGTGTTTCCTGCTCTCAGTGTCATCGGTCACACCAGGGGGCGGAGCAGTCTGAATTATTGACATTTCCTTGTTAGATACAATCACTGTAATTGGCAGGCACAGATTTTGGTGCTTTTGGTTGGCCTGTCCCACAGTGGGTGGCTGTGTCACTCCCCCTGGCCAGCACATGGCATCACTGTATGGTGGCCGCCACTATCCAAGTCCATTACACACAGTCTTTTAACACAGTCTTTAGGCACACGAGACTCAGTTTTAGCAAGGGTAAAGATCCTGTTTGTGATGCCAGATGCAACGGCTGCAAGGGCCGGGGGTATTTGGTAGCCGGGCCGGTCAACTTTCGTGGGAAGGTCACGGAGGCTGTGACCCGGCTCCGTGGCCCTGGCTGTGCAGTGAAAGGGGTATTATTTACAGGGGATTCTCATGACGTCACCTGTGGTATTTGGCCAGGGATGGACAACGCTGCAGTTTTATGACCGCTGGGGCAGATGGTGCGGCAGCCAGGATGGTATTGCTTCCCACAGGTGGAGCAGGACCCCAGGGTTAGTGTGACAGTCTATTGAGACGGTGATGGTCGGTGGCAGGGGCATAACAACCGCGGTTGCAGGTGTCGCAAGTGCGACTGGGCCCGGAGGTACAGAGTCCCGGAGTCTGTCGACCCCTGCAACCCTTGTGCCTGCTTAACATGGATGTGCGTCCCTGAGGACGCACATCCAGGTCACTGCACGGCGCTCTTCCCGGCCGTCCCAGGCGTCTGATCATGGTCTCTAAAGGACTGGCAGGCGCTGCAGCTTTAAAACTCCCACGGCTGCTGTGTGCAGCACCGTAATGAGGTCATGTGACCTCATCACAGTCAGGACGGTGCTGCCGGCATGAGCGGTGAGCGAGAGTTCCATTCAGGAGCAGAAGAGCTACACCTTCCAGAGAGGGGGAGGGAGTGTGTGTGTGTGGCTGTTCAGGGGCTTTGTGACTGGGTGTGGGGGGGCTGTACAGGCGGCAGTGTGTATGTGTGGGGGGGCTGTACAGTGGGCAGTGTGAATGGGTGTGGGGAGGCTGTACAGGGGGCAGCGTGTGTGTGTGAGGGGGCTGTACAGTGGGCAGTGTGTCTGTGTGTGGGGGGGGCCAGTACAGGGGGCAGTGTGACTGGGTGTGGGGGGATTCTACAGGAGGCAGTGTGTGTGGGTGGAGTGAGGGGGCAGTACAGGGGCAGTGTGACTGGGTGTGGGGGGGCTGTACAGGGGGCAGTGTGTGTGGGGGGAGCTGTATAGGGGGCAGTGTGTCCATGTGTGTGTGTGGGGGTGGGCTGTACAGTTGGCAGTGTGTCTGTGTGGGGGGGGGCTGTACAGTGGGCAGTGTGTCTGTGTGTGTGGGGGGCGGGCTCTACGGGGGCAGTGTGTCTGTGTTGGGGGGGGAGGCTATACAGAGGGCAGTGTGATTAGGTGATTGGAGCAGGTTGTACAGGGGGCAGTGTGTCTGTGTGGGGAGGATGTATGGTTTATGGAGGGGCTATCAGGCTGCATTATTGCATTGTACTATATGAAGGGCTGTGATGCTGCATTATATTATTTGAAGGGCTATGACACTGCATTATATTATATAAAGGGCTGTGACACTGCATTATATTATCTGTAGGGCTATGAGGCTGCATTATATTATCTGAAGAGCTATGATGCTGCATTATATTATCTGGAGGGCTATGACGCTGCATTATATTATCTTTAGGGCTATGAGGCTGCATCATATTATATCGAGGGCAATGAGACAGCATTATATTATCTGGAAGGCTATAAGTCTGCATTATATTATATAACGGGTTATGAGGCTGCATTATATTACATGGATGGCTATAAGGCTGCATTATTCTATGTGGAAGGATATGAGGCTACATTTCACTATATGGAGTGCTATGAGGCTGCGTTATACTATAATGGAGGACCATATATAGCAGGATAAGGGTATATTCAAGGAGGAGGACCATATAAGGAAGGATAAGGAACATTAATATATAATGAAGAGGAGAGGGGTCAAATTGTGAGTCTTTATAGGATTTAGAACTTTACATGGGCCCATACATCTGACCAATGTAGGCGCACGGAGGAAGGGGGGGCCCAGGTCCAAATTTCGCAACGGGGGCCCTTCGGACGCTAGTTACGCCACTGGCCATTGGGGTGCAATAGGCAGCAGGGTGGAGGCATAGAATAACTGGAGGACACCGAGGTTGCAGTTCTCAAAAATTTTACTCACAGTTCAGTTCAGCAGTCCAGCCCATTGGGGCACTGTGTCCTCCGGGTCAGCAGTCTGGTCGACTCCCAAGCAACCTGGGTTCACTCCACCGAGGCACCCTGTCGTAAGCCTCTCCGGGTTGATTTCCCACGCTAGCCACTCTCGGGCACTCTGCGGGTCTTGTCGGGCGATGGGCGAAACATCCCCTGACCCTAGATATAGCCATCATTTTGGAGAATATGTACGGTCAGTAGCCACTGCCCATGCAGTTCCAGCGGCCTCCGGTTTACTAGCTCCAACTTAAAATATGTTTCTAGATCGGGGCCGGTCCCCTCTTGCAACCTTGTGCTTCCTATGTGGGGATTGCTGTAATGGGGTCCCTCCAGCCAGGGCTCTGTGGTGACTTTCTCTTTGGTCCCACTCCTCCCTTGGCGTGAGCCTCCCCTAGAGCTCCATTTTCCTTCCTTTACCGAGCCGTTCTCTCTTCATACTCCTTCTCTGTCTCCTCACTGTCTGAATACACCCCATCTACCTACTCCCTCCTCTAGCCTGCAGATGGGGCCCTCCCTGAATAGTGGTCCACCCAAGATCTCCTGGCCTGGAGTTAGGATGGGTGTTGGGTGCAGATGTGTGTGTATGTCTGGTTTGTGTCCCCTCCTTACCTGGGAGTGGGATACCACACCTATGGCTTAGGTGCAGTATCTCTGTGGTGACCAGACTGCAGGGGCGCCACAAATACGTCACCAGAACTGCCATCAGTACATAATTACATCACAAGAACCACCATCAGTATAAAATACATTTTGAGAATCACCAACAGTATAGCAATTCATCACCAGAACAAACAACAGAAGATATATACAATATTAGAACTGCCATCAGTACAGAAATACATCACCTGAACCACCATCAGCACAGGACTACATCACCAGAACCACCACCAGTACAGGAATACATTGCCAAATCTAGTACAGTGAACAAATGTAAAAATGTAATGTCAATTCAGCCCCTTTTACAATTGTATCGCATGAATCTACATCTCCTATTATGTCATTAAAAATTGTAAGGAGATACTTGAATATGGTATTACCAGACATCATCAGACTGTAGCGACAGGTGGTAAGGCCGCGGGTGTGTGTGTATGATCTTTCTCAACAGAATCCCCATACTCAGATTTAACCGGTAGTAACATTTCTTTACTGTAAAACATGTCTAGAACACAGTCAACTGATCTAGCTGCACACATGTATATATTAGAGTCTCTGGATCTTCACTTCTTCCGGGTACGCAGCAAGCAAAGAAAAAAACACAACAATGGAGATATCTTTCCCTAACTTTCCCTAAAATCACGTACCAGTCTATCACAGAAGAAGGTGTCGCTCCCACGTAGCAGGCCTGGGGTCTCACGATGACGGGTCCCGGTGCAGCGCTGAAGGTGGAAACTCCTCAGTCTTCTTCTGTGGTCTCCGTCCGCAGGTAACAGAATCTTTCTTTGTTAGTCTCTCCCAGTCTCAGGGCACACAGAGGAGCAGAAGGGAGCCCACAGCAGCACAGAAGTCTCTCTCAGTCTCGGGGCAAACCGATGAGCAGAAGGGAGATCACAGTAGCACAGATGGCTCCCTTATGTCAGTCACAGCCCCTGCACATGTAATCCAGTGGCAATGTCCTGAATTCCGGAGGCAATGTCCTGAATTTGAGTGGGACCCTCGGTAAGACAAGGTCCTGCAGACCGGGGGTTGCAACAGCGATCCTCACGGGGTATTTCTTCCCAAGAATCCGGCTGCAAAAGAGCCCTATGTCGGGAGACACCACACAGTCTGTCCTGACAGAGCTCTGGATCTCTAATCATCATCTCCCGCCCTTTTTCTTCCTCAGCACAAGGCTGTTGGGGGAGGGGATCAGACTGTGTAATGTTCACTGCAGTGTCCAGTTGAATAACAACACAGTCAGGGCTACCCACTTCATTACATACCCCCCCACTTAAAGGTTGGCAGTCCCTGTCAACAACCGCCGGCTCCAAGGCAGTGATGACTGTAGTTGTCACAGGGGTCGGTTGAGAAGTGGGCCATACATACTGGTCCCTGTAGAACCGTCCGGGCGGGATCCCAGCAGTGGTGCGGTCAGTGCGTCGCAAGGGTCGGTTGTTCCCCTCCTCGTCACTGTCTTTACGCCCCACTCCAGTCAGTACTCCGGGAGAGGGACTGGTCTGTGTAGGTGGGTCACCGGTCTCAGAGTCGACGTGATCTCTATGTTGAGAAATGTCCGTGACGTCAGTCATGTCAGCAGCGTCACCCCCTCCGGTTACTGTGGGAGGGGAGTCAGGCCGGGAGCGGCAGGGGCGCAACATATTTCGGTGCACAGTGCGGGTGCTGTGGCTGTCTTCACCCCGCACTCGGTATACATGTCCATTGGGGTAAGGGCGTTCGATTACCCGGTAGACTTCAGTCTCCCACTTGGCTCGAAGTTTCCCTTGAGGCTTCTTAATACGGAGCAAGACTAGCTGTCCCAACTTTAAGGGTTTCTCTTGCACGGGGAGTGGGTCAGCATGTATCTGGCCCCGGATTTGTTGACTCACCAGCCGGTGTACAGTCTCCATCTTCTGGCGGTGAGCATTTAGCCAGGAGGGGTAGTTATGGCAGACATCTTCTTCTGGGCGGAATAGGTTCAGGTCATGGACCCCTTTTCCGGGGCGGCCAAAGAGAAGAGTGTGAGGGGTGTAGCCAGTCACGGAGTGGACCTGGTTGTTGTAGGCCCATACTAGATCTGGAAGGAATTGGGGCCATCGATCTTTCTTATCTTCGGCCAAGGTGCGGATCAGCTGAAGTAGGGTCCGGTTAAAGCGTTCACATGCACCGTTCCCTTGTGGATGGTAAGGAGTGGTCCTCGACTTCTGGATCCCATACATCCGATGCAGCTCCTCGATGACTCTGCCTTCGAAACAAGCCCCCTGGTCGGAGTGTAACCTCTCCGGACACCCATAGACGTGGATGAACTGTCGACAGATGGCCTGTGCAGCCGACTCGGCCGTCTGGTCCTTGGTAGCAACAACGACGGCGAATTTTGTGAAGTGGTCCACCATGACTAGGCAGTATTGATAGCCACTGCTCGCCGTTCCGATCAGCAGATAGTCCACCATCAACAGCTCAAGAGGCCTGGAGGTTTTAATCGTCTGGACAGGTGCACGCTGTTCGGTGGACTTATGCAGTTCACAGGTGCGACAGGTTCTGCAGACGTCTTCGACCAGCTTGCGGAGCCCTGGACAGTAGATGGACTGTTGAATCCACCGAAAGGTCTTGTCTATTCCAAAGTGACCGTTCCTTTTGTGTGCTTCGTCCACCATCTTACGAGCCAATTGGGCAGGCACCACGACTTGTGTACATTCCTCCAACATGTGGGACAGGAGAACCTTCCGATATAGTACCTCTTCTCTCAGAATTAGCCGATCCCACTGGCTGAGCAAGGTCAAGGTCCCGGTAGACAGTCGTGCCCGCGTGTCAGGGGGGGCTTCTGCCTTTGCTTCACCCATTGTTTGAGTAGAGCCCATTCAGGGTTCTGGTCCTGGAGCCTGCACAACTCTTGGGGACACAGTGTAACCCCCACTGGAGTTCCAACTTCGCCCACAACGAACTGGCAGTAATCCATCATCTGTTGGGCAAGCCTTGCAAAGTCGGGCGTCTCGTCTCCTTCTAGTTCTTCATCCCGGTCTCTGGTAAGTAAGGGGTATGACACTCTAGACAGGCTGTCCGCATTTTGATTCTCAGCCCCAGCCCTGTATCTGATCTTGTAGTTGAACTTCGAAAGTCGAGCCATCCAACGCTGTTCCATGACTCCGAGCTTCGCATTTTGTAAGTGGGCCAACGGGTTGTTATCGGTCAGGACCAGTACTTCCGCCCCTGTGAGGTATCCTGCAAATTTCTCCGCCATAGCCCACGTTAGGGCCAACAGCTCCAGCCGGAACGAGCTATAATTGGTGGGGTTCTTCTCGCCCTCGTGTAGGGATCGACTGGCATAGGCTATGACACGTTCCTTGCCTTCTTGTACTTGTGAAAGTACTGCCCCTAGACCTTGTAGGCTGGCATCGGTATGTAGTTGGAAAGGGAGATTGTAGTCTGCATATGCCAGGACGGGGGGTGAAGTCAAGGCACCCTTTAGGGCTTGGAAGGATTCTTCCTGGCTGGGTCCCCAGCTGATGGGTCGTCCTCTGGGGCCGTTGGTGGTCCCTCGAAGCAATTCGTGCAAGGGTGCAGCAAGCCGGGCGAAGTTTCTCACGAACCGGCGGTAGTAACCGGCCAACCCCAGGAAGGCCCGGACCTCTCTGACGTTCGTAGGCTGTGGCCAGTCCCGCACGGCGGCTATTTTCTCCGAAGATGGCTGTACACCTTCGGTCGAGATCCGGTGACCCAGGTAATTGATCTCGGGCTGCAGAAGACGGCACTTGCTGGGTTTCAACTTCAGGCCATGTTCTCTCAACCTACGAAACACACGGCCCAGCTGTTGCAGGTGTTCTTCAAATGTGGCCGAATAGACTACGATGTCGTCCAGGTAAATGAGGGTGAAGTCGAAGTTGAAGTCCCCCAGGCAGCGCTCCATCAGTCGCTGGAAGGTCCCCGGCGCGTTGTTCAGGCCAAAGGGCATCCGGTCGAACTCGTACAGGCCCATGGGTAGGATGAAAGCAGTCTTTTCTCTATCTTTCTCGTGCATAGGTACCTGCCAATAGCCGCTGGCCAGGTCCAATGACGAAAAATATTTAGCTTTCTTCAGGGCTATCAGGGATTCTTCGATCCTTGGTAAAGGGTATGAGTCCCGGATGGTGCAAGCATTCAAACGGCGGTAGTCCACGCAGAACCTCAGGGACCCGTCTTTCTTCTTGACTATCACCACTGGTGCAGCCCAGGGGCTCTGGCTTTCTCGTACCACTCCAGCGTGTAACATGGAATTCAGGAGATTTTTCACTTCTTGGTATTGTTGGGGAGGTATTTGGCGGTACCTTTCACGGATAGGAGCGGTATCACCTGTGGGGATTTCGTGCTTGATACTGGGGGTGCATCCAAAGTCGGTGTCATGCCGGGCAAAGGACACCTGGTGCTCTTGAAGTAACTCTTCCACCTGGGACACTTCTTCGTTGGAGTATTGGGATATGTCCAACTGGCACTTTTCTCGTAGTTCTCGCCCCGCGTTGATGTCATCCGCGACAGCGGCCATGGCAGAGACCGTCACTGTCCAATCTCCCTCTGTGGACGGTGCAAACTGGAGGGGGTTCATAGGGTTCACCTCTTCGGTTAGGGCGTAAACTTGGGCGAGTTGTGTCCCAGCCTCTAGGTCAACGCTCACGTTAGCCGTGTTACCCAGCCTGACAGGAATCCTCCCCTTTCTCACAACAGCTAGCGTTCGAGCAACTAGGGGGTTCAGCTTCCCTTCCTTCAGGGTGCGCGGCTCAATCAGCACCTCCACGCCTTCGAGCTGTCTTGTGGTGCTAAGGGGTAGCGAGATAACGGTCTCCTTCTCAGCAGGTAAAGTTATCCTAGTATGGCGGGGTACGGTGATCGTGGCCAGCGGCAGTTGGTCTTCGGTCATTCGCTGGAGATTGCAGGTCCGGACCACTTGTTGGAAGGCTCGGCGGGTGGCCGTATGTGTGGTCACTTCTTGCCAGTACTTGGGCCCCCTCTTGGTAAGCAACACCAGATTCAGGTCTTTCAAGATGTTCATCCCAATAATCATGGGCGTTTCTGATCCACAGCCTTCCCTGACCACGATTATCCCTCTCTTCCCGAGATCTTGCCCACAGACTTCAGTGTTCATCCAGGCAACTCCCGTCACCGGAATGGGTAGATTATTGGCTGCTTTGATCTTGATAGTAGTATCAGGGTCACAGGCAACCCGCGGCTTCAGATACTCTTCGTAAAACTGCTCGGAGATGGTGGATACCTGAGACCCAGTATCCATTAATCCTTGCACGGCGGTCCCTTCCAATAATACTTCCAGGGTAGGGCTGTTTGATGCAAGTTTGTTCCGTGGCTGGCTCTGTTTTCCTACACTCCTCTCCTTGGCCTCCCCTGCCGAGTGAGCCTCTTTGGCAGGGGCGTCTAGTTTAAAGGTGGCCGCTGTTGTGGGGCATGACTTGCTGGTTCCGGTATATCGGCCCGTGGATGAACTTGAACGTTCTGGGGGCAACGGTTCGCTCTATGGCGGGGATCACCGCATGTCCAGCATCTTCCCATCGGCCGGCTGGGTTGTTGTCTCGCTTGCCTGTCCGCCTGTTGGTCCAGGGTGAGCTGCAACACCTGTTTCTGCAACTCTGCCACCATCTGCTTCAGTTCTTCCGTGTCACTGTTCGGGGTTCTGATACCAGTTATGGACCTGCAAGCCGCGGTATAAGTCTGGGCCTCCATGACAGGTCCTCTCGAACGTTCTATCGCTTCTTGCTTAACCTCAGCGAACGTAAGGGCCGGATTTATCCGGAGTAGATCTTGCAGTGAGCGGTTAAGGTACGGGTCTCTTAATCCAGTCACAAATTGATCTCTCAACACCAGGTCACGGGCGCCCGTACTAGCTATCTGTTCTTTTTTCCTGCAGGCTTGTTCAAGCAGTACTTGGAGGGCGTTGGCATATTGAGGGATGTCCTCCGATTCGAGTTGAGTACGCCGGAAGAACATATACCGTAATGTTCCCGCATATGTGGTCGGCCCATAGGTGTTCTCCAGCACCCGCACCAAGTCATCCAACGTACGCTGGCCCCTAACCGTCTCCAGCCTGACTGTCGTCCACGCCTCCCCCTCTAATGTTAGCATGGCCATTTCTGCTAAGGTCTTAGGATCAATGTTATACATCTCCCCCACTATCTTAAGTTGTTCGGTCCATTCAGTTACAGGATAGTTCCGTCCGTTAAACTTCCTCACCTGATTGACAATAGATGCCGGGGGAGCTGTCCGGTTATAAGTTACTACCGGGAGGAGATTCTGTTGATCACACATCCTGCCGACTACGCCAGATGTAGCGACCGGTGGTAAGGCCGCGGGTGTGTGTGTATGATCTTTCTCAACAGAATCCCCATACTCAGATTTAACCGGTAGTAACATTTCTTTACTGTAAAACATGTCTAGAACACAGTCAACTGATCTAGCTGCACACATGTATATATTAGAGTCTCTGGATCTTCACTTCTTCCGGGTACGCAGCAAGCAAAGAAAAAAACACAACAATGGAGATATCTTTCCCTAACTTTCCCTAAAATCACGTACCAGTCTATCACAGAAGAAGGTGTCGCTCCCACGTAGCAGGCCTGGGGTCTCACGATGACGGGTCCCGGTGCAGCGCTGAAGGTGGAAACTCCTCAGTCTTCTTCTGTGGTCTCCGTCCGCAGGTAACAGAATCTTTCTTTGTTAGTCTCTCCCAGTCTCAGGGCACACAGAGGAGCAGAAGGGAGCCCACAGCAGCACAGAAGTCTCTCTCAGTCTCGGGCAAACCGATGAGCAGAAGGGAGATCACAGTAGCACAGATGGCTCCCTTATGTCAGTCACAGCCCCTGCACATGTAATCCAGTGGCAATGTCCTGAATTCCGGAGGCAATGTCCTGAATTTGAGTGGGACCCTCGGTAAGACAAGGTCCTGCAGACCGGGGGTTGCAACAGCGATCCTCACGGGGTATTTCTTCCCAAGAATCCGGCTGCAAAAGAGCCCTATGTCGGGAGACACCACACAGTCTGTCCTGACAGAGCTCTGGATCTCTAATCATCATCTCCCGCCCTTTTTCTTCCTCAGCACAAGGCTGTTGGGGGAGGGGATCAGACTGTGTAATGTTCACTGCAGTGTCCATTTGAATAACAACACAGTCAGGGCTACCCACTTCATTACAAGACTACGGGCCATAAAGGAACAAAACTGTGTAACCACACAAGTGCTCATGACTTATAATCAGTATTACAAAGGAACATTACATCCATTTATACCGTAGTATAAATTACGTCTTATCAGATAGGTGTTGTTCTTCCCTTCTCCATCCTGTACAGACACCATGATGAGTTTTGCCATCCACAGCTTGTTTCTGCAGGTTTCCCTCTTCTTCAGTCTTCTTCAATACATCCCAACATGGTGTGCTTTAAAATAATAGTGTCATTACAATGCTCCTAAATAAACGTTTCTGCCATATGCTGTGACACCGAATAATTGTCTCATAGTCTTCTCCCTGCACACTGTCCTCTCTTTTTCATACTAGACCTCATAATCACATTGTATCCCCCTTATACTGCCTAGTCTCTATACTTTGCCCCCTCATACTTTCCCCCATGCTTCCTCCAATCTATAAAGTCCCCTCATACTACTCAGCCACCATACTGTGCCCCCTATCCCACTCTACTGTCCCCTCACACATTTCTCCCCTCACTCTGTACCCTCTCTATATTGTCCCCCCAAATTATCCAGTCTTTATACTGTGTCCCATCACACATTTGTGCTCTCACTCTGCCTCTTCTCCCCCATATTGTCCCCACATTTTTTCCCATATTATCCCCTCACGCTCCACACCCCTATGACATACTGTCATAATTTCTCCTCACATATTCCTTCCTACATCACACAACCTCATCTCCATACGTCTCCTCACACATTATCCCTCTTGCGATACTTTCTCCTTGCATCTCCCCTCAATTTTCCATACTGGCTCTTCACACATTTCACCCTTTCCCATACTGTCTTCTCACACAATTCCTAACCTCCCCATATTGTTTCCTCACATATTTCCCTACTCCTCCCCATATTTACCTGTGCAAGACTCCACCTGTCAATAAACCCCCTTTTTCTTCAGCACCATTATTAGCTGACCTGATCACGCTGCTGTTGTCACCCTGACTCGGAAGTGCCGGCGGTCAGGGCTTCAATTGTACTTGCACCTGAAAAATGCAAGTATAATTGAATGCTGTGAGCCAGCGTTTAACATGTTTTTCTTGCCAGCTGTCAGTTTGACAGCCAGCTTGGAGAGCGGGCGCATCCCACTCCCAGGAGGCTGCAAAATGACATCTGAGACATCTCAGACCAGAAAACCAGGTGGCCCGATGTCACCCCTTCACTGTCAGCTTCTCCTAGGGCAACTGCCACGACTAGTTATGCCACCGCTTGAACCTGACTAATGCTGTACTTTCAATAAGCAGCACAATCTGTAAGCACAGCCTTGGAGGTACTTAAAAAATTCTGTGTAACAATTTTTAGTGGTGATAGATTGTCCAGTGCATACAGTCGTGCTTTAAAAAAAGGACAGCAACAAAATTTGCATAAAAAGATCAATGGTCTTCAAGAAACTAACGTAGAAAGGGGCCATTTTACAATATACAGTTTTACATGTGGTTCAGGTGGTTAAATGCTGTTTCCATATACTTTAGTTGGCTGAAGGGATAAAGAACAAGTAAACCCCAAATAGATATAAATATATCCTCTGTATTGTGTCCTCTGTATTACAACCAGATCAATGGAGGTCTGAGCCCAGAGATCACCACTGATCACTCAAGAACCACAATGAAGTTCAGAGCTCAATAGACAGGAGAGCACAGCTTTTGGCAGACCTCACACACAGAACGAGAAACAGATTTAATAGAAAGCATGGGTTTTCTATTGTATGCAGTCTACAGTACTGTATCCATACTCGACTCTTAGGCATGCTTAGACAGGAGCTTTGCTCTCCTGTGTCCAGAGCTGGGTACTTCACAGGTGTTTTTCAGGGACTTGTGGAGGTCTGAGAACCAATCTGCATGAAAATAAGAGGAAGCAAATATCAATTGCTATAGCAATTATGTTGTGAATACACTCTAGCTACATGTCGGCCAACAGATATCTTTCCTGATTCTACAATACACGTAAATACTCGTTTTGTCCAAGCATTTATGCGTTTTTAATGAACAGAGCAAATAAATTGCGCTATATAAATCAATAAATATTAAATATACTAAATATATATTAAGTTGTTGCCAGACAGCTCCAGTAATGGTCTATCTCCCCAAAGAACAAAAGGAACCCACATTTCAATCCTAACTGCCTTAATCTTCTCTTCCCCAACATCATCTGTCGGGGAGTGTCTGTAAGCCCCCATACATATATCGGGTCCTGTTGAATGTGCATATGTTACATATCCATAGAATCTATTACTCAAATGGTGAATAAGTACAATATGTCTAAAATGAAAAATGATCTCCTTTTATCATTTCATATTCTGTTATATGGTGGTAGTGGTATTGAACAAGTTAATGTTCAGGTGACAAGACTTCCCGCAGCTGCTCTACACCTCTCTACAAGCTGCTTCTGACCACATTGTTTGTCATGGACCTCAGCCAAGGGATAGGTGTGGGCGTAACCACGCGTGTATACGTATCTACTCTGCCCAGTCACACTGCCCAGACATGTCTGCCTATCACTCACACGGTACATAGCAAATGTCGGATATGGTGATATATGAATGTGCTAATTTTTCATCTACCTTATCACTGTCCAGTGAATTGGGCACATGTTGTTATTCTGTCAGGCATTGTCTTTTCTTTGAGGAAGTATACCATTATAAATACTGCAGGCTCTGGTTTTGTGGAAAATGCCTAGGGTGTATATACCGTATGTACTATGACTGCATTTGCTTTGGACTGATTGCAACACAATTAATTGCTGTTGTATTTATTTTAAAACTATATTTGATCAATAAAAATTAAATTTTTTATTTTTTTCCTTAATGCTAATAAGGCCCAGGAATCGGCATGTACTGGTTGCGAACACTCCTAAAGACTGAAGAAAAATGATTGAGAAGTGCTGCTATACATGATCCTTGGAATTTACCTTTTTAGGACTTTTGAAATTTCTTAGGTTCCGTCATTATTTTTTTTTACTCTTATACCAAGAAATATTCTGAAACATTGAAATCAGTTCAAATATATTTTTTCCAAATGGAGAGCTGTTTTTTCAAATAGATCCACTTAGTCATTATTAAAAGCAGACTGGTTTCACAATCAATGTTTTTTTAGTTGATAAAGTTGAAAAAGAGTTAACAATCTATCAAGTCCAAACTACTGTACTGTACAACTACAATTTCAAAAAGTTGCGATGCTCTGACAATGTAAGGAAAATAAAAATTCAATGATTTGGAAGTCTATTATAGCCACATTTTATTCACAACAGAACATATCACACAGACATTTATTCAGTACATTTGCAAAAAGTAATAAATTAATAGTAGTGACACAACCCAAAAAAGTTGTAAATCTGTAAAATAACAATGCGCAAATAGGGTCTTATCTTCATTACACACTGTCAGCTTGCAATGTGGAATTGCTCACCTTGTCCAGTTGTGAGACCCACAACTGGTTAAAAAGCGATAAAGCAGCTGCTGCAGGGACCGCACTCCCACAGATGACCGTGGTCACAACATAGATTTCCTTGGACGAAGTGCCTCACTGTCCGCGCTGCTGCTCCAGAAACGAAGGAACCAGGACATGGGAATGTCTGAATCGACTTATGCTTTTATTGTCCTACGCGTATCGGAGCCACAAACTGAGCTACTTCCTCAGGGAACATCCTGAGGAAGTTTCCTGAGGAAGGAGCTCGGTTTGTAGCTCCGAAACACGTAGGACAATAAAAGCATAAGTAGATCCAGACATCGCCGTGTCCTGGTTCCTTAGTTTCTGGAGCAGCAGCGCGGACAGTGAGGCACTTCATCCAAGGAAATCTATCCCAAAAAAGTTGGGACAGGGTCATGTCTGCCATTGTGTAACCTCCCTTCTTTTTACAACACCATGTTGGGAATTGAGGACAATTGCTGAAGTCTTGTGAAATGAATGAATGTTAGGCGTTTTTGTCTGATGTAGGATTCGAGCTGCTCAGCATTTTTTTTCCAGATTTTTTCATTTCATAATTTGCCAAACATTTTCTATTGGTGAAAGGTCTGGACTGCAGAGTGGCTAGGTCATCACACAAACTCTTCTTCAGAGAAGCCATACTGGTGTGATGGATACAGTATGTGGTTTAGCTTTGCCTTTCTGAAATATACAAGGTCTTGCCTGAAATAGACATTGCCTGGATAGGAGCATTTTTTTTATTACATAAAACCTCTACATAATGTTCAGCATTGGTGGGCCTTTCAACATGTGTCCTGTGGCCATAAATTACTGATGTGACCACTTGACCAGGGGTCCTGCGAATCGATTCACACAATCTCTACTAATTATACAATTCCCTGATAGGTACAGTACATATTGCATAAATTATGACGTTATAGTTGCACGCAACTTGCATTGTACTTTATGGGACTAACTCTAGAGTACAGAGGCTAAGTCCTGTTAGATCACGAGTCACAGTGCAACCCTATTAATCATTGCTGCCAGCAGCAGCAATGGCGGAACAGCATGAAATTTAAATAAAACATAGAAGGGTGCAAGCCAGGAGAACGTAGGAGGAAGAACGTGTAGGAGAGGTACAGACCCACAAAGTCCCACCCTGTTGCACACATTAATTAACTGCTGCACTAATTTCTGCAACTTTGAAAACATTTTGATTGACAATCCATAATTTATTGTCTCAGCTACAGATATGATTGGATTCAGCATGCTAGCGCCTGTATGGCACTGACTTTACTTTATAGACGAAAATCCTGCTGGTTGGTTACCTTTGAAAATTTCCAATAATTATTTGGCTACTTCTTCTGTATTTGTTGTAAACCATTTATTGGTATATTTACTGTTTGCTTTCTTGGTTGTTTAAACACATTTTTACGCCCTAAAGTAAATATGGTTTATGCAAAGCGTTAATGAAGGTTTGCTCATAGCACAATTGTAGTTTCCATTCGCCTGCACACATTGTCACACTACATGTCACTTGTCTGTACCCTGTAGTGACGCAGGAGCTGTCCCCTCTCTCCCCTCCTTTTCTGTCCCATTACATTAGCCTCTTGCCAGTCTGCATTCCTGAAAGGCCAAGGAGCCTCCTCCCCAGGACAGCGTCCAGCCCCCCTCACGCACGCTTAGTGCGGGCAGGTCTGGGCCTGCCATCCCCATTGTGTCCTTTTCAGATCAGACACAGATGAAGGAGCAAAATATGCCAGCAAATAACAGTGGACTGTAATACTACGAAGGTTGTTTATACCTGTTTATGTCCCTCGTCTCCCAGCAAAAGTCTAATTAATAGGTTGGATTGTCATCTTACCGGATGCAGCTCACAGTGCACATTAATGTTAAGCTGCGATTGTATCTGACATTGTAAGGTTTTATCATTCTTGTACTTGATGGAGTATGATATTCTGACATGGCGTATTCAGTTCATCTTGTAATTGCATAGTGTCAGCTGTGATGGCAGGTTATCAGGACAGATAGTCTCGAAAACTTGAATCCTATTGTACAAATTCCAATTGTAAGGTTTTTTTTATATAAATGAACTTATTATACTGTAGATTAGCAGAACAGAAAATAATGGCTTATTCCAGAGAGTCCAAACGAAGGTATTTCCAGCGAGCAATGGAGGAATTGTAGCAGGCAAAAAACTCAAATATTTCATGTAGCCCAAGTTACACGTATAGACAAAAAAAACCTTCAATGTGAACACCTTGAAGAAAGCGTCTGCCTAAGTGCGTCATTTTTAGGGTGGGCGTAGGTTCTTGAGTTTTTTTGTCAATACGTGTATCTTTGGCTATATTAAATATTTGAGTCTTTTTGCATACGTTTGCTACAATTCCTCCATTGCTCGCTGGAAATACCTTCCTTTGGATTCTGCTGTGCATGGCCTGGACTGTGCTATTCTCATGATGGAACGCCATACGCAGTCATCATACTGGTGAGCTGAAAATCATCTTTTTTCTATTGCAGGGAGTAGGTCGTAAATAGTCATATATAATTTGTTTTTAGATAGATGGCTTAAAAGTAAAATTGCTAAAACTGTAGCTAAAGGAAACCCCTGTAGCTGCCATTTCTACATGGCATGCAGAATAGACCTTATGGAGTCAGCTTTGATTTCTTTAAAAATCTAACCTTACAAAGGTTTGCTGGGCTTATTTAATTTTTCATATATATGAACCAGATATTTGGGTGATTAAACCTCTCTAAACAGGATATATATGAAGATTGTAGAATACAGTTGTGGCCAAAAGTATTGGCACCCCTGCAATTCTGTCAGATAATACACAGTTTCTTCCTGAAAATGATTGCAATCACAAATTCTTTGGTATTATTATCTTCATTTAATTTGTCTTCAATGAAAAAACACAAAAAGAATTGTCCTAAAGCCAAATTGGATATAATTCAACACCAAACATAAAAAAGGGGGTGGACAAAAGTATTGTCACTGTTAGAAAAATCATGTGATGCTTCTCTAATTTGTGTAATTAACAGCATCTGTAACTTACCTGTGGCACCTAACAGGTGTTGGCAATAACTAAATCACACTTGCAGCCAGTTGACATGGATTAAAGTTGACTCAACCTCTGTCCTGTGTCCTTCTGTGTACCACATTGAGCATGGAGAAAATAAAGAAGACCAGAGAACTGTCTGAAGACTTGAGAAACCAAATTGTGAGGAAGCATGAGCAATCTCAAGGGTACAAGTCCATCTCCAAAGACCTGAATGTTCCTGTGTCTACCGTGCAAAGTGTCATCAAGAAGTTTAAAGCCGATGGCACTGTGGCTAACCTCCCTAGATGTGGACGGAAAAGAAAAATTGACGAGAGATTTCAATGCAAGATTGTGCGGATGGTGGATAAAGAACCTCAACTAACATCCAAACAAGTTCAAGCTACCCTGCAGTCCGAGGGTACAACAGTGTCAACCCGTACTATCCGTCGGCATTTGAATGAAAAGGGACAGTATGGTAGGATAACCTGCAAACGTGAGATAAATGCGCATAGGGTCTTATCCTTTTTTTTAAAAGTTATATCGGTGTAAATTAAGAACTGCTCACCTGATTCAGTTGTGTCACCCACAACCAGTATAATCGCCTGTAAGATGGCTTATAAGATGGCTGCTGCAGGGCCGCACCTTCACGATAAACGTGGAAACAGGAATGCTGTAATAGGAACAAATGCCGAAATGCCCGCGCTGCCAAACAGGAATCACCAGGAAACGAAGAGTTAACTGGGCAGATGTTTTCTTTATTTCATCCTACGCGTTTCGGAGCCTCTATCCGAGCTCCTTCCTCAGGGAACAACCTGAGGAAGGAGCTCGGATAGAGGCTCCAAAACGCGTAGGATGAAATAAAGAAAAAATCTGCCCAGTTAACTCTTCGTTTCCTGGTGATTCCTGTTTGGCAGCGCGGGCATTTCGGCATTTGTTCCTATTACAGTATGGTAGGATAGCCAGGAAGACCCAACTTCTTACCCCGAGACATAAAAAAGTCAGGTTGGAGTTTGCCAAAACTTACCTGAGAAAGCCTAAAATGTTCTGGAAGAATGTTCTTTGGTCAGATGAGACAAAAGTAGAGCTTTTTGGGCAAAGGCATCAACATAGAGTTTACAGGAGAAAAAAAGAGGTATTCAAAGAAAAGAACACGGTCCCTACAGTCAAACATGGCGGAGGTTCCCTGATGTTTTGGGGTTGCTTTGCTGCCTCTGGCACTGGACTGCTTGACCGTGTGCATGGCATTATGAAGTCTGAAGACTACCAACAAGTTTTGCAGCATAATGTAGGGCCCAGTGTGAGAAAGCTGGGTCTCCCTCAGAGGTCACGGGTCTTCAAGCAGGACAATGACCCAAAACACACTTCAAAAAGCACTAGAAAATGGTTTGACAGAAAGCACTGGAGACTTCTAAGGTGGCCAGCAATGAGCCCAGACCTGAATTCCATAGAACACCTGTGGAGAGATCTAAAAATGGCAGTTTGGAGAAGGCACCCTTCAAATATCATGGACCTGGAGCAGTTTGCCAAAGAAGAATGGTCTAAAATTCCAGCAGAGCATTGTAAGAAACTCATTGATGGTTACCGGAAGCGGTTAATCGCAGTTATTTTGGCTAAAGGTTGTGCAATCAAGTATTAGGCTGAGGGTGCCAATACTTTTGTCTGGCCCATGTTTGGAGTTTTGTGTGAAATGATCAATGTTTTGCTTTTTGCTTCATTCTCTTTTATGTTTTTTCATTGAAGACAAATTAAATGAAGATAATAATACCAAAGAATTTGTGATTGCAATCATTTTCAGGAAGAAACTGAGTATTATCTGACAGAATTGCAGGGGTGCCAATACTTTTGGCCACAGCTGTATTTATCCAGGGGCCATTCTAATTGCCATTATGGGGCAGACTATATACAGTGCCTTGAAAATGTATTAATTCTAAACCTTTCCACATTTTTTCACCGTACACCCTCAAACTGAAATGTATTTTATTAGGATTTTATGTGATATACCAACACTAAGTATTGCAAGTATTTTTGAAGTGTAAAGGAAATGATACATGTTTTTCTAAATATTTAAAAATATAAATATGAAAATTATGTGTATTTGTATTCAGTCCATCAGAGTCAATACTTTGTAGGGCCACCTTTCACTGCAATTAATGCTGCAAGTCTTTTGAGGTTTGTCTCTACAAATTTTGTACATCTCCAGAGGCTGAAATCTTTACCCTTTCTTAATAGCAAAATAGCTCTAGCTCAGTAGAATCAGATGCAGAGCATCTGTGAACAGCAATTTTGCAAGTCTTGTCACAGATTCTCAGTGGGATTTAGGTCTGGACTTTGACTGGTCCATTCAAACATTTGAATATGTCAACATCTAAAGAATTCCATTGTAGCTCTGGTGGAATATTTAGGGTTGTTGTCCTGCTAGAAGATGATCCTATGCCCCAGTTTCAAGTCATTTGCAGCCTCTAACAGGTTTTCCTCCAGGATTGCCCCATATTTAGTTCCATCCATCTTTCCATCAACTCTGATCAGCTGCTGAAGAAAAGCCTCCCCACATCATGATGCTGCCACCATGTTTGACAGTGGGTATGGCGTTTTCAGAGTGATGTGCAGTTTAGTGTTCTGCCACACATAGCACTTAATGTCATAGGTTTTACGTTGATCTCATCATACCAAAGCACTTTCTTCCACATACCAGATATATCCCTTACATGGCATCCTGTAAAGCAGGGGTCCCCAACCTGTAGCTTGGGAGCCACATGTGGCTCACAGGCCCATGATGTGTGGATCGCTGCTATCTTCCAGCTTGATACATTAGCATTAGGTCTAGCAATCCAGAACAGCAGGTCTCCAGAACTTTTGTGGGTAATATTTAGGGAAAATGTATATGTAGTGTATTTTTTAGATTTCATTCCAGTTAGGTAGATGAGATTTTAAAAATCTCTGCTTGTTCCAGAAATTTCTCATCCGGAAACTGCCATGCAATACAGAATATGAAATTTGCAAAATGTCAATTCTATGTGTTAAATCCTTTTGGCTTTTGCACACCCCTCCCCCCAATAGCTGGAGGGTACTTGTTTTTGTCTGTAATTATGCATGCTTATTAATAATTTATATAATTTTGTATATTTTGCTGGATTTGAGAAAGGTTGAACCTTATGCTAACTGAAAATGCAAAACAGCAACCTTCAGATGTCTCTTCATCAGCTAATAAACATCAATCCTAAAGCTTGCTTGTCTTACATCTTTCAGTTAGCACTAACAGGTGGAACTCAGTCTCAGCCGCAAGTTCAGTTCACGATTCCTTTTATGTATTGAAAGGATTGGAATCACACACCAGTGCCAAATGATTATGTTTATCACCTGTAAAAACTAAGAAATCCTGAAAACTGCACTGATTGCGCCTACGAACTGATTCCCCTCCCTGCACTAAAAGGTATCAACCACTGAGGATTCTCAGATTCTAATATATTTTTCGATCTACTCGCTAATACGTTATAAACATTTTTTACCTTATCAAAATGGATTTTTGTGTGGCTAGTTCCTGACTTTGTCAGAATAAGTGGTTTCTTTATGGAATTAATGTCAGTTGTCCTCCTTTTCAATGCATTTGGTAAATCTGCTAGAAAATCAATATCTTGCATGTAAAACACAAAGATCTGTAGTAGATTGGTCATGGTATTGCAGTGTTAACCACAGCAGGCTTGCTGAAATTCTAAAAAGACTTCAACAAACTGTGACGCAAACCCTTTTAAAGACGCTTTTTTGTGGCATCACTTTCATTCTTACAATCTTTTTCCATTTTCACTTTCTGTTAACCTTCATCCTAAACTCCGTTGGAATCATTTCACATGTAGGTTATAGAAATAGTAGATTGTCAGCTAAAGAGACTATGTCAGAACAAAATGACTGTTCAAACCAAGCACAGTCGCTTGCACCCATGGCATGGTAAAACAGTTCAGTGCACCTTCCAAACCACTTGTTCTACATCTGTCGGCGATAAATGATGACAGTTGGTGAGAAGGTGCACTGTTTGTTTGGTGACCAGAAAAATGCCAAAAGAAAATCCCATAGGTTAGGTTTAGGGGATGGGTGTTTGGGTTCGGAGTTGGGTACTAGGGTTGGGTGTTAGGGTTAGGTGTTAGAGATTGCCTGTGGGTATTTTTCAGGGAACCATTGTTTTGATTTATTTCTTGCTCCATTGGTTTTTATTATGTCTTTTGCTGATCTTGCTTTATGACATTCTTTGATATGTTCTTAATAAGGATATAATAACTAATGATCATTTCCTCAATTATTATTTTAACACACAATGTAGATCTAAAGCTCTGTTTGTGCCTTTTAAATGTTTTTAATGGGTCTTGTGGTAATAAACATTTGAAGACCCCTCTTTTGCACACTTGTTTTCTCTCTCTCTTTTTTTTTTTTATAAAAATCAATCAGAAGATCACACGTTCAAGTGCCCTAAGGGAACTAACAAATACAGTAAAAAGTGCAAAAAATATACGTAAAACTATGACAAAAAAATATATAAAAGTTCAAACCTTTCAAACCTAATTCCAAATAAAGAAATAAAAAAACAACACATATCTGGTAGCGGCATTTGAAAAAGTCTGAACTATCAATATATAAAATAAATTACAGTAATCTGATCAGTAAACTGAGTAATGAGGAAAAATTAAAAATTCCATAATTACATTTTTGTTCGCCACTGCAACATGAGATGCGATCAAAATATCATATCCATCAGTAAAAAAATGTCAGTATAGGGCACAAAAAACAAGCCCACATGCAGACCCATAGCCCAAAAATAGAAAATCTTATGGCTAGTGATGAGTGAGTACCATAATATTTGCACTCGCTATACTCGTAATGAGTAGTTTTTAATACTCGTGTACTCCAAATAGCGAGTGCAGTGTAAGTCAATGAGTGATAGGCTCGGCCAACACACATCCGGCTATAAAACAAGTCTTTACGGGAAAGGGTAGGAGGGTGGGCTTTTTCCCCCCAGAGAGACCCCAACATTCAATCTGCTCTCCCTGAGGTGCCAGCTCTCATTGTTTGCTGAAGTGAGGTTTCAATTTATGTCAGATCAATAATGATCGACAAATCAATCGTGAGCACCACCAATACTCACCGAGGAACGAGTACTGTGAATACAGTACTATCCGTGCGAGTAGCGAATAGTAATGAGTACACTTGCTCATCACTAGTTATGGCTTCTCGGAAAATGGTGATACAGTTAAGCTTTTTTTTTCACTAAACACTGTATTTTTTGTAGTATAAGATGCACTTCTTTTCCTCCCAAATTGGGGGGAGGGGTGGGATTGGGGCTGTGAATCTAAAAAAAAATCTTACCTGTAGGGGTTGCAGTGGTGGAGCGGGGGTGCCAAAGGCAGGCATCACGGGTCCACGGAGGATGGGGGCAGAGCAGCGAGACCAGAACTGCGGGGGGAATCGCGAAGACAATGTGTGGTGGGCTCCGCCATGTTCTGTGTGTCTGCATTCAGTCAGTCACAAGCTGTAATTGGTCGCAAGAGGTTAAGACTCAAGAAAAATGGCTGCGGATCTGCCCCACATCTCCAGTCCCACCACTCTGCCCCATCCTCTGTGGACCCATGATGCCTGCCTCCGGCACCACCGCAACCCCTCCTCGGTAAGCCATAGTGGGTCCAGGGTGATATATATATATGCACACCATGATGGGGGGCCATGTACCAAAGGATGGGAGACATATACACCAGGATTGGGGACCTTACATAACAAGATGGGGGAGCATATATACCAGAATGGGGGACATATACCCCAGAATTGGGGAGCATATATAATAGGATGGGGAACATATACTGTATACCAGGATGGAGGAACATACATAACAGAATGGGAGACATATATATCAGGATGGGGGACCTATATACCAGGGTGGGAGACCTATATACGAGGATGGGGGACACATTTACAAGGGTGGGGGGCTATATCCCAGTATGGGGGCTATATATACCAAGATGGAGGACATATTTACTCATTGTAAGACAGACACTGGCATTATAAGACGGGTCCCATTTAACACTAAAATTATTTTTTTTCTCTTTTCTGTCACTAAATTTGGGGGTGCATTTTAGAATTTGGTGCATCTTATAAAGGAAACAATGCTTTATACAATTTTTTTCACATCTTAAATAAAAAAAAAAACGACTGTACTTGTTTGATATCTCCATATTTGTACTGATGTAGAGAATCATATTGCCAGATCAATTTTACCATATAGTTAACAAGGTAAAGGAAACAATTGTGAAATTGCGCTTTTTTTTTTGCAATTTCAACACACTGGGATTTTTTCCCTACTTTCCAGTGCATCACATGATAAAATGAATGGTGCACTTCAAAAGTACCACTTGGCCCACAAAAAACAAGCCTTTATATGGCTACGTGGATGGGAAAATAAAAAATGTTATGAACCTTTGAAAATGGGAAGGAAAAAATGGGTAAAAAAACAAAAACGGAAAGTAGTCTGTTCACGAAGGGGGTTACTAAACTCTATGCATATTCACTTTCAACAAAATTAGCTACTGTTTTCAATGGGATTGTGTAATGCTATTGGGGTCCAATAGTGTTGTAGAACTTTTGGCCCTCCTGTTGTGGAGAGCACCATAATGGGTTACCATTGTTTCTATTTACACCATTGCTGGTAGTGAAACATTTAATATGTTACTAAGATTTCATCATGGAAGAAACATAATAATGTTTTTATACTGGCAACCACATTGAGCTACAATACCTCAAACAGCACATGCACACGAGTTGGGCTGTTTTTGAACTCTTTTTTTGCTTTAAAAATTGTATGATGAAAACATTTCAAAGTGCATTAACCTACCAAAATGACTGTTGATCCTTGACTACCGTATATATATATATATTTTTTTTTTTGAAACAATTGGTTTTTATTTGGATGTTCAAGTATGTACACATATCAACAAAGGCGTAACCGTACATCACAATATTTTCCATATAATAGAAGTTTACATTATAACATTATAAAAATAAACATTATAAAGTTTAAGAAGGTACAGAAAAGGGATTGTAGAGGGGAGGGAAGGAGGGTGAAGGGGTAGTTTCCACCATAATATGCATTTTTGGTCAGTTATCAAAGAAATACCTGAGATTATCATCAAATATATCAAATAAAATTTTGAGCGTATGTTTATTGTATCTATGATCATAGTTGTGGTCATTCAGTCGGTTATTTAACGGAGCAAGTTTATTTCTAAGTATGCTTCTTCATATAATGTGATGATGTCCAGGGGTCCCACCAGCACAATTTTTTAATTTTGGTTTTATGTTCATGAGAGAGGACTGTTTCATATTGCATGTGTAGATTTATGAGGGATATGAGTTCTTCCTTATGTGGGGTTGTTCTGCTTTTCCAGTGCTTAGCAATGCACATCCTGGAGGCGATCAATACATTGGTGATAATGGGTTTAAGCAGCGGTGGGAACTTTTCAATGTCAATACCCAGAAGGGCTAGGGGGGCGGTCAAAGTGATTGGCAAACCCGTGATCTGTTTTAGCATCCGCTCTGTCACTCTCCAGAAGTTTTTCACCTTCGGACAGTACCACCACATGTGCTCCGCATTGCCTTCTTGTGAGCAGCCTTTCCAACATTCCCCTGATTGTGCAGGCTGAAATTTACTCAGTTTCAATGGGGTTAGATACCAATTTAGTTGGAGCTTTTTTGCCTGCTCCATGTGATTGAGGCATGACGAATATTTTGAAGCATGTGTGGCTGCACTGTACCAAGACTCAGAAGTCGCCTCAAATGAGAGTCTACGTTCCCATATTTCCATATATGGTTGTTTGGTATCTCCAGTTGGGGATATTAAGGATTGATAAATGATGGAGATTCCGTGCTGATTAGATGTAGATTTAAAGTACCTCTGTAGTGCGAAGTCCGCCTGAGTAAAGTCAAGGAATGGAATTCTACTGGTGTTTATGAGATGTCTAATCTGTAAGTATTGGTAAAATAGGGAGTTGGGCAGAGTATATTTATTCGCTATGTCCTGAAAAGATTTAACCTCCCCCGTGTCTATAAGATCCTTCAAAGTTGTTACACCACCTTCCTTCCAGCGTGCAAGAGAGAGGTTAGGTATCATAGTCTCTATTGCAGTGAGAGAAATATATCTATATAAAAATTGGAGGTGGGTTTTGCTCAGATGATGCCATATTCTCATTAAGGCATTCATGGTAGCGAGATTCTCTTTTTTCTCCTGGTTATATAAGAGATCTGTTTCTAAGAGTAGTCTGAGGATTTGGCGGGAGTCATTTGGGTTTCTATTTGTAGCCAACCAATCAAGTCGGAATTCCCATTCCACCAAAACTGTGCCGGCTCCATAAGCGCCGCTCTGTGATATGTGAGGACGTCAGGGACCCCCAAGCCACCCCTGTTATATGGTAGGATCATGGTTTTGTGGGCCACGCGGTGAGGCTTCCCCGCCCATATGAACTTGCCGAGGATGTGTTGTAATCTGTTTAAACTTGTTCTTGGAAAGGATAATGGTAAACACCTAAATAAATATATCAATTTGGGGAGTATGAGCATCTTTATTAGTTGGATTCTGGCAATCCAGGAGAGACACATGGGGGCCATTTTGTCTAATTCATTGCCCATATCTTTTGATATTAAGTCCACGTTAGTTTTTACAATGTTTTTCATAGAGGTTATGTATATTCCCAAATATTTGAAGCCCTCACCTGCCCATGTGAATGAAAATTGACGTCTTATATCCTCACCCATTTGCGTGGACACGTTTATTGGGTATATGATGGACTTAGAAATATTTAAACGGTAATAAGATATTTCAGAGAAGTCCCTCAAGATAGACATAATTTCTTGCAGAGACGGCAGTACATTTGAGCAAGTCAGAATGACGTCGTCGGCATAAAGCCCTATTTTGTGTACTGTATCGCCAATTCTGATTCCTTCAATCCCGGTGTTTCGCCTGATTCGCTCCGCCAAGGGTTCCATTACCAGCGCAAATATTAGGGGAGAGAGAGGACACCCCTGGCGTGTGCCATTGGAGATGTCCAAGGGATCTGATACAAAGCCAGAGGCACAGACGGAAGCATTAGGGGAAGAGTATAACGCCATTATAGCCAACTGTATCGGGCCGATAATACCAAATTTGTTTAGTACAGCTTCAACATACCCCCAGTGTACTCTGTCAAAAGCTTTTTCTGCATCTAAGGACAGTAGCACACCGGGGGAGTCGGATCTTTCCATTAATTCAAGAATATTTATAAGGCGTCTGGTTCCGTCTCGTGCCTGTCGACCCGGCACAAATCCGACCTGGTCTGGGTTTATCAGGGATGGTAAAACTTCCATCAGTCTGGTAGCCCACACCTTCGCGTATAACTTGGTGTCACAGTTGAGCAGAGCGATCGGGCGAAAGTTACCTGGTTCTGTGGGTGTTTTCCCTGGTTTAGGAAGGGTAGTTATTATAGCCTCCAAGCCCTCACGTTTAATCTCCCCCCTGGATCGCCAGTGCAAACAACCTTAACAAGTAAGGGGACAGAATCTGGGAAAATTGTGTATAATATATGAAGGAGAAACCATCCGGCCCAGGTGCAGTTCCCCCCTTAGTGGAGTTGATTGCTCGTTTGAGCTCCAGTTCTGTGATCGGGGCATTTAAATTGTTCAGTTGGTCGGCTGTTAGTTTTGGGAGGTTAAGTTTATCTAAAAAATTTTTAATCAGGGTTTCGTTAGGTTGTGGGATGTTCTTATCGTGTTTTAAGTTATATAGAGATTCATAATATGTTCGAAATTGATTTGCAATAGCTATGGGGTTACAAATTCGTTTTCCTGCCGGTGATATGAGGTAGGGTATACGGAACCGTGCGGCTCTCCTTTTTACCCGTCTGGCCAAAAGTGAGCCCGCTCTGTCCCCCATCCCGTAATATTTTGCTTTTAATTTTTTAAGATCTTTTTCTGCTTTTTGTAACAAAAGGGAGCGCAGGTGGTTCCTGGTTTCTAATAGAGTCTTTAGGATTTGCGGGCATGGGGTCTCTTTGTGTTGTTTTTCAAGTTGCATAATGGTATGTAGAGTGTTTGTCATATCCGCCATGTACTTCTTTTTCATGAAAGCAGCTATTTTGATGAGTAATCCTCTAATTACCGCTTTATGGGATAGCCATAAAACTTCATCTTGTACTTCCCCATTATCATTGATTGAGAAGTACTCTTTGATTTGATTTGTTACGTCTGCTATCACCTCTGGGTTGGTTAGCAGGTATGCATTCAATCTCCACATACCGTATATACTCGTGTATAAGCCGAGTTTTTCAGCCCAAAATTTGGGCTGAAAAGTCTACCCCTCGGCTTATACACGGGTCATATACGGTACATGTAGGTGGGGGCTGTGTCCCGGGGCTGTGGAGGCTGCAGGAGGCGGGGGGAGGCTGCTGTATGAGCGGCCCCGTCACGTGGGGCCGCTCATTAAATATGCACTGCTTCCCCCTGTCAATCAGCGCAGGGGGAAGCAGTGCATATAGCCCCCAAATGCTGGCACTGTCCCCCCTTGTAAGGGCCCCCCCCCCCAGGGCGCTTATATTACCATTCCGGTCTTCTGATCCGCGCCGCTCCTCGGTGCTCCTCGCTGCTCCGTCCGTCCGTCCTCCTACATCTGGGATCTCCGGCCGTCGCAGGCATATGACGTCATCGCGCGACGGCTGGGGATCCCGGATGTAGGAGGACGGACGGAGCAGCGAGGAGCACCGAGGAGCGGCACGGATCAGAAGACCAGAATGGTAAGAGAAGCGGGGGGGGGCCCTTGCCAGCGAGTGCCAGCATTTGGGGGCTGCGGATACCCCCTGGGGGCTGCTGGGTACCCCCAGGGGGCTGATGGGGACCCCCAGGGGGCTGCTGTATAAACCCCCTGGGGGCTGCTGGGTACCCCAGGGGGCTGCTGTATAAACCCCCTGAGGGCTGCTGGGTACCCCCAGGGGGCTGCTGTATAAACCCCCTGGGGGCTGCTGGGTACCCCCAGGGGGCTGCTGTATAAACCCCCTGGGGGCTGCTGGGGACCCCCAGGGGGCTGCTGTATAAACCCCCTGGGGGCTGCTGGGTACCCCCAGGGGGCTGCTGTATAAACCCCCTGGGGGCTGCTGGGGACCCCCAGGGGGCTGCTGTATAAACCCCCTGGGGGCTGCTGGGGACCCCCAGGGGGCTGCTGTATAAACCCCCTGGGGGCTGTTGGGTACCCCCAGGGGGCTGCTGTATAAACCCCCTGGGGGCTGCTGGGTACCCCCAGGGGGCTGCTGTATAAACCCCCTGGGGGCTGCTGGGTACCCCCAGGGGGCTGCTGGGTACCCCCTGGGGGCTGCTATATGTACCCCTGGGGGCCTGCTGTATACCACTAGGGCTGCTGTATACTACCACTGGGGCTGCAATACCACTGGGGCTGCTGTATATAGGGGCTGCTGTATACACCACTGGGGCTGCAATACCACTGGGGCTGCTGTATATAGGGGCTGCAATACCACTGGGGCTGCTGTATATAGGGGCTGCTGTATACACCACTGGGGCTGCTGTATATAGGGGCTGCAATACCACTGGGGCTGCAATACCACTGGGGCTGCTGTATATAGGGGCTGCTGTATACACCACTGGGGCTGCTGTATATAGGGGCTGCAATACCACTGGGGCTGCTGTATACACCACTGGGGCTGCTGTATATAGGGGCTGCAATACCACTGGGGGCTGCTGTATATACCACTGGGAGCTGCTGCATATACCACTGTGGCTGCTGTATATACCACTGGGAGCTGCTGTATATACCACTGGGGGCTGCTGTATATCATACTGCTGGGGCCTGTATACCACTGCTGGGGGCTGTAAACCTGTGCTGGGGTCCACCCTCGGCTTATACGCGAGTCAATAGATTTTCCCAGGTTTTGGGGGCAAAAGTAGGGGGTCGGCTTATACACGGGTCGGCTTATACACGAGTATATACGGTATGTGGGGGTCTGATGGCCGAGGGGTCAGAAATCTTTAGTGAAACTGGTGCGTGGTCAGACCAAGTTATGTTACCTATGTCCGCCTGTAGACATTTGTGTAACAGTGCATCGTCTACTAATATGACATCTATACGACTGTATGTGTGATATCTGTTTGAATAGAACGTATAATCACGTTCTTCGCTGTGCTGGTATCTCCACACGTCATGTAGGCCATTCTCAGAAGTTAATGGGCCCATTTCACCGCGTGTATGAGATGGTCCAGAACAGTCCATTCTTTTATACATTGGGACGTTAAAGTCGCCACAGAAAACTCTGTGTCCCCATCTATGGAGTTGTACTTTGTCCAGAAGGGACCGTAGAAACCCAATTTGGCCGGCATTAGGGGCATATACCGAAACCAGAGTGTAACGACAATTGTTAATTGTACATAATAGAATTAAATAACGACCGTCTGGGTCCGGTACAACCAGTTCTAGAGTAAATATCACAGAATTTTTTATGAAGATTCCCACACCCGCCTTTTTTTTGGGATTGTTGGCGAAAAATTGGTGGGGGTATATATGTGAGTGCATTCTGCTGTTATCTTCGGCCAGTAGGTGTGTTTCCTGTACAAATATGACATCACTGTTAGACTTGCGCAGGTGTCGCCATGTTATGGATCTTTTTGCAGGGGAGTTTAACCCATTGACATTAATGGATAACAGAGAAATACTCATGGTAAGGTAATAAACACAATATACTTATAATTTAACATCATATCCTGACCCAGTAGATTGTGGGGATAATCACAAGTCCCTTGTCTACCGTGGACAGTGGTGGAAAAGCATTGGAGGAGAAAAAAGGGAAGGCTGGGGGGAGAAAAATCAGGAACAGTTTCCACCACCATAGAGGACCAACTCTTCTTCCTCCGGTGAGTGGAATTAAGTAAATTGTAAAAATAACAGAAAGTCAACAAAACCTGCAAAAACGGAGAAATCATCCTCGTCTTTGGTAGATTGTCCAGCAAGTGAAGAAAACACACTCTATGGGGAATATCCAGGAGTTCAGATGTATTCCCTGGATGTATCAGAGTTTAAGTTCTGGCCAGATCCGGAAGTTGGAGGAGCCAAAAGGATCAGGGAAGGCAGAGAAAAAGAAAAATGAGCCATTCACAGGCTCTAATATATGCTCTCAGACCGTGGACCATTCTGGGTCAACGTGTTTCTTGTGGGCTTCTGGTGGAGGAGTGTGTCCCCCGGTCTTCGTTGGAGATCCGAGACCCCACTGGATTAGTAGCTTGGCTGCCTGAGCTGGGAGGAAACACACATGTGTGGTGTCGTTTTTGCGCACCAGAAGCTTGGTTGGAAAGCCCCACATGTATGGTATGTTTTGTTTCCTGAGGACAGAGGTTTACGGTTGGAAAGCCCTCCGTAGTGCTAGTGTACCTGGAGATAGGTCAGAGAACACCGTTAGTGAGGAGAACCTCTCTGGCAGGGCTGGTTTGCCTCTCAAACAGTATAGGAAGTCCTCTTTGAGTTCATAAAAATGAATCCGTGCAATGGTGTCTCTAGGCAGTGAGGGGTTAATATGAGATGGCTTAGGCACTCTATGAATTCTATCAATTATGATGTCTTTCTTTTGCACCTCAGGCATGGCCGCCATAATGTACTCCTGCAGCAATGGGCGGAGGTCGTTTGGTTGCACACTCTCAGGGATTCCTCTTATGCGCACATTTTTTCGCCTATGGCGGTCTTCAAGGTCCAACTGTTTTGTCTGAACCTTATGCATGTCAGCTTTTAATATTTCGTGCGCGTCCAACAAGTCATTATGCGAGTTCACAAGTTCCACCATCTTCCTCTCCAGCCTGTCAGTCCTACCCCCCACCTCAGCCAGCTCCCTTCTTGTTTCTGCCATCATACCTTTCATGTCCTGCTGCAGTGAGGTCCGGAGGGATGCGAGCATGGAGGACAGCATCGCTTTCATGCTGCTCTGTGTGACTGGTAATTCCTCCTGGTCTCCGCCGGCTGATACTGCTGAGGCCACAGAGCTCCGTCTGGAGGAGGAGCGGGCCGCACGTGGTGAAGTCGGCGCCATCTTAGGAGCGCTGTCTGCAGGCTTGGAGCTCGGGAAATAGTCAGTAACGCGCTGTAAAGAGTCGCGCTTCTCGCTCCTGGTTTTGCCCATAGAAGCCCACGGTTCTCCCGTGTGTGTAGGTGCCGTTTCCGGCGGCGGTCCCGGTACTGGAGCGCTGTTTGTGCCGCGTTTGTGCCTGTGTGAGCGGGAGCTCCCGGATCAAGCGGCCATTCCTGTGTAGCGTTAAGCCACGCCCCCCCCGTATATATTTTTGATGCCTCTGATAATAATTTTTGCAAAAGATGTATTTTCATACTTCAAGCATATATGCAGTTTTAGGCAATGTTGTTTCTTTTGTAGAAGGTTGTTTTGATCCTCCCTATGCAGCAAAGGAAATACAAAGAATACTGGTTATTCTACATGAGAGACGGTACATCAAATACACAGTTAAATGTCGAGGCCATTGTATGCAGAATTATTAGGAACGTGCCAGACTTCATGTCCTAGGCTGTTCCTCACTTCTTGCCTTTAGGGCTTTGAGATCGTATGTCTTTGAATTGTCATCTATTTTATCCCCAAGCCTTATATGTCCACTGATGGCTAGACAAACCAGTCTACATTAAAAATGGTATAAATACTAGGAGGCTCATTTAGATAGGCCGATAATCAAAGGAATGCTCATTTCCCAATTTACAGCTTGTCTAAACAGGCCAGCAATCACCCGATAAACAAGCAAGGTGCAGGTTCGTTGGGCGAGATGATATTTAAAGTGTAAACGTTATTTCAGTGAAGAAAAAAAAACAATACTACACTGGTTGTTAATGATGGATCACATAGCAGCTAAGAGATGCTTTATTGTGCCATATGACTTATTTTCTCACATTTTTCTGTACTCTTTTAAATACTGCTTTTTATGGCTGTGTGGGCGTGGCATCTGATAAAGAGCAGTGCAATGTGATAGCAGAGAAAGGACAAGACATCCTGAGCTATGTGGGGAGTCTGCAGAGAAAAAGTTAACAGAGATTGTGACTGAGCTGTGTTCAACCAGATGACAGATCTTTCCTTGGCACAAGCTTCTGAGGAGTTTGCACTGATCCTGACCGTCTGACATTGCTTAGCAACTGTGCTGTAATCTGAGCTAATCTGATACATTGTTTCCTGATGAGCTGCAGTCAGAAGTGTAGGTAATGCCCCCTTTACCTCATATGGTTACATGCCCATATTCACTGTGAAGATGAATCTGACTGATAAATATGTGTCTGCTTCACACGCAGTGTAGTGGGGGCACGTTATGGAAGGTGAATGAATGGTTTCAACCAGAATTTTCTAATGAATTATGAATGAAAGTTTATTATAATCACTTGCTCAACATTATTGTTATATAAAAATTTAAATGGTTTAAGTGTATTTTTAAAAAATCATTATTCTCAGCAGCACTTTACTTTGTAATCATACTAACGATTGGTCTGTACACATATGCAAGCATTCTTACACTTTTTTCATTCCTGGTTCAATTGATATGCCTCTCGTTCTAACAAGAATTGAGTATAAATGTTGCCATGCTCACCAGTATCATCCAGGGTCCTGTTGACTTTGCATCTTGCCTTTATCCAAAATGGTGTCTTCTACCTCGTCCCTGTCCATGTGTTCCTGCTTTCCTGCCTATATAAGCTCTGGTTCATCTTCCTGTCCTTTCTGGAGTAATTTGCTTGGATCTTTTTCTCCTCTGTGTATCTCAAGTTTGTGCTCTTTCACCAGCTACTCCAGTTGAGCTCTTCCAGCTGCTCTGCAGTCTGAAGTCCAGCTAATCTCCATCTGCATCCTGTTGGCATTGCAGGCATCAAATTGTTCTGTCTTGAGTTTGTTCCTGTTTCTGGTTCTGCCAGCCTTGCTTCACTTAAGGCTTGTTTGTTCTAAGGTTCTGCTGTGGCCATTCAGTTACGTTTATGTAAGGGCTGAAATCTGGACTGTTCGGGACTTGCAATTTGTTGCTCTGCACTGCATCCAGTTCTGGACTGTTTTCTCAAAGACTACACAGTTTCCGAGTCTTCCTGAATTTGAACTGTTACTTATAGACTATGTAAAAAGACCAGATGTCAGTCCAAGTAGAAAAAAGAGCCTTTATTCCTATGCATTTCGTGTGGCACCCCACACTTCCTCAGGGAGAAGCTACGCGTTTCGTGTGGCACCCCACACTTCCTCAGGGAAGTGTGGGGTGCCACACGAAACGTGTAGGAATAAAGGCTCTTTCTTCTACTTGGACTGACATCTGGTCTTGATTGGCGGCGCGATTACTCCATCCATCTCTATAACCTATTTTTACGTGACCCACGGGTGGTTCGCTGCAGCCAAGGCATGTGTAGTGGTTGCGTCACACACAACCACACAAGGTGAGCTCACTTGCTAATACTTCTACGTCTTTGTTTAATCGGTTAAGACCCTATGTGCGCTGTCTCTTTCCTCTAGTTTTTCCACGGTTCCTACTTGTAGACTATTTCATTATTGGCCACCACCAGTGTGAACTGTTACTTATTGGCCACTACCAGTGTAATATTTAATTTGAGACTTTCCTGCCTGGCTTCACTATTTGAACTACCATTGTACTGTTTAATAACTCTGCGCCTGTTTGATGCACATATGCTTAAATATAGACTCACACTTTAATACCTTGTCTCTGTCATGCCTTTGCTCCCACACTATTAGATTCATGTGTTATCCGCAATAGTTAGTACAGGATACTCAAGCCATTAAACAATCTGCTGAGGCAATGGCTATTGAGACTCAGTTAGAGCAACTGTTTGCCTTCATAAGTTCTCTGCAAGAGGATGTGGAGGCTCTGCAAAACAACCAGAGGCATAGATCATAATGGGCAGGTGTACGGACAGACACTGCAGGACCTGAGTATGCGAATGGCATCTCAGGAAAACAAACTTGGAGGCATGGAATCTCAGTATTGATAAGCCCTTCAGGAGTTAAATATGCAAGTGGTGACAAAGGTGGCATTATGTAGTGGGCAACCGCTGCCAGCTAGCCTACCTAACTTGACACCATTCAGATATAACGGCGACCATGACAAATTTTGCAGATTTTTAAACTAATGTATTTTATATTTTGATTGTGATCCTTGCTTAATTGATTTGGATAATTTTATGGCCGCTATGTATTAATTTTTGATGACCCTATCCACTGAGCCTCTTCTGAGGCTGCCCTATTATCATTGTGACAAGGTAAACATTTTGTTATTGAATATGCCACAGAATTTCGAAGGCTATCAGTTGGTACTAATTGGGACTGTGACGCTCAATTGCCTATTTTTAGGAGAGGTTTGTCTAGTACAATCAAACATGAGCTATTGTTACGTGTGGCTTGCTTACGCTTCCACACTGTGAGGCCAACAGCGGTGTGGGGCATGTGTCCCAGGTGGTAACAGTATCTGGACCCACTGGACCACAGGGGATCCAGGCCTACCCAGATTAGGGGAGGGCAGCAACCGGAGTCTGTGGCAGCTAAGCAAATGGGCAAGGTGACACAATGCAGGACTAGACGACACAGCACAACTTCAGGTAAAAGGAACATAGAGTTTACTAAACATAAAGTCACAGTAAAGAATACAAGACATTATGCCAGGCTCCAGATATTGCACATCAGGCATGGGGAACATCTCAGGTTGGCAGAGGTCAGGCAATGGCATGGCAGGAGGTCATCACGGGTTGACACAGTTTAGTGACATCTGGCACGGGCATATGTATTCCCCCCAGGGAATAGGAACTCAGATGTCTGGGCCCTCAGCTTCGGTGGGGGATCTCACTGGTGGCCTGCCCAGACCCATGGCCCCGAGGGGGAGACAGCCTCCAATTAAGGGGTTGAAGTCTTTATCTTGTGATGCCACCTGTAGTGCCTGGTGACTAGACACCAGCGCCACCACAGTCCTCCAGAGAGTGGTGGTATTGCGGCTAGGGTGGAGCAGCTCAGTACAGGTAGAGCTAATTCTCCGTGTTGATTGTGAGGGATGGAGCTGGGGTTTGGCCAGGTTGTGGGTTAACGGGATAGTCTCTGCGGGTAGCGGAGACAATGGGTGAAGAACGCACACACACACACTGTTGAATGTCTCTTTATCTTTTACTGGTGGTATATCAGGTAAAAGTCCGGAACACTGTGGAGTGACCAGGAAACACAGTTGAATCTCCACAGCAAGTGGGTGTAAGGCCTCCGTGTTCTCTTTTCCCCATGTTGAAGCCCCTGCCCCATGTAGAACTTGGCTGGCCTCCACTACTCTCCCTCTCTCCACCTGCGCTATCGACGGGCAACCTCTGGTGACTACCGCCGCTTCTCTTTCCACGGTGTCTGGCTTCCTGAATGGTGACTAGCAGGTGACCGGGTGACTGAAGTCTCTGCGGTTTGCCGGGTCTCTGGTGGGCGTGTAGTTCTCCTGCAGACGCGGACCACTGTGTAAGGTGTGCTGTTCGGGCGAACTTATTCTGGCTCCTCGGTCCCCACTTTTCCTCCTCTTTCCTCTCCTTGCCTTCTGTATCCACTCTTGGCTTGGCAGGAGTCCTCGGAGGCTGTTTAGGGTCACCGGTTCGGGCCTAACACGGCACCGATCACCAGGACGTATTCACAGCTCTCCTAGCATCTGGACACTCTGACTAACTCCTCCCCAGCATCAGTATTTATAGAGGATCTTGCCCAAGGGCAGCACATTGGGCTTCCCCTACTGTGCTGGGGTGGAAGGTGTTGATTGTACTAGTGTACCTGCTGTGGATTTCCATCTGTGTTCTAGCAAGGCCTGTGGGTACCTGTGGTTGCAGGGTGCCTCCTTCCCCCGTAAGTAAGATCAGTACTCCTGGACTGAGAACATTTTTGTTTTAAACATGAGAAATAACATTTTCAACAGTAATAACAGGTAACATATGTACAGAGTCTCAAAAATTAAAAAATTTACAAAAACCACTAAAAAAATGGCGTAAACAGGTGAAGTCCATACGGTGCTAGTCCATCCACCGCGGGCTTAAAAAGAAGTTAGTTGTCACAACCAGTCCTGTGACTATGGTCCTTTTAAGGGGAAAAGTTCCAGGGAAAGATGTTTGTTCAAAGAGTCTATACAGTAAAGTCTCTGTACGCTCCAGGTAAAAAGGGGTAAAGTTTTTCAAAAGTTCAATAAGTCCTTACAGGTATAGTCTCTGAAGGCCTCAAAGTTCAAAATACACAACAACATTTAATACGGGCGCTTTGGCGTAAGAGTCCTAGGTACTAAAGGGGCCTTTACCGGTCATAAGTGCTGTAGACCTCCTGGCCCTGGGGTCATCTTTTGGCCAAGATTTTGCTCTCCCTAGACAGATCCTTACGCCAACTCCACTCACCCCTCTTTTGGTGTTGTGTACCTGGTGTGAGCTGTTTTTGGCCTACTCTTCACCCTTCTGTACACTACAATATACATTGGCTCACATTTTACAAAAGTTGCTACTATTTACATATTGCTTTCATTTTACTTCTTATGACATCTCTATTGTGCCCACTCTCCATACCTGGATGGTGGTTGCCCTTGTGTGCTACGACTAGATCTGCGCACTACAGGTGTGGGTATCTCAGGTAACGTGTCTAAGAAAGAGTGTGATGGGGGCAAATCAGGTAAACATCTGCATGACCTTAGTCTTACTGCAGAACTAGTAGGTATACCGATTGCAGGATCCTCTGATTCTCAAGCAGAGAACACAGACACCACAGGTCAAGGAACACCGACAGGGCAGTTTAGGACATCGGCCGGTAAAATCAAGGAAACTAAGGCAGAGCAGCACCAGAATACAAGGCTGGAGACTCCCCAGGAACACAGAGGCGGAGCCCGTCCAGGAACACGAGCAGGACTGACTCTACAACATGGGCTGGATGACCAGGAACTCGGACTTGACACAGGCTGGACATCTAGGACACAGGCAGGATATCTGGACACCGGACATTGAACACAGCTTCAGGCAGAAGACATCAGAACACGGACAGGACATCTGAACACCGGACATCGGTCATCAGGCACCGGACTTCAGACACGGCTCCAGGCACCAGGCAGCAGTCATTAGGCTCCGGACATCGGACACTGGCTGGATGGTGCAAGCACCACAGGAGCGGACTGGAGCTGTATGACATGGGACTACAGGAGTGGATCAGAGCTAATTAGCAGAACAGTGCAAGCAGAACATGCATGGACCGGAGCTGAGTGACAAAAGCACTGCAGGAGCGGACCGCAGCTGGGCAGTGCTAAAACAACACAGTAGTATGAGCACAGGGTAGTACACACTCAGCATGAATGCCAAACTCCAACTTCAAAAGATGAACAAAGGTTTTTTCACAAGACACATGTGGTGCCCCTATGGGAAGGCGCCACAGGGAGGTACTGCACCCCAAACAGAAGGTGTAGTGCTTCCGTGGCCATGGATACGGGGTTTCATGCAGAGTCTGTCCTAAGCACCCATACACTAGCCCACCTTAGCATAGGGACCATATATTCAGTAGATCCAGGGGTGGGGCCTAGAGTAGAGCGGGAGACTTGAGTGACAGTTGAGTTAGTTCTAGTCAGACAGTGCTGGGAAGGCAGCCAGAGAGGACATACCTGACAGCGTTCTTGACAGGAGGGCACCTCCTTGGAGAGAGGTGACCCAGAATTGGAGGGGACAATCCAGGACCAGTTGGAGCCGGCTGGGGAGTCCGGGGTCAACACCGACATACCGGAGCCGAGGCAGTCAGACGTCTATCCCTGACTGTTTCCCCTCAAGTTGTGGGACCGACAGAAGGGAGCCATAGTGCCACAGACTGTACCTCTTCCTCAGTTCCAAAAAGGTCAAGGACACATTAAGGAATGGACTGAATGCCGGTGGCGGGAGGATTTGCCCGTTGTTGCTCCCGTCTATACCGGTAAGGAACCGACTCTATCTAATACTAACAGACCAGGGGACTGGCAAAGGAGCTCTTCAGAGTGGTGAATGAGAGTAAAGAGGAACGCAGACCCCAAAAGTTGTGAGAAGGAACCACCGACAGACTCTGCTAAGTTACCTCAAAATCTGTGGCTACGTCCCCGTAAAACCGGACTGCACCATGTACCTGTTTTCATCTGGAGACAGTAAAGAACTTCTTGAGCTGATCTGGTGTCTGTCCTCATTTGCTCTGCTGCCCGGAGAGTTCCTACAGCATCAAAAATGTGAGGAGTACAACTCCCCTCATCCAACCCCGCTGCCCTGAGGTAAAGCTCCACCTGTGGAGAGTTGTACTACTCTGAGCTGCACCTCCATCACCTCAGCTGCTGGCCACAGCGCTGGTATCCACGTTACCAGGTACCACAGGTGAGTTACGTTACCGTTTCCCCCTCCACCCATCATCCATCCCCCACCATCCCTGCCACTGAGGGTTCAGGACATGGAACCGGGAACCGACCAGCCGTGATCCCCCATCAAAGTGACCATCTGTCCCAGTATCCAAGTACCCCACCTACCCTGTTGACCGACTCACACTGGATACATGAAACTCAATCTTTAGATTCAGGGTACAATGCACAGAAGGATTTCAGGAATATCAGACAGCAGGATTCTACATTTAAGGGAAGGACACTGGTACCAGGGTAGACACAGACAGGATGAGTCCAGGGACAAACCAGAGTGACATCAGCTATCACAGGACTGATTGCAGGCAGAACGGGAGCTGGAATTACAGGCAGACCAGGAGCAGCAAGCTGGACCAACACTTATGGTTAGATTCATAAACCTAATGCAAAGCTCTGGCGATGCCCAACAGGGAAGGGTAACTTTCAATAGAAGCTGCCCCTAATAAAAGCGGGAAAGGTGTGTCCACGTGCACCCTAGGCATAGACAGGAACCCAGCATAGCCAGCACAGGACCTGAGGCCTAGGGCACCTGGCAGTGGCTGCAAGCCTGGACACATATAGAAAGTCATGCACCAGCAGCAGAGGACCTCACAACCTGCGGATAGCTTCCACAGCAACACAGCAAGGGACTGCACATGCGGATGGTTATGAAGCTCAGCAAAGACTTTACAACACACATATGGATACGCACTGAAGCAGGGAACTGAGCAGCATCCTTACAGGTAACAGACAACAGTGTCCCAGCTGGTTAGGGGGAAGGAGCATAGGGTAAGAGCACACACATGCACACTAACATCAGGAAAACAAAGGACAAACAGACATTTGATGTTACACATATGCAGGTCTACTCCTTGCAGAAACGTGAGAGCAATGAGCACCAGAAGCACCCGTTTCTGTCAGAGTATGCTTTTACTGCGGCCAATTTGACCACTTCCTAATCAACTGTCCAAGCGGCCTCACAAGGTTAAAGCAGCGGAAGGGGAGAGTGACAATTATAATGATGAGTCTGATGTCTCTGAAATAAGTTTTTCATTCCCTCCCTATGATGGCACCTTCTAGGGAGCAAAAGGGAAAGAACTCTTACTATTCACTCTCTATTAACATCTTGTGTTCTGGACAGTGGATCTCTAGTGCTGCTATGATAGACTCTGGCGCAGGGGGTAATTTTATGGATCTTTCCTTTCCTAAAGAGCATGGCATAGATATATGTGGCGCCCCTGCAACCAGGAGGCTACAAGAGGGAACTGCAGCCAGGAGGTGGAGACAGGTTCTACACGAACACCTTCAGCACACACACCCACGGACACAAGACCCAACCCGGAGCCCGGGACTCTAGGCGGGCAAGGGGTGGTAGGGCCAGACACAGTGGATGGGGACATAGGTCAGGTGATGGATCGGATACAAAAGGGGAACACTAGGAGGAGTTAGTCAGTAGGCCATAGTGATCTGAGAAGTAAACACCGAGTCACTGGAGCTGTTTCCCACGACGCGAAACCCAAAGGTCCTGCCACGGAAGAAGAAGGAGAAGGAGTGAAGAACCCGGACTTCTTCTGCAAGCAACTGTGTGAATGTGATGTATCCCTTATTGACCCCATCCCAAACCTGAATGAGTGAATAGCCTTTCCCCTATTTGTCCTTTGTGTGTTTTATTGAAAAGACAATCAATGCCATGAACAGTGAATGGTATGAACATTTGATGTAAATAGATGAGTGCCTTGAGTGTTCCCCATTGGTTTTATGACCAGGTAGCACTGAGAAAATTTTGCACTTTTGAACGAAGGCTGCTAAGTGTGCTTTTGAAGAGTTTTGAAGCACTATTGCCTATTTATGGGAGTTTTTATACTTTTAAGAAAGTAACGTGACTCTATATGTGAACGTTTTAGAGTTTTGTTTTTAGCACTTAACCCAATGTGCTTAGAGAGCCGGTATGTCACAGGACTCTTGAGACTGTAACAATGAACTGAGTAACCCGTGTCACATAAAGGTTAAAAGAAAGTGTGGTGTGAGATGTCGGCACGGAGAGTAACAACTTTTCCACAAGTTGGTGGCCCGTGGGCCTGGAGGCCTCAGCACTTGCAGCCATGGACAGGATGAACACTGTGTTTTACAATGAATATAGTTAACTTAAATTAATGCAACGTTTAATAATTGTGCCTCCGTAAGCGGATGAAGAAATGCTGATTAATGTTGTGGGTTAATAAAATAAAATGTTTTCAGGGGGATCCATGCTGGTCGGCGTGGGGACACGCCGGTTTAACTGTGCGGGAATGTGGCGCCCCTGCGACAAGGAAGCAGCAAGAGGGAACTGCAGCCAGGAGGTGGAGACAGGTTCTACGTGAACACCTTCAGCACACACACCCACGGACACAAGACCCAACCCGGAGCCCAGGACTCTAGGCAGGCAAGGGGTGGTAGGGCCAGACACAGTGGGTGGGGATGTAGGTCAGGTGACGGACCGGGTACAAATGGGGAACACTAGGAGTTAGTCAGTAGGCCATAGTGAGCTGAGAAGTAAAGACCAAGTAGGCCAGTGGGTGCCGAACAGCAAAGACAAGAAAAGAGAGACACTTCCCTGAAGGTCTTGGGCTCCCTGGAGGCGCAGAATCCTGCGAGACACAGTTCCCTGGAGAGAAAGCCCGCTCCATAGCCCAGGAGTAAAGGGAAGGGGAACGACTGAGACCGGATCAGTGCTATCGAATCCGAGAAGGACAGTAGCAGTGACAGAGGCTGACTGAGGAAAGGAGTCTCCTGGAGTACCCCAGAATCACACAGGTAGGACAGAGCCCGGTGATCCCTTGCAAGATAGGGACGCCCATGGCTAGGCTGGGACCAGAGAGTCGGCTCTGGGTGACCGTAGCTACACGCTGGTACACAGACATAACGATGGGGGTTCAGATTCCAAGTCTGTACTCCCACAACACAGTGCAGGAGGTACAGCAACATTTAGGACCCGAGCTTGCCATCCCACACACAGGGGGAAGCCACACAAGGGACAGAGTTGCCACCAGATAGCACACTGGGGAAGAGACTAGTAGAGAAAGCCTGAAAGGAACTGAGAAAGTGAAGGGTCTCAGAAGGGAAATCTGGCTGTAGAGGTTCAGTGAAAGTCCAGAGTTATTGGTGTAAAAGAACTGCACTGTAAACTGTTTGAACTGTGGAACAATTAGTAAAACCCGGTGAACCCTGCCAGATCCTCCCCTGTGTGATTTACTGCAAGTTGAACTATATTTCATCCTTAAACCTTGTCAGGAGCTGCTCAACCTGCAACGGGCTTATCCATCCAGCTGCAGCACCGTCCATCCTCCTGGCAGAAGTAAGCAGCAGCGGTGGTTCCCCAATTTACCACAACCCGTGGGTGGTGTCACGACAATCCCTGTAAATATTCCCCTTTACTTGTGGGCTTGGGACACGGTCTGGACCAAGACCGCCGTGATACTCCACCGTGATACCCCGGTCCGGTACCGAGTACCTCGTCCCAGTGGGCTCCACTTATACAGCAGAGGGCCTCTCCAATTGTGGCACCCCAGAGATATCATCAATGCTCCTCAAAAGATTGCTCGTTTCTACCAGAGATACCCTGAGAAACCAGAGCTGGGATCATCCTGAGGTCGCATCTAAGGTGGGAGTAATGTCAGGATTCCAGCTCATTTGATTACCTATTGTGTCTCTTCAGCCTTATCCAAAATGGCATCTGCTACCTTGTTCCTGCCCATGTGTTCCTGCTTTCCTGCATATATAAGCTCCAGTCCATCTTCCAGTCCTTTCTTGAGTATTTTGCTTGGCTCTCTTGCTCCTCTGTGCATCTCAAGATTGTGCACCTTCACCAGCTACTCCAGTTCGGCTCTTCCAACTACTCTGCAGTCTGAAGTCCAGCTAATCTCCACATGCTTTTGTGGCACCCCTGCTACCAGGGTGGCCACATAGGGAACTGCAGCCAGGTAGAAGGTAGGCAGTTTGTGCAACAAACACCCTCACAGCACCAGGGCCGGCCTTAGGCATGAGCGAGTTGGGAGGCCGCATAGGGCGCCACGCTCAAGGGGGTGCCGCAGGGAGACAGCTGTCACTGTTATTTGCTGCCCTGCTCTCGCTCTAAGGGGCTTCGCTAGATCTGCGCGGCTGCAAGTAGACATGGAGCGGCATCCGCAGGGGCGCCTGGTGGTAGCACGGCTCCCTGCTGATGCAGCTCCCTCTACTATAGTCCTGGCCGCCCCCGCCACCGCCGCGTTATTCCCCCCTCCACCCTGCAATGTGAGCCCACCTGTGGAGCTGCACAGGCCTGTGCTTACAGGACCTGTGATGATGTCAATTGAGGGGAGGAGTCAGGGATCACTTGATCAGCATCTCCAAGTATGCAGGGCAGCTTCCACCAAGCAGGATGAAGTGAAGAGGTGAAGAAATCGATGAGGTGAGTTTGTGTGGGATCAAGAGGGATGTATAGTGTGAATGTAGCAGAGCTGCGTGTGTATGAGGTGTAAGGAGCGGAGCCGAGTGTGTACAAGGTGTACGGAGCTGTGTGTGTATGAGGTGTACGGAGCGGATCTGCGTGTGTATGAGGTGTACGAAGCAGAGCTGCATGTGTACGAGGTGTATGGAGTAGAGCCGAGTGTGTACGAGGTGTACAGAGAGGAGCCGAGTGTGTACAAGGTGTACAGAGCGGAGCCGCGCGTGTACGTGGTGTACGGAGCGGAGCCGAGTGTGTACGAGGTGTACGGAGCGGAGCTGAGTGTGTACGAGGTGTACGGAGCGGAGCCGCATGTGTAGGAGGTGTATGGAGCGGAGCCGAGTGTGTACGAGGTGTACGGAGCGAGAGCCGTGTGTGTAGGAGGTGTACGGAGCGGAGCCGCATGTGTAGGAGGTGTACGGAGCAGAGCCGAGTGTGCACAAGGTGTACGGAGCGGAGGCGTGTGTAGGAGGTGAGCGGAGCCGCATGTGTACGAGGTGTACGGAGCTGACCCGCGTGTGTACGAGGTGTACGGAGCGGACCCGCGTGTGTACGAGGTGTACGGAGCGGACCCGAGTGTGTACGAGGTGTACGGAGCGGAGTCGTGTGTGTACGAGGTGTACGGAGCGGAGCCGTGTGTCTACGAGGTGTACGGAGTGGAGACATGTGTACGAGGTGTATGGAGCAGAGTAGCGTGTGTACGAGGTGTACGGAGCAGAGCCGCGTGTGTACGAGGTGTACGGAGCGGAGCCGCGCGTGTACGAGGTGTACAGAGTGGACCCGAGTGTGTACGAGGTGTACGGAGCAGAGCCGCATGTGTAGGAGGTGTACGGAGCGGAGCCGAGTGTGCACAAGGTGTACGGAGCGGAGGCGTGTGTAGGAGGTGTACGGAGCAGAGCCGAGTGTGTAGGAGGTGTACGGAGCGGAGCCGCATGTGTACGAGGTGTACGGAGCAGAGCCGCGGGTGTACGAGGTGTACGGACCGGACCCGAGTGTGTACGAGGTGTACGGAGCGGACCCGAGTGTGTACGAGGTGTACGGAGCGGAGCCGAGTGTGTACGAGGTGTACGGAGCAGAGCCGCGTGTATACGAGGTGTACGGAGCGGACCCGAGTGTACGAGGTGTACAGAGCGGAGCAGCGTGTGTACAGAGCGGAGCTGAGTGTGTATGAGGTGTACTGAGAAGAGTAACGTGTGTACGGAGCTGAGCCACGTGTACGATGTGTGCGGAGCCGTGTGTTTCCAGAGTGGAGCCGAGTGTGTACGAGGTGTATGGAGCGGAGCCGAGTGTGTACGAGGTGTACGGAGCGGAGTAGCGTGTGTACGAGGTATATGGAGCGGAGCCGAGTGTGTACAAGGTGTATGGAGCGGAGCCAAGTGTGTACGAGGTGTACGGAGCGGAGTGGCGTGTGTACGAGGTGTATGGAGCGGAGCCGAGTGTGTACGAGGTGTATGGAGCAGAGCCGTGTGTGTAAGGAGTAGAGCCGAGTGTGTACGAGGTGTACCAAGCAGAGCCGCATGTGTACAAGGTGTACGAAGTGGAGCCGAGTGTATACGAGGTATCCGGAGTGGAGCCGAGTGCGTACGAGGTGTGTGTACCAGTGGTAGCCCCCCGCGGATGCTGCTCCCACTCCTTTTGTCCCAGCCGCCTCTGCCGGCAGCATTCTTCTCCCGAGTCCCGGACGCCGCTGTCTGCCCTCTGCAGCTCAGCACGACGGGGCACGATGATGTCATCAGTGAGTCCCACTATGCTGAGACGGGCAGAGCTGCAGAGCAGACGCTGAGGAGACTGGAGCAGCGAGAAGAGAGGTGAGTATTTACTTTTTTCTTCTTAATCAGTGAGTACACTGCATTATACTATATGGAGGAATGTGGGGTGTATTGTACTATATGTCATGCTTTAAGGGTGCTATATACTATACGGAGGACTGTGGGATGCATTATACTATATGGAGGACTGTGGCGTGCATTATACTAAATGGAGGACTTTGGGTGTGCATTCTAGATAGAGAACTGTGGGGGTGCATTATTCTATGTGGAGGTCTGTGGGTGTGCAATATACTATATGTAGGACTGTGGTGGTGCTTTATTCTATATTGAGGACTATGGGGGTGCATTATATTATATGGAGGACTATGGGGGTGCATAATATATGGAGGAATTTGGGGGTGCAATATACTATGTGGAATACTATGGGGGGTTCTGTCAGGGATCAAGTCTTGCTGGAGACTAGTCAGAAAGTCTGTTCCCTGACGGCTTCTCCCTGCCCACTGCCTTGAGTGACCGGTCTCTCCGTATACACGCAAATGGGGTGAATTCACCAGGGACTAGCCTTTCCTGCTACTCTCCTATCTGTCTCGGTCCCTAGAAGCTTTTGGAGTATGTTCTTATTTGAAATGCTGCATTGTTTAAGAGTCAACACCTCTATATACAGCAGATAACACAGGATCCACCATTCACAATAGATGATATCACAGCTCACCTCCTCCTTGTGTACAATTACTGATAACACCTCTATATAGAGTAAATAACACAGAAGCTACCATTCACAATAGATGATATCACAGCTCACCTCCTCCTCCTGTACAATGACTGATTACACCTCTATATACAGTAGATAACACGGGATCCACCATTAACAATAGGTGATATCACAGCTCACCTCCTCCTCCAGTAATAATTACTGATAACACCTCTATATACAGTAGATAGCACAGGATCCACCATTCACAATAGGTGATATCACAGCTCACCTCCTCATCCTGTACAATGACTGATAACACCTCTATATACAGTAGATAACACAGGATCCACTATTCACAATAGGTGATATCACAGCTCACCTCCTCCTGTACAATGACTGATAACACCTCTATATACATTAGATAACACAGGATCCACCATTCACAATAGGTGATATCACAGCTCATCTCCTCCTGTACAATGACTGATAACACCTCTATATACAGTAGATAACACAGGATCCACCATTCACAATAGGTGATGTCACAGCTCACCTCCTCCTCCTGTACAATGACTGATAACACCTCTATATACAGTAGATAGCACAGGATCCACCATTCACAATAGGTGATATCACAGCTCACCTCCTCCTCCTGTAAGATGACAGGTAACACCTCTATATATGGGAGGGTTGGTAATGACAGGTGGGAGAGGATATAGGTCTTGGGTCCCTGATTTTTTCTAACCCTAGCATAGCAACGCCCCTCCCTGCTCTCCTTGAAGACCATGAATAGATCATGTACAAACATGTATGCTCATGTGCTCTGAGTAAGTAATGGCGTGGGGGCACCATAAGGCAAATTCGCACAGGGCACCATTCAACATAAGGCCGGCCCTGCACAGCACACACACCCACAGGAGCACAACACCCAACCCGAAGCCCGGGACTCTAGGCGGGAAAGGGGTGGTGGGGTTTAGAGAGAAGTGGGTGGGAATGTAGGTCAGGTGACAGATGGTACAAATAGAGGAAAGGAGGAGGAAGGAGTTAGTAGGCCAGAGTGAGCCGAGAGATAAAGAACAGCCGACAGAAAGTGACACATCCCGGAGAGATTGGGCTCCCTGGTAACGCAGAATCCACAGAGACACCATTCCATGGAGAGAAAGCTCGTCCATAGCCGGCATCCCAAGGTAGTGTGAGGACAGAGACCGGACCGGTATCAACGGGTCCGAGGAACACGGCAGCACCGACCAACTATCAGGCGGGATAGATTCCCTAATTGCATCTGGAAGTCACATGGGAGGGAAAGAGCCAGTGATCCCTCGCAAGACAGGGACACGCAAGCTAGGCTAACACCAGAGTGTCTGCTCTGAGGGGGACTGAAGTTACACACCAGCTCCCCAGACAACCCGGCGGGGAACACAGATTCCAGGTCCGTGTTCCTACCACCAGGGTTGGAGGCACAGCAACAACCAGGAGGACCTGGCTTACCGCCCACACACATAGAAGGAAGCTGTAAACAAGGGACCGAGTTGCCGCCCCACAATACACACAGAAGAACAGAGATAGAACAAGCCTGATAGGAAACTGAGAAAGAGTGAGGGGTCTCAGAGTGACAGCCTGGCTGCAGAGGGTTCAAGTGTCCGGAGTTAATGGAGTTGTGAATTGAACTGTACTGTAAACTGTGGTGAACTGTTTGAACTGAAAATCTTGAGAGTAAACCCGGTGAACCCTGCTCCAGTTTCCCGTGTCTGATTCCAGGTATACAGAACTGTATTGTACTTTTTACCTTGCCAGGAGCAGCCCGACCCGCGGAAGGCTCATCCATCTGGCTGCAGCCCCATCATCCATCCATCCTCCTGGCAGAGCTCCGCTGCAGCGGTGGTCCCCTCAGTGACCACAACCCATGGGTGGCGTCACGACAACAATCCAGACCAAGACCGCCATGATATCCCCAGCAGTACCCCGGTCCGGTACCGAGTACCCCGTCCCAGTGGGCTCCACACTTCCTGTTGGCCTTGGTGCACCAAGTTGCTCTGTCTGGAGTTTGTTCCTGTTTCTGGTTTTGCCAGCCTGCCCTGCTTCATGTAAGCCCTGTTTGTTTAAAAAGGTTCCGCTGCGGCCATTCAGTGAAGTTTATGTAAGTGCAGTTGCAAAGCTCTTGACTGTTGAGACTTGCATTTTGTTGCTCTGCACTGCATCGAGTTCTGGACTGTGTTCTCAAAGACTATACTATTTACCAGCCTCCCTGGATTTGAACTGTTACTTATAGACAATTCTGTTACTTGACACTACCAGTGTTAACTGGTACTTAAAGATTTTTCTGTTACCAGCCACTACCAGTGTGAACTTTAATTCGAGACTTTCATTCCTGGCTTCACTGTGTTTGAACTACCATTGTACTGTTTAATAACTCTGCTCCTGTTTGCTGCACATGTGCTTAAATACAGACTTAAACTTTAATACCTTGATTCTGTCATGTCTTTTCTCCCACACTATTAGATTCCTGAGTTATGCACAATAGTTATTACAATAACACAATGTCCTCATCAATGTCCATCTGAACTGCTCCCTCTAACCCTCTCACATCGTGCTACATGTAACAATGATTTTGAGGGTCTCCTGAAGCCCCAGGGTGTTGATAAACATGTAGAAATTGCTATTGTTTCTCCATCTCTCCATTTAAGGAGACCTCACTCCGGCTTTCCTGATGAATTATATAATCAGTCACCACTCTAACATATATACAGTTGTGGCCAAAAGTATTGACACCCCTGCAATTCTGTCAGATAATACTCAGTTTCTTCCTGAAAATGATTGCAATCACAATTTCTTTGGTATTATTATCTTCATTTAATTTGTCTTCAATGAAAAAACACAAAAAGAATTGTCCTAAAGCCAAATTGGATATAATTTCACACCAAACATAAAAAAGGGGGCGGACAAAAGTATTGGCATGTTAGAAAAATCATGTGATGCTTTCTAATTTGTGTAATTAACAGCACCTGTAACTTACCTGTACAGGTGTTGGCAATAACTAAACACACTTCAGCCAGTTGACATGGATTAAAGTTGACTCAACCTCTGTCCTGTGTCCTTGTGTGTACCACATTGAGCATGGAGAAAAGAAAGAAGACCAAAGAACTGTCTGAGGACTTGAGAAACCAAATTGTGAGGAAGCATGAGCAATCTCAAGGCTACAAGTCCATCTCCAAAGACCTGAATGTTCCTGTGTCTACCGTGTGCAGTGTCATCAAGAAGTATAAATGCCCATGGCACTGTGGCTAACTCCCTAGATGTGGACGGAAAAGAAAAATTGACGAAAATTTCAACGCAAGATTGTGCGGATGGGGGAATAAAGAACCTCGACTAACATCCAAACAAGTTCAAGCTGCCCTGCAGTCCGAGGGTACAACAGTGTCAACCCATACTATCCGTCGGCATCTGAATGAAAAGGGACTGTATGGTAGGATATCCTAGAAGACCCCATTTCTTACCCCGAGACATAAAAAAGCCAGGCTGGAGTTTGCCAAAACTTACCTGAGAAAGCCTAAAATGTTTTGGAAGAATGTTCTCTGGTCAGATGAGACAAAAGTAGAGCTTTTTGGGCAAAGGCATCAACATAGAGTTTACAGGAGAGAAAAAAAGAGGCATTCAAAGAAAAGAACACAGTCCTTACAGTCAAACATGGTGGAGGTTCCCTGATGTTTTAGGGTTGCTTTGCTGCCTCTGGCACTGGACTGCTTGACTGTCTGCATGGCATTATGAAGTCTGAAGACTACCAACAAATTTTGCAGCATAATGTAGGGCCCCAGTGTGAGAAAGCTGGGTCTCCCTCAAAGGTCATGGGTCTTCCAGCAGGACAATGACCCAAAACACACTTCAAAAAGCACTAGAAAATGGTTTGAGAGAAAGCACTGGAGACTTCTAAGGTGGCCAGCAATGAGCCCAGACCTGAATCCCATAGAACACCTGTGGAGAGATCTAAAAATGGCAGTTCTGGAGAAGGCACCCTTCAAATATCAGGGACCTTGAGCAGTTTGCCAAAGAAGAATGGTCTAAAATTCCAGCAGAGCATTGTAAGAAACTCATTGATGGTTACCGGAAGCGGTTGATCGCAGTTATTTTGGCTAAAGGTTGTGCAACAAAGTATTAGGCTGAGGGTGCCAATATCTTTTGTCTGGCCCATTTTTGGAGTTTTGTGTGAAATGATCAATGTTTTGCTTGTTGTGCTTCATTCTCTTTTGTGTTTTTTCATTGAAGACAAATTAAATGAATATAATAATACCAAAGAATTTGTGATTGCAATAATTTTCAGGAAGAAACTGTGTATTATCTGACAGAATTGCAGGGGTGTCAATACTTTTGGCCACAAGCTATAGGGTTGAATTCCAACGTGTTGTGATGTTGCAAATTAGGCAATGCTCAAAGAGACCATTCTGATTTAGCTAAGCTTGGATGTCCACACTGTTTTGGGCATGTAAGATATAAAAACAAACCTCTTTCCCTCTGGCACAACGCTCAGTCAAGGAGGGAGACCTGTCATTGGACCTGTTACTTGTTCTTTGGACTTGGTCCTTAATCATTAATCCATCCCAACACCTTAACTTTTTTCTCAGAGCATGAGATTGCTGCTTTAAACTGCAATGGCCAAATCTTAATTCTCTTATAAAGATCTTCTTATGTCATTTGCAATGTACATGAGAGAATCAGGTGCTGCAAAGAAGATAAATGACTTCCAGGCAGGTGCATAACTACAATACGTGCAGGGGTTCCAATAGCCCCCGGGACGTAGAGCCAAGGGGGCCCCCATCGTCCCTTTTGTCTATGTTAAAAGCTTGTGTGGCACCCCAGGGGTTAATATGCCACAGTAACATCACACGGGTTTCCCCAAAACACTGACCTACACTAGCACCTCTGGGCCAGAGGGGGAGATCAAACAGCTCCCTTATATACTCCAGGTCAAGAGGAAGTAGTTAGTCTGGAGAAGAAGTCGAGTTCAGAGTTAGTTCTGAGCAGTTCCAGTTCCTGGGAGAACTGAGGGAGGCTGTAGTGTAAAGGAGCTGTGCCAGGCTTCTCTACAGCCCGCTCATTGATTCCAGGCCTAGCCAGGGTCTGAGGGAAGGAGAATTACAGACAGAGAACCACATCTGGGAGCTTGAGTGCCATCACCACTCGCCCCAGAGGAGCGCACAGAACGGACACCTGATCCGACACTGTGACTGACACACACAGCACAGTAAATCCAGGAATAGTGGAGTTTCTAGACCACCACAGTACCAGAGAAGAAGCAACACGGCGGGGTCAGCACCACACAGAAGACTCAAGTTGCCTAGCCAAGGTTACCAGAAAGGAGAGAGAGAGTGAGACAGTGCCAGCAGCTCAGCTAGAAGCAGCCGCAGGCCACACACACACAGCGCAGCACGAGGAAGCTGAGGACCCGGACAGGGTGGGAGCAACCCGGCCCCAGTACAGACTCCGTGGACAATCTGCTACAACAACTGCAGAAAAGCTTTGGAAACTACAGAAACATGTGTGTGTTCCTTCACCCGTCTCCACTATCCACCCCTTATTACAATATCCACAATAGACTATAACAACCACTGCCCCGGGGAACCCGCCTCTACCTATGGAGAGCAGTACCATCTAAGCTGCCTAACACCATCCCCGGAGGTTCTGCAGCAGCGGTGGTCCCATTCCTGACCACACACCGTGGGTGGCGTCACGACAAACTCTAATCCCCTGTAAATAGTCCCCTTTTACTTGCCAGGGCCCAGGACACGGTCCGGACCAGGCCCTCCGTGACATCCCCCAGCAGCAAACCCGGTCCGGTACCGAGTACCCCGTCCCAGTGGGCTTGACACTTGCAATAACTGGGGGCCTCATTGAAAGATTTGAACTGAGACACATAAACTTCAAGTTGTGCCACTGCCTCCAGGGCAAATGGAGGAGGCAGGTTAACTTATGTTTTATGTACATGTCATTGATTATATACTTCAGCTTCACTTCAGGATACAATGTATATGAACAGTAGATGACAAGTAGCAATGAAAGTAGACATATATGACATTTTCAGTATATCTACATTGTACATTTACTCAAATATAAAATACTGACTTTTATTTAAGTTAAAGCAGTTGTGGAAAACCTTTTTCCTGCCGAGGGCCATATGGAAATTTCTACCATTATCTGGAGGCCTGCACAAAATTATCACCATGAAATTAACCCTGCTATATTTGGTCAAACAATTAATTAATTCCCCACTGTGATGGCTGGAGCTGCTTCTCTTTGGTGGGATTGTGATGTTAGGAGATATTGATCTTGTTGCTCTTTGTGATAATTTTCGTAAACCATAGACATGACATAAAGGATGATGAGACTGCTGTATACATATGTGGCGCCCTGCTCACGCAGGTAGCCACAGACTTCTCTAATGCACAGCTGGGTTTCCACAGCAGGTACCTCCTATGTGCAACATCTTCCACCCCTGCACAGTAGGGGGAGCACCACTTACCGACCTTAGGCAAGATCCCCTATAAATACTGCTGCTGGGGGCGGAATTAGTCAGAGTGTGCACACACTAGGAGAGCTGCAAAGACGTCCTGGTGGTCGGTGCCCCGGTTAGGCCCGAACCAGTGACCCGGAGTGGCACTTCTACATCCTGCAAGCCTAAAATGGGGACAGAAGGCAAGGAGCAAGGAGCAAGTAGTAGTTCACCCAAAAGAAGTGCCCGATATTGGGGATCCGCACTTGTGGGATACTATAGGACCACAGAAAACCCCATTACACTGTGGAGGCTTCGGCTACCCGGTTAATCCCCTGTGAGTCAAGAGAGGGAGCCAGACACCGCACTAAGACAGAGCAGTGATCAGCGAGGGTAACCCGGAGACTGCACAGGAGGATAGAGAGAGAGAGGAACATATTTCCACTCCAAAACTGTCCTGGAGGTCCAGTCATACCTGTGGAGGACTACACCATCCCAGCCGCGATACCATTTACCTCCAGTGGACTGTGGCGGCGCTGGTGCAAGTCACCAGACACTACAGGTGGCGTCACGATGACAAACTTTGTATATAATCCCCTGTAAATATTCCCTTTTCAAAAGATCAGTCCCCCAGGACACGGGATCAGGCGCGGCCACCATTCCCCATGACCCTTGCCACCTGATACCCGAGTACCCCACACCCTGGGGGGCCACACATCTTTTTCTGGCGTCACAAACAGAATCCCGTGCCCGGTATTACCAGGTACTGTGTGCCGTGTTATTGACTGTATTGAGTGACTGTTTAAAGTACGCCGCCGAAGAGCGGGAAGAAAGGGGTCGTGCCAGCCTGTAGAGCGCGAAACTGAAACCCGCCCCTCAGTCTTCCGAGCATTCCCGAGCGCCGCGGCCTAGTCCAGAAACTCCCGAACTGTTTAACTCTTTAAGGACTGGCTGTAATTCACTAGGGGGGCCTCCAACATGTCAGCCTCATCCAGCGACAACGGCGCTGCGTACGTTGATCGCCAGAATTACATCGAAAGACCTATGGCTGCCTCCAGTAGCACTGCCAGCACCTCCGGCGCCTCGGGTGCGCTCGCCCCAATAATGCCCATGTCACTCCCATACATCCCGGTGGTCAAGTGGTTGCCCCAGTATGATGGACGCCCTGATACATTGGATGATTTTAAACGTAAAATCAACAGCATCCTAGATATGTATGCGATGACCAGCCAACAACGCACTGCTGTGGTACTCGGACAGTTAACTGACGCAGCAGAGAAAGAAAGTGCGTCCTGGTCTGCTGCTGAACGCAAATCTGCCTCTGCTATATTCAATAAACTGAGAACTACCTTTGAGGAGTATAATGTGGCTGATATACGCATGCGATTCCATCACTGCTACCAGAGGCCGGGAGATGACATAAGAGCTTATGCCTGGCATCTGGAAGAAGCATTGCGTGCCCTTATACATGTCAGTCCCACCAGTGCACCTGATGAAAATAAAATCCTCATTGAACAATTCACTCAGAGACTGCTATCCCCTGAGGACAGTAAGACTTGCACGTTGGTGGTCATTAAGCAATCCAGAAGCTGACTTTAACACCCTGGAAGAGATGGCCATCAAAGGGTTAAAGCCAGTATAGACCCATGAAGCTGCTATTAAATGGTGGTGCAGTGGTGAAGTGCAGGCTACTCCAAAACCATTACCCATGTCTGCAGCCACGCACAATGTTCAATCTGCTCAGCCAGACAAGTTTGATTCCCTGAGAGCTGAGATGCGTGCTGAGATGTGCCAGATGAATAAAAACATCGCTAAACTAATGGACGCTCTGCAGTTACAGCAAAGCAATCAACAGCCAGCGCCAAGACCCCAGCCCAAGCCTCAGCCGCTGATCCAACTTGCCGGCAGCTCGGAGGATGTACCATGGATGCGAAGGAAGCAAGACACAGTGTACCGAGGAAGAACCACCGACTGCTACAGCTTCACTGGAGAGCCCATCTGCTGCCGCTGTAAGGCTGCCTTCACACTGGCGTTCCCCTCCGTAGCGTTCTGCGGAGGGGAATCGCCATGTGTGCGCAGCCAGGGCAAGCCCCTATGTTTAGAATGGGGACGCACGGTGCTGCGCTTGACAGCGCAGGACCGTGCGCACCCATTCACTCCCATATGTGATCTGTGCGCAGGCGGATGCCTTCGCTGCCGCCGGGATAAGCAGGGGGTTCTGTGCAGTGTTGAAGCTATTTATTTTATTAATAAATGTTCCTATAATGTCTGTAGGGGGTGCCCACTACCCCTAGAGACCTTCCACCCACTCAGGTGGGCATATAATGGTGGAATCTCTTATGTACAGCAGCTGTCTCCTGACAGCTGCTGTACAGTTTTATGAATGAAAGCGCCGGGCTCCTCTGAGAGCGGCGTGCATACTATTGCTATTGCTATCCGGGGTCCTGAAGCCATTTACAGTAGATCTATGAGCAGCACACAGAACAGTTTGCTCATCCCTGCGGCAGCAGGGATGAGTAAACTATCCGGTAACCGTGCGTTCTCTGCAGCCAGTCAGTGCTGGCTTTACTGTCCCCACCTTCAGATGTAAGTGACATATAAAGGAAATGAAATAGCAACCGCAGCTTTTTTTTACGCCTTATTTGTCAGAAGGAAGGGAGAGTGAAGCAGATGCTTATTGGTCTCAGGGATCTCTTGATATAAGAATGTTTTGTAATCCCGGGAGAGCCAGTGGTGACACCAGTGGAATAGTGTCAGCACCGGAGGTGAGTATAGGTATTATTATTTCACTGGGGGTAAACATAGGAATTGCAAATGAGTTGTTCAAGAAATGGACAACCACTTTAAACATCTTATACACCGGACACATAAGAGGACATCTTTAATATCGACAGGTAAGGGAAGTTCTGCAATTTGCATGGCTGTACAGTCAATTGTCATGGCTGAATAGCCAAATACTATCCTAAGAAGTGATGTAGCATATCTTTCATCTGCTTTCAAATTAGCTGACTCTTCTTTAGAAGTGGTGTCTTTCTTTTTATTTTTTTTTTTGTATCTTCATTCTAAAATCCCAACATTTAAACCAAGTATGGTTGTTCAATTCTGTGGGAAGAAGGCGACACTTCACTCCCTGCCAATATCATCCGAACTGAATATCTTTGCACTTTCCAGGACAGACTATTCCAACCAGGAAAGTACGGCCTGGAATTGTATTGCTCTGCGGGTGGTGCACATTTTTCACTCTAGTAAGTGACCTGTACTGTGGGTACAAAAAAAATGAAGGTGACCTGTGAGAGGGAAAGAGAGGGCAAGAGAGGGAAAATGGTGTTTCAAAGAGAGACATAGAGGGAGCCTTTCCACAGACAGCAGTAGAAGACAAAAGGTTGGATTAGCATTCTCAAACAGGGACAGATTAGCCAAACTGTTTATTCTGCATGTTGATTTTAAATATTTAGTGTAATTAGCAAGTGAAAGGCAAGTCATTGTGTGCTGTGAGTGAGGGAGCTGAGACAGCCATGCAGGGGCAATTTCATGTAGGAGAACCACCCCTGTGAATGTATTAGAGAGTAAGGGACAGGCATGTCAGGCTCGCATGGCCCTATGGCCAACCTCACTTGGTAAAGCTGAAAACGCTAATTACATTTGTTTTATTCTATATTTTAATGTTTGAATTTACAGGGGTGTAAACAGTAACCTTAAAATATAGGAAAGAGGTTTCCATATTACACATTGCAGAAAAAATCTGGAAATATACAAAACAATTAACTAATCTGATAATCTAATATTTAATCAATCAGATAGAGTACAATACATATAGCTATAAAATTGCTTCTTTTAGGCTTTTTTCAGGCCTCCATACATTTTCCTCCATGATTTTTACAGATACAACACGTACCCTCTAAAGTTTATACTGATATTTGAATGTATGCGGTTTTTTGTGTACCATGCGTCTGCAAACGCATTACAGGGACATGCCCATTTTTGATTCCCCCATACAAATCTATGGACCTGTGCCGTGGACCGCACAAGGATGGCCAACCAAAAAATCACTGATGTGTGAATGAGGTCTAGAGATAGAACTAGGACTGCATTCACACATTCTTGTTTCACGATTCGAATACCAACAGTGACTTGCTTAGCGACTATAAATGCTATTTATTTCATAATTCCTTGCTGATCTTGTGGATCTCTGCTTGCTGTAAATCAGTAGAAAATGTCACTGTGTCCAAAAAGAAAGATGGCGGCACTCAGCATTCCAATTTTGCAGCTGGTTAATTTAATGCAAAAATTACAGCAGCAGGTGCATGATACATCCCGCGAAGCGGTCACCGTCGATCCTAGCACCTCCCTCCCTGTATCATGCACCTGCTGCTGTAATTTTTGCATTAAATTAACCAGCGGCAAACTTGGAATGCTGAGTGCCGCCATCTTTCTTTTTAGATTTAATGTCTTGAACTCTGGCTGAGCAACAGGATATTCCACAGCACACCACCGCTACAGGAGTATACAAGTAACGCTGTTAACAGGTCAGTGCCTGGCTTTCATTTCTATGCTTGAATCCAGAAAATGTCACTGTGTGCTTCCAGGGTATAAAAATGTGTTATGTGAAGGACATATAAATATAATACAACTGTAATCCATTCAGCATATGTTTGTCATGACCATGGACAGATTGCTATCGGATGGAAATAAATTATGAACATTCCTGTTGATTTACAAGTAAGAATGTTAAAAAGAAGGACAGATTGATACTGAAAGAATGTTGGCAAAACGTGATCTAGAATTTTTGATCAAGTGTCATGTGCCCCAAACTCTCCATAAACATGCCTGTTCAGTTTGGTTGGGGGTTCAATAGGGAGAGGGAGCCTATTCAATATTCAACATATTCAATATATCATCAAGTCCTTGCTTTTGCAAAAATATTGGTACATGTTGCATTACCAGTTTAGGAGTAGATGGTGTCAGGAGGTTTCAGAAGTGTTCAGCAGACAAGCTTCTCCAGTAGACAATAAAAACAAAGTTAAGTAGCTTCACTAATATAATTTAGAGGGGCAATAAGGCTGGTGATTATGCAGTAATGGGAAGCCCTAAACAGTATTATGGAAATATCTACTGTTCTTCCAAACAAGCGCCGCACACCTCTATGAAGACGGGTACACTGGGCTTCAGAGGCTTAATGTGAGTGAACAAAGCCGCACGCATGCGCAAGTCTTCAAGTTGCTGGTAGTGATGTCAGCTCGCGTTATCATGCCCGCAAAGGTGTGATAACTTTGAAAGAGGGCCAACTAGTCTAGGGAAACTAATGCCTAGTCAAAGCATTAAATAGCATAGGGAAAATGGACCACATAAATACTTAGAGAAAAAAAATTGAGTTAAGTGAATAACATTAGACAGAGCTGGTTAGACAGGAAATTTAGTCCTACACATGTCAATGCTGCTTGGTTGGAGGCCATAGGGGATCTGGCAGGTTCCTTTTAACACATACAGGTCTATGCAATCCTTCATAATACAGGGGTGGGGACTCCAGGCCTCAAGGGCCGCCAACAAGTCAGGTTTTCAGGATTTCCTTAGCATTGCACAGGTGATAATATAATCACCTGCCCTGGTGACGATTCAAACCCCTGTGCAATGCTAAGGAAATCCTAAAAAGATGTCCTTTTGGCGGTCCTTGAGGCCTGGAGTCCCCACTTCTGATTTACTACAATCAGGGAGGCTTCTGATTGGCCCCAAATATACAATCAATGTAATTAAGATCTATCTTCAGCGTAAAGAAGAATAAGGAATCCTGGAAGTGATGATTTGGTCTCCAGGGATTACATGAAGAGATAGGACGATTTACACAAGTCTATATTCACAAAAGATCTGTGGTTAGTTCTCCAAGATGTTTGGAATAAGCTTCCTGCAGCATTCCTTAATAAACTGTTTGCAAGTGTATGTAGAAAAATGTATGCTATTTTGAAGGCAAAAAGTGGTCACAGCAAATATTCATTTAGATTTCTCTTTTGTGCATACACTTTGCATTTTGTTAATTGCTAAAAATAAACCATTACCATTTCTATTTTTTAAACCATTCTTACATTGCTGCATTGCCTTAAAGGTTTGCAGAGTACTGAATATAGTGGTGTCTTCTCTCTAGTGTCTTGCTTACAGGGGCCATCAAAGTGACAGTGGGAGTGTGGGTTATTAGCTGCAGAACCTGTCTTATTTTTTTTCTATTATTCAATAAATACACATGAAAAAATGAAATACTGGTAACCTCATAGTGCCAACTTTAGAAAATTCCCTAAGACCTACTGGAAGAAAGCCTCCGTGCAGACATTGGTTTGTGAATAAATATGCTGTTGTGCCCGTAAAGAAGAATAGCGGCTGGGGAATGTGCACTTTTTATTAAAGGCAATTAAGTTGAGCTTGTTTTTATGGGAGTAGTTTCTCTTTTATTTTGGGTATCTGCGGCTGAACAATAGATTGCGGTCCAGCACTGGAGAATCTACAATCGCTCAAAGAGAACACAGGCATGTCCGGGCAGGCAGAGCTGGGCCCTCTCCTTCGTGTGACCAGGGTGCAGCACGCCGCCTGTAACTCTTTCACAACCAGTCGCTACCGTCACAATGAGTAAAGGAATTTACTGTAAATCTCACATCCATTATACCACTCTGTAGCTCATGTAAAAGGGGATGTTATTGGTTATCATTTGTAAAATATATCTTAATATCGTCTCATTTTCCCTGTTTTGTTAGTCTTCCCACGAGTATCCCTCCTTATGGCCCCTTTGTACCTCTATGCAGTTGATCATCTCCATCCACCACTTTTTCATTCATTCATTCATTCATTCATTTCATTGAATACACATTTCTACAGATATTTTTTCTTCTTTATTTTGTTCTCTTTACACCTTTTTTTTTTATTCTCTCTCTTTTCTTAACCCCGTCCAGCCTCTGACCTATCCTTCCCGATCTACTCTCAGTACACAGAGTTCTCTGTGAATAGCTTCTCATTTCTTGTAGACTGCAGTCTCAGAACACAGTTAACAAGGGAAGGAGAAGTTCTCATTGTCTGGGACTTTCCCCCCTGAAATAAGTCCTCTGCTTCTGGGAGGCTTATGCAATGGAGTGCCCCCCCCCCCCTTGCCATCAGGATGCACTCCAATTACACTCACAAATACTTCTTGAATCGAATCCAACATTGCAATAATAAAAGGATAACACATTAAATAGTTCTTCTTGACCTCCCTGGAAAGAATGGAAATAAGCCATAGACTTAAGGCCACTTTAAATGCTGTCATACCTGATGAAAATATTCAATTTACATACATCAAGCTGGTTCAGGTCTCTGACATCTATTTGTATCTTGGAAAGTTGTTAATGATTTACACGCAGGTCTTTAATCTGCCTCCTACAAGGAAAACATTCGGTCTTGCTTGGATTGAATGGTTTTTGCGATGTCTGGTCTAATATTTAAGTAATTTTTAATAGAACAGGTTAAAAAATATATGTATCCAGAGTGCAAATATTCTTTATCAGATTAATATAAAAAGTACCACATTGGGGTATGCTAAGACATTGAAATATTTGGTTTAAATGCCGTGAACATATGGCAAAAATAAACTTAGAAATGTGAGCTTAATGTTTTTAGGTCTGCTGTCCAACCTAAACAGGAGTGTTCTGCTCATTTAGATTTTGTAAAAGATAAATGTGCCGCATGTAACCTGTGTAATGTAACATGTTATCTTTGTTGTTATGTTTAATGTGATTAGCACCATCTGGCAGCATTATTGACTTTTTTCTCCTTTAAGATCCTGGTGCATTGTGGGTGAGCTACTAAGCATTCGGTGTTGCAGCAGCCATTTTGTGACAGGATTTATCCAGACCACATGTGTTTGCCTTGTTCTCCTGTATTGCTCTTAAAACTCCATCATCTTTGCCAAAGTATATCTTGTTAAGAGTACTACTTCTTTCTGTATATTTATATGTCCAGATCAGTTGCTAGGTTATGTGGCGCCCCACTAGTCAGGCGTCACAAGTGGGGTACTGCACCCACAGATGAGCGTGTGGTTATCCCTGTCGCAAGTAGAATGCAGAACACTCTGGAAGGATTTGATCCAAACACACACCCACTGATGCAACTGGGGGAAGGTCCCTAAAAAAAAGAAAGTTGGAGAGTGGGAAGTGTGAGAAGAGCAGAGAGAACGCACGGGGAGTCTTCAGGAGTGTCTTCCCGAGAAAAGACAGAGAACGGGAGCTTACCCGAGAGAGAAAGGGGGCTTCAAAAGAGTGCTAGAGAGAGAAGTAGCCCAGACAGAAAGGTCCTGACTTGTTCACCCGGAGTGCACGCTTCTGACAACGCGGCCTGGAGTGTTCACACTCCGACTGTACTCGTCCCGGCTCCGAAGACGTTCTCAGGGTGTTTATCCCCTGAGACATACTACTGCTCGCCAAGCAGGCTTCGAAAAGAGAGAGAATGGACAGGACAAGGGTAGATCCAGGAAGGTACCGCCAGAGACTTCCACAGATTCTGCATTCTGCTGCGACTACCCGGCCGGCCGTCCTGCGGGAAGTACTGTGAGCTGTATCACCATCTTGATCAGTTTTTGCAAGTAAAGTACCTGGAAGAGTGAATTGCCTCTGTGTTTCTATCCTCCTTTTGTGGCACCCCTGCTGGGGATTGCCACAGGATCCACCAGTGCAAGGAGAGACATACACCTTGGTACATACAGCGCACCTTCCACCCCAGACCTGGAGGGGGAGCTCTACTTGCTGCCTTAAGCAAGATCCAGGCCTGAGGGGAGGAGTCAGTTAGTTCAGTCAGACAGCCTAAGAGAAAGGTACTGGAAGGAGCTGGTTGCTGGGATCAAGCCAGGCCCAGAACCAGGAAACACTGACCCAGCTGTGCTGAACCCTAGGGAGAGGGTCGGAGGCCAATGGAGGAAGTAGGAGAAAGGAAAAAGGGAACATACCAGATTTCCCTTTAGCCACCCGGACACCGGAGTCCGATTCTGCAAATAATCTAGAGTGCAGCAGGGAAAGTCCGGACAGACCAGGAGGATCTAATCCCCCCTGAGGTAAAAATGACAAGACACTCAAATCTGACCCAGTACAGGACCAGGGACCTAAGCAGAGAATAGAAATCCCACAGAAAGGTCCTCATTGTCAGTTGTGGAGTAGTACCCTGAGAGGGGAAAGGAGCGGCAAGTTCAGTTTCAGGCAGGACTTACCCCAATCACTGCACACAATAACAGAGGAGACCTCACAACTCTCCAAGGTGAGCGTCGCAAATTGCACCGAGAACCTGGTTACTCTCCTGGACTGTACATGTTACCGGACATCAGTAAAAAGGTACTGAAACAGGGACAATTGTGTGTGTGTGCCTGATTCCCCGCCGCCTGCAGCGTTCACAGCACAACCACTACTCCTACTCCCCTCATCCAACCCCGCTGCCCTGAGGTAAAGGTCCACCTGTGGGGAGCTGTACTACTCTGAGCTGCACCTCCATCACCTCAGCGGCCGGCCGCATTGCTGGTATCCACGTTACCAGGTACCACAGGTGGCGTCACGTTACCATCCCCCCCATCCATCATCATCATCCCCCACCCATCCCCGCCATTGAGGGTCCAGGGCACGGAATCAGGAACCGGCTGTGATCCCCCATCGAAGTAACCATATGTCCCGGTATCCGAGTACCCCCCTGGCTATATCCCAGGATGGGGGGCTATATCCAGGATGGGGAGCTATATCGAAGATGAGGGGTTATACCCAGAATGGGGTATATATCCATGATGAGGGGTTATATCGAGGATGGGGGGCTATTTCCAAGTATGGGTGGCCATATACCAGGATTACCAGGATGGGGGTCTATGTACCAGGATGGGGGCCATATATACCAGGATGGAGGATATATACTGATTGTAAGACGAACACTGGGTTTATAAGATGAACCACATATAGCATTAAAAATAATTCTCTTTTCCTTCCCCAAATTTGGGATGCATTCTATAATCTGGTGCACTTTATAAAGCAAAAAAATACAGTAACTTTGGATGCAAGAATGTCAAATGTTAGGTTAAACCCTTTTACCAAACAAATTCCAAGAAGAAGAAGAAGATGGCTTCAGCATATATGATTAACATACATTATTATGGCATCATTTCCGCATTCAGGTTGCCATTATAAAGCAAGTTAATCATTATTCGATACTAAAGCCATTTTCTTCTACTATGAAATATACAGTTGGTGCAGAAACATTTGTACAGTGACACAAGTTTTGACATTTTAGATGTTTATCAAAGCTTATTCAAAATACAGTTATTTAATCAATAAGGGCCCAAAGTGCAGACTCTCAGCTTTAATTTGAGGCTATTCACATCGTAATTGGAGTAAGGAATTAGAGCTCTTTAATATGTAGCTGCCTCTTTTTCAAGGGACCAAAAGTTATTGGACAATTATTTCAAAAGCTCTTTAATAGACTGCATTGGATAATCCCTCATTAATTCATCATCAATTAAGCAGGTAAAAGGTCTGATACTCATTCCAGGTGTGGCATTTGCATTTGGATGATGTTGTTCTTAACTCACAACATTCGGTGTAAATAAGGCCAATTCTGGAAAAGCATCTTTTGAACTGATGAAACGATGATTATACTTCACCATAATGATGGGAAAAAGAAAGTATGGAGATGGCTTGGAACGGTTTATGATCCAAAGCACAACACAACTTCTTTAACATACGGCGGAAGCAGTGAGATAGCATGGGCACTCATGGCTTCCAATGGCACTGGGTCACTAGTGTTTATTGATGATATGACTGAAGACTAAAGGAGTCAGATGAATTTTAAAGTGTTCAGGGCAATATTTCTGCTCAGATTCAACAAACTGCAACAAAGTTGATAGGTTAATGTAGCACCCCAGGGTATGGAAACTCAAATGTCTGGGCCCTCTGATTTGGTGGGGATATCACTGGTGGCCTGCCCAGATCTGTGACCCCGGGAGACAGCCCACAAGAAGGGGTTGTTTTTACAAGGGATTAAAGTCTTTGTCACGTGACGCCACCTGTAGTACCTGGTGACTAGACACCAGCGCCGCCACAGTCCTCCGGAGGGTGGTGGTATTGCGGCTAGGGTGGAGCAGCTCCCTAAAGGTATATCTAGACCTCCGGGGCAGTGGTGATTGTGAGGAATGGAGCAGGGGTTTGGCAAGGTTGTGGATTGACGGGATAGTCTCTGTGGGTAACGGGAACAGGGGGTGAAGAACGCACACACACGCTGTTGAATGTCTCTTTACCTTTTACTGGTGGTACAGCAGGTAAAAGTCCGGAATGCTGTCGGGTGACCAGGAAACACAGTTTAATCTCCACAGCAAGTGGGTGTAAGGCCTCCATGTGCACCTTCCCCCATGTTGAAGCCCCTGCCCTGTGTAGAACTTGGCTGGCCTCCACTTCTCTCTCTCTCTTCACCTGCCCTGTCAACGGGACAACTCTGAAGACTACCGCTGTTTCTCTCTCCACAGTGTCTGGCTCCCTAATGGTGATTAAGCAGGTCATCGGGTGACTGAAGTCTCCGCGGTTTGCCAGGGTCTTCTACTGTGCGTGTAGCTCTCCTGAAGATGTTGGCCCCGGTGTCCGGTGTGTGGTTTGGGCGAACCTATTCTGGCTCCTTGGTTCCCACTTTCCTTCCTCTTTTCTCTCCTTGCCTTCCGTCCCCACTCCTGGGCCTGGCAGGACTGCTCAGAGGCTGTTCAGGGTCACCGGTTCGGGCCTAACACGGCACCGATCACCAGGACGGATTTGCAGCTCTCCTAGCATCTGCACACTCTGACTAACTCCTCCGCAGCATGAGTATTTATAGGGGATCTTGCCTAAGGGCAGCAAGTTGAGCTCCCCCTACTGTGCTGGGGTGGAAGGTGTTGGTTGTACTGGTGTACCTGCTGTGGATATTCATCTGTGTTCTAGGAAGGCCTGTGGGTACCTGTGGATGCAGGGCGCCACAACAGCACTTCACAGTACAGAAGGACAATGTCCCAAAACATATTGAAAATTGACTCAGGAGCTTTTTATGGAAAATAAGTGGAATATTCTTCAATGGCCAAAGTAATTACCAGATATCAACCCCCTATCTAGAATGTGTTTCACATGCTTAAGACAAAACTTAAAGGGATATTCCCATCTCCAAGATCCTATCCCAATATGTAGTAGGCGTAATAAAAATTATATTAGCAAATACTTTAATTAGAAATGTAATATACACGTGCATCTCAATGAATTAGAATATCATCAAAAAGTTAAATTTTTTCAGTAATTCAATCCATAAAGTGAAATGCATATATTATATAGAGTCATTACAAACAAAATGATCTATTTCAAGTGTTTATTTCTGTTAATGTTTATGATTATAGCTTACAGCCAATGAAAACCCAAAGGTCATTATCTCAGAAAATTAAAGTAGGGAGGAGTTAAAAACCGTGCTACTGTGTTCCACAAGACATCAAAGGGTGAATATAATATTGATTTATTATTTAACACGTTTCAGGGTTCTCTGAAATGCCCTGAAACATTGCAATATGATATTGATTTGTCCTGAAGAAGGAACCAGGGAGCGCTGAAACGCGTTGACTCATAAATCAATATTATAGTCACCCTTTGATGTCTCGTGGAATATGGCACCTCGGTTTTTAACACTTCATCCTGCCTACTCTATATGTACCATGCTGGGGACTACAGCAGCTGTGATATGCTTTTATAGTTGTTGTGACTCACACAACCACACAAGGTGAAGCCTCTGATACCTGTTTAGGTAATATTTTATCTCTCAGACCCTTCATCCTCCCTACTTCAATTTTCTGAGATAATGACCTTTGCGATTTCATTGGCTGTAAGCCATAATCATCAACATTAACAGATATAAACATTTGAAACAGATCACTTTGTAATTACTCTATATAATACTGTTTGCATTTCACTTATGTATTGAATTAATGAAATAAATTATCTTTCTGATGATATTCTAATTCATTGAGATGCACCTGTAGTTCTCCTGATAAGCAATGTCTTTTCCTGATATGCAGGGCATTGCTGCCTTGGTATCCATGATTACGACAATGAGCAACTAAATAACTAACATTTACTATATGAGTTGACGAAATCATGGATACCAAGGCTACAATGCCCTGCACATGAGGAAAAGACATGGCTATACCAGGAAAACTTTACTATATTTCTAATTGGAGGTATTTGCTAATATTATTATTACACCTACTACATATTGGGATAGGATTTGGAGATGGGAATACTCCTTTAAAGGGAACCTGTCACCTGGTTTTTGCCATCACATCTGAGAGCAGCATAATGTAGAGACAGAGACCCTGATTTCAGTGATGTGTCATTTACTGAGCTGCTTGCTGTGATTTTGATAAAATTACTGTTTTCTCTGTTGCAGATTTAGCAGTCTGTGAATATACCAGTCCACTTGGCAGCAGGCCAAGAGGACTGCTAATGATAAAATCACTGCTTAAACAGCTGGAAATTATCAAAACTACACTGAGCAGCTCAGTAAGTGACACATCGCTGGAATCAGGATCTCGGGTCCTATATTATGCTATTCTCAGATTAGGTTGCAAAAACCTGGTGACAGGTTCCCTTTAAGGCAAAAAGAAACACAAACAAGCGATAACTGAAGTCAGCTACAGTAAAAGCCTGATAAAACTTCACAAAGGAGGAAACCCAGCAGTTGGCGATGTTCATGGCATCCAGACTTCAGACAGCCTTTACCTGCAAAGGATTCTCTACAACGTATTAAAAATTAACATTTTATTTATAGTAAAGGAAAAACTGTTTACCGTATATACTCGCGTATAAGCCGACCCGTGTATAAGCCCACCCCCCTACTTTTGCCCCCAAAACCTGGGAAAACCTATTGACTCGTGTATAAGCCGAGGGTGGACCCCAGCACAAGTATACAGCCCCAGCAGTGTGGTATGCAGCAGCCCCAGTGGTAGTATACAGCAGCAGCCCCAGTGGTAGTATACAGCAGCAGCCCCAGTGGTATATACAGTAGCAGCTCCAGTAGTAATATACAGCAGCCCCAGAGGTATATACAGCAGCCCCAGTGGTAGTATACAGCATCCCCAGAGGTAGTATACAGCAGCCCCAGTGTAGTATACAGCAGCTCCAGAGGTATATACAGCCCCAGTGTAGTATACAGCAGCCCCAGAGGTATATACAGCCCCAGTGGTAGTATACAGCAGCCCCACAGGTATATACAGCCCCAGTGGTAGTATACAGCAGCCCCAGAGGTATATACAGCCCCAGTGTAGTATACAGCAGCCCCAGAGGTATATACAGCCCCCAGTGGTAGTATACAGCAGCCCCACAGGTATATACAGCCCCAGTGGTAGTATTCAGCAGCCCCAGAGGTATATACAGCCCCAGTGTAGTATACGGCAGCCCCAGAGGTATATACAACCCCAGTGGTAGTATCCAGCAGCCCCAGAGGTATATACAGCCCCAGTGTAGTATACAGCAGCCCCACAGGTATATACAGCCCCAGTGGTAGTATCCAGCAGCCCCAGAGGGATATACAGCCCCAGTGTAGTATACGGCAGCCCCAGTGGTAGTATACAGCACCCCCCCTCCTTATCATGTCCCCCCCCCCTCCCGGGCTGCGGCAGCTGTCAAAATAACAAACACTGTATACATCACCTTCCGGCGCAGCTACTCCGCTCCTCCGGTCCTCCGGTCCTCCGCTCGTCGGCTTCTTCTTCTTCTTGTGCCGACTTCAGTGACCGCGCGCAGGAAATGACGTCATCTCCTGCGCCCGGTCACATGACACCGGCACAAGCAGGAAGAAGAAGCCGGCGAGCGGAGGAGCGGAGGACCGGAGGAGCGGAGTAGCTGCGCCAGAAGGTGATGTATAAAGTGTTTGTTATTTTGACAGCTGCCGCAGCCTGGGGGGGGACATGATAAGGAGGGGGCGGGGCTGTTTATTACTACTGGGGGACCCATATTAAGGAGGGGGGGCTGTGTAGTGCAATATGCACGGCATCCCCCCGCCGCTGATGGACGGGGGGATGCCGTGCATATTCATTGCACTAATGAGGCGGCCCCACAAGACCGCCTGCGGTCACCGCGGCCCCCTCCTGCCTCCTCCAGCCACCGGTCCCAGCCCCCCCCACAGCATACCGTATGACCCGTGTATAAGCCGAGGGGGGGACTTTTCAGCCCAATTTTTGGGCTGAAAAACTCGGCTTATACACGAGTATATACGGTAATTACTTTTGAGCCCCTGAAAAGAGGAGGCATTGTAAAAAAAAAATGCTTGCAACTCCTAACGTTTTCACAGGATACTTCTGTTCAACTCCTGTAATTAAACCTAAAGTCTACATTTCAATTGTACATCAGTTGTTTCACTTTAAATATAATTAGTGGTGTGCAGAGGCCAAATCACGATCGTTGTCCAAATATTTCTGGACCTAATTGAATGTTGTTGCTGCATTTACTCCAGCATCATGAGTAACCATACAGCATCAGAGACCTAGAATCACTAGATGTATTCATTAGACTGTGAACTTGCCACGTGTGGGTGCTATCGGGAACAAATGCCCACCTTCTCCCTCTGGCTACCCCATTGCCTCTTCCTGCCTGTTTTGGTGCTACGGATTCATCCCCCTCTGCGCTGCTGTCTGCACTCTGCAGTGCACTTTCCCAGGTTGGGTCAATAACATCATCGTCCACAACCTCGTCTTTCACTTCCACACTCTGGTTCGCCTGACTTGTTGACTAAGGGTGCCTTCACACTGCGGCGTGATCCAGTCCGGGGCTGTCCGGGATGACCCTGATAGCTGCGGACTGTATCAGCACACAGGACTGGAAGGCTAATATGCCCTCCGGTCTGGTGTGCAGCCGCATACAGCTGCAGCCGCTGACAGGTCAGGACCGCGGCGCCGGGGTCCTGACTTATCAGCAGCAGGAACTGCGTGCGGCTGCCCACTGGAATGGAGGGCATATTAGCCTTCCAGTCCTGTGTGCTGATCCAGTCCGCAGCTATCAGGGTCATCCCGGACAGCCCCGGACTGGATCACGCCGCAGTGTGAAGGCACCCTTAACAACATGAATTGTTGGCAACTCAGTCTCATCATCTTCCTCTTAAGACACTAATTGTCATTCCCCAATATGGTGTTCTTCTGACCTTGGCTGCTCAAATATTTAGGCATCACTACAGCCAATTTCCTCATGTCCCTATTGAAACGTGCAGGCCAAGAGCCCAGAATCAATAAATGAGAATGTAAAGAGCTCCTTGAAATGTTTGAGTGTGGGATCACTTGTCTCCTGGAACTCACCATGGTGGAAAGAGGGAGGATCAGGTTGAGGATTTAGGTTGTCCAGACTCTTGGATAGTAAGACTGGACCATATGGAAGACAGAGTGGTACTGGAAAACATACTGGAAGCATTATCTGCCATCTAACTAACCACTTGCTTGCAGTGTTCTCGCTTCCAGAGTAGTGTCCCATACCCCTCTGCAAAGTGAGATAGGAAGACAGGTCTCTTGGATGTGTGTTTGTTGTGCTCACTTTATTAAATCTCCAAAGAGTGCACATTAAGATAACCAATTTTTATTTAATTATTATTAAAAACAGTCAGTAGTGTGTGTATGTCCCACACCTGTATCTAGTAAAACCGAGCAGTCGGGGAGGGAGGAGACTATAATCCCACACTCACCCTATCCACTGCCCCTGCCTGACTACGGAGATTTCAACACGTAACGTATCAGGTGTCCCCGTTCCACGGTGGCTTACCCTAGTGTCCCTGTTACTCCACTATGGCACCTTCCACCGCTGGATACTATCTGGATCTGTGATGTGTCTCTAGTTTAGATGTGGGTCGACCCCCATCATCCTCCCTGTGTATGTATGATTTAAGTTCAGAGGTGTGTCTTCTATATGGTTCTGGAGATGTAGTTATGCCATTCAGCAAAAACTATCATAAACGGTGTGTTAACTCTCTACATGCCGTATATATCATCAGGCTAATGTGTCTAAAAACCCACTTTATGCCAATTACAGGGGTTAAGTCTGATGTCTGCTGGGTCTGCTGTTTGTCATATTCCCATAGTTATCACATATTTACCGTCTATACCCATACCAGACAATATGAAGGAGCCTCCCTCTGACAAAGATATACAACTTACTAGTTACCAGGGTTCAGAGATTAACATCCCAATCGAGATAGATTAGTTATTCCCACAGGCAGGTATTTTGAATCATTTCTCCACTTATCTGATACATATGGTTGATTTGTCAGTCCCAGTCGTTCTCTCGACGCGTTTCTGCCCGCTGATGTTGCTGGGCGTCCTCAGGAGAGACTGTGCTATCAGATACCGGTTCACCTTATCCAAGTCACCGGGGGCGCTGTGCAGGGTAGTGTAATAGCCTTCCCTCCTTCCTCATTGGTGTCAGCGTCACCGAGTGCTTCCTAAAGCTCCCTTATATCCCCTATGTGATCAGGGGAGGTGGATACATGTGTGTGGCCTCCGTTTGCGTGCTTTACACGCTACTTCCGGTTCCGCGTCTCCCGGACCGGAAGTGCGTCATTTGACACGCTAGGCGGAGCTATCTTGAGCTTGCGTTCCACCTGCCACACACGTGACTTCCGGTATGCGTTCCAAATACCGGAAGTCACTGGAAAATCGTCATCTCAAGCCCCCACTCTCTCCAGGACACAAACAGGAAGTACTGGGACTATTATAGTCCCTCACACATCCCGTGCACCCTGGAAATGAGGCCTCCAAACCACTATATATAGGAAACCCACAGCGACGAATGACCTCCTGAGGTGGGACAGCCACCATCCCAGAGGCTTACGAGAGGGTATACCGAGGGGTCAGTACCTGAGAGCTAGGAGGAACTGTTCCAATACTGCTGAGTTCTATGGTGAAGCTAGACGAATGCAAGATCGCTTCACACAGAAAGGCTATCCACCTCATATACTGAATAAGGCCTACAAACATGCTAGGGACAGTAATAGGGAATCCCTATTGAGGAAAAATAACATACCTCAAAAAGATGCTATAACTCGCATCATAGGGACCTTTGACGATAAGGCTAAAGAGGTGAGAGATATCATCTGTAGGCATTGGGACATCCTAATGGCAGACAAGGAAGTGGCACCTCTAATACCAGAAAAACCGGCAATCACGTATAGGAGGGGTAGATCACTAAGAGACCAATTGGTCCATAGCCACTACTGCCCCCCCAAAAGAAAAGGCACATGGCTGGATCAGAGACAATCCGGCACCTTTAGGTGCGGAAAGTGCTCTTTCTGTAACTACTTGAGAGTAACTAAGATGGCCCGGAGCAGTACCACAGGGGTCACGTATATGAACAGACAGTTTGGCAACTGTAAGACTGAGGGGGTCATTTACTTATTCCAATGTAGCTGTCCTAAGGACTATGTGGGAAAGACAAAAAGGGAATTTAGGAGAAGAATTGGAGACCACATAGGGGATATTAGGAATGAAAGAGACACTCCCATTTCTAGACATGTGCACTAGGTCCATGGGGGGGATACAAAAGACATCACATTTCAGGTGTTGGAGGTAGTGGAGAAACCTAAACGTGGCGGCAATTGGGATGGAGAAATCCTCAGGAGGGAATCAAAGTGGATTTATAGGATGGAATCCACTGGGAAGGAAGGTCTCAATGAACAGTTGACTTATACTCCATTTTTGTAAGGAACTCCTTCACCTTGACTGAGTAACATGGACCTAGTTTTTGGTTCCCCTTTTACTACTTCATATATCTTACTATTGTTCCCATGTATCGGTGCAAATTCCCCGTGTGACCTATTAGCCCAGAAAGGGACCCATGGGTTGACAGTATCAGGTCCATATATAATGGACGTTTTATTACTACTATATGTCTTGTAGAACCTAGATAGAACTTTCCTCTGTAACAAATCGGATGAGATGGAGGGGATTATATACATATATATAAAAATCTACATAAAGCATTGGAAACGCTAGTTATCATACGTGCTGTTTCTACCAGTATTGTATAGATATGTGAAGGTAGTGATGAGGAAGGAATCCACAGTGCTAGAAGATGTAGGAAGTGCCTTCTATTTGCACCCTCTTCTGTGGAGCACTAAATCATCACTACCATACTGAGTCTATCATACATATAGAGTACTGTAGTTAGGTGAGAGCAAATTGAGGTTGTTTCTGATAGTTCCCCTTAACTGGGATGTATGGGGTGTTTTTTTTAATTATTTCTAACCTCATAAATACATATTGGAAGTATCATCTTCTTCCTGGTGATATATACAACATCATTTTGTAAGCTTGCAGAATTACATATGTAAAAGCAAGATGTGGTGATGTGGAGCTATCTGCCCCTGTTTTTGCTCCCCTACGCTCCATTTCCAGGGTGCACGGGATGTGTGAGGGACTATAATAGTCCCAGTACTTCCTGTTTGTGTCCTGGAGAGAGTGGGGGCTTGAGATGACGATTTTCCAGTGACTTCCGGTATTTGGAACGCATACCGGAAGTCACGTGTGTGGCAGGTGGAACGCAAGCTCAAGATAGCTCCGCCTAGCGTGTCAAATGACGCACTTCCGGTCCGGGAGACGCGGAACCGGAAGTAGCGTGTAAAGCACGCAAACGGAGGCCACACACATGTATCCACCTCCCCTGATCACATAGGGGATATAAGGGAGCTTTAGGAAGCACTCGGTGACGCTGACACCAATGAGGAAGGAGGGAAGGCTATTACACTACCCTGCACAGCGCCCCCTGTGACTTGGATAAGGTGAACCGGTATCTGATAGCACAGTCTCTCCTGAGGACGCCCAGCAACATCAGCGGGCAGAAACGCGTCGAGAGAACGACTGGGACTGACAAATCAACCATATGTATCAGATAAGTGGAGAAATGATTCAAAATACCTGCCTGTGGGAATAACTAATCTATCTCGATTGGGATGTTAATCTCTGAACCCTGGTAACTAGTAAGTTGTATATCTTTGTCAGAGGGAGGCTCCTTCATATTGTCCGGTATGGGTATAGACGGTAAATATGTGATAACTATGGGAATATGACAAACAGCAGACCCAGCAGACATCAGACTTGACCCCTGTAATTGGCATAAAGTGGGTTTTTAGACACATTAGCCTGATGATATATACGGCATGTAGAGAGTTAACACACCGTTTATGATAGTTTTTGCTGAATGGCATAACTACATCTCCAGAACCATATAGAAGACACACCTCTGAACTTAAATCATACATACACAGGGAGGATGATGGGGGTCGACCCACATCTAAACTAGAGACACATCACAGATCCAGATAGTATCCAGCGGTGGAAGGTGCCATAGTGGAGTAACAGGGACACTAGGGTAAGCCACCGTGGAACGGGGACACCTGATACGTTACGTGTTGAAATCTCCGTAGTCAGGCAGGGGCAGTGGATAGGGTGAGTGTGGGATTATAGTCTCCTCCCTCCCCGACTGCTCGGTTTTACTAGATACAGGTGTGGGACATACACACACTACTGACTGTTTTTAATAATAATTAAATAAAAATTGGTTATCTTAATGTGCACTCTTTGGAGATTTAATAGTCACACGTATCATTTTCTAGATATTGTTTGTTGTGCTCACACAGCATGCACAGTTTTACTTGGCCCATGACAACAGCCTCTACGCGCACCATCAGTATCATGTCCCCTTTCCCGTCCCTTACCACACTTGCACATTTTAAATTAGATACTGTATTGTTTGAGTTATAAGACACACTTTTTTCCACGCAAACTGTAGGGAAAATGGAAGTGCGTCTTAGAATCTGAATCTTGGAGCTACGGGGGTGTCGTGGCAATGTGCGCTGGCGGCCACCATTTTATGGGTTCTGCAGGTATTGGCAAGCTACAACTCTGCCTCTACCACCCAAGACTTTCAGAAAATGGCCGCAGATCTCAATCTGGACTTGCACTACCTCTGAGGCCATTTTCTGGAAGTCATGGGCAGTAGACTCAGAGTTGCAGCATGCCAATACCTGCAGGAACCCAGAAAATGGTGGACACCAGTGCACTTCATTTTGACACACTTCACAGCTCCAGGGCCGCAGCCTTACCCCACTGTCCACATCCACCGTGGACCCTGCCTCCTGCACCTTCACTTCACCACCGCAATTCCCCCTCGGTAACCCATGGTGGGTTCAAGTTGGGGGCCCATGTAGAAATATGGGGAATAAATACCAGCATGGGGGGGGGCCATGTACAAGGATGGGAAATATATATACCAGAATGGGGGAGATTTTTACAAGGATGGGATATATACCCGGATGGGGGACATATATACCAGGATGGGGGACATATGAACTGATTGTAAGATGGACACTGGCATTATAAAAGGGACCCCATGTAACATTATACATTTTTTTTTCTCTTTTCCTTCACCAAATTTGGGGTGCATCATATAATCAGATGCGTCTTATAAAGCAAAAAATACAGTATCAAATATTTTCCTGCAAACTTTCACATATTAATAGAGAAAAGAAAATATGTAACCCTGAAAATTACTTTTATTTTTCGGTTGTTGCAACAGTATACCTATAGGAGGAATGTAAGGCTATATTCACACAGACCATTCTTGCTCCTTTTTTACTAGTGCGTTTTACTTTCTTTTTCTGCTGCAAAACTGGATCAGCTTTTAAAAATAACGCACCAGAAAACGGATCATCCGTTTCTGATCCGTTTTTTATGTGTTTTTTTCTGCTGCATTTTTTTTTTCTCCATTTAGGATGGTTCCCTGTAGGAAAAGCAGATGAGAAACTAACATGCCCTTTTCTTGGATCACACTACGAATTCCCTGTCTGAATGTCAAAGAGTGAAAACCCATTGACTTTGCTAGGATTCCATTTACGTGATCCATTCACTGCATTTCACTGCAAAAAAGGATGCAAAAAAGGATCAAAAACAGTGTCTGTGAATATAGCCTAAGGGTATTAGCACGTGTTGAGTATTTGGTTGCAAATATTTCTGCCCCATTTCTGCATTAAGGCCCCGTTACACATAGCGATATCGCTAACATAATCGCCGCAACGTCACAGGTCTTGTGACGTAGCTGCGACCTCGCCAGTGATATCGCTGTGTGTGACACTTAGCAGGGATCGGCCCTCCGCTGGGAGATCGCTGATCGTTAATGAATGGCCTGGACCATTTTTTGATCGCCGATCTCCTGCTGGGCATGCTGGATCGCTGTGTGTGACATGGGCAACGACCAGCGATTCCCATTCTGCGGCCGAGAACCTGATGGATCCCAACGACCGTCGGGTGTTGCTGCATCACTGGGTAATCGCTGACAAGTCTGCCTGCATGGCATCTCACCAGCGACCACACAGTGATGTTCCAGCGATCCCAGCCAGGTCGGATTGTTGTTGGGATCGTGGAACATCGCTATGTGTAACGGGGCCTTTACTTGGCAAGAAAAACTCAGAGGCAAAAATGCGCATTTTGCCATGTTTATACAGCATTTTCGATGCATTTTTGCAGGCGTTTTTCACTTGTTATTTTTTAGCGCTTTTGGACACTAATAAGGATTAGCAAACATGGACTTTAAAGTTTGGTGTTCATATCAAACACAGACTTTACCAAAAAATCAGTGTTCGAGTTCAGAGTTCAGATGCTTATGTACTTGTGCCGCTTGCAGTGTCCTTTCAGGCTTGTATTGTTGGTAAAATCAGCGTTATCAGATATAGCGTGTACAAAATAAAAAAGACAAAATTCCAGCCTCCCTCCCATGAGAGTACTTTCTTTATGGCTGTTTGTATTTGGGTGGAGAGCCAAACTGTCCAATCAGAGATTTCCGCCGGGGCTAGGGTCAAGTTTGTGTCCCGAAAAGAACTTTATCTAAAGTCCGACTGTACCCCCAGAACCCGAACTTTCATGGGTCTACTCATCTCTAGACACCAATTAATGCTATATTATTCATTGGAGTCCAAAAACGCTTGATAAGTGCATGCAAAATCGCATTGAAAACGTGGCAAAATGTGCATTTTTGCTGCTGCATTTTTCCTGCCAAGAGATACAGAAATGGTGCAGAAATTTCTACAATCAAATACACAACATGTGCACATTCCCAAAAAATTGAGATGATGCAGATTATTTTCTGCAAGTCACAAATAAGCAACATATGCATGACACTTCAGGATTCTCACTGACTTTAGTGGCATCAGGGAATCCCTTCAGGTTTTGTGACAAATCTGCATTAAAAAATGCATTAGAAATTCGATAAAAATGCAACGTGTGCACACAGCCTAATGCTCTGACAACAGGGTTCCCAGTAGAGATCTGGGAGTCAGAGATTTGTCCAGGCATCTTCTCCATGCTGCTTCCCATTTCATTTGAGCACTGTTTCCATCTATTTCAGCAATTTTACTAACCGCCTACAATCCCCCTGGTAGGATCTTCCTGAATAATGCTACTTTCCAATTGATTTCCATTATATTTGTTACTTGAATGGAGCCCGTCCAAGTATCCGACCTGCTCGAGTCAAGCATTGAGCACTTGAGCATTTTAGTACTCATTTCTCACTAATAAGAATATATTTAGTAGGTGACAGGTTCTTTTTAAGCCAGTGTAACAATCTACAATGAATATTGTTACTTTATCATTTAGCAATAATTATTATTACTATTACAAATCAGTACTGTTGAATCATACAACTCTCCTCTTAAATTGAACCTGTCACCAGTTTTAGTGTTTTTTTGCATATGTGGCCACCATCAGTAAGGACTTAAATACAGCATTCCGGAATGCTGTATATAAGTCCCCAGGTCAATCTGTATAATGTAAAAAATTAGCTTTTATCATACTTCCCTGGGAAAACAGTTCGGTCTGATGGGTGTTGCTGGTCTCGGTCCGGCGCCTCCTATCTTGTTGTGACTATCCCTCTGCTTCTAGTGGGTGACACGCCCTATATCACCCCCACATAGTCTCCTCCATTGCCCTCCTGTGCACGCACACTTATCTCTGCACTGTTAATAGCAGGCCCACAGATGGCTCTCTATTGTGCCACCTGTGGGCCTATCTTGACACCACCTTTTGCCATAACTGATGTGCAATTGCTTGGAATTGGCTTTGCCTATACAGCCAGAACTCCCCTGATGATGGGGCCAAAGAAACGCGTCGGGCGCGGAACATAAAGATGATGGCATGCTGATGAATCAATCAGTCTGAGGAGTTCGCGTATCACTAGCACAAGGACACGAGACCCTGGGATGGCTGAATAGAGTGTGAACAGTGGAAGATTACTGGTGAGATTGTTCCATTTTTTAAGTGGTATAGCTGTGTCCATCACCACACATGATGTCTGAGGTCATTGAATTAGAGGCTGGTACTGTCAAGTATAGGACTCTGGCAATATTTAAAGAGTAAAGCTGACTCAGATGGAAATCTTGTTGGAAGTGTAAAGATACCTTTGAGTTCTGAGGCTCTATAATCTGACCCCTTGCAATAAAGGGTATCAGATAGGGTGCAAGTGGGCTATAACAGCTTGTCCGCTCTCTCTTGATTGACATGTGTTCATGTTTATATGTTATGTATTGTTGGTTTTAACTCTCTCCCACATGACATTTGAGGTGTCACCTCTTTTTAACTATTGTCTAACGCAGTGTTTCTCAACTCCAGTCCTCAGGACCCACCGTCAGGTCATGTTTTCAGGATTTCTTTAGTATTGCATAGGTGTTAGAATTATCCCCTCTGCAGGTGATTAAACTAACCCCTGTGCAATACTAAGGAAATCCTGAAAACATGACCTGTTGGTGGGTCCTGAGGACTGGAGTTGAGAAACACTGCGATTTTTCTTGCTACCCTGGTTGTTTGCAAAGACCTTGTTTAAGGTTCAGAGTTGACCTTTAGGTTGCACAAACCCAGCTGAGATAAGTAGATAACTGTCAGTTAGCACAGGGGCCCAGGAGGTCAGGGAACCCATTTACACATACAAAATGGATGGAATCATGAGCTCTTGGTCTGTAAAGGGCTAAATATACTATTCTTGCACATTCTGTGGTGATACGTGAATTTGCTCCCATATTCGGACCATGATGTATGGATGTTTGAATATGGCCTAATTTATATATTTTTGTATCCAATCCACCAGTAATTCTCTGTCCAGTGTGAGGTGCTAGGTCTACATAAGAAACAGGAAACATAAATAAAAATATAAACAGGAAGGAATTTCTGACATTCTCTAGGGTTAGTTCGCAACAATGGGGAAATATATATGAAGTGTGTAGGGGCCCTTTCACATCAGCGTTTTTTTTTAAATCGCGGCAGATGCGGTGAAAAAAACGCATCTACCGCGATTACCGCATACCGGCTGCACTTGCGGCGCGGTTGCGGTTTTTGCCATGCAAAGCATAGGCGGACTTGCGGCAGGTGCGGCAAGTGCGGTTTTGCACTTGCGGCAGGTGCGGCCGCAAAAAAAACCGCGGTCAGCCGCGGTTTTGTTCGCGGCCGCACCTGCCGCAAGTGCAAAACCGCACTTGCCGCACCTGCCGCAAGTCCGCCTATGCTTTGCATGGCAAAAACCGCAACCGCGCCGCAAGTGCAGCCGGTATGCGGTAATCGCGGCAGATGCGGTTTTTTCACCGCATCTGCCGCGATTTAAAAAAAAACGCTGATGTGAAAGGGCCCTAAGTATAATTTCTTTATAGTGATACTGTAACATAACACCTTTTCATGGATTGCATGTTTTCTCTTTCTTTTCTCTTTAAAACATTAATAGTCTATTTTAGTAAACTATTACTAAATACTTAATTGCTTCTGCACTGCCCTTCATCTTTAAAAGTCAGGGTGATCTGCATATAACTGCAATAATGCCATTGGAGAATAATGGCCACGTCACACGGTTCAATTTCAATCACAATATCGTCAGGAAAGTCACGTGATTGAGATTGTTTGAACAATTTCGCAATATCGCTTGTGCGGTGTCACAAGCATAGATCTTAATTGCGATTTCAAATTTAGCAATGTGCCAGCGATCAAGCGCACAACCCAGTGATGTACAAAAGCCATTGTCAGGAATAGGCGAAATTGTCCACTAGATCGTTAGTGCGGCGTCACACGGCACAATGCTGTAGATCGCTCAAGCGATTATCACTTGATTTGTGCTCCTGCTCACAAATCTGCAATCAAACAATCAAGCGATTTTTCAATGAAATATCACTCGGTTACATGCAGCGACGCACAAACGATATCGCTTAAGCGATCAAAAAAGCAGATCGCTTAATCGATATCATTCACAAGATTGACAAGTGTGACGTGGGCAGAAGAAGCTGCATGAGATTCATTCAGCTGCAGGAGTGGTAAGCCAACTGTCAGGCGCAGCTAGACTCTACATAGAGAAGGCAGAGATGGTTTATTACCATCACTACCACCCTGTTTATTTTTTACACATCACTGAAGGAGTCCTTCCTTCTGATAGTGCTTCCTTGTCCTGTCATAGAGATCATGTGATCAGGTTACTGAGAGGGAGCAAGATAGTTACAGGGTTAAAGGTAGGGATCAGATCAGTTCTACTGCAGACAGGATGCTGAGTTCCCTGTAACTGTGGCTAATATACCAGTCCCAGGGGAAAAAAATTATTTAAGTGTTGGCATGCTCTCAAAGATCTTTAATTACATTATTTGGCTCTGCAAATGTGTGAAATAAATGAAAAATGTAATAGTAAAAAAGCAAGAAAAGTATACAAATTAAACAAAACAAAAAGCTGCTGCCAGTTTTAATTGTTGTTTCTATTCTCAACTCCATACAAAAAAAATATGCCTGATATACTGTATAAATATAATAGCTATGAAAGCATAAAAACTGGGGCACGATTTAGAATATATTTAAAGAGGACCTGTCACCAAACCAGGCATTGTGATCTAATTACAGCACTGGATGCAGCATGTCTGCAGCATGCAGGCAAGGGGTCACCCAGCACTTGAGCAGCCCTGTACCCCGAGATAATACACTTAGAAAACTTACATGCTCCAGCCACTAAGGAGGTGGCTAGGGGCTGCAGCCAAGGGCAGATTCACACCCCCTGCCTATGTAATCTGCCCACTGCTGCCAATCATTCTCTCCCTCTTCAGAAGCATTTAAACAGAGGTTTTTTTCTCTCCTTTTAGCCCCGCCCCTCAGGGGGCGGAGCTAAACAGACTTTCTGGGAGAGAGAAAAAAACTCTTTTTAAATGCTGCTGAAGAGGGAGAGAATGATTGGCAGCGGTGGGGTCATTCCATGTCAAGTGAACCAATGATTATTACCTCTTATTTTTAATTCTTTTGAGATTTTGTTATTTGATAATAGCATGTCAGACAATGCAAAATGTGAAGAGAAAAATTAAAAAAAAATTTTTTTTTTTTTTTAAATGATTTTCAAAGTTCGGAAAAAGTGCGAATTTCGCTGTTGCCTGCCTTTACGTTTCTCCTCATAACTAAGGCTAGGAATAAGATAGAGAGACAAAATAAACACCATTCTACTCAGAACTATACAGGCTTTCACCAGATATGCCACAAGAGGATCTTTGTTAATATTTTACCCATGTGATCGCAAGCGCAAAACTTTAAAATGCATTTCCGAAAAATCGGCGCGCTTTAAATATTTAAAAAACTGCCCATGTATCTGCTTTGCTCTTAGCCACATCTGTACCAAATTTCAAGTTGGGATCGCGATGGGATCATATTTTAAAATATTTTAATAGTAATAGCGTCAATGGGTCATTCCATATCAAGTGATCTAAATATGAATATTTTTTTTTACCTGACGTCTTTAGATTTTTTTTATTTTTTTTCCTTTATGAAGTACTACTTTAGTTAATTACAAATTAAAAGTTTTGAATTTTTTTCTTCATCAGTTAATTTTTTACAGATTTTTAAAGTTTAAAAAAAAGTGTGAATTTTGGCCTGGTATGACTTTACATTTTTTATCTTGGGCTAGAAATAAGATAGAGAAACAAAATAAACACCATTCTACTCAGAACTGTCCAGGCTTTCACCAGATATGTCACAAGAGTATATTTGTTCATTTTAATTTTTTACCCATGCGAACGCAAACGCAACATTTTGAAACGCATTTCCGAAAAAACGTTTTAATAAAAATTTTCCAAAACTGCCCATGTGTCTTTTATGCTCTTAGCCACATCTGTACCAAATTTCAAGTTGGGATCGTGATGGGATCATATTTTAAAATATTTATTATAGTGTCAATTCAAAAATCTTGAATTCAGATCTGTTCAACCTGTGGTCTAAAAGTGTGGGGTCTATATTGATCAAATCCATTATTTTTAGACATTACTGTATTATTTTGATATGTTACAGCTTAGAAGCAGGAGAGGACATATAAGAAAAAGCTTTGTTAGGGCTCAACCTGAGAAAGCACAGGGATAGACAGTGAATGCAGAGCAGATGATAGGCCAGCAGCTCTGTCAATCATGTTAAGTGTCTACCCACTGCATTCAGGAAGTAAGACAGCTCGTTCAGACCTTTCATGTCCTGACATGTCTGGACATCTTCACTCCTGAACAAACAACAGTCTGTACAAAGCCATCAAGGCTGTGTACTAAAATATGGGTGAGTAAATATATTAATAGTTTAATGCTTTTATTATTAAGGGCCAATACACACAGTGCTATTCTTAGGGATCATCATTCAGAAAAACAGCCCCATTGATTTCTATGGGGTTCACCACATGCAGTGTTTTTGGAAACACTCAAGAGTGAGTAAATCACTGCTTGAACTACTTTTTAATCGCTGCAATAAATGCAGCATTTATCATTTATATAAAAAAAAGCTGCCATTTTTTTCACTAGCGATTAAAAAAACTAACGCATATGTGGTAAAAACTTGGTAGAAAAACAAGCTGCCAAAACTGCAGCGTGTATCTGCAGACAGAAAAAAACTGTGCGCGCTAGCCCTAAAACTCACTTTATAGTAATACAGTTCTATCTCAAGTGTACTGTAAATCTTTATTTTTATTACCTATCTTCCTTACTTAATATTAACTGTATTTTTCCCACACAGCAATGGCTGCTACTTCTCAAGAAACAGCATTTTATCATAAACACTGTTGCAATCCTTTTGAAAAAATATGAATATGATTGGCGCTGGTGGCTGGCTACTGTACTCTCCAAAGATTGTGAAAATGAAGAAGTAGAATTGACTTTATTGCATCCTTCTGGTCCAGCGCCATCCTTTGTGTATCCAAGAAAGCCAGACATTTTAAAAGTGCACAAAAATCAGATATTAACTCAGGCGGAGCCTAACACCGTGACAGGCCGGACATACTCTTTAACACACAAGGAAATGGCGATTGCTAGTAAGCGTTTATGGACAAGATTACATTTCACCCACTAGAAGAGACAAATTGATAAAATGCCACTTTAAAAACATACTATTAATTGTTTGATTAGTTCATAATTTATAGAACGATGATTTAACTACTGTACTATTCTTATTAAACACTTCATAAATCACATGTTTAGTGATAGAATAGAAAACAAATTTATATGTATAAATAGGGGTTAACATTTTTGGTTCTTTTAATCTTGTTTAATCAAACTTGAGGATATGATCACCTTTCTTCTTTTGGTTTGTTCAATACATTCAAGTTGAAAATGCTGAGCGTTGTGTTCTGATGATTAAGATGTATTTATCCTGGCACTTATGGGATTTGTTTTTTGTGTTTCTTTTTTGTTGCATATAAATGTTTTATTCAATAAGTTGTGATAACTCATACAACCATAAAATAAAAAATATATAAATTTGACAGGTCCCAAGTTGAATCTCTGCACAAATATAACCAAGAACACAATCAGTCATTTTTTCACAATTGCCCATCAATAGTCTTGTAACATATCAAATGAAAGCTGTTACCGTTCTGAGTAAAATGATGCCTCTCCCACTTCATTATCTTATTTCTAGCCTGAGATAAAAAAAAAATGTAAAGTCATACCAGGCCAAAATTCACCCTTTTTTTAAACTTTAAAAATCTGTAAAAAATTAACTGATGAAGAAAAAAATTCAAAACTTTTAATTTGCAATTAACTAAAGTAGTACTTCATAAAGAAAAAAAAAAAAAATCTAAAGACGTCAGGTAAAAAAAAATATTCATATTTAGATTACTTGATATAGAATGACCCATTGACGCTATTAATATTAAAATATTTTAAAATATGATCCCATCATGATCCCAACTTGAAATTTGGTACAGATGTGGCTAAGAGCAAAGCAGACACATGGGCAGTTTTTGAAATATTTAAAGCGCGCCAATTTTTCGGAAATGCGTTTTAAAGTTTTGCGCTTGCGATCACATGGGTAAAATATTAACAAAGATCCTCTTGTGACATATCTGGTGAAAGCCTGCACAGTTCTGAGTAGATTGGTGTTTATTTTGTTTCTCTATCTTATTTCTAGCCCGAGATATGATAGAAAATGTAAAGCCATACCAGGCCAAAATTCGCACTTTTTTTAAATTTTAAAAATCTGTAAAAAATTAACTGATAAAGAAAAAAATTCAAAACTTTTTTTTTGTAATTAACTTTTTCTTCATATAGAAAAAAAATTAAAAAAATCTGAGGACGTCAGGGAAAAAAAATATTCATTTTTGGATCACTTGACATGGAATGACCCGGTGGGCAGATTAAACATGCAGGGGGTGTGAATCTGCCCTTGGCTGCAGCCCCTAGCTACCTCCTTAATGGCTGGAGCATGTAAGTTTTCTAAGTGTATTATCTCGGGGTACAGGGCTGCTCAAGTGCTGGGTGACCCCTTGCCTGCATGCTGCAGACATGCTGCATCCAGTGCTGTAATTAGATCACCATGCCTGGTTTGGTGACAGGTCCTCTTTAAGTAGTTCTTTGTGGTTGAATTAAAAAAATAGACACTTATTGGGGGAAATGGTCTGGTATTCGAAAGCGCTACAACCACATATAAATAGTCCAGCAATACCTTTCATGGCTAGTCTTTTCCTCTGTCAATAAGAAATCAGAATTTGAATTGATAGGCAAATGAGGCTGAAGGACTCTGGTAGATCCGAAACATCGGCCACTCCAGCCCTATCCTAACAATGGGAGGGAAAAATAGAAAAAACTAAAGGTTGCTGTGACACTGGTAATGGCACCCTTTATATTAAAATAGTATGGAAACACATTTTGACTCGCCTGTTGTAAATCAAAAGAATCACCTGTGATAAATTGTTGGTGCTCATGTGACATGAATTAGCCATTGAATGATGACTTCAGTATTCTAAAAAGCCACATGTTAGGCTCTGTTTCTTTATCACAAAGAAGCTGTCTGAGGACATCAGAACTGCTATTATTAGCAAACTGAAGGCTTTCATAGAGTATAAGACCATCTCCAAAGATTAACAATGAGTAATATTATTAAGAAGTTTGCTAAGCATGGAACTGTCAAGAACTCCTGGAACATGAGGGAAAGAGGAATATTGGGAAGAGATGTCTTTGAAGGTTTAGTACGCATGGTGCAAAAAACACCACGTCAAACGTCAAATATTCACATCAAACATCCAAAGGCATGAAGGCAAACCTGGAACAGTCTGGAGTCATGGTTTCAACAAGTACCACACGTCGCACACTAAACCAAACAAAGCTGTACGGGCAAGGCCAAGAAAAGGAACCATTGCTGAAGAAAAGGCGTAAAAACAAACGACCTTTGCCAAAGGGGACCTTGACAAACCACAATCCTTCTGGGAAAATGTTCTGTGGACAGATGAAACAAAAAATAGACCTTTTTGGCAAAGCAATAGTTTGTTTACAGACACTGCGGTGTATTGGATAAAGAGGAGACTACTATCCTGATGAATAGCAGTCACAAACAAAGCCTCAGAGAAATAAATAAAGTTGTATACGCACAAACCTGCGGTACACTAGTTGTTCTGATACTACAACTCCCAGGATGCCATGACACCTGCATGCTTGCATGGAATTGTACTTTTCTCACAGAAGAAGAGTCGCAGGATAGACACAGAATTACTTTAATGTTTGGCTTCTCTTTTTGATAGAAAATTGTCCTAGAATACACAAGAATCTCAGTTTACATTGGAAGCATACAAACAATACAATGGAAATTGATGTTTTATTTTTGTTTCATTCTCAAAGACCATTCTACAGAGCAGCAATTACCAGAACACAGCTACCAGCATCACTGCAAATAATTGTCACCATTAAGTGAAAAGGGACAAGAATTAACAACCCTGCATAGTGCAGCTGACTCATAGGACTCCTATTCTTGCGCCATAGAAGCCTGGGCTATAAATCCTTTTCTGGAAGACGTGAAGACAATCAGAGGCACCCCAGAGCGTGGAGCTGAGCTGCGATTCATGGTTATGGCTTCCTAGCAATACTCCTCCTCATTCCTCTCAGCTAAAGGGGCCAAATAACATGCATTATGCAATACTTGCATGTGGACTCGAACATAGATGAGTATCGGCGTCTTCCTACCTATAGTGGTTTGTAAACCACTTTTTTCACATTGACACATTTATTAAAAATAAAATTAAAATCAAGTTACCAATGCCTAAAAGGGTTAGGATGCATTTGTTTACTTTGCCCTACTATGGCATATTAAAAAGCCCTCCTATTCAGTTTTCTTTTTTACTAAATGTGTGTATATGTGTATGTAATGCATTTTGTTTGTGCCACCAACGGTGGTCTTCTCCTGTATCAAACGACACTCTGCTCCTCTTCTCAGTGACATCACTGCTCTTCAAACTCTATGGTCACACTGTGCTCTGCATGACCCAGAAATGACGTTCACAGTCTATGGAGGTTAGAACGAACCTACATAGGCTTCTGTTGTTAAAGGAGCTCACTACAGCCATCACTGAAGGGAATAGGGCTCGGGATGTTCTGCACTTAATGCAAAGAGCAGAGATACACTTTAAATGGATCTATCACCAGATTTCACCTTACAAATGTATAAATGACTAAATAGATCTTTTAAGGCCTCGTCCACACCAGGTCACATTGCCGCCGATTACATAGGCGACATAGGGGCGTGGCCTATCAGCGGCGACATCACCCCTACATCGACTCATGTAAAGAGGCGCCGCCGGGAGGTCGCATGGTTTCAGAGCAGTGCTCTGAAACCAGGCGACCGATCTGGGGCAATGTGCACACATCGCCCCATGTAACCGGCCGCCGGCGACCTGACAGGCGATGGGAGCCATAGGCTCCCATTCTCCTGCATCGCCGCTGGGGTTTTGAGACACCCCAGCAGCGATGCCGCCTGTCAGATCGCCGGCGCTGTAGGTGTCGCCCCATGTAAATGGGGGGCGGCAACGCTGGCGGGGCACAAAAAAAGTGCGCGCTCCCACCAGTCGCCGCCGACATCTACAGTGCCATGTGTGACGGTACCTTTAGACCTGAAGAGACTGGTGCACTAAGGCTGGGGTCACACTTTGAAAGGCAATTATGGTGACAGATCCGGATGCGGTAACCGCAATTGCCTTCACACACATTTTTTTGCAAAAATGTGAGCTTGAAACCGCAATGCGGTAATCGGATTGCTCGGGATGTGTAATCCGGAGCAATGCGGTTACCGTCTACTTTGTTCATCCCAGCTGCCGCAGGGATGAACAAAGTGTTAAATGTTTATTAAAACATTAAATATTAATATGTTTTAAATATCCAGGTCACACATGCATAGTATTCTATATGTATTAGGGCTCTCCCACATATATTGTTACTCATAATTAATCGGTTTTGGAGAGTTTCTATACCTAAATAATTGATTCGCACAATTAAACTGCTTTTCTTAAAGATGCTTTTATTACTCCATCAAAAAGTTAAAAAACGCAGATACAAAGTGCTTAAAGACATGATAAAAATTATTATGTTTACAAGGATCTGGATAGGAGGACACTAAGGGGTTAAAGCCTTTCTCCTCACACATCAGGACAAACACATGGCAGCCATTTCAAAAAAGCTATGTAATAACAGAGATATATATATGGTAAGGTTTGAGAGCACTAGCTAGTCAATATACCATAGATTCAGCTCATGGTCCTTTTCCAAAATAACAGCATACTTCACTATGTGCTATCTCACAACCTCCATTGCTCATTTTACTATCTCTACATAGCAATTCAATCAGTGCTTACCCATGTAAAGTGCTGGCGTGCTCAGATGACTTCTGGGGGTCGCCCCAACGCGTTTCCCTGAATGCTTCCTTAGGGGGCATGTTCGATGACTTCTGGGGGTCGCCCCAACACGTTTCCCTGAATGCTTCCTCAGTGCGATTAATTATTTAGGTATAGAAACTCTCCAAAACCGAATAATTATGAGTAACAATATATGTGGGAGAGCCCTAATACATATAGAGTACTATTCATGTGTGACCTGGATATTTAAAACATATGTTTTTCTGTTTATCACAGCGGTGTTTCTAGGTAACATGGATCATAAGGCCAGGGAAACATCCTGGCGATCAAAATTGGATCTGGTGTTTGAGGACGCAACAGGGATACCAGTTAATCCTGACTTAAGGGCCACAGCGGGTCAGACAGTGAGATTAAAGCAGTTGCTCAATCAAAAGACAAGAATTTGGTGGAACAAGGCGTTCTTGGAACGCTATCTTACTAGAGATTTGATACCTAGAGGACTTAAGGTAGTGTCCCACGTGGCGATCTGGCCTGCGATGTCGGAAGCGATGTGCAGGTGCATGCTCGCTTCCGACATCGGAGGACAGCTGTCACACGGCACGACGTTGCCGGTGACGCGGCGGCGATGTGGGCGGAGCCATCGCTCGCTGGGCTGGGCTCAGCGAGAGATGGCTCAGGAACGCTGCGATATAGGCTGGATCGCGCCGCCAACAGTGTCAGACGGCGCGATCCAGCCTAATCGCTGGTCACAGGTTGACAGGTTTATGAACATGTTCATAAACCTGTCAACCTGCGACCAGCGATAATTTGCAGTTGCGTCGCGCTGTCACACAGCGCGACGCACTTGCAATATCGCCCGCGACATCGCTGTTACGTCACTTTTCGGCGAAGTTGCGGGCGACATCGCCACGTGTGACACTACCTTTAGAATACAAGTCTTTCCCTCCTTCAAGGTAGAGGATCCTGAGATTAAGAAACAATGGGAGGAACTGTCCACTAATTGTTCAAAAGGATATATGGGACTTTTGGTCAAATTGAACGAAAAGTGCCTTGAGACAATTGAAACGGAGATTAATTCCATTCAAGAAAAACTGAATATAGAACTGTCTGGGGAGGCACTGGCAAAACTAAATGGTGACCTTGAGAACAGTTTTTTGAAGTGGGAGAAAGAAATACTAACCACAAAAACTAAAAAATATAAAAGAGATGTGTCGGACTATAAAAAACCATTTGGTGTATAGATGGAAGAGTGGAAAAAAGAAACCACAGGGCTCTCCAAAGAATACGCCAAAACGTCCCCCTAAAATACCACAAAAAAATCCTCCAAATGATCCTCATGTGTGTCCAAGCTCTGTGTCTTCTTTGTCATCACTGGAGGAGTCCCATGGTGGCAGTAAAGTTTGGCCACCTATATCGAGAGAGGATTTTAATGTGGGGAAGGAGAAAGGAAAGCGGAGTATAACCCCCCCCAGAACCACAGGATAAAAAGAGTCGGGGTACAAATCTGCAGGTAATCAACTTATCTTCACATGTACTTACATCACACCAATTGGAGGTGTTGAGGTTGGGGTTATCATTTGTGCCTGTGAATAATTTTGATTATTTTGTAGCCTTAAAAGACCTGCATCTCTTCACCCGCAAGTTACTCCTCAAAAAACTTCATAAAAAGGAGAAAAACCAGATGATTTTAAGACATTATAAGAGTGGAGCAGGACACTATTGGGATCTTGGAGGATTTAGAAGAGGATGAAAGTTTGGAAGGTAATCCCCAAAAATTCCCAAGGTCATTATATCCACGTTCAACCACCTTCCCCTCCTTGTTCGTGTGCCCGGAAATAGAGACCTTTCATAGATTGGTGGCACAAGATTTTAAAAAATTGTCTAGTCACCGAGAAGGTGCAGATAATTTATCGCACCATCAAAGAATGGCTATGAAGGAACTGAGAGCTCTGCCGGACGTAGTTATAAAACCAGCAGACAAGGGTTATTTGGTCAGTGCAAATGTATGAACGTGAGGCCTTCAGACAGTTGAAAAATAAAGATAATTATTCGTTTTTGTCTTATAATCCTTTAAAGGGTTTCATGTCACAATTGTTTGAGATTGTGGACAAAGTATACCAGGAAGGTATAATCCCGAAGAAGGTATGGGAGGGACACTTGATTAAAGAACCTATAGTCCCTACATTTTACCTCCTACCTAAGATCCACAAAGATCCCCTCAATCCCCCGGGGCGTCCAATTGTGTCCGAGATAGGGGGGCTGTGTGACCCAGTGTGCAGGTTTATTGAATTTTACCTGCATCCACTTGTGGAAACGCTGCTCTCCTATGTCCGTAAGACATCGGAAGTCCTGAGGCAAATTGACGGGATCTTTGTGGATTCAGACACACGTTTAGTTACGGCGGACGTTGAGTCTTTGTACTCATCAATATGCCATCATGATGGGCTCAAAGCTGTAGCCTTCTATCTGGAAAATAACAGTCTGAAGGAATCCTTCAGTGTCTTAATTTTGGACCTCTTAGATTATATCCTGACCCATAACTTCTTCCTCTTCAAGGACCGTTTCTTCCTACAGCAGCGGGGTACGGCAATGGGGGCGGCGTGCGCACCCTCCTACGCAAATCTCTTTCTGGGATATTGGGAGAGGGAGATTTTCGGGGGGCGCCCACGCCGCCACCCAAGTGCTGTCATGGATGAGGTACATCGACGATGTATTGATGTTGTGGAAGGGAACAGTATCCCAATTAGAAGCCTTCTTGGTATACTTGAACTCTAATGAGTATAATATCAGACTGACCTACACACATCATGCATCGTCGGTGGACTTTTTAGATATTAAACTTCATATTCATTCTGATGGGTCTATACAAACTGATATGTATAGGAAAGATACATCAGTAAACGCATTACTGCATGCTTCTTCGGCCCATACCCCGGCAACGATCTCTGCGATTCCTATTGGCCAGTACCTAAGGGCGAGGAGAGTATGCTCAACGGATGGTTTTTTTGAAGGGTAGGCTGAGAATCTAAGAGATCGTTTCCTGGCGAGGGGTTATAGTAAGCGTTGCATTAAAGTGGATACACAGAGGCCTGGAGGAAAGATAGAAATACCCTACTGTTGGGGGGAGATCGGTCTAAGGAGAGGAGGGAGAAACAAGGAACTCATTTAGTTCATTTCATAACAACTTACAATGACAAATGGGATAGGATTAGGGGTATCCTAAAGAGACACTGGGGGATCTTGAGACTGGTGCCTGGTTTAAGTGACTGTGTCACTCAAAAATCTATGTTGACTGCAAGGAAGGGTAGTAGCCTAAAAGACATATTGGTACATAGCCATTATGTGAGGGAATCTAAACCGATAGTGAGTGGGAGTAGAAGAACTCTGGGATTTTACCCATGTGGTTCTTGTCTGGCATGCCGTAATATGGAGAGGACGAGGACGTTTACAGCAGCCAACAGCGAACGAGTATATGATATTCGGCATTACCTGACATGCACTACAAAGAATGTGATATATCATGCCACATGTCCTTGTGGCCTGATATATATCGGTCTTACATCACGGGAATTCCGTGTCAGAGTAAGGGAGCACATTAGGGATATTGAAGCAGCAAAAAAGATGGAACCCGGTGATCCTAATTTAAAAACTCTACCCCGCCACTTCAACTCCAAACATGATTGCGACCCAACCAACTTAAAATTTAAAGCTATAGATGTGTGCCACTTGGGGGCAAGAGGAGGAGACTACAAGAGATCCCTTGCAAGGAGGGAATGTCAATGGATAGTCCGCCTAGGGACGCAGTCCCGGGGGGGCCTAAATGAAAAACTAAGTTTTGTATCATATCTCTAAAATTGAAGCATATTTATTTGCTTCTAGAAAGGAGGGTGGGGTATGACCTCCTATTCCATTAAAATTATGGAGGGAGTCTTTTGCCCTATCCACATATAAGATAGAATTTTTGTCTTTTGATGGGCTCTGTGTATATGGTCTCGCATTTCTGACATGCTGTGGAACCGCAGTTCCCTAAGGGTTCCTTTAAGATTTATGATATGGTTTTTAACTGATTTCTATTGTTTTTCTGTTTTTTAGCCGTTCTGTACGACCTCACACTACTGCCTACTAATACAATCTCTGGATAATATGACTGCTATGGAATCCCCTAGTGATGGCGGCGTAATTGAAGACAGGTGTAGGCAGGGGTGGTGAGGTATATAGGATGGGGGCGACATGGTTAAACATGCCTCCTGAGGAAGCATTCAGGGAAACCCGTTGGGGCGACCCCCAGAAGTCATCTGAGCACGCCAGCACTTTACATGGGTAAGCACTCATTGAATTGCTATGTAGAGATAGTAAAATGAGCAATGGAGGTTGTGAGATAGCACATAGTGAAGTATGCTGTTATTTTGGAAAAGGACCATGAGCTGAATCTATGGTATATTGACTAGCTAGTGCCCTCAAACCTTACCATATATATGTCTCTGCTATTACATAGCTTTTTTAAAATGGCTGCCACGTGTTTGTCCTGATGTGTGAGGAGAAAGGCTTTAACCCCTTAGTGTCCTCCTATCCAGATCCTTGTAAACATAATAATTTTTATCATGTCTTTAAGCACTTTGTATCTGCGTTTTTTAACGTTTTGATGGAGTAATAAAAGCATCTTTAAGAAAAGCAGTTTAATTGTGCGAATCAATTATTTAGGTATAGAAACTCTCCAAAACCGATAAATTAAATATTAATAGTAGCTGTGGGCAGCATGTCTCTAGGGTCACCCCCCTGGAGACATGCTGTCCACTCCTGTCGGCATGTGAGGGGTTAATGCCGGCAGTTTACCGGATTTTGCCGGCTTTGTACAAATTTCTGAACGAAGCCACGGCTCCTGACTGTACTGTAGATACTGTACGTAATGTACATATAGTATCAGCTTCTGTCCAGGGTCCTGTAAGCAGTTACAGTAGGTCTATGGCGGTGCGCTGCCCATAGACCTACTGTAACTGCTTACAGGACCAAGAACAGCGGCTGATACTATACGTACATTACGTACAGTATCTCCTGTGCAGTCAGGAGCCGCGGCTTCATTCATAATTTCGCACAAAGCCGGCAAAAGCCGGCAATAGTATAATTGCTGGCATTAACTCCTCACATGCCTATAATGATCCCTGAGATCAATGCCAGGACAATGTGTCCTACAGCACTATAATTTTACATAAATATGTGTTGAGGTCATGAGTGTGTGTTATATTTGGTTGTAATGCTATGTGTGCCATTTCTCAAGTACACAGCTTTGTATCTGTCCCTGGCCATCCCCAAAATACATATAGCCCGTGGCATGTGCACCATGTCCCATTTCTGTATACATGTACTGTAAAGGCCATTACTGAATCTGCATACACAAGCTAACTACCGGACCACCTGTCATTGGTAGTGCTGGACATGGATTGGCCACACAGAGTAGGGTGTGACCTGATATGTACATGTATATTTTTTCGTGACACAATCTTTCTTTTTTTTCTAGATGGCTGAGGGTACTGATTTTGTCCGCGACCTCCTCACCATGTACCAGCACCACGAATGCCTGTGGCGGGTGATGCTGCCTGAGTATAAAAACAAGGCAGTGAGAGCTGTGTACGCACACCTTGTCGAGCTGGCCAACTGGCTCGACCCAACTAAGGTCTGGACGGTGCCCATGGTTGCCGAGAAGATCAAGCGCCTGCGGACCGTGTTCACCAATGCCCATAATAAATGGATGGATGCTTGGTTCGGGGCTGGAGCTGAGGAGGTCTCTAAGCCACGTCTGTGGTACTATGACCTCCTCACCTTCACCCTGGGCCAGGAGGCTCCTCGGGGAAAAGGATGCAGCAGGCACCTTGCGTAACCATCTTTGGCCACAAGCCAAGACCCTGCCCCGTCACAGGAGGTGCATAATTGTATTTGTGTCACCTATGTACACAGCTTGTTGGTTGCACTGATGTGGGGTTTCCAGCACATGTAGAAGGCACAATTGTGTCGTTCTTTCACTATTCTTCTGTGTGTTCTTCTGTGTGTTGCGTCGTGGCTGTTGCCACAGATTGTGCTGTCTTATGCGTGGTCACTTGGCATATCAATTTGGAGCGTCAGGTGAGTACAGAGCACTGGTCTACTTCTTTCTTCAGTTCTGTTTCCAACCCAGCTACTGTGATTTTGGGTGTTAGCCATGGTCTGATGGGTGTTTGGTTGTGGTAATTGATGTCATTACATTGCTAATGTGGCAAATGTTTTTTTTTCTACTGTTTCATTTACAGGCCCCTCGGGAGTCTGGCTCCACTGCTGAGGACCCACCCGCTGGCGAGGCTCTCCCATCAACATCTTTGGGAGAGCCGGTGCCTGAGACCAGTGGTGGGGTGCCGTGCCCAGGGCCCAGCTCTGGCATATGCCAAAGGCGTACACCTGCCCCACCCAACACAGAGCTTGGTACCAGGGCTAAACGGGTCCTCTTGGACAGAGAGAGGACCCCCGGCTCTGGAATCGGGCACATCGCCAATGAGATGGTGGCGCGCATGGAGCCAGAGTAACGTAACATCTCAGAGAGCGCCATATTCCGTGTCCTGGAAGCGGGCGTAGATGGGACACTGAGATGGGGTGGTGCCTTTACCTTGCCCAGGAAAACCACCCCCGTGCCCACTGTGCCCCAAAGACACATGGTGAGAAGTCGGCAAAATCAGGATCCTCCACCTCCCTCACAAAGACAGCACCACCCACCTGCCACCACTGGGTGGTATTACGGGGATGAGGGGGAGGAGCCATTTTCTGAGCCAGCAGAGGAGGAGGAAGACCAAGGATGCTACTAGGCAATGCACTACATTGCATCAAGGACTGTTGTTATGAAGTGTTTTTTTTTTTTTTTTACATTTTGGTAATAAACCACCCTTTGATTTGCCATACCTATGTCCACATATGTGTCTGGTTGTGCAGTATGGTTGTGTGTGTGTGTGTTGTGGGAGTAATGGTGAAGTTGGTGTGCCAAATGGAGAGGCCTCATGTCCACAATAACATATTTGGGTCATTGTAGCAGACACAAGCCTATCCATAGGTGACATGTGTGAGTATGGGGAGATTAGGAGTCTTCTGTGGCTGACATAGGGAAGTCTGTGTGTTTGGTAATGTGTGTGTGATATTGGAGAGACTGATGTAAAATACGACTTCATCCATGGTCCAATGGTACAGTATGGTCAGGTTTTTATCATGTCACACTGCACACCTACGCCAAGTCATTAGCCATGTGTTGTGTTTCAGGGTCTCAAACAAGTGATTGCTAAATCTTTGTGCTGAGGCTAAGAGGGCTTTTTTGCCCTCCAAAATCTCATTTCCAAATCCCTGTCTCTTTTCAAATAACCTCTTACCCAGCCTCAAAGAAGTGATTGCCAAATTTTGTAGTTCTCCTAATAGGGCTTTATTGGCCTCAAATACTCGTTGCTAACTCGTTGCCTATTGTCAAGTAACATTTTTTTGTCCTCAAACTAGTGATTGCCCAATTTAGTGATTCGTCTATCAGGTTTTATTGGGCCTCAAAAAAGTGATTATGAAATCTTTGTGCCTCCCCTAAAAAATGCTTTTTTTTTGGCCTCAAATAAATAATCTGAATGGTGACCTTAATGAGTTATCATACATCATGACCTAGGCTCGCAGCTGGTTTATTTAGTGACTAGAGACTGTGATGAGGATGCTGTATTCTTCATCAGAGCATCCATTCAACAAGACATCACCGAGGATCCAAGGAGAATTTTGAGGGTGAGAGGTTAATAAAGATGACATTGCTAAATGTCTTTGTTTTTATTTTCTAATAACATTTTTTTTTCTGTGTTGTGCCTTCTTTACTATTTACTTGAAATTCTTAATGTCCGGATCTAACCTGGCCAGACATTAAGAATTTTTTGCTTAAAGCCAGCTGGTAATATTAAGTTGGTATTAAACCCTTATTACACAGCATGTCACCTCCACCAGGGCCACTGGATGATCCAGGTAAAGTGCCTGGAAATGGTGCTACGATGAATGCACCATTTTCAGGGGCGGCTGCAGACTGCTATTCTATAGTGTGGGGGGCACTCACCCAGATGAGAATACCAGCCTTCAGCTGCCTAGTTTTACCTTCGCTGACAATTAAAAATAGGGTGGAGCCCTACACATTTTTTTTGCCAGCCAAGGTAAAAATAGGCTGCTGAGGGTGGCAGCTCATAGCTGTCTGCTTTATCTGTGCTGAGATATTTATTTTACACCCTATGACTTCAGGTTAGTTGCCATTTATTAATTTGTATTACAAACAAGCATGGACACCATCTAGATCAGGGGTGGGCAACTCCAGGCCTCGAGGGCCGCACACAGTCCAGGTTTTCAAGATCTCCTTAGAATTTGACAGTTGGTAATTTAAATAATTGTAAATTACCAACTGTCAAATTCTAGGGAAATCTTGAAAACCTGGACTGTGTGCGGCATGGAGTTGCCCACCCCTGATCTAGATTGTGAAAATGCAGTCTAATTGCAACAGTCAATCATAGACACCCTTACAGAGCATGAGCATCTGTTATTGGCTGTTGTCTGGTTAGTGAAGTGAATATGCAGAAAGGTTAATGGGCGGGACCAAAAGTGAGAGAGAGGACCCTGAGGCAAACAAGCAGCGAGAGACAGTTAAGATGATCTGTGTGTGCCTGTGTGTATGTGTGTAGCATAAAGTAGAACAGAAGCATTAGTGCATTTACACTAAAACTACATATAGATTAAACTACACACACCCAAATTACCGAACAAAACCCACATTTCCGATTTTTCAGCAAAATGTTCGAGTTCGAGAGGCCAAACGAACACTGCCAAATTCAGTCCGTATTTGAAATTGGCGAACATGTTTAAGCAAAGTTTGCTCATCTCTACTCATCACCAGACGTTAACCCCTGGGGGTGGTGGTGGTGATGATGATGAAATTCAGATACCTGAGGAGCACCCACACTGTAGTGTGTGATCAGGGCAGGAAGACGAAGAGGGTGACTCTCAGGGCGAGGAGTAGGACAGCAGAGAGGATGATGATGAGATTCGAGATTCTACTTGGAATCAACCCAGAGTCATGCAGCTGAGTAGCTCAGCAGAGGAGATGGAAGAAGAGGAAGACGAGGAGGTTAGGTTGCAGCTTCCCACAAAGAGAGTGAGTGCTGCAACCACAACAAGCTCTGCATCCTCAGCCACAACTCTGGCCATGGACAGCAGTGGTCGCGTGACTGCAGTTCCTAGGGGCATCAAGGATTGCCTAGCATGGGCCTTATTTTATACTGCAAACAATGACCCAACTCACATTATTTGGCAAGTTTGTAAAGTAAGTAGATGCAAAAAAGAAACAATAATTTGACTACTACATGCTTGAATCGGCCCAGCAACCTCTGTGTTACTCTTGCAAAGTTACTTTGCTAAATTGGGGCCTAGCGGGCCTCACTGAACACCACCCACCACATCAACCACATCTACTGCTTCTTCCTTCCATCACCGTGGCAAGGGTTGTCACACAAATCTCCGGTTGCAGAGCCTCCACTTGTTTACTCGCTACAGTCAGGGTGAATGATAGCCTGTCAGCTGTTTTTGACCAATCTCAGACACCGAGCACACCACTTTTGTCAACCCACCATAACATCTCCCCCTGCATCTCCCTATCACATTACAGCAGTTTGTAAGGTACACACTTCTCCACCCTCTCTCAGCACAGCCGTCAGCCCTGAGTCCCACAGTTGAGGCCATGAAAAAGATTTTTTCCACCTACACATCCTAAAGCAAAGATCTTGAATTTCCCCATCTCCAATTTGTTGGCCACAGAAATGCTGCCTTTCTGCCTGGTGGATACAGACAATTTCTGAAGACTGATGGCAGTTGCAGTCCATGGGCGTACCCAGGATCAAAACTAGGGGGGAACAAGCCATGGTCGATCAGAACATCATATCCGGCCCGGTGCATTGTGGGGCTGATCACGTGTTCGGCCGAGCACCAGTGCATGCGCAGTGCGCATATTGAAGCCGGGACGAACACATCATCAACCCCCAAAATGCACCGGGTGGGATATGACGTTTCGGCCAGCGCATCAGAGTGCCACAGGAGGCGGGAATTTCAAAAAGAGCTGACGGGTTCCCTTTAAAGGGAACCTGTCACTCCCTTTGGCTGTTCTAACACCTACCCACCACTTTATATATGATGCATTTGGGATTCCTGTGACCACTCTATATGCTCAGCGGTTCACCTGTGTACCTAAAAAAAAATTAAATTTTAATATCTCCTGAGCGGTATGGAAATTAGCTGAAAATTGTCCAGGAGGATATGCTCAATCTGGTCCTTGTCGCCCCACTGGTTGAAATGCCCACCTCGCTCCTGTGAAAAGGCCACTGCTCCTGTGTATGTCACATTGCTTTCATGTCTGCGCAATGGCGCAGGTCTGTGTGCTTAATGCAAGCGCACCTGTGACCGAGTCTCGCGAGCACAAAACTACAGCAAAAACACCACAAAACTACAGAAATACATAAATAGAACCCTCATCATTAACACAATTCATCATCACAACCACCATCAGTACTTGGTAAAACAATTGTAATGTCAGGTCACACATTTGTACTGCATGAACCTACAACTCCTACTACATCATTAACAATGGTAAGAGTACTGGGAGTTGTTGTTACCAGCCATCAATAGAAGCATAGAGGAACCACAGTACTCATGAGAATTAATCATTATCACAAATAATTATTTACATCCAGGTACCTTATAGATGACGTTGTCTCTGATCGGGTTGTCTATTTCTTTCCTTCATCTGGTCCAGGCACCTTGATGACTTTTCACATCCGCAGTTCATCTCTGCAGACGTTCATCTTCTCCGGTCTTCAGCAGGACATCCTGACATGATACCCTTAAAAATAACAGAATTGTCAAAATTCTCCTAAGTAAAAATATCTGCCATACACTGTGCCCCAGAATAAATAATTGCTCCTCCTCACTGTTCCCTGCACATAATATGATTTACACACTGTCCCTCTCTTGGCACATGCCCTCCACACTGCCCTCTCCCTCCATACTGGGCGCCCTGGTCACACTGTCCTCTAACACTATGTCCCCCTATACTGCCCACTGTTTATACTATTCTATCTCATCAAACTCCCCATCCTCAACATACTGTCCCTGCATGCTGCCCCCTCTCCATACAACCCCACACTACTCACACTCTATTCTGTGCCACAGCCATCCCCCTCATTCCACATACTGTGTCTACACCGATCCCCCCTCACTCCACATACTGTGCCACTGCCATCCCCCTCACACCTCATACTGTGTCCACACTGATCCCCCTCATTCAACATGCTGTGCCACAGCCATCCCCCCTCACTCCTTATACTGTATCCACACCCATATAACCCCTCCTAACTCCTTATACTGTGTCCACATCTATAACTCCTCGCTCCACATGCTGTGTTGCAACCATGCCCCTCACTCCGCATACTGTCTCCACCCCCACATAATCCCTCCTCACTCCACATACTGTGCCACAGCCATCTTTCCCTTACTCCTTATACTGGATCCTCAAATTTATCCTCTTGCTTCCCATACTGTCCTCCACATAATGTGTCTATACCCATCCCCCTTTGCTCCGTATTGTCTCCTCAATTCCCCCATTTTCTCTTCATGCTGTCTCCACATGCGGTCCCCCACCCTCTCCCCCTCATTTGCTCCTTTTATAATCCCCTCATCCTCTCTCCCTGTTTGGTTCATATGTTTTCCCCCCACCCTTTCCCTCAGTTTGCTCCTCATACTTCCCCCCACCCTGTTCCCCCAGTTTAATCCTCATACACCCCATCCACTCCCCCCACCCTGTACCCCCAGTTTGCTCCTCATACACCCCCCATCCACTCCCCCCACTCTGCCTCCCATTTGCTCCTCATACTCCCACCATCCACTCCCCCAACTCTGCCCCCCATTTGCTCCTCATACTCCCACCATCCACCCCCCCACCCTGTCCTTTCAATTTGCTCTTCATACTCCCCCAGCTTGTGCCTCATACTCTCTCCCCACTTTGTTCCCGCAGTTTGCTCCTCATACTCCCCCACTCTGCTCCTCATACACCCCCTATCCTCTCCCCCCAGTTTGCTCCTCATACACCCCCCACTTTGCTCCTCATACACCCCCCCAACCCTGTCCCCCTTCCCCTAATTACATTAATGCCCCCTGTCTACCTCAGCTCCAGTGTGGAATGCTGCGCTCCATCCTTCTGTCACCTCTGCCGGGTGACGTCATCAGTGTAATCAGGTGACCTGATGATGTGGTCCTGACCCGGAAATGCCAGGAATCAGGGCTTCCATTGTACATACAGAGCGTCTAATAGACGCTTCGTGTACAATGGACTGCAGGAGCCGGCGGCTTCAGATTCTCTGCCCCCGCTGTAAGCTGGTAGTGGGAGCAGAGAAAAGCCGGCTCACACTGCGGGGGGGGAGGACGGAAGATGTGGCCGGTGGGAAGAGACCTCGGGCGCTGCAGCAGGAGGCCAGGTGATGCCTCCACTGGCAAAAGGAGATGACAGGTTCCCATCTAGGGGGGGCAGCTGCCCCCCCCTGCCCCACGCTGCTTACGCCCATGTTGCAGTCCCCAATACCATGTGCCTATTATCAGTCGCCATTACTTCTCTAAGAAAGCTGTGTCTGCGCTGCAATAACATTTTGCAGACAACACCTCCTGTTCCTTGAGAAAATCTGTGTGTGACAGGATGCATATCACCATTGACACTTGGATGAGCAAACCTGTCCAGGGGCGTTACATCTCGCTCATAGGATACTGGGTGACCCTGGTGGCTGTGGGCAAGGCGGGGAAGGGGCTGCTCAACAAATCTTAAAATCCCCAAGACTTTGGGGGCAAACTTCTGTATCTACTGCTTCATCCACCTCCTCTAGGGCCCCCAGCTGCACCTCAACCTCTCCCTTAAAGTTCCAACAGTCAAGAGAGAACCCCCCACACACCTCTGTACTGTGCTGCCAAGGGCTGTCAGGCAGTGTTGAAATTAAAATGCATTGGAGATGTCAGTTTCACAGCTGAAGGGTTGTGGACAGCTATGCAGGCTAAGTTTGACCAATGGCTGTCTCTACTAAACGTGGAGCTGGGGAAGGCTGTGTGTGATAATGGTATGAACCTGGTGGAGGCCCTATGCCGGGGCAAACTTACACAAGTGCCTTGCATGGCTTATGTCCTTAACCTGGTTGTACAGCAATTCCTACACCACTAGCCTGGCCTGGATGAGCTGCTGCAGAAGGCACGGTTGCTATGTGCTCACTTCTGCTGTTTGCACCGGCTGCTGCTGTGGGTGTTTGTGTGGTCCAGCCAAGGTTTAGAGGTTTGATGTGTGATTATGATGCACCCCCAGGCTATGGGGTACTCGGGAGCCGGGCCAGTGCTCTCTCTCTGGGGTATCACGGTAGTTGTGACTCGGTCCCGTGGCCTGGGATCAGTCCAAAAAGGGGTATTTACAGGGGATTTGTCGTGACGCTACCGGGTATGTGGCTAATAGAACCACCGCTGCCGTATTCCTGCTGGAGACGGTGACTTGGGGCAGCATGGATGGTAAGCCCTCCTCGGGTAGGGCTGAGGGTCCCCAGGGCAGGAGTGGTGGTATTGGATGGGGCTTTGTGAGCGATCATGATTCACACAATAAACAAAAAAGAGAAAGAGCGGAGGGGCGCTCCTAGTGAAGTAAAGTATTACTGTGAAGACCCCTTGTTCATGCTAAATAAAGGAAAGTATTACTATCCCTCCATTGTCTCCTCCTTGAGCACCCCTAAACCGCCAATTTCTTTCTCACATGATTCACACAATCACTTACTTCAAAGCTGAAGCTTCTCCAGCCAGTGTGCAGGGATGACAGTCTGTGGCTCCTCAGGTGGGATTCTGTTATAGAGCACAGGGCAACAGGCGCAATCACTAGGAAGACTCACCGATATGCATTTTCTCAATATCTTTACTGGAGTTAAGGCAAATGTTATAAACTGTTCACGGAGTCTGGAGAGCAGATGGAGATAATTCTCACCCGGCTGGGTCATATTGGCTTCCTCATTGTGCTTGTGTTGCAGCCCCTGCAGTTGCTTAAGCTAGGCTGCCAGCCCTGTCTCTGTCTGCGTCTACCAGTATGACAGGCAACTCGAGTCCTTCACTTCTCTACCCCACCCTGGGAAGTCAGTGTTACTGGATTATATACGTTGCTGTGTCCCTGGTACCGTGAATCTGGAGTCCCCCACTCTCTGGTGTTGCATGTCGGTGTGTGTGAACCTGCACAGTCTCGGACTCCGGTGTCCGTTCTTGCGTTGTTCCTCTCGCGGAGGGGAAGCACAGGGTGGTGCAACCTCCCGGTACGTTTCATTCTCTCCTCTTTCTTCAGACCCTAGCCTTAGGCCTGGTGTTCAGCTGCACACCTTGGGATGAGCCTGACACAGCTCGTTTACACCCAGGTCTGGTTCTCAGTTTGCACAGAACCTGTCCTCTTCACAGGCCTCCCAGGAGCTGAACTAACTTGCTCCTTCGCAGACCAGAATATATAGGGGAGCTCACTCTGAAGCCGGGCTTGGTCTCCCCCTTCTGTCTGGGAGGTGTTGGTGTAGTCTGCGTGTTTCCTGAGTAGAATACCTCTTACTGCTCTCTGGTGACACCTAACAATGGTGACACTGTGGCACTATCCCGGCTCAGAGGGTATGGGTCCTAATAGAAACATTTCACCCTGATACTAGAATTCTCTAACTTTTAAATTTTATAAATTCTAAAATATGTGTCTAGTGATAGATAATATATTTTTATGATCTGAGTGAAATTACCGAATTTTGTGTCTTTGATAGTCCTTTTACTAAATTGATCTTATACATTTTATTGTGACTGCACAAAAAATGTTTTTAATTTTTAGTGTGATGGGGTTATGAACGTATTTGACACGAACACTGTTTTTAATAAGATTTCTATGTGTGTATAGTAGAATGACACTGTGTAAAAAACATTTGTCCTGTTGTAAAAAGAGTTTTTTCCAATGTTTACGTCTTGTGATGACATAGGAATTGACATCATGTCCGATGTCTTTATATAGACACTAACTGATGGTGCCTATAAAAACAGATTTTATCTCCAGATGAAGTGCGCAGTTGGCCATGAAATGCGTTGAGGCTAATAAAATCTTTTGTACTCCTTAACCTGCTTGGACATCCATTATCTGCTGAACAGCACAGACTTCTATCCACCCGATTTCCAATATACACGTGGCTTACTTTTCCTTGGGTGGCTCGCAGTAGTTTGGCATATACAGCAGTTGTGTTTTACACAGCTCCATAAGGTAAGTGGCTTTGACCTTACTTCACCCCTTTGTTGCTGTTGATAAGACCCTATTGCTCTAGTCTTTCCTTTTTAGTGTGTGGTTCACACCCTACAGCACATCGGCTAGCATCGCTACAGAGGCCTTTTGGACAACTGGTTGATATGCGATTGAATTCCACTCTGCACATGTTGCAGCAGCTGTGTCAACAGCAATGAACTCTGACGCAGTATGTCATCACGCGTAGAGTGAGTCAAAGCGACTCGAAGGTGGTGAAATGATGCTTGCAGAGTGGGCACAGATCAAGGACCTCTGAACCCTCCTGCATAGTTTTACACAGTTTCTACACAGTTCTACTAAGATGGCAATACTGATGATGCCACCATCTGCATCACTATTCTGGTCATCTAAATCCTGGAGCAAACATTGACAAGTCGGGATGCGGGATGGGGTGGTGGTCCCAGAGGAAGAGGAGTAGGAAGAAGAGGAGGATACAGAGGGGATACCAGCTGAAAGACTATGCTGTCATCTAGAATTGTCATGTAGGGGTCCCTGATGGACATGGCTTGCAGCTCCCCAATTCTCCTTGCAGATGTAATAGCAACAAGAAATGCAGTCTTATTAAAGAGAGACCGTATAGTAAAAATCGAGAGGGCCTCAAAAGGAGTATGGGAGAGCCCAGTTAGAACCACATTCAGGTCCCAGGAGGGTGTGATAACTCTCTGTCTTGAGCAAAGTCTATTAGCCAACACCATGAAGTGTTTGATCTAGTGGTGGTTGGCCAGATCCACACCAAAGACTGAACTTAGGACTAAAACCTGAACCTTCAAGGTGCGAGGCCCAAATCCAGTCCCTTCTGTAAGAAGTCCAGTATCTGAGATATATTAGGCTGGAATGGATCAGGCAGATTGGGGCTGCACCAGGAGGAGAATCTTTTCCATATTTTATTGTAAATGGAGTTTGTAACTGTTTTTCGACATTTTTGTACAGTTGCAATAATCCTTTCAGAAAGACCCTGGGCCTTTAGTACTGGGTCTTCCGAAGCCAGGCAGCTAATTTGAGTTTCTGAGGATCCGGATGTAAAAGCAGACCCTGTGATAGCAGGTTTGGGTCTGGACCCAAAAGGATGAGCTGTCGGTTTTGAGAGCCATGATCAGGTTGTACCAACTCCTCTTCGGCCACAGTGGAGCTACTAGGATTGTTAGAACTCCGTCTTCTCTGGCCTTTTTCAGGGTTTTTGCTAGAAGAGGAATTGGCAGGAAGGCATAGGTCTTATGAAATCTCCAATCGTGGGAAAAGGCGTCCACTCCAATAGCATCATCCCTTGGATTCAGGGAGAAGAATGTTCTGACCATCCTGTTGTGGTTTGAGGCAAACAGGTCGATCTCTGGGGGACCCCACCTTGTTCAGCCCTAACAATCTTGTCTGTGAACCCTTGACAGAGTTTCTTATCCCATACTGAGGGGAGTTTATTTGCACAAATGGGGCATCTGGAGGATTTCCCTGTGGTTTTCTTAGTGGCAGCTTTGTCTCCCTGAAAAAAAAAATAGGACATTGGTGCCATCAATATTAGCCTGACACTATCAGGCATAGAGACCACCCCACCCCACAGACTCACTGTGGATGGGGCAGTGCTGGGCTCTGCAGACGCAGGGGAATGCAAATCAGCCATTATCACCAGGGATCTGTGTGCTTACTCCTCAGATGTCTTCTGGGCAGCTTTTATCCTATAGACCGCCCCTCAGCACCAAGTGTGCGTGTCCCTTCCTCCTGCTCAGGGTCCCAGACAGGTCATGCCCAAACATTGGCGTACCATACACGCTGTCCCCGCCAGGATTCGGAGGCCGGAAGCGCCGCGTTCTACGAGGAACCACGTGACCCAGAAGTTTTACCCACCAACGTCACATCCGGGTCGCGCGGAATATCTGTGATAAAGCCAGCGGGCTTGAGGAGGCTTCCGGCCAGGGATCCCTCAGCCCGCATTGCCCCACCGGGAGGCGCCGTAGGGCCAGGGAAATGGTCCTGTCGCCCAAGGGAGAAGGGAGCAGCAGGAGGAGGCGAGCAGAGCACCCGACCAACACTGTCCAGTTGGAGAAAAAAATGGTATGCCACGGTCACTGGTCACGCAGCATAGGTAAAAACAAAAACTTCTCCATGCCCCATTGGGACAGGAAAGACACTGGCTAATGGGAGGTGGGAGGGTCCTTTTAACCTCTCTTGTGCTTCCTATCCCTAATAGGGAAGGAGATGACTAGAGAAAAAGAGAAGCTGCACTCTGCTCTGACCATAAAAATATACCGAGTTATCTCAGTTAAGCAGGAATACAAAAATTGAGACACTTAGCTTTAAAAACATGGCCATATAGCTAAACCAACCAGTCATCAAGTTGAGGCAGGTCTCTTGGACTGGGTCTCTAACCTTCAGTTTCTGCCTCTACTGTACCTGGGTTAAAACCTCCTTTTATATGGGCAAGTTAGAAAATGTGATAACAGAGAACAATCGCATCACGGGTCAACAGGGCAAGGGGAGGGTGCACATCAATGGGTGTGAACCCACATTATAAACTAGAGAAAAACACTGCGACACTCATCCCATCAGCGTGCCCTGGTGTGAAACCAAACAACAGTGTCTCAATGTTTTTATTCCAGCTTAAGGCTGGTTTCACACTACGATTTTTTGAAATCCGACGCTGTCCGATATAAATCAGACATCATCAGATCCAAACTGATCCCTGCAATTGGATGCCAAATAGGCATCCGATTCCGACATTTTGCAGGATCAGTTTGGCCGGCTCCTCCTGTCGTCTCGCTCCTCTCTGCTTCCTGTCACCTGTCACCTGTTCTCCCCTGCTTTCCCCTGGTACCCCCCTCTTCTCCCCTGGTACTCCCCGCTTCTCCCCTGGTACTGCCCTCTTCTCCCCTGGTACTCCCTGCTTCTCCCCCGATACTCCCCGCTTCTCCCCTGTGTTTCCTCCTCCTCTCCCCTCTCCTCCGAAATAAAAAATAAAAAACATCTTTATTCTCACCTGTCCACGAGTCCCCCGGCGTCTCCAGCTATATCTTCTGATCTTAGGACTTCGCGTGATGTCACAGTCACATGACCAGTTACCGCGGTAACCGTTCATGTGACTGTGACATCATGGCAGGTCCTACAGGCAGGATGTGCTGGAGACGCCGGGGGACTCGTGGACAGGTGAGCATACATATTCTTTATTTTTAACCCCTGTCTTACTTAATTTTACTTCCGCAATGTATGTATATACATTGCGGAAGTAAAATTAGATGGTTAGGAGCAGTTTTAGTGAACTGAGCATGCTCAGTACACTAAAATCGGGTACGAGGAGACATCAGATGCTTCCTCGGACCCTGCTCCATAGGGCCCCATGTTAAAGGAATCGGATCGGATTTGGCATAATTGCCATCCGATCTGTCAGATCCGATTTTTTTCCGATTTTTGATTCGGATGCAAAAATTGGAGCAGTCTCCGATTTTTGCACCGGAAAGAAATCGGACAAAATCGGATCGGACGCGATTCGGATGCCATTTAGTGCACATCCGAATCGGTCCGATCCCCATAGGATCACATGGGGCCAAATTCGGATCCGATGCTGTTCGATTTCTATCGGACAGCGTCGGATTTCAAAAAATCGTAGTGTGAAACCAGCCTAAGGCTGGGGTCACAGTACCATTTTTCACATGCGTTTTTGGAGACCTGCGTTTTCAAAAACGCATGTAAAAAACGCACCCAAAAAACGAATGCCCTAATAGCCAAAAAGCATGTGTGACTGTCCCATACGTTTTTGGAGCATATCCAAAAACGCATGCGTTTTTTAATAAGGGGCCTTATGGAAAACGCATGCAAAAACGCATGCGTTTTTTTTAACATGGGCTCCTATGGGAAACGCATGCGTTTTTGAATGGCACTAAAAGGTACTAATTGTACATGCGTTTTTGCATGCGTTTCCCATAGGAACCCATGTTATAAAAACGCTCAAAAAAATACTACAAGCACTATTTTTAGGTGCAGATTCAAAAACGCACCCAAAAACGGAGGGAGCCATCACACACCTTACAAAACTCATGCTGACATGAAAAAACGCATGAGTTTTGTAAAATCATTAAAAAAAAACGCATGGCAACTGTAACCACAGCCTAAGGCTGGGGTTCCACATAAGCCCTCAGTCCGTTTTTGGCTTCAGTTTTCTCTTTTTTTTTCTAAGTCCAAAAACTGACAGAAAAACGGATTGGATGTAATAAACACCCTGTCCGTTTTTCTATGGAGCTCCAAACATTGCCCTGTCCGTTTTTGAGTCAAAAACGTTGCATGCAACGTTTTTGGCATCAGTTAAAAAACGCATGCTTTATCATGCGTTTTTTTTAACATGGGGCCCTATGGGAAACGCATGCGCGAACGCATGCAAACGCGCACTTGCGTTTGCGCATGCGTTCGCGCATGCGTTTTTTTAATGAAAATTCCAAAAACGTTCAGGAGTGCAGGAGGCTCAAAAAGCACCCAGAAAAAAACGGATTGGTGATGAAAATCACTTCCAAAAACGGATTTCTATGTGTGACCACAGCCTAACTGAGATAATTCTGTATGCTCAGAGCAGAGTGGAGCTTCTCTTTTTTAGTGCTACAAATAATCGCCTTCTTGCTGCACTATCTGCAACAGGATGCCCATATTGTTAGGATTCAAATTAGCGATGACTACTGGGGTGCCACACTGTTATAACCGCGATACAAGAGTAAATTTAGCCAGCAGCTTCCCGCCCTGGACTGGAACATGTGCACGCTGGTGTATCAAAAAAAGCTGGTAGACGATCTTAGGACTAGTTTTCCCCAACACATCAGTGAAGGCCACAGTACGCATCACAGATCTATGCTTTCAACTTGGGGAACGTCGAGTCATCAGTGCAGAAACATTAGCAGCAGCAGTTTAACATTCAGAAGCAATTTCTTTGAATCCTTTGACCAATTTTTTAAACCAGCCCATCCATGCCATCAGGAGGGGTTTGAACCCTTTTATATTTTTGGGCTTCAAAAATGGAGGAGGGGGCCTGAGTTCACCAGTCACGCCTTGGAGGTTTTGTTATGCCCGGCAGCCAGTGTTCTCTCAGAACGTGTCTTCAGCGCTGCTGGTTGTATCCTGATTCCTGACAGATAATCGCATCCAGTTGTCCCCTGAAAGTGTAGACTGTCTAACTTTCATCAAGATGAACAAGTCATGGATGTCCAAGGACTTTGCTACCCCAGTCGCAGACTTGGCAGACTACGCGATGTTGTACTTTTCAGTGTGCTGCATTGATCTCACCATTATACAATTTTTATTCTGGGTTAATTGATGCCATTTTGATGTTATCTGGCCCTAAAGTTTTCAAATGTGGAGATTCTTATTGGAGTCTCCTTCTTGTTTGTTTCCAGAATTTAGCAGGGCTGTCTGAGCATCATGCCTACACCTGTCACTGACCCACCAGTATAATTCTTATAGTAGTAGTCATTGATGCTTATATTTGGGGCACCCAAGTGTGGTGGAGCATAACATTTATTGAAGCTGTTGCATGAGGTATGAGGGCCCAAAGCCCAATAGGCCTACACATGTCATTGACCCACCTGAATAATTCTTCCTGTAATATTCAATAAAACTGATATATGCGGTACCTGCATGTGGTAGATCAGAAAATCTATTGGAGCTGTTGCCTGTGGTATGAGGGCTCAGGGCCCCCAGCCTACTAGACCTACACATATCACTGGCCCACCTGTATTATTTTTACTAGTACAGCTAGTAAATAATAAAATAGTTCAAATGAAATGTTCTCTTTTCTTTAACCAGCTATTGTAATCTGCTGCATTCAATTGCAGTTTATAACTATTTTAGCTGTGAAGGGGTTGTTATATGTGAGGTTGACGCACCCAGGGTTCTATGGCGCACTCGGTGCCAGGGCCTGTACTTTGGGAATGCTGTCTCGGTGGCTGGTGCCCTGGCCCGGAGCCCTGGGGAATTCGTTAAAATGCGGGTAAAAACATTAAAGAGTTCTCGTGACGCCACCTGTGGTTTCTGGTGAATGCACCAGCGCTGCTGTGAGCTTCCAGGTCTGGGGTGGAAGGTGTTGTATGTGTATGGGATACCCACCGTGGAAATCCATCCATGTTTTAGGAGGTCCTGTGGCTACCTGTACTGGCAGGGCACCACAAGATCATCAATCAATTTCCCTTTAAATACCCCCTGTTCAGTTCAGTGGTCGTCACCTGAAGGTGGACTAACCTGCCAAAACACGTTGTGAGAAGTGACCAAGTAAAGAAAAGGTTCATTCAATTCCTTGTCTCCTGTCTGTCTCATTCTATGCGCCTGCAATATCTGCTAAATCAACCCTTATTTTCTTATTCATTTTCTTGACTGAATTAGCATTCTGCCAAATTTTCCACGGAACAATTTTCATCACATTAATGATCCCAGAGAAGGATGCCAAAAATCGTGTATCGTGTTTATTGCCTCTTACCAATTCTCTGACGGGCAAACCCCCTAAATCATGAACTCTGATGTGTAATACGAAAATATCTGGGGCCCTGTCCAAGCTATAAAAGGATGCACTTCCGTCAATACTCTTGCTCCATCTCATACCTCTAAAACCAAGCCACCTGATGACTGTTGCTCCTCTTACAGTTAGGAGTGTTCCCAGCCATCTGGTGTACTGGCTTGTGTTAAGCAGAAGAATTTTTTGCACCTTTAAAATATGTTTTGTTAAGTTTCCGGGAGTTTGCAAGTGTTTTTGAGATCTGCAGGGTGTGAATCTTGGAGTGCCAGATTGTTTTTTTGGAGAGCAAACCTTTAGTATTGCAGACGATCAGCAGCATTCGAGGCCATCTCTTCTACATTTGAGATAGCAATAAATATAAATATAGCATATAACCATTATATACTTCACATACATGGTCTTATTGGTCTGTTCACACTTTTCATTCCATACTTTTAGAATACAGATTTTTGGCATGTACAAAAGTGTAAAATGTGTATAATTAATATCAAACGTGTCCTTGCATTGTTGCCCACTATCCTTATTCATCATTCCAGATGAATTGGTGTTGAGCTGAATAAACTTATTTTTTTTTATTATTTCTCCTCCAAATATGTCAGGCTTCAATAATCACTCCACTAAACCGCAAGCCCAGGTGTGATTTGTGGCATGGGGAATGAGATTTGTAAGTGCAATGTTTTCTACAGCCCACCGTATGTTGGAGTTAATGAGGAGCTAGGCAACAAGATTGTGCAAACAATAATATCCTGTAAGTAATTGTTTGTGTACTGGCACTGGAAGAGGTGGACCCCTAGGCAAAGCAGAGAGGCATCACCATGGATTTGTCCTGATGAAGCGGCCATTAGAGGCCAGAAACACGTACACAAATAAACCATAGCCTTTATTCAACGTTCAATGCCTCCTGGATTCTGATGTTCTATGAAGTCTGGCAGTGCAGTCTTTAATCCTTTCTGCTACTGAATGTATGTTTGTCCTGCTGGGAACTGCTGCAACTGTGAATTGCTTTTACAGTGGTTGTGACTTATCACAACCACAAAAGGTGAGCCTTGTTACTAAGAATTTTATACATATTTCTCCCAGATATGACCATATTGTGCTTTTTTTGCTCCATTCTCTTTAGTTGGTTTGCTCTGGAGAATGTCAACTTCCTCACCACCCCAAGGGAAAAGGGTGCTTCAGCAGCACCAGATCCGAAGCAGCCCGCACAGGACATGGACACATATGTGACCTGGAGTTCCAAGGCGCTACCCACATTGGGCCTCATATGCAGCGAGGCTTGGATCCAGTGCTAGGCTCGAATGCCAGAGGAGTATCTGAGGAACTCACAGTCAGGAGGTGAGCCTTTCCACATGCCAGCCAGGAGCACCAGATGTCACACTCCAGAGGACCTTGCAACATGCCTCACTGTTTTACACCTGCAGCCGGTGTTGCAGCTACTAGATCAGCAAATCCACCAGAACCAGGAGCATGATGAGGAGGAGGATGAGGAGAAGGTAGAAGAGGCAGAAGGCCATATTTCAAAGCCATGTATAGCACCCCCGCCAGAGGCCATCGACTGGGAGAATGCCATGTGGGGATCCCTACTCCCTTCAAGCAACTATCTGGTACAGAATGAACCACCCCATCCTGTCTCCTTTCTTGAGGAGATTCGGCTCCCGGATGTCAATGCCTGAGAGTGGTTGCATGGGCCTAAGGCAGAGGGGATTCGGCTTCCTAACAGAACAAGGTACTGGGTGTGACCACCTTCTCAAAAGACTGCACAATCTTTGTGGGGGTGGAGGTCACCTTCATGAAGGTGATGGGCAGCAAGGAATGGTTCGTGGTTTGCATAAGTAGTGTTGCCGACAACTTTGAGAAGTGGTAGCAGGAGGTCAACTGGGAGAGAACATGATGTTGGGTGGAAACCAGGCTTCTCTTGGTTAGCCAGCCAGCTGAACTCAAACCCACAAAGGCCATTGATCTTAAAGCACCTGTCGGTGTTGCCCAAATTGCTCCGATCTCTCCTAGAGGTAGTTGTCATCCCTTAATTCCTCCATCGGCTTCTCCAGTGGTGACCATGATGGTGTGTGCAGGAGGTGGCAGAGAAAGCCCCTGGAGGAGTAACCTCTGCAACCCCCTAAGACTGTCCGGCAGTGGAGTAACATGAGAAACAGCGACCTTCATCCCGGGCAGTGTTTAAAAAGCTGCTGAAGTCTGTATACAGTGAATAAAGAGAGAACTGACCTAAAAAGACATGTTGTTTGGTCGCTGACCCATCCCTTAGCTGGCATTTTGTCCGAAGGAGTTTTTTCAATTTTTGTTCACTTCTTTGAAAAGTGAAGCCTGATTTTGTGTTCATTTTATTTTTCCCCTTCCCAAGTTTAGCATCGGTTGTGCTTCCCCCTGCTAGATTAGCAGGACTGCAGCCTTTTGGCTGCAACTCAAAACTCTTAATGAACTCTGCCCTTAATAGACTTTGCACCATTTTAATAGGGTCTGCTGATCCCTGCGAGACTTTCCTTATATATACCGTGTATGTTCATATATGTGTGTTTGAGACTCAATATAATCTGTTCTACAGTAAAGTTTTTTTTACTTCACTGATGATGTACTGGACTGTTTCTGCAAAGAGGTGCTTTGATACTACAGAATGGCAAACAATCCGCAGGCCTCTGGCCTGACAGTCTCAAGTATGGAAATGCAATACCCTACACACACTCATGTAAAACAAGGGTGGCCAAGTGCAGTAATTAAGGGTCACAAATAGTGCATGTTTTCAGGATTTACCTAGCATTGCACAATGTGCTGAAGTCACTTCTGCAGATGATGAAATTAGCACCTGTGCAATGCTAAGGAAATTGAGAAAATGTGCACTTTTTTTTTAGAGATTGAGAACTGTAGTTGGCCACCCCTACCCTAGAGGTCTCAGTGGAAGTACCAGGGGCAAGAGAAATCCTTGAGCCCTTTCACCACAACTGCAGCTCTCCCTGGACCTATCTCCTGTGCCCCTGGTAATGCTTTAATGCTTTTTTATGCAGATTTTGAGAATCTGTGTGGTGCCCACATTGCTTTTTTCTCCTTGCACAAGTGGTTCAGATTTCTTTTTTCTGCCCCAAAATCTGCACCAAACCTGCAAGAAACAAAAAGTTGGCACAGCACTTCTGAACTCTCAAAGACTTTGTTGGCTTCAACATAGACATGCAGATTTTGATGCAGATTTCCAAAATATGCTTTAAAAGAAGCATGAAACAATGTACTTTGGTCAAGAGACCTTACAACAATATGGTGGGGTCACATTCACAGAAAGTATCCCCCATATGCGGTGAGAGAAGGCACGCCTGAGAGTGTGACAAGCGGTGCCATCACAAACCTTACTGCAGTCAGGGCTGGCTTCAGGTTTTTGTGGGCCCCGGGCAAAATAGTCTCAGTGGGCATCTTTAACACATACCATGAGACTATAGGCTGTATATATAATATAGTGGCTGATATAGAATTTACCTTTGCAGGCTTCTCTTCAGCAGGGGGGCATTAAAGGGAACCTAACCCCACAAACTGACCCCCCTGCATCTTTAGACCTGTCCCTGCACCCCCTCTTATCATTTCTAGCCATCCCTTTTGCAGAAAAAAATCGATTTTGTAAAGTAGAGAAAAGTTTATATTCACCTCCGTCCTGTGTGGGATCTCTGTTTCTGAATTAGTCTCAATGGTCTGCCAGTCTGCTGCTCCCTTGTAATTATGCACGCCCCTCTCTGCTTGATGCCTTGCTAAGAGCCTGGGCCGCGTCATGAAAGGGGGCAGGGCTAACGGCATGGCCAGCCTTTGAGACTAATTCAGAAACAGAGAACTCACACAGGACGAAGGTAAATATACCTTCTTTTCTACTTTACTAAATCGATTATTTCGGCAAAAGGGATGGCTAGAAATGATAAGAGGAGGTGCAGGGACAGGTAGAAAGACGCGGGGGGGTCAGTTTGTGGGGTTAGGTTGCCTTTAAGCTCATGTGTGTTTATCACTCATTGAAGCTGAGCCACTCCCACTGCCCTTTCCAAACATAGCAGTTGGATTGATTTCTATTGAAGAAAAAAGTGGAATATAAGATAGATGGATTGATTTTAGCATGCAATCCAAGCAGATTCCACGCTGAAATTCACATCTATATTTCAAAGTGTGAACAACCCTGCCCTCATAAACTCCATGTACAGCATCCCTGCCCTCATAAACCCCATATACAGCATCCCTACCTGATATATATGTCCCCATCATGGCTCCATCCTGTTATATATGTCGCTATCGTGTTTCCAATTCTAGTATATATGATCCCCATCCTGGTATATATCTCCCCTATCTTGGTATATATGTTCCTCATTCTGGTATAAAATGATCCCCATTGTGGTATATATATGTCCCTATCTTGGTATAAACAGGATGTTCCCCATCCTGGTATATATGTCCCCTATCCTGGTATATATGGTCCCCCGCCTGATATATATGGCCCCCATCCTGCTATACTTGGTTCCCATACAAGTATATGTCACCATCCTGGTAAATATTGCCCCCATCCTGGTATATATGGTCCTTCTCCTAGTATAGGGTCTCCATCCTGCTGTATATGATCCCCATCCTGGTATATATGCCTCCATCCTGGAATACATGGTCCTCCTCCTGCAATGTATGTCCCCATCTTGCTCTTGCTATATATGATCCCCATCATGGTATATGTCCCACTCCTCGTATATATCGCCCCCCATCGGGTATATATGATCCTCCTTCTGGTATATATGTCCCCATCCTGCTATATCTCCCCTATCCTGGTAAATGTTCCCATCCTGGTACATATAATCCCCCTTCGTGTCACACACAGTAAAAAAGAATAAAATATACGATTATACTCACCTCCCTCCGCTCCCCTGTGTCCTCCTCCTCAGAGCTGTAATGGTCCCCACCGCATCCTTGTCACCGGCTCTGCGCTTCTCCTTATTGCCCGCAGCAGTATGATGACGTTGCAACATGGTGACCTCATCCTGCTGCTGCAGTAGGCCAAGGATGAAGCGCCACTGACCCTGGCACCACCACATGGCTAATTTGTATGCGATGCTCCTGAAGCACATCACATGCAAATTAGCCATGTGGCAGTGCGCACTCAGCTGCTAGACTGTCCCTGACGGCAGGTGAGCCCCCCAGCTGTCCAGAGCCCAGGAACTTGCCCAGGTGCAATGTCAGTCCTGACTGCAGTTCACACTCGAGGAGTCACACAGAGGCTATCCCGCAAGTTTGAACTGCGCTGAACTCCTTTATATCACTGCTCCTCACACACACTGTCTCATGATACCGGTAAGATATAGCTACTGTGTCTCACGCAATATCGCGGCTCTCAAGACAACTAGTGTTACGAGCGCTGATGCCACTGAGGTTATCTCAGGTCACGCAATGGGATTCCCTGCTGCATGTTACCTGCTGTGCAACCTGAGATAACCTTAGAGAAGTCATGAGGATGTCTGAGGTCGATGAGTGGGCTCGGAAGCATGTTGACAGCTGTATTCCTCAACTTCAGTCTGTAATTACTCCCATCAGATCATAAACTGAGATTCAATGTTTCCAAAGCATTGCCAATATACTAAACGAGTCTAGAACAGACTTGAGGTCCTTGAGGACAAGAGTAGAGTAAAGGGTGGTTTACATGTACCGAGAACGCTAACGAGATCGCTGCTACGTCACCGATTTTGTGACGTAGCAGCGACCTCGCCGGCGATCTCGCTGAGTGTGACACTTAGCAGCCATCAGCCCCCCACTGGGAGATCGCTGATCTTTATTGAATGGCCTGGGCCATTTTTCAATCTGCGATCTCCCGCTGGCCAGGCTGCATCGCTGTGTGTGACAGGCAGACTTACCAACGATCCCCATTCTGCGCACGAGACCGTCGGGTTTCAGCGCATCACTGGGTGATCGCTGGTGAGATCTGCCTGACTGACATCTCACCAGCAACCAAGTAACGACGCACCAGCGATCCTGGTCAGTCAGGATCATTGTCGGGATCGCTGATGCATCTGTGGAGCCCACTGGGACGGGGGTACTCGGTACCGTACCGGTCTGCTGCTGGGGAAGTCACGGGTGATCCTGGTCCAGTCCGTGTCCCGGGCCCACACAATGGATGGGGGAATTATTTACAGGGGAAATGTCACGTGTGACGCCACCCACTTGGTGCGGCCAGTGATGTGGGCTGCCGCTGCTGCAGAACCTCCGGGGGTGATGGAGTGGCAACGGAGATGGTGTAGTTCCAGTGGGAAGAACTGTATCCCCCGGGGCAGTAAGAGTTAAGTCTATGGTGCGGTTTTAGCACACTTACTTTGAAGGCTTACAATAATTATTTTCAAAACCAATCCACACCAACCATTGCGTAGTTTTTTCATGGTCACTAGTAGTCTACCATAGTGGTGCTCAATATGGATATATAAGTATTAGTAACACTCCAAAAACTGATTTAAACAAGTGAGACCACTTAGAAGAGTATAAGTTACAAAAAATGACACCTTTATTAATTAAAAGCAGAAAAATGAACGTTAAATACAATGAGTATTTGTACAGGAGATCCCAAAAAATACTGCAGGACCAGTAGTCCCAGTGCAGGTACAGAGAATTCATCCACAGTACAAGGTAATCACAGTGGAATTGGTCATCAACAGCCCATAGGGTAGTATCATATCATAGTAGCCAATACATTTGCTATCACTCACCCATAAGGTTGCGCCTATAGTGGGACTCTTCCGCTCCCCCTGCACTGTCTCGCCCTGCAGAGCCCCCTCTTGTTTAAATTACTTTGCAGGCTGCAGGGATCTCTCCTCCTGGCTGGTGCTGACAGGCTGGATCTGTATGAGGGAGGATGGGGTGCAGATAGAGGCAGACAAGAGAGGCAATTCAGGGTTTTCCAAAGCTTTACTCTTTGTTGTTCCAACAGTTTACAGGTAGCTTGCAGTTCTTACAAGGTTAAGTACAGCTCTCGGTACACAGTTCAAGTACACGGGTTCTTTCTCCCTCTCCGGGTTCCCTTTGCTCCCTGCAGCCAGGCCTCTCTCTCCCTGTGACCCCTCACACAGTCTGTAGTGTCCTTTCCGGGCTGTTTACATTCTCTTTGCTACGTGTTGTGCGACACTGGACAGTATGGCGGTGACTCGGGCTCCTGTGAGTCCTCCGGGTTGTCACTGAGCTGCCTGTCCTTGGGGTTAGGGATCCTAGTGTGGAGCTGTGATCCTCCGTCGGTGTTTGGGAATTCCGGATGAACTACGGTCCCCTCTAGAGCCGACACTCTACTCAGCCCAGCCTCCAGCAGTCCTCAGACATGAAGCTCTACCAGGCTCCTTCTCTCTGTTCCTTCCAGTATCATAGGAGGGACTTCTCTGCCTGCAGTCAGTGGCTTTAGCTGCTGTCTAGGGCACGGGTTCCACCGTCCCTCTCTGTCCTGTCACACTCCTGGTGGCATCAGCGTCCGACGGGCTTTCTCTCCCCTCTGGCTCGCACTGGCTCAGTACGGATTCTGCGCTCCTAGCCTTGCACTCACAGGACGTGTGTAAGTCTTTCTGTCTTTACATCTCAGCTCACATCGGCCTACTACTTTCCTTCACTCCTCCCCCTCACTATATACTGTCAGTCACCTGACTTCTGGTGTGCCCAACCCACTCCTCTGAATCCAGCACCCTCGATCTCATAGAGTTCTAACCTCAGGGCTGGATGTAACCTCCTTCTGGCACGTGGGTTGTGTGGGCTGTGAGGGTGTTGTTGTGCAACAATGTCCTACCTGCTTGGCTGCAGTTCCCTTTGTGGCCTCCTGGACGCAGGGGCGCCACACATCACTACATGTAAACCCCCTTAAGATTGGTCCAGTGTACTAGATGGCAGCATTCTTAGCAGTCTACAATGCTGAAGAGGTTTAAAGCAAGATCCCTCTTGGTCTACAGTAGTGAATGGGTTAATCCAAAGTTCCTAGTGGTGATGGATAACTGACAAAGTAAGGTGTGCAGTGGGTAACTCATTGCACGGGTGGGAATGAGGATAGTGGGTACTGTAGCTACAGTTGCTTCCATGATTTTATGCAAAAAGACACTGGAGACCTGTTTTTGCTTATCCTTCCGACACGACACAAGAGTCTAGTCAGACAGAGAAACAATAAAAATAATAGAAACTTGCTTGTCTCTCAATCTTTAAACGGGTTGTCCAGGAATATAAAAAATATGGCTGCCATGTACCAATGAATAGCCTGTCTGCAATATGTTTATGTTGCAGATCAACTCCTTTGAAGTGAATAGTGCAGAGCTGCAGTAGCGCACACAATATGTAGACAGGGGTGGTGCTTTTTTTTCTGGGCAAATCGAATGATCAAATCCAATTTGTGGACTATGAGCAGATAAACTGTTATGTTATCACTTCACTGTATAGTTTTGTAACTATCGATGAGCCCATAGAATGACAATATGCAACTTGCAATTATCCATATTCGATGTACCAATAATAACAATTGGCTTATTGTGCACATCCATACAACATTCTAATATCACTGATCCTTTAAATCCCCTTATTTTATGAAAGTTTTAGAGTCATGTCATTTTGTCCTATTTTCTATCTTTTAGTGTCCTGGCTGTGCTCCCATGACCTTTCCAAGTGAAAATCAAAGTCACTCTTGCCTCACTGACCCCAACTCCCATTTTCTCTGAGGTCACACAGGCTACTAAACTTATTCCCGTAGTGGGATTTAAAGGTTGGTTTTAACCACATTTCCCACATTTCTCTGGTAACCGTCTGTTAACTCCCACTCTGCCCCCATTTAACCCTCACATCCATTAGAAACCAATGAGCTCAGAATGAACATTTACATTGTCTCTACTGCTGGTCTGTTAGGGCCGCTTTACACACACCAACGTCTGTGACCAACTTCTGAACAGATCTCAGGTTGCAGTGAAATCATGGGCACATTGTTCCATTTGTACACAGCCACAAAATGGAACAATGTGTCCATGATTTCACTGCAACCAGAGATCTGTTAAGAAGTTGGTCACAGAAGTTGGTGTGTGTAAAGTGGCCTTTAGGGTACCTTTACATGTCGCAACATAGCATGCAATTTCACTTGCAACTTACTGGTCGCAGTGAAATCATGGACACATTGTTCCATTTTGTTGCTGTGTACAAATGTAACAATGTGTCCATGATTTCACTGCAACCAGTAAGTTGCAAGTGAAAATGCATGCAATGTTGCGATTATTAAAGGTACCCAAAAGGCCGCTTCACACGTCGCGATATCGCAATGCAACAACGATAAAAAGTCACGTGGAACGGCCGTTGCAGTTGATATCGTTCATGCGTTGTGTTGTGTAAATGGGCAATGCGACGCGAAATCAACCTAACTACGATATTGCAAGAAGATTGTACAAGCCCTTCAATCGTACGATATTGTATATGCGATGTCGCATGATCGTGCTGTGTGACAGCGCAACTACAATTTGGAGCGTAACTCCAATGTTAATTGGTCGTTCCCTGGGTTGCTCATAGAGAGCGTGGAAAAGGGGCATACTACATCGCAGTTGCGTTGCCTGCCGATATCTCCCTGTGTGACATCTACTATGCGATTTTGGACAAGTGCCAAAAACGTGCGTGTTCCCGTGAAATCGTATGCAATATCGGAACAATGTTGCGACGTATAAAGAGGCCTTTAGGTTTACTCCATTGATAGTAATGCCACAGTAGTGCCACTATATTTCACCAAAATAATATAATTATTCAATACCTTTATTTATTCTATTACATTAATTTAACCTTTTCACAGTACTGAGAATGGCAGTTGTAGGCAAAACACCCCTGGGACTGCTTGACAGCCCTTTCTGCAGGGCATCAGTACAGAGTCGGCTGTTAGTAAGTGTAGGTGCATTGTGCCTACATTTGCAGTCCCAATGCTGTGAGTGGTGACTGTAATCGCCGCGAGCACACCTACATGACTGAAAGCTGGCAGCTCCCAAGAGAAATAAAGTGCTTTTTTTCCCCAGATGCCGCTAATTCAGTACGTCAGCTATGCACCTTCATAACGCTATTAAATTGCAGATGAACCCTATATATGCAAACTAATAGTGATAATGGAACTGACATGTTCCCTTTAAGTGTGAAGCAGCAACATTTCTGATATAAAATGCATTGATAAATCCTACAATCCAAAAGTACAAGAAATCAGAATCAGAAAGACTATAGTGATTTAGAGTGGCTCTTTAAATGTATGCTCCCTGCCCCCTCTCATCCTCATTTTTCAACTCCGTTTTTGTCCCCGCAGCCATCTTGTGGCCATAACTATTAACACTTCTATTTTTTTTAAAGCATTCTTCCTTTGCAGCATTTTTGCCGCATGTGTCTTAAACATTTAGACAATAGTGTATGTTATATAATTATATCCTCGCAGAGCTTCGACTCTGGGAACGGCTCTCAGTACCTTCTGGTAAAGTGCTTGAGCACAAACTGTACAACATTTACGTTTCCCCTGCTCAGGTCTTCCAAAAATGTATGTTTTGTCATTACTGGCTATGTACATGGGCAGGCTGATGGGCTATATGCTACAATGAATGCACACTGCTTTAACAACGCATGCGCTGAGTAGCCACGCTTCAGACTGCCCATGTCCATGGTTCCACTAAAGATAAGGAAGGTTCTAGCCAGGGGCGTAACAATGAAAGGTGCAGGAGTTGTGATCGCACCCGGGCCCTGCAGCCTAGGGGGCCCCCAAAAGTCCCTTTGGCCAACAGAAAAAGGCTAAAGGGCCCGTTACATGCTATGATATTGTTAACGATATCATTGGTACGTCACAGGTTTTGGGGCGGAGCAACGACGTCGTAACAACGTCGTTGAGTGTGACATGTAGAATCAACCAACGATAAGTCATCTGATCATTGATCGGAAGTTTATGAACTGGACCATAAATCAGTCGTTGATCGTCCGTCCAACCTGCAGCATCAGTGCGTGTGACACCTTGTTAACGATGTCTTTACAACTTTGCCTATTCAGAACTGAAGGACGTAGGCGACCAAACGACCGCAAGTATCGTTGTTGTGGAATCGTTGCTGCATCGTTCACAATATCTGCATGTGTGACACTTCACCAGCGAGTATTGAACGTCGTTCCAGTGATCAAGGTCAAGTCGGACCATTCGTCGGATCGCCGATACATTCAAGCGTGTAATGGGGCCTTAATACTATTAAAGATTGGCAATAATTGAGGGCCCCGTTGGAGCTTCTCCATCGGGGCCCCTAGGACTGAAGATACACCACTGGTTCTAGCAGTAGAAAGTCAGGTGATATGATGTATAGCACATGAATGAGCTAGAAGAAGGGCTGTAGCACTAAGTGAAAACTGTAGCGAGATCAGCTGAGGATATGATTAATAAGGTATCTTACAAAACACTTAATATCAAGACTTAGGCTGGCTTCACACCACGGTGTGATCTGGTCCAGGGCTGTCCAGGATGACCCTGACAGCCCCGGACCGGAGCAGCACACAGAAACGGATGGCCAAATGTGCCCTCCGGTCCTGTGTGCAGCCGGATGGCTGTAATTGCAGCCGCAGCTGCTGATTTTTCAAGACCGCGGCAAGCATGGAGCTAGCCGCGGTCCTGAAACTACAGCGGCGTGCAGCCACCAGTGTCCGGTTCCCGGATCCTCCCAGTCCGGGGCAATCCGGCCCCATAGGCTCCCATGTTAGGGAGCGTCGGATTGCCCCGGATCCAGGAGGATCCGAGCGAATCCGGGATCCGGCAAATTGGGGAGATTTTTCTCCCCGGACAAAAAAATGATGCAAGCATCATTTTTGTGTCCAAGGAGAATAATCCGTATTCCCCCGGATTGTCCCTGAGTGATGAAATCGGATGGCAGAGTGCTGCCATCCAGCTCCATCCGGACCCATAGGCTGCTATGGGGCCAAAAACCAGTCCGGGGCTGTCTGGTTTACACCGGACAGTCCCGGATCAAAAAAAACGTGGTGACAAGCCAGCCTTAAGGTAACATAAAAAATAAAAACTTTGTCCTGGACAACCTTTTAATGATTAAAAAGCAAAAAAAAAAAAGGATTTTGACTTCAGGGTTGGACTGATGATTCATTGAAATATGACGGTACCAAGTGGCAAATGATGAGTTCTTCCAATTCAGGTGTCTCCAACCAGTGGCTTTCTGGACCCTCTCTAGATGTGGCTCCCCGGGATATACAGCCGCTAGAGATACTGAGATATAGCAAGCTGATTACATCATTAGTAGAACTTGGCATGAGTGTGAAAACAAATCACTTGCAGTTAACACTGCTGTATACTTGTACATGGGCTTGTCATCAATGGAATGGCTTTCCTTAGTACCATGTATGGTTTAACCCCAAGAGTCTTATATGAAAGTGGCTTTCAACCAGCAAAAAGTAAGGGCCACTTTACACACACCAACTTATCTGTCCAACTTCTGACCAACTTACTGGTTGCAGTGAAATCATGGACACATTGCTCCATTGTACACAGTCACAAAATGGAGCAATGTGTCCATGATTTCACTGCAACCAGTAAGTTGTTCAGAAGTTGGACAGATAAGTTGGTGTGTGTAAAGTGGCCCTAAGAACTTCTCTCCTAATGCAATTTATGAACCCAAGTGGGTCTCAAGACTATAGTAATTGATAAGTGGTCAATTTTTTTCTGCCACAAGGTGCGGATTTGGTGTAGAAATGTCGTACAACAAAATACTCACCATCAGCACATAACCTTAGTGCCAGGGGGTCAATTTCTGCATGAAAGTAATACACTTTGCACTTTAAAAATGATTAGGACCCATCAACTGAACTATAAGTTTATATCTTACAAAGTCTTGCTATATTTTTTTTGTAGTAAATATAAGTGTGTGCACTTAGTCACTGTTTCATGTGTATCCCGAAGTGTTGTTCGCCTGAGCAGACGTTGTCACAGTTGATAGATATTGAACTATTGATGATTAATTTGCCAAAAAAGATGCCAAAACATACTGGAATTCATTTTCAGAAAAATGCATTTATTTAAATCCACAGGAGAAAATACAATGCACCTTCAATGTCCATACAAGAGTGCCGTGTTTCAATCTTCCCAGTATTCAACCCTGATTTCCCACCCCAATTGGAATTGCATAACAATGTTTAAGCCATTCAGATAGGCGGTGAACAGTCATAAACTCCTTATTGTTCACTGGTGCCAGCTCTTCTCACTCACACATACAAACATGCACATTTGTTCCCCTTCCACGTATCAGAATCCAAGTGAGGCCACCGACTTAACTCTTAACACCAGAAAAGTATGCAACACTTTAAAGGACTCTGGCAGCAAAGGCTTAATATAGTCTTATAATTTTTCTAGCAGCACCCATTCACGTAACACCCGACTCTAAATATATAATTATATCTTACGAGGTTTGTTCTGGCATCCAACCAATGGAAATACATGGAAGTAGAGGTATAGAATGCCCCATGGTCCCATATAACCAGTAGTCATCATATTTTTTTAGAGGTCAGTACAAACCAAGTCAGATTGAGAGAATACATTGCACATTATGAAGAATTAATCCTTTTGTATGATATAACATATCTTACTCAGGCTGGTCACCAAAGATCAGAAGTCAGAATAAAACAAAAAATTTTTTTCAAAAACATATTTTTTTATCTGTAGAAAAATAAGTACAAAAGTTTCTTCTTTTTTCTGTCTCTTTACTAAGTACTGTACATGTGATTCTCCATATTCTCTATGTCCAGAGTTCATTCTGTCCCATAGACCTATCTTCGAGGATTCAGTAGAGAAGTGGTCTTCCATAGGAGGCTCTGAATCCCTTTGTTAGACATGTAAACGTCTGAACGCTTTCCTCATTTTATGAGTTCAAGGTCAGATAAATGTAAATATAAAATGTATTGAAATCTATAACTAAATATACAATGTACACAAGTCTTTAAAAGTCCAAGATGGCGCAATTATTGTAAATAGGAATTCATGGCGTTCCAGTCATTGAGACCTGGAGGGAATTCTTCATTGAGATCGAACAGCTGATCTATGTTGGAAGAATTTGAAAGGTAGTCATTCCTGCCCTCATCCCATGGGTGCTGGAGAAATGAGGTGGCCATGAATGTCTCATCAAAATCCAAACTATTTTGAACCGCTGCTGGATCTTGGCCCATGGGGTACCACTGCTGAGGACAGTTAATGTGTTTACCATGGACTGTGAGGTCAACAGATTGGCTAACTGGGCTCAGTGGTGGTGTAACTTCTAGGTCCTCAAACGCTGAGAAGTTACCACTGAGGTTTGCGTCAAAAATGACTTCCCAGTCAAAATCTCCTTTCAGGGGTTCGAGTTCTGTCTGGTCATCATGAGACAGCATAGGGGAACTGGATAGGCGTGGAGCTTTGAACATCCTCTTAGGCAATGGCTGCTTACGCTTGTGACCTTTGCTATCTGCCATGTTCCACCCGTGTTCTCCAACAGAATTCCAGTGTTGTTCACCTGTTGCTTCCTCAAATTCTTTCAGCAGTTGGTGGGACTCAGAGCTCACATTCAAAGGCCAGACAGAACCCATATTATTATTATCAGAGGAGATGGACTGGGCTCCAGCAAAGGCTGGGTGAATCTGGACGGGTGGCAGTCGTCTCTTCTTAATGGCACCATTCATAAGTCGGTCAGCATACTGAGGATCAATCTTCCAAAATCCACCTTTTCCTGGCTCGTCTTTCTCTCGAGGAACTTTAATGAAGCACTTATTGAGAGATAGATTGTGTCTGATGGAATTCTACAGAAGGAAGAAATAAGAGATGGGTCAATATTAGGCCACAGAATACATTAGACAGTATTATTTTTGAACCCTAATGATGAAGATGGGGTGGGCCCAACTGGCCCACTAAAAAGAGAAGTTATACTTTCTTTTTGGGTTCGACCACTGTCTTATAGTTTCTTTTAGGGTTTGACCACTGTCTTTTTAGCAGCATCCAATCAAATAAAATAGGCATAATAATAGCTACATTCCTGTTTTTCTCTTTACCCTGAGTCTACACCCAACCCCCAACGACAGGGATCCCGGATCTTCATGATCCGCTATTTACTGTTTAATGAAATTTAACAAGGGAAGAAAAACCGTAACAGCCCCCACCTCCCCCTTTTCTATTCATCCCCCTCCCTTGTGGGACTTTGGATGCTTATTGCTTGGCCAGTTAAACATATTTATCATTCTTGCCTCAGCGGTCTCCATCCTCACCACCTGTGTGTGTCTGCGATGCCCCCCACCACCAGTGTTTAATTAAACCAGTAAAGTCTGAGACTAGCAGGGGAACTAGTTCTCATTATTCGCCTGTACAAAGTTTATGGTCTTGGAGGCTTGTTTATATGATGGAGCAAAAGAAATAGATGGACGGGAACAACTAATACATAGATAGATAGATAGATAGATAGATAGATAGATAGATAGATAGATAGATAGATAGACAGACAGATTTGTTTATAGAAGCTAGGGGGGCACTTCGGTTTCCCCTTTTCCGGTAATCTCCTCCTCCCACCTCACTGTACAAGATTTCCCCCATAAACCAGGCTTGTCTGGTCCCTCCCAAGGACCATCTATTACCATGAGACAATGCAGTGTCAGGGCCACACAGATTCTACAGAACAGAGGGAGGGAAGAAGCTGACACCCACCATCTAATAGTACACTGATATATGGCCGTGTAGTTACTGACCCTCTATAGGGACCTACTTTGACCCTTCATTATTCTGACCATTGTGTTGCACGCCTTTTAGGAAAACCAACCCATATTGTACAAAATTTGGGAAAGGACAATTTTACTACCTCTGTGTGATGGATTACAGGGGTTAATGTAACACTAGTGATGCTGTGGGATGCAGAATGTGCAAAATAGTATCTCGGGAGTCACGGAACTAGAGAATAATTATACCCAGGGGAGGACGAGAAAGGCAGAAAGATACCAGCGGCATGCCTTATTGCCTCAAGACTAGGATGGCTGCATCTGTGACAGATTTAAGGGAAGAGCCCATAAATAAGATTAAGGGGGATGCAGGGTAATTAATGCAAATGTTCCCTTATAATCCATGTCATGCAGAAGACAAAATTAGCTCAGTTTAAGTGTAATTATAGGAAACCACTGAATCAATTACATTTTCTAAGTTGGTATATGATATTTATTTTGGTGTTTTTTTCTTATTTACCTGCCAAGTGGGGTCTGCATGGCGGAAGTAGCAGAAGTTATCTGTGATCCACTTGTAGATTGCAGACAGAGTAATCTTGGTCTTCTTGCTTGCTTGCATCGCCATGCATATGAGAGTAGCATATGAGTATGGTGGCTTAACATGCGGGTTGGTCTTATAGTCAATCTCCTCCATGGGTTGAAGTCCCAGGTGGGAAGCCCTTGAGGTAGAAGATGATGTTGGTTTGCCAGGGGTGTGAGGCATTCCTAAGCAGGCAGGATCAGCAGCCAGTGGAGAGCAGGGGGCAGCAGAACCTGGAAGGTGTCGGTACCCATGGGGGTCCATAGAGGATGAGGGGGTCTTGCCCACATTGGCATTGATAATGGAGAACTCTTGTAGCCACTGTAGACTGGTCAGACTGTCATCCAGGTTCACTGAGCTGGAGAGGGACTCATGCCCTACCTCACCTTCTGTCTGATAGGCCAGCCAGTTATCTGCCATGTCTGTGGGGACAGCAGTGGACAGGTCAAACATTCAGGAATCCCTCAGTGGTCCGAAGACTTTTCCTGAAACAAAATAATATACATTTTAGAGAAGATTCCCAATGGAGCAAGCATGGATTATTACCGGAGTGATATACAATATATTTTTGTGATGTTATTGTTACATTTTGCTCTCCACAGTGGCGTAACTTCAGGCCCAGGGGCCCCGATGCGAAAGCTCCAACAGGGCCCCCAATTATTGCAAATCTTTAATAGGATTAGTCTTTTTCTATAGGCCAGAGGGACTTTTGGGGCCCCCTAGGCTGCAGGGCCCGGGTGCGATCGCAACCCCTGCACCTGTTGTAGTTACGCCCCTGGCTCTCCAGCTGTCATATGACAATAACTCCCTGATTCAGCTACCAGGAAAGGTTATGATTTGTAAATTGGCTATAGTTAATGAGCAACTGCCTGGCAAGGCATGCTGGGAGTTGTAGCTTCACAAAAACTGGAAAGCTGCAGTTATTATATACCTTGTGCATATGAAAACATGCCTGTTCTTAAAGTCTCACAATAAAGTAATAAATACATTAAAGGGGTTTTCCCAGTTAATTTCATGATCTTGGAATAACAATAATTTCCGCAATTGTATGTGTTTATATTCCTGTGCTAAGATAATCTTATCTACAGGTGCATCTCAATAAAGTAGAATATCATCAAAAAGATCATTTATTTCAGTAATTCAATACATTAAGTATAATGCATGTATTCTATAAAGTCATTACAAAGAGTGATCTTTTTCAAATGTTTTTTTCTGTTAATGTTGATGATTATGGCTTACAGCCAATGAAATCCAAAAGTCATTATCTCAGAAAATTTTAATAATTAACACAAAACGCCTGCAATGGCTTACTAAGCGTTTAAAATGGTCCCTTAGTCTGGTTTAATAGGCTACACAATCATGGGGAAGACTGCTGACTTGACAGATGTCTAGAAGGCAGTCATTGACACACTCCACAAGGAGGGTAAGCAACAAAAGGGTCATTGGAACTCAAGGTCCCAGAGTCTGGCGGAAGAGTGGAGAGGTACACAAATCCAAGCTGCTTGAGGTCTAGTGTGAAGTTTCCACAATCAGTGATGGTTTGGGGAGCATTGTGATATGCTGTTGTATGTTCACTGTGTTTTATCAAGACCAAAGACACAGTGCTACCGTCTACCAGGAAATTTTAGAGCACTTCATGCTTCCTTCTGCCGACAAGCTTTTTGGAGATGGAAATTTCATTTTCCAGCAGGACTTGGCACCTGTCCACACTGCGAAAAGTACCAATACCTGGTTTACTAACCACAGTATCACTGTGCTTGATTGGCCAGCAAACTCTCCTGACCTAAACTCCATAGAGAATCTAAAGGGAATTGTCAAGAGGAAGACAAGAGACACCAGACCTAACAATGCAGATGAACTGAAGGCTGCTATCAAAGCAACCTGGGCTTCCATAACACCTCAGCAGTGCCACAGGCTGATCATCTTCATGCCATGCCGCATTTATGCAGGAATTCATGCAAAAGAAGCCGCGGACAAATATTAACTGCATTTACTGTACAAAGTTTATTAGGCCAACATTTATGAGTTAAAAATCATTATTTCATTTGGTCTTGTATAATATTCAAATTTTCTGAGATAATGACTTTTGGGTCTTCATTGGCTGTAAGCCATAATCATCAACATTAACATAGCAGGGACACATATATAAGATTTTCTCAGCCCAGGTGATGTGATATGATCAGACCATGTCACTGTACGGTCAGACACATTCATTACACAGTACATAGCAGGGACACATATATAAGATTATCTCAGCACAGGAGATGTGGCATGATCAGACCATGTCACTGTACAGTCAGACACATCCATTACACAGTTAATAGCAGGGAAACATATATAAGATTCTCTCAGCACAGGAGATGTGGTATGATCAGACCATGTCCCTCTATGGTCAGACACAACCATTACACAGTATATAGCAGGGACACATATATAAAATTATCTTAGCACAGGAGATGTGGTATGATCAGACCGTATCCCTGTATGGTCAGACACATGCATTACACAGTACATAGCAATAGCAGGGACACATATATAAGATTATCTCAGCACAGGAGATGTGGTATGATCAGACCATGTCCCTGTATGGCCAGACACAGCCATTACACAGTACATAGCAGGGACACATATATAAGATTATCTCAGCACAGGAGATGTGGTATGATCCGACCATGTCCCTGTATGGTCAGACATGGCCATTACATAGTACATAGCAGGGACACATATATAAGATTATCTCAGCATAGGAGATGTGGTAGGATCAGACCATGTCCCTGTATGGTCAGACACATCCATTACACAGTACATAGCAGGGACGCATATATAAGATTATCTCAGCATAGGAGATGTGGTAGGATCAGACCATGTCACTGTATGGTCAGACACAGCCATTACACAGTACATAGCAGGGACGCATATATAAGATTATCTCAGCATAGGAGATGTGGTAGGATCAGACCATGTCACTGTATGGTCAGACACAGCCATTACACAGTACATAGCAGGGACGCATATATAAGATTATCTCTGCACAGGAACATTTTTATTCACAACAAGATCTTCTGTGTAAAATGAAGTTTAAATGTATTAACTCTGTTTGCAGGAAAACCCCTTTAAGGGAAAAGGTAGGGGTTATTTTTACAAGAATGTGGTTCCAAGGATGATATTAATGGTGATTATGATGATTATTAATCTGGGCAAAAAAATATCTGATAAGGAGGTCATTACTAAGTGTCACCAATTTCTCCATTATTGACGGTAAAAATCCAGGCATAGTTGCAAACCTTTGGTAAGTTTTCCTGAGTGATGGCAGAGTTTATGCCATGGTGATAGTACAAGTCATGTTGGCAGAAAGCCTATAGAGCTTTATAGAAGAAGTGATCTTTTCAGGAGCAGTCCCATTAACAGTCACTGCACGTCCACCCATCCTCTGCCATGCCAAGCCCTGGGTGCCCTTCGCCAACCAACTGCCATTTTGTGCCAATTCTCATATCTGCCCATTCTATACAGCAGCTGGTAAGGAGCAGAAAACCAAGTGTAGCCCCATAGGAGACCCATAAAGATGGATTTACTTGTTACCTGATTGATAGCTGATCAGGAGGCTGCAGGATGGACACGAAGCTTCTAGAAGCTGCAGCAGCAGAAGTGCTGAGGAGCCGCCGATGAGTTATTGCCAGCTCTTTTCTTATCTGCCACCGTCCTGCCAGGCATTAAGTACCGGCAGCTCTGAAAGGCTTCTCTCGGAACCATGGCAACGCTCCGCCCGTATAAACAGCTTCCAGCACTCTGATTGGCTGGTGAGTCGCCATGGAGAGCGCAGTCATGCGGCCACGCCCCGTCCTGTGGCTGCGCGCTGTGCCTGGCAGGACACGATGGGTATATTGGCACCATGGACATGGTGAGGGGCAAGCAGGGGAGGGGCGGATGGGCATTCTTCATGCTACCCTGCAGGGAAGAGTGTTGTAGCTTGCTGGGGGTGCTGCAGTTGGTGGTGATATGCAGATGCCCCTGACTCAATGAGCAGAATGTGGGGTGACATGTTACTGTATCTTATACAAGTCTGCACATTTGGCACCGAATCTTCATCAGTCTGGTGTAGGACAGGTTGATCACATGTATGTATGTGATCCCCATATAGGTAAATCGTTTCCCCCTCCTTATTCCACATATCATATCTGAGCTCCTAATCACCAACTTTACATATTCAGTTCTTGTCATTATTATTTGTAAGCAGTGGTGTAACTTCAGGCCCAGGGGCCCCGATGCGAAAGCTCCAACGGGGCACCAATTATTGCAAATCTTTAATAGTATTAGTCTTTTTCTATAAGCGAAAGGAACTTTTGGGGCCCCCCTAGGCTGCAGGGCCCGGGTACGATCACAACCCCTGCACCTGTGGTAGTTACGCCCCTGTTTGTAAGTTTGATCCTACACACCGATTCGTAGATTCTGATAAATCCCATACAGGGGAGTAACTACAATAGGTTTAGTGGTTGCGATCGCACCCGGACCCTGCAGCCTAGGGGGGCCCCAAAAGTCCCTTTGGCCCATAGAAAAAGACTAATACTATGAAAGATTTGCAATAATTGGGGGCCCTGTTGGAGCTTTCGCATTGAGGCCCCTTGGGCCTGAAGTTACACCACTGATCCCGCAGGTAAATATAAGGTCAGTGTGTACAATGTTATTTCGGATGGGGCCTCAGACATCACATGCTGGACTGGCTGACATCAGCTGATTTGGAGACGTTTTAACCCTTTGCTCTTCTCTCCAGGCTGTGCTGTCCTCACTAGCACATAGTGCGGTATAAAGACTTGGGGAGGCAGCGATATATGCATTTATGATGGAGGAAGAACAAAGTGGGGTTACAGACTGTGCCCCGGGAAAACAATTTCAGTTAACGCAGTCATCGGCCCCTATTCTGCCTGGCAGGCGCAGTGCCCGCCCCTCCTCTTCTTTTGGTGACAGCCCTGTCCCCTCTGTGCTGTGGCATAGCAAAAGACCCATTCATTTGGGTTTTTTCCCATAGGCAAAATATGGGATCTGAAAAGATCCCCCAAAATACTAGAGGAGGTGGAGGGTGGTGTGATTGGCGGAATGCCAAAGACATGGCACCTATTTGCATAATAAGGGATTGCAGGCAATTTACCCATTCAGTGCTGTTGACATGACTGAAGTGTGGGCAAAGGTGGCCAGGAAAATGGGTTAACTGGATTTGTGTTATTACTGAACTGTGCTTCTCTTCCTTGTGCTCCACATTGTATGGGATGAAGTTCAGATGCCTAGTTCTCATTTTGAAACAGTTGCTTTTCGCTGAGAAATCGGCTCAGATAAGGCAGAATTTCCTACTAAAATCTCCCTTCAGCAGACCCCACTAGTTTACCTCAAGCAAGAGGTTGGTGAGCAGGTAGGAGTCTGATCTCCCGCTATATCTGCTGCCTTTTCCCTCTCAGTGCTGGAAAAGGACATTACCATCCTTTTATATGCGTGATTGACCAATTTACCACCTGGGGATGAGCCCAACTTCCCTCTTTTACACTTTCATTATCTGTCTTTGATCACTTTCAACTGAGGTGAGACAGATGTAACCTATGCTAGACACAGACATGGGATAACTACACAGTTATCAGCCTAGATACCTCTCATTAACTGATCCACATGCTCTGTATTATGGACACTATGGCTCGGTTCAAAGAAAGTTTGCTAGGATTCTGGTATACATTCCTTTGGAAAGTCACAGCATTTTGGCACAAGTTGGAGTAGCACAAAACGTTTGCGACTTTTGATGTTTCATGCATTTCCTCCAAGCTTCACCACAATAGGTGGAGCTGGGCCGTGACACCATGGTTCATCCAGTTCATGACGAAGGCTGTGGAGTTCCTTTATTCCAGAATTCTCACTCCAGTCATTGACTGGTGTAAACTCCTTTCATAGGGCACAGACACGTACAACACTCATCAGACACTTCAGATTTATGAAGAACTGTGCACCTCATTAGTCAGGAGACTCTGACTTCATCGCACCTCTTCATCAAGACTGTTCAGAAAAACACCAGGCCTACCGAATTGGGGCTCATATATTTGAGAAATGTCCAGATGCATAAAGCAAGAACAGAGGGGCACTCACTATGTCATTTTATAAGAAAAATAATACAGGGATAGCTGGTGTCATGATATCGGCAGTGCAGGAAGGCAGGGAGGTTGTGCAGGCTGCATGGGACTCCTACACAACCTCCCCGCCTCCTGCACTGCACTGCCGATATCATGACCTCAGCTATCCCTGTATTATTTTTGGAATAAAAGGACCTGAAATTACCTGGTGAGTGCCCCTCTATTCTTTCTTTATGTATGGCGCTCCTGAGGAATGGTGGCCACAAAAGAGCACAGCAGCTGGGATTGGTAAATCGGTCACTTCACACCAAGACCCAACACACCTCCGATCACAAATCTAAGTTACTTCAAGTCTAGCAACGGGATGGTGGGAGGAGATAGGTGGAGGGTGGGAAGTAGGACAGAACCTGGGAAGGGGAGGAAAAACACCAATAAAATGACTGACACACAGACAAAAAGGAAGGAAGAGGAAGAAGAAGAGGTAGTGAGAGGAAGAAGGTTGACAGCAGTTAGGGGAAAGAGTTCAAGTCAAGAAAGCGAGACCCCTTCAGCTAACCGGTGACAGAAACCAGACTAAAAGCACCAGGGCCCGGCGACCTAAGCCACCGATGGCTAGTCCGGGTCCTAGGCTGAGACTGAGGGAAGACTGAAGGAGTGAGGTGAACCTGACTGATCGGGGACACTGGTGGACTGGGCTAGGACCAGAGTGTCGGCTCAGCAGATGTGGCGGGAAGCTTTAAGCCCCAACCACAGATGCCGGCGGGGTGCGGAGTCTCTATGTCCCAAAACCCAACTTCCGGTGTGGTAAAGGAAAAGCTGCCACACTAGGGCTAGTAAGCCTGAAGGGTAGTACACTAAGAGCCCATGGCAGCCGGATCGTAACTCGCATGTGGAATGGAGGAAGAGTAGGCCCAAAAGGTACCCAGAAAGGGAGTGCCGCAGTCAAGCCATCCCAGCTGCTGAACGAGCCCGGAGCCGCTGTGAACTAGTTGTGAATTGTACCACTTGAAGCTGAAAGTAAAGACCCGGTAAAGCCCAACACTGTGTGGACTCTGATTGTATGTCTGCAGAGGGGTAACTGTGACTGTGAATAGACAGTGAGATGTTGCTTTGAGGTACTGGAGACCTTACACTTACACTACACTCACGGTGGCCCTGGGGACCAACCCTACCCGTAGAGCAGGGGTGGGGAACTCCAGTCCTCGAGGGCCACAAACAGTTCAGGTTTTCACGATTTCCGTAGTATTACACAGGGATTGGAATCATCACCAGTGCAAGTGATTATGTTATCACATGTGCAATACTAAGGAAATCCTGAAAACATGACCTGTTTGCGGCCCTCGAGGACTGGAGTTCCCCACCCCTGCCGTAGAGGGTTCATCATCTTGCTTCACCCCTCATCATCCCCAGTGGTCCCGATTGCAGCAGTGACCCCATATAGCCACACATGACAGGTAGCGTCACGACTTATCCTTTCAAATACTGTTTTTCCCCTTTTATTGACCGCTGGGACCACGGAGCCGGGTCATGTCACCGTGACCACCCAGCAGGCCCAGACGACGGCGAGAGAGAGACTAAGGGCCCGTTACCGAGTACCCCATGGCCCCAGTGGGCGACTCATATGCATCTGGACATTAATCATTGGCATCTAAAGTAGGGTGCACAGTGGGTCCCCAGTCCTGGATTACTCACCACTGCCCCCTTGCAAGCTGATTTGGTCCACCCAACTTGGTGCCCGAAACCTTGTGTACTGCTTCTATATTTGAGAAATGTCCCTGATGTCCTATATCCTCAATTTCCTATGTATAGTCCAAACTTATCATCTCTAAAACAGGCATGTGTTCTTTTACTTGATTGGTAGGATGAATGATGCACCCCCAGGGCTATGGGGTACTCAAAACCGGGCATTGATGCTTCTGGGAAGTCATAGTGGTCGAGACCCGGCTCTGTGACCCTGGCTATCAACTAAAAAGTTTGGGGGGGGTTGGCTTTGGGGATGGTTGTCGTGACACCACCTGTGATGTTCGGCCATTGATGGCCGACGCTGCATAATGATGGAGATGATGCAATTGCAGCTAAGGTGGTATCACTCTCCATGGGTGGAGTAGTTCCCCAGGGTAACCGGTATGGTTCGCGGCAGTGGCAGGCCATGGGATTCTTCAGGCTGAGGGAGACAGATAGGCCCTACTCAGGCAGGTTCTCTGTGGCCAGCTTGGCGGGGAAATAAACAATCACACACAGTTACTGAGTTCTATACCCGGTTTAATTAGCGTTCACTTTAGCAATGCCGCTGGGTACTGTTCCTTGCCAAGTCTCAGTCCAGATAGTCCTCAAAGAATCGGGATAGCTCGTCCAAGACACCTCTTTATGTTCCTTTCTCTCACAGGCTGCTTTTACTGTCCGGCTCTCCTGCTCTTGCCTCTGCACACAGAGCCCCAATCTGGCAGCCACTGGTCCTGTCGGGTGACCGGTGCCAAGTCCCCTGACCTTACTATGGCTACCTTCTCGGCGGATGTGTCGGGTGTTGGCCACAGCTCCTCCAGACCTTGTGGCCTCCGATTCTGTGGTTTGAGCATGGAATCTCCTTGCCACCTTCAGGGCCGGTTCCCTGGTTCCCAACCAGCCCATCCGTCCAACTCCGGTCAAACTTGGATTTGGGAAAACAGGACTAAGTGTCGGTGATCCACGGTGCTGGAAAGAAAAAACAGAACCCGAGAAGTCTGGTGCAATGGTGTTTTTATTCCAACGCGTTTCAGAGCAGCCTCTGCTCCTTTCTCAGTGATTATCTGGAATAAAAACACCATTGCACCAGACTTCTCAGGTTCTGGTTTTCTTTCCAGCAGCGCAGATCACCGACACTCCGTTCTGTTCTCCAGTTGCTTGCCATGGTGCACATGGAGGTGTGGATCCAGCAGCAGTTGTACAAACGCATATACTGGTTGTGGGTTTACACAACCATACCAGGTGAGCAATTTTCATAGGGCATATACCCCTCTCTGCTAAGAGATAAGACCCTGCGCATGTTTGTCTCATATTTCTAAAAACTTGGATTTGGGCGCACAGGTGTTTTTCTCTGCCTCTGCCCGTGCCCCTAGGGCTCCCTCTGCTTCGCTTGCTGTCTGTTGTTCCACGACGAGCTCCTCGCTGCTCAAGTCCTCCGGGTCCTCACTCCTTGTCACTCTCCACTCCACTCTCTCTTCTCAACCAACTTTCCACCCAACACTTTGCTTCCCTCCGTCCCTCTATTGCGTCCACCCACCGTCCCTGGGACTGGGTGTGTTGGGTGCTTATTAGGTGTCTCAGAGTTACCATCCAGTTTCCCTGAGAACAGGGATACCACATTTGTGGAATGAGTGCAGTACCCCTTGTGGCGTCCAGACCGTAGGGGCGCCAAATAAATGTTGCCTGAAATTACAGCACCTCTCATGCCGATAGGTGAGATATTGACTACACTTAAAAAGGACATGTCACCAAGTCAAAAGTGAACAATGTTTGCTCTTATTTTATTCCCGAAGGCACCAGAGATATAGGCCTTTCAATTTAGTGCCAATTTTTATGATTTTTCTAATGGGGCATGTCTTAAGGTTGCCCTTTTTTATTATCCTGCGCGCCACTGAAAAAAAATACTAAATATTCAGGGGAGCAGCAAGAATAAGATAAGAACATATACAGTGTTGGCCAAAAGTATTGACACCCCTGCAATTCTGTCAGATAATACTCAGTTTCTTCCTGAAAATGATTGCAATCACAAATTCTTTGGTATTATTATCTTCATTTAATTTGTCTTCAATGAAAAAAACACAAAAAGAATTGTCCTAAAACCAAATTGGATCTAATTCCACACCAAACATCAAAAAGGGGGTGGACAAAAGTATTGGAACTGTTAGAAAAATCATGTGATGCTTCTCTAATTTGTGTAATTAACAGCACCTGTAACTTACCTGTGACACCTAACAGGTGTTGGCAATAACTAAATCACACTTGCAGCCAGTTGACATGGATTAAAGTTGATTCAACTTCAGTCATGCTCAATGTGGTACACACAAGGACACAGGGAGAAAAGAAAGAAGACCAAAGAACTGTCTGAGGACTTGAGAAACCAAATTGTGAGGAAGCATGAGCAATCTCAAGGCTACAAGTCCATCTCCAAAGACCTGAATGTTCCTGTGTCTACCGTGCGCAGTGTCATCAAGAAGTTTAAAGCCCAGTGTGAGAAAGCTGGGTCTCCCTCAGGTCATGGGTCTTCCAGCAGGAAAATGACCCAAAACACACTTCAAAAAGCACTAGAAAATGGTTTGAAAGAAAGCACTGGAGACTTCTAAGGTGGCCAGCAATGAGTCCAGACCTGAATCCCATAGAACCCCTGTGTAGAGATCTAAAAATGGCAGTTTGGAGAAGGCACCCTTCAAATATCAGGGACCTGGAGCAGTTTGCCAAAGAAGAATGGTCTAAAATTCCAACAGAGCATTGTAAGAAACTCATTGATGGTTACCGGAAGCGGTTGATCGCAGTTATTTTGAATAAAGGTTGTGCAACCAAGTATTAGGCTGAGGGTGCCAATACTTTTGTCTGGCCCATTTTTGGAGTTTTGTATGAAATGATCAATGTTTTGCTTCATTCTCTTTTGTGTTTTTTCATTGAAGACAAATTAAATGAAGATAATGATACCAAAGAATTTATTATTGCAATCATTTTCAGGAAGAAACTGAGTATTATCTGACAGAATTGCAGGGGTGTCAATACTTTTGGCCACAACTGTATATATACTATTTTAAATGCTACGCAGACATGTTGCCTAACAAGAAGGATTTGTATATGTACTTTTGGTAATTTACAGTGTCATTGTGGATATTATATCCTACTAGTAAAAAGGCCCGATGCAATTGCATCGGGAGCGCGGTGAAATGAATTGTGTGTATACAGGCGGGTGAGTGGGTAGCAGAGTATACAGGGGGCTCTGTGGGTAGCAGAGTATACAGGCGGGTCTGTGGGTAGCAGATTATACAGGCGGCTCTGTGGGTAGCAGATTATACAGGCGGCTCAGTGTGTAGCACAGTATACAGGCGGCTTTGTGGGTAGCAGAGTATACAGGCGGCTCTGTGGGTAGCAGAGTATATAGGCGGCTGTGTGGGTAGCAGAGTATACAGGCGGCTCTGTGGGTAACAGAGTATACAGGCGGCTCTGTGGGTATCAGAGTATACAGGCGGCTCTGTGGGTAGCAGAGTATAGAAACGGCTCTGTGGGTAGCAGATTGTACAGGCGGCTCTGTGGGTAGCAGAGTATAGAGGCGGCTCTGTGGGTAGCAGAGTATAGAGGGGGCTCTGTGGGTAGCAGAGTATAGAGGCGGCTCTGTGTGTAGCAGAGTATAGAGGCGGCTCTGTGGGTAGCAGAGTATAGAGGCGGCTCTGTGGGTAGCAGAGTATAGAGGCGGCTCTGTGGGTAGCAGAGTATAGAGGGGGCTCTGTGGGTAGCAGAGTATAGAGGCGGCTCTGTGCGTAGCAGAGTATAGAGGCGGCTCTGTGGGTAGCAGAGTATAGAGGCGGCTCTGTGGGTAGCAGAGTATAGAGGCGGCTCTGTGGGTAGCAGAGTATAGAGGCGGCTCTGTGGGTAGCAGAGTATACAGGCGGCTCTGTGGGTAGCAGAGTATACAGGCGGCTCTGTGGGTAGCAGAGTATACAGGCGGCTCTGTGGGTAGCAGAGTATACAGGCGGCTCTGTGGGTAGCAGAGTATACAGGTGGCTCTGTGGGTAGCAGAGTATACAGGCGGCTCTGTGGGTAGCAGAGTATACAGGCGGCTCTGTGGGTAGCAGAGTATACAGGCGGCTCTGTGGGTAGCAGAGTATACAGGCGGCTCTGTGGGTAGCAGAGTATAGAGGCGGCTGTGTGGGTAGCAGAGTATAAAGGCGGCTCTGTGGATAGCAGAGTATAATGGGGCGGGAGGCTGGAGGGGTGAGGAGAGCAGAGGCTGGAGGGGTGAGGAGAGCAGAGGCTGGAGGGGTGAGGAGAGCAGAGGCTGGAGGCGTGAGGAGAGGTGAGGATGGAGGGGTGAGGAGAGGTGAGGGTGGAGGGGTGAGGAGAGGTGAGGGTGGAGGGGTGAGGAGAGGTGAGGGTGGAGGGGTGAGGAGAGGTCCGGCTGGAGGGGTGAGGAGAGGTCCGGCTGGAGGGGTGAGGAGAGGTGCGGATGGAGGGGTGAGGAGGGGTGAGGCTGGAGTGGTGATGAGAGGTGAGGGTGGAGGGGTAAGGAGAGGCGAGGGTGGAGGGGTGAGGAGAGGTCCGGCTCGAGGGGTGAGGAGAGGTGAGTGGAGGGGTGAGGAGAGGTGAGGCTGGAGGGGAGAGGAGAGGTCCGGCTGGAGGGTTGAGGACAGGTCCGGCTGGAGGGGTGAGGAGAGCAGAGGCTGGAGGGGTCAGGAGAGCAGAGGCTGGAGGGGTGAAGAAAGGTCTGGCTGGAGGGGTGAGGAGAGCAGAGGCTGGAGGGGTGAAGAGAGGTCCGGCTCGAGGGGTGAGGAGAGGTGCGGCTGGAGGGGTGAGGAGAGGTCTGGCTGGAGGGGTGAGGAGAGGTCCGGCTGGAGGGTTGAGGAGAGGTCCGGCTGGAGGGGTGAGGAGAGGTCCGGCTGGAGGGTGAAGGGAGGTGGGGGTGGAGGGGTGAAGAGAGGTGAGGCTGGAGGGGTGAGGAGAGGTCCGGCTGGAGGGGTGAGGAGAGGTGAGGATGGAGGGGTGAGGGGAGGTGCGGATGGAGGGGTGAGGAGAGGTCCGGCTGGAGGGGTGAGGAGAGGTCCGGCTGGAGGGGTGAGGAGAGCTCCGGCTGGAGGGGTGAGGAGAGCTACGGTTGCAGGGGTGAGGAGAGATGCGGCTGGAGCGGCGACATCACCGCTCAGCGGCAGGAGGTGGCTGGGTGCTGGGGCTGATCGCAGCCCCAGTCACACGGCATTGTCCTCTGCGGTGGGGTGGGTGCTGCAGAGAGGGATCAGTCTCTCCCCTGAGGTCACACATGTGACCTGAGGGGAAGGAGCGGATTGGGCGGTGTGTGGTAAAGACAGGACGGCCATCCGATTGGTCCAGGACGGCGAGTCCTGGCCAATGGGATGGGTGTCCTGTGTGTACAACACAGCGCCCAATCCGCTTGCAGGGGCGGCGGCGGCGGCCAATGGGAGTGAGCAAGGCGTGTCAGGCTGCAAAGTTCAGGCCCATTGGCCGCGGCTGCCGCCGGCCACAGGACGTCGTCACTGGCTCCCGGCACCCGCCCACAGCCCCTACACCGCTACTCCACCAGCATGGCGACACTGAGGCCCCAGCGGTGAGAGAGCGGCGAGGGGCGGAAGCCACTGCCGGCATCCGGGCAGCGTGGACCGCCCGGAGGCCGCGAGGCTGGTCGCGATGACGCGGGGCCGACGGTTGCCAGGATGGCGGCGATGTCAGGAAGTGCGGCTGAGGATGGAGGAGGCTGAGAGGATGGAGGAGGCAGAGGGGATGGAGGAGGCTGTGAGCATGGAGGAGGCTGTGAAGATAGGGAGGCTGTGAGGACGGAGAAGGCTGTAAGGACAGAGGAGGCTGTGAAGATGGAGGAGGCTGTAAGGACAGAGGAGGCTGTGAAGATGGAGGAGGGTGAGGGGATGGAGGAGGCTGTGAGGATAGGGATACTGTGAAGATTGAGGAGGCTGTGAGGATGGAGGAGGCTGAGGGGATGGAGGAGGCTGTAAGGATGGAGGACGCTGAGGGTATGGAGGAGGCTGAGATGATGGAGGAGGCTGAGGGGATGGAGGAGGCTGTGAGGATGGAGGAGGCTGAGGGGATGGAGGAGGCTGTGAGGATGGAGGAGGCTGTGAAGATGGAGGAGGCTGTGAGGATGGAGGAGGCTGTGAGGATGGAGGAGGCTGAGGGGATGGAGGTGGCTGTGAGGATGGAGGAGGCTGTGAGGATGGAGGAGGCTGTGAGGATGGAGGAGGCTGTGAGGATGGAGGAGGCTGAGGGGATGGAGGAGGCTGTGAGGATGGAGGAGGCTGTGGGGATGGAGGAAGCTGAGGGGATGGAGGACGGTGAGGGGATGGAGGAGGCTGTGAGGATGGAGGAGGCTGAGGGGATGGAGGACTGTGAGGGGATGGAGGAGGCTGTGAAATTCTTATAGTTACAATCCGCCGAGCGCTTGGTGCTGGGAGTAGTAGCAGCCATTGTGCTGATAGGACTTTGCATGATGTCAGAATGACATCTGCGTTCGGAGCTGTGATTGGGGTGCTCGCGGTCATGTGATAAGTACATCACATATCACATGACCGCAAGCAGGCCAATCACAGCGCAGAACGCAGATGTCATTCTGACATCATGCAAAGTCCTATCAGCAGAATAGCTGTTACTACTCCCAGCACCAAGCGCTCGGCGGAGGGTAAATATAAGAACAAATGACACAGGAGTGGGGGAACGCGGGGAGCGCAAGCGGGGAGGAGTGCGAGCAGGGCAGAAGGAGCAGGGGGGAGCGCGGGCAGGGCAGGAGGATCGGGGGCGAGGGGCGGAAGGCACCGGCGGCATCCAGGCAGCGTCGACATCGCGGAGGCTGCGAGGCCGCTCGCGATGACGCGGGGCGACGGTTGCCAGGATGGCGGCGGTGTGAGCTAGTGCGGATGCGGCTCGCGTCATCGCTCGCAGTGGCGCAAAGGATTTTGGGATTCAGGTCCAGTGCCCGAATCCCAAACTCCCGATTATATAAGTAGATGCTATGTTTTCCTACCCAATGTTATGTTCAAAACATAAAAAAAAAAATGCAGCTTGTGACCTTAGATGTGTGTTTTGGATCATTGTCATATTGGAAAAGTTCACATCTACCAAAGGCACATAGCGATAGTAGCATCTTCTCTTTCAATATAGAGGAGTCCATCTGTGAATTCATGATATCATCAATGAAATGTAGCTCCCTGACACCAGCAGCACTCATGTAGATCTACATAAGGACACTAAAACCACCATGTTTCACTTTAGACACAATACATTATTCTTTGTACTCCTCACCTTTGTGATACAGTTTTGAAACAATCAGTTCCAAAAATATTGATCTTCGTCTCATTACTCCAGAGTATAGAGTCTCCGTAGTCGTCATAATTTTTAGCATGAGCCCTGTGAATATGTAGTTGAGCTTTTTGTGCATGAGCTGTAGGAGAAGCTTTCTTTATGGATGTCACCCCATGCCACCCAAAGGCAAGAAGAACGGGGACATTAGAAAACTGGATCTAAAACAAAGATAACCAACCACAAGGATTGTGAGTAAGCCACTGAGGAAGAGGAAATGATAAATGATATTACCAGTAAAAGAATATATAGAAATATATAATGAGAGATTGTGTTCACCCAAGGAGAATAGAAATGAATCATCATAGGTGAAGATATGGACTCAATAGTATCTAATGGAAGAGAGAACGGATCATGTTATGATGTCAAATGCTATGACTGAAAGGGTTTAAATTACAGAGCAATACATGGGACAAAAAATAACCCCATGTATGCTCTTTGTAGCATATAGTTTGATTATTCTAGAAAAATAAGCAAACAACAACTATGTATAAACACTTATGTTAGACAGGGTGTAATCCTATATATTTATTATCCTAAGGGACAAATGGGAGCTAATCAGTATAGATGTGTATGTTATCTTTTAGGGTAATGGATGGGCTGGAGCTCATCAGTGTGGACAATATAAAGCTTATGGGGACCCCAAACCAATGCTGAATGTGAAGGAAGAAAATCCTCCAGATAAATGGCCCGATGTGAACCATAAATGGACAGCAGTGGAAGAGAGGACAGATTCATGATATGATGTCAAATACTATGAATAAAAATGATTACTGAGCCAGACATGGGACAACAACATGATGATGTTGTTAATTGTTTGACGTCCTCATGTTGGTATTTATTGTTGGCACATTGTATGGTCCTGTTTGCTCCACTGATAAAGGAGCTGGCACGGCCCTAAACGTGTTGGGTATAAACACCATTGCATCAAGATCTTGTGGGGTCCTCATTTCCTCAACAGCAGCGCGGATCATGGAAGCACTATTCCTTGGATTTCGGTATATTCCTCTGCAGTGCACATATTGTGTCACGGGAAACACTTATCCCAGTTTGTCTTTTACTTCTTTAGATAATTGCAGTGAGCTTTAACATCAATTTTCTTCAACCCTTCTCATCAGAAGGCTCCTGCTTAGGTGTTAACTTTCGTGTTTATTAGAAAAATTACTTTTTAAGGTTACCAAACGGTTCCATACATCATAATTATTCCTCAGTCAACCTCCCACATATATGACCACATGTGGCTTGTCTGCATACTGACCGCACTGCCTAGCACCTCGACGTACATTTGCGTGCTATATATATTAGGAGGTTGATTAAGGAATAATTCTGAGCAAGGACAGGCCGGCACTCACAGGAATCCAATTGCACTTTTTCACGGCTTTATTTATCAGTATGCATGGTTACAATGCAGGGAGGGGGGTCGGCAGGACAACGGTCACCGTTTTGCGCTGTATAGCTCCAATCTCTAAATAGGCCGAATTCCTGACGTCACACACATGCAAGCAATGATTTGCCATAATGAATTAAAAACAATTCCATAGTGAACAGCGCAAAATGGTGACCATTGTCCTGCCGACCCCCCTCCCTGCATTGAAACCATGCATTTTGCTGAATAAAGCCGTGAAAAACTGCAATTGGATTCCTGTGAGTGCCGCTCTGTCCTTGCTCATTCATCTACTACTCCATCTTGCAGCTGAGCAACACTGGATCCAGACACCACCTCATCCATACTATTGCTGCATGCTTCTCCAGGTCAGTGCCCGGGTTCCTTCTCAGAAGGCAAACCGATCAGATGATATTGGATCCGGATTGGACGTCACGGGACCCTCGACCCTGGACTACGTCGGAGGGGGGGAGTTTAATAAGGATGGAGTCACTAATTGTGTTGTGTTTTATTTCTAATAAAAATCTTTTTCTCTGTGTTGTTTTTTGTTTTTTTTAAATCTTAACTAGAAATTCATGGAGGCTATGTCTAATATTGGCGCGACCCCAAGAATGTTGGGCTTAGGGTCAGCTTATAATGCAAAGCTGGCCCTAACCCTACTATTATTCAGCGAGCCACCTGACACCTGGGCCACTGGATGAGTTGGATACAATGCCAGAAGATGGCACTTCTATGAATGTGCCATATTCCGGGGTGGCTGCGGACCGCATTTTGCAGCGGGGGGGAGGGGGGGGAGAGGCAAAAAACTTGAGCCAGTCTGCGCTGCGGATTATACGTTTTTTAAAAGATTCATTACAATAGATTAAAAAAAACTTATAAATAAAACCCCAAACACCTAACCGTAGCGTTAGGGGTTAAAAAAATGCATGGGCTCTCACTGCACTTGCTATTGCCAGCTAAGGCTAACCCAAGCAGCTACTGGCTGCTAACCCCACCTGCTTGGTGTTACCTTCACTGGCAATGTAAAATCCACAGGAGCCCCCTTTTTTAATTTTTTTTTACAAAAGAAATTAAAAAAAAAAACATGTCTTGGGCTTCACCATACTTTTGTATGCCAGCCAGGTACAGCAGGCGGGTATGGTCTGCCCCAACCCCCAGCTGCCTAGTTGTACCCGGCTGGGAACCAAAAATATAGGAAAGCCCTTTTTTTCATTATTTCATGAATTTCATAAAATAATTAAAAAAAACGATGTGGGCTTTGCCCTATTTTTGTGTCTGGCCAGGTACAACTAGGCAGCCGGGGGCTGCCAGCGCAGGGTGGCCCAAGCTTTCTGCCCCCCACTGCAAATTGCAGTCCGCAGCCACCCCAGAAAATGGCGCATTCAATTAAGCGCCATCTTCTTGTGCTGTATCAACTCGTCCAGTGGCTTGGTGGCGGGTGGCTCGCTGGGTAATAATGGGGTTAGGGCCACCTTTGTATTATCAGCTGACCCTAAGCCCAAAATTCATGGGGTCACGCTAATATTAGACATGGCCACCATGAATTTCTAGTTAAGATTTAAAAAAAAATACAACACAGAGAAAAAGGCTTGTAACCAGGGTATACATCGGGTAACTAGATGTCTAGATACCCGCTGTTTACCATGGTTACCAGCCTGCTCCCGCTTACCGCAGCCTGGCAGTGGGAGCTAGACATCATGGAAAAAATATTTGACTCTTTTCCACGATGTCGCTGGTCCACTGGTCGCTGGTGAGTCTGCCTGTGTGACAGCTCACCAGCGATCAGTTCACGATGGGGCAGCGTTCCACATCGTTGGTCGGATCACTGCCACATCGCAGCGTGTAACGGGCCCTTTACACTGCTAAAGCAAAAGTACACAGATGTCGCATGGAACAGGATTCTTCCTGCCCCCGTGTGACATCACTTCCTCCAGCGCCCACGATTATAGGTGCTGGAATACAGCATTGTCTAAATGACAATGCGTATTCCAGCACCTATAATGGGGTCTAACGGAGAAAGCGTGCGCATATTTGCGCAAAGAATTGACATAGTCATTCTTTTTACGAGCGGCTAAAAATAGTGCAGCATTTCCATTCACTTTGCTGGAAAACGCAGACGCGCTTTTGCGGGAAAAGTGCGCGTAAAAAAGCATGGAAATTACGCTGTGTGTGAACGCATCCGAATTATGTTACAATAAAATTTGATATATTTATACATATCCCGATGTGGAGTAAATTGTAATGCCGCAAATATTTATATGGTTGATATACTCTGTATCAAGACTGAGAACATCAACAAGACTCAAGGTAATTATACTGCATCATTAAGGCAAGGACTTCAAAGTAGACTGGGGCTCAAGCTCTTTTGAAAAAACACCAACATATGGGCAATATTGAGGACCATAGGGGCAATATTGAGGACCATAGGGGCAATATTGAGGACCGTAGATGCAATAATCAGCCAACAACACATAGTGCAGCAGATAAAGATATACGTGGCTATAACCATACCTTTAACATGGAAACAAGGCCAACCAACTCAAGTATGCACGAAAACATAGGCATTTGGGTAGAAAAAAATAGCAGCAGGTGTTTTGGACTCGTGAGTCAACATGGGAAATATTTTGCTGTAACAGAAGGCAATTTGGTTGCCAAAGTGCTGGAGAGCAGTAAAGTAATGAGAGTCTACAGTCAACACTGAAAATGGTGGAGATTCCTTGCAAGTATTGGATTGCGTTTCAGCAAATTAAGTTGCAGGTTTGTTCAGGATTAAAGGAACTAAACTCTATGTGACTTCAGACTAGTGAATCCTCTCCGCATGCATTTTGTTCTTCGTGGGATTCTCTGGTGTCATGGCCACTTTACACACACCAACTTATCTGTCCAACTTCTGACCAACTTGCAGGTTGCAGTGAAATCATGGACACATTGTTCCATTTGTACACAGCCACAAAATGGAGCAATGTGTCCATGATTTCACTGCAGTCAGTAAGTTGGTCAGAAGTTGGACAGATAAGTTGGTGTGTGTAAAGTGGCCCTCAGAGCTGAGTACAGAGTTGACATGGCCATGTGTATGCGATAAGTCTTTTCCCAATCACATTCCTGCCACATTCCGACTAGATGGACACCGCCTCATTCACACTCGCATAGAGTGACGTAGAGTTGTCATTTTAAACCGAACATTTGATTGTCATGGAATACAAGCAGAAATCATGCAATACCATCAGGGAGCTTCTGATTGGCTGAATATTTATTCTGCAGCAGGACAACGACCCCAAAATACAGCGAATATCATTAAGGCGGCCGTCACACGGTGAGATATCTTTAGCGATATTGTAAGTGATCACGTGCACGCGCAATCGCTTACAATATCGCTCACATCGCTGGTGAGATGTCACACAGACAGACTCACCAGCGATGTGGAGCCGCGATCTCGCTCGTTACTATGGTACACATCGGGTAACTAGGCGCCGCGCGTCGCTTAGTTACCCGACGTGTACCATAGTTACCATCTCCCAGCATAGGCGCGGTCGCTGGGAGATGGATCATCGTGGTGTCATACACCACGATGATGCAGATCGTTGCATCGTTCATCGCTAGATCTGAGAACCGAACCTCAGATCAGCGATGTCACGATCAAGCGATTTACCATCGTAAATCGCTTGATTACATGCAACGATATCTTGCCCGATATCGCTTAAGCGATCAAAAAGGAGATCGCTTAAACGATATCGGGCAAGATATCGTTCCGTGTGACGGCCCCCTAAGAACTATCTTCAGAATAAAAAAGAAGTGAAAGTGATAATATGGCCCTCCACAGCGGCCTAATCTCAATCTGGGTGGGATTACCTAAAGAGACAGAAAGATTTACACAAGCCTAGATCTACAGAATATCTGAGGTCGGTTCTCCGAGGTGTTTGGAACAACCACCATCCTGAGTTCTTTTAAAAACTATGCCTGTTCCTAGAAGAACTGATGGTGGTCACACCAAATAGTGATTTGATGTAAATTTCAATTTTTTTCTGATTTACTTTACATTTTGATAATTGATAAGAATACGCTATCACTTCTATTTTTAAAACATTCTTAGCAGCATTTTTTTCCACACTTTTTTCATAAAACAATTGCACAGTTCTCTATATTTTTGATAACAGAAGGTATCTGGGATGTTGGGAAATTCTCCTGTATTCAGATGCTGCATTTACAAGCATGGTAATAATATTTCTTATATTATATCCCAAACACCTGTGAAACACTGGAGGCGTAAGGCCCCGTTACACGTAGCGATGCACCAGCGATCCAGACAATGATCCGACCTGGTCGAGATCGCTGGTGCGTCGCTACGTGGTCTCTGGTGAGATGCCATACAGGCAGACTTGCCAGCAATGACCCAGCAATGACCCAGCAATGCGCCGTCAACCCGACGGTCGTCGGGATCTATCATGTTCTCGGCCGCAGAATGGGGATCGCTGGTCGTTGCCCATGTCACACATAGCGATCCAGCATGCCCAGCAGGAGATCACCAATCAAAAAATGGTCCAGACCATTCGTTAATTATCAGCGATCTCACAGCTGGGGGGCCACTCGCTGGTGTGTCTCACACACAGCGATATCGCTGGCGAGGTCGCTGCTACATCACAAAACCTGTGACGTTGCAGTGATCTCATTAGCGATATCGCTACGTGTAACGGGCTATAGAAACCCCAGGCTTTCTCTTTCATGTCCTATGGAGCAATGAGGGAACAGGTTTCACTGTATGTATATGCACAAGCTGCACCTCCTTCTCTCATGTGTGCCCTCACAGCTTGCATTTCAAGAAAGCAAACACCAGAGGACAGCAGGGATTAACCATTTCCAGGCTGTATTCCAAAAGTAATTTAAATCTTGGTACTTCCAAGTGACTAAAGACAAGAAGTGGAACTTTAATACCTGGGTTTGGTATGGTTTGGAGCCCTACTCTGTCCTCATCTAAAGCTGACAGTCAGTGCACAGCAATATAATATATTGTTTTTATATTGTCACGTACAGAGGTGAATGCATGGCAACATCCTAGCGGAATCTCACGTCGGTTCTGCTTCATGCCATCATCTCCCTCCTCCCAGCGTTCTTGATAGTTAATGCATTTTTATGTCTTACAAGGGGAGGACACCATGCAGTATACCATATACCAGCAGTTATGCTCTGATGTGCCATTGAGGAAACAGATCCAACAGGATGATTTTTTAACCCTTCTGACCCTATTATTTTTTATATTAGCTAAGTTGAATCATAAGTGTCTGGTAGCCACTTGTCTTCCTCCAATAGAAATTAACTAGCCATGCATACTACCCCAATGGGAATCATTATTATTGTTCTTCCAATAGTTATCTCATTCCTTTGGCTTTTTCCCCTTCACTTGTGATTGTGGATAGGGGGGCCTGTGCAGGCTCACATAATACATAGAAAAGGGGGATAGAGTTTAGTCTAAGCCTGGGCCTCCTTCTCCCGGGCCCCCATAGCAGCTACTTGGGCTGTACGCTGTTGTTTGTATTGTGAGATGTCTCCAGCTAGTCTGGTTACATTATTGTACATTGAGAAATCACTGCACCGCCTTCGTCCAGTCCTGCTATCTCATACATCTGTATGTCTGGGCCTGTTCTCCGGCCACTGGAGATAATGAAAAAAACATATTGGTAAAATATCCCTGGTTTGAACTTGATAAAAGAGTCTTTTTTTCAGGCATACTATGTAACAATATACAAAATGGCCTTGTATAATCTAACCAAAAATGTCAATATTTAATAATAATGGTTATTCAGATGTTCATAGATGTAAAAATTGATCTTTAAATGATTATGCTCTGATTTATCACTTCCCTGTATTAATATGCCAATCTGAGATGCAAACGAGTTCCCACACATCCAACGCCAAGTGGTAAATACAAGGTGATTCTAAAAGGATCATACAAAAGTAAAGGTCTGTAGTTAGGCTTCACACTGCGGGTGTGATCTGATCCGTGGCTGTCAGGGTGAACCTGACAGCCCCGAACCGGATCAGTAACCAGAACCAGAGGGCTAATATGCCCTCCGGTCCAGTGTGCAGCCGGACACAGCTGATGCTGCTGATGATCTAGGACCGCGGCTCGCTGGGAGCTAGCCGCGGTCCTGAAACAACAGCGGCGTGCAGCCGCAGGTGTCCAGTTCCCAGATCCTCCCGGATCGGGGCGATCCAGCCCCATAGGCTCCCATGTTAGGGAGCGCCGGATGTCCCGGATCTAAGAGGATCCGGGAGAATGCGGAGAAGGCAATTAGGGAAGATTTTTCTCCTCTGACGTTTTTGTGTCTGTGAGAAAAATCTGAATTCTCCCGGAGAGATGGAAACCGGATGGCAGAGAGCTGCCATCCGGCTCCATCCGGCCCCATAGGATACTATGGGGCCAAAATCTGGTCCGGGGCTGTCTGGCTCAAGCTGACAGCCATGGATCGGATCACACCTGCAGTGTGAAGCCGACCTAAGTCACATCAGTGGTAAATGGCCAGTGACTTAAAATCAAAGGCAAACTAAAGTAACCAATCACGGCACAGCTGTCCAGAGCCAGATTTAAAATGTGATTACACAGTGTGACAAAAGATAACTAAAATGATTGGGCAGAACGGTGGCTCAATGACTGGCTATGTTGTTTTGCAGCCCAGGGGTCCTGGATTCATATACCAATATCTGCAAAGAGTTTGTATGTTCTCTATGTGTTTGTGTGGATTTCCTCCTGTTATCTCCCACACTACTAAATCTAATGGCACCTTTACACGCCACTACAGAAGGTTGGAAACAACCGGGTGTCGGAGACAAATGTATCTTGCACCGTCAAAACAACCCGAGGTAGCAGCGTGTAAATCAGGTTGTTGCCACCCGGTACTGTCGACACCTGTTTCAGAGCTGTGCTCAAAAACAGGTTGGTTTCAACCCGATGGTAGCGGCGTCTAAATGAGGAACAGGAAGGTTTTTTCGACACCTAGTTAACTCCCTGGGGCGTGACACAGCCTCCGGGAAACCGCCCCCTTCAGCGATCATTGGTGGAAGCTCCTGCGTTACGATTGGTTGTCGCTGCATAGGGCGGCATATTTAAGGAGCTGACCAGTCACACTACACAATTGCAATAGCATCATGTATTAGCCAGCCTTCCTGCGCTGGCTGGCCAATCATGATGCTATTGCATTGTCCAATCATCGTACGAGCGTCTCGTAATCCACTACTCTGGCACGCCTATGTGTTGTCCCTGCTGCCCCAGGTCCTCGCATATTACCTTCTGTAGCGGCGTGTAAATGAGGGACAGTGCTATACAGAAAGTAACTTGTGGCACCAAGATTAAACCTTCTGTAGAGCACCTTGTAGCGGCGTGTAAAGGCGGTATCGGGTACCGTTTGCAACCGTTGGAACGTGCTCGTGCACGTGAGACACCCGGTTGTTTCCAACCTTCTGTAGCGGGGTGTAAAGGTACACGGATTAAGGCTGGTTTCACACTGCATTCCTATGTTTAACATGGGAAACCATGGTACCTGCATTTTGCTGCGTTCAGTTGCGGATGCACATAATTTGTGCACCCTCCAAACACAGCCTGTTGAATTTTTTGTGCGTTCACAGGCGCTTGTCTTACCAGCAAGCGCCCGCAAGCGCACAAAAAATGCATGGATTTCAATGGGTCCGCAGTGTCCTCCACATGACAGCGCAAGAGAACGCTGCAGATCATATTGAAATCTCTCCCGGTGGTTGCTGCTGATCTCCCAGGAGATCAGCGGATGTCACCGGGAGATCAGCTGGAACACGGGCCCCACTAATCTCCAGCCGTGTTGGCGCAGGAGATTTGAATAAACAGCTGATCTGACATCTATTTAAATCTCCCGCGCCGACATCATCTCTTCGGTGTCGGCGCAGGAGATTTAAACAAGTGTCAGATCAGCTGTTTCTTCAAATCTCCTGCACCGACACTGTCGGGAGATCACCAGCGGCCGGGATGAGGAGATTCTGATCTCCGCCTCCCGGCCGCCGCCGAGATCGCTGATTGGCTGGCCTGGCACCATACCGATGTGAACGCATGCGGAGCTTCTCCACTGCGTTCACATCAGTATGGCTGCTTTTGCACTGCGTTTGCGTCTGCATGCCCTCCGCATGCAGACAAAAGAGCAAATGTGTAACCAACCTAAGAATGTGAGCCCCGACTGTGATGATAATCTCCGTAAAGTGCTATAGAAGATGATGGTGCTATACAAACAATGCATAATAATAATAATTCTCTGACTTATTATTTCACGGTATTAATACAGCAACCTGAAATAAAAAGATTTCCATGCGTCTTCAAGTCTCTTAATTGCAGCACAATATCAAATAGAAACACATTGATAAGCCATAATATTAATAACTAAGGCGGCCGTCACACGCTACGATATCGCTAGCGATATTGTAAGCGATCACGTGCACGCGCGATCGCTTACAATATCGCTCACATCGCTGGTGAGATGTCACACAGACAGACTCACCAGCGATGTGGACCAGCGAGATCGCTGGTAACTATGGTACACATCGGGTTACTAGGCGCCGCGCATCGCTTAGTAACCCGACGTGTACCATAGTTACCATCTCCCAGCATAGGCTCTGCCGCTGGGAGATCGTTATACACCACGATGAAGCGGTTTGTAAAATCGTTCATCGCAAGATCTGAGGTCCGGAGCTCAGATCTCGATCTTGCGATTTGAACACTTCTCGCTCGTCGTATCTTGCCGTCACACGCAGAGACATCGTTCACGCGATTTTTAATCAGGCGTGTTCAAGCGATATCTTTCAAGATATCGTAGCGTGTGATGGCCGCCTAACATCAGGCTTGGACTATCCCATGGGGGAACAGGTCAATCCCTGGAGCACCCTTCCCCACCACCAACATAGGCAGATCTTGGCATAGTACCTGTGATGAAGACAAAGGTTATCATTTATTTTACAAACTATTTTATGATTTTCTAGTTTAGGCTTTAATTACATAAAGAAGCAGCAACTTCATATCCTCCATCCCGAGGTCAATAACATTTGCATGTGGCCCCAGAATTAGTGTTACTGAGGGGCCGTTGGCATCCAGTATGACACTTAGGGCCTCCTCACACTGAGCGACGCTCCAGCGATCCCGACAGCGATAACGTCCTGGCCGGGATCGCTGGAGAATCTCTAAGTGGCCGCTGGGGAGCTGTCAAACAGGCAGATGTCCTCAGGGACCAGGGAGCCACCTCCACATCGCTGGAAGCGGGAGGATGCTGGTAGCTATGATAAACAGCGGGTATCTAGGTAGCGCGCATTGCCTAGATACCCGCTGTTTATCATGGTTACCAGCATCCTTCCTCTTACAGGCTGCGCTAAGCAGGGAGGACACTGGTAACTATGATAAACAGTGAGTATCTAGGCAGCACGCGCTGCCTAGATATCTGTTGTTTATCATGGTTACCAGCCTGTGAGGTCCCTGATCACTGGTCTCTTGCTATCATACGCAGCGATGTGTGCTGACCAGCGGGAGTCCAAGGACCAAAAAATGGTCCTGAACCATGTGCAGCGATCAGCGACCTCACAGCAGGGGCCTGATCGCTGCTACATGTCAAACATAGCGACATCGCTGGGGAGGTCACTGTTACGTCACAAAACCTGTGACGAATCAGCGATCTCATTAGCGATCTCGCTATGTGTGACTGGGGCTTTACAGGTGAAGTAAATAACACATTATTTTCTGACAATTGTACCCGTGAATGGGTGGGATATATAAGGCAGCTAATAAACATTCAATTCTTGAAGTTGATATGTTGGAATGAGGAAATATGCGCAAGAGTAATATTATGAGTGGCTTGTACTTCTAAGGATCTACCGTGTTTTCTAAAAATAATACACTGTCTTTTTTTTTTTGAGGGTAGGGCTTATTTTCGGCCAGGAAAAAGCATTCACAGAAATTGGGGCCATATATTCCAGGATCAGGGCCAAATATACCAGGATTGTGGCCATGTTACAGGATGGGGGCTATACACTGGGAGTAATATATATGATCTCCCATCCTCATTGCATATATGATCACCCATCTTCCTGGTATATATGGCCCCCAATCCTGGATATGGCCCCCCATCCTGCACATGGCCCTTCTATTCTGCACATGCCCCCTCATCCTAGACATAGCCCTACATCCTGGCACATGGACCCCCATCCTGCACATGCCCCCTCATCCTAGCACATGGCCCCCCATCCTTGATATGGCCCACCATCCTGGGTATAGCACCCCATCCTGGGTATAGCCACCGATCCTGCACATGGCCCCCCATCCTGGATATGGCCCCCTTATCCTGGTGCATAGCCTCCCCATCCTGGATATGGCCCCCCCAGTCACAATATATGTCTCCCTGCTGGCACACAAACAAAAATAATAAATTACTTATTTCACCTCTCCCTAGCTCCCTGCTCCTAGCATCACCATCTTCATGCACTGTGCTGTGCCCGGCATACGATCATGTGATCGGCACATCACAGTTTCGTCATCTCTGTACAACTCACATGATCCGATGCCCGGTCACAGCACAGTACAGGAAGATGGCAATGCTGGGAGCAGGTAGCTACGGAGGGTGAGTTAAATCGTTTATTATTTTGGCTTATTTTTGGGGAGGGTCTATTTTAGGCTGCTTTCACATTGCGATTTTTTCCTGTCCGTGGGGATCCTACTTTTTGCAGGACCCCACGGACAGGAAAGGACAGGATTGCATGTGTGCCTCCTGGTGCTATTTCAGTGTCCGTGTCCGTGATTTTCACGGACCTGAACACAGAAAGAGCTGGGAGGAGGCAAGCAGGGCAATTTCACTTCCGCAATGTATATACATACATTGCGGAAGTGAAATTAAGTAAAAGCAAGTGTTAAAAATAAAAAATAAATATGCTCACCTCTCCAGCAAGTCCCCCGATGCGCTCCATCTAGCTCCCGAGGGTTGAAGCACCTGGGGAAGCAGGGCTAACCGATCAGCTGATTGGTCACATGACCGCAGTAACCGTCAGCTGATCGGTTAGCCCCACCCAGCTAGGTCCTCAAACCATGGAAGATAGATGCCGACATCGGGGAACATGCTGGAGAGGTGAGCATATATATTTTTTATTTTTAACACTTGCTTTTACCCAATTTCACTTCCGCAATGTATGTATATACATTGCGGAAGTGAAATTGCCCTGCTTGCCTCCTTCCAGCTCTTTCTGTGTTCAGGTTCGTGAAAATCACGGACACGGACACTGAAATAGCACCAGGAAGCACACATGCAATCCTGTCCTTTCCTGTCCGTGGGGTCCTGCAAAAAGTAGGATCCCCACGGACAGGAAAAAATCGCAATGTGAAAGCAGCCTAAAATAGACCCTCCCCAAAAATAAATAATTGTATGTATATACATTGCGGAAGTAAAATCGAGTTCGGGAAACAATCCGATGTTTTCCCTGACCCGTGCTCCATCGGCCCCCATGTTATTTGCTGCGACCGGGTTGGATCCGGTTCGGTCCGATTTGGTTTGCTGTGCCCAAAATCGGAGCAATCTCCGATTTTGGGTACAGCAAAAAGTCGGACACAATCGGATCCGACACAAATCGGATGCCATTAAGGGCAAATCCGATCCGATTCGTTGCCCATAGGGATAAATGGGGGCCAAATCGGATCCGTGGCTATCCGTTTTACAACGGATAGCTACGGATCCCAAAAAAATCACAATGTGAAATCAGCCTTAGGAAAAACAGGGGTAAACTGGAAAATAATGGAACAATGTTGCCGACAGTGACAATTCACATTTGTTTATCAACATGTAGACAGGAATGTGTTGCTTACCTGGGAAGAGATGGCAAAAGGAATGGTTTGAAAAACATAAAGAAAAGTTCATGGTGTTGACTTAGAGGAGCCAGCTTGCAACCTATAGACCTAGAGGATCTGCTGCTAAGATGATGGTTTCAGGTAGGAAACAGGAAAGTCCATGCCATAATTGACCAGCTGGCACTAAGCACAAGGTTCATAATGTCGGGCCAATGTTAGACACGGCCATTAGGATCCTCTAAGTAAATAATAAATAATACACCACACAGAGAAAAACTATTTATTTGGAAAATGAACACAAACACAATTATTACTCCCACAGAAACCCTCTACGATCCTCTGTGATGTCCGATCACAGTGGGATGGGGAACAAGCTGATTTTCAGCTCCCACTGTGATCAGGGTGACGTTACAGTCTGGGTCACCTGAGTTCTGTCACAGCTCTGAACTCAGGTGACCTTTCACACGTCACCCCACTCACAGCAAGACCTAAAACAAGTAAGTTTTAAGTCCCACAGTGAGCAGGGTGACGTCAGATTCTGGGTCAGCTCTGAACTCAGGTGAACCTTCCTGCGAGACCCGAAACTCACTAAAATTCAGAGCTGTAGCTAAACTCAGGTGACCCAGAATGGGAAGTCACCCCGATTACAGTGGGAATCCAAAATCAGTCTGTTTCTGGTTTTGTTGTGAGCTGGGTCATGCAGAAAGGTCACCTGAGTTCAGAACTGTAACTGAATTTAGGTGACTCAGACTGCGACGACACTCTAATCACAGTGGGAGTCGAAAATCAGTCTGTTTCCGGTCCCATCATGATGTCGCAGAGGATCGCGGATTGTTTGTGTGGGACTAATAAAGATGGGAATGAGGTTTGTGATTGTGTTCTTTTTCTAAATAAATTATTTTTCTCAATGTGGTGTATTATTTACTATTTACTTAAAGGTTCCTAATGGCCAGGTCTAAGATTGGCCCAACATTAGGAACCTTGGGCTTAGTACCAGCTGGGAAAACATAACTGGCAGCAGCACCAGGGGAACTGGAAGAGTTGCATACAGCGCCAGAAAATGTCACTTTTATGAATACGCCATTTTCTTGGGCGGTTACGGGCTGCAATTTGCAACATGGGGGCCCAGAAATCTTGTCCCTTCCCACGCTGAGGATTACAGCCCAGAGCTGCCTACTTCTGTCTGGAGACCGAAAATATAGCAAACCTCCACTACATTATTTTTTTATTATTTCAAGAAATAATAAAAAAAAAAAAAAGGGTGGCTCCCCTATATTTTTGGTTTCCAGACAGGTTAAACTAGGCAGCTGGGGGTGGAAGTTAGCCCGTACCTGCCTGCTGTACCAGGCTGGCAACCAAAAATATGGCGAAACACCACATCGTTTCTTTTTAAATTATTTTAATTTATTTACCTGGGCTGGTGACAAAAAATACAACAGAGCACCACATCATCAGTGCAAGTAATATACAACAAAAATACTTGGGGTCATCGCATGATGGGTACTCAGGTGTCTGAAATGCAATATAACGTATGTTACAAATATGTACAAATCTGTATTGCATTATGTTTTATTACGTTTGTAATAGATTCCAATGTAAAACAAAACGTTAATGTTTAGTGCATGTTTACTTTACAGGACAGAAAAATGTGGCAGTCCATATTTTCATTTTCACATGCGTTAGTATGTGTTTTATGAATGGAAGCCTATGGATACGTTAAACAGTCTGTTACATTGCATTTGCATTGCTTTCAAACGGATTTGTTAAATAGACAGCACAAACGGAATGTGAACCTAGACTGAGATATTAGACAGGATTCAAGCCATATACAAGCATAGTTTATAGGCAGGGGCGTAACTACAATACGTGCAGGGGTTGCAATCACACTCAGGCCCTGGAGTCTATGGAGTCCCAAAAGTCCCTTTGGCCTATAGAAAAAGACTACTATTATTAAAACTTTGTAATAATTAGAGGTCCAGTTGGAACTTTCGCATTGGGGCCCAAGAGCTTCAAGTTACGCCACTGTCTATAAGGCCAATTGGAAAAAGTACTTTTTTGTTGACAGTCTGGTGTTGAGTTGTGGCGTCCCTGCGGTCTGGTCGCCACAGAGGGGTACTGCACCCTATCCACGGGTGTGGTATTCCTCTTCTCAGTAAACGGGATGGTAAGTCTAGACACCCACAAAAGCACCCAACACACCCGGTCCCAGGAACGGTGGGCGGACCCTAGAGAGTGCCCAGGTAGTCAGTGGGATGGTGGGGAGACAAATGGAGGGTGGGAAGTTAGTATGCAAGCAGTCAGGTAGTAGGAAAGGGAAAAGAGTCCGTGAAAGGAGAAGGACCCAGAGGACTGGAGCAGAGAGGACCTCGTCCTGGGTTTTGGAAAAGCAGACTGCAGAGGGACAGGGAGGGCCCTAGGGGCACAGGCAGTGAGCGATCCACTTGTGCACCCAAATCTGAAGAGAAGCGGAAGGGCAGGTTGAGAACCAGGGGACCAGAGGAGGCTCTACACTCTAACCACGGAACCAGAGGCCACGAGATCTAGAGGAGCTTTGGCAAACTCTCCACACATCCGCTGAGAAGGTAGCCATACTAGGGTCAGGGGACACGGCCGATCACCCGACAGGACCCGTAGCTGCTGGGTTGGGGCACTGTGTGCAGAGGCATGAGCAGGAGTGAGGCAGACAGGCAGCACTGAGAGAGAGCAATCCGAGAAGAAAGGAACATAAAGGGGGTGTCTTGGATGAGCCATCCTGGTTGCTGAGGCCTACCTGGACCGTGACTGAACCAGAACTGTACCCTGTGGTGCTAGCAGAGTGAAAGGTAAGTAAATTGGGTTTGGAACTCAGAACTGTGTGTGAGGCTGTTCATTTTCTGCCTGAGGAGAGATAGACTGATACGCCGAGCAAGCTGCAGGGGTCCCGTCTGCAAGATGCTCTGATCCCTCCCGCCGACCAAATCAGCCCCGCTGGCTCTCCACCACCAAAATCCCTACACCGGCTGCCCTTGGAAACTGCTCCACCCGTCAGGAGTGAAATCATCACAGTTGCCATCCCATCATCACCAGAGGTCCCGGACTGCATATTTGTCCACTAATAGCCGAATACCGAATACCACAAGTGGTGTCACAACAACTACCCAACTACCCCTATAACCCTTATACCATGAACCATTACCCCTTTTATTGACCGCTCCAGGGTCATGGATCGGACCGTGCCACCATGACATCCCAAAGCAACGTCCACCGGCCCGGCTCCAAGCACCCACACATCCCCAGCGGGGCGCGTCAACTTAGCGTCACAAACAGGATCTACCAACCAGGGGTCTCTGGGTCTCGTGCGCCTTCCGAACTGTAAGGAAATGACTGTACTGTTGAGGTCAGAGTAATGGCGGTCATGATAGACTGAGACCATATGCTGGCTGGGGGGTGTGCCGCAGTTCCCCATCGTGAGCCAGGTCAGCACAGAGCGGGAAAAATGGCCTACACCCCCTGCACCCTCTGAGAGTCAGGAGGACGGGTTGACGGACTACATTACCCCACCCAGAGGTGTGGCTCACAGCAAAAGATCTGCAGCACGTCCACAAACAGAGGAGGGACTAGAAAGTTCTGGCTGGAGCAGAACAGCAGAGAGTGGCGGAAACAGCGGAGTTTGGGGCCTGTTTGGCGCGATGGCGGAGAGAGGCCAAGAGAACCCGGAGTGTGGGGTGTGGTTAGATGACTCCCCCAGCCTACCGGAGGAAGGCCTGAGCCAGCCGCCCAGATTAGAGTCGAACATTCTGCTGGACGAGGTGTACGAGCTGAGCCGCCAGCTCGTGCACACCCAGATAAACACTGTGGGGCGATGGAGGAAGGCCCTATTGGAGAAGTCAATAGCACTTTGAACTGCTTCATGCCCTGACTCCCCGACCTTCAGCGCAGAGGAAGACCGAAAAAAACCTGGTGTCGGGAAAGATAGGCAAGGTACGAACATTGCCCTACTTACTGAGGAGACCCTCCTTGGGCCTGTCAAGCCCCCTTGTACCCTGAACCCTGGCCAGGGGCTGCCGTTTCTGGCTTGGGAGGATGCCCCCATCACCAGGAAAGAGCTTGCCATCTGGGTTGACCCCAGAACCCCTGTCCCAAGAGGTCCACGGGGAGCCCGTAGTCTTCTGCTGGGAGAATCCAGGTGGGGCGCTGATGGGGTTCCCAGGCGAGGTGGAGGTGGGCAAGGCCGAGATAGAAACCCTCAGCTGTAAAACAAAAACGAAAAGGGGCGCAAATGTGTAGGATCCCCTTATTAAAAACGTCTAAGTGGCGTGGGTAGGTGGCCACTCACCTTATCGGGTTGTGCAAGTCCTGCACAACCCGGTTTAACAGCCTCCGCCACTGGCGGTATGTGCACTGCCTCTCCGCTTTCCTCTCTCCTGTTCAAGGCACATCGTTTGTGCTGTTCCTGAGCTGCTCCAGCCGCCAGTCCCTCAAAAAGGGAGTAGTTTTCATGCAAAAAATAGTAATGGCTGTCTGATTAGGAGCGCTCTAAGGAACAAGCAGACATGTGAGATGTTTTCATAAATGGAAAACCGTTTATTAACTTCTTAGCTCCCCTCACAGCTCCACTACGCGTTTCAACTGCATACAGTCACCTGATGAAGACTGTTTGTATGCAGTTGAAACGCGTAGTGGAGCTGTGAGGGGAGCTAAGAAGTTAATAAAAGGTTTTCCATTTATGAAAACATCTCACATGTCTGCTTGTTCCTTAGAGCGCTCCTAATCAGACCGTTATTACTATTTTTTGCAAGAAACCCTCAGCTGGACTGAGTACCTCTGATGGCGGGTTGCCCAGTGGTAGGCGGAGGAGAACCGGAGGGTCCAGTGCCAAGCCCTGGAGGAATGCAATATGCGGGCGAAGACAGGGGCCCGCAAAACCCGGTCTGCTAATACAGGGTCATGGCAGCAGGGTACCATGACCACCTTTGACCTCCAGAGAGATTGTGGGTTCCTCCGGGGACCAAAAGAGAACTATTTGTATCCCGCTGGGACGTTGACCTGCCTAAGGACCACTCGGACAGGGACCAGCACCCCGGAGACAAGGTCACATTTTAGTGGCAGGAGAACGAACGAGGGCCATACACCCTTTGTGTGAAGCAGGTGCATGCCGAGACTGTCACAGCGACAGTATCTGCCGCGGAGAGGCGCACTCAGCCTGAACGGCAGGAGCAGGGGACACAGACCCTAGTGGTAGGGTACCTGAGCCTGGTATCGCTGGGAGAACGAGCAGCAAAACCGAAAGAAGGAGTAACGAGAGTCGGCAGAATGGCTGTAAAAAGTTACATTTCTATATTGTGTGGGTGTGCTTGTTTGCTGGACAATTGATCATGGACGGTGAGTGATCTGGACTACTTGTACATAGTTGGCACATTACAGTAAGCATCCTGTTGGTTTTAGTCCATTTTGCTTTTAATCATGTCCAAATTAACCTGTTGACCACAAGTAAAAACCTACTCAGTGAGGCCGACAAACGTTGGTCCATCGTCCTGTCGCCTCCCCCCCCAGGACCTACATTGGGGGTTTATTGGTGGTGGGTCCCTCATGAAGAAAAGAAAAGAACTGAAACAGACAATCACAAAGACACCCAGTGAGGGACGCTCGCCGAATTACTGTTTTTGCACTTTCCTTTTTTTCTATTTTGATACTTATCCCCTTTTTATATACTTACAGTGTGTTTTTGTTATGTAACATTTAAGCATCCATAAGGGAAGAAGCACTCTTGTACTTGTTTTATTATTGTTATATATGCATATTATAAAAATGTGAGTTGTAATTGAAACATCTATTTAATCTGTGTAGCTGCATGAGGAGGTGCTAATTTTTGCAAAGGGGGAATGTGGTGCCCCTGCGGTCTTGTTGCCACAGAGGGGTACTTGACCCAATCCACGCGTGTGGTATTCCTGTTCTCCGTAAATGGCATGGTAAGTCCATACACCCACAAAAGCACCCAACACACCCAATCCCAGGGACAGCGGGCGGACCCGAGAGAGGAAGGGCCCAGGTAGTTACTGTGATGGAAAGGAGAGAAGTAGAGGGTGGGAAGTTAGTATGGAAGCAGTCAGGAAGTAGAAAAGGAAAAAGAACAGGAAGTAGTCAGTTGGTAGAATCAGTGAAAGGAGAAGGACCCGGAAGACTGGAGCAGAGAGGAGCACGTCCTGGGTCCCAGAACAGCAGACTGCAAAGGGACAGAGGGGGCCCTAGGGGCACAGGCAGTGAACGCTCCACCCGTGCGCCCAAATCTGAAGAGAAGCGGATGGCCAAGTTGAGAACCAGGAGACCGGCCCTGGAGGAGGCAAGGAGACTCTTCGCTCCAACCACGGAACCGGAGGCCATGAGATCTAGAGGAGCTGTGGAAAACTCCCCACACATCCGCCGAGAAGGTAGCCGTAGTATGGTCAGGAGACATGGCCTGTCACCCGACAGGACCTATTGTTGCTGGATTGGGCACTGTGTGCGGAGGTGCGAGCAGGAGTGAGGCAGACAGGCAGCACAGAGAGAGCAAACCGAGAAGAAAGGAACATAAAGGGGGTGCCTTGGACAAGCTACCCGGTTGCTGAGGACTACCCGGACAGCGACTGAACCAGAACTGTACCCTGTGGTGCTACTAGAGTGAAAGCTAAGTAAATCGGGTTTGGAACTCAGAACTGTGTGTGAGGCTGTACATTTTCCGCCTGAGAAGCAGTAGACTGATACGCCGCGCAGGCCGCAGGGGTCCCGCCTGCAAGACGCTCCGATCCCTCCCGCCGGCCAGATCAGCCCCGCTGGCTCTCTACCACCAAAACCCCTACACCAGCTGCCCTGGAGAAACGCTACACCCGTGGGGAGTGAAACCATCACTGCTGCAATCCCATCATCCTCAGAGGTCCCGGACCACAGCTTCGGCCACTAATAGCCGAATACCACGGGTGGCGTCACGACAACCACCCAACTACCCCTATAACCCCTAATCCGTGAACCATCACCCCTTTTATTGGCCGCTCCTGTGCAACGGGCATGGTCACGCCACCGTTACATCCCAAATTAGCGTCCACCGCCCCGCTCTGGGTACCCCCACATCCCCCGCAGGGCGCGTCACAGTGATGAGGCTTGTAGCTCAGTGGGAAGGTCAGTTGCTTCCAAGAGCCTTAACTATTCATTTTTCTGTCAGTATGAGGGCTTGTTTTTTGTGGGACGAGTTGTACTTTTGAATGACACCATTCATTTTACTATATAGTGTACTGGAAAACAGGAAAAAAAATTGGTGACATTGCAAAAAAAAAGTGCTATTACACAATACTTGTTTTTTATTTACCATGTTCACTATATGGTAAAATTTACCTGTCAGTCTGATTCCTCAGGTTAGAATGAGTACGTAGATACCAAACATGTATAGCTTTAATTATAGTTGTGAAAAAAATCTGAAATTTGTCTCAACAATTTGCCGCCATTTTCTGAGAACCATAATGTTTTCATTTTTCAGTATCTCGGCGCAAAGCGGTGGCAGATATTTGATATCCTGATCTAACATTTTTACTGACACCATTTATGGGAGATAAATTATTTGATCACCTCTTATTGAATTTTTTCGCAATGCTGCGACGACTAAAAATGTAATTCTAGTGTTTAAATTTTTTTTGTTACACAGTTTATGAATCGGATCATTTTATTTTATATTTTGATAGATCAGACATTTCTGAACCTAGCAATACCAAATATGTGTGTTTATTTATTTATTTTTTATTATATGAGGATGATTTGAACTTTTGTGAGGGGTTTTATTTCATATTTTTAAAAACTTATTTTTACTTTTTACTGTATTTACTAATTCCCTTAGGGGACCTGAAGCTGCAATAGTCTGATCGCTTGTACTATATAGAGGGGTGCATCAGCACTGCTTTGTATAGCAGAAATTATAATCTCTTATGAATACTGGTACACAGCTGGCTTTCCCAGGAGGAGCGTAAAGAAAGACAGGGATCATCCACGGCGAATGACATGCCCCTATGCCTGTGGGCAAAGGTAGATTCATGACATATGATGTAAATATATGTCATGAGTTGTGAAGGGGTCAAATCTGGCGACAAATAGAGTGGATAACAGTTCCGATCAGGACACCCACTGATCTGATATTTGGAGGTTGTATAGTACTTTGTTAGATGCTGGACACTAGATCTGCCTCCCACTTCACTCCTGTATGATGATATGACCCAGTATTTGTCAAGTTATCATTGGACATGCTATATGTTTACTGAATGTGGCTGAAGACAACATGTATGACATGAAGGCAAAATAATTTTTGAAAAGTTGATTACTATAGCAACAAATCACACTTTGTTTTCGGAGTCTATTGGCAATGGAAGTAATGATCGGGTTGGTTACTATGTGAAACACTGCCATTTTTGTCAGAACAGTTTATGTTCCAGGTGCTGAGCTTTTGTTGAGGTTTTTGCTGTTGTATTATGTTATTTCTGTTCTTTGTTTAATCATGAAAGTGAACAAATTGGATCATGTTTTAAAATGCAGCTCAGAAAAAAACTGGTTTTGTTTCTAAAGCAACCAATCAGCATTAAAGGGAACCTGTCACCTCCAAAAAGCCACCTGACCTATAAAAACATGTCCCTGTATCATCCTATGACCATTCTCACAATACTTTTGTCAGCTAAATGCTGGCTGTAAAAGTACTAAAAAACGTTTTTATACTTACTCATTATCCATTATAATCAGTAGGGACCATATTCGTTAGCCTTCAGGGTGTGTTGCTTTGCTGCCTCCTCGTCATAAGATCACGCCCTAATGGGCGGTGCTGCCTGCTTTGCTCGTCGCTCTCTGTGCATTTAATGACGCAAATCGCACGATTTCCGGTTTGGGTGACGTCAGTACACCTACGCCGCTCGTTCAGCTTCAATCACGCATGCGCAATGCGGTGCTTGAAGCCGGATGAGCAGCGTGGGTGCACTGATGTCACCCAAATCAGAATTGACGCGATTCTCATCATTACATGCACAGACAACGACGGGCAAAGCAGGCAGGACCTGCCTAGAATATGAATACAAGATCACGCCCATTAGGATTGTGAGAATGGTCATACGTTGATGCAATGACATGTTTTTATAGGTTAGGTGGCTTTTTGGAGGTGACAGATTCCCTTTAAGATTTCTTTTTCTAAACATCATTGGAATCTGTCACAAGGACAGTGATGGTCAGCAAAGAACACGTTCTACATTCCAGCCATACTGATTCCTGCACAACCCACCTGAGGACAAGGATTAATACATCATGTACACAGGGCTGCACCGTCCATTGGACAGTGTGAGCCCTTTCACTCAGGCGGCAAGCCAGCAGCAGGGGGAGCGGCTGTGCAGAATGGGGCGGCGCCATATGCACACAGCATCCCCCTGTCAAGGCGGCAAGGGGCAGGTAAGACCCGCCGAGCGGCGGCCCTCCCCACCGCTGATGCAGGGGCGGCGGTGCTAGTCTCTGACAGCTCAATTCCCCCCCCCGAACCTCACCCGCGGCCCTGACAGCACCCCGCACCCCCCCGGTCCTCACCCGCGGCTAAAGGGCAGTGCTCTGATCTGACAGAACCCCCCCGGTCCACAGCCTGGCTCAGGCGGCAGTGGGGCTTGGTACACCCCTACATGTTCAGAATATTATAGTTCTTTATAATATGTACATACAGGTTTATCTCAATTAATTAGAATATCATCAACAAGTTGATTTATTTGAGTAATTCAATACAAAAAGTGAAACACATACATAGAGTCATTACAAACAGAGTTATCGGTTTCAATAGTTTATTTCTGTTAATGTTGATGATTATGATTATGACTTACAGTCAATGAAAACTGAAAAGGTCATTATCACAGAAAATCATCACTTTTACTATATACAGCAATGCTAGGGTATTGCTGTATATAGTACAAGCAATCATTAGATCGCAGGTTTAAGTCATCTATGAGGGACTAACAAATTCAGTGAAAAGAAAACAAAAAAATGGTTAAAGAGAACCTGTCACCTCCCTGCTGCATGGCAATCTAAATGCAGCACTGAATGCAGCATGTCCGCTGCATTCAGGGAAGGGGTCCCCCATGTGTCTGTGTACCCCGAGATATAGCCCTAGGCAAACTCACTGCTAAAAGTCATGAGGATATTCCCTGGTGCAGGAGTCAGCTTGATTCACGGGGGCCATTCCCTCCCCCTCTGCCTCTCTGTGCCGCCTCCTGCTGTGCTGTTTATGCTTTATTCCGACAGCAGGGCAGGAATCTGGAGCTGATGTCAGGACAAATGATTTGCATGCTGTGTGCGGCAGGATGAGTGACAGAGAGGAGGAGGGCAGAGCCAGCACAGCAGCACAGCAGAAGCAGCGGGAGGGAATGGCCCCCGTGAATCAAGCTGACTCCTGCACCAGGCAATGCCCTCCTGACTTTTAACAGTGAGTTTGCCTAAGGCTATATCTCGGGGTAAACAGCACACAGACACATGGGTGACCCCTTCCCTGAATGCAGCAGACATGCTGCATTCAGTGCTGCATTTAGATTGCCATGCAGCAGGGGGGTGACAGGTCCTCTTTAACAAATATGGAAATAAAAGTTCAGTCTCCCATGACGTGTCAGGGATGGTCCACCAGTCATCATCGACTTCACACACGGGTACGATAGACTCAGAAAGTGGAGTAGCAACTTCTGGAAAATGGTGCAGAACAGATTTCAGACTGGCATGATCGCAACATATTTTTGTGTAATACCCTAGTGACGTACGCCCCACTCTCAATCTGCACCTTGTAGACTGGTCTGTCAGCATACACTCGCTCGATTACTCTGTAAGGCTGTACTTCCCATCTCTCACTCAGCTTATCCTTGGGGCGTTTCTCTCTGACTAATACTCAGTCTCCAGGTTGAAGCGGTATCTCTTGAGTCGGTTTACGGCCTGTATGTTCTTTCTTCTGTAGCTGCTGAACCACCATATCGTTTGTAGTCATTGCCGATGCTCTTTCACTCATGAAGTGACAGTTCCTTCCATCAGATCCTCTGACTGTTCTAAATTCAAATCGATGATTTCCAGCCCAGCCCTTCCAAACAGCAGTAAATATGGGGTGTAACCCGTAGTGGTGGAGTGGACTCGGTTGTTGAAGGCCCAAACCAGTTCTGTCAGGTAGTCCAGCCAACATGCCTTCTTATCTTCCTCCAACGTTCTCAGCATTTGGAGTAGGGTCCGGTTGAAGCGTTCACATGCTTCGTTTAATTGGGGATGATTCGGGACTGCTCGATTCCATACATATGATACAGTCCTTCCATCGTTTCGGGAACCCATACACTCAGATGAAATGTTGACGGATGGCTCGTGCCGCCGATTAAGCAGTCTGATCTCTAGTCGGGGTGACCACAGCAAACTTGGAGAAATGATTGGTCATAACCAGACAGTATTGTGTTCCCTGGGCCGAATGTCCCAAGAGGATATAGTTGATCATCAAGACTTCTAGTCAAGTAAGGCAAGGTCAGGTAAAAAATGTTTATACCATGTTAGCCAGTAGACAGAAAAATATTAGATTCTGACAGTCCTCAGTGGTTGAATGACACCTTTTAATGGCTAACTGAAAAATGATAAGTAAAGCAAGCTTTCAGGACACGATGTACAGTTCATGAATAAATCATATATTTACATATCTATTTATTTTATCGCATGAACCTCAGAGAAGAAAACAGAGAGTAAGAGAGAGAAGAAAAAAAAATGGGGGAGGAAAAGAAAGGATCTAATAACAGAGTAAAAGAGAAAAGAAAAAAAAAGGGATCTGATAACAGAGAGTAAAAGAGAGAAAAAAAAAAGGGGGGAGGGGAGGAAAAGAAAGGATCTCTCTTTTACTCTCTGTTATCAGATCCCTTTTTTTTCTCTCCCCTTTTTTTTTCTTTTCTCTTTTACTCTCTGTTATCAGATCCTTTCTTTTCCTCCCCTCCCCCCCTTTTTTTTTTTCTTCTCTCTTTTACTCTCTGCTTTCTTCTCTGAGGTTCATGCGATAAAATAAATAGATATATAAATATATGATTTATTCATGAACTGTACATCGCATAGCTCAGCAAAGAAACTTTGCTGCATATACATATAGATTAGATTAGATTAGATTAGATTAGATTAGATAAACTTTATTGATCCCTGAGGAAATTACAGTATTACAGCAGCAGAACAAAGATCAAGAACATTACACACTTTACAAAATAAGTCTATATGGACAGCAGATGCGGGTAGACTGGTACATGTACCTCACCTATTCCCCCCATACACTTAGAACTTCACTTAGTCTTGGGATGCTTTACACTTATACATTTGTTAAACATCCCCACAGCTGTCGGAACAAACAATTTTCTGTATCTTTCCTTTTTACACATTAGTTGTATTAGACGCTTGCTGAATGTGCTCTATTGCTTCGCAAACAGTTCATAGAGCGGGTGTGTATTGTTGCTCATTATAGCCTTGCATTTCTTATCAATTCTATCCTCTAATACCTCCTCAAAAGTCCTAAGTTGTAGACCCACCGTCGCACTAGCCTTCTTGATAAGTTTATTCATCTTATTAGCGTCAGCTGTGAGCACACTACTACCCCATCATATTATTGCAGCAAAGATTGCACTCGCCACAATAGATTGGTAGAACATTTCAAGCATTTTGCTACACACATTAAACGACCTTAACTTCCTTAGGAAGTAAAGTCTACTCATCCCTTTCTTGCAAACCTTCTCCATATGGCACCTCCAATCAAGCTTGCTGTCCAGGTGAACCCCCAAATATTTGAAATTCTCCACCATCTCCACATCCTGACCATCAATAGTGATAGGCAAGCAATCCTTCATGCACCTTCCATAACTCAACACCAACTCCCTGGTTTTCTTTACTTTGAGTTCTAAATGGTTAGCCTGGCACCAGTCAACAAAGTCCAAAACCACCCTTCTGTATTCCTCCTCCCCCCGGCCTCTCTCAATACCTCCGACTATCACTGAGTCATCAGTGTACTTCTGAAGGTGACAAAGGTCTGATTTATACTGAAAATCAGCTGTGTATAATGTAAAAAGGAATGGCGACAGCACCGTTCCCTGAGGGGCTCCAACACTGCTCCGCACACTATCCGATACGGCCGCCCCCAACCTTACAAACTGTGGCCTGTCCGACAGGTAATCAATGATCCAATTCACTAGTCCCTCATCAACCGCCATTTCAACCAGCTTTTTACGTAATAATAGTGGCTGTAAGGTGTTGAATGCACTGGAGAAGTCGAAGAACATGGCACGTACAGTGGTTCCATCATTGTCCAAAAAGGAATGTACTGTTTGTAGCAGATACGCTACAGCATCGTCCACCCCCAGACTCTGCCGATACGCAAACTGAAGGGGGTCCGTAAAAGCAGACACCCTCGGACACAAATAGACAAGTACAATTCTCTCCAAGGACTTCATCGCATGCGATGTTAAGGCCACCGGTCTATAGTCATTATGGGAGCTCGGGAAGGCAGTCTCGGGAACCGGCACCAGGCAAGAAGTCTTCCATAGAACTGGTACTCTACTATATGTATAAAAGTTAATGTTACATAAAATATCACCTTTATTAATTATATATAAAAGCAGACACATAAACATTATGGATGAAGTACATATTAGGAGAAAACCCAGCCCCTGCGACCAAGCAGTGCCGAAACGGCTGTTAGGGGCGTGCTGCTGGTCTGGGCTCTGTGGGGAATTATCCAGGACTAATCGCCAGAGTGTGCCATGGGTGAGTGATTCTGATAGCCTTTGCTGTGTCATTTATACTATATGTGTGCATTCTGTTACTACTTGCGATTTGTACCATTAAGTGTATTATAGTACCCATGGAGTGACTGCCTACCTGCAGCCCTTGGAGTTTTCTCCTAATATGTACTTCATCCATAACGTTTATGTGTCTGCTTATATATATATATATATATATATATATATATATATATATATATATATATATATATATTTAAATTTATATATATATAATTAATAAAGGTGATATTTTATGTAACATTAACTCCATAGTGGTTTCCACTTATTCTTATGTTCATGGGAGTGTTACTTATGGTCCAATGAAGATACACCATAAAAACAATGTACTTATAAACACGATACTGTTTAATAGTGGAAGGTGTGTGGTGATTCTGAAAATTTACATTATATATATGTATGTGCAATAAACAGATATATGATTAAGTTTTCCAAATTTGTTGATATAGATTTGAATAATCATACTTTTTATCCAGTTTACCATGTTGTCCCTAGATTGGAACAACAAGGTTTAACACTCCGGCATCAACTAACAACTGAATGTGCACAGATGTAAAAGGTTTTTAATTTGTATATATGTATGTAATGTTTAATGTTATGACGTGCTAATGACTTAGGGGACCCGCTCCCCGAAACGGGTCTAGCGTCTCCCCCTGTTGGCGATGTATCTTTGTACTTTTTAATCTGAAATAAAAGGACGATCTGCTTCGCTGGCGCTGTTTTTTTTTTTTTTTTTTCTCATCAAAACTCGTGAGCCTGCTCAGCTACTTCTTGAGCCATACTTCTGGTGATGACCACTTGCCACCTCACTTCCATATCCTTTGGCGGTTATCTCTTGCGATATAATACTGATTCACGGACTTCCAGTCTATCCCACTGATGCACAACATTCTTCATCTCGGTGTCTAGGTTATCTCGTTCTTGTTTGTTGGGTTTCTTCCGTTTGGTTACCCAGCGTTTCATTTGTCACAGCCCTCTGTCTTTGTCTTGGACACGTCCCCATTCTTCATTGGTCCTTCACAAGGACCAAGGTAATGGGCAAGCCTCCCTAATTGACTGGGCCACAATCACTGGGGGATTAAATTTACGAAAGTCTGGGGTTTCTTCCTCTTCTAGCTGTTTATTGAGATCCCCCACTGGAGTCTCCACAGTCCCTCTTGACAGCTCATCAACATTTGCGTTTTTGGTAGCAGAGCAATAACAGATGGTAAAGTCAAACTTTTTTAGGCATGCCACTTACCATTGTTCTAAGGCCCCCAATTTAGCATTCTCAAGGTAGGCCAGAGGATTATCGTCTGTTCAGACTTGGATCTTAGTCCCTGTCAGGAAGCCAGTAAACTTCTCTGTCATGGCCGACACTAGGCCAGGAGCTCTAACCAGAAGGAGCTATAATTGTGGGGGTTTCTTTCGCTGTTCCGCAAGGACCTATTATTGTGGGGGGGTTTCTTTCGCTGTCCCGCAAGGACCTACTGGTATGCCCAGTGACTCTGTCGTATCCATTTTGTATCTGAGACAGTACTGCACCAAGTCCATGAAGGCTACCATCTGTGTACAGCAGTAATGGTTGATCAAAGTCTGTGTAAGCCAGAATTGGGGTTGAAGTAAGGGCATTCATCATTTCCTGGAAAGTCTCGTCTTGTCTTTACACCCAAAGGATGCCCTGATTCTCCAGCACTCCGATGGCTCCCCTTAGCAACTAATTCAAGGGACCCGCCACCTTTGCAAAGTCTTTGACGAACCGGTGGTAGTACCTGGAGAGTCCAAGAAAGGCCTTGAGCTCTCTCACCATTTAAAGGACTGGCCCCTTTTGGATAGCAGCCACCTTGTCCGGCGAAGGTAGGATTCCATCTTGTGACACTGAGTGGCCCAGGTACTCGATCTCTCTCTTGAAGAGGTGACACTTCTTCGGCTTCACCTTCAGGTTATGAGACCACAGTCTTCCAAATAAATCAGGGTATCTTGAACATTTAGGTCTCCCAAGCACTTTCCCATCAGCCATTGAAACGTTCCAGGAGAATTGGAGAGACCGATGGGCATCTGGTTAAACTCAAACAATCCCATAGGAAAGATGAACGCGGTCTTCGCTTTTTCTTTTGCCGCCAAGAGTACTTGCCAGTATCCACTTGCTAGGTCCAAGGTGGAGAAGTACTTGGTCTTCCCCAACACTGTCAAGGATTCTTCGATTTGGGGTAACGGATACAAGTCTCGGACAGTGCAGGCGTTGAGTTTTCTGTAATCTACACAGAACCGGATGGTCCCATCCTTTTTCTTGACGAGTACCACCGGAGCCGCCCAAGGGCTTCAACAACTCTGCACTATTCCTGATTCCAGCATCTGCCTCAGTGATGTCTTTACCTCTTGGTACATCTTGGGAGGAATTTGCCAGTGCCATTCTCGAATCAGACGAACTTCCCTGGTCGGTATCTTGTGCGTAATGGTTTCAGTGCAGCTGAAAACTTAGGCATGACGGGCGCATGCAGCCTGATTTTCCTACAGCATAGCTTCTATTTCTTGTACACGCTCAGGGCCAATAGCCTTCACATCCACTTCCATTTGATCGAGGATAACCTGTACACTCCACTCCGGGGTTGGAGTCTCTTCAGCCCCCACAGCGACTTCCAAGGTCCACCCCGCACCTTCTACATGAAGAGCTCTCCTTCTGGCTCACCACTTCACCCTTATGTAGGTATACCAGGGCCAGATCTGTCCCTTGTGGCAAGTTGAACTCCCTGGGGCCCACATTAAAAGCTCTCATAGGAACGCGTCCTTGCCGGACCACAGCTATTGTATGGGCTATCATAATTTCTTGGTCCACTCTTCCTGATGCCACAGGCTGAACAATCACCTCCATCCCTTCAAGGTTGTGATAGGTGCCAACTGGGAGGTGCAACATCATTTCTTGCCAGGAGACAGGATCTTTCACAGGGACCCTGATGACCCCTACCGTCTGATAGGATGGCACACTCTTCTGCGTCCCACAGATGCGGATCCGTCGCTTAAGGGCTACTTGCATAGGCTTATGTGTAGTAGCCTGCTTTCAATAAGCAGGTCCCTGCTTGGAAAACATAATCTGGTCTAATTCACGTAGAATGTTCATTCCCAGTATTACAGATACATTTTCTTTGATGGGCTCAGGAACTAGCAGGATCCCTTTTCTTCCCACTTCTTTCCCGCAGATCCGAACATTTATCCATACGACCCCTGTGACCGGGATCGGTTGTTGGTTAGCCACACTCACCCAAATCAATGTCTTTTTCTCTGGCCACGCCAGTGTCTGGAAATGTTGATTGAAGTACGATTCTGGCATCGTTGTCACTTGTGACCTGGTATCCACCAAGCAGTCCACAGGAACAACCTCAAATTTCACACGTAGGATAGGACACCCGGTAATCAAGTGCTCGTTACTATGAGGAATGGCTTCTCTTCTCGCCTCTCCTGCAGAGTGGGGTTGATGGTCTTAACGGTAGCTCTCACTGGCCTGGAGGATAATCCCAGCAACCTCTGGCAAGGTGCCCCGATTTCCACATCTACAGCAGTGGATATCTTCTCGCCGGGGGACATCCCGAGCCTGTCTTCCTACCTCTGGGGACTGATGGCAGGCAGCGTGCACCCACTGACTGGCCCCCCATCGGCGGGGCCAAGGACTGGTTGCATGAGTGTGGTGGGCCAGAATGTGGCAATCCCACGGGAGTCAATGAACAAGGCTGACAAGGGACTGGCAAGGTTGGGTAGGAACTTCATGTGAATAGATTTCCCATTTTTCGTTCCATTTGAATCAGCTTCTCTTGCATGTTGAGAAGGGAGCTCTGTAAGCCTTGCTTCACCTTGACCAATACCTCTTTGCAGTTCAAGTCTATTCCGTGATTGGTGGCCTGGGTGCTCGTGACCCCTATCACATAGCTTTCCTCTTTACTTGGGGCCACTGTCTCAGCCAGGATTTGTCAAAATGTAAAAGCCGGATTTGCCCGGACCTACTTTGACAGGACTTGTCTCAAGGATGTGCTGTATAGTCCCAGAATGAATTGTCCCCGGAGTATCCGGTTTGTAGGACCCATGCCATCAAGTCCGTCCGACTACTTTTTCTGCACCTCTACTACCATTTCCTGCAGTGTTGTTGAATACTGAGATATCCCCTCTTGTCCTCGCTGTAGTCTTGATAAAAATTTGGCACAAAGGTGTCCCGCACTGGCAGTCTCGCCGTAGATCTCTTCCAGGAACATCACTAACTTTTTCAGGGTACTACGTGTGGGTTCTGGTTGTAGACAGATGTTTCTGCGGGCTTCTCCCTCTAGGGCAGTCAAAGCAATGTCCACTTCAAGGCCTGGGGTGATTTTGTAAATCTTCAGTGTGTTCTGTAGCAGAGACACCCAGTCAGACAGTGGCATGTTATTACCAATCAAACTTTGGTAGCACACTAAATATGGTGCCCATAGAAAGTGTGCTTGCAGGGGTTCCACCATTGCCTACAGTAACCCCATTAACGTTAGCATTCCCGCCGTTGCTGTCTGCTGCCTCCATATTGATGACCATGCCCTGCTCGGAGAACCACTTACAGCAATGGCCAGGGGACCATCGTGGTTCACAGTAAATTACGGTACAGAAGACGAGCTGCAAATAACAAAGGGTGAATTTATTAACAGGCAGAAAATGGGGTAAAGAAAGTAGATTCAAAACAGAGAATGCTGGGGCAAAAAGGTAGTTTAACAGGTTTTTGTATTCTCTAGCAGGGTCGCTCAACAGCACGGTATTCCAACTATTAAAAAATCCAGACAAATGAAAACTATAACACTACTCTATACCTCACTGGCCTCTGCTAGATGAGCCACACAGCTGCTGTGTTCTGACTATTGAGGCCTACACTATACCCTAACATGTGCACAGAGACAAACTCACGGTGATGTTTGTGACTCAAGTCCAGTCCTGGGGGCCCCCAACAATCTTGTTCAGTGGTGCGCACTTCTCCTTGCCAGATCATTGAGACATAGTCTTCTTCTTGCTTCACGGTCCTTGTTGAGGTTCTTCTGGGGTCCCTTTCCTGGTTCCATTCAGGACCCCCAACATTTTGTGACTCCTCAGTACAGCACATGGCAGTCACCTTTGCAGCATTCACAAAGCCTGCACAAATAACTCCAGTCCATCAAAACCATGCAGGCAATGTGACCTTTCACACAGATCAACACATTGCTGCTCTCACCAGTACAACTCCTCCTCTCTCCAGGCTGGTCTCTCCCTTTTGTAGCCTCGGTGAGTTCATTAGCACAGTTCTTAAAGGGAGAGAGGAACATTCCATCATACCACACACAGGGGCTTTGTCCCTTAAAGTGGCAGCATACTTCTTACCGTCCATAGCAGTAACACCCCTACAATAGAAATCTCCTGCCCACTGTGCTTCTTTTTTACTCAGCGTAAACTGACCTGCAGTGTGTGTTTCAAATTCAAAGCATGTCAATTTCTCTTATTGGTATGTTGTGTTTAAGGTGCAAATTTTCTCCATAGAATTGCATTAACTCCTCCCTTCATGACATGACCATATTCTGTTTCATTGATTTTCTTCATTTTGTCAGAACAATTTTTTCATACATTTTGATAAAGCGGACATTTCTGAACACAGCAATACCAAATATATGTACAAATATTTGCACTTTTGTGGGGGGGGGTTTACTTTTGAATGTATTTACTAATCCTCCTAGGGAACTTGAAGCTGCAATTGACCGATCATTGTGCTTTGCAGCTCTGCATAATAGAAATCATAAACTCAGACAACGTGGTCATCAGTTAACCGCCGGCTGTCATGAAAACCCATAGGCTCCCTATGATAATGTCATGGGCGTGCCAATGGAAGCAGGGAATGAGGCATCCTCCTGCCAGCACATGTTAAATCCCACTGTCAGAGATGACAGTGGGATTTAACTGGTTAATAGCCACCTGGCTTATCTTCGATCTACCCACAGCAGTTAGAGGCACATGTCTGTGTATTAAAGGGTTTAGCCAGTCTAAAATGATAATTCTGCAGTCATTCGCTGTGACTGCAGACTTAGCAATCCTCAAAGCATCCAAACTGTGTGCTGTGAGGATTCGCGGTTTACAAACTGGGAACGGACCACAATAATGTGCTATGCATGTTCCTGGCTAGAACCTTCAACTAGTGGATGCTGTCTCACTCAATACAAGTGTATGGAGCAAGGCCGCGCCCACTAGACGCCTGCTCCCACTAGTCAGACACGCCCACTCCATACACTTGTATTGAGCGAGGCCATGCCCACTAGTCATGTTATTGCTGGGAATATGTATATCTTATAATTGCAGTCCATTTCCAGCTTAGAAACCGGCAAATTCTCGCAGTACACAGTTTGGGCTGGGAGGATTGGTAAACCTGCAGTTACATGAGTGACTGCAGAATTTTCAGTTTAGACCACACAATCCCTTTAGGTCAGTAGTTATGTGCGGGGGAAGATATGGGTTTGGCATGCAAGTCAGCATCAAAGGCAGGGACACGTTATATATGACATAAATATAATTCAGATGTCATGAAAGCGCTAAATGCAGAAAATACATATGTAAAATATGTATAATTAGTGCGTTTCTGCAAAAATGCATGTATTCTGCCCATGACAAAACTTTATTGTTTTGTCAAACAATAGGAGATATATATAAAACAAGGGAGCTTTATTTAAAACATGACAAGAGACAAAAACGGCAGTATCGAAAACATAAAAATGCATGTAAAAAGAGCACTCAAGTTCAATGAAAAAATGCATGTAACCTAATTTAAATAGTAGGTGCAGAAATGGTGCAGAAATTCTGCAACATCAAAAACTCACCAAATACTCATCGTGGGAACGTAATGTAGAAGTTGAAATTCATAAATGAGGGCGCCATTATAGTAACTCAGGATTTCCCAATAGGGTATTCAAAAATGATTTAGGCAACAAATGTAACTCCTGATAGATAAATAAGTGGAAATATAATTTTATGTGTCACGTCTTCCTGTGGAATGTACATTGTAAATGCAATATTCATACAGCTGTACATCCCATTAACCTTTAATTCTTGTAAGCATGCAATATCTATACCCCCACTTCATGGGCTTCTACCAGTGAAACTGTCACCTTGGGACTTGTTACTTCCTTTTTAGACAAGGACTGTCACCTGAGAATCAAATACACAGAGGTGTAAGATGTAAATGAAAAGGTGAATTACATGAATGTTTTACCAGAATAATATACTAGAATTTATTCCCTTATTTTACTTAATTATATAGCGCTATCAGTTTGTCTTTGAGAGATAATGGAAAACAGAGTACCTGGAGGAAACCCACACAAACATGGGGAGAACATACAGACTCCTTGCAGATGTTGTCCTTGGTGGGATTTGAAACCAGAACCCAAGCCCTGCAAGTCTGCAGTGCTAACCACTGAACCACTCTGCTGTCCAAGTGCAAGAATGGTCCCATCTGCACTAAGGGCCCCAACACAATGTATACTGGATATTTTAATGTTAATATGCAATTTCAAACAAAATGATCATTTGTCAGGTGGAATTTAAATATCAACAATGATGAACCTTCATTGTCTGGAAAGAAGTTGGGTTTATTTAAAATTTTTATCTTACACTGTGTAATAAGACTACATATACAGTTGGGGTTTCAAACTCGGCTGGGTTGGTGGGCCGCACACTGAAAAAAATTGATATCGGGGGGGCCGCATTGCTTGTAGGACTAAGTGACATTTTTAGTAATACCAGAATTTTTTGCTCAATGTGGTAGTGACCAAATCCTGATTTTCAGCTTTTAGTAATGTCCCCACCGTGGTTCCCTTCTTGTAGTTATGTCCCCATCCTGGTCCCTTTCTTGTTGTAATGTCCCCATACTGGTCCCCATCCTATAGTAATATCCCACATCCTGGTCCCAATATTGTAGTAATGTCCCCATCCTGGTCCCCATCTTGTAGTAATGTCCCCATCCTGATCCCCTTCTTATAGTAATGTTCTCTCCCTGGGCATCATCTTGTAGTAATGTACACATCCTGGTCCCTTTCTTGTTGTAATGTCCCCATACTGGTCCCCATCCTATAGTAATATCCCACACCCTGGTCCCAATATTGTAGTAATGTCCCCATCCTGGTCCCCATCTTGTAGTAATGTCTCCATCCTGGTCCTCATCATTTAGTAATGTCCCCATCCTGATCCCCATCTAGTAGTAATGCCCCCACCCTAGTCATCATATTGTAGTAATGTCCCCTATACTGATACCCTTTTTTTAGTACAGTCCCCCATCCTGGTTCTCTTTGGTAGTGAATATCCCCTTCCTGATCCCTTTTGTAGTTATGTCCTCATCCTGATCCCCTTTTGTAGTAATGTCACCCATCCTTGACTTCTTTTATAGTAAGGTCCACATCCTGGCCCCCATAGTGTAGTAATGTGCCCCATGCTGGTCCCCTTTTGTACTGATGTCCAATTTTGGCGGGTGGTTTAAACTCTCAGCTGATGATGTCACATGACACATCAGCTGAGCAGTTCGCCTGAAGTTCATCGGAGTTCACGCTTGACGCAGCTCTGGCGTGAACTCCGATGAACTTTCCCACGGCCGGGTGCGCAGCCTGTGCCTGCTATATCTCTACCACCAGACGTGTGTATCAGCTGGTTGAGGTATAGCAGAGCTGAAGAAGAAGATAACCTCTGGACTACATCAGTTTTTTGTCTTCAATAAAGATGGAGTCACTAATTGTGTTGTGCTTTATTTGTAATAAAAATCTTTTTCTCTGTATTGTGTTTTTTTTATATGATTACTATCCAATATTGGCATAACCCCATGAATTTCGGGTTTAGGGCCAGCTGATAATGCAAAGCTGGCCCTAACCCCATTATTACCCAGTGAGCCACCGCACCAGGGCCCTGGATAAGCCAGATACAGCGTCAGAAGATGGCGCTTCTATGAACGCGCCATCTTCTGGGGCAGCTGCGGACTGCAATTTGCAGAGGGGTGCCAAAAAGCTTGGGCCACTCTGCGCTGCAGATTCCAACCCCCAGCTGGCTGGACCTGGCTGGACACAAAAATAGGGCGACTCCCACGCATTTTTTTAACACGCATTTTATGTTTTTGAGATCTTATTTATATATATTTTTAATGTTTTTTTAATAAAAAAAAAAAAATGACGTGGGTTTCGCTCTATTTTTGTGTCCAGCCAGGTACAGCTGGCAGGTAAGGGCTGCCCCTAACCCCCAGCTGCCTATTTGTACCTGGCTGAGAACCAAAAATATAGGGAAGCCCTTTTTTTTTAATAAATTTAAGAAATAATAAAAAAAAAAGACATGGGCTTCGCCCTATTTTTGTGTCCAGCCAGGTACAACTGGGCAGCTGGGAGCTGGAATCCACAGCGCAGGGTGGCCCAAGTTTTCCGGCTTCCCCCCGCTGTGAATTGCAGTCCGCAGCTGCCCCAGAAAATGGCGCGTTCATAGAAGCGCCATCTTCTGGCGCTGTATCCGGCTCATCCAGGGCCCTGGTGCGGTGGCTCACTGGGTAATAATGGGGTTAGGGCCAGCTTTGTATTATCAGCTTGCCCTAAGCCCGAAATTCATGGGATCACGCCAGTATTAAACATGACCGCCATCAATTTCTAGTAATCATATAGAAAAAAAACACAACACAGAGAAAAATATTTTTATTAGAAATAAAACAGAACACAATTAGCAACTCCATCTTCATTAAAAAAAGAAATCCCCCTCCGATGTAGTCCAGGGTCGAGGGTCCCGCGACATCCAATCCGGATCCGATATCATCTGATAGGCTTGCCAGACGACAAACTGATCAGATGATCAATATCAGGTTCAAGGACCTGAATGAGATGACAGATTAGCTGATTGTTTACCTGCAAACAATCAGCTGATGTGTCATCAGTAAAAAAAGAAAAAATAAAACATACTCACCTCTGCAGACACGTCCGACAGCTGCAGCAACTCCCAGTAATCAGCTGATGCTGTCTCCTCACAGCATCAGCTGATCATAAGTCTGGGGGTAAAAAGCCGGCTTTATCCCGCCGGCTAGTTTAAATGATCAGCTGATGCTGTGAGGAGACTGCATCAGCTGATTACCGGGAGTGTGCTGCAGCTGTTGGACAAGTCTGCAGAGGTGACTATGAGGATTTTTTTTATTTTCTTCTGCTCTTTACTTTTTATTTCACTTAGCAGCGAATGCACAGGAGCCAGAAGCTGCCGCACATACGCTGCTAAGCGAAAGTAACACGTCACACAGGGGGAAGAACACAGGATTCTTCCTCCTCCCATGTGACAGCATCACATTCAGCTTCTCCTCCTGCGCCCAACATTATACGCACTGGAATTGCACTTTGAACAGCGATGCATAATTCCAGGGGTATAATGGTGCCTATGGGAGAAAAGGCAAGCAAAAAAGCGGCAACAATTAACATGTTGATTCTTTTTACGTGCTTGCTTTCTCCCATAAAAGCGCGGCATATATTTACGCAGCGTCTGCACGGCAAAAGTGAATTTACATCAACTTTGCCGGCAGACGCAGGTGCGCTTTGGGGGAGAAGCGCAGCGTAAAAAACACTCTCACATACACACATTCTCACATAGACACACATAAACACACTCTCACATACACATTCTCTCACACACTCACTCTCTCTCACACACACACTTACATTCTCACATACACAATCTCACTCACACACACAACCACTCTCACATACACACATTCTCTCACACACTCACACTTACATTCACACACTCAACTCACATTTACACACTCACTCTCACACACATTCTCTCACACACACTTACATTCTCACATACACACTCTCACACATACATACACATTCACACTCATTGTCACACACACAAAAACACACTCTCACATACATTCTATCACACACACTCACTCACATTCTCACACACTCACTCTCACATATATTCACACACACACACACACTCTCAAACACTCTCACACACTCTTTTCTAACCTTTCACAACCAGCGGTACAGTCCAGGAGGAAGCCACGCTCCCCGCTGTGCTATAGTTTCTGGCTGCGGCACAGACAATGCTCTGCCACTCAGTCAGTAACATCAATGAAAGCTACCAGCCAATGAGAGGCCTGCAGCTGTCGTCAGCGTATGATGTCACCTGTGGGCCTCTCATTGGCTGGCAGCTTTCATTGATGTTACTGACTGAGGGGCAGAGCCTTGTCAGTGCCGCGGCCGGAAACTATAGCACAACGGGGAGCATGACTTCCTCATGGACTGTACCACCGACATGTTTGACCACGGTTCAGCGGGCCGCACAGACAAGCCCCAGTGGCCGCATGTGGCCCATGGGCCGTGTGTTTGAGACCCCTGGTACACAGGGTGGGCCATTTATATGGATGAACCTAAAGAAAATGGCAATGGTTTGTGATATCAACTTCCTGTTTGTGGCACATTAATATATGGGAGGGGGAAAACTTTTCTAAATGGGTGGTGACCATGGCGGCCATTTTGAAGTTGGCCATTTTGGATCCAACTTTATTTTTTTCAGTGGAAAGAGGGTCATGTGACACATCAAACTTATTGAGAATTTCATAAGAAAAACAATGGTGTGCTTGTTTTAATGTAACTTTATTCTTTCACTAGATGGTGGCCCGATTCTAACGCATCGGGTATTCTAAAATATGTATGTAGTTGACATGCTGTGACTGATAGAACTTGTTCAGTCAACGTGAGTGAACTATATATATATACACACACACAGTTGTGGCCAAAAGTATTGACACCCCTGCAATTCTATCAGATAATACTCAGTTTCTTCCTGAAAATGATTGCAATCACAAATTCTTTGGTATTATTGTCTTCATTTAATTTGTCTTCAATGAAAAAACACAAAAGAATTGTCCTAAAGCCAAATTGGATATAATTCCACACCAAACATAAAAAAGGGGGTGGACAAAAGTATTGGCACTGTTGGAAAAATCATGTGATGCTTCTCTAATTTGTGTAATTAACAGCACCTGTAACTTACCTGTGACACCTAACAGGTGTTAGCAATAACTAAATCACACTTACAGCCAGTTGACATGGATTAAAATTGACTCAACCTCTGTCCTGTGTCCTTGTGTGTACCACATTGAGCATGGAGAAAAGAAAGAAGACCAAAGAACTGTCTGAGGACTTGAGAAACCAAATTGTGAGGAAGCATGAGCAATCTCAAGGCTACAAGTCCATCTCCAAAGACCTGAATGTTCCTGTGTCTACCGTGTGCAGTGTAATCAAGAAGTTTAAAGCCCATGGCACTGTGGCTAACCTCCCTAGATGTGGACGGAAAAGAAAAATTGACAAGCGATTTCAACGCAAGATTGTGCAGATGGTGGATAAAGAACCTCGATTAACATCCAAACAAGTTCAAGCTGCCTTGCAGTTCGAGGGTACAACAGTGTCAACCCGTACTATCCGTCGGCGTCTGAATGAAAAGGGACTGTATGGTAGGATACCCAGGAAGACCCCACTTCTTACCCTGAGACATAAAAAAGCCTGGCTGGAGTTTGCCAAAACTTACCTGAGAAAGCCTAAAACATTTTGGAAGAATGTTCTCTGGTCAGATGAGAGAAAAGTAGAGCTTTTTGGGCAAAGGCATCAACATAGAGTTTACAGGAGAAAAAAAGAGGCATTCAAAGAAAAGAACACGGTCCCTACAGTGAAACATGGCGGAGGTTCCCCGATGTTTTGGGGTTGCTTTGCTGCCTCTGGCACTGGACTGCTTGATCGTGTGCATGGCATTATGAAGTCTGAAGACTATCAACAAATTTTGCAGCATAATGTAGGGCCCAGTGTGAGAAAGCTGGGTCTCCCTCAGAGGTCATGGGTCTTCCAGCAGGACCCAAAACACACTTCAAAAAGCACTAGAAAATGGTTTGAGAAAAAGCACTGGAGACTTCTAAGGTGGCCAGCATTGAGTCCAGACCTGAATCCCATAGAACACCTGTAGAGAGATCTAAAAATGGCAGTTTGGAGAAGGCACCCTTCAAATATCAGGGACCTGGAGCAGTTTGCCAAAGAAGAATGGTCTAAAATTCCAGCAGAGCATTGTAAGAAACTCATTGATGGTTACCGGAAGTGGTTGATCACAGTTATTTTGGCTAAAGGTTGTGCAACCAAGTATTAGGCTGAGGGTGCCAATACTTTTGTCTGGCCTATTTTGGGAGTTTTGTGTGAAATGATCAATGTTTTGCTTTTTGCTTCATTCTCTTTTGTGTTTTTTCATTGAAGACAAATTAAATGAAGATAACAATACCAAAGAATTTGTGATTGCAATCATTTTCAGGAAGAAACTGAGTATTATCTGACAGAATTGCAGGGGTGTCAATACTTTTGGCCACAACTGTATATATATATATATACTAGCTGGGTGCCCGATGCACATGCATCGGGATTCTAGAAGAGCGAGTCTCTGACTCGCAATGGCCGCTTCGCGGCCAATGCTTCGGGCGTGTCCACATGACCACGCTGACTCGCAGCGCGAGCGGACTCAGAAGGGGCAAAAAACCCATTCGTGATTATATAATAGATAGTGAACAAGTCAATCAGGGCACTTAGCAGGGCCAAAAGTCACGATCGGATTTCCTTCCAGGAATGGCGATTTCCCACCGGGGGTGCACTGCCAAAGCACCAGCAATAACAAATGAAAAGAAGGGCGGCACTCACCGGATGATCGAGACGTCTTTTTAATCCAAAGTTTCGGAAACAGACAGGGTGCAGGGAGGGGGCAAGAGGAGCCGCCGGACTACGGCACCGTTTCGCGACACGTGTCGCTTCTACGGGTCCAAACACATCTGGTGTTTGGACCCGTAGAAGCGACACGTGTCGCGAAACGGTGCCGTAGTCCGGCGGCTCCTCTTGCCCCCTCCCTGCACCCTGTCTGTTTCCGAAACTTTGGATTAAAAAGACCGTCTCGATCATCCGGTGAGTGCCGCCCTTCTTTTCATTTCATATATATATATATATTTATGTATATAGCAGCGCTATGGTATATGGTGGTACACTACAGCACATGTATAGCAGCACTATAGTATATGGCAGTACATTACATTACATGTATAACAGCGCTATGGTATATGGCGGTACATTATAGCATATGCATAGCAGCGCTATGGTATATGGCGGTACATTACAGCACATGTATAGCAGCACTATGGTATATGGCAGTACATGTATAGCAGCACTATAGTATATGGCATACATTACAGCACATGTATAGCAGCACTATAGTATTTGGCAGTACATGTATAGCAACGCTATAGTATATGGCGGTACATTATAGTACACGTATAGCAGCACTATGGTATATGGCGGTATATTAAAGTACATGTATAGCAGCACTATAGTATATGGCGGTACATTACAGTACATGTATAGCAGCACTATAGTATATAGCGATACATTACAGTACATGTATAGAAGCTCTATCTGACCGGAAGAAGCGGTACAGCACCGCGAAACGGCCCGTCGTCACTCCTCCACACTCCCTTCCCTACAGCAGCCATGTCGTACCTACACTTTGGCAATTAAAAGATAGAAGATTTCAACATGGTGAGTACCGCTCATTTTTTCTTAAAGAAGACATTACAGTATATGTATAGCAGCGCTATGGTATATGGTGGTACATTACAGTACATGTATAGCAGCACTATAGTATATGGCGGTACATTACAGTACATGTATAGCAGCACTATGGTATATGGCAATACTCCGCCCCCCGAGGCCCCCTGCTCCTCCACAGTAAAAGTAAAAAAAGGATATTCACCTGTCCGCTGGCTCGCTCCACCTCCGTCTTCTAGGTCCTACAGGCCTTTAGGACCTGTTGTTGCCTGGGAAACCGATCAGCTGATCGTCACATGACCGCTAACTGCCGGGGGTCAGGATGGAGCAGGGGGGCAGGATGGTGTCAGGGAGGGGAAGAGGGGGGCAGGATTGTGTTGAGGGGGGAGGATGGAGCGAGCGGGGCAGGATGAAGTCGAGGGGGGCAGGATGGAGGCAGGCGGGCAAGATGGAGCCGGGGGGCGGAGCAGGATGGAGCGAGCAGGGCAGGATGGAGGCGGAGGGGGGGGCAGGATGGAGGCGGGGAGGTAGGATGGAGGGAGCGGGGCAGGATGGAGGGAGCGGGGCAGGATGGAGGGAGCGGGGCAGAATGGAGGGAGCGGGGCAGAATGGAGGGAGCAGGGGAAGGATGGAGGGAGCAGGGGAAGGATGGAGGGAGCAGGGCGGGATGGATTGAGCAGGGCAGTATGGAGGGAGCAGGACAGGATGGAGCCGGAGGAGCAGGATGGAGCTGGAGGAGCAGGATGGTGGCTGGGGGGAGGCAGGATGGTGGGGAGGGTCAGGATGGTGGCGGGGGGGGGCAGGATGGTGGCGGGGGGGGCAGAATGGTGGTTGGTGGGGGCAGGATGGTGGCGGGGGGCAGGATGGTGGGGGGGCAGGATTGTGGCGGGGGCAGGATGGTGGCAAGCGGGCAGGACGGTGGCGAGCGGGGCAGGACGGAGCGAGCGGGGCAGGACGGAGCGAGCGGGGCAGAATGGAGGGAGCAGGGGAAGGATGGAGGGAGCAGGGGAAGGATGGAGGGAGCAGGACGGGATGGATTGAGCAGGGCAGTATGGAGGGAGCAGGGCAGGATGGAGCCGGAGGAGCAGGATGGAGCCAGAGGAGCAGAATGGAGCCGGAGGAGCAGGATGGTGGTGAGGAGAGGGGGAGGTCAGGACGGTGGCGAGTGGGGCAGGATGGAGTGAGCGGGGCAGAATGGAGCCGGAGGAGTAGGATGGTGGCGAGCGGGGCAGGATGGAGCGAGCGGGGCAGGATGGAGCGAGCGAGGCAAAATGGAGCTGGCGGGGCAGGATGGAGTCGGCGGGGCAGGATGGAGCCGGCAGGGGGGGCAGGATGGAGCGAGTGGGGCAGGATGGAGCCGGCAGGGCAGGATGGAGCCGGCGGGGCAGGATGGAGCCAGTGAGGCAGGATGGTGGCGGGGGGGCAGGATGGTGGCGGGGGTGCAGGATGATGGCGGGGGGGCAGGATGTTGGCGAGTGGGGCAGGATGGAGCCGGCGCGGTCAGGATGGAGCCAGCGGGGTGGGGGGGTAGGATGGTGGTGGGGGGGCAGGATGGAGCGAGCGGGGCAGGATGGAGCAAGCGGGGCAAGATGGAGCCGGCGGGGAAGGATAGAGCTGGTGGGGGGGGGGGCAGGATGGAGCAAGTGGGGCAGGATGGAGCGAACAGGGCAGGATGGAGCTGGCGGGGTAGGATGGTGGCGAGGGGGGCAGGATGGAGCCGGCAGGGCAGGATGGAGCCGTTGAGGCAGGATGGTGGCAGGGGGGCAGGATGGTGGTGAGCGGGGCAGGTTGGAGTTGGCAGGGCAGGATGGAGCAAGCGGGGCAGAATGGAGCCGGCGGGGGGGCAGGATGGATGCGGGGGGGGCAGGATGGAGCCGGCGGGGGGGCAGGATGGAGCCGACGGGGTCAGGATGGTGGTGGGGGGGCAGGATAGTAGCGAGCGGGGCCGGTTGGAGCGAGCAGGGCAGGATGGAGCGAGCGGGGCAGGATAGAGTAAGCGGGGCAGGATGGAGCGAGTGGGGAAGGATGGAGAGAGCGGGGCAGGATGGAGCAAGCGGGGCAGGATGGAGCCGGCAGGGGCAGGATGGAGCCGGCGGGGGCAGGATGGAGCCGGCGGGGGCAGGATGGTGGTGGGGGGCAGGATGGAGCCGGCAGGGCAGGATGGAGGCAGTGAAGCAGGATGGTGGCGGGGGGGCAGGATGGTGGGGGGGTCAGGAAGGAGCCGGCGGGGCAGGTTGGAGTCGGCAGGGCAGAATAGAGCAAGCGGGGCAGGATGGATGCGAGGGGGCAGGATGGATGCGGAGGGGCAGGAAGGAGCCAGCGGTGGGGGGCAGGATGGAGCCAGCGGGGGGGGCAGGATGGAGCCAGCGGGGGGGGCTGGATGGAGCCGGCGGGGGGGGAGCAGGATGGAGCCAGCGGGGGGGTCATGATGGAGTCGACAGGGGGGTCAGAATGGAGTTGGCGGGGGGGGGGCAGGATGGAGCCAGCGGGGGGGGCAGGATGGAGCGAGCGGGGCAGGATGGAGCCGGTGGGGCAGGATGGAGCCGGCGGGGGGGCAGGATGGAGCCGGCGGGGGAAAGCAGGATGGAGCCGGCGGGGGAAGGCAGGATGGAGCCGGCGGGGGATGGGGGGCAGGATGGAGCCAGCGGGGGGTGGCAGGATGGAGCTGGCGGGGGGGGGCAGGATGGAGCCGGCGGGGGGGACAGGATGGAGCCGGCGGGGGGGACAGGATGGAGCCGGCGGGGGGGACAGGATGGTGGCAGGATGGTGGTGGGGAGGCAGAATGGAGCCGGCTGGGGGGGCAGGATGGAGCCGGCGGGAAGGGGGGGCAGGATGGAGCTGGCGGGGGGCAGGATGGAGCCGGCGGGGAGGACAGGATGGAGCCGGCGGGGGGGGACAGGATGGAGCCGGCGGGGGGGACAGGATGGAGCTGGCAGGGGGACAGGATGGAGCTGTTGGGGGGGCAGGATGGTGTCGGTGGGGGGGCAGGATGGTGGCAGGATGGTGGTGGGGGGGCAGGATGGAGCCGGCTTTGGGGGCAGGATGGAGTCGGTGGGGGAGGGCAAGATGGAGCCGGCGAGGGGGGCAGGTTGGAGTCGGCGGGGGGGGGGGGGCAGGATGGAGTCAGCGGGGGGTGTAGGATGGAGCCGGCAGGGGGGGCAGGATGGAGCCGGCAGGGGGGTCAGGATGGTGCCGGCAGGGGGAAACAGGATGGTGCCGGCAGGGGGGGCAGGATGGTGCCGGCAGGGGGGGCAGGATGGTGCCGGCAGGGGGAAACAGGATGGTGCCAGCAGGGGGGGGCAGGATGGTGCTGGCAGGGAGGGGGCAGGATGGTGCCGGCAGGGAAGCAGGATGGTGGCAGGGGGGGCAGGATAGTGGCAGGATGGATGCGAGTATACTCACTCGTCTGCCGGCTCGCTTCACCTCTGTCTTGTAGCTCCCATGGCAGGACCAGTCGTTGCCTGGGAAACATATCAGCTTATCGGTTTCCCAGGCAACGACTGGTCCTCAAGCCCTATGGACTAGAAGACGGAAGTGGAGCGAGCCGGTGGACGGGTGAGTATCCTCACTGAGGGTTTTCTTATTTTAATTATCACCGTGGAGGAGCGGGGGGGCCGCGGGGAGTGGGGGGGCAGAGGGAGGGGTGCCGTGGGTGAGCGGAGGGGGGCAAGAGAGGCAGGAGGAGCGGAAGGGGGCAGGAAGAGCGGGGGTGTCCGGACCGTGTATCCCGGCGACAGCGGCGCGTGAGCACCGCTGTCACCGGGCTGTAAATAGGCGCGAAATTCGAACTTTGAATTTGCGCGCCTATTTGAATATTCTGCGCTCATTGGTGCCCGCCTCCAGTGGTTCCTACATATCACTGTGCACTCAACATAACAGCGATGTACAATTTCTGTAGTTTGCCTTAAAGGGATTCTTTGGTAAAGTTATCAGCGATCCACAGGTTCGGAAGGTGATCACTTATTTATTGGTGGCATCCGGCCAGTGGTAACCGCAGCATCAGAAGAAAGTGATACTTTTATCCCCATTATAAAATGCAGCAGCAGGTCGGATGTGTGACCGCAACTCCATTCATTCTCTTTGGGGCGGCCTGAAAAGCCTGGTGCAGCGCTCATAGTCACTGAGGGAATGAATGGATCAGTGGTTGAGTCGTACATGAGCTCCAGTTTAAGGCTACTGAAGTGACCGGCAGTAAGGCTGCGGGTGTGTGTCTATGATCTGCTTCAACAAAATCCCCATACTCAGATTTAACGGGAGGAAACATTTCTTTACTATTAAACATGGTGATAACACATTCAACCGGTTTGGCTGCACACATAGGGAAGGTTGAATACCCTGATATTCAGTTCCGGATGCACGGCAAGAAACAAAACAGTACTGGCAATCTCTTTCCCTAGCTTTCCTTCAATGTACGTTACCAGTCTATAACAACAAAAGGCATAGCTCCCACATCGCAGGCCTGGGGTCTAACAGTGGCGATTCCAGGGGAAGCGATGAAGGGGGTTTCCTCAGTCCTCTCCACAGGTACCGGTTTATAGTCTCTCAGTCAGGGGGAAAAGAAAAAAAAAAGAAAAAATATATAGATTTCGAAGGTGGCTCCCTTGTGTCCGTCACAGTCTCTGAATATGCTCTAGGAGTGCGATGCTCTGCAGTCAGGTTAGGCTCATGGTAACAATGTTCTGCAGCCTGGGGTTTGTCGCAACGGCTTCCGCGGCGTGCTCTTTCCAGAAAGGTGTCACAAGGAAGTCCTCTCTCGAGGAACACCCACAGGCAGGTCTGTCCTGGTCGAGCTCCGTCTCCTTCTGTCTTTCCCGCACTTTTTCCTCCTGAGCACACGGCTGTTGTGGGAGGGGATCAGCAGTCGGTGTCATTATCTCTGCAGCAATTTCAGCACTTGTCCACAAGGGGGCAGTATCGGACTGTGTAATGTCCACTTCAGTGTCCATTTCAATAATAATACAGTCAGGGCTACCCACTCCGTTACATACCCCCCCACTTAAAGGTTGGCAGTCCCTGTCAACAACCGCCGGTTCCAAGGCAGTGATGGCTGTAGATGTCACAGGGGTTGGTTGAGAAGTGGGCCATACATACTGGTCCCTGTAGAACCGTCCGGGAGGGACCCCAGCAGTGGTGCGGCCAGTGCGCCGCAAGGGTCGGCTGTTCCCCACCTCGTCACCTTTTGTACGCTCCACTTCAGTCGGTCCCCGGGGGAAGAACTAGTCTGGGTAGGTGGGTCACCAGCCTCGGAGTCAACGTGGTCGCTATGCTGAATAGTATCTATGACGTCAGTCATGTCAGCAGCGTCACCCCCTCTGGGTACCGTGGTCGGGGAATCAGGCTGGGACCGGCAGGGGCGCAACATATTTCGGTGTACGGTGCGGGTGTTGCCACCGTCTTCACCCCGCACTCGGTATACATGACCGTTGGGGTAGGGGCGTTCGACTACCCGGTAGATTTCGGCCTCCCACTTGGCTCAAAGCTTTCCTTGAGGCTTCCTAATACGGAGCAGGACTAGCTGTCCCAACTCCAAGGGTTCCTCTTGTACTGGGAGTGGGTCAGCATGTATCTGGTTCCAGATTTGCTGGCCCACTAGCCAGTGTACAGTTTCCATCTTCTGTCGGTGGGCATGTAGCCAGGATGGGTAGGCATTGTAGACCTCTTCTTCAGGGCGGAATAGGTTCAGGTCAAGGACCCCTTTCCCGGGCGCCCAAAGAGAAGGGTGTGTGGGGTGTAGCCAGTCACAGAGTGGACTTGGTTGTTGTAGGCCCATACTAGATCTGGAAGGAATTGGGGCCATTGGTCCTTCTTATCATCGGCTAAGGTGCGGATCAACTGGAGTAGAGTCCGGTTAAAGCGCTCATGTGGCACCCCATGGGTTAATGTGCCACAATAACACCACATAGGTTCTCTCCCCACTAACACACTGACAAACACTAGCACCTCTGGGCCAGGAGGGGGAGCACCACCTGCTCCCTTAAATACTCCTGCTTATGAGGGAGAGTTCAGTTCAGCTCGGAGCAGGGCTGTGAAGAGCACACTTAGAGCAGAGTTAGCTCAGTGCAGACCTAGCAAGGGTCGGAGGAACAGGAGAACTACACAGAGGAACACGTCTGGGAGCTGGAGTGATACTTTCACTTGCACCAGAAGAGCGCACAGAACGGACACCGGATCCGGCACTGTGTCTGGCACCCACAGCACAGTGAATCCAGGAACAGTGGGATCTCTAGATGCCCATAGTACCAGTGCAAAGCAACATGGAGGGGTCAGCACAGCACAGAGGACTCAAGTTGCCTAGCCAAGTGGTACCAGCAGAACACAGAGAAAGAGTGAGAAGTCCCAGCAGCTTAGCTAGAAGCAGCAGCTCAGGACACACACACAGCGCAGCACGAGGAAGCTAATGACCCGGACAGGGTGGGGAGAGAGCTTAGCCCCATTACAGACTCCGTGGACTATAATCTGCAATAACATCAACAGTAAAGCTTTGGAAAACAGCTTTGGAGTCTATGTATTGATTGCAACCTTTGCCCTACATTCAGTAACAGAGAGCTCCCACCTACAGAGCTACAAGCCTGCCAGCTCTGCACACGGATTAGAAGAAGCTGCAGCATCAGTAGAAGAGGAGAATTGCACTTTTGACTACTAAGCGTGAGTGTGTGTCCTTTAACCCCGTCTTCACCATTCATATCCATTATAGACTATACCATCACTGCCCCGGGGAATACAGTTCTACCCACTGGAACTATTACACCTAAGCTGCCATTCCATCATCCCCATCTAAAAAATGAGAATGCGCATAGGGTCTTATCCTTAATATAAATCAAATCCCATACAGTGTGAAAACTGCTCACCTGATACGGTTGTGAAGCCCACAACCAGCTTGATCGCTCAAACACAGCAGCCGCAGACGGGACCGCACTTCCACAATCGTGGGAGTGAAACTCTATCCGGGACCAAGTGTCTTTCGGTCCGCGCCGCTGCTCCAATAAGTATTAGAAACACTGGAGTGTTTTAAATAAAAGATCTTCAGTTTTATTTCCGACGCGTTTCGGAGCTAAACACCCAGCTCCTTCCTCAGGGATTCCCTGAGGAAGGAGCTGGGTGTTTAGCTCCGAAACGCGTCGGAAATAAAACTGAAGATCTTTTATTTAAAACACTCCAGTGTTTCTAATACTTATTGGAGCAGCGGCGCGGACCGAAAGACACTTGGTCCCGGATAGGGATTCCATCATCCCCGGAGGTTCTGCAGCAGTGGCGGCCCCATCGCTGGCCGCATATGGTGGGTGGCGTCACGACTGACAATCCCCTGTAGATACACCCCTTTTATTTGCCAGGGCCTGGGAAACGGACCGGACCAGGACCACCCGTGACTTCCCCCGCAGCAGACACGGTCCGGTACCAAGTACCCTCGTCCCAGTGGGCTCGACACTCACACGCACCGTTTCCTTGTGGGTGGTAAGGGGTGGTCCTCGACTTCTGGATCCCATATATCCGATCCAGCTCTTCGATAACTCTGCCCTCGAAACAAGCCCCCTGATCAGAGTGCAACCTCTCCGGACACCCATAGACGTGGATGAACTGTCAACAGATGGCCCGTGCAGCTGATTCGGCAGTCTGGCCTTTGGTAGCAACAGCGACGGCGAATTTTGTGAAGTGGTCCACCATGATTAGGCAGTATTGATAGCCACTACTCGCTGTCCCAATCAACAGATAGTCCACCATCAACAGCTTAAGAGGCCTGGATGTTTTAATTGTCTGGACAGGTGCACGCTGCTCAGTGGACTTGTAAAGTTCACAGGTGCGACAGGTTCTGCAGACGTCTTCAACCAGCTTGCGGAGCCCCGGACAGTAGATGGACTGTTGAATCCACCGAAAGGTGTTGTCTATTCCAAAGTGACCGTTCCTTTTGTGTGCTTCGCCCACCATCTCACGGGCCAATTGGGCAGGCACCACAACTTGTATACATTCCTCCAACATGTGGGACAGGAGCACCTTCCGATACAGTACCTCTTCTCTCAAAATCAGCCGATCCCACTGGCTGAGCAAGGTCAAGGTCCCGGTGGACAGTCGCGACCGTGCATCGGAGGAGGGCTTCTGCTGTTGCTTCACCCATTGCTTGAGTAGGGCCCATTCAGGGTTCTGGTCCTGGAGTCTGCACCACTCCTGGGGGGACAGCGGGGCCCCCACCTGATTTCCAGCTTCACCCACAACATACTGGCGGCAATCCATCATCTGTTGGGAAAGCCTTGCGAAGTCAGGCGTCTCGTCTCATTCTAGTTCTTCATCCCGGTCTCTAGTGAGTAAGGGGAATGTCACTCTAGACAGGCTGTCCGCATATTGATTCTCAGCCCCAGCTCTATATCTGATCTTGTAGTTAAACTTAGAGAGCCGGGCCATCCAACGCTGCTCCATGACTCCGAGTTTTGAATTCTCTAAGTGGGCCAACGGATTGTTATCTGTCAGAACTAGTACTTCTGTCCCCGTGAAATATCCTGCAAATTTTTCCATCATAGCCCACGTTAGGGCCAACAGCTCCAGCCGGAACGAGCTATAATTGATGGGGTTCTTCTCACCCTCGTGTAGGGACCGACTGGCATAGACTATGACACGGTCCTTGCTTTCTTGTACCTGGGAGAGTACTGCCCCTAGACCCTGTAGACTGGCATCGGTATGTAGTTGAAAGGGCAGATTGTAGTCTGCATATGCAAAGATGGGGGGGGGGGGGGGAGTCAGAGCACCCTTTAGGGCTTGGAAGGACTTTTTCTGGCTGGGTCCCCAGCTGATGGGTCGTCCCCTGGGGCTGTTGGTGGTCCCTCGAAGCAGGTCGTGCAGTGGTGCAGCAAGCCGGGCGAAGTTTTTGACGAACCGGCGGAAGTAGACGGCCAGCCCCAGGAAAGCCCTGACCTCCTTGACATTTGCAGGTTGTGGCCAGTCCCGTACGGCGGCTATTTTCTCTGGAGACGGTTGAACACCTTCGGCCGAGATCCGGTGACCCAGGTAATCGATCTCTGGCTGCAGAAGACGGCACTTGCTGGGTTTCAACTTCAGGCCATGTTCTCTCAACCTACGGAACACACGGCCCAGCTGCTTTAGGTGTTCTTCAAATGTGGCCGAATAGACTACAATGTCGTCCAGGTAGATGAGGGTGTAGTCGAAATTGAAGTCCCCCAAGCAGCGCTCCATCAGCCTCTGAAAAGTCCCCGACGCGTTGTTCAGGCCAAAGGGCATCCGGTCGAACTCGTTCAGGCCCATGGGTAGGATGAAAGCAGTCTTTTCTCTATCCTTCTCGTGCATGGGTACCTGCCAATAGCCGCTGGCCAGATCCAAAGAAGAAAAGTACTTGGCTTTCTTCAGGGCTGTCAGGGATTCTTTGATCCTTGGCAAAGGGTACGAGTTCCTGATGGTGCAAGCATTCAAGCGGCGGTAGTCCACACAGAACCTCAGGGACCCGTCTTTCTTCTTAACTATCACCACCGGTGCAGCCCAGGGGCTCTGGCTTTCTCGTACCACTCCGGCATGTAACATGGAATTCATGAGGTTTTTCACTTCTTGGTATTGTTGGGGAGGTATTTGGTGGTACCTCTCGCGGATAGGAGCGGCGTCACCCGTGGGGATCTCGTGCTTGATACTGGTGGTGCATCCAAAGTCGGTGTCATGCCGGGTAAAGGACGCCTGGTGTTCTTGTAGTAGTTCCTCTATCTGGGATACCTCCTGTTTGGAGTATTGGGATGTGTCCAACTGACACTTTTCTCGCAGTTCTCGCCCCGCTTTGGTGTCGTCTGTGGCAGTGGTCATGGCAGAGACAGTCACTGTCCAATCTCCCTCTGTAGACAGTGCAAACTGGAGGGGGCTCATAGGATTCACCTCTTCGGGTAGGGCATAAACTCGGGCAAGCTGTGTCCCAGCCTCTAGGTCGACGCCCACGTTAGCCGTGTTGCCCAGCCTAACAGGAATCCTTCCTTTTCTCACAACAGCTAGCGTTCGAGCAACTAGTGGATTCAACTTCCCTTCCTTCGGGGTCCGCAGCTCAATCAGCACCTCCACGCCTTCAAGCTGTCTTGTGGTGCTAAGGGGTAGCGAGATAACTGTCTCCTTCTCAGCCGGTAAGGTTATCCTAGTATGGCGGGGTACGGTGATCGTGGCCAGCGGCAGTTGTTCCTCTGCCATTCGCTGGAGGCTGCAGGTCCGGACCACTCGTTGGAAGGCTCGGTGGGTGGCCCTGTGTGCGGTCACCTCCTGCCAGTATTTGGGTCCCCTCTTGGTAAACAGCACCAGATCCAGATCTTTCAGGATGTTCATCCCAATAATCATAGGCGTTTCTGATCCAAAGCCTTCCTTGACCACGATTATCCCCCTCTTCCCGAGGTCCTGCCCACAGATTTCGGTGTTCATCCAGGCAACTCCCGTCACCGGAATGGGTACATTATTGGCTGCTTTGATCTTGATGGCAGTATCAGGGTCATAGGCAACCCGCGGCTTCAGATATTCTTCATAAAACTGCTCGGAGATGGTGGATACCTGAGACGCAGTGTCCATTAGTCCCTGCACAGCAATCCCTTCCAGCAATACTTCCAGGGTGGGGCTGTTTGATGCAAGTTTGTTCCGTTGCTGGCTCTGTTTCCCTACACCCTTCTCCTTGGCCTCCCCTGCCGAGTGAGTCACTTTGGCAGGGGCGTCTAGTTTAACGGCGGCCGCTGTTGAGGGGCACGGCTTGCTGGTTCTGGTAAATCGGACCGCGGGTGGACTTGAAAGTTCTGGGGGCAACGGTTTGCTCTATGGCGGGGGTCGCCGCATGTCCAGCACCTTCCCATAGGCCGGCTGGGTTGTTGTCTCGCTTGCCTGTCCGCCTGTTGGTCTAGTGTGAGCTGTAGCACCTGTTTCTGTAACTCTGCCACCATCTGTTTCAGTTCTTCCGTGTCACTGTTCGGAGTTCTGGTACCGGACATGGACCTGCAAGCCGCGGTATAAGTCTGTGTCTCCATGACAGGTCCCCTAGAACGTTCTATCGCTTCCTGTTTAACCTCAGCGAACGTAAGGGCCGGATTTATCCGGAGTAGATCTTGCAATGAGCGGTTAAGGTACGGGTCTCTCAGCCCTGTCACAAATTGATCTCTCAGCACCAGGTCACGGGAGTCTGTACTAGCTATCTGTTCTTCTTTTCTACAGGCTTGTTCAAGCAGTACTTGGAGGGCGTTTGCATATTGAGGAATGTCCTCCCACTCGAGCTGAGTACACCAGAAGAACATATAGCGCAATGTCCCCGCGTATGTGGTCGGCCCATAGGTGTTCTCCAGCACCCGCACCAAGTCATCCAATGTACGCCGGCCCCTAACCGTCTCCAGCCTGACTGTCGTCCACGCCCTCCCCTCTAATGTTAGCATGGCCATTTCTGCTAGGGTCTTAGGATCAACGTTATACATTTCCCCCAATATCTTGAGTTGTTCTGTCCATTCAGGTACAGGATAATTCCGTCCGTTAAACTTTCTCACTTGATTGACAATAGACGCTGGGGGAGCTGTCTGGTTATAAGCTACTACCGGGAGAGGATTTTGTTGATCACAGATCCTGCCGACTACGCCAGATGAAGTGAACGGCAGTAAGGCCGCGGGTGTGTGTCTATGATCTGCTTCAAAAAAATCCCCATACTCAGATTTAACGGGAGGAAACATTTCTTTACTATTAAACACGGTGATAATACATTCAACCGGTTTGGCTGCACACATAGGGAAGGTTGAATACCCTGATATTCAGTTCCAGATGCACGGCAAGAAACAAAACAGTACTGGCAATCTCTTTCCCTAGCTTTCCCTCAATGTACGTTACCAGTCTATAACAACAGAAGGCGTAGCTCCCACATCGCAGGCCTGGGGTCTAACGGTGGCGATTCCAGGGGAAGCGATGAAGGGGGTTTCCTCAGTCCTCTCCACAGGTACCGGTTTATAGTCTCTCAGTCCGGGGAAAAAGAAAAAAAAAGAAAAAAAATATAGATTTCACAGATGGCTCCCTTGTGTCCATCACAGTTTCTGAATATGCTCTATGAATGCAATGCTCTGCAGTCAGGTTAGGCTCATGGTAACAATGTTCTGCAGCCTGGGGGTTGTCGCAACGGCTTCCGCGGCGTGATCTTTCCAGAAAGGAGTCACAAGGAAGCCCTCTCTCGAGGAACACCCACAGGCAGGTCTGTCCTGGTCGAGCTCCATCTCCTTCTGTCTTTCCCGCACTTTTACCTCCTGAGCACACGGCTATTGTGGGAGGGGATCAGCAGTCGGTGTCATTATCTCTGCAGCAATTTCAGCACTTGTCCACAAGGGGGCAGTATCGGACGGTGTAATTTCCACTTCAGTGTCCATTTCAATAATAATACAGTCAGGGCTACCCACTCCGTTACACTACATTCACACTGTGCGTTTTTTGTATTAGTTTTTTGCAGTGCACTGCAGAAAACAGATCACTCAAGTGACATCCCAGCCAAGTGTAGGCTGGCTTTACACATCCAGTTTGTGTGCCAAAACCAGAAGAGGAACTTGCAGAGAAAACTATTATTGAAAGATTGACACCTGTTCTGAGTTTTGGAGACACTCCTGGTTTTGGCACACAAACCTGATCAGGGAAAAAACTGTTGCGTGAAACCAGCCTAAAGGTACCGTTACACGACGCAATATTGCATGCAATTTCACTGGCAATTTGCTGGTTGCAGTGAAATCTTGGACACATTGTTCCATTTGTACACGGCAACAAAATAGAACAATGTGTCCATGAATTCACCACTCCATCCTGGCCCTCTCGCTCCATCCTGCCCCACTCGCTCCATCCTGCCCTGCTCGCTCCATCCTGCCCCGCTCGCTCCATCCTGCCCCACTGGCTCCATCCTGCCCCGCCGGCTCCATCCTGCCTCGACTGCTCCATCCTGCCTCCCTGCCCCCCGGCTCCATGTTGCCCTGCTCGCTCCATCCTGCCCCACTTGCTCCATCCTGCCACACCCCCACAGCCCCCGGGCTCCATCCTGCCCCGCTCACTCCATCCTGCCCCACTTGCTCCATCCTGCCACCCTAGCTCCATCCTGCCCAGCCAGCTCCATCCTGCACCCCCGCCACCATCCTGCTCCTCCGGCTCCATCCTGCCCCGCTTGCTCCATCCTGTCCTGCTCGCTCCATCCTACCCCCCCCGCCACCATCCTTCCCCTTTAGCTCCATCCTACCCCGCCCGCTCCATCCTGCCCCGCTCGCTTCATCTTGCCCCGCTCGCTCCATCCTCCCCGCTCGCTCCAACCTGCCCCACTGGCTCCATCCTGCCCCGCTTGCTCCATCCTGCCCCCCCAGCTCCATCCTGCCCCGCTTGCTCCATCCTGCCACCCCCGGCTCCATCCTGCCCCGCTCGCTCCATCCTGCCCCGCTCGCTCCATCCAGCCCCCTGGTTCCATCCTGCCCCACTTGCTCCATCCTGCCCCACTTACTCCATCCTGCCCCACTCGCTCCAACCTGCCCCGCCGACCCCATCCTGCCCCGCCGGCTCCATCCTGCCCTGCTTGCTCCATCCTGACACCCCCCCCGGCTCCATCCAGCCCGCTCGCTCCATCCTGCCCCGCTTGCTCCATCCTGCCCCCTTGGCTCTATCCTGCCCCACTCGCTCCATCCTGCCCCGCTCGCTCCAACCTGCCCCGCTTGCTCCATCCTGCCCCCCCCCCCGACTCCATCCTGCCCCGCTCGCTCCATCCTGCCTCGCTTGCTCCATCCTGCCACCCCGCCGGCTCCATCCTGCCCCACTCGCTCCGAACTGCCCCTCTCGCTCCATCCTGCCCCGCCTGCTCCATCCTGCCCCGCCAGCTCCATCCTGCCCCGTCGGCTCTATCCTGCCCCGCCTGCTCCATCCTGCCCCGCCTGCCCCCCGGCTCCATGCTGCCCCGCTCGCTCCATCCTGCCCCACTTGCTCCATCCTGCCACCCCCTCCCGCTCACTCCATCCTGCCCCACTTGCTCCATCCTGCCACCCTAGCTCCATCCTGCCCCGCTCGCTCCAACCTGCCCCGCTCGCTTCAACCTGCCCTGCTCGCTCCATCCTGCCCCGCCATCTCCATCCTGCCCCGCCGGCTCCATCCAGCCCCCCCAGCTCCATCCTGCCCCGCTCGCTCCATCCTACCCTGCTCGCTTCATCCTGCCCCCCCTGGCTCCATCCTACCCTGCTCGCTCCATCCTGCCCCACTCGCTTCATCCTGCCCCACTCGCACCATCCTCCCCGCTCACTCCAACCTGCCCCACCGGCTCCATCCTGCCCCACTTGCTCCATCCTGCCCTCCGGCTCCATCCTGCCCGCTCGCTCCATTCTGCCCCGCTTGCTCCATCCTGCCACCCCCCCGGCTCCATCCTACCCCGCTCGCTCCATCCTGCCCCGCTCGCTCCATCCTGCCCCCTGGCTCCATCCTGCCCCACTCGCTCCAACCTGCCCCGCCGGCTCCATTCTGCCCCGCCAGCTCCATCCTGCTTTGCCTGCTCCATCCTGCCCTGCTTGCTCCATCCTGACACCCCCCCGGGCTCCATTCAGCCCCGTCCGCTCCATCCTGCCCCGCTCGCTCCAACCTGCCCCGCCGGCTGCATCCTGCCCCACTCGTTCCATCCTGCTCCGCTCACTCCATCCTGCCCCGCTCGCTCCATCCTGCCACCCCCCGGCTCCATCCTGCCCCGCTCGCTCCATCCTGCCCCACTAGCTCCATCCTGCCCTCGCTCGTCCATCCTGCCCCACTCACTCCATCCTGCCCTGCCGGCTCCATCCTGCCCCACTTGCTCCATCTTGCCCCGCTTGCTCCATCCTGCCCCCCCCTCCCAGCTCCATCCTGCCCCGCTCGCTGCATCCTGCCCCGCTTGCTCAATCCTGCCACCCCCCGGCTCCATCCTGCCCCGCTCACTCCATCCTGCCCCGCTCGCTCCATCCTGCCCCCCTGGCTCCATCCTGGCCCGCTTGCTCCATCCTGCCCCGCTTGCTCCATCCTGCCCCACTCGCTCCAACCTGACCCGCCGACTCCATCCTCCCACGCTCGCTCCAACCTGCCACCTCCCACCCGGGCTCCATCCAGCCCTGCTCGCTCCATCCTGCCCCGCTCGCTTCATTCTGCCACCCTGGCTCCATCCTCCCACGCTCGCTCCAACCTGCCCCGCTGGCTCCATCCTGCCCCCCCGCCACCATCCTGCCCGACTCGTTCCATCCTGCCCACTCGCTCCATCCTGCCCCGCTTGCTCCATCCTGCCCCACTGGCTCCATCCTCCCCCGCTCGCTCCAACCTGCCCCGCTGGCTCCATCCTGCCCCCCGCCACCATCCTGCCCGACTCGTTCCATCCTGCCCCACTTGCTCCATCCTGCCCCCGCTCGCTCCATCCTGCCCCCTGGCTCCATCCTGCCCTGCTCGCTCCATCCTGCCCGCCCGCGCCATCCTGCCCCGCCGGCTCCATCCTGCTCCTTTGCTCCATCCTGCCCCCCCGGCTCCATCCTGCCCTGCTCGCTCCATTCTGCCCCGCTTGCTCCATCCTAAAACCCCCCCCCCCGTCTCCATCCTGCCCCGCTCACTCCATCCTGCCCCACTTGCTCCATTCTGCCCCCCTGGCTCCATCTTGCCCTGCTCACTCCATCCTGCCCCACTAGCTCCATCCTGCCCCACGGCTACATCCTGCCCCACCGGCTCCATCCTGCCCTCCCGCCACCATCCTGCTTCCCATCACCATCCTGCCCCCCCCCTCCCCTGCCACCATCCTGCTCCTCCGGCTCCATCCTGCCCCGCTCGCTCCATCCTGCCCCCCCTCCACCATCCTGCCCCACTCGCTCCATCCTGCTCCTCCGGCTCCATCCTGCCTCGCTCGCTCCATCCTGCCCCGCTCGCCACCATCCTGCTCCCCCCGCCGCCATCCTGCCCCCTCCCCCTTCACCTTCCTGCTCCATCCTGCCTCGCTCACTCCATCCTGCCCGGCTCGCTCCATCCTGCCCCGCTCCCTCCATTCTGCCCGCTCCCTCCATTCTGCCCCGCTCCCTCCATTCTGCCCCACTCCCTCCATCCTGCTCCCCGCCTCAATCTTGCCCCCCCTCCGCCTCCATCCTGCCCCCCTCCGGGTCCATCCTGCCCTCCTGCCGCCTCCATCCTGCCCCCCCCGATCCATTTCCCCCTCCCCCAGCTGCATCCTGCCCCCCCGGCTCCATCCTGCCACTCCTCCCGACTCCATCCTGCTCTCCCCGGCTCCATCCTGCCCTGCTCGCTCCATCCTCCCCCCCGACACAATCCTGCCCCCCGTCACCATCCTGCCCCTCGTCACCATCCTGCCCCCCCAGCAGTTAGCGGTCATGTGACCGATCAGCTGATCGGTTTCTCAGGCAACGACGGGTCCTAAAGGCCTGTAGGACCTAGAAGACGGAGGTGGAGCAAGCCGGCAGACAGGTGAGTATCCTCACTGAGAATTTTTTTACTTTTACTGTGGAGGAGCGGGGGGCCGCGGGGAGCGGAGTATCGCCATATACCATAGTGCTGCTATACATGTACTGTAATGTACCGCCATATACTATAGTGCTGCTATACATGTGCTATAAAATACCACCATATACTATAGTGCAACTGTACATATACTGTAATATACTGCCATATACCATAGTGCTGCTATACATGTGCTGTAATGTACCACCATATACTATGGCAGTGCTATACATGTAATGTAATGTTCCACCATATACCATAGCGCTGCTATACATGTACTGTAGTGTGCCGCCATATACTATAGTGTTGCTATACATGTGCTGTAATGTACCGCCATATACCATAGCGCTGCTATACATGTACTGTAATGTATTGCCATATACCATAGCACTGCTATACATGTACTACAATGTACCTGCATATACTGTAGTGCTGCTATACATGTGCTACATGTGCTATAATATACCACCATATACTATAGTGCACCTGTACATATACTGTAATATACTGCCATAAACTATAGTGCTGCTATACATGTGCTATACTGTACCGCCATATACTATAGTGTTACTTTACATGTACTATAATGTACCGCCATATACCATAGTGCTGCTATACATGTGCTGTAATGTATCGCCATATACCATAATGCTGCTATACATGTGCTGTAATGTACCGCCATATACTATAGAGCTGCTATACATTTAATGTAATGTACCACCATATACCATAATGCCGCTATACATGTACTGTAATGTACTGCCATATACCATAGCGCTGCTATACATGTACTGTAATGTACCGCCATATACTATAGTGCTGCTATACATTTACTATAATGTACCGCCATATACTATAGTGCTGCTATACATGTGCTGTAATGTACCACCATATAACATAGCGCTGCTATATATATATATATATATATATATATATATATATATATATATTATATATATGTAGTTCACTCACGTTGACTTAACAACTTCTGTTAGTCACAGTATGTCAACTACTTACATGTTCTGGAACACCCAATGCGTTAGAATTGGGCCACCATCTAGTAAATATACAAACTATATATTCACATACTGTCCTTGCACGCTCAGGCACAACGCACTCTCGTTGCACAAGCATGACATTCAAGGGAGGATTTTTCAGTCGTTAATAGACTTACCTTATTGTAAACATTAACCCCACCGAACCTTAAATAACGACACAACTGCTAGTGACTTGGTTAATAATTTGGCCACAGCAGCCTTTATTGCCTATTGTTTTACATACTAATAATAAACCAACGGGTACACCGCCCAACGGGCGTCCCAACATAACAATAGGCACTCCACCTCTCACACCTGGATAGATCCGGTCCAGAAGTCCTCCCCTTTAACTCTTTGTCCCTGGCCGCAACACACCGGCCCCAGGAAAAAGGTATTGCTACAGATAGACAATACCCCAGCCTGGCAGAACCCCGTGCCTGCCAGGTACTTATAACCGGAGCCACTATATCTTAAAAGTGGCTCACCTCCTGATTAACATCGAAGCTTCAATGCCTCTGGACCAGACCTACCCCCGCCACAGGACAGGTCAGGTGACCCCTTACCTGGCCTGGACCCGCCACACACCTAATGCCGTTTCCACACCTTCTCTCAAATTTAACGCCCATATATCCATCCCAAGCTCATTCAAGTGCACCCGATCTGCCCTCAAGTATTCCCTTGATGACGACTCCAATTCCCTGTGCCGTACTACAATTCCTCCATTTCGTGCCACAAACGCAGCCACCACCTTGTTTACCTTCACTCGAGCCTTGTTCAGTTTGTCTTTAGACCGCGCAAACTTCCATCTCCCACGCGGAACCATATCAGACCACACCACAATCAACCCAGGATGAGAACACCACAATCGTAACAAGTCACACTTTATGTCCCTGATCAGTTCTCAAGACGCCCTCACCCCCAAGTCATTCCCCCCAACATGGAGAACCAACACATCCGGTGGTCGATTAACTGAACAAAAGTACTCAAATTCTGGCAATACCCTCCCCCAGGTCATACCCCGAATACCCAACCACCTCACAGTCGCCACAGATCTGTCCAGACCCAACTGACGACCATCCGGGCGAACATCCGCTCGACGGGCCCCCCAAAAAACGTACGAATGTCCAAGGATCCATATCAAGCAGGGGCCTAATAAGCAGAAATACAAACAAATTTAAATGTCACCATCACAAACCAGAACAGAACCAATAAACCATCATCTTAGTCGTATGGTACCCCCCGCCCCCTTTTTTTTTTTTTTTTTTTTTTTTTTTTTTTTTTAAATTAACGATGCCTGGGGGGGGGGGGGCACATGCCAATCGCTGCATTGTTATTCCAACAAATGAGGCCTTACATAAGAGCGAAAACGGGAGGATTCCCACCTCCCAATCCTTCTCACAATATCATCTCCCAACCCCCATCGGGAAGCCTCCGTGGCCGCCCCAATACGAAAGGAATGCGTGCCGTATTGTTCTGACCTCTCGCCAATTTTATGTAAACACTCCTTCAACAGAGCCCCAAACTGAAATTTAGACAAAAAGGAACCATCATGATGTCGCAATAATGGCCCCGGGCAACCGCCCCTGAACGTCAAAAAACGCCGTAACACATTTACGGGACACACATTACTCCCAGCAAGGGCATAGACCACTACTAACCGGCCTCGTCCCTCTTGATCCACTTTTGAACATCGCAACAGACACTCTACCCGCTCTTCCACAACCGCTACATCATTCAAAGCCAAACCACCCGCCCTGATTCTGGAAGGGCTCACCAGCTCTCCAATACGGAAGGCCCCAAAAAAGGCTAACACAAATGCCGCTGAAAACAAAGCTCCCTCATAGTCAGACCGACAAACTGTAAGCACACAAGTCACCAGCCTCTCTAGAACTGACACCGAAATTGGTCTTCGAGCATCCCTCCGACGTGCACCCCTCCGAAAACCTCTCAACGCCTGACGTACCATAAAATCCTTAGTCACGTCATGTTGCCCTAGCAACTTAAAACGAAAAGCCAACGCTGCCACCCTTTGAGACACCATAGATGCAGACCGCCCTACCACAAAATCATTACCTATAAACCTAAGCAACGCCTGCAAAACATCCCTGCCGCCATCCTCCTGCGGCATATCTGTAAATTCCTCCCATTCTCGCCGCACTCTACCGTATCGGCACCAAGTGGCCTCGGTCACCGATCTGCGAATCAACTGCCTTACAACGACACCAGACTCCATAAACCTTCCGGACACTGCAATCCTTTCTCGTCCGCCCACGGCACCAGCTCCCGAAACCTGCAAAACTGAAACCGTGAAAGCGAGTCAGCCACCTCATTGTAAACACCTGGAACATGCTTAGCTATCACTTGAATGTTCCATTGCAAACACCGCAATACCAAATGCCGCAGATAGTCCACCACAGGCGGCGATTTGGCTGACAATGAATTAATTGCGTAAACAACTGACATATTATCACAATGGAAACACACTTTTTTGTCCGAAAATTCCTGCCCCCATAATTCCACCGCAACCACAATGGGAAACAGCTCCAACAGCGCCAAATTACGTGTCAATCCCTGTTCTGTCCATACAGCTGGCCAAGTCCCTGAACACCAATGTCCCTGAAAAAAGGCACCAAAACCCAAAGAGCCCGCTGCATCCGTGAACAGCTGCAAGACGCTATTAGGCACTACTCTCTGTGGCCATAGCGTGCGGCCATTGTACTCCTGCAAGAAAACATCCCAAACACGCAAGTCCTCCTTAATTCTCCTAGTAATCCGCACAAAATGCGAAGGGCATGATTTACCTGACATCGCAACTGCTAACCGCCTAGCAAAAACACGGCCCATTGGCAAAATTCTGCACGCAAAATTAAGCTTCCCCAACAATGACTGGACCTCTTTCAGCCTCACCTTCCTGGCCTTGCACATATTTGACACTGATTGCCTCAAATCCTCAAGTTTGTTCATAGGTAAACGGCATTCCCCCGCTACAGAATCAATTTCAATTCCCAGAAAACATAAGACCGTAACCGGTCCTTCCGTTTTGTCTGCCGCTAGCGGAATCCCAAACCATCCCGCAACCTTCTGCAACGTAAACAATAAGCCAGCACAAACCGAGGAACCCGCCGGTCCCACACAGATAAAATCGTCAAGGTAGTGGATAATGGAATCCATACCCGACACATCCCTAACCACCCATTCCACAAAGGAACTAAAAGCCTCAAAGTAGGAACAAGAAATCGAACAACCCATCGGCAGACAACGATCAACATAAAAACCCCCTTCCCACATGCAACCCAATAAATGCTGACTCTCCGGGTGAACCGGCAACAGACGAAAGGCCGATTCTACATCTGACTTTGCCATCAAAGCCCCCGGACCAGCAGACCTTACCAATGCAACCGCTCTATCAAATGACACGTAACAAACCGCCGAAAGTTCTGGGGCGATACCGTTATTTACTGACGCACCTTCCGGGAAAGACAAGTGGTGGATCAACCTGAACTTGTGCGGCTCCTTCTTGGGGACCACCCCCAATGGGGACACCCGCAAGTTCTTACATGGCGGGTCCTGAAATGGACCCGCCATACGACCCAATTCCACCTCCTTACCCAATTCTGCCCCAACCACTTCCGGATGGGCCGCGGCCGATCTCAAGTTCTTAGAACACAACACTTCCCCCACCGCAACCGACGGAATTCTAAAGCCTGACTCAAAACCAAACCATAACAACCTAGCGGCTTCGCTATCCGGATATCTATTTAGAAACGGCGCCATCGCCTCGACTCTCACCGGACTCCTCCCTTTTTCCAGCCGCATCTCCACCTTTTCCCCTGCCTCTTTTAAAACATCGTGCCAGACTATGGGTGCCTCCGCACCCTAAACACTCATGTTTAAACCTGCATGACGCTCCAAACTTACACTGCCCCTCGTTGTACTGCCAGCAGCAACCTTTACGGAATGCGGCCGAGGAGCCTGCTCCCGAACCTGACGCCCCGGCCCCCCACGAAAGGGCTGAGCCGGAGCAGTCATGAGCTCCAACCACAAGGAAATATCCTTGCGGTCCCACCTCATAGACGGACGCAAAGCCTTGCGCTGTCTAAATTGCTCGTTATATCGTAGCCATGCCAAGCCCCCATACACCCTGTAAGCCTCCCCTAAGCATTCAAATAAACAAACAGGGCGGAACAATGTACCGGTTCCTGTTCACCCACCACGCTCGCTAAAATGGCAAAGGCCTGCAACCAATTTGCAAACGTTCTCGGAATAAGCCGATAACGCCGCTTCTCCTCCTCATCCTTTTCCTTCTTGGAATCACTAGGCTTAACCTTATCTAGATTAAATTTCTCCAGAGGGAGCAGCGAAAAAATTTCAACATATTCCCCTTTCCAAATTTTTTCCCTGACTTCTTTTTTAAGGTGAGCCCCCAGCGGGCTCTCATAACAAACGTATATCTCACTCTTGGCCTTATCATCCAATCTCACTACTTCATCCTCCTTTTCCTTTTCCTTTTCTCCCCCAGACACATCAACCGCTGTCTCCGGCACCGCTGATGCTTCAACCGTTACACCGACATTCGGCGGCTCTGCAGACACCGCCCTACTACTCCCTGCGGTCGCGCTCGGACCCACCCATGCTCCTACTGGAGAACCAGGCAGGCCACCCCCTCCTCCGCCGGACAATATTGTTTGCAACACACCTAACAACTGACCAACTACATCCCCCCCGACGGACACTCCCGACGCCACCGTCCCCGGCAGCCCCCAGACATTCCCTTCTACTCCTGATATACCAGTATTAACAATAGAAACACTCTCACCAGGCTGCCGTGGTGCAGCCGCAACGGAGTCCTCCTGCGTCTGGCTCAACGATGATCCATCCGAAAGCCCTCCTTCCTCCTCGCTCTCGTCTTCCGTGCCACCCAGGGGTGCCGACCCCGAGCCAAGCCGACCACTGCTGCCGCCCCTAGCCTCCGTGGCAGCCACGGCCCCCCTGGCTGGCCGCTGTTTCTTGGAGGACCGACCCTGTGTCCTCCGTGACCTGTTGTTCATTGACTGCCCTCTTGGCCTCTTCTGACCAGAGCCCCCCAATGGGACCCCAGTCACAAACCCACCCTGCCGACTGCAGGAGGGCTGCACCATAGCCAGGCCGCGTTGGGAACCCCTCCCTGGTCCCACAGGAGGTTCCGTAGTAGGAGCTCTGGACCCTGCACCTGCTGCAGTGTCCCGCTGGGTGCCGCCCCCATCATACCTGGGAGCCACCGCCGCTGCCGTCGCCGATCGTGTCCTCCTGCCCCCATGTTCCAGGGGCTCCACACACTGACTCCGTTCCCTGGCCACCAACCGTGACCGCAGACTGCGGCCTGTGATCTCCTGCCCACTCGGCGTCGCTGGCCCCTCCGATACCGGAGGCCGCTCCTGCCCCCGCCGATTGCGGGGGGTTGATAAAGCCTCTTGTGGCTGCTCAGCGCTCTCCCCATGTCGCGCCCGCCCGGGAGCCGCCGCCATGCTATTTCTCCCGGACCGCGGACCGGAAGTGAACCGCCGGCTGGCCCCGCCCACTTCCGGATCATCGCGGCCCCGCCGTGGATTCCCCAAGTCGGCCAGCGCAGGTCCCTGTGTGGATGGGCCCCCACGCTGCCGCCGAGGGTCCCCACTGGGGCTCCCCGAACGAGCCCGCCTCCCCCCCGTGACTCCGGGGAATAGCGCTCAGGTGGTCGGGATCGGCGACCACGTGCAGAGGGGGTGGAGGGGGCTGGTGCCGATGGGGAAGCGCAGGCAGCCCTCACGTACTCCTGCACTGCCTGCGCCCCATGCACCGCTTCAGCACCCTGGATTAGTGCCCTCAAAGCTGCGAGATCCGCCATGATGGTAAGCCGGAGCCTGCTCCACACCTGCAACTGCTCTGATCCCCGGAAATGGAGTGAGGGTCACTTCCTCCCTCCTCCAGTAATGTCCCCATAGCTCCCACCTCTTCCTGTCCTAAGAACACCCCCCTTCTTTCCCATAGCCAATTGCTGCCACACTCAAATCCCACCAATCCCATACCTTTCCTATTAACTCCCTACCTCCCAGAAAGTCATGGGGTCTGTACGCCTTATGGGCTCCCAGATCTTTCTCACACACTCCATGTACACCCGTTGCGCAGGCACCATGAATGTTGCCCAAGCACCACGCACGTCACCCAAGCAGCACGCATGTTGCACAGGACCACACATGCCTTCACACAGGCACCACATATGCACATCATACAGGCACCATGCCCGTCGCACAAGCACCATGCATGCACGCCGCATAGGCACCATACACGTTGCACAGGCATCACGCATGTCATACAGACATCACGCACGTCGCACAGGCATCACACACACACGCTGCACAGGTACCATGCACATCACACAAGCATATTACACAGGCATCACGGATGCACACTGCACAGGGACCACACACGCACAGGCACCACGCATGCATGGTACACAGGCATCATGCACGCATGCATGCTGCACAGGCAAGATGCACATTTCACAGACACCACGAATGTCGCACAGGTACTACGCACGTTGCACAGGCCCCATGCACATCACACAGGTAACACACATTACACAGGCACCACGCACGCACTTTGCACAGGCACCACGCACATCCACCAAACACGACACACAAGCATCACACACGCACATCACACAGGCACCATTCACACATGTTGCACAGGCACCGTGCACGCACATTGCACAGGCACTACGCACACACATTGCACAGGCACCATGCACATCGAACAGGCAACACGCACGCACGTTGCACAGGCACCACGCACACATGTCACACAGGCATCATGCACAGGCGCCAAACACATCACACAAGCACCATGCACGCACATCGCACAGGCACCACGCACACATTTCACACAGGCAACACGCACAGGCACCAAACACGTCACACAAGCACCATGCACGCACATCGCACAGGCACCATGCACGTTGCACAGGCACCACGCACGCATGTTGCAAAGGCACTATGCACACCACATAGACACCACACATGCACATCACACAGGCACCACGCACATATGGTGCACAGGCACCACGCATGCCGCACAGGAACCACGCATGCGTGTAACAATGGCACCACGCACGCCGCACAGGCACCTTGCACGCATGTCACACAGGCAGCACGTACACACCATGCACATCACAAAGGCACCACGCATGCCACACAGTTACCACGCATGCACATCGCACAGGCACCACGCACGCACTATGCACAGGCACCACACACATCAAACAGGCACCACGCACACATGTCGCACAGGCATCACCCACAGGCACCACGCACGCCACACAGGCACCATTAATGTATGCTACACAGGCACCGTGCACGCATGTCGCACAAGCACCACGCATGCTCCACGCACATCGCACAGGCATCACGCACGCATGTCACAAAGGCACCACGCACGCCGTACAGGCACCATGCACGTTGCACAGGCACCACGCACACACATCGCACAGGCACCACGCATGAACATCGCACAGGCACCACACACACATGTTGCACAGGCACCACGCACGCCGCACAGGCATCATGCACACATGTTGCACAGGCACCATGCATGCACATTGCACAGGCACCATGCACGTTGCACAGGCATCACGCATGTCACACAGACATCACGCACGTTGCACAGGCATCACGCACACACGCTGCACAGGTACCATGCACATTACACAAGCACATGACACAGGCATCATGGACGCACGCTGCACAGGCACCACGCACATATGGTACACAGGCATCATGCACGCACGCATGCTGCACAGACATCACGAACGCATGCTGCACAGGCAAAATGCATGTTGCACAGACACCACAAATATCGCACAGGTACTACGCACGTTGCACAGGCATCATGCACCCATGTTGCACAGGCACCATGCACACACATTGCGCAAGCACCACGCACGCACTTTGCACAGGCACACACGCACACATGTTACACAGGTATCATGCACAGGCACTAAACACGTCACACAAGCACCACGCACGCACATCACACAGGCACCACGCACACATGTTGCACAGGCACCATGCACGCACATTGCACAGGAACTACGCACACATGTTGCACAGGCACCATGCACACACATTGCACAGGCACTATGCACATTGAACAGGCACCACACACATGTCGCACAGGCATCACGCACAGGTACCAAACACGTTGCACAAGCACCATGGACGCACATCGCACAGGCACTATGCACGCACATTGCACGTCGCAAAGGTACCACGTACGCCACACAGGCACCACGCATGCACATCGCACAGGCACCACGCACACATGGTGAACAGGCACCACGCATGCCACACATGCACCATGCACACATGTCACAAAGGCACCATGCACACCACACAGGCACAATGCACGCATGTCGCATAGGCACCACGCACGCACATCGCACAGGCTCCACGCACGTCGCACAGGCACCACGCACGTACTTTGCACAGGCACCATGCACGCACCAGGCTTGTTGCACAGGCACTACGCACATCGCAAAGGCACCACGCATGCCATACAGGCACCATGTATGCACATTTCACAGGCACCACACATGCATGTTGCACAGGCACCACGCACACATGTTGCACAGGCACCATGCACGTACTATGCACAGGCACCATACACATCAAACAGGCACCACGCACACACGTTGCACAGGCACCACGCACACGTCGCACAGGCAACACGCACAGGCACCAAACACGTTACCCAAGCACGTCGCACAGGAGCCATGCCTTGCCACACAGGCACCACGCATGCACATCGCACAGGCACCACGCACATATGTTGCACAGGCACCACGCATGCCGCACAGGCACCACGCATGCATGTCACAAAGGCACCACGCACACCGCACAGGCTCCACGCACCCACGTTGCACAATGCACATATGTTGCACAGGCACTATGCACGCACATTGCACAGGCACCACGCACGCACTTTGCACAGGCACCACGCACATCGAACAGGCACCATGCACGCACGTTGCACAGGCATCATGCACAGGCACCAAACATGTCACACAAGCACCACACATGCACATCACACAGGCACCATTCACACATGTTGCACAGGCACCATGCACGCACATTACACAGGCACTACGCACACACGTTGCACAGGCACCATGCACATCAAACAGGCAACACGCACGCACGTTGCACAGGCATCATACACAGGCACCAAACACGTCACACAAGCACCACACACGCACATCACACAGGCACCATTCACACATGTTGCACAGGCACCATGCATGCACATTACACAGGCACTACGCACACACTTTGCACAGGCACCATGCATGCATGTTGCACAGGTACCACGCACACATGTCACACAAGCATCACGCACAGGCACCAAACACGTCACACAAGCACCACGCACGCACATCACACAGGCACCACGCACACATGTTGCACAGGCAAGACGCACAGGCACCAAACACGTCACACAAGCACCATGCACGCACATCGCACAGGCACCATGCACGTTGCACAGGCACCACGCACACATGTCGCAAAGGCACCATGCACACCACATAGACACCACACATGCACATCACACAGGCACCACGCACATATGGTGCACAGGCACCACACAAGCCGCACAGGAACCACGCATCCGTGTAACAATGGCACCACGCACGCCGCACAGGCACCTTGCACGCATGTCACACAGGCACCACGTACACACCATGCACATCACACAGGCACCACGCACGCCACACAGTTACCACGCATGCACATCGCACAGGCACCACGCACGCACTATGCACAGGCACCACACACATCAAACAGGCACCACACACACGTCGCACAGGCATCACCCACTGGCACCACGCACGCCACACAGGCACCATCAATGCACGCCACACAGGCACCATGCACGCATGTCGCACAAGCACCACGCATGTCGCAAAGGCACCACGCACGTTGCAAAGACACACATGTTGCACAGGCATCATGCACGCACATTGCACAGGCACCACACACACACTTTGCACAGGCACCACGCACATCAAACAGGCACCACGCACGCACGTTGCACAGGCACCATGTACACATGTTGCACAGGCATCACGCACAGGCACCAAACACGTCACACAAGCACCATACACGCACATCGCACAGGCACCACGCACAACACACACAAGAACCATGCATGCACATCACACACATGACACAAGTGCAGTGTACGCAAGTACAGCACAAACATTGTCCACATGACAGTAAAGTCATAGTTTTTAACCCCATTCCATGCTGTGTCCATTCCTCCAAGATGTGTCCTGTACATGTAGCAGTGGGCCCTAAATGTTAAGCATCGCCCCAGTGCCACTAAGCTCTGCCCTCAACAACAGTTACTATGAGTCATTTCTGCCCCACACTGATCCCTACTCACTGTACAGCTGCTGTATTGTAGAGACAGCACAGCAGCATAAGGAAGTGAAGCAGCTCCATCTCTGACCCCCACAGAAGGCATTGTGACCCCGGGGACTGGTGAACAGAAGGATCCTCTAAATAGCAGCATGCAGTCCTCTCGATTGTGCCACCACATGGCTAATTTGCATTGCAAATTAGCCATGTGGAGTGTTAGCGTCTCAGCACTTGCTGGGGTGCTGACACCGGCTCTGGGTTCTGGGCCGTGCTGTCAGTGTCTGCAGGGCCCCCCTGCAAGCCGCCAGTCACCAGGCCCCTCACACACAGGAGGCACCCAGTGAGGCGCTGTTTGCAGCCCTGAATGCTAGCTCTGGGGGACCCGCTTGACCCTCTCTGTCAGGGGGGTGTGAGGAGCAGGGCAAAGGGGGCAGGGCCACAAGGACGTCAGGCCCGCCGGGGATTTAACCGGTTCCCCGGCAGGCCAGTCCGACCCTGCACATGTGTACCTGCTGGCAGTGGTAGTCTGACCTCAATCCTTCCATAAACTGTTCTGCAAGCATTATATCTTCTTCTAGCACACTTGCCGGGTCTACCTGCTTTAAGGACCGGAGTGCCCCTTGTAAACTTAAGACAAAGTCTCTGATGGTATCCTGTGGTCTCTGATAGCACTGGTAGAACAGCATCCTCAACTCAGATTATGTGCGTTTTTCAAAAGCAGCTTTGAGCTTGTCAAATACTTTAGCTACAGAGTCTGTCAGCATCACTCCAAGACCCAGCCTCCAGCTCCGCTGCACCTGTTAATTGTCCCAGCACAACAGTGGCTCGCTGCCTTTCCGTCATCGCATACATGTCCAACACTGCACACAGCTTTTGTTTAAAGGCTGCTAGTGTACCGGGCTTACCTTCATAGGTTGGCAACCATTTTGTGCCCGCTATGTACGGCAAGGTTATCGGCATTATCGGGACCGCTGCTCCTGGTGCTGCGTTCCGGACATCCCCTCTGTCAGGGACCTGTGCGTCGTCCAAGTCACTCATGGTGGCGCCCCCCTAGTTAACCGCTGCCAGCCAATGCGGTTAACTTTTTCCGGTAGTCGGCGGCTCTGTGGACGGGGAGTGGAGCACCTTGGGTATTTCTGGAGCTAGACATTGCGCGTCGCTGATCTTTGGCGGAGTGGAGGGGCGGGGCTTATTTTCATGCTCTTTTAGCCGCGATGCTCTTCGCGCTCTGTGGCGCAGTAATTGCGGCCCGGTTTTACAGTGCACAGACAGTTAATAAACACTGTATGGTAAGACGAGAGCCCCCTGCACCAGACAGTTAATAAAGTTCCATTCTAGGCACACAGTACTTGGTTTTACCGGGCACGGCATCCTGTTCATGACGCCAGAATGAGGCGATCGACAGGGTAGGGGGGGTACTCGGATAACGGGACTGATGACTACTTGGATGGGGGATCACAGCTGGTCGGTTCCCGGTTCCGTGCCCTGGACCCTCATTGGCGGGGATGGTGGGGGATGATGATGATGGATGGGGGAGGGGGATGGTAACATGATGCCACCTGTGGTACCTGGTAATTTGAATACCAGCGCTGTAGGCAGGCCGCTGAGGTGATGTGATGCAGTTTGGGTGTTACAGCTCCCCACTGGTGGAGCTCTACCTCAGGGCAGCGGGGATGGATGAGAAGAGTCGTAGTAGCGTCTCTGCGGTGAACGCTGTGGACAGTGGCGGTGTGAAACAGGCACACACACAATAGTCTATGTTTGGGTACCTTTGACTGATGTCCGGTAACAGGTACAGTCCAGGAAGGTATCCTGGTCCTCGGTACAATTTGGGACTTTCACCTTGGAGAGTTGTGAGGCCTCCTCTGTCACTGTGTACGGTGTGGTTTGGGGTAAGCTTTGCCTATAACTGAACTCGCCGCTCCTTCTCCCTCTCAGGGTGTTACTCTGTAACCGACTAGGAGGACCTCCTGTGGGAACCCCTATTCTCCTTTTGGGCCCCTGGTCCTGTGCTTGGTCAGGTTTGAGTGTCTCTTAGTTTGTTATTTCAGGGGGATTAGTTCCTCCTGGTCTTTCCGGGCTTTTCCTGCTGCGATGTATGCTTAGCAGTGTCGGACTCCGGTGTCTGGGTGAGCTAAAGGGAAGCTTGGTCTGTTCCCATCTTTCTCCTACTTCCTCCACTGGCCTCTCGCTAGGGTGCAGCACAGCTGGATCAGTGTTCCCTGGTCCTGGGCCTGGCTTGATCCCAGCAACCAGCTCCTTCACTGCTACTCTCTGGAACTCAACTGAAACTAACTGGAACTAACTGACTCCTCCCCTCATGCCTGGATCTTTTATAGGGGATCTGGCTTAAGGCAGCCAGTAGAGCTCCCCCTCCAGGTCTGGGGTGGAAGGTGTTGTGGCTGTGTGTACCAAAGTGTAAATCCCTCCTTGCACTGGTGGGTCCTGTGGCAATCCCCCACAGGGGTGCCACACTTTCCCTTTTGAAAGCACCAGGGGGGGTTACAGGTCCTCTTTAAAACCAAGCACACCATTGTTTACTTATGAAATTCTCAATAAGTTTGATCTGTCTTCCCATTGAAAAAAATAAAGTTGGATCCAAAATGGCACTTCAAAATGGCCGCCATGGTCACCACTCATCTGGATAAGTTTTCCCCCTCCTATTTACTAATGTCCACAAACAGGAAGTTGATATCACCAACCATTCCCATTTTATTTAGGTGCATCCATATAAATGGCCCACCCTGTAGAGTGAGGTAGAGTAGGCAGTATGCTGGCAAATTACTTCTAACAGCCCATACTGAGCTTTATATTTGACTACATAGCCAGAACGATGGCCACTTGTCTATTGTTGCTTCCTATAATCTTATATTCCAAATGTTTGCCCGTAAAAGTCCTATCTTGCAGTTTTCTTTCTATTCTACATCCATTCTATACCATTATAATATTTATTCATTTATATAGCACTATTAATTCCATAGCACTTTACATACATTTGCAACACTGCCCCTATTGGGGCTCACAATCTAAATATCCTATGAGTATGTCTTTGAAATGTGGGAGGAAAGCCACGCAAACACGGAAAGAACATACAAACTCCTTGCAGATCCATTAAATGCATTACTTTGCAATGATACTATATACAGTCTTGACTTTAGCTTTTCTTTCCTATTGTGCTACTCTAACTGGTTTATGTCAGTAAAGCTTTGATGATAAGTGACTCTTGAGCTTTGGATTCACATTTCACCTGTAGAACAAGTTTCACCTAATTGAACTGTTAGAGGAGAATGGTGCCCATATAGGGATGGAGCCCCAAGTCCTGACCCAGCCAGATTAATAACTACTTTTACAGTCATTACCTGTAATATTTTTGGTTGTCAATATTGTAAGAGGCAGTTACATAGTAACATAGTAACATAGTTTTTAAGGTTGAAGGAAGACTTTAAGTCCATCTAGTTCAACCCATAGCCTAACATGTTGATCCAGAGGAAGGCAATAAAAACCCCATGTGTCAGTTCATAATGTCAATCACGGCTGTCAGCTGAACAATACAACTGGCTGATGATTACGAACGCAAGCTAAAAGTACCTAATTCCTGTGTAATGAGAATGTAAAATTAGCACATTGTCAAATATAATAGTAGAAAAAGTTTCCAGCTCTCGAGCTCAGCATAAAATCCAAAAAAGACATTTTCTAACATATTTTAAAACATGTGGCACAAAGTTAAATTCTAAAACTAAAATGTTGCGGCGGCCTCCCACACAGCCACAACACTGCTGCTATCACCCCTCACTCAACATGCATCCTACTGAACCCCCCCCCATTGCGCCCGGATCTGATAGGGAAAGAACGGCTGCTGCAGAGGACAGGAGACCCCCAGGCCCAACCTGGGCCCAACAGAGAAGGACAGTGTGAAAGCCGCATAGCTGCAACAGGACCCCACCTCACCAGACATGGGTACAGCCATGGTAATTTGGAGGTGATTCACAGGGTCTGCGAAGGTGTTTTCGTCGTCGCTGAGTATAATGAAATAGTTAAATAGTTAAATTAAATAGTTCGGGAGTTTCCGGATTAGGCCACTGCACTTCGGGAGTTTCCAGCAGTGCGGTGGGCGTGTTTTGTTTTCACGATCTGCAAGCCATCACGCCCCCTTTCTTTCCCGCTCACCGCACAGTAATGGCGGCTTGATTTTAACAGTCACAAATCACAGTTAACCACGGCACACAGTACCCGGTAGCACCGGGCACGGGAACCTGTTTATGACGCCAGAAGAAGTATCTGACTCGCCCAAGGTATGGAAACTCGGGTGTTTGGGCCTTCTCCTGCTGTGGGGTTGTCAACGGTGGCCTGCCCAGTCCCGTGGCCCTGGTGTCTACTTTTAAAAAGGGGAGTTGGGAATGGGAATAAAGTTTGTATTGTAGTTCTCGTGACGCCACCCGCAGCTCCTGGTGATTGAGCACCAGCGCCGCTTTAGTCCTCCGGAGGGTGGTGGTATAGCTGCCTTGATGGTACAGCTCCCTGCAGGTGGAGCTAATCCCCCGGGGCAGAGATGCACTGGTGATGGACGGATGGATGAGCAGGGACCTGGCCGGGTGGTTGGATAACGGGACAGTCTCTGGAGATGGCAGGGGCGCGGGGAAATAACTGACACACACATCGCTGGTTGCTCTTTACCTTTTTACTGGTGTTGAAGCAGGTAAATCGTCCAGAGTACCACCGGGTGTCAGGATGCACTTCTGGGTCTCCACAGCGAGTGGGTATAAGGCCTCCTGTTTGCTTTTCCCCGTGTGTGTGAGTGTGTGTGTGTGTGTGTGTGTGTGTGTGTGAAGCCCCTGCCTGTGTAGAACTTGGCTAGACTCCTCTGCTCTCTCATCCTCCTGTGCTGTCGTCGGGATACCCTCTGCTGACTACTGCTGATTCTCTCCCCGTGGTGCCTGGCTCGCTGGTATTTGACTGCACAGAAGTCCGGGAGACTGATGTATCCACGGTGTTCCAGGGGCCTGGTGTACACCAGTGGATGCGGACTCCAGTGTCCGGTGGTTGCTCAGGGGTGAACCTAGCGCTGGCTCCACAGTCTCCATTGTTCTGCTTCCTCTCCTTGCCTCTCGACCCCACTCTTGGGCTTTGCAGAGCTACCGGAGACTGGTCATGGTAACTGGCTCGGGCCTAACGCAGCACCGAACACTAGCACTTCTTTGCAGCACTTGTAGCATCTGCCACACTCTGACTAACTCCGCCCCCAGCACCAGTATTTATAGGGAATCCTGCTTAAGGCAGCAGGCTGAGCTCCCCCTACTGTGCTGGGGTGGAAGATGTTGTGTGTAACTGTGTACCCGCTGTGGAAACTCATCCATGCTACGGGTGAGTCTGTGGGTACCTGTGGTTAGCAGGGCACCACATTCCCCCCTAGGTAAGGTCAGTACTCCTGGACTGAGGAACAATTTTTGGTTAAACAACATAAATAACATTTACAACAGGTAACATATTTACAGAGTCTGAAAATTCAAAAATATACAAAAACCACTGAAAAATGGTTAAACATGTGCAGTCCATACGGTGCTAGTCCATTCACTGCAGGCTGGAAGGGAAGTTATTTGTCACACCAGTCCTGTGACCATGGTCCTTTGTTTAAGTTGGAAAAGTGTTTTTAAAGAGTCTTTACAGTAGTCTCTGTAAGCTCCAGTGGAAAGGGGTAACGTTTTCAAAGTCTTAAAGGCTTAAAAGTTCAAATACACAACAACACTTAATATGGGTGCTTTGAAGTAGGAGTCCTAGGTACTGCAGGGGCCTCTACTGGTCATAAGTGCTGTAGGCCTCCTGGCCCTGGGGTCACCTATTGGCCAAGGTTTTGCTTTTCTTAGACAGCTCCTTACGCCTCTTCCACACACCCCTCTAGGTGTTGCGTACCTGGTGTGACCTGTTTTTTGCCTACTCTTCACCCTTTTTGTGCACTGCTATTTACATTTTTACAAGTGTTACTATTTACAGGTTACTTTACATTAGTTCTCTATCACATTTATTGTACCCAATCTCCATACCTGGATGGGGCTTGCCCTCGTGTGCCACGACTGGATGTACGCACTACGGGTGTGACTATCTCAGGTGAGGTTTCTGGAGAATGCAATGTGGGCTTGTCAGGTAAGCGTCTGCGTGGCCTTAGTCTCACTGCAGGACTAGCAGATGTACCGATTGCAGGATACTCTGGTTCTCTGGCAACAGGTATTTCTTCCTGATCTTCTGGTGGTTAATAGAAGTTGATGACGGGAACAATGATTGCTCCTTCATGTTGGGGCCAATCTTCTGGAAAGTCTCTAAGTATAGTGGATGTGACTTTTTCTTTGGGCTTTTCACGTGGAGATTCAAAGGGTTTGTAGGGCTCTGGTTTCTCTTCTGGAAAATCTGGAAGGTCTTGATTTTTCCATTTTTCTGGGCATTTCTTTAAATAATCCCGGGACACCATCTGTGTGGTTTTTCCTCCATTCTTGGTGATGAGGCAAATTATAGTATTGTCAAAGTTGAAATGCAAAGCGGTGTAAGGTTCTTTCCCACTGATAATCAAGTTTGTGTTTCCTTCTTTTTCTCTTTACGACTGTACTTCCAGGTAGTATGGGTTCCGCTGGTGCACTTTTGTTGAAGTTCTTTTCTTGTCTTTCTCTTGACTTTTCTAGATTCTCTTCAACACAGGCTTGCACTTGTCTATACTGGTCTAGACGGCAGGTGTTCCAGTCAGAATTAGAAGTATCTGCTCTGGGTTTGACAACTCCGAGTTCTAAGTCCACAGGTAGTCTTCCTGTACGGCCTTTCATTAGATAGGCGGGTGTACAGTTTGCAGAACTCACTGGAATGTGGTAGTACATGTCTACCAGATCAGGCAGTTTTTCTGGCCATTGGTTTCTTTCTTCAAGAGGTAGTATCTTGAGCATGTCAATCACGATGTTATTCATCTTTTCGCATAACCCATTGGATTGGGGATGATATGGCGTAGTTTTGATATTATTACAACCATAAAGATGACAAAACTCTTGAAAGATCTCTGCTTCGAATGCTAAGCTTCTATCTGTTAAAACATTTTCTGGATAGCTAAGTGTTCTACAGAAGACATTCTGGAAGGTCTTTGCGGCGGTTGCGGCTGTGAAGTCTTTTACGGGTACGACCATCAGTAATCTGGAGTAATGGTCTACGATTGTCAAGGCATAGGTGTAGCCAGTTCTACTTGGAGCTAACTTCACATGGTCTAAGGCTATGATTTGGAGTGGCTGCGTTGTTACGATAGGTTGGAATGGTGCTGTTTGACTCTGCTGGTCCTTTCTGCGTAGGCTACACGGTCCACAGTTCTTATATCATCTTTCTATGGATCCTCGCACACCAACCCAGTAGAATCTGTCCTTGAGCAACATTTCTAATTTCTTCCACCCAAAGTGTCCAGTTTGGTTGTGTTTAACTTCTGTCTGGGGAACGATGATTTGCCAGACCATCCCGTGGGTTCTGGGATTGATGTACCTTAGGCAGAGCTTCTCCTGGTAAATGAACAGTTTGCTTCTTTCGCTCCACGGGTGTTTGGCTTCTGGCGAAGGATTTGAAGGTAACTTTGCTGGCTCCTGAGTTATCAGTTCTTTGATTAAGCTGATAGCCGGGTGACTGTCTTGAGCTTCCTTCCAGCCGAACTGTGGTAATCATGGGCGTACCCAGGATCAAAACTAGGGGGGGCAAGACATGGTCATTCGGAACATCATATCCGGCCTGGTGCATTGTGGGGGCTGATCACGTGTTCGGCCGGGCTCCAGCGCATGCTCAGTGCGCACATTGAAGTTGGGACGAACACATGATCAACCCCCACAATGCACCAGGTCAGATATGACGTTTCGGCCAGTGCATCAGAGTACCACAGGAGGCGGGAATTTCAAAAAGAGCTGACAGGTTCCCTTTAAAGGGAACCTGTCACTCCCCTTGGCCGCTCTAACCCCTACCCATCACTTTATGCATGATGTATTTAGGATTCCTGTGACCACTCTATATGCCCGCGGTTCACCTGTGTACTTCAAAGATGAACTTTTAATATCTCCTGAGCGGTATGGAAATTAGCTGAAAATGGTCCAGGATGATCTGCTCAATCTGGTCCTCGAGCCCCACTGGTTGAAATGCCCGCCTCGCTCCTGTGAAAAGGCCACCGCTCCTGTGTATGTCACATAGCTCTCATGCCTGCGCAGTGGCACAGGTCTGCGTGTTCAATGCAAGCGCACCTGTGACCGAATCTCACGAGCACAAAACTACATCACCAGACCCACCAGAGTTACAGAAATACATCCATATAACCTCCATTAGTGCAGAAACACTATGTCAAAATTCTCAGTACAGAAATACATCACCAGAACCCTCATCAGTGCAGAAAACACAGCATCAAAACCCTCCTCAGTACAGAAATACATCCATATAACCTCTATCAATACAGAAGCACTATGTCAAAACCCACATCAATACATTACCAGACCCACCAGAGGTACAGAAATACATAAATAGAACCCTCATCATTAACACAATTCATCATCACAACCACCATCAGTACTTGGTAAAACAATTGTAATGTCAGGTCACACATTTGTACTGCATGAACCCACAACTCCTACTACATCCTTAACAATGGTAAGAGTACTGGGAGTTGTTGTTACCAGCCATCAATAGAAGCATACAGGAACCACAGTACTCATGAGAATTAGTCATTATCACAAATAATTATTTACATCCAGGTACCTTATAGATGATGTTGTCTCTGATCGGGGTCATCTATTTCTTTCCTTCATCTTGTCCAGGCAACTTGGTGACTTTTCACATCCGCAGTTCATCTCTGCAGACGTCCATCTTCTCCGGTCTCCTGCAGAACATCCCAGCACGATACCTTTAAAAATAGCAGAATTGTCAAAATTCTTCTAAGTAAAAATATCTGCCCTACACTGTGCCCCAGAATAAATAATTGCTCCTCCTCACTGTTCCCTGCACATAATATGATTTACACACTGTCCCTCTCATGGCACATGCCCTCCACAGTGCCCTCTCCCTCCATACTGGGCACCCTGGTCACACTGTCCTCTAACACTATGTCCCCCTATACTGCCCACTGTTTATACTATTCTATCTCATCAAACTCCCCATCCTCAACATACTGTCCCTGCATGCTGCCCCCTCTCCATACAACCCCACACTACTCACACTCTATTCTGTGCTGCAGCCATCCCCCTCACTCCACATACTGTGTCTACACCGATTCTCCCTCACTCCACATACTGTGCCACAGCCATCCTCCTCACACCTCATACTGTGTCCACACTGATCCCCCTCATTCAACATGCTATGCCACAGTCATCCCCCTCACTCCTTATACTGTATCCACACCCATATAACCCACCTAACTCCTTATACTGTGTCCACACCTATCCCTCCTCACTCCACGTACTGTGTCGCAACCATGCCCCTCACTCCGCATACTGTCTCCACACCCATATTATTCCCCCTCACTCCACATACTGTGTCGCAGCCATCTTTCCCCTTACTCCTTATACTGGATCCTCAAATTTACCCTCTTGCTTCCCAAACTGTCCTCCACATTCTGTGTCTATACCCATCTCCCCTTTATCCGTATTGAGTCCTCAAATCCCCCATTTTCTCTTCATGCTGTCTCCACATACACCACTCACCCACAATCTCCCCCTCATTTGCTCATTTTATACTCCCCCCCCCCCCCTCATCATCTCCCCCTGTTTGGTTCACATATTCTCCCCCCACCCTCTTCCCCAGTTTGCTCCTACTTTCCCCCCACCCTGTCCCCCCAGTTTGCTCCTCGTACACCCCCATCCACTCCCCCCACCCTGCCCCCCGGTTTGCTCCTCATACTCCAACCATCCACTCTCTCCCCACCCTGTCAGTTTGTTCTTCATACTCCCCCAGCTTGTGCCTCATACTCTCTCCCCACCTTGTTCCCCCAGTTTGCTCCTCATACTCCCCCCACTCTGCTTCTCATACACCCCCTATCCTCTCCCCCTAGTTTGCTCCTCATACTCCTCCCACTCTGCTCCTCATACACCCCTTATCCTCTCCCCCCAGTTTGCTCCTCATACTCCCCCCACTCTGCTCCTCATACACCCCCCCAACCCTGTCCCCCTTCCTCTAATTACGTTAATGCCCCCTGTGTTCCTCAGCTCCAGTGTGGAATGCTGTGCTCCATCCTTCTGTCGCCTCTGCTGATGACATCATCAATGTAATCAGATGACCTGATGACGTGGCCCTGACCCGGTAATGCCGGGAATCAGGGCTTCCATTGTTCATACAGAGCGTCTAATAGACGCTTCGTGTACAATGGACTGCAGGAGTCGGTGGCTTCAGATTCTCTGCTACCGCTGTCAGCTGATAGCGGGGGCAGAGAAAAGTCGTCTCACACTGCGGGGTATGAAGAAAGCATAAGATGTGGCCAGCGGGGAGAGACATCGGGCACTGCAGCAGGAGGCCAGGTGGTGCCCCCCTGCTGCACACGGGGAAAATGCACAGCCAGGTTCCCGTAGATATTCCACTGGCCAAAGAGGGTGACAGGTTCCCTTCTAAGGGGGAGCAGCTGCCCTCCCTGCCCACGCTGGGTACGCCCATGCGTGTGCCCAAACAGTGGTTTATGACCACATATGAGGTATCGGTGTAGTCAGGAGAAATTGCCCAACAAATTTTAGGATCCATTCTATCCTGTTGACCATGTGAAAATTAAAGAATTGAGGCTAAAAGAATATTTTTGTTAGAAAAATTAAAAATTGTGCATTTTTTCCTTCCACGTTGCTTTAATTGATGTGATAGTTGGTCTTCAAATGTGATGTGGTCACTAAAAAAATGGTTTTGTAAATTTTGCTGGAAAAATGAAAAATTGCTGATGAACTTTGAACCCTTATAAATTGTGCTGATGTAAAGTAGACATATGGGAAATTTTATTTATTAACTATGTTGTGTCACATAACTTTCTGGTTTAGCAGAATGAAAATTCAAAATTTGAAAACAATTTTTGATTTTTTCACAAATAAAGGCAAAAATTATCGACCTAAGTTTACCACTAACATGAAGACCAATATGTCACAAAAAAACAATCTCAGAATCGCTAGGATCGGTTGAAGCGTTCCAGAGTTATTACCTCATAAAGGGACACTGGTCAGAATTGACAAAAATGCCAAGGTTTTTAGGGTCAAAATAGGCTGGGTCATAAAGGGGTTAAATGATATCTGGACACTGTTGCTGTTGTTTCTCCATTGTCTTTGCTGATCAGACAGGTCTTCTGGTTGTCAAAGTTTGATGGTAATACAGTGTATGGTTCTGCTTCCCTTTGATCATCTAATTTGTGGAGTCTCCTTTTCCTTTTTAAAACCAATTCACCTGGTGTTAAGGGTGTTCCTTGTGCGTTTTTGTTCAAGTTGGTTTCTTGTTTTTCTCTTGATTTTGCAAGACTTCTCTCAACACATTCCTGTACTTTATTGTATTGCTCTGTTCTTCTGGTATCCCAATCTGCATCTGAGGTGTCTTCTTCAGGAACTACAATGCCCATCTCAAAGTCTACTGGCAATTTTCCTGGTCTTGCTCTCATGAGGTATGCAGGGGTACAATTTGATGAGCTTACTGGTATGTTGTTGTAGATGTCAACAAGGTCTGGTAACTTCTCTAGCCTTCTGTTTCGCTCTTCTAAGGGCAGAGTTTTCAACAATTCTATTACCACGTGATTCATCTTTTCGCACATTCCGTTGGTTTGGGGATAGTAAGGCGTGATACGAATTTTCTTGCAGCCGTATAGGTTACAGAACTCTTGAAATACTTCAGCTTCAAAGGCAGGACCATGGTCTGTCAAAAACTGTTCTGGATACCCGTGTGGTCTGCAGAAATAGGCTTGAAAGGTTCTTGCGGCTGTCTGAGCGGTTAAGTCTTTCACAGGAGCTACCACAAGGAATCTGGAGTAGTGTTCCACCATGGTAAGAGCATAGGTATAGCCCGATCTGCTGAGTGTGAGTTTGACGTGATCTAAGGATACCAGTTCTAATGGCTGTTTAGTGATGATAGGCTGGAGTGGTGCTTTCTGGCTGTTACAGTCTTTTCTCCTTAATGAAAATGGTCCACAATTTTTACACCATTTCTCTATGTTAGACCTCATGCCGATCCAATAGAATCTCTCACGTAACAATATTTCCAGTTTTCTCCATCCATGCCCTACTCCATTATGGTATGCTTCCAACACCATTTGGACAGCTCTCTTTGGAACCACAATTTGCCATTCCATGTCATGTTTTCTGGGGTTGATATACTGTCTACACAATTGACCTTGATAGATGAATAAACTGCTTTGTTCTTTCCACAGGTATTGGGTCTCTGGTGCAGTATTCTTTTCAAGTTGGGAATCCGGTTGGGTTACAAGCCTCTTCACTAGCCTCACTGCCGGATCACTGTATTGTGTCTCTTTCCATTCATAGTGAGGCAACAGGTTTAGTGCAACATTCTGACAGTTCTGGTAGATATGGGTTTCTGTCATTTTACATTTTCTACTTTTATGAAAAGCTGGGAGTTCTACTTCCTCCAAATCATCCGCCTCTTCTTCAAGTCCTTGCAAATGTACTTGAGGGTTTCTGGAGAGGGCATTAGCATTTGCATAGTTACAGTACTTGATGGTAAAGTCATAGTTCAATAGTCGAGCCATCCAGCGTTGCTCCAATGCACCAAGTTTTGCAGTATCCAAGTGTTTTAACGGATTGTTGTCCGTGAAGACGGTAAATTTTGAAGCTGCCAGGTAATGCTTGAACCGCTCTGTTATAGCCCAGACCAAGGCCAGAAACTCCAACTTAAAGGAACTGTAGTTTTCCGGGTTCCTCTCGGTGGGTCGAAGTTTTCTACTGGCGTAAGCAATCACTCTTTCCTTGTCATCTTGTATCTGGGATAGTACTGCTCCCAGGCCTACATTGCTTGCGTCGGTGTAGACAGGCCCATCGACAGGGCCTTACAGATCGTAATCTGTATGGGGCCCGTCCATCATTGGAGAGGGCGTGTCCATTATAACAGGGGCAGAGGGGGCCCGGCTGTGTTGGCGGGGGTGTGGACATTTGGAGCAGCCCCACCCCCTCATGTCTTGTTGCACAGGCCCCCTCCTCTCCTGTGAAGAATGACCGCCGCCCATTCACCCTCCATACCTGCCCCCGGGTCCTCGCCGGCGCCGCCTCAGTTGTTGGTGTTGTACAGCTTGGATTTCCTCTTCCGGAGCTGCATTGTGCCAGCGGTGCCCGATTTGCGGAGTGGAGGCAGTGCCCGGCTCCGGATCACCTCCATACTCCATGTACGGTGACAGTGTCCAGCTGTAGTGAACTTCTAGCAGCAGATCAACTCCTGCTTCGCGGTCCGCAGTATTACAGTATACCCGTGGCTGCCGCGGTGCAGGAGTTCGAGATCTGCTGCTAGGAGCTCACTACAGCTGGACACTGCCACCGTGTTAGGAGGGGGGGCAGATTGCACGAGAACATGCAGAGATGAGCCACAGAGGGGAGGCACAGGCGGATTAGAAATACAGAGGGGGAGGCTCAGGGGGATTAGAAGTACAGAGGGGGAGGCTCAGGGGGATTAGAAACACAGAGGGGCAGGCTCTGGGGGATTAGAAGTACAGAGGGGAAGGCTCAGGGGGATTAGAGGCACAGAGGGGGAGGCACAGGGGGATTAGAAGCACAGGGGGGAGGCTCAGGGCGATTAGAAGCACAGAGGGGGAGGCTCAGGGGGTTTAGAAGCACAGAGGGGGAGGCACAGGGGGATTAGAAGCACAGAGGGGGAGGCTCAGGGGGATTGCTGGAACAGGGGGATTACAGCACAGGGGAATTACAGCACAGAGGGGAGGCACAGGCAGATTACAGGCACAGAGGGTGGCATAGGGGGATTACAGGCACAGGGGAGGGCAGGCACTAGAGGACTACAGCACAGAGGGGAGGCACAGGGGGATTACTGGGACAGGGGGGACTATGGGCACAGAGTGGCGGCACAGCGTATAGGGGGACATGCACAGAGTTGAGGCTCAGCATACAGGGGCAGACAGGCACAGAGAGGAGAAACAGTGTGCAGGGGGGGTATAGGCATGAGGTCAGGCCCGCCGATATGGCCTTACTGGTCTTACTCCGTACTCCATTTGTCTCGTAACTGTCTCCATTGTGCATTTCTCCCGAAGCCATCTCCATTGTGTATATGGGCAGCAGTAGTCTCTATTGTGTATTCTCTACAGTGTGAATAGCCCGCAGCCATCTCTATTGTCTATACGGCCAGCAACCATCTCCATTGTCTATACGGCCCGCCGCCATCTCTATTATGTATACAGCTAGCAGCCGTCTCTATTGTGCATTCTCTATTGTGTATACAGCTATTGTGTATTCAGCCCACAGCAGGCTCAAGTGTGTATATGTGTAACATATAATAGAGAGAGTGTAAAAAAAAAAGGAAAAACGGCACAAAAATATAGAAAAGTTGGACTTTATTGCCCAATGGCGTGGCCACGCATTGGGCAATAAAGTCCACTTTTTTCTATTTTTTTTTTGTATTATAAGGAACAATCTGGATTGATGGTGGGGAAAGCTTTGCACATAAATGGAGGTAATTTTTGGGGCTGTTCTAATTTTTCACTACAAATATAATGTATGTTTATGTGGAGGCGGAGCATGGGTGGAGGCGGAGCTGGGGTGGGGGCTGGGCGGAGTCTCAGGGAGGCCCCAAAATTTTGGCAGCAAGGGGCCCCGAAATTCCTAGTGGCAGCCCTGGGTGTAGATGAATGGTAGGTTATAATCGGGGTAAGCCCGGATTTAATCACCGGTCAGAACCTGCTTCATCTGTTGGAAGGAGTCTTCTTGTTCCTTTCCCCATTCCAATGGTGGCTCTGAAGACCTTCTCTTCTTAGTTTGGCCTACCACAAGATCTTGTAGGGGCGCTGCCATCTTTGTGTAGCCCTTAATGAATCCTCTGTAGTACCCAACCAAACTCAAGAATTGACGTACCTCGCTGACGATGGTTAGCCTCTGCCAGTCCTGGATAGCTGTCACTTTTTCCGGGTTTGGTGCTACTCCATCTACGCTGACCACATGCCCGAGGTATTGGACTTTTGGTTTCAGCAGGTGATATTTAGATGGTTTAAGCTTCATTACGTACTTTGTTAGAGCTGTAAATACCTCCACCAGGTGTTCCAGATGTTCTTCAAAGGTTTTGGAATATATGATGATGTCATCCAGGTATAAAAGCACCATCTCGAAGTTCCGGTGTCCCAGGCAACATTCCATGAGTGCAAAAACTGAGTGCAAAAATCACACAAAAACTCTGTTGTATTAGGAAATCCTAGTTAGCAGCAAGTGCTGTCAAAAAAGTGTAAAAAAAACAGGGCTTTTGGTTTATACTTTTTTTGCAAGAAAAGGTACAGTAAGCTGCTTCACCATCGACAAGGTTGCCCCGATTGAAGCAGTCCCTAGCTGATGTATGTATTTAAAACCTGCTTATGTGTGACATACCTTTAAACAAGAACCAGTCAGGACTTTATATAGTATGGGCTATTTTCTGCCGAGTATGTAAGGCAAGGCTAACAGCATTATGGGGCCACTGCTCCGGGTGCTGCGGCTCCCACACCGGCTGGTGCTGCGTTCCAGACATCCCTTCTGTCAGGGACATGTGCATCGTCCGCTTCACTCATGGTGGTGCCCCCCTAGTTAACCGCTGCCAGCCGGTGAGGTAAACTTTTTCCGGTAGTCAGCGGCTCCACAGGGGGAGTGGAGCACCTCTGGTATTTCCAGAACTAGACGCTGCACTTCGTTGATCTTCAGCAGAGTGGAGGGGCGGGGCTTATCTTCGCGCTCTTTTCTAGCCGCGACGCTCTTCCCACTCTGTGGCGCAGCAATCGCGGCCCGATTTTACAGTTCACAAAACAGTCAATAAAGTCTATTTTAAGCACACAGCCCTCGGTTTTACCGAGCACGGGATCCTGCTCTTGACGCCAGAAATGAGTTGGTCAACAGGGTAGGGGATATTCGGATACAGGGACAGGTGGTTATTTCAGTGGGGATCACAGCTGGTCGGTTCCCTGTTCCGTGCCCTGGACCCTCAATGGTGGGAAGGGGGTGATGATGATGGGGAATGGTAACGTGACGCCACCTGTGGTACCTAGTAATAGGGTTACCAGCGCTGCGGCCGGCCACTGAGGTGATGTAAATGCAGCTTTGGTAGCACAGCTCCCCACAGGTGGAGCTGTACCTCAGAGCAGCGGGGTGGATGAGGGGAGTAGTAGTAGCGGTTCTGCTGTGAACGCTGCAGGCGGCAGAGAAGCAGGCAGACACACACATAATAGTCTTTGTTTTGGTACCTTTTTACTGATGTCCAGTAACAGGTACGGTCCAGGAGGGTAACCAGGTTTCGGTGCAGCTTGGGACGTTCACCTTGGAGAGTTGAGAGGCCTCTTCTGTTAGTGTGTGCTGTGATTGGGGTAAGTTCTGCCTGTAACTGAACTTGCCGCTCTTTCTCCCTCTCAGGGTGCTACTCCACAACCGACAATGAGGACCTTGCTGTGGGGATCCCTATTCACCTCTCCGGCCCCTGGTCCTATGCTTGGGCAGGTTTGGTGTTTTACTTGGTGTAACTTCAAGGGGACTAGATCCTCCTGGTCTGTCCAAGTTTCTCTGCTATGCTTAGATGAATAGCAACTTTGGACTCTGGTGTCCGGGTGGGCTAAAGGGATACCAGGTATGGTCCCTTCATCTTCACTGGCCTCCGTCCCTCTCTCTAGGGCGTTGCACAGCTGGGTCAGCTTTCCTGGTTCTGGCTTGGTCCCAGCAACCAGCACCTTCAGCACTAACTGTTCTCTTCTCTGCAGACTGACTGGCTGACTCCTCCCCTCAAGCCTGGATCTTTATAGGAGATCTGGCTTATGGACAGCCAGTTGGGCTTCCCCTCTAGGTCGGGGGTGGAAGGTGTTGGGTGCTGTGTGTGCAAAGGTGTCCATCCCTACCTGCACCGGTGGGTCCTGTGGCAATCCACCGCTGGGATGCCACACAAACATGAAAGATTGTGGAAATATTGAGGTGAATGATCTGACACCAGCCACATCATCCAGCATGACTAGTTCAGGAATGGGGCTGGAGGGTCACACTAACTGCATGCAGAAAAACTTATGGCCAAAAGTCAAAATTGGGCCATCAATTCCCAAAGAATAAATATCTTATATATAAAATCCGAAGGCCACTTCCGGCCAACCCGGCCAACTTCCGTGATGGCCTCCGGACCTGTGTAAAAGACCAGAACCGGAAGTACCAGCCCAACGAGCGGTGAGCGCGTAGCCCTCAACGCGAGCCGCTGTCAAAACGGCACAGCGGCTCGCGGTGGGCGCTAAAGCGCCACCACTCGCCGCTATCCCGCCACCGGCCCCGCACAGAGCCCCGTGTGCGCCCATCCACATCCGGGAACCATCCCGCCCCGGCCCGGCCCACACTCCGGTGTGCGGCCTCCGCTGGCACCACCCATAGCCCTGCAGCTCACGCCCACTCTCCTCCTCCATCAGGGACCGCCATCCCGCCACCGGCCCCGCACACAGCCTGGTGTGAGCCCACCCACACCTGGGAACCGGCCCGGCCCACACTCCGGTGTGCGGCCTCCGCCGGCACTGCTTCCAATCCTGCCGCTCACCGCACACACCCGGTGACTCTCCTCCATCAGGGAGCTGGCCCCGCCCACACTCCGGTGGGCGGCCTCCGGAACCGCCACCACCACTGCCGCTGACCACCGACAGCCCAGTGAGTGTTCAGCCCTCCAGCCTCCGCTCTCCTCTGACCTCCAGCCTCCCCTCTCCTCTGCCCTCCAGCCTCCCCTCTCTCTGCCCTCCAGCCTCCCCTCTCCTCTGCCCTCCAGCCTCCCCTCTCCTCTGCCCTCCAGCCTCCCCTCTCCTCTGCCTCCCCTCTGCCTCCGCTCTCCTCTGCCCTCCAGCCTCCCCTCTCCTCTGCCCTCCAGCCTCCCCTCTCCTCTGCCCTCCAGCCTCCGCTCTACTCTGCCCTCCAGCCTTCCCGCTCTCCCCTGCCCTCCAGCCTCCGCTCCTCTCCTCTGCTCCTCTCCTCCAGCCTCCGCTCTCTCCTCTGCCCTCCAGCCACCGCTTTCCTCTGCCCTCCAGCCTCCGCTCTCCTCTGCCTCCAGCCTCCGCTCTCCTCTGCCCTCCAGCCTCCGCTCTCCTCTCTGCCCTCCAGCCTCCGCTCTCCTCTGCCTCCAGCCTCCGCTCTTCCTCTGCCCTCCGCCTCCCGCTCTCCTCTGCCTCAGCCTCCCGTCCCTCTGCCCTCCAGCCTCGCTCTCCCTGCCCTCCTCCGCCTCTGCCCTCCAGCCTCCGCTCTCCTCTGCCTCCACGCTCTCCTCTCCCCTCCGCCTCCCTCTCTCTGCCTCCGCTCCCTCTCCCTGCCCTCCAGCCTCCCTCTCCTCTGCCCTCCAGCCTCCCCTCTCCTCTGCCCTCCACCTCCCTCTCCTCTGCCCTCCAGCCTCCCCTCTGCCTCCAGCCTCCCTCTCTCTGCCCCTCCAGCCTCCCCTCTCCTCTGCCCTCCGCCTCCGCTTCCCCTGCCTCCAGCTCCGCTCTCCTCTGCCCCTCAGCCTCCGCTCTCCTCTGCCCTCCAGCCTCCTCTCCTCTGCCTCCGCCTCTGCTCTCCTCTGCCTCCAGCCTCCCTCTCCTCTGCCTCCGCTCTCCCCTGCCCTCCAGCCTCCGCTCTCCTCTGCCCTCCCTCTCCTCGCTCCGCTCTACTCTGCCCTCCGCCACGCTTTCCTCTCCCCCAGCCTCCGCTCTCCTCTGCCTCCAGCCTCCGCTTCCTCTGCCCTCCAGCTCCTTCCTCTGCCCTCCAGCCTCCCTCTCTCTGCCTCGCCTCCGCTCTCCTCTGCCCTCCAGCCTCCGCTCTCCTCTGCCTCCGCCTCGCTCCTCACTCCCTCTCCTCTGCCTCCGCTCTCCCTCTGCCCTCCAGCCTCGCTTTCCTCTTCCCTCCAGCCTCCGCTCTCCTCTGCCCTCCAGCCCCCTCTTCTCTGCCCTCCAGCCTCCGCTTCTGCTCCGCTCTCCTCTGCCCTCGCCTCCAGCCTCCTCTCCTCTGCCCTCCAGCCTCCGCTCTCCTCTGCCCTCCAGCCTCCGCTTCCTTGCCCCCAGCCTCGCTTCCTCTGCCCTCTCAGCCTCCGCTCTCCTCTGTCCTCCAGCCTCCGCTCTCCCTGCCTCCAGCCTCCCTCTCCTCTTGCCCTCCAGCCTCTCTCTCCTCTGCCCTCAGCCTCTCCTCCAGCCTCCCCTCTCCCTGCCCTCCAGCCTCCCTCTCCTCTCCTCAGCCTCCCCTCTCCTCTGCCTCCATCCCTCTCCCCTGCCCTCCAGCCTCCCTCTCCTCTGCCCTCAGCCTCCGCTCTCCTCTGCCCTCCAGCCTCTGCTCTCCTCTGCCCTCACTCCCTCTCTCTGCCCTCCAGCCTCCGCTCTCCTTGCCCTCAGCCTCCCTCTCCCTCTGCCCTCCAGCCTCTGCTCTCCTCTCCTCAGCCTCCACTCTCTTGCCTCGCTCTCCCCTGCCCTCCAGCCTCCGCTCTCCTCTGCCTCTCCTTGCCTCCGCTCTCCTCTGCCCTCCAGCCCGCTTTCCTCTTCCCCCGCCTTGCTCTCCTTGCCTCCAGCCTCCCTTTCCTCTGCCTCCAGCCTCCGCTCTCCTCTAGCCCTCAGCCTCCGCCTCCTCTGCCTCCAGCCCTCTCCTCTGCCCTCCAGCCTGCTCTCTCTCCTCCAGCCTCTCAGCCTCCCCCTCTCCTCTGCCCTCCAGCCTCCCCTCTCCTCTGCCCTCCTGCCCTCCGCCTCCCCCCTCTGCCTCCAGCCCTCTCTGCCCTCTCCTCTGCCTCCTCTCCTCTGCCTCCAGCTCTCTCCCTCAGCCTCCCTCTCCTCTGCCTCCAGCCTCCGCTTCCTCCTCAGCTCGCTCTCTCTGCCTCGCTCCTCCAGCCCTCCACCTCTCCTCTGCCTCCGCTCTCCTCTGCCCTCCAGCCTCGCTTCTCTCTCTCCCCCTCCCAGCCTCCGCTCCTCCTCTTCCCCCCATCCTCGCCTCCGCTCTCCTCTGCCCTCCAGCCTCCGCTCTCCTCTGCCTCCCTTCCTCTGCCCTCGCTCCCTCTCCTCTGCCCTCCAGCCTCCTCTCCTCTGCCCTCCTCTCCCTCCAGCCTCCCCTCTTCTCTGCCCTCCGACCTCCGCTCTCTCTGCCCTCTAGCCTCCGCTCTCCTCCCTCCAGTCCCTCCGCTCCTCCTCTGCCCTCCCAGCCTCCCCTCTCCTCTGCCCTCCAGCTCTCCTCCTCCAGCTCGCTCTCCTCTGCCTCTCCTCTACCTTCCTCTTCTCCTCTGCCCTCCAGCCTCCGCTCTCCTCTTGCCCTCCAGCCTCCGCTCTCCTCTGCCCTCCAGCCTCGCTGCTCGTCCTCATGCCGCTCCACCTCGGCCCTCCAGCCTCCGCTCTCCTCTGCCCTCCGCTCCTCCTCTGCCCTCCAGCCTCCGCTCTCCCCTGCCTCCGCTGCTCCCCTGCCCTCCAGCCTCCGCTCTCCTCTGCCCTCCAGCCTCCCGCTCTACCTCTGCCCTCCCCTCCTCCTGCTCCTCCCCTCCTGCCCTCCAGCCTCCGCCCTCCAGCCTCCGCCTCCGCTCTCCTCTGCCTCTGCTCTCCTCTGCCCTCCAGCCTCCGCTCTCCCCCTGCCTCCGCTCCCCTGCCCTCCGCCTCCGCTCTCCTCCCTCGCCCTCCCCTCCACTCTCCCCTCTCCTCTGCCTCCGCCTCTCTCTCTGCCTCCGTCCTCTCCTCTGCCTCCGCTCCTCCTCTGCCTCCGCTCCCCTCTGCCCCCCCTCCGCCTCCCCTCTCCCTCTGCCCTCCAGCCTCCTCCTCTCCTCTGCCCTCCACGCCCCTCTCCTCTGCCCTCAGTCCACTCCCCTCCTCCTCTTGCCCTCCAGCCCCCTCCTGCTTTCCTCTGCCCTCCAGCCTCCGCTCTCCTCTGCCCCCCAGCCCTCCCTCTCCTCTGCCCTCCACCTCTGCCCTCCAGCCTCCCTCCTGCCTCTGTCCTCCGTCCACTCCCCCTGCCCTCCAGCCTCCGCTCTCCTCTGCCCCCTCCCTCTGCCTCCGCTCTCCTCTGCCCCCTCTCTGCCCCGCTCTTCCCTCTCCCGCCCCCAGCCTCCGCTCTCCTCTGCCCTCCAGCCTCCGCTCTCCTCTGCCCTCCAGCCTCCGCTCTCCTCTGCCTCCGCTCTCCTCTGCCCTCCAGCCTCCGCTTTCCTCTGCCCTCCAGCCTCCCCTCTCCTCTGCCCTCCAGCCTCCGCTCTCCTCTGCCCTCCAGCCTCCGCTCTCCTCTGCCCTCCAGCCTCCGCTCTCCTCTGCCCTCCAGCCTCCGCTCTCCTCTGCCTCCGCTCTCCTCTGCCTCCGCTCTCCTCTGCCCTCCAGCCTCTGCTTTCCTCTGCCCTCCAGCCTCCGCTCTCCTCTGCCCTCCAGCCTCCGCTCTCCTCTGCCCTCCAGCCTCCGCTCTCCTCTGCCCTCCAGCCTCCGCTCTCCTCTGCCCTCCAGCCTCTGCTCTCCTCTGCCCTCCAGCCTCGGCCCGCCAGCCTCCGCTCTCCTCTGCCTCCAGCCTCCGCTCTCCCCTGCCTCCACTGTCCCCTGCCCTCAGCCTCCGCTCTCCTCTGCCCTCCAGCCTCCGCTCTCCTCTGCCTCTCCTCTGCCTCTCCTCTCCTCTGCCCTCCAGCCTCCGCTCTCCTCCGCCCTCCAGCCTCTGCTCTCCTCCGCCCTCCAGCCTCGGCCCTCCAGCCTCCGCTCTCCTCTGCCTCTGCTCTCCTCTGCCCTCCAGCCTCCGCTCTCCCCTGCCTCCGCTGTCCCCTGCCCTCCAGCCTCCGCTCTCCTCTGCCTCCAGCCTCCGCTCTCCTCTGCCTCTCCTCTCCTCTGCCCTCCAGCCTCCGCCCCGGCCCGGCCCACACTCCGGTGTGCGGCCTCCGCTGGCACCGCCCACAGCCCTGCAGCTCACCGCCCACTCTCCTCCTCCATCAGGGACCGCCATCCTGCCACCGGCCCCGCACACAGCCCGGTGTGAGCCCACCCACACCTGGGAACCGGCCCGGCCCACACTCCGGTGTGCGGCCTCCGCCGGCACCGCTCCCAATCCTGCCGCTCACCGCACACACCCGGTGACTCTCCTCCATCAGTGAGCTGGCCCCGCCCACACTCCGGTGGGCGGCCTCCGACACCGCCACCACCACTTCCGCTGACTGCTGACTCTGCCCTCCAGCCTCCGCTCTACTCTGCCCTCCAGCCTCCGCTCTACTCTGCCCTCCAGCCTCCGCTCTACTCTGCCTCTGCTCTCCTCTGCCTCCCCTCTTCTCTGCCCTCCAGCCTCCCCTCTCCCCTGCCCTCCAGTCTCCCCTCTCCTCTGCCCTCCAGCCTCCCCTCTGCCCTCCAGCCTCCTCTCTCCTCTGCCCTCCAGCCTCTGCCCTCCAGCCTCCGCTCTCCTCTGCCTCTGCTCTCCTCTGCATCCGCTCTCCTCTGCCCTCCAGCCTCCACTCTCCCCTGCCTCCGCTCTTCTCTGCCCTCCAGCCTCCGCTCTCCTCTGCCCTCCAGCCTCTGCCCTCCAGCCTCCGCTCTCCTCTGCCTCCGCTCTGCCTCCCCTCTTCTCTGCCCTCCAGCCTCCCCTCTCCCCTGCCCTCCAGCCTCCCCTCTCCTCTGCCCTCCAGCCTCCGCTTTCCTCTGCCCTCCAGCCTCCGCTCTCCTCTACCCTCCAGCCTCCGCTCTCCTCTGCCCTCCAGCCTCCGCTCTCCTCTGCCCTCCAGCCTCTGCTCTCCTCTGCCCTCCAGCCCCGGCCCTCCAGCCTCCACTCTCCTCTGCCTCCGCTCTCCTCTGCCCTCCAGCCTCCGCTCTCCTCTGCCTCTCCTCTCCCTCCCCTCTCCTCTGCCTCCGCTCTCCTCTGCCCTCCAGCCTTCGCTTTCCTCTGCCCTCCAGCCTCCGCTTTCCTCTTCCCATCAGTCTCCGCTCTCCTCTGCCCTTCAGCCTCCGCTCTCCAGCCTCCGCTCTCCTCTGCCTCCCCTCTCCTCTGCCCTCCAGCCTCCGCTCTCCTCTGCCCTCCAGCCTCCTCTGCCCTCCAGCCTCCTCTGCCTCACCTCTCCTCTGCCCTCCAGCCTCCTCTTCCTCCGCTCTCCTCTGCCCTCCAGCCTCCTCTGCCTCCGCTCTCCTCTGCCCTCCAGCCTCCGCTCTCCTCTGCCTCCACTCTCCCTGCCTCGCTCTCCCCTGCCCTCTAGCCTCCGTTCTCCGCTACCTCCGCTCTCCTCTGCCTCCGCTCTCCTCTGCCTCCCCTCTCCTCTACCCCCCAGCCTCCGCTCTCCTCTGCCTCCGCTCTTTCCTGCCTCCGCTCTCCCCTGCTCTCCAGCCTCCGCTCTCCTCTGCCCTCCAGCCTCCGCTCTCCTCTGCCTCCGCTCTCCCCTGCCTCCGCTCTCCCCTGCCCTCCAGCCTCCGCTCTCCTCTGCCCTCCAGCCTCCTCTGCCTCACCTCTCCTCTGCCCTTCAGCCTCCTCTACCTCACCTCTCCTCTGCTCTCCAGCCTCCGCTCTCCCCTGCCCTCCAGCCTCCGCTCTCCCCTGCCCTCCAGCCTCCGCTCTCCCCTGCCCTCCAGCCTCCGCTCTCTTCTGCCCTCCAGCCTCTGCTCTCCTCTGCCTCCGCTCTCCCCTGCCTCCGCTCTCCCCTGCCCTTCAGCCTCCGCTCTCCTCTGCCCTCCAGCCTCCGCTCTCCTCTGCCTCCGCTCTCCAGTGCTAGCCACTGAGCCACCGTGCAGTGCTAACCACTGAGCCACCACGCTGTGCTACCCACAGAGCCGCTGTATACTGTGCTACCCACAGAGCCGCCTGTATACACACAATTCATTTCACCGCACTCCCGTAACTATTAGTAAATAAACTATATATGGATTCTAGACTACCCGATTCTTTAGAATCGGGCTGCCATCTAGTGATTATACAATTATTTGGCAAAAACGGGTGGGATCACAGTAGACATAGTCGTAGTAGGCCCTAGGGCAGTGATGGTGAACCTAGGGAACGCAGGGCCGTCTCCGTTGGCACGCGGCTTCACCACTCCACTGCCGCATTGATCTGCTGGCGCCGTGGTGACGCCAGTTCAAAGCTGTGTCGGGTCAGAGGAGACATTTCTCCTCTCTTCTCTAGACCCGCCCTCCCGGCCAACGTTATGTGACAGCGGTCATGTGACACATGCGGCGTCACATGACCGCACTCAGTGCGGGAGACAACAGAAGATGCCAGGAGAGTAAAACTGTAGCAGCTGTGAAAGCAGGAAGGTGAGCATGACTTTTTTTTTTTTTTTTAACATATTTACAGCAGGCAGGAAGGGGCAATGCTAAGAGAGGGCAGGATGGGGCATATTGTTATGTGATGGGGGCAGGATGGGGCAATACTAAGAGGGGGCAGGATGGGGCATATTATTACATGATGGAGCAGGATGGGGCAATGCTAAGAGGGGGCAAGATGGGGCATATTATTACATGATGGGGGCAGGATGGGGCATATTGTTATCTGATGGGTGCAAGATGGGGCAATACTAAGAGGGGGCAGGATGGGGCATATTATTACGTGATGGGGCAGGATGGGGCAATACTAACAGGGGCATATTATTACGTGATTGGGCAGGATGGGGCATATTATTACGCGATGGGGCAGGATGGGGCATATTATTACGTGATGGGGGCAGGATGGGGCATATTATTGCGTGATGGGGGCAGGATGGGGCATATTGTTACGTGATAGGGGCAGGATGGGGCATATTATTACGTGATAGGGGCAGGATGGGGCATATTGTTACGTGATAGGGGCAGGATGGGGCTTATGGTTACGTGATAGGGGCAGGATGGGGCATATTGTTATGTAATGGATCAGCATGGGGCAATACTACCAGGGGGCAGGATGGGGGATATTATTACATGATGGAGCAGGATGGGGCAATACTAAGAGGGGGCAAGATGGGGCATATTACATGATGGGGGCAGGATGGGGCATATTGTTATGTGATGGGGGGAAGGTTGGGGCAATACTAACAGGGGGCAGGATGGGGCATATTATTACGTGATGGGGCATATCACGTGATGGGGGCAGGATGGGGCATATTATTATGTGATGAGGGCAGGATGGGGCATATTATTACGTGATGGGGCAGGATGGGGCATATTGTTACGTGATGGGGGCAGAATGGGGCATATTGTTATGTGATGGGGAAGGATGGGGCAATACTACCAGGGGGCAGGATGGGGCATATTATTACATAATGGGGCAGGATGGGGCAATACTAAGAGGGGGCAAGATAGGGCATATTATTACATGATGGGGGCAGGATGGGGCATATAGTTATGTGATGGGGGCAGGATGAGGCAATACTAACAGGGGGCAGGATAGGGCATATTATTACGTGATGGGGCAGGATGGTGCATATTGTTATGTGAAGGGGGCAGGATGGGGCAATACGAACAAGGGGGCAGGATGGGGCATATTACATGATGGGGGAGGATGGGGCAATATTAACAGGGGACAGGATGAAGCATATTATTATGTGATGAGGGCAGGATGGGGCATATTATTATGTGATGGTGCAGGATTGGGCATATGATTATGTGATGGGGCAGGAGTGAGGCATATTATTATGTGATGGGGCTGATGGGGCATATTATGTGATGGGGGCAGGATGGGGCATATTATGTGATGGGGGATATTATTACATAATGGGGCATATTATGTGAAGGGAGCAGGATGGGGCAGATTACTATGTGATGGGAACAAGGATGAGGCATATTAATATTTGATGGGGCAGATTACTATGTGATAGGTACAGTGGTGGGGCACATTAATATGTGATGGGGAAGATTACTATGTGATGGGGACAAGGATGGGGCAGATTACTATGTGATGGCGACAAGGATGGGGCAGATTACTATGTGATGGGGACAAGTATGGGGCAGATTACTATGTGATGGGGACAAGGATGGGGCAGATTACTATGTGATGGGGACAAGAATAGGGCAATACTACCAGGGGGCAAGATGGGGCATATTACTATGTAATGGGAACAAGGGTTATTGCGTCCCACGAATGGAAACAACCTGTTGTATACATTTCTCTGCATTGTGTATTTCCTCCAATCAGGAAATTCTCTTGTTGTTGCTAGGTAGACTGTATGAATTTTGTCCTGCTCTTTTTCCTTAGTTGTGTCTGTACAGTCATAGCCAAAAGTTTTGAGAATTACACCAAAATTATATTTTCACATGATCTGCTGCCCTCTGGTTTTTATTTGTGTTTGTCTGATGTTTATATCACATACAGAAATATAATTGCAATCATATTATGAGGACCAAAAGGTTATATTGACAGAATGAGTTAATGCAGCAAGTCAATATTTGCAGTGTTGACCCTTCTTCTTCAGGACCTCTGCAATTCTCCCTGGCATGCTCTCAATCAACTTCTGGACCAAATCCTGACTGATAGCAGTCCATTCTTGCATAATCAATGCTTGCATTTTGGCAGAATGTGTTGGTTTTTGTTTGTCCACCCATCTCTTGATGATTGACCACAAGTTCTCAATGGGATTAAGATCTGGGGAGTTTCCAGGCCATGGACCCAAAATCTCTATGTTTTGTTCCCTGAGCCATTTAGTTATCACCTTTGCTTTATGGCAAGGTGCTCCATCATGCTGGAAAAGGCATTGTTGGGTGCCAAACTGCTCTTGGACGGTTGGGAGAAGTTGCTCTTGGAGGACATTCTGGTACCATTCTTTATTCATGGCTGTGTTTTTAGGCAAGACTGTGAGTGAGCCGATTCCCTTGGCTGAGAAGCAACCCCACACATGAATGGTTTCAGGATGCTTTACAGTTGGCATGAGACAAGACTGGTGGTAGCGCTCACCTCTTCTTCTCCGAATAAGCTGTTTTCCAGATGTCCCAAACAATCGAAAAGGGGATTCATCAGAGAAAATGACTTTACCTCAGTCCTCAGCAGTCCACTCCCTGTACCTTTTGCAGAATATTAGTCGGTCCCTGATGTTTTTTCTGGAGAGAAGTGGCTTCTTTGCTGCCCTCCTTGAAACCAGGCCTTGCTCAACGAGTCTCCGCCTCACAGTGCGTGCAGAAGCACTCACACCAGCCTGCTGCCATTCCTGAGCAAGCTCGGCACTGCTGGTAGTCCGATCCCGCAGCTGAAACTGTTTTAACATACGGTCCTGGCGCTTGCTGGTCTGTCTTGGGGGCCCTGGAGCCTTTTTGACAACAATGGAAGCTCTCTCCTTCAAGTTCTTGATGATGCGATAGATTGTTGACTGAGGTGCAATCTTTCTAGCTGCGATACTCTTCCCTGGTAGGCCATTTTTGTGCAGCACAATGATGACTGCACGTGTTTCTTTAGAGATAACCATGGTTAACTGAAGAGAAACATTGATACCAAGCACCAGCCTCCTTTTAAAGTGTCCAGTGGTGTCATTCTTACTTAATCATGACTGATTGATCGTCAGCCCTGTCCTCATCAACATCCACACCTGTGTTAATGGAACAATCACTAAAACGATGTTAGCTGCTCCTTTTAAGGCAGGACTGCAATGATGTTGAAATGTGTTTTGGGGGTTAAAGTTCATTTTCTAGGCAAATATTGACTTTGCAAGAAATTGCTGTTAAGCTGATCCCTCTTTATGACATTCTGGAGTATATGCAAATTGCCATTAGAAAAACTGAAGCAGTAGACTTTGTTAAAATTAATATTTGCATAATTCTCAAAACATTTGGCCATGACTGTACAGGACGTCCCCCCTTCTTCCCCAGTTTAGTCTGCAGAAGCCATTGCTCAAACACATGTGTATACCCCCTGTACAGATTAATCCTTTTTACCTATCGTTTATTGTGACTAATACAAGATGCGGAAGAAAACGACAGTGTTCTCCTGTCTTACTACAGCTGCACTGGCGATCGAGTTGAAATTGTCTGTTGCCCCTGATGGGGTAAGTACCGAGCAAACAATTATCTAAGGGACTGGTAATTAGAGCGCTTAGATTACAGCCATCAGATGGGACAGAACAGTAAAAAGGAATAGCTGTGATTGGGATCGTATACAGCTCACGATCACTAAAAGAACCTGTTACCAGGAGCAGTATACTGCATGCAATCCAGAGACAAGATTGCCTAAATAAGAGTCTTTTCACATCAGCGTTTTACGCTGATCGCGGCAGTTGCGGTGAAAAAAACGCAACTGCCGCGATTACAGCATAAACACTTGCGGCAAGCCCCATACAATGTCTATGGGGCTTGCGGTAAGTGTGCGGCAGGTGCGGCAAGTGCGGTTTCGGCACTTGCGGCAGGAGCGGCCGCGAAAAAAATCGCGGTATGCCGCGGTTTTTTTGCGGCCGCAAGTGCCGAAACCAGACTTGCCGCACCTGCCGCAAGCCCCATAGACATTGTATGGGGCTTGCCACAAATGTGCCGCGATCGTTATGCGGTATTCGCGGCAGTTGCGTTTTTTTCACCGCAACTGCCGCGATCAGCGTAAAACACTGATGTGAAAGCACCCTTAGACTGATAACAAGCCACAGCATAACTGTACAGCAGTCTACATGAGCCTGCAAACAAAAATAAGCTCAGTGATAACAATAACTCGTCACTAAGAACAGAATACAGGTTATAAATCCTGCTTGAGAAGTGATCTATAAACCATTGTCGAACTGCAGTTAATAGACTTGCAATACGACTGCATAAATTATATAAGCACAGAACTGATACTTTGTAATCCGTCTCCCTGGAACTCCAGGACTTCCAACAGCTCGATGCCGAACGAGACAGCATCGTGCGCGACATCGTGAACCAGACTGAAGCAAAAATAGCACAAATGTCAGAAGTGGCATCTCACACATCCAGGTCTGTTAAGAGCTCAAGGCACTCACTCAAATCGGGCTCATCAAGGTACTCAACCCTCAGTGAGCAGTGAAGCAGAAACAACAAAAGTACTAGCTGTCTTCACCCGGAAGAAAGCAGTCATGGAAGCAGAGTCTGCGCGAAAGAAGGCAGAGATAGAAGCCCTACAGAAGGAATGTGAACATGCAGAAGCCATGGCCAAGCTAAAGGTCTTTGAGCAAGCTCTAGGTGGAAGCCAACAAGGCAGCATCAGTTTGTATGAACGCGACACAGAAGACCCCCTAAAGCGCTCGAGAGACTACGTGCTGAGCCAAGCCAGCGAACCACCAATCGACACCAACATTCCGGTCAGCAACAACACTTCTCCAGAGCATCTCCAGAGCATCAAGACGCCGATCCACCTGCAGCTTCCAACTTCACAGGCCAGTCCAATGTGCCTCAGTCATTCAAATCTGAACCACTTTCACACTTCAGTACACAGCCAGACCCTGCACCTCAGGAACCTCCGTATGCCAATGTCCACATGCAACCCAACAGGTCGGTAAGGCACTACACTACTGACAACTGTGTAGTTCCGGACCCGCATACAACAACAACCGTACACACCAAATCAGTCGCTAGCCTAAACACCTATGCCACGCCTTACCTTCCCACGTTCCTGAGTCAAGAAGCTACGGCCCATGCTAACAGCATCGCTCAGCCAGCGAGTGTGCCCCCAAGATCAGAAAGAGCAGACATGTCTGACTTTGCGAGGTACTTGATTCGCCGAGAACTCACCAACACCGGTCTCACAAGGTTCGACGACCAGCCCGAAACCTACAGAGGGTGGAAGTGTACCTTCAAAACCGCAATCAGTGACCTCGGCCTTACCGCTGCTGAAGACCTGGATCTGCTAATAAGGTGGCTAGGCCCACAGTCTATGGAGAGAATCAAGAAGCTCAAATCCGTTTACTTCAGCGACCCAATAACCGGTCTCGCAACCGCATGGGACAGACTAGAGAAAAGGGTTTGGCAGTTCTGAAGCTATTGAAGATGCTCTACTCAAACAACTATATGACTTTCCCAAAATATCCGGCAAGGATGCTTCAAGGTACCAGGAACTCAGCGACCTGCTGTCCAAGCTCCAGCTGGCCAAGACAGACACACATCTACCTGGACACCGTTCGTGGGGTGAAACCCATTGTCGCCAGGTTGCCTTACAACGTCCAAGAATAATGAACCACACGAGGGTCAAACTACAAGAGACAATACCAAGTCTCCTTCCCTCCGTTCTCCTTCTTCTGTGACTTCATCAAGGAGATTGCAGAGTATAAAACCGACCCCCGCTTCCGTTATGAAGAACCCAGTGGCCCTGCGTCATCTCCCAAGTACGAGAGTTCACACTCTCACAACAAAAACAGCAGCGGTCGGTGTCTGCAAAAAACACTGAAGTTCCGTCTTCACCGACATCAGCGCCAGACAAAGGCAGTGAAGGCGAGAAGGTAGAAAACCCGAACCACCAGTGTCGTATCCAAAAACTGCCGCATCCCTTGAAGAAATGTATCGGCTTCAGGAAGAAACCACTTCAAGAACGAAAGGAACTCTTAAAGAAGTTTGGAGTATGCTTCAGGTGCTGTGATTCTACCGAACACATTGCTAAGGACTGTGTCATCACCATCAAGTGTATGGAGTGCGACAGCGAAGACCACGTACAAGCGCTCCATCTGTCACAACCTGACTCAGCGTCTACACCTTCTCCCACCACAGGCAATGGTGGGGAGAGTACAGACAAGGCAACTAACCATCTTGCGGTATCTTCATCCTGCACCAAGGTTTGCGGAGAAGGTCTTCGCGACAAGTCCTGAGAGAAGATTTGCCTGGCAAAGGTGTATCCCGAAGGTCATCCAGAGAAGGCAGTCAAGGTGTACATCAGCCTAGATGACCAGAGCAACAAATCACTGGCCAGGTCAGAACTCTTCGATTTGCTTGACTTAAGGGGAAACACCTATTCCTACACCTTGGGCACCTGCAACGGCGTGACAGAAGCCACTGGAAGAAGGGCTAGTGGCCTCATAATAACGTCTCTCTCCAGCTCCAAGGAGATACCACTTCCGACTCAACCAAATACCCTTCAACAGGGAAGAAATCCCAACACCAGAAGCGGCTCTTCAGTTCCCTCACCTTAAAGACATAGCCAACGAAGATACCGGCCCTTGACAATAAGGCAGACATCTTAATTCTGCTTGGCAGAGACATCATACGACTGCACAAGGCGCACCTACAAATCTTTGGTCAACTTGATGAACCAAACGCTTAGCGCCTCGAGTTAGGCTGGGTTATCATCTGTGGCGTCTGTAGTGACCAAAGAAGCCAAGTAACCTCACTTCTTACAAAACCGTCATCACATCAGATGACCACGACATGTCTCTTCTGCCGTACCCACATCACTTCTGGGTAAGGGAGAAGCCAAACGACACTAGGTGGAAAGAACAACCACCTGAAAACCCAAACCTGTTTTGTCTTTAAGACGACAACTATGAGTCAACAACACTCTACCCCGCAAACCAGGTCAACGACTCACCCACTCTTCCTGCAAAGACTGAGTTGCCTAGGGATCTGCAGCAAGAAACTGCTAACTTTCCAATCTGTGACCCTTATAACTATCACAAGCCTGGCGAAGCCAAAGGCATGGTAGAGTCCAGTGCTCACACTGAGAGCCCTTCTCTCAACTGTCTAACCTTTTCTGAAGGCGTTAGTGTTCTCCACACGCAACGCAGCTTCAACATGCTGACGGATGTCAAACAACGCACATTTATTTCCCAAGCATCACCCTGTAACAAACTTTCTATTAAACGAGGAACCTCGCCTGTTGAAAACAGCATCCACAGTCCTCTCGGGTTCAAGACACCCATCGCAGTTCATGACAGGATACTGCTGAAACAGCTTGCTATTGAGGGTATTGACAGGGACATGTCACCATTTCAGAGACAACACAGGCGGAAGACTGGGAATAAGACCCTCAGACCAACCTGCAGTGCAAGCCATGTTTTCAAGGTGCCAGCACGGAAGCTGAGGTCCCATCACCCTGGACAATCTTCAAGCTGGTCAGCTATTGTGCTTACGGACATTCGGTCCAAGTACATCGCCTGGTGGCTCCTTCGATCAGCAGTTACATGAACTGGACTTGTTACTGGACTTTGTCACGGCGGGGAGTGCACCTCTTCCCACCCCTGACGCACCAGGACATAGAACTGTCAGTGTCCAATTGAACTTTGAACTTTTCCTTCGGACTAGGACTTTTACTGTTGGGTTGGTGGAAGAGTTAGCACATTGCGGCTTCCCCAATCTGAAGATGTTTTTTTTTTCCCTGTTGGACTCATTTTCGTTTTTATTTTTTTTTTATTCAAAGACTGCATTTCACTGCAAGCATGGACTTGAATACTGCATTAGCGTATGCATTTGGTGTTTTTCTCTCCTCTTTTGCAGGTTCATGATTTCGAGGGACAGAGTCGACTCCTTACATCACACAGGACTTGTGAAATCGGACGATTTCAGACAGGGAGTGTTGTGTCCCACGAATGGGAACAACCTGTTGTATATATTTCTCTGCATTGCGTATTTCCTCCAATCAGGAAATTCTCTGTTGTTGCTAGGTAGACTGTATGAATTTTGTCCCTGCTCTTTTTCCTTAGTTGTGTCTGTACAGGACGTCCCCCCTTCTTCCCCAGTTTAGTCTGCAGAAGCCATTGCTCAAGACACATGTGTATACCCCCTGTACAGATTAATCCTTTTTACCTATAGTTTATTGTAACTAATACAAGATACGGAAGAAAACTACAGTGTTTTCATTTCTTACTACAGCTGCACTGCGATCGAGTTGAAACGGTCTGTTGCCCCGGTTGGGGTAAGTACCGAGCATACAATTATCTAAGGGACTGGTAATTAGAGAGTTTAGATTACAGCCATCAGATGGGACAGAACAAGGGTGGTGCAAAAATATCAGGGTACAAGGATGGGGCACATTACTGCTGGATGGGGCAGATTACTGCATGGGGAAAAGGATGAGGCACATTAGTGCAGGATGGGGCATATTACTGCAATGGGACAAGAATGGGGCATATTGGTGCAGCATGGGGCATATTACTGCATAGGGCACATTACTGCTGGATGGGGTATACTACTTCAAGGGGACACGGATTGGGCATATTACTACAAGGGGAGAAGGATAGGGCATTACTGCAGAATGGGGCATATTATTGCAAGGGGACAAGAATGTGGCATATTACTGCAGGATGGGGCATATTGCTGCAAGGGGACAAGGATAGGGCATTACAGCAGAATGGGGCATTACTACATGATAATAATAATAAGAATAATTTATTAATTTATATAGCGCTATTAATTCCATAGCATGATGGGGGCAGGATGGGGACAATACCACACGGGGACAAGAATGGGACATTACCGAAGGGGACAAGGATGGGGCATACTACAAGGGTATAAGGATGAAGACATTACTACAAGAAGAGAGCCAGGATGGAGCACAACTGCAAGGAGAGGGTCAGGATGGGGCCATAAATGCATGGAGATGGACAGGATGGATCCTATAGCTAGGAGAGGATCAGAATGGAGCACATAGCTAGAAAGAGAGGATCAGAATAGAGAACATAGAGGCAGAAGGTCAGGATGGAGCACATAACTACAAGGAGAGGGTCAGGATGGAGCACATAACTACAAGGAGAGGGTCAGGATGGGACACATTACTACAAGGAGAAGATCGGGATGGAACACATTACTACAAGGAGAGGGTCAGGATGGAGCACCTAACTGCAAATAGAGGGTCAGGATGGAGCACATAACTACAAGGAGAGGGTCAGGATGGGACACATTACTACAAGGAGAAGATCGGGATGGAACACATTACTACAAGGAGAAGATCAGGATGGAGCACATTACTAGAAGAAGTAGAGGGTCAGGATGGAGCACCTAACTGCAAACAGAGGGTCAGGATGGAGCACATTACTAGAAGTAGAGGGTCAGGATGGAGCACATAGCTACAAGGAGAAGGTCAGGATGGAGCACATAGCTAGAAGGGGAAGGTCAGGATGGAGATATTACTACAAAATGAGGACCAGGATTTCAGCATGAAATCTGCTTGCATTCCATGATAAAATCTATCTCCTATCTGTCTAATATTCTGCATTTTTTTCCATATAGATCAATCCACCTGCTGTTTCTACAAAGGGCAGTGGCAGCAGCTCAGCTTCAATGTGCAGTACACATGAGCTGTCTGACCACTGCTGAAGAGAAGACTGCAAAGGTAAGTTTAAAATCAATTAATTGTTAAAATAATTGATCATCAGTGTTTCAGGATTATAACTACTGCACATGGAAGAGAGTTAGCATCTGTTTGCATTCCCCTGTGCAGCATTTATGATTATCACTGCTGTAATTTAGATTACATTACCGTATTGGCACTTCGCCATAAATAATTTGGTTTTGGGTTGCGGTTTGGGCACTCGGCCTCCGAAAGGTTCGCCATCACTGCCCTAGGGCATAATTCCCATGTTTATGAAGACAGGGAAAAGGATATATATTGTGGCACACATACAGAACTAGTGCCCCTATTGATATTTCTCACTGTTTCCAACCACTACTATACCCCTTTTATGGCCACCCTATACAGTGTGAGGTTTCCAAAAATGTACGGTATGATGAGGTATGGTGTGCCCAATCAGTATGATGACTCCACAACATTCCACCACTCAATATGATGGCCTCAGTTTTCCCATACACAGTATGATGTCACCACACACATTATGAGGGCCAATAAGTCCAAACTCAATGTTATACCCCAAAGTTCCCCCACAACTGTACTAACAAAAAAAACCTCACCTAGCATCGTTCCTCCAATGAGCTGCTCCAAACTTTTCTTTGTGTAGTTCAGCTTAGCGGCCACAATAATTTCAGACCAGGGAAGACAGAGTGAATGGTGTAGCAGAGATACTGGGCCCCCAACTCACAGGCACAGTGACTTTTGGTCTGTACAGAGCCATGGTCACAACCTATGCTGGTGCAGTAGGCACCAAGTTCTTCTTAATGCAAAAAAATGTCATGCTTTAAGGGCTAACGTGTGTCGGCCATTCCTCGATGACAAGGACAATAGTTCCATTTACTGGTCTTCACCTTCCACTCATCTGAATCCAGGTAGGAATCTCTGGGATGTTATGCATCAGTGAATCCAACAAGGTCACGTAAAGCCACAGATTTCCCAGGAACTTTCTGATGCCATAACCCATGTCTATGAGGAGCTCTCCCAGGACGCGTTCCACTTTTTCATCAGGACCATACACACGGTTACAATATGTGGTTGTAATGAAATTTACATAAACTGTAATTTCTCATGATTTCAATTATTTCATTTGATTCTGGGGACAATTTGGAATCATCCCGTCAACTAGTTGATGATCTAGGTTTCTATTCACCAGTAATAAATCATTTTGTTCTCAATAGATTAAAAAATTTCCATAAGAAAAGATTTTCAATTTGAAGCTTTTCTTTAAGAGCAGATGTATACTTTAAGCAGTCTCTGCCTTTTTTTATTTGACTAGCATATAGCTTTAATCTTTTTCTTTATAGAGGGTTCAGTTTGCAAATAGGAAGGGCCTAAAGGTTTCATAAATTGTAGTAGATAATGAAGTTTAACATGAAAAAAAAAACCTGTCCGCTGGAAACAGCACCACTCTAGGTTACATCTAGTTTTGTAGCCGAGGAAAAGATTTGTAATATTAATGAATAATGATCTTTTTTTCCAATTATTATACAATCCAGATGAATTCTTCACTGTTGCTCTCACCATCTACCAGAACAAAATAGATATAGGTCTGCCCAGCTCTTCTCTGATTAATAACCTGACTTTGGCTAGCTGCACATAGCTCCTTGAGTACTTAGCGTAAAGGATTTTCCCTACATATACTGCAACTTTACCGCAGACCCCCATTTACCAGATAGATTCACAGCTACACAGCATAGTACTGCTTTGTAACATTTTAAAGGAAAAACAAAGACTGTTTTGGTCAGCTTACCACCAGCAGTGAATCACGCGCTGATCAGGCATCTGGATAAAATCTCAAGAGAAGAAAGGTATTCAAGCTTCAGGATGGATTTAAAAAGTAGAAATTTCATATGATTTAAAAACATGTTGCCATGATCCGAATCATAGAAAAATACAGTCAGAAAACGTCAGGGTCCAGCGACGTGTTTCAAACTCTAGCCACATTCTATTTCTTTTTTTTAATCAGATAGTTCTTATTTAAACTTTTCAACAACAATACAGAAAGAAATGCATTGCATTAAATCCCCCCCTCCTCCCACCACCACCATCCCTCCCTTCCCCCCTCCAGGTCCAGTGGGTCAGTATTCCTCAACAAAGATAGTAGTGCACATATGAATATAACATGTACCCAAGATGTTCCAAAAATCCGCATAACCCATCTCCCAACTTAAAGAAACAACTCAGTCCAAAAGCAATTAATTAGCAGTCGGCAGCCCCTGAAGGTCCATCCAGCCCGTCCATATTTTATCAAATACCCTCGATCTGTCCCGTTTGAGGTATATAGCTTTTTCCCTACTCACGGTCAGATTCATGCTACAGATATACTCTTTGCGAGAGGGTACCGTATCAGATATCCAATGAGCCGCTATTAATTTTCTGGCAGCAAACAACATCCTAGCCACTGCTATATGCAAATAGTCATCTCCCCCTACCTCCTCTGTATAGCCAAGGACACAGACAATCGGGTCTCTGGGGATGTCCAGCTCCGTTGCCCCCCGGATCAAGTGGAGTACCATAATCCAAAAAATCTGGAGGCGCGGGCACGTCCAAAGCATGTGGAGAATGTCCGCGTCCTCATGTAAACACTTGGGGCAACATGAGTCCCGTCTCAGGCCTAAATCATGAAGCCACTTAGGCGTCCTGTATACCCTATAAAGGATATACAGTTGAGAGAGGCGTCTGGGCTCATTGAGCGACAGCCGGGGTATCATACTCATGATCGACTCCCAGCGTTCAGCTGTTATACCCTCTATTTGCTTTTCCCATTTGTCTAGTGCCCGTATCGGGTGTTTTAACAGTGCCATTGCCAAGAGGTATCCGTATACAAAGGAAATTATGCCTTTAGTGGAGGTCTGCGCGCCAATCATGGTGATAGCAGTATCATGGTGTATGTCCATACAATGCGATCGAGCCTGCGTCATGTAGGCATGTCGCACCTGCAAATACCGGTAGAACGAGGAGTGTGGGAGCGAAAATTCACTCTGCAAGGTTTCAAATGTTTTAAAGACTCCCCGTTCCACCAGCTGAGAGAGCCACCAAATGCCCACACGTCGCCACTGCGCGAATCCCCTCAGCGCCTGCAGGTGCGGCAGATGAGGGTTGTTCCAAATGGGGGTATACTGTGTAAAACCAGTGATGCTCTCAGCCTTTTCAATTTTTCCCATACTTTAATCATGAGTAGCACCGTGGGGAGCCTGTGGGCCCAGGGTCAAAGGGTTCCAGCTTCTAATTTCGCCAGCAGCGGTCCCCGCCCCCCCAGAAACCGTGCCCCCGGTCAAATGCTGACACTGTGAGGACAGAAAATACAGCCAAGGGTTGGGCAAGGCCAGCCACCCCCCTCCTCCTTACCCTTCTGCAGGTGTTCCAATTTTATCCGTGCTCCCTTTTTCCCCCCAAATAAGGCGTTAATTTTCCACGGAAGCCAAATTGGGAGTTATGAAGGACGTACAAAAGCTGAGGCATGATCACCATCTTCAGCAGGTTCACCCCCCACCACCACCGAGAGGTGTAGCTTGGCCCAGGCCTTAATCTTCTGCTTAATCGTAGACATTAGAGGTGTAAGGTTTAAAACGCTCATAGTCAGAAATGTCGCCCAATATATTAATGCCCAGGTATTTGAAGCTGTTTACGACTGGCACGTGGGGTATGTCAAGGACTGTGGGATCTACCGGCAAAACCACTGACTTTTCCCAATTTACGGTCTACCCCGAAACGGCCCCAAACTGTGTAAGGAGCGACATGGTATTGCGAAGTGAAGTATCAGGGTCAGCCAAAAACAACAGAAGGTCATCCGCATAGAGGGCCTCCTTCTCCTCCAGCTCGCCATATTGAAACCCCTCAATATCCGGAGCACGTCTTATCCTCGAAGCCAAGGGCTCAATAGCCAGGGCAAAAAGCAGCGGGGACAGCGGGCAGCCCTGCCTCGTACCTCTCTGAAGAGGAAAGTACCCAGACAGTGAACCATTGGCCCGTATCCGTGCCTGTGGCTGAGAGTACAAGAGCCTGATCCAGCCAATAAAGCCAGGTCCAAAGCCCATGCCCTCCAGTACCACAAAAAGGTATTGCCACTTGGCGGCATTCAAAGACAGGACTACCCGCCGCCCCACATTATCCGCCTCAACCTGCATATTTAAGAACAATCTACGAATATTCAGAGCCGTTGACTTACGGGGCATAAAACCAGTCTGATCCGGGTGCACCAACGACTCCACCACCTTTGAGAGGCGTATAGCCAACACCTTCGCCAGAAGCTTGATGTCTGCTGTCAGGAGGGAAATAGGCCTATAGGAAGCTGGAGAAGCAGGATCTTTATCTTTCTTAGGCAAAACAGTAATAATTGCCTTCCGCATAGATGGAGGCAGGGTCCCTCGCGTGAGACTGTCATTAAACGTGTCTAGCAATACTGGGAGTAGGACTGTTTTATACGCCTTATAAACCTCCACCGGTAAGCCGTCCACCCCTGGAGTTTTGCCATTCGTCATAGTGCCTAAAGCCGCCTCCAACTTCTCCAAACCCAAAGGTTCGTCCAGCAAAGCCCTGTCCGCGTCCGTGAGTCGTGGAAGGCCAGCAGCCCCTATAAAACCAGCAAGCTCATCTGCAGATCCCCTGCATGAGAGGAATATAGGTCAGTGTAGAATAGTTCCAGCATATTAAGAATATCAGGAGTGTCCGTAACTAGTGACCCGTCTTCCCTTCGAAGTCCCGTTATGAATGACGACCCCCTCTGTGCTGACGTGATGACCGAAAGCAGATGTCCCACACTCTCCGCACTATCATAATACTGGGTCGACTGAAACATACGTTTCTGCGCCGCCGTTTCCAGGGTCAGTTTATTCACACGGGTCTGAGCCTCCTTAAGTCTCCGTTGTGTAGAGGGGGTGAACCGCACCGACAAAGCCTCCTCTGCAGCCTTCAAGTCCCGCAGCGGAAGTTAGTTCTAGTGCTAGACCTGATCTTAGAGATTTCACGGATATACATGCCCCGCAAGTACGCCTTCAAAGACTCCCAGACTACCAGGCTTGATGTCGTGTTTATATTAAAAGAAAGGAATTCCTGCAGTACAGAGGCAAAATGACCTGCCCTGCCCACTAGCTGCATCCAGAATGGGTTCAGTCGCCATAGGGGCCTTTCCCCGGTTGCATGCACCCCCCCTAATCTTGACAAGTATAGGAGAGTGGTCCGATACCGTTCTTTGTAAATATTTAGCATACACAACCCTCCCCAACATAGGATCATTCCCCAAGGCTAAATCTATACGGGAGAGGGAGGAGAATGTAGAAGAGAAACACGAGTATTGGTATACCTCAGGGTTGTAGTAGCACCTCCATAAGTCAGTTAGTGCCAACTCGCGTATAAGCATCCCAAAAGACGTACAGTTACCCCCTGACTTTATTGGTGCGTGATTTCCCCTATCCCAATGAGTGTCAATTATGTTGTTAAAGTCACCCACCCATAAACACGGGACCCCTTGAAAATCCCTCAGAATATTCATTATACGATACATGGAATTACTGCTATATGGCGGGGGGATGTAGATAGATACAAGCACCAGAGAAACAGCATATAACGTACAATGTAGAACAACAAACCGGCCTTCATTGTCTTCCACCACCCGTCTACACTCAAACTGGGCATCTCGTCTGACCAGGATGCTAACCCCTCTAGAAAACTGCGAATGTGTAGAGTGGTATCCTGCCTGTATCCATCTCTTGTCTAAAATATCGAGCTTCTCACTGGTAAGGTACGTTTCCTGTAAGCAGACCACTGTTGGCTTGTGTTCTGAAATAAAAGAAAAAAATCGCCTGCCTCTTGACTGGAGATTTCAGCCCCCTAACATTCCAACTAAGGTATGTGATGTCTCCCATATCTATAGAGTAAAAGAGGTATCAATCCTCGTTGATGGCTCCTGGGCATGTACAGGTTAACACGTGCAATAGTAGCAAAGGACCTAACTTCCCTCCCCCACTCTCCCATCCCCTGAACAAAACACCCCAACACGTGTCGTGCCATGTAATTCCCGCAAGGGCAAACGTTGACCCCTAAATGAAGAGCCAACTTTGCACCGGGCGTCTCACTCCTCACCGCTATGCCCCCACTTGTCAGGATACCACCCCACAGCACAAAGTAAGCATCAAGACATGTACTGAAAACCATAAATTTGCGAGCCCGTATCATCAACCACGATCTGCTCCCCCCTTCCCAAATGCTGTTCATTGATGTCCAGCCACTCCGCAGCAGCCTCTGCCTCCAGAAGTAAATGAGTCTTATTCTCGGCCTCCACCCGCAATTTGGCCGGGAATATCATGGAGTACTTGACACCAAGCACTCGTAGCCTCTTTTTGACATCAGTAAATTTTGCTCTCATTTTCTGCACTTTCGGCGAAAAATCCGGGTAAGAGGAGACTCTGGATCCCTCAATGGTCACATCATGATGTTCTCTGGAAAACCTGAGGATAATTTCTCTGTCCTTATAGTTAAGAAGTTTGGCCAATATAGGTCGTGGTAGGTGGCCAGGAGGAGGGGGGCGAGCAGGGACCCTGTGAGCACGTTCCACCGCATATAGGGGAGTCAGGGTGTCTGAGCCAACTACACCTTTAATCCAATCCTCCACAAAGGCTGTAGGGTCTCTGCCTCACATCTCTCTGGTACACCCACTATACGCACGTCGTTGCGTCTAAGCCTGTTCTCCAGGTCATCTGTCTTAGTCCATAGGGCATCCGCATCCTTCCCAGTCTCCTTATGATATTGCAGGGATTTAGTGACTTTAGCCTCTACAGTATCGACCCTGCGTTCCAGCTGACCAGTTCTGTCTTTTACTGTATGTAAGTCATGCTTGACTGTCTGCATAGATTCTTGCAGAAATCCCAGCTGAGTGAGTACATTAGAGATAGCAGACCCACATTGCATAACTGCCATTAGAACGTCTTTTATAGTGGGCTCAGCAGGGACATGTAGCTGCAGTGATGTTAACTGCTTTCTGTTTTGCTTCACCAGCTCTCCCCAGCTGGCTAGGGGCTCCTGGTGTCATTAATGTCCTCCTCCCCCTCCTCGCTCATCCCAGACCCTGTACCTTCTCCTCCAGCATCAGTGTTGTCTCCTAGGGATGGCTGGGTTCCTCTCTCTATCTCCTCCACTCTTGCAAACTGCCTCAGCCTGGCCACCATCTCCTTGTTTCTGGCTGCACTGTTGGAGACTGCCTCCTCCACAGCCTGTGCTGAGGCTGTGGCACCATTTTGGGAGCAGAGGGCCATCTCCCCTGCCGTCTTTCTGATGGCTTTTTTCGGCATCCCGGGGGGGTAAGAGCTGTACCGCCGGCTTCAGAGTGTGCCCACAGACCTTATGGTACTATACCGGTAAGTTAAAGGCCGTGCTGTGGGGAACAGCGGCTGAATTTAGACCGGTAGTGCAGGAGCTCTGTGGATGCACGTCCTCCTCACATGCTGCTTGGCCTGCCCATAGCCACATTCTATTTCAGAGCCTTCTGGGGAATAATTCCCGATACATTAAGTACATCAAGCACCCAATGAAATTTAAAATCACACACAATACTTGGTATTGTCTCTTCTGTATATAGTTTGGCATTTATCTTGACAAAGGCCTTGCCTTCGGTGTCAATGAGTAAAGGAAAAGGGGAATGGGAAAAGCTCACCCTTATGCCTCTCAATAGATCGGGTGAGGTGCACGGCAGTGGCTGGCATCCACAATTTTCAAGGAACAAAATGAAGAAAAAGCCAGCACCCGGTCCACATAGTAAACGAGATCTTTATTTCCGGACTCACATACACATATTTAAAATCCGCATCTGTATGGCAGGCATAGCCAGATGCGTTTTGGTTACAACAACCTTAGTCTCTGGCCAAAGACTAAGGTTGTTGTAACCGAAATGCATTTGGCTATGCCTGCCATACAGATGCAGATTTTAAATATGTGTATGCGAGTCCGGAAATAAAGATGATCTGCTGGCTATTTCTTCATTTTGTTCCTTGCCTTCGGTGTGTATGCACCCAATTATGGCCAAAAAAGTGTGTATAGCCTTGTAAGATTGAAATCTAAGCAGAATTATGCAACTGCAGTTATCGTGTACAGGAAAATGTATTTTTCATGTGCTGACCAAGGCAATGGATCCTCTGTATACAAGTCCATACTACAGCCAGATCAGCATCATGGTGGTTTTGCAACAAGCTGTAAAAGTATAATGTTGAGATCTTCGTTAAATTTGCCCTCTGATATCAGCATAAAAGTGTAAGAGACCACACAGAGTCCAGAAGTAAAGAGATTTACAGTTTATTCATCAGTGTAATCATGCAGGGTCGTACATACACTTACATACTGCATGTATACAAAAGTGAGGGGAGGAAGGCAGGTGTAACAACCCATGTGAGAAGGACACTGCAGCACGAGAGAATGTCAGCAGGGTGATTTCATCAGATCATCACATGTGCATAGAAAGATAAGACATACGACCTGCTCTAAGCTGTACACAAATGTCCTGGATGGTGCATACATTTATGGTATATTGCTCTATTTCACATACTTCTGTACTGACCTCAGTGGTATACAAGTCTGGTTATATGCAAGGTTGGACCATCTTGTTACTGTTTAGGCTTGAATGTATAGAAAACACGGTGTTGTACAACTAATGGCTTATAGTATATGTATACAATAATATGCAGGACGTATATGTATATGTTGTCTTTGCTGCGGTTATACAACACACCACATGGCAACATACATACTGTATTTCAGCTAATGCAGACCCTAACAAAGATATGTGTCCATAACCTAAGGCTCGGATGCTTCTGCCTATTTTACTAGTATACAGTAGTTAGAAAATTACATGACCTTTCTTATGAAATATGTATAAACGTTGCTATTGGGTCACACAGCAAAGCTTAGCAATAAAGGGGACTATTGGTGTCCTTGTTTAAGCATCAAAACCCCTTTGTTTTGGCAATATTTCCCCCATTGTTGGAAACGCCAATCCTGAGTACACCCTCAGATGCGCTGGAGATAAATGGTTATTGTCATTTCAACTGGTATCAATAGCACAAGCAAATAAAAGAAACTCTGCAATACATCTTTGCTTTTTTCTACACTTGTAAGCCTCTTCCAACCCTCCCCCAGATCTCACTATCAAGTCTGAAGAAATATCTTACATCCATCTTGCTCAAAGAAAGATGGCCTGCCAGCACTGTGAGGTGTACGATTACCCTGCACATTGATGTCTACGGACAGGTGCGGGAAGGAGGAGTAGCTAACAGTGGTAGACCAGGTTAACATAGGCAGATTGTGCTGCAGCTTCTAGCAAATTTATTTCACTTAAGTGCTGGAGTCACAGCTACATAGCTTAGCACTGCTATATAGGGTCTTCCATGCAGCTGCTGTCTGTATAGAGCAAGAATAGCATAAATCCTTTCTTTATGTTTCTGTATACTGTAACTGACCTAGTAGGTGCAGAATAGTGTGATATATGAGACCCTTAGACTGGAAAAGGAGCCTACAGAAGCAAAAAAAATAGGTGTAAAATGTATGAAACACATCATATGACAATCAGATACAGACATGGCGGCCTATTCTGAAAATTTACCTGAAACAACAAGTACACTTCAATCTCTGAAGCCCTCATAAAAGCATTGAAAAGTGCTAAAATTGGGAAAGTGGTCAAGCTCCAAAGAAAGGGGCACTGCCAAATCCTCATACATTTCCACAGAGCACATGTGGTGTCCTATAATGTTGGTGATTTTTTTTGCATGTATGTTTCTCAGATTCCTAACTGACCCCATAACTGTTGTACCGGCAGCCACATTTTGTCAATTAGACATTGCTATGGTACAATAATATAATAGATCTTCATCAGGACGGAGCTTCTTCTCCCCTCTCCCCACTACTAGAGTGTATAGTAAGAGTCTCACACTCTACCGACCCCTAACAAAATAGATGGCATCCATGTGAACGTACGAAGAAGCAGCTTCAGTAATACTGCAGAAAAACCTGGTGGCCAAGCCTCAATATCTTCCGGCCCCCACTATACTGGTAGATTGCAATCCATTCAATGATTTCTACTTCAATGGCAGTGGTGATCAATTATCTTTTTCCTTAATATATGTAATAAGTATTTTAAAGTTTATCTGAGGTCATGTAGTCATGTGATTATTTTCCAGGATTAACACATATGAGCAAATGTAATAATCAAGACCAAAAGTAAATACTGACACTGAAATACACAGATATTAGTGTCCATGGGCTCAGGGTTTGAGTGAGGTAGAACGGGTTACAAACTTTCACTATAGATTTTGGGGCATCTGGAATCCGGACAACAACATCACACACAAAAAAGGTGGAACAAGTAGTTACTATGGTTTAGAAGATCGTACGTTTTAAGTGAATGTTCACCTTTATTCAGGCGAGTATTATTAATCTGGTATTGTCCAATGGTGGACAACCCCTTTAAATCCAATAATAAACCAGTATGCACTAAGCTCCCTCTAGTGGGGACTGCAGGCAGAAGGCGCTTATTATTAAAAACTTCTCCAAAGTACTTTTTCTTTTTTCTTTTTATATAACCCTATTCTTGAAGAAAAAGGATTTGCAATAGGTGTGTTATTAATAATAATAATAATAATAATAATAGTGATGATGAGGATTATGAATCCCCTTCATTCAAAATGTAAGTGCCACAATGTCCCAAATCTTACTATCTTTCCAGTTTATGAGACCCCTATACATTACATAAAGAGACTTTTAGTAAAAGCTGAGATATTTTGTGGATAATTGATAACCTACCAAGTTAGGGAGAATCTTTACCGAAGTTAGTAGTTTGAATATATGATCAAAAAAATTAACACTATTCTGATAGCACGGTGGCTCAGTATTTAGCACTCTATACGGTGGCTCAGTGGTTAGCACTGCAGCCTTGTAGCGCTAAGGTCCTGGGTTCAAATCCAACCAAAGACAACATCTGCAAGGAGTTTGTATGTTCTCCTCGTGTTTGCATGTGTTTCCTCTGATTCTTTGGTTTCCCCCCACACCCCAAAGACATACAGATAGGGAAATTAGATTGTGACCCCCAATGGGGACAGAGATAATTATGTATGTAAAGTGCTTTGGAATATGATTTCACTTTATAAATTAATAATAACACTTCTTATACATGAACATTTCTGCTATTTACACAGGTCAATAATGTGGGTATAAGTGGGCATTGCGTGTAAATGGTTGTGAGGTGTGCAGGCAAAGAATAACCAAACCAAATATTGTAAGTACCATTGTAAGCAGAGGATTACAGGAAGGGCTGAGGTAGAAATAAGAAACAAAACAAATAGACAATATGAAAGGAATGTGCCAGGAAGAATCTGGTGGATTGGAGGCAAAAAGCAGCCAAAAAAAACATGGGACTAAAATGGATAGAAAGCAAATACCGCAGGACCAATACACAGGCCAGGTGAAGACGGCAGGTAAGCCGACTGCTCAGTCAGTGATCGGTCAGGACTCGCCTACTCTGCTGCCAACTGCTCTCTACAAATAGCATAGGTCAGATTTACTAATCAGGTCCAATATTTAGACAGTGGAAATATCTGAAAATGGGCCAAATGTATTCCAGTGGCTTGTGCTTAACAAAGAAAAAATATGTTTGTTTTTTTTTTGTTTTTTTTTAACTTGCACTATATTTATTATGTGTTTAGACAACTTTCTGGCTCAAGCTAAACCAACTAGATGGTAAAATAAGAAAATACGGCACTTTCTGCTCAGAGGGAGAAGGTCGGGGGTGCTCTTATAGGATCCAAAGCCAAGTTATAGAACGTATAACAAGGCATTCCCGAATAGAATTCTATGAGAAACACAATTTGGGAGTGTCTTGATATACGTTATACAATGCAGGCTAGATAGTTGGCCAGATGCACGTATTGGTGACACTGACAAATATGCTCCATAGCTAAAGAAGTGACAAATTTGTCATTGAAGGGGTTGTTCCATTTCAGATAATGTGGATGCGGTTCATTAAAATATAACTAACAGTGCAGCATTCACCCTCTCTGGGTCCACCTGCGAGTCTCAGCCGTTGTCTGGTATTGGTTGTGGTGCTGGTGTAACTGGCAGCCGATCAGTGAGCTCAGAGGCTATGCCAGGGTAGACTAAATGCCCTCTTCAGATCTGCTGAGCTCACCGATTGGCAACTGCGCTGTCAATGTGCAGTCAGCACCATAGTGAATGCCAGAAAATGGAAGAAGCAAGCAAGTAATCACCGGTGGATCTGGTGAAGGGGAGTACAGCGGGGTGTACTATTTAAAACACTTCAGCCGGGAGGTAGGATGAATATTATCTAAGAGGAACAACCCCTTTAATGATACACTTGGTGCATCTTTAGCCTTTCGAGGATATTTGTCAATAGCATCTAATACGCAAATCTGCTACATTATCTTGCCTTATTCTGCACTGTCTGTACTAGAGGTTTATGTGTTGGATAAATTTGCTGCATCTTGAGACCATCTCGTCTTATTGCATCATCTATTGGCTGGCTAACTTTGTGCAAGGAATTTTCAACAAGATTTTGTTATATTTTTTGGACCCCAGTGTTCTATATTAAGCCAAGTCCATTTTTTTGGCCATGACCAATTTCAGCAAAGTCATACCCTCTTGTAAAATAAGAATAAAAAGCATATAGAGCACATAAATATTCTGAAAGTCAAACACAGGATTTCTGGCATATTTATCTCTCATGATTCGATTATTTTGCACCTTATTTTTTGCACCTACACTTTGGTGCACGTTCCTGCGTTGCAAGCCTCAACCACTTTCACTCTAGGCCAGATATGTCAAACTCTGGCCCGCCAGCTCCCAGGAGATAGATGTTGGCTGTCTGGGAATGCTGGGAGTTGTAGTTTTACAACAGCTGGAGGGTCAGAGTTTGACATCTCTGCTCTAGGCCAAGCCACGTCCATAATAACCAAACCGGCATTGATAATTGTGTCATGAGTGTGTCAAACACATAGCAAATAGGTCTCAAGTATATGTGAAAAAGAAAAGATATCTGAAAATCTGTGCACACTCAGTATATCTGCAGCAGCCTTTATTCTATTTTTTGACCATAAAGTTGTACTAATTCTTGTACTGGCTTTCCATGGTGGTTGCCTTAACTTGTGTAGTGTAATGAAGCAAGTCACCCATGGTATAGCAGACAACCAATTACTCTGCCACCTCGATACATGACTTGTAGTCACATATGGAGGAATACTGGTCCTCCCAGGTACTGCACTGGAATTGGCCAATTCTACCTCCCATTACAAAAAGCACTTAAGGTGACATCTTGGACAACCACTTTAAAGTAAATTACTGCATACATTTAGGTGTATATTGATTCAGCAATATTAATTCAGGTTTGGGAAGTGGGGCAAAGAGGACTGTGGCTTGGTTTAAATGTAAGCAACTGACTAGAGGTTAGGGTTGTGAGGCTAAGGATGGACACATCATGGTTGTGTAGGACACACAAGCAAAAGTGCAGTCCTCTACCCACAAACCTTGGTCTATGCATAGAAACAGAATTATCAGCCAAATGTGATATGGCAAGAACAATACTTAACAGACCCTTATGGTAATACTGACACACAGCAAAAGTTAAGACTTGTATGGCAGTGATCACTAACAGAAGCCTACTACATAAAGCTTTTTGTAGGATATATGGCTGGAAGAACCTCAAAGACGGTAATGGAAAATGGATCCCGGATGGAGACATAATAGAGGTACAGTATAACACTGGCCATTTATGATATGGAAGAACAGCACCTCATATAATAACAGGAGCTACCTACCTCTCTAATCAAACAGTATGTGGCAGAGCTTGAACACTGCACCACTTTAGTAGTCTCACTCCCCCAATGCCAGTCTACACCTGGTATATCACCTGGTATAAGTACCTCTTAAACATTTCATTAACCCATTTTGTATTAAACCAATATAGTACCACTCTTCACTGGCACTAAACAGGAGCTCTAGAAGTAAGTGGATGGCTTATAACCTCCATAAGCGGGCATTCCTTCTCCCTGGCTACTAGACCAGAGGGCTCTACTTTTCCCTCCAGAATACAGTGTTGCAGCAGGGAGTGCCAATCACAACTGGAGACAGAAGAGATATATTGCTAGCTCTCTACTTAGACTGGTTTCACACTGCAGTTTTTTCCCTGATCAGTGTCCATCCAGTTTGTGTGCCAAAACCCAAAGAGGAACCAGGAGAGGAACATGCAGAGAAAAACTATAATTGAAAGATTGACACCTGTTCTGGGTTTTGAAGACACTTCTGGTTTTGGCACACAAACTGGATGGAACCTGATCAGTGAAAAAACTGCAGTGTGAAGCCAGCCTTAGAAATAAGAACTTGTGTGACAACCTAAAACAGCATAGTGCATGTTTTCCCTGTTGCAAATGTATACACAGGCTATATACAACATAACTAAATATACAGCGAGCAGTACAACTGCACCTTGAAGAGGCAGCAAGAGTACACATCAACCTACTCAAAGGTGAAGTGTTACACAAGGTGACTGAGGATAGACAGCTGGCACCAGGTATAAACAGTGAGGTGTCCTGAGTGACTTTACGGAGGAGAGTCTCTCTCAGTGACTAGTGAGAAGTGTCCACAGGATAGCAGCTAATCCATCACACGTCCTGAGCACCAAGCCGACCTTGTCTGTCTCCCACCTCCTGTAAAGAGATGCAAGTGTCCGAACTGTGGTATGGATGTCGTCTTCTCTGGCCTGGAGTACTCTGGTGACAGGCATCTAAAAGAAGAATAGACAAAAGGCAGAAGACTTAGCGGTTTCTCCCCAGAAAAAATGTCCATGAATACAAGAGGAGGTAAGCAATGAGACACAATGGAAGAAAGTAGGAAAGGAAGGACTAGAGAATAAATTGGAGAAGAAAGAATCAAGGAGGACAACTTGAGACATACAGTACTATGAATGTTTTAGGCAGGTATGGAGAAAACGCTGCAAAGTAGGAATAGTCTGAGAAGCAGAAATATTAGTTTATTTTGTATCAAGGAAGAAAATCAAAAGAGAATTATTTTAAATCAAATTAATATTCGGTGTGACCACCCTTCACCTTCAAAACATCATCAGTTCTAGATTCACCTATACACAGTTTGGGAAGAAACTCATCAGGATGTTGTTCCAAACATCTTGGAGAACTAACCTCAGATCTTCTGTTGATTTAGGCTTGGGCAAATCCTTCTTTTTCTTTGTGTAGTCCCACAAAGACTCAATAATAAATAGAGATCATGACACTTGGGGCCATATCAATACTTTAGGACTCCTTCATTACGCTGAAGATGATTCTTAATGACATTGGGTGGATGTTGGGGTCGATGTCCTGCTGAAGAATAAATATGGACCCAGACACCTCACTTATGGTATTGCATGGTGGATACATATCTGCTTGTATTTCACAGCAATGAATACACCATTATTCCTGACCCAATCCTCATATTGGCTGAGATACAGCCCCAAACGTCAAAGGAAAGGAATGTACACCAACCTTCACAGTGGCTTGCAGGCACTATTGTACCTCTCTCCAGCCCATTGGTGCTTTGACATTTTTCTGTCAACCAGTTTCTATGTTTTCATGCATAGTTGATTTGCTTAGACTGGTTACATATGGAATTTATGGGTTTTATCCACAGTCCTTCTATGAAGGCCACTTCTGTTCAGATTTCCCTGAACAGTAGGTGGCTGTAGCTGGGTCTCGCTGGTTGCTGCCAGTTTTGAGTTGATGGCACTGTTGGACATCTATTGTTTTCAAAGAGAAGTAAAGCTAGGGTCACATTTGCTGTTTTGTTTTCAAAACCGGATCTGGTTTTGACCAATAAAAATGGTCAAAACCGGATCCGCAGCCATAGGCTGCAAAGAAAAACCGGATTGCACTCAATGCAATCCGGTTACCGCATCCGGTTTTGCGGCCTGCGGTAAAAATCATTCAGGCTGCATTTTTCAGAGCGTTTTTTTTTTTTTTATAATGGGCGCCTATATATTGCGGTACCGGATCCGTTTTTTGATGCCACAATTTTTTCAAATTGCAGATCTGGATCCATTACTGGATCCAAATCTGCAATGTGATGCCAAATGTGAAAGCACACGGTAATACCGGATCTGGTAATGGTTACCGGATTGTGCCTTCCAAATGTGACCCCAGCCTAAGCATGATGTGTCTTTCTTTCATTTCTTTAGCTGACTATGGTGTCAACAATCCACAATGCTGCCCATTTTTCTGTGCATCTTCAAATGAGCTTGAACACTGCATCTTGAAACTCCATTCAGCTGTGAAACTTTGACTAATAGAGACTTCTCTGATGCAGTATAACTACCTTATATCTTGGTGCTTTGCTCAGACTTATCATGGTGTGTGACCTATAAGGGTGGCTTCACACCACAGTTTTTGCCCTGTCAGGCTGTGTCCAGTGCTTTGCAGGAGGCACTGAACACAGCCTGACAGCTCCGGACAAATAGAACCGGAGGGTTAATATGCCCTCCGGTCCTGTTTGTAGCCGGAGTCTGCAGAGCGCAGCTGAGATAGCTGTCCCCTGCTGAAATGGTGCTGAACCACTTCACAGGGGACAGTTCCCTGGTGCTGAAGTTTAGCGCAGCTGACGCTGAACTGCAGCCGCTGATGCCCAGTTCCCGGATCTGGGCAATCCGGCGCCAAAAACTCCCATGTTAGGGAGCGCTGGACTGCCCCGGATCCGGGAGGATCCGATTTGGGCAGATTTTTCGCCCCGGACACAAAAATGTTGCTCGCAACGTTTTTGTGTAAAGGAGAAAAATCCAAATTCACCCGGATCTTCCCGGACAGATGGAAACCAGACGGCAAATAGCTGCCATCCAGCTCCATCCTGCCCCATAGGGCAACATTACCTCAAAATCGGGTTCGGGGCTGTCAGTTTCACGCCGGACAGCCCCGGACCTGATTGTACCGTGGTGTGAAGCTACCCTAACATGAAACAGTCTCAATATCACCTTTATAGCAGCATTTTGCTGTTTCTCACCCAGTGTTAAGCCGCCTTCTACACATCTATTTCCATTAATAACTGTTTTTCAACCAACATGAGAAAATGATGAACATTACCACCCATTTGGTATAATTTGTTACTCATACACCTGACGATAATGCTACACCATACCTGACTTTGTGCAAGTGTGCCTAGAAGAATTGATGCTGTTTTGAAGATAAAGGTTGGCCACACCAAATATTGATTTGGTTTACATTTCTCCTATGTTCATTCACTTGGCATTTTGTTAGTTGATAAGAATAAACTATTGATGTATTTTTTTAAAAAACATTCTGACTTACAGCATTTTTTTCCACACCTGCCTAAAGCTTTTGCACAGTTCTGTAAATTATATGCAAAGAGGTATCTCCATATATTTACTATATCAGATCACAGGGTCTACAACCTCAGCACACTTCAAGCCAAGAGGTCTGACACAAAGAATTGTGGCAAGATCAAAAAGCTAATGTCTTCTGCATTCTAAGACTGTCCACCTATGAAAAATGAAGAACTACAAGCAGCAGATTCACAGAAGATTATTTGTTAATGGCAATGGCAGAGCAATATTTTTCAGTGCCAGACTTTCATACCTAATCTTCAATCGGTATAGGTTGGGGGTCCGGAACAGCCACTGCGGATGGGCGGTAGAGAAGGAAACAACAAGATGGGTAGAGAAGAGGAGATTGAAGCAGAAATAGGAAAAAAGAAGACAAATGGACAACAGGTGTAGAAATAAACATCACACAGGAGTGGGAAAACACAGCAGCAAGACCAGACTACTCATGATATCAATGATGAAACACAACTAATCATACCCCATGTCCGTCAACCATAGAGAGGTATTCCCACATAAGATCACAAGGCATTTATTATCAATCTACAAGCAGTAACTGCTGCAGCCTACACTGCTCACTAGATTCATGATACCTCCTACCCTTGGTATTGAGAGGAGCAGCGTGGTCACACACGACTGCTGTCAAATGCTACCTCCATCGCTCTCTTCAGTGCACAGTGTGAGATCCACTCTGGCTGTAGAGGCTAAGTGTGGTCTAATGGGTCTAATGGGAAGGCGTTTCTCCTTGTGGAAAGTGATGCAGTCACTCTCCACAAGAGAAAAGCTTTTCCCTTAGACCCACACACCTCTCATACAGCCAGACCAGATCTCATACTTTGCAAGGGGCAATCACCTTGAAACACCGTGTCTGCAAATAGAGGTTCTGATCTGGTATAAATGTTAAGTCACATGACAAGGCACGTTAAAGGGTCGTTTTTGATTTTTAGTATTGCTAATTCCAATAGGTGGCACTATTGTCCACGGTAATGAAAACTACAATGCTTTATTTCTGTTTTGGTAGCACTGCAAAAAAGATGTTAGCAGTGATGGTACCTTTACACGCCGCAACAGGATGGTGGCAACAACCGGGTAGATGAGAGAAATGTATCTTGCACCGCCAAATCAACCCGCTGTAGCGGCGTGTGAACACAGTTGTTGCCACGCATCACTTGAGGCACCTGTTTCAGAGCAGTGCCCTAAAACAGGTTGATTTCAAGGCGATGGTTGCGGCCTGTTTCGGCGTGTACAGATGGTAGGGTAAGGTTTATTCATCACCTAGATAACTCCCTGGGGCGTGACACAGCCTCTGGGAAACCACCCCCCTTCAGCGATCATTGGAGGAAGCTCCTGCGTTACGATTGGTAGTCGCTGCATAGGGCGGCATATTTAAGGAGCTGACCAGTCACACTACACAATTGCTCGAGCGTCATGTATTAGTCAGCCTCCTGTGCTGGCTGGCCAATCATGATGTTATTGCTTTGTCCTATCAGCGTACGAACGTCTCGTAATCCACAATTGTGGCACGCCTGTGTGTTGTCCCTGCTGCCTTTGTTCCGCCCATATTACCTTGTTATAGCGGCGTGTAAATGAGGTAAGGTGAGCTACAGAAAGTAACTTCTGGCACCCGGCGGTGTATCCAGAGATAGATGTAACCTACTGTAGCGCACCTTGTTGCGGCGTGTAAAGGCGGTGCAGGTACCGTTTGTAACAGTTTGTGCGTGCTCGTGCACGTGAAGCACCCGGTTGTTGCCACCATCCTGTTGCGGCGTGTAAAGGTACCATTACTGTAACATTCCCCTTCAGAATACTGTTGAGGAGTGAAGATTACAGGGGCAAGACAGACTATAATCAGCTCATTTTTGGTATTTTTGTTTCAGAGCTGGAACGGCGATTCAAATGTCTTGAGACTGTATCTTCCGACTAGCCAAAACTTTGACGTTTTGTTACAAGCTCCCAATGCGTCACTTTAGGAGCCAAAACGAGGCTCTCATAAAGTTGTATATGCCGGAAACTGACCAGAAAGGGAGTAGAAGACAGGGGTCAGGGGACTAACATTTAAAGCATAATAAAAATATGCTGGAGTGGCGCTTTAAAAAAAACAACACATTAGTACTTCTAGCACTGCTACTAAAAAAAAAGGTTACTACAAAAAAATAAATATACAAGTGCTGCTGCCATTTCAAAATGGACAACTACTTTAAGGCCAAGTTTTCAATCCCCAAGAGCTTTGAAATTAAAAGTAATGTATTATAAAGGGGATACAATAAATCATGATAAGAACCTTTAAAATAATTGCCTTTAAATAGAGGCTCCTATTCTTTCTTAACGTTATCTTACTTACTAAACTGGAAAAATTTGTTGCACATCTAGGAGTAAACTGCGGCCTGGTGGCAAATAACTGTCATATTTCACACCCTGACACCACATTCTAGATATGGTAAAACATCCACGGTGCTGTATGTGAACGATAGTGTCTAAAGTATCCTAAAAGCTGGTAGAGGATTATTGCTTTAGTGCAGGGGTGGGGAACCTCAGGCCCACGGGCCGCATGCGACTCACAAAGACCTTTTCTCCAGCCCTCGGGCAAAATGGCAGAGACCACGGTGCTCTGGACAACAGCCGCAAAGTGCAGCCCTTTAAACCGCTTGTGCACTAAGAAGACGTAGCATGCAGTATTGAAAGCTGCGTACATAGCATTGAAGAATCCCGTCCTCCTGGCGGGCAGTTCTTGCATGAGGATATATTCTGCGGGCAGGGTTAGCACTATGCGCTCTCGACCCACAGATGAAGAGGAGCAGCATCTCTGCATCCTGTGTGTGCCCCCATCCCTGCATCCTGTGTGGGCCCCCATCCCTGCATCCTATGTGCCCTCATTTATCCCAGCATCCTATGTGCCCCCATCCCAGCAGTGTATGTGCTTCCCCCAGGACTGTGCCCCCACTCCAGCAGTATATATGCCTCCTCAGCAGCCTATGTGCCCCCAGTGTGTAGATGCCCTCAACCTCTGGGACACCACCATCCCTAGTCCTGTATATGATCTAGCCTCCCCAGTTGTGTAAATGACCCAGCCTCCCCAGTGCTGTATATGTCCCCAGTCCTCCATTCCCCCACCATCACCAGAGATATATATGCCCCCATCTCCAGTGCTGTAAATGCTCCCTGCCGATATGCCCATTAGATATGCACAATAGCTTTGTGGTGGATGCTGTGGCTGGCTCCACAACTCCTGAACTAGATGAATCACTCAAACTGGGCTTGCAACTGATGGAAGTCTGAGTTTTAAGACCGTAACAACTTGCAATTGAATACCAGCTACACCACAAATAAAAACATCATTTTGAAAAGGAAAGTATAGTGTGCTAAGTCTATTTTTCCACAGGATATATAGCAGTCCAATTGTCTCCTATGTTATGTATATGCTTTACAAAACTTATCACAAAGACTTGACTGCGCTCTAGGTCGACACAAGCCTGGAAAGCAGTTGTGAGAAGCAACAAGATCAATACCACCTAACATCACAGCCGCACCAAAGAGGAGCAGCTCCAGCCATCACAGTAGGGGTGAGTTATTTGTCAGACCAAATATAGCAGGGGAATTTTCAAGGTGATCATTTTGTGCGGCCCTCGGATGATGGTAGAAATTTCCAAGTGGCCCAAGGCAGGAAAAAGGTTCCCCGCCCCTGCTTTAGTGCTGTTTTATTTATTTATTTTTTTTAAAACTTGTTTTTATTGAGTTTTATGGCAATAACAAAGTAAAACAGCTTAAACCTCCTCCCCCTCCCCTAAGCCACCATCCGTCATCGTTAATACATACAAATCAGTTCTCTGCATACTAAGACATCAACAATATTAGTATATTCATTACACACCAACTTTTCAATGATCATATTCGATATTAAGTACATCCCTACATATTTGAATTGTTTAGTATTGTTAGTTTTCCCCATGTAGCTCCTCTATGGAATACCAGACCGAGTTCCTAAATGGGAAGACTTTTAGTGCTGTTTTATTTTAAAGGACAGCTGATTTTTTTATTTAATGCTCACACTTTGTTTTACACAAGTTTGCCCTCGTCATATACGGCTATATCCAGAATTCTGCTGGCTGCCATTGTGTTAACGGATCCTCAACACCTTAGATGAAAATCTGAGTATATTTATATGTGGTGGTCAAATGAGAGCAACTGGCACATCTTATGAAAGGTCAGAGAAGAAAAAAACAAATCAGTACTGCAGTAGCTACTGCAATATACTGACATGACTGCTACTTCTGAATTAAATAAGCACTCCCATCAATTTTTATCCTCCTAGTATATTGCAGTCATCAAATTATATATAGATAGCACTGTGTACTTAAAATTCCTCATTTTGCCATTCTACCAGATAATTCTTCTCTTTTCCATTATGTCTATAATGTGATTACAAACAGACTAGCTGAATCTTTCTAAGCTCTATGTAGAAACAGGAAGTATCTTTTTCCCTGCATGAGTCATCAATGCAAAAGTCAATGACAGGAGGAGGAGGGGAGCAGGTGGTTCAGAAGGTGAAGAGGGGGATGACTCCTGCAGGGACAAGAGACTGTTTCTACATAGAGCAGAGAAAAGAGAAGAAATAGCTGGGTAGAAAGGAAAAATTAGCAATTATAAATAAACAGTGCTGTATAATATGAGAATTGCTATATATTAAAGAGGATAAAAACTGTGATGGAAGTACTTCTTTAAAGATTGTGCTACAATGCATTGTGGAAAAAAAGAGAATTTTGTTTACTTACCGTAAATTCTTTTTCTTCTAGCTCCTAATTGGGAGACCCAGACAATGGGTGTATAGCTTCCGCCTCGGGAGGACACACAAAGTATTACACTTAAAACAAGAAGTGTAACTCCTCCCCTACTGCCTATACACCCCCTCTAGGAGAAATCCTATCAGTTCGGTGCACAAGCAGGAAGGAGGATTGAACCCACACCAAGACCAAAAGGTCCGGTTAAACATTGTCGGCCAACAGGGCCTAAAGAGCGACATGCACAACACCAGTCACTCAATAAAATAACAATGCCCAAAGGGCCAACAGGGTGGGTGCTGGGTCTCCCAATTAGGAGCTAGAAGAAAAAGAATTTACGGTAAGTAAACAAAATTCTCTTTTTCGCTCCATTGGGAGACCCAGACATTGGGATGTCCAAAAGCTATCCCTGGGTGGGAAGAGACCCAAGCAAGACAGTAACTTCAAATGTGAGCGACCGCGGCCTGAAGGATCCGTCTGCTCACATTAGCGTCAGCCGAAGCATACGCATGAATCTGATAGTGTTTTGTAAAGGTGTGAAGGCTAGACCAAGTGGCCGCCTGACACACCTGTTGAGCCGTGGCCTGATGACGTAAGGGCCACGAGGCACCCACAGCTCTTGTGGAATGCGCCTTAATCCCTGCAGGTAAAGGTGTACCAGAGAGAAGGTAGGCTTCCTGAATGGGAGCCTTGATCCACCGAGCCAAGAAGGACTTGAAGGCCTGAGTCCCTTTTTTCTCACCCGTCGTGAGCACAAACAAGGCATCCGAGCGGCGAAAAGCAGCCGTGCAGGAGACATAAATCCTGACAACCCTGACCAGGTCCAAAGTATGCAGAGACTTCTCATACTGATGAACGGGATTAGGACAAAAGGACGGCAGGACAGTGTCTTGATTCAGGTGAAACGGAGAAAGCACCTTCGGTAAGAACTCCGCCATAGGTCGGAGCACTACTTTATCCTGGTGAACCACCAGGAAAGGGGATTTGCACGACAGAGCTGCCAGCTCCGAAACTCTTCGCAAAGACGTAATGGCCACAAGAAAGGCAACTTTCTGAGAAAGTCTAGAGAGGGACACCTCTCTCAGGGGTTTGAAAGGCGGCTTCTGTAAGGCCGCGAGAACCATATTAAGGTCCCAGGGGTCCAAAGGACGTCTGTAGGGGGGAACAATGTGATTTGTCCCTTGTACAAACGTTTTGACCTGAGGCAGGTTAGGCAGACGCTTGTTGAAAAGCACAGACAGAGCGGAGATCTGACCCTTTAGGGAGCTGAGAGCCAAACCCTTATTCAACCCAGATTGAAGGAAGGCAAGAAGGGTTGGAGGAGAGAAAGGCCAGGGAGACTGTTTGTTGAGACGACACCAAGAAAAGTAGATCTTCCAGACCCTACGGTAAATATTTGCCGATGCGGGTTTCCTGGCCTGTCTCATAGTTGCGGCGACTTCAGAAGAAAAGCTGCATGATGTCAGCAACCAGTCTTAAAGTGCCACAAAGTCAGGCTGAGGGCCGCAAAATTGTGGTGGAAGAATGGCTCTTGAGACAGAAGGTCTGGCCGGAGTGGGAGTCTCCACGGATTCCCCGTCGAGAGCTGTAACAGGTCCGGATACCAGGCCCTCCTGGGCCAATCTGGGGCGATGAGCAGGGCTTGATGACATTCCATCCTGAGTTTCCGAAGAACCCAGGGTAATAGAGGAAATGGCGGGAACACGTAGGGAAGGTGAAACCTGGACCAATCCTGGACCAGAGCGTCCGCCGCCACTGCCTTGCTGTCCCGAGAGCGAGACATGAAAAGCGGAACCTGGTGGTTCAACCGAGAGGCCATGAGGTCCACGTCTGGTGTGCCCCATCTGTCGCAGATGTGAAGAAATACATCTGGATGGAGAGCCCATTCTCCTGCGTCCATACCTTGCCGACTGAGATAGTCGGCCTCCCAATTGTCCACTCCGGGAATATGTACTGCCGAGATGGACGAGTTGTTGTCCTCGACCCACTGTAGGATACGATGGACCTCCGCGAGGGCCTGAGGATTGCGAGTGCCTCCCTGGTGGTTGATGTAAGCGACCGCAGTTGCGTTGTCGGATTGTATCCGAATCAGATTCCCCGCCAGGAATCTCTGAAAGGCCAGAAGAGTCAAATAAATGGCCCGAATCTCCAGAACATTGATCTGAAGGGAGGATTCCTGCTTCATTCAGGTGCCTTGCGCCCGGTGGTGAAGAAAAACGGCGCCCCAGCCAAGGAGACTGGCGTCCGTGGTCACTACCAACCAAGAGGGGGGCAGAAAGCACCTGCCCCGAGAGAGGGAGGTGGGAAGCAGCCACCAACGAAGAGACTCCTTCATGTCCGACAACAGAGGGATGTGCTGGTCGAGGGAGGAGGACCTCTTGTTCCAACCGCGCAAGATCTGCAATTGCAGCGGACGGAGATGGAATTGCGCAAAGGGTACTGCTTCTATGGTTGCCACCATCTTTCCCAGAACGTGCATCAGACGCCTGATGGATACCGAGTCTGACTGCATGAGAGACTGGACTTCCTGCTGAATAGACACCTGCTTGTCGACAGGCAGGACGATCAGAGCCGGAGCGGTATGAAACTCCATGCCCAGATAAGTTATTGACTGAGCAGGAAGGAGAACAGACTTGGGTACGTTGATCAACCACCCGAAGTGCTGCAGAGTGTCTAGAGTTACTGAGAGACTCAGCTGACACTGCTCCGCAGAAGGGGCTCTGACCAAAAGGTCGTCCAAGTACGGAGCTACTGCATGGCCCTGGGAATGTAGAACAGCTACCATTGCCGCCATCACTTTGGTGAAGACCCTCGGTGCGGAGGCAAGGCCGAAGGGAAGGGCCACGAACTGAAAGTGCTCCTCTCCTACTGCGAACCTCAGCCATCGTTGATGTGCAGGAGCGATGGGGACATGCAGATAGGCATCCTTGACATCCACTGAGGCTAGGAAGTCCCCCTGAGATAGAGACGCTATCACAGATCGCAGAGATTCCATGCGGAATGACCTGCCCTTTCACGTGCCGGTTGAGAAGCTTGAGGTCCAAAACCGGTCTTACCGAACCGTCCTTCTTGGGAACCGTGAAAAGATTCGAGTAGAACCCCTGGAAGCGTTCCCTGGAGAGAACCTGGGTCACCGTCCCGTCTCAAGGCATCCAGCGCCTGACAGAAGGCCGAGGCGAAGAGAGACAGAAACGAGTCGGAGGACGCGAGGTCAGCTTTATTCTGTAGCCGTGGGAGATGACATTCACTACCCATTGGTCTTGGATCCGGCAGCACCAGATGTCTCCAAAGTGGGAGAGCTTGCCACCGACAAGGATGCTGCTGGGAGAGGCGGTGAGTCATGTAGAGGCAGCCTTGGCGGCTGTGGCGCTGGCTGGCTTCTTTTGTTGATTTTTGGACCTCCACGTCCGGCCTGACTTCTGATCCCTGTCTGTACGGGAGGAGGAGGACGTCTTTGAGGAGGGACGAAATGCACGAAACTTGGCGTGCATCTGACGCTGACCAGACTTCTGCACCTTAGTTTGAGGCAAAGAAGTTGACTTTCCACCTGTGGATTCCTTGATGATATTGTCCAATTGTTGGCCATAGAGCCTGTTTCCCGCGAACGGGAGACCTTGGAGAAACTTCTTGGACTTGGCATCAGCCTTCCAGTCACGCAGCCATAGCATTCTGCGGGCTGCGAGAGAGTTAGCCGAAGCCACTGCAGTACGGCTGGCGGATTCCATGATGGCTGATCTAGCGTAGTCAGTAAATGCAGAAGCTTGAGAAGGGTAGTCACCTCAGGAATATCCTGAGCTACAGCATTTAGTTCTGCCAAGCAGGCAGAAACAGCCTGCAGGGCCCAAACTGCAGCAAAAGCCGGGGCAAACGAGGCTCCTGTAGCTTCATAGATTGACTTCTGCAGAAGTTCAATCTGTCGGTCAGTGGGGTCCTTAAGAGAGGAGCCATCTGCAACCGACATGACGGTATTGGCAGATAATCTGGAGACTGGGGGGGTCTACCTTAGGAGAAGCCGACCAACTCTTTACAACATCAGGAGGAAAAGGATATCGAGTATCCTTCTGTTTCCTGGAAAAGCGTTTGTCAGGACAAGCCCTGGGGGTCTGAACCGTAGATCTAAAGTTCGAATGATCAAAGAAAGAACCCCGGGGTCTGGATGGAGGGAGGAACCGATACAGTTCCTCTGAGAGCGAAGTCTCCACCGTGGGAGGGGGAGCAGATAGATCCAATACCGTATTAATGGAAGACACTAAGTCATCCACCAATGAATCTTCCTCTGAGGTCTCGTCCGAGGGCCTCACGGAATCCTGACCATCAGCCCCATCAATCTGAGAACCCTCAGCATGAGACTCCGTGAGATGAGAGGAGGCCGGAGAGAGTGCTCTACGTGGCCGTTTAGGAGGTCTAGGAGAGGGTGCTATGTCTGAAACCCCTGTATTGTCTCCAGAGTCAAAACCCCCAGTAGGGGATGACTCGCTGTGGCGCCTTCGGCGTGAGGCAGAGGGACCGGGGGCACTTTCCGGTGACAAGCCTGTAAAGACTCCTGCAAAACTCTGGTTAGAGCTGTCATGGACTGGGCAAAAGATTCTGAAAAGGATCTAGTGAAAGCTACAGTCCAAGGAGGTACAGCCTGGTCCCCCTGACTAGGGGAAGGCTCTGATGTAGCAGAGCTGGTGGGAGCCCCATGTGCCTCTTCAGATTCATGTGCAGTGCAGGCAGAGCAATGAGGGTATATAGAGCCAGCAGGCATCGCAATCTTGCAAGCAGTGCAAGAAGAATAAAATGTCTGCACCTTAGGGGCTTTGCTCCTGGTGGAAGACATGTCGCCCTTAGTAGAAATCCTCCAATAGGGATACACTAGAGGGGGAAAATAGGGGTAGGAATGCACCAACAGGAGACCTGTGGTGACTTACCAGGCTGAAAAGGAGTGTGTGTGTGCCCTCCGGATACCACGCTTCCAGCTAATAGCCGCAGAGTGCAGGGAGAGACGCTGGGAGATGTGACCAGAAGTCTCCAGCCCCTACATAAGATGGCCACCAGAGCAGAGAGAGGGGGCATGGCCTAGCGGCGCGGGAATCCGGAGGGCTACTCCCCTGCCCAGCAAGGCTATGATGTGAGCCTAGGGCTGGGAGCGGCCGAGCCCCAAGACCGCCCCCCAAGGCGGTTGGGCCCGCCTCCGGTGGAGCCCGGGCTTGTGGGCAAAAACAAGGCCGCAATGAAGCTGGTAGTACCCTGCGCCCCCGGGAAACCCGCGGCGCTGCAGTAACAGGCCGCCAGGGACCGGGGGGCCCACCAGGGACCCCCATAGTGTATGGGCCGGGCTGCACACGCAGTTTAGAGCCCCAAAGCACTTGCAGAGGACCAGGGGACCATGTAAATCCCCTGGATGAGCAGGGCCCAGAGACCACCCAGGTGGTTGGACCGGGCTGCAGCCGTAGCATAACCCCCAGAGTACCTTATGCAGGTGCAGGGGGCCGAGCCCTGTGGTCCACGACTCCAACCGACAGGATCCAAAGGGGCTGTGGATGGAGTCAGAGCTCCAGATGTCCTGGGAGCCCGTAACGATCCCACTTCTCCAGAGCCCCGAGGGGATGGAGAAGGAAAACGCAGCATGAGGGCTCCAACCCGTTGCACCCCAAGGGTACCTCAACCGCCTCTGCCCGAGGGTGAGGAAGGAGACATGCTGGGGATTCATAAGGATCCTCTTTGCTTCCATCCGACACTCTCCAGGGAGAGTGAGTAAGACTAAAGTGAGAGTGCATGAGTGCAGAGTGTGCCTCCTTCAACACAAAGCTAAGAACTGATGGGATTTCTCCTAGAGGGGATGTATAGGCAGTAGGGGAGGAGTTACACTTCTTGTTTTAAGTGTAATACTTTGAGTGTCCTCCGGAGGCGGAAGCTATACACCCAATGTCTGGGTCTCCCAATGGAGCGAAAAAGAAAGCATAATAGCCTATTCTACATTGCTTTTTATAGAAATTGTATTTCCCACAATGTATCACGAGAAATCATGCATTACATATTGTTATAGCAAGAACCTGCAGGAATATATATGAGCCTAGAGAGCATGAAACATAGCTTGCAGCTAGCAGAATTGTAGACACACCAAAGTTAAAAATCAATACAAGATAAATAATTTACAAATTTAACTATTAATATACAGGTTGGCCATTTATATGGATACACCTAAATAAAATGGGAATGGTTGGTGAAATAAACTTTCTATTTGTGGCACATTAGTATATGGGAGGGGGAACACTTTTCCAGATGGGTGGGGACCATGGTAGCCATTTTGAAGTTGGCCATTTTGGATCCAACTTTATTTTTTTCAATGGGAAGAGGGTCATGTGACATTCAAATTATTGAGAATTTCATAAGAAAAACAATGGTGTGCTTGGTTTTAATGTAACTTTATTCTAGGAGTTATTTACAACTTTCTCTTTGTTTACAGTCATTGACATGTCTCAGAGGTTAACACGTGAGGAGCAGATAGAAATTGTGTTAATGTCTGGTGAATGCAGCAGATTTCAATGCAAGACACCCTACGAGACCACCCATCTCCCATGCTACAGTTAGCAAACTGCTTAACAAATTTTGTGAAACAGGTGCAGTGTTGGATTTGCCAAAATGTGGACACAATAAAACTGTCACTAATGAAGAAACATCAGTGGCTGTCCTAACTTCATTCAGCAAGAACCCACAGTGTAGCACTCGCCACATGTCGCTGGAGAGTGGCATCTGTCGAACATCCCTTCAGCGGATATTAGCTACTCACAAATGGCACCCTTACAAAATCCAGCTGCTGCAGCATCTCGGTGAGGATGACCCAGATCAGCGCACCGAATTTGCAGAATGGGCAAAACAAAAATTGGAGCAGGACCCTCAGTTTACACAGAACATTATGTTCAGTGATGAGGCAAATTTTATTGTGAATGGTGAAGTTAACAAACAAAACCAGCACTATTGGTCTGACACTAATCCACAGTGGATAGATCCCTCCAAGACTGTTGAAACACAAAAATTGATGTTATGGTGTGGTATATGGGGGTACAAAGATAGTGGGGCCATTCTTCATCAATGGAAACCTCAATGCCACCAGATATCTGAAATTGCTACACGATGATGTGTTGCCCTCTTTATGCATTGAAGATGGCACATTCCCTGAGTTTTTCCAACAAGATCATGCACCACCACATTATGGTGTCAGGTCCGAGCATTCCTACATGAACAGTTTCCTGGAAAGTTGATTGGTCGTCGTGGGCCAGTTGAACAGCCACCAAGGTCTCCCAATCTGACCCCCTTAAACTTTTATCTTTGGGGTCATCTGAAGGCAATTGTCTATGCTGTGAAGATACGAGATGTGAAGCATCTGAAACAACGGATACTGGAAGCCTGTGCTAGCATTTCTTCTGTGGTGTTACTATCAGTGTGTCAAGAGTGGGAGAAGAGGGTTGCATTGACAATCCAACACAATGGGCAGCACTTTGAACACATTTTATAAGTGGTCATAAACTTGTAAATAACTCATGAAAGAATAAAGTTACTTTAAAACCAAGCAAACCATTGTTTTTCTTATGAAATTCTCAGTGAGTTTGATGTGTCACATGACCCTCTCCCCATTTAAAAAATAAAGTTGGATTCAAAACGGTCACCATAGTCACCACCCATCTGGAAAAGTTTTCCGCTCCCATATACTAATGTCCACAAATAGGAAGTTAGTAACTCTGTGAAAAGAAGTAAGTGCAGATAGGGTCTTATCGTTTTAAGAGCTGGGCGGCTTTGAAGCCGTAATTCTCACTGCTCACCATGCAAACTTGTGTGACACACAACCAGTATGATAGGCACAAATATAGCGGCTGCTACTGGACCCACACTTCTACGTGCAATGTGGTCGATAATCAGAGATTCCCAGGAAAAATGTGCTGCTAGTCCAAGCTGCCACATTAAAAACACATAGTCGAAAGCTTCAAATTAGAACACCTAATAAAGGTGTTATCATTTGAAGCCTTCGACTACGTGTTTTTACTGTGGCAGCGCGGACCTGGGAATCTCACAAATAGGAAGTTCGAGATCACCAACCACTCTCATTTTACTTGGGTGCATCCATATAAATGGCCCACCCTGTAGACGTAGGCAAAATTTAACAGTCTGTACATGGTTCCGGAGAATTCTATATTAAAAGATCATTTCAGTGCACATAGACTGCACAGGACTATTTGCTGCCAAGAGCGATAATGTTATTATACATTAGATGGGTGCCCAATGCTATCAGATTGGGAGGGCAGTGACATCATGATGAGGGCGACCTCTGTGGCGTTTCTCCCCCCCATATGGTTTCTCCCATCCACTCTCCCCCCTGTGTCATTTCCTTCCCTCTATGCTCTCTTTGACCTGCCTCCCCCTTTGTGCTGTCTTCTTCCCTCATGTACTCCCTCCTTTGAGCTGTCTTCCTCCTGTGACTCTCCTCCCCTCATGTGCGCTCTTCTAAACTGTCTCCCCCGTGTGCTCTCTCTTCCCCTTGTGCTGTCTCTCCCACTGTGCACGCTCTTCCCTTGTGCTTTCTCTACCACCTTGCGCTCTCTCTGACCCAGTGTGCTGCCTCTTCCCCTCTTATGCATTCTCTCTGCCACCCCCCCTGCAGTGTGCATTCCACTGTGGAACACAGATAGGAGGAACAGTTCCTCCTATATGTGTTTGGAACTAAATGGGAAGAAGCAGTGAAGGCTACAGTGAGATGAGGATAGGGGCAAGCTTACTCAATACGGATGCAGGTATCATGGTTGGACACCCGGTCTGCTACTGCGCATGACAGGGTGCACAAACATGGTGGGGTCATGCGCACTCACGTTGCTGCCATGTTCACCCTGCCATGTGCAGTAGCAGACCGGCATATTGGCACATCCTTTACTTGGGTGTGCTAATATGGCGGCTGCTTTTGTTTTTGAGATACCGATCAGCTGACCACAGCTGGCCAATGAGTTGGCGAATATCGGGGACATCAGGTTTCAAAGCAATTATGTAAATAGATATAGATAAGTAATTGATTGCGCTGCGCACTTAAGCCTCTGTCACACATAACGAGATCGTTAACGAGATCGTTGTAACGTCACAGATTTTGTGACGTAAAAACGATCCCGCTAACAATGTCGTTATGTGTGACACGTACCAACGATCTGGCCCCTACTGTGAGATCGCTGATCGTTACACACTGCTCTGGGTCATTTCTACGTCATTGCACTCCGGCTGGGAACGCTACATTGTTGTGTTTGAAAGGGACAATGACCAACAATCTCAATGCTACGCTATGGAGTGACAATTCCCAACGACCTCAGTATAATTCTGGATCACTAGTGCGTCATTTTTCACATCACTGGTGAGATACCTGTCTGACATTTTACCAGCGATGTGAAAAACTACACACCAGCGATCTCGGCATATCGTTATCGGTATCACTGGTGCATCGTTATGTGTGACGGGGCCTTTAGGCTGGCATTGCTCTTCTTGATTATACAGGACAATGCGCTATCGAGAACAATGCTTCTGTGATACATATATGAGTAATAGATCAGTCACTGATCCTAGGTTGGTTTACACAAGACAAAGTAAAAGATAATTTCACTCAACGAACAAGTGTTTTGCTCAATTGTTGGGTGATCAGCAGCCTGTTTTGACAGCACAATAATTGTGGCATGAGAGTTTCTAGGAATGTTCATTTAAAATAATCGTGCAGTGTAGATGCAAGTTAAGTAAAAGGGCAGCTTACTTGGCATAACTAGTAAGATAAAAAAAAAACTAGCATAAATACAAAGACATCATAACAATAATAATTTATATGTGTAATAAAGAAGTGATGGTAGCATCTGATAATCCATATACGTGTGGAATAGCAATTTATTGTCCTGCTGATATTCCACTTCCTCCCTCCAATATACCATGCTAGCTCTAGGAGAAGCCTGCGAGCATGTGCCGACACTGGATACATTTCACGTGCAGCTTCCACAGTAGGCACTGGGTCAGATTTTCTAATTTATGGAATTACCTAATCAGTGCCATGAATATCCTGATGTTTTAGAGGGTACATGCCATACTTTGTTTAGGACAACAGTAGGTGAGCCAAGAAGAGGACCCACAAAGCTAGCTGTATCACATACCCCAAAATACATACATATATTGCTTAAAATCTGGCGAGTATAATGCCATTATTAGAATGTGCATAGAGTGGCCTTGCTGGGTTTTAGATCATGCAGCTAAAGCCACTCAGGTCAGGTGCCTCCAAGCCAATTAATACACAAAGCCCTGGAGAAAAGCTGCAACCATATGGGCATGCTAGTGGGCACCTGGGTTGCAGCAGGAGACCACTAGGTAGCACAGTCAAGCGGAGCAGAAAGCAGTGAGCACAGCTGACACATAGTGAACATGAACTTTTACAGCAATTAAGTGACAAGTGAGAAAGAGAGAAAGGAGGAAACAGACAAAAAGTGGGGTGAAAATGATTAGATGGGATTGATAGGGAGAAAATGACATAGGTGAAGAATATGTACTTGGGATCAAAAACAAATGAGCTCAGTGGAGATAAAGATGTTGGACTCCTGGGAGAATACATAGAGGCTGTTGTGATGTCGTTGTAGCCGATTTGCAACTGTCTTGTAAAAGTTCTGCAGGGAATGACTTAGTGCGGCCACTACGTGAAGCTTTAGACTAATACTGTACATGGAAAGAAAAGAAGTAACTGAAGAGAGGAGGCGATAAACCGCAAACAAAAGAAGAATGTTAAAGAAAATCCAAGCTTCAGGAGTGCCATCATTAGTTATAGAAGGACCATCATCTACTTATCGGCCGCAGGGAATGTGAGATCCACAGTAGGTCTGCTGCCTTGATGCATATAGTACTGTGAAAAACAGCCTGTAGTCTGTCTAGGCACTTGTCCCTCAATATCATGTAGACTGCCATAAGCAAGACCATCCTAAAACAAGGGCAGCAGAGTTAACCAAGTCAGTGGTAGACCCTAAATCACTTCCTTATTGATCAATCATGGTGCAGATAAAAGTACCACATTATCATCCCTAACCCTGCCTGCATTGATTTCTGTGATGAGTGCAAGGTCCAGCTGGGACTAGGTTGAACATGAAAAGGCAAGTAACCCACTAAACAACAGGTAACGACCCCTCCAATGCCATTGGCCACCAAGTATCCTAGTATTAACGCATACCACCAGTCTTCCATGGATTCTACAATTAAATCCCTAACCACCCTTGAGCACCAGCATTAAATGCCACACCGCAACCTTACTGGCATAGAGATATAATTGTATGGTCACCACTATCAGCACCCTTCATGATTTATCATAAGAGAAGCTAATATCTCCAGAAATCAGTGTCTATTGTGTATTATTAGAATATTTTAATAGCATGTTCAAATACACTGAACAAAAAGTTGAACAATGTTTGTACATGCAGTGATTTCAATAAAGAAGTAAAGAAGAAAAATAGTATATGGCATGGACAGGATTAAGGCCTCCTCTAATACTTGGCTGTACAACCTATGGTAATAATGACAGCCTCCGAGCACTTTGGTAACCACCTGTGAGCTTCTTGCACCAGTCTGCTGCCAGCTTCTTCCAGTACAATTCTCTCCAGCTCTTGCAGGGTTCCTTCAGCTTTTAATTGGATTGCAATGGAGACTATTTACTGGTCAGATCATTTTTTCTTGCAAGTAGTTCTTTTTCAATGTAATTTGTGACATACTCCGCTGCAGGGGCAGTTTTAGTTGACTCTAATCTAAAGTAGATTTTTTACAACTTGGGAGGAAATTTTACTCTAAAATGGTCCAATAATCTTCTGATTTTATTCTTCTTGTCTTGAGTGTGCAAGAGCAGCTCTAGAACATGATGGATCCTCCACTAAGTTTCATACTAGATAGGGGACACTTCTCCATATAGGCTTCATTGTATAATCATAACACAAATAAGCATTGCCAAGGAGCTCTAGTTTGGATTTGTTCATCCATAGTACTTATTCTCAGTTGCAGTCTGTCTACGTAACATTTGGCAGTGTTCAGTGGCTCTTTATATGCTTTTCTTTAAGCAGTAGGTTCCTCCAAGGCCTTAATCCATACAGCCCTGTTTTGCTCAGTGCATGGCGTATGGTATCACTCCATATGTCTCCAACGCAGCCTGAAGTTATTAAGACTGGATTCACACCACACATTTTTGGGATCCAGGGCTGTTCAGGGTGAACCGGACAGCCCCAGATCCGATTTGGCCCCTATTGTATCCCAATGGAGCTGGACGGCATCCGTTTTGCTGTCTGTCCGGCTGGATATAGGGGATTTTGTTTTTGCCCCGGACACAAAATCGGAGCATGCAACATTTTTCGTTTCTGGGGCAAAAATCAATCAAAACTGGATTCTCCCGGATCCAAAGCGATTCGGCACCCCATAACATGGGAGTCTATGGTCGCCGGATTCAGCAGCAAAACTATCCGGTTCCCAGGCGCCAGGTGCTGAACGAGCGGGCAGCTTTGAAATTCAAGCCGAGCTCGTTCAGCACCTGGACAGCAGCAGCTGAAAGAGCCGCCGGCTGAAATTTCAGTACTGTGGCTAGCTCCCTCCAGCCGCTATGCTGAAATTTCAGCACTGGACAGCAGCAGCTGCTGATTCCAGCAGAACACAGAATCAGAGGGCATATTTGCCCTCAGGTTCTGTTTGTCCAGGGCTGTCAGGTTCTGTCCGGTGTATCCTGCAAAACACTGGACAGAACCTGACCACAAATAAACGTGGTGTGAAGCCCGCCTAAGATATTGTACTTGGTGTCTTTCACATAAGTCAAACCAACTTTCTTATTGTTCTCTGATGAATTTTCTTCTTTCCACCAAGTCTTGAAAAGTCCCTGACTGTTCCTTGAGAAGCAAACTGCTTGATACCATTTAAAACTATTAAAGCCAAGATGCCAATGTCTTTTGTGATGGTCTTGTACATTTTAGACTGCTGACGTTTGGTGATAACATTTCTACTGATTCAAGTATATAAATCGGGTGAGCGCAATCCAATAAAAAAAAAAAAAAAACAGAAAAAAAACAGATTGCCTCATTGAATAACATTGGTCCTAGGGCAGAGTAGATCGGTTTGTTTTTTTTCTCAGCTGTATGCAGCACGACAACATCTGCAAGGAGTTTGTATGTTCTCCCCATGTTTGCGTGGGTTTCCTCCGGGCACTCCGGTTTCCTCTCACATTGCAGAGACATACTGATAGGATATTTAGATTGTGAACCCCAAGAGGGGGACAGCATTACTGATGTATGTAAAGTGCTATGGAATTAATAGCGTTATATAAATATTATATTATTATTATTAGATTTTACTGCCCCAGCAAAGTGAAAGAAATTTCTGAAATATCATGCTGATTAGATTTGCCTTGCAGATTTAAAATAGTTAAGCCCCTTTCACACTAGCTTTTTGCTCAAATTGCGGCAGATCCGGCAGATGTACAGCATCTCCAGCCTAATGGCCGCACTTGCGGCACACTTGCGTCAAGCACTTTGCATTGTCTATAGGGCTTGTGGCAGGTGTAGCAAGTGCATTATAGCCACAGTTCCGGCACTTGTTGCAGTTGCGGCCGCGAAAAATAATGCAGCTGACCGCGTTTTTTTTTCACGGCTGCAAGTGCCAGAACCGCGACTATACCACACTTGCCACACCTGCTGCAAGCCCCATAGACAATGCAAAGTGCTTGGCGCAAGTGTGCCGCAAGTGTGGCCATTAGGTGGCAGATGTGGTAAATCTGCCGAATCTGCTGCAATTTTAACAAAACGCTAGTGTGAAATGGGCCTTACATAGTATGTCAATTCTTTCAGCATTTTTCACCCATTTTACATAATTGGAAAAAAAAAACAACTTTCTTTGCAGGCTTATGTAGTGTTTTCCTGCGAAAAGACAGGTTTTTGATTCAGAACACATACTCAACATGTGCACCATTCCCCTAAACTATTTGAGCCCCAGGTTGGGACGCAAGTCTAATCTCTAAGGCTGTGTGCTCATGATCTGGAGGCACTGCAGAGTCTCCGGGCTTGCAGGAACCCACAGGTGCATGCAGGAAGACCGCAGTCACCCTGTGCGCACGATCGGTGAGTGATGGTGGCTTCTCCCTGCATTAACCTTATGGTGATCTCTTCTGACTCCACAGCATTAAGTTAACATGCTGCCGAGATGCGGGAGCGCAGCTAAACAGCACAGTGGGCATGGGATTTCTACAAAATCTCATCCATTATGCTGCTACTGTGCAACACAGCGTTTTGGATGCCGCAGCAATACGCTGTATCCAAAATGCTGCTTTTACTGATCGTGGGCACACACCCTAATTGATCACATGTTAGTATGATTCTCTCCTTTGTTGCAAGTTGAACCTCAGGTGCTATTGTCCTGACATTGTTTTCAGGTTCGTATAATTTTCCCTCTTTAGTTTGTTTTTTGATTCCGGTCTTGTGCTTCTCGGTGTCCAAGCCATTACATTAAAGCGAACCTGTCACCCCCCCCGGGCATCAAAAGCTCTAATAGCCACCTTCTGCAGCACTAAGGCTGCATTCAGGGAAGGTGGCTATAGGCTTTTGATGCCCTTTGTAGTCTGAAATATGAAGTTAGGTAAATGCTTACTCTTAGAAAGAACAGAGACCTGGAGGCAGGGTTTCACGCTGCTCCGGCCCGCCCCCTCTTGTCAGTCATGGTGCTCGGCTGCTGCTGCCTCCCATGACTGTGTAAAATGAACGCGCGTCTCCGTTCTCATGCACGGAGCCGCGCATGCGCTGTGCACCCGGTGTCCAGGAAGTCATCGACACCGGGCACACAGCGCATGCGCGGCTCCGTGCATGAGAACGGAGACGCGCGTTCATTTTACACAGTCATGGGAGGCAGCAGCAGCCAAGCACCATGACTGACAAGAGGGGGCGGGCCGGAGCAGCGTGAAACCCTGCCTCCAGGTCTCTGTTCTTTCTAAGAGTAAGCATTTACCTAACTTCATATTTCAGACTACAAAGGGCATCAAAAGCCTATAGTCACCTTCCCTGAATGCAGCCTTAGTGCTGCAGAAGGTGGCTATTAGAGCTTTTGATGCCCGGGGGGGGTGACAGGTTCGCTTTAAACACTTTATTTCAGGAGATATTTTTTTTTCCAATGTCGAACACAAATTCTTTTATCCCTAAGCTACTTCAGATCACCAGGTTAAGAGAAACACTAAAAACATAGAAAATACACAAAGAAAGCACTGCAGTTTTCCCCTTTACCATCTTTCTTATGATGCAAAGCTGCAAACTATACAATGAATTCTTCCACATATCTACCACCATTGAATTCATCCTTCCCTGAGCTCCAGGATTCTCAAAATTCTGTATCCTGCTAAAAAACTATTGGCTGCAATATGACATTATTATCTGTGTTCTCTATCAAAACTGTATGAAGAACATGCAGAAAGCCCTATAAACTGACAGACAGCTGGGATTTTAGTGTTCAATTCAATATTCTAGAGCATATGAGACTAAAGACAGGGAGGAAACTGGCAAAAAGTTGATTTCTAAGGAGCTTATGACCGATATTTAGGCAGTTGATTTATTACATTTGGTTCTTTTACAGGAATGGTTGGAGAGAGCCGCATGAGTATGCAGATGCCTCTCCCGTTACTGCAGGTTGGGCACCGGTATTGGTGATCAGTGCACCCTGCTAATGTGTGGAACTCACATAAGCATGGAATATCACATGGATATGCATAATTCTCACCTTTAATATTTACAGTACCTAATATAATAATCCCTAGTTTCTCATTATTCAGATACCTCTCTCCCAGACGAAATCATGGGCTGAAAATGTTAACGGGGCATAAATAATGCTGGAAAAAGTAAAATGCATAATTTGAAAAAAAAATGACTCAAACATGAGAAGAAGCACCCAGATAAAGAAAATGAGTGGAAAGTGGCACATATAGAGGAAAAGCATAAGAAGAAAGAGAGAGAAACATCAGGAGTCACAGCTGAATTTGGAGACAGACAAGGAGAGGGTATGTTTCCTAATCACATTCATTGCAGGGTGTGTTCAGCTTTGGAAAGATAGTGGAACCCATCACTATAGATGGATGGGCAGCAGGAGAGTTCATGTTCAGGAGGCAGCCACTCACCGGCCAGGCAGCCCTCAGAGCCCCGCACATTGTCCAGAGTGTCCCGCAGTGTGACGTGAGCAGCATTGTTATTGTCACACTCTCTGCCAGTCCTCTGCCCTGCAACAGAGTTAAGGAAGTTAGAGGTGGGCAGGGTAGGGCACAAGACAGACTGCCCAAGGTATCTAGTGTGCACTGTAAGAATAGGAAGAGAGTTGCGGACACCAGCATAGATGCCATGCAGGAATGACGGGTGCAAAATGTTGTCTAAGGGCATGCAGAATAATGATAAAGAGTGGCAGTATGAGATGGTGACTGCAAACGCCCTGCACACAGATGGCGGATCTGACTAGCACAGGGACATGTAGGCAGTGAGTAACATGCACATGAGACATTCAGTAAAGAAAATGCTGGGAGTGTTACCATCATCCTCCTCTGGGGACGCAAATTCCTCCTCTGTTACATTTCCCTAGGAGAAATTAAAAATATGTCAACCAAGGACTATACAGACAATTGATGGAGACCAACTAACATCCCCCCTCCACCCCCATCTGACCCCACACATGTCCTAACAGCAATTCTTAACTCAGCACAGTTCATTGTCTGGTACCTCTGCATCCATTTCATCAGCAGACACCGTCACAAAGTGTCCTTCTGGTGACAGCTATTAAAGAGGAGAGAAGTTCATTATTTCATGTAATGATCAGGGAGTAATCCACAGAAAAAAAACACTGCATGCCTTACCTCTCCCTCTTCAGAGGGGGATCCACTGGGAGCCACCGGGGGTGAAGGTATAATCCCCCCTTCCTCTTCCTCCATTATACCTGCTGTATAGGACCCAGACATGGAGGACACGGTGTCTGTGCTGAGCTGAGACTGCTGGCTGTGGGACGAGGCCATGGACATTACGGACTGCGCCAGGCTACTGCTTAAGGGGTCTGCGCAAAAGATGGAGGTGGACAAAAGAAGTAATGAAAAATAAAGGGGACAATGTAAAAAAGGAAGGAAGATAGCAGTGATGGGGAAAGGTAGAGTTACAGGCAAGACAAAAAAAAAAAGTAAACCAGTATGCAACAGAAAAAGGTAGAGGGCACAGAATAAGGGGCATGGAGTGGGTGAGGAGTACAATTAAATGGTTATAGAATGATAAACAAAGCAACACTGACATCTTCTGGTAATATCTAGAAAGTACAATTGTTCTACCTATAAGGCAACACAATCTATAAACACAGTGATGCTGCCACCTAGTGGTTTAAGTCAGGTCCTACAACATCTTAACTCAAATCTCAAATCTGCAATAGACCAGGGAGGTTGCAGTAGTTCTAGGCCTGATCTTAAAATGTGGCTATTTCTGGTGCATTCACCATTTTATTAGTTACAACAATTTTGTTAATTTATTGAACTATACTAATAATAAAGAAGGCAAAATGTCTGACCTTCTGGAGAGGTGATGGTGGAGGACAGTGGCGTTCCTGTGCAGGAAGACTGGTCAATGGCTCCTGATGAGGACAGTGTCAAATTCTCACTTTCTGGAGTTGCTCCACATTCCTGAGAAGTGTAAGCACAATCATTACTGTCACAGGACTATTCTGGAGACTCAATACCGCCTCATCTACTTTGTAGGTTACCACAACACTGGGTGTGCTTAAAGGGCTATTCCCATCACCAAGATCCTATCCCAATAAGTAGTAGTTGTAATAATAACAATATTAGCAAATGCCTCCAATTAGAAATGTAGTATAGTTCTCCTGATTAGCTATATCCCTTATGTGACATAGCTAATTAGGAGAACTATACTACATTTCTATCCCTTATGTGACATAGCTAATTATGAGAACTATACTACATTTCTATCTCTTATGTGACATAGCTAATTATGAGAACTATACTACATTTCTATCCCTTATGTGACATAGCTAATTATGAGAACTATACTACATTTCTATCTCTTATGTGACATAGCTAATTATGAGAACTATACTACATTTCTATCTCTTATGTGACATAGCTAATTATGAGAACTATACTACATTTCTATCTCTTATGTGACATAGCTAATTATGAGAACTATACTACATTTCTATCCCTTATGTGACATAGCTAATTATGAGAACTATACTACATTTCTATCCCTTATGTGACATAGCTAATTATGAGAACTATACTACATTTCTATCTCTTATGTGACATAGCTAATTATGAGAACTATACTACATTTCTATCTCTTATGTGACATAGCTAATTATGAGAACTATACTACATTTCTATCTCTTATGTGACATAGCTAATTATGAGAACTATACTACATTTCTATCTCTTTATGTGACATAGCTAATTATGAGAACTATACTACATTTCTATCCCTTATGTGACATAGCTAATTATGAGAACTATACTACATTTCTATCTCTTATGTGACATAGCTAATTATGAGAACTATACTACATTTCTATCCCTTATGTGACATAGCTAATTATGAGAACTATACTACATTTCTATCTCTTATGTGACATGGCTAATTATGAGAACTATACTACATTTCTATCTCTTATGTGACATAGCTAATTATGAGAACTATACTACATTTCTATCTCTTATGTGACATGGCTAATTATGAGAACTATACTACATTTCTATCCCTTATGTGACATAGCTAATTATGAGAACTATACTACATTTCTATCCCTTATGTGACATAGCTAATTATGAGAACTATACTACATTTCTATCTCTTATGTGACATAGCTAATTATGAGAACTATACTACATTTCTATCTCTTATGTGACATAGCTAATTATGAGAACTATACTACATTTCTATCCCTTATGTGACATAGCTAATTATGAGAACTATACTACATTTCTATCCCTTATGTGACATAGCTAATTATGAGAACTATACTACATTTCTATCCCTTATGTGACATAGCTAATTATGAGAACTATACTACATTTCTATCCCTTATGTGACATAGCTAATTATGAGAACTATACTACATTTCTATCCCTTATGTGACATAGCTAATTATGAGAACTATACTACATTTCTATCTCTTATGTGACATAGCTAATTATGAGAACTATACTACATTTCTATCTCTTATGTGACATGGCTAATTATGAGAACTATACTACATTTCTATCTCTTATGTGACATAGCTAATTATGAGAACTATACTACATTTCTATCTCTTATGTGACATAGCTAATTATGAGAACTATACTACATTTCTATCTCTTATGTGACATGGCTAATTATGAGAACTATACTACATTTCTATCCCTTATGTGACATAGCTAATTATGAGAACTATACTACATTTCTATCTCTTATGTGACATAGCTAATTATGAGAACTATACTACATTTCTATCTCTTATGTGACATGGCTAATTACCGTATATACTCGCGTATAAGCCGAGTTTTTCAGCCCAAAAATTGGGCTGAAAAGTACCCCCCTCGGCTTATACGCGAGTCAGTGCGGGGGCTGCTGTATACAGCGGTATACAGCAGCCCCCGCATCCCCAGTAATGCAGGGCCCCCCCCCCTCATGCTCCGGTCACCTGTAAAGCAAGTTATACTTATCAGTGCCCGCTGCCGTCCGCGCCCGCCGCTGCCGACATGCGATCCTCCATCTTCATTCATCTTCTTCCTGCTCTGTGCGCGTCGCAGGCAGTGACGTCATTACCGGCGACGCGCACAGGAAACAGGAAGAAGATGCATGAAGACGGAGGATCGGGATGTCGGCAGCGGCGGGCGCGGACGGCAGCGGGCACTGATAAGTATAACTTGCTTTACAGGAGACCGGAGCATGAGGGGGGGGCCCTGCATTACTGAGGCTGCCTGTATACTACCACTGGGACTGCTGTATATAGGGGCCCTGCATTACTGGGGCTGCAATACCACTGGGGCTGCTGTATATAGGGGCTGCAATACCACTGGGGCTGCAATACCACTGGGGCTGCTGTATATAGGGGCTGCAATACCACTGGGGCTGCAATACCACTGGGGCTGCTGTATATAGGGGCTGCTGTATACACCACTGGGGCTGCAATACCACTGGGGCTGCTGTATATAGGGGCTGCAATACCACTGGGGCTGCAATACCACTGGGGCTGCTGTATATAGGGGCTGCAATACCACTGGGGCTGCTGTATATAGGGGCTGCAATACCACTGGGGCTGCTGTATATAGGGGCTGCAATACCACTGGGGCTGCAATACCACTGGGGCTGCTGTATATTGGGGCTGCTGTATACACCTCTGGGGCTGCATATACCTCTGGGGCTGCATATACCTCTGGGGCTGCTGTATACTACCACTGGGGCTGCTGCTGTATACTACCACTGGGGAGGCTGCTGTATACTACCACTGGGGAGGCTGCTGTATACCTCACTGCTGGGGGTTGTATACCTGTGCTGGAGTCCACCCTCGGCTTATACGCGAGTCAATAGATTTTCCCAGGTTTTGGGGGCAAAAGTAGGGGGGTCGGCTTATACACGGGTCGGCTTATACACGAGTATATACGGTATGAGAACTATACTACATTTCTATCTCTTATGTGACATAGCTAATCAGGAGAACTATACTACATTTCTATCTCTTATGTGACATAGCTAATCAGGAGAACTATACTATATTTCTAAATTGGAGGTATTTGCTAATATTGTTATTACAACTACTACTTATTGGGATAGGATCTTGGTGATGGGAATACCCCTTTAAGGCCTCATTGTGACATCCATGGTTCACATACGTATGCCATCGCTGTTTTTCAGTGACTGCTCATGTACCCTGTATAATCTATGGTGCTATTAACATGTCTGCAAAACATTTGGTCAGCAAAAAATAAAATAACAAGGACAGGCCTCTTTTAGATCAAAGTCAAAATTAAACTGTAGTCTTGTGAATTCTTCCAGCGCGCACAGTGCATGCTGTCAGGATTTTTCCGTGCCTGGGGGGCATACTTCCAACCACATTCCGATTAGAGGTGTCTGGCCTTGCTTAATTTACTTGTATTGAGCGGGCTTGCACACATCTAGTTGGCATATGACTGTATGAGCATGACATACTTGCAGTCATGCTCCCGATGTCGTAGAATCCTGACAGTTAACACTGTGTGCACGGTCACTGCAGACTTTTCGTCCAAGCCTGGACAACCCCTTTAACATGGTAATATCTAGTTTTCCAATGTATTTATTTATTTTTAATATGAGAAAGTCACTGATGAAACAATTATGGTAAAAACTGAGACACAGCCCAAACACCGATGAAAATCGAATTAAAAAAATATTGATGAAAATCAACTGTTTTTGGTTTGTTTTTTTAATCACTGACATGTGAACAGGGCCTAAGACTGGGGTACATGGTGATGTGCAGCACAACATTGAAGTGACACATTGTGACATCTAATCTAATGATATCCTATGGTGATGCATTGTGACTGTGACACAATTGTAAAGGTTTCCAAATGAGTTGGTTTGCTTGTTGCAAGATGCCAGTGACTCACTTCCCATAGACTTCCAGACAAGTCGCAGTCATGTGATTTGCACTGATTTGGCATGGTTGTTTTAGAGCTGTGAATTTGCTGTAAAATGTCGCGCAGCAGTAAGTCTCCGTCAAGTTGCACAGATGCATTTAGTTGTGAAACTTGTCTAAGAATCGAGGTTGAGCGACCTGTGTCTATGTGGCCCCAACCATGTACACGCATTATCTCCTGGTCACACCATGCCCTATGTAAGTTATAGGACTTCTTAAGCTGATGCCCATCTATCTATATTTGGTCACCTAATGTCTCCTGTTTTCAGACAAATATTTTTGGGTTAAATGCCTCAAAGTTCTTAATAAATAAAATAAATAATATTCCTCTGCAACAATTGTCCACAACCTCTGTGTCGACCTTTGTGGATGCATCCATGTACATGGAAATGACCAGAAATACCAGCAATGGCTTTTTTGGGTCACTACTGTGACTAGTGACAGGCAGAGTGGGCACTTCTTGCAATTTCCAGTGTTGAGAATGGGACCAAGAAACAAAGACCAGTTGGAACTAAATGCGTATAAGAGCAGAAGCAGCTAAGGACCAATGTGGGCTAGTGTTTACTTTCTAAAGGTCTCAGACTGAGTACAAAAAATATTTATAGCTGTTCTGGAGTCCCAGAGTCTCCTTTAAAAGGAATCAGTCAGCAGATTTTTGCTATGTAATCTGAGAACAGAATGAGATAGGGGATGATACACAGATTTCAGGGATATGTCACTTATTAGGCTGTGTGGTGTTTGTTGTTTTAATACAATGAGTGTTTCATCAGCCAGAGATTAACACAAAAAAATTGCATGCCTGCTCATCAAACCACATCCCGAGCACTGATTAGCACCTTAATATCAATATACAATGTACACAGAAAGCTGTGAGGCTGGTGGGGTTAGCCTTCAGAGCACTGCTACATGCTACATCTAAAAACTGTGATTCTGTCACAACCACTGTACCTAGTAAACTAAGTGATACATCGTGGAAATCAGGGTTTATTTTCCTACATTATAGGTCACCCTGACTTTCATGGAACGGTGACTAATCTGAGAAGGCGGTGTGGGTCCCTCACACTCAGCAGCACGTGTAGTTCTCAGGGGCATGGTAACACAAAAAGGGTCAAGGATCTGCTCAGCACGGATGCTCAGAGGACCTGCATCGCATGCCTGACTAGAGGAAACATACGGGAACCAAAAGCAAGGTGGTATTGGTCGTTCCAAGCTCCAAGAGACTAGCAGAGGGAGCAACTCTATCATTCAGCAGAGGATCAACTCTCATCAGACAAGCCGGACTAAAGTCCTGGTGTGAGGTGTACTGCACTCCATGGACATGTCTGGACCTTAAAGCAAATCGTAAAGTAACCATCCTGTCTCTTTTGCCTTATTCCTGCTGCACTACACAGATTGTTATCTCCCTGGGAGCCAGCACTGGTTGGGTAGGGTTAACCACCTGCACTTCTGTTGCCATCTATCTTCCCAGGGTTCCCCTGCAGTGCCAGCCATATACAACTGGCATCACAAACTTATCTTTTTATTTTATTCATTTCTCCATTTTTAACCTCCCTTTTCAATGTGTGCCAGGCTCACAGCTGCTGAGCAATCACTGTTGATCAGTGTGAGTATCCCGGTTCTTAGCACTCCACATTTTCCAGTTACTGATCTCATTTTATCATCATTGTACTTTACCATTGTACTTTTATTCTGATGTATGCTTTCTTCACAAATACCAGTTAATAATTATTCCAGCAAGCATATTACCTGTTCATTTTATGTGTTTTATGCCTTCTAATAAGTATAAGACTTTACACCACAATACAAAACAAATTAAAAACAATACTAATAACTTGTTGCAAAACCTCTCTAACAGCCAATTGGGAGTGTTCGTCTAACCCATACTGTTTTTTCCAAAACCCTTACTCACTTCAGCTAGTTGGGGCGTCTTTTTTCGTGGTGTTCGGATCTCGGCTTCACTAAATGATTTTTCCATCTCGTCTTCTTGCAGCACTGAGGAGTTTTGGGAAATGGACCTACAAGTGCAACATGTCTGAATCATACACAAGTGATGGAGCATGAGTAGGGTGAGGACTGAAAGCCCCACAGTACACACATAGTCTACATGGAGGTAATATTGTCATTGACAAACCTGGAAATACTTTTTTTCAGCTTTAGAGCCTGACTTCCACAGAGATGCTGGAGAGGTGAATGCATGCGCAGGTGGGGCAACTGGATGTCGCTGCCATATGAAGGTAGAACTCCTGACCGCCGGGAATCCCCCAGAGCTCTTAATGGGGGAGCTGAAGGTGATGGTGTGAGCGGTCCATTCAAAGCCTCCAAAAGGGACACAACCTCATACCCGGGAGGAACATGTTCAGCTGACTACAATGGGAACAGACAGACCATTTGTGTTATCAGAAATGAGAGAATGGCCGGTAGCTCATTAATAGTGAATACACGCCTCAAACTCACCGTGTGCTCTTCAGAGTCCGAACTCGGGGCAGCGATAATCGGGCTAAAACCGGCAGGTGAATGAGGACCTGGAAGTTTCCTCATGGCTCTGATCTGAAGAAGTGCTCGGAAGGCTGTTGGGGTGCAGGGGAGGTCAGTTATATGATATGCAGATGAAATACAGCTCCGAAAAAATTTTCAGTTTCTCAGATTTTTCTCTTTATAGGTATATAATAATGCAAAGAAAACAAGTTCTTATTCATGTACAAATAACAATACTCATGTTTTAACTCAGGAAGAGTTCAGACAACAATATTTGGTGGAATAACCATGATTTTTATTCACAGCTTTCATGTGTCTTGTCATACTTTCCACCAGTCTTTCACACTGCTTTTGGGTGACCTTATGCCACTCCAGGCACAAAAATGTAAGCAGTTCTTCTTTGTTTGATGGCTTGTGACTATTTTTGCAGTGGTCTCTTAATTTTTTCCAGAGCTTTATTCATAATTCAATTAAAAATAGTTAATCAGTCAGAGTGAGTAGAAAAAGAGCATGTGTCAGTCTTAACTTGAGATGGACGAACACACTGATGTTTAGATTTGGCAGATCCAGTTGGACTTAAAAATTAAAATCCAGTTCAGGACCGGACTTGACCTGATCTTGAAACTGAACCCCTATGGATCTATATGGGCTCGAACTTAAAGAGTAACCGCCGTTTAAATTTTTATTTAATAATGATGTAGAGCAAGTGATTATAATACATTTTCAAATATTCTTTATTAATGAAATCTGGAAGGAAACCATTGATAAACATTCGACAAGGTGTCCTCACTAGACTGTGTCTGAAGCTCATTCTCAGAGATCAGTCTTCACTTCTCATACAGACTGAATACGACCAGATAACCATATAAGAGAGGGGGCATGGCCTACACAGTGTCTGTCTAATGTGTCTACACCTGATCTGTATTGTCAGTTTACAACATGCAGGGACAGTGTGAGCTCATCAGGCTGTCAGTACGCAGCTCCTGGCTGTGTGATCTTATCTGATGCCTCTCCATTCATATCGCTCTTCTCATTGCAATTAGCTGATAACACAGACAGATGTGAATGGTTGAGTCAGATAAGATCTCACAGGACCAGTGTGCACTGCTGGCAGCATGAGTTCACACAGTCCCTGCAGATAACCTGGGACACTGATAAGCTGTGAATGCTGTGAAAAGCTGCAGAAGCAGCAAGGCGACAACGTCGATACCAAGAGACACCACAACAAACTGCTGTGAGACAAGCCCAGGATGCAGCATTTCACAGACGTCGTCGGCAACAGGAGACACCACAACAAACTGCTGCCAGACAAGCCCAAGATGCCGAATCTCAGACAGTGTCGGCTGAATGAATCTCCAGAAGACAGGGCAAACAGACAACAACATGTTCACGCCATTCATACAACACGAATACTCTACCAACTAAGGCAAGCCCAGGAGAATATTAAATAGACATGATAGACACATAGGTAGATGATAGATAGATAATGTGTATTCATTGCATAATTCTTACATCTTCATAAATAAACTACATACATATTCTAGAATACCCGATACATTAGAATCGGGCCACCATCTAGTTATTAAATAAAACTGGCAGTTACACTTTAAGTTGCACAATGGTGGCCGTAAGGGACAGGGGAGCTGCAAAAAAAAAAAAAAAAAAATTGTGATTAACCAGTTAAATCATACTTACCACGCTTCCATGTCACTCTCAGACTTACTTTCGGGTTCGCTCTTAAGCCTTATACATACTCACTGCATCCTCTCCGCTCACACTCTGTGATTGGTTGCAGTCAGATGTTCTCTGTGTTGGAGTCTGTGACTGGTTGTCGCACACACACACACATGGGGGGCCTCATGCAGTTTTTTTTCTTTTTAAATTTGTTAAATAATTAGAAATAAAAAATAAATGGCATAGTGTTCCCTGAATTTAATACTCAGCCAGGATAAAGCGCACACAGAGTTCTCTGACGGCATTGGGGAAGCACTCCACTAACATCACCGCTTCTCACAGAGAGACTCTCCCACGGCTGTCAGTGTGGTGCGTGGTCCCAGAAGCTGCAGTGAAAGGATGCTTTTTCCATTACTGTACCTTCTGGGATGTAGCAGAGCCAGGATGGGATAGATTTGGATGGGACGTCGTGGGATAGATTTCTTTGGACCTAGAACTTGATCGCAGCTGTGATTTTTGACAAATCACAGTTGTCATTAACGCATTATAATACCCCACACCAGGACAATTGGTAAGGGCCGAGTAAAGCGTAAGGACTTGGCACATCTAATGAATGTTCCATATTCTAGGGTGGCTGTGGTCTGATATTTTGAGGCTGGGGGAGGAGCTGAATACCATCCCCCAGCTGTCTGCTTTATCTTGGCTGAGTATCAAATTGGGAGGTGGGGATCCAATGTCATTTTTTTCAATGATTTATGTATTTTTACATCAGTGAATGTGTGTGTACAGCATCCAATCAAAACCGCCATCACTGAGGGCGTCTCACTGCAACCAATTACAGAGGGTGGGCGGGGTTGCATGCAGTGAATGTGTATGAGGCTTAATGAGCGGACCCGGAAACAAGTGTGAAAGTGGCACGGAAGAGCCGGAAGTACGATTTGACTGGTTACTCATCATTTTGCTTCCTTTTGCAGCTCCCCTAGCCGAACTCGAACCCAAACAGTAACATGGACTTCCCAGAGAAATCAGTGTTAGGGATCCGTGCACGGACACTAGGTGTCAGGTACGAACCCCAAACTTCATAGTTTGAGTTCATCCATCACTAGTCTTAACACACAGGGCTCAATTCATGAAACAGTTTTCGCCATAAACATGGCATAAAACTGTTTAAAATATTGCATGTGTTAGGCTCCTTTCATATCAGCGGTATTGCAATTTCGTGGTAGATCCAGCAGATCTCGTTGCACCTGCCAGATCTACTGCTTAAAGGCCGACTTGCGGCACCACCCCGGCAAGCCCCATTCATTCTCTATGGGGCTTGCGGTCGGGTGAGGCAAGCGTGGTATTGCCGAATCCGGCAGATCCAGCACTTTCGGCTGTGCAAAAAAATGCTGCTAGCAGAGTTTTTTTGCGGTGCCTCAAGGGCCACAAGGGCCAGATTCGGCAATACCACACTTGCCGTACCCGACCGCAAGCCCCACAGAGAATGAATAGAGTAGACATCTCCCAGATCTTCTGCGAAATTGCAATACCGCTGATGTGAAATCACTCTTAAGGCCCAGTTACACACACAGATAATTGTGCAGAGATTGTTCCATTTGTACACGGCCACAAAATGGAACAATGTGTCCATGATTTCACTGCAACCAGAGATCTGCCAACAATCTCTGCACAATTATCTGTGTGTGTAACTGGGCCTTTAGTTGTACTAAAACTTTTGAACTTTTTCCATTTCACGCTAGTGCAAGGACTGGCATAAAAACTAATTCTAAGGTATTGCAGTAAATAGCACAAGCGATCAGAGATTCAAGATCACAAAACAGATAAAAAAAAGAACATTTTTTAATCTTAAAATAAATGTTTATACCAAATATACCAAATGTCTGCAAAAGTACAAAGTCTCAATCAAAACATAAAATAAACTTATAAAAAGGTAAATAAAAAAATAAAAAATAAATAACATTGAAATGCTATAACTGACATTTTCAAATTACCGCATCTCCCCAAAAACGTAATAAAAAGCTATCAAAAACATAATGTAGACTTGCACTTCTATTTTACACCACTTTTATCCCATTTTTCAGTACATTGCTGGTGTCATTCAAAACTACAACAACAACAAAAATGGCTAAAGTTGATGAAAAGCAAAAGTTACGGCTCTTGGAATAACTGGAAGAAAAAAAAACAAAAGTGCAAAAATGACTATTAGATGTGTCAGGGAGGGGGTAATGCACGATACACAGGAGAGATGATGGAGGAAAAGTCTCCGATACTCACGCAGACGGCAGATAGGGCAGTTGCTTGCCTGGTAGCGTAGGGTATCTGCACAGGTATTACACAGACAAAGATGTCGGCACGGCAAAATAAGTGTGTCCCGAACATCAGACAGGCACACAACGCATTCAGCACTGTTGTCACTGACTTCATCTTCTGTCACCTGAACATGAGCAGTACATAGAAAGATTCACGTGTCTGCAAGAGGAGGCATAAACCAATAGGTACAGACAGGGGCGGCACATGATGCCCAGTACATTTCTACACTTACCTTGGAGTCTTGTGAATTGTATTTGTTTTCTATCCCATAGATTTCCTGCAAAAGGTAACTGACCCCATCCACCTGCAGAAGAATGAGAGAAGGGTATTTAGTGGCCGCAAATCCCACAAGGTGTAACGGCTCCTGAAATTAACCTGTTCTTACCACTTGTTTCTGCTTCAAGGGCTTCACACAAAAGCTGCTGTCTGCATGCTGCAAAGAACAAAAATAATAAAATATAAAAGTAAAGGCGAGGTAAAACGACCACCACCTGCATAGACACCATGACACAGAGCTGAAAGCTAGTTTTATTTTTTCAATGGTTGTTCAGTGAGAGAGAAAATAAATAAGGTTTCATAGCCTGATCTATGTGCCCCAATTTCCATTTCTATCTACAGCACTTTAGAGGAAGATCATGCTCTGCACTGACTATGAATGGAGGAAACATTGACCCAATTGACCTCATTCGAGCTACTAGACAAAGCTGCCCCCTTTCGCCACTGCTGTCAAAACCACCTTTAGATCCTCGACTTTATCACATTAACAAAAATCTTTAACCACCTGCTGCTCTAGTGTAACCCCAGAACATAAAGTGAAGACTAATGATTTACTTTTAATGGTTTCCTCCCCAAGAAATAAACACTTCCTTACACCTATCCTAGAGAATCTAAGGGCCACGTCACACCTGGCGACACCGCCGGAGATGTCGGCGGCGACGGGCTGGAGCGCACATGTTTTTGGCGCGTCGCCGTCCCCCATTTCCATGGGGCAACAGCTCTGGCGACGCACCGGCGATCTGACAGGCGGCATCACCGCCGGGGTGTCTCAAAACCCCAGCGGCAATGCACTACAATGGGTGCCTATGGCTCCCATCGCCTGTCAGGTCGCCGTCGGCCGTTTACATGGGGCGATGTGTACACATCGCTCCAGATTGGCCGCCTGGTTTCACAGCGCTGCTGTGAAAGAGGCGATCAGTCAAATGCGTTACATAGGGCAACGCATTGGCGGCAATAGGCCACGCCCCAGAGTCACCTAAAATATCGCCGCCGACGTCGCCAGGTGTGACGTGGCCCTAAAACAGATAGCCTTAGTTGTGTTACCAGGGGCGTAACTACAATAGGTGCAGGGGTTGTAATCGCACCTCGTCCCTGAAGCCTAGGGGGCCCCCCCAAAATCCCTTTGGCTTCCATAGACTAACGCTATTAAGAATTTTCAATAATTGGGGGCACCATTGGAGCTTTCGCCCCGTGGAGGTGTCGCCCCGTGTAAACGAGGGACGGCGACGCTGGCGGGGCACACAAAAAAGTGCGCGCACCTGCCAGTTGCCGCCGACATCCCCAGCCCCGTCGCCTGGTGTGACGGGGGCTTTTGGGTTTTCATTGGCGGTAAACCATAATCATCAACATTAACGTAAATACAGTTGTGGCCAAAAGTATTGATACCCCTGCAATTGTGTCAGATAATACTCAGTTTCTTCCTGAAAATGACTGCAATCACAAATTCTTTGGTATTATTATCTTCATTTAATTTGTCTTCAATGAAAAAACACAAGAGAGAATGAAGCAATGGGCTAGACAAAAGTATTGGCACCCTCAGCCTAATACTTGGTTGCACAAAATTTAGCCAAAATAATTGCGATCAACCGCTTCCGGTAACCATCAATGAGTTTCTTACAATGCTCTGCTGGAATTTTAGACCATTCTTCTTTGGCAAACTGCTCCAGGTTTCTGATATTTGAAGGGTGCCTTCTCCAAACTGCCATTTTTAGATCTCTCCACAGGTGTTCTATGGGATTCAGGTCTGGACTCATTGCTGGCCACCTTAGAAGTCTCCAGTGCTTTCTCTCAAACCATTTTCTAGAGCTTTTTGAAGTGTGTTTTGGGTCATTGTCCTGCTGGAAGACCCATGACCTCTGAGGGAGACCCAGCTTTCTCACACTGGGCCCTACATTATGCTGCAAAATTTGTTGGTAGTCTTCAGACTTCATAATGCCATGCACACGGTCAAGCAGTCCAGTGCCAGAGGCAGCAAAGCAACCCCAAAACATCAGGGAACCTCCGCCATGTTTGACTGTAGGGACCGTGTTCTTTTCTTTGAATGCCTCTTTTTTTCTCCTGTAAACTCTATATTGATGCCTTTGCCCAGAAAGCTCTACTTTTGTCTCATCTGACCAGAGAACATTCTTCCAAAACATTTTAGGCTTTCTCAAGTAACTTTTGGCAAACTCCAGCCTGGCTTTTTTATGTCTCGGGGTATGATGTGGGGTCTTCCTGGGTCTCCTACCATACAGTCCCTTTTCATTCAGACGCTGACGGATAGTACGGGTTGACACTGATGTACCCTCGGACTGCAGGGCAGCTTGAACTTGTTTGGATGTTAGTCGAGGTTCTTTATCCGCCATCCACACAATCTTGCATTGAAAGCTCTTGTCAATTTTTCTTTTCCGTCCACATCTAGGGAGGTTAGCCACAGTGCCATGGGCTTTAAACGTCTTGATGACACTGCGCACGGTAGACACAGGAACATTCAGGTCTTTGGAGATGGACTTGTAGCCTTGAGATTGCTCATGCTTCCTCACAATTTGGTTTCTCAAGTCCTCAGACAGTTCTTTGGTCTTCTTTCTTTTCTCCATGCTCAATGTGGTACACACAAGGACACAGGACACAGGTGGAGTCAACTTTAATCCATGTCAACTGGCTGCAAGTGTGATTTAGTTATTGCCAACACCTGTTAGGTGCCACAGGTAAGTTACAGGTGCTGTTAATTACACAAATTAGAGAACCATCATATGATTTTTCTAACAGTGCCTAATACCTTGGTCCACCCCCTTTTTTATGTTTGGTATGGAATTATATCCAATTTGGCTTTAGGACAATTCTTTTTGTGTTTTTTCATTGAAGACAGATTAAATGAAGATAATAATACCAAAGAATTTGTGATTGCAATCATTTTCAGGAAGAAACTGAGTATTATCTGACAGAATTGCAGGGGTGTCAATACTTTTGGCCACAACTGTAAACACTTGAAATAGATCACTCTGTTTGTAATGACTCCATGTAATATACTGCCAGCCAGCCAGCAGAAGAGGAGACTTTAAGCCGCAATGCTCCTCTGGGAAATTGCATATGCAAATTGTCACTTAAGTAGAGAAACTCTAATGCCACCAATAAAGGTAGCAATCCTAAAAGTCACAATTGACTCTTTAAATGAGCCTATTAATATGACTTAGGATTTGTGCCAGATCAGAACCCCAAACTACAGACGCTGCGTTTCAGGGTGACTGCCCCTCATCAGTGTAGTGTGTGGAATTCTGATCTGGATGTATGAGAGGCTGAGACGAGGTATGGGGGAGTATCCATTCTCCTTGCGGAGAGTATTCTGCCAGCCAGCAGATGAGGAGACTTTAGAGTTTGTCTACCTAAGTGACAATTTGCATATGCAGTTTCCCAGAGGAGCATTGCGGCTTAAAGTCTCCTCATCTGCCAGCTGACAGCATACTCTCCGTAAGAATAGATACTCCCCCAGATCTCATCTTAGCCTCTCATACAGCCAGATCAGAATTCCTACACACTGCACTGATGAGGAGCAATCACCCCGAAAGGCAGCGTCTGCAGTTTGGGGTTCTGATCTGGCACAAATCCCAAGTCATATTAAAAGGCTTGTTAAAGAGTCATTTATGACTTTTACCATTGCTGCCTTTATTAAGTGGCACTAGAGTTTATCTACTTCCTCACTGAAGTGACAATTTGCATATGCAATTTCCCAGAGGAGCATTGCGGCTTTAAGTCTCCTCACTACTGGCTGGCAGATTACTCTCCACAAGGAGAATAGATACTCCCCCAGACCTCATCTTAGCCTCTCATACAGCCAGATCAGAATCCCATACACTGCACTGACAAGGGGCAATCAGCCCGAAAAGCAGTGTCTCCAGTTTGGGGTTCTGATCTGGCACAAATCCGAAGTCATATTAAAAGGCTTGTTAAAGAGTCGATTATGACTACAAGGATTGCTAAATTTATTGGTGGCAATAGAGTTTGTTTACTTAAGTGACAATTTGCATATCCATATAATGTATGCATTTAACTTTATGTATTGAATTACTGATATAAATTAACTTTTTGATGATATTCTAATTCATTGAGATGCACCTGTAGGTGCAATTGAAATAAAATGTTAATATTGAAAGATATGGGGTCTCTGGTTAAGTACTCACGGGCTACCTTCGAATCTCTAGAATTTTTTTCTGGACTGTTAAAGTTGGGAGCAGGGGAGGGATAAGGAGTTGGGAGAACTTTTATGTTGCAATATATTTTTTGACAAAGTGATTTGCAGTCTTAATCTTTAATTATATACTGTGAAATGTCATTGTTAAATATTATATATTTGAGATCTGATTTTTTTTCTTTAAATCTCCTCTAAAATGTTACTACAAGCTAGATCACATGGTGGTCTAAACTTTCCATACATACGTATATTAAGCCTATTTGCTTCGTGTAACTGGTGACTGATTCACAATATTTCATATTACACTGATCCACACCTAGACTAAACCTTCTCTCCTTGTCTTCATCTACCCAACCTTTTATACTCCTTTTAGGGCCCTTTCACATCAGCGTTTTTCGTAATTCGCGGCAGATGCGGTGAAAAAACCGCATCTGCCGCGTTTGCCGCATAACCGTTCCACTTGCGGCACGGTTGCGGTTTTTCCCATAGGAAGTATAGGGGGACTTGCGGCAGATGCGGCAAGTGCGGTTTTGCACTTGCGGCAGGTGCGGCAGCGAAAAAAACCGCGGTCAGCCGCGGTTTTTTTCGCTGCCGCACCTGCCGCAAGTGCAAAACCGCACTTGCCGCATCTGCCGCAAGTCCCCCTATACTTCCTATGGGAAAAACCGCAACCGTGCCGCAAGTGGAACGGTTATGCGGCAAACGCGGCAGATGCGGTTTTTTCACCGCATCTGCCGCGAATTACGAAAAACGCTGATGTGAAAGGGCCCTTAGGCTGTGTGTCCACAATGAGTGTTTGAAGTTGCGTATTTCCAGTGCATCAAAAATGAAGCGTCATACAGGTTCAGCAAAGTAAATGGGATGTATAGAAATATCAGGCCCGCTATGCTTTTTTTTGCTCCGTGTAAACTCTTCCTGGACTGATCTTTTCATTCTCCAAATTCTCAATTCAATGGTAAAAGCGATCATCAGTGAATACAGACTTTCAAAATAAAGGCCCAGTTACACACACAGATAATAGTGCAGAGATTGTTGGCAGATCTCTGGTTGCTGTGAAATCATGGACACATTGTTCCATTTTGTGGCCGTGTACAAATGTGTCCATGATTTCACAGCAACCAGAGATCTGCCAACAATCTCTGCACTATTATCTGTGTGTGTAATTGGGCCTTAACTGAGATCGGAGATGACAAGTTCATGTTCATAAAGTTCTATGCAGAAATGTATCTGATTTCAGGAGAACGTGCTGCAGAATATCTGTCAAACTCTAGCAACTTTGTACTCTCCATAGAAGGTTATGAGCACCAAATGTCATCTTCTATCTTAGTAGATAACTAAATGTGTGCCCGATGCCATCGCATCGGGAGGGCGGTGGCATCAGGGTGGGGGCCCTTGTGTGCCGTCTCTTTACCCTCCTGGCTCTTTTCCCCTTATTCACTCTCCCTTTCCCCCTTGTGTGTGCCGTTTGCCAGCCCCTGACCTGCTCCATCCGCCAGCCCCTCACCTGCCCCGTTCTCGAGCCCCTCACCTGCCCCGTCCTCCAGCCCCTCACCTGCCCCGTTCTCCAGCCCCTCACCTGCCCCGTCCTCCAGCCCCTCACCTGCCCCGTCCTCCAGCCCCTCACCTGCCCCGTCCTCCAGCCCCTCACCCGCCCCGCACTCCTACATTGCAGTTCTGCTCCTCCCCCGACTCCATGTTACTATTGCGGGCTAGACGCTGAGGATCTCCGTAGAGCGGGTCATATGACAGGGCGGGCTCAGGCTCACGTGATCCCACGCATCACATAGGCCTTGTCACATGACCCGCTCCACAGAGATCCTCAGCGTTCAGCCCGCAATGGTAACACAGGGCCAAGGGAGGAACGGAGCGGTAATGGGGGAGGATGGAGCAGTGAGGGAGACTGAGCAGTAGGAAAACTGATGGTGGCTGCGCTAGTGGCCGCCATATCGGAATACCCATCACTTGGTTGTTCCAATATGGCGGTCGGAGTACTTCCGGCTGGTGCGGTGACTTATGGGATTTGAGGACGGAAGTGGATGACAGACGGGGCAGCGTGATTATATGGTAGATAAGGTAGGTTAATATTTATGTTTTATTCCCAAAATCCCATACTAAAAAATAAATAAATAAATAAATAATGAAAGTGTAAACCAAGACTTTCTCAATTGTCTTAAAATGTCAAAAATTCAACGTACCCATATATAACAGACAGAGTGTTAAGAAATACTCACCCTTTCAAATGTTGCCATCAACACATGGCAGTGCCCAAGATGTTCTGCAAAAGAAAAGTATTTTATCTCAGTTCTGTCATCTATTAAAATGGGTTCCACTTCTAGGACAACCCCTTCTCATTCCCAATCTCTGACTCCATTTAAATATAAAAAAAAAAAAAAGCTTATACTCACCTCTTCACCTCATGTGCCTGTTCAGTTCATGCGGTGTCGGCACTCGGGTTCCTGGGGTCCACGTGAGGTTGTTAGTTTGGGCATGGGGATCATGCAATCACCCCTGGCTACACTCTCCCTGCCTTCATACGTATAAGTAATCTATAGAAAGTGAGAGTTGCGGCTGGCCACTCATGTCTTGTTAATTACTTATATGTCTTAAAGTGGGGATAGTTGTGATTAGGTGGGGAAGTGGTGATTAGGTGAGGGGCTCACATAACCCAACAACCTCATGAGGACCCCAGGAAAAAAAGAGTGCCAACACCGCTGGAACTGAACAGGCACATGAGGTGAGGAGAGGAGTATAAACTTTTGTTATTTTAATCGGGCCAAATATGGGGAATTAGAAGGGGTTGTACTAGTAGTCGACAACACAGTTAAGTTGTAGGCCTCTATTCAAAGCAAGGAAGGTAAAGTCTATGCCATTTTATAATCAGCTGGGCAAGCACCTAAACTAGTCAGACCTTGGTCCTGCTCTGCCCGCATCTACAATGAGGTTGACACAAAGTGAGGTTTTACTAATAGAGTTTAGGACCGTCCCAATTGGGGTACACGTTGTCAAAGCGGGATACCTTTACACTTTTTGTGATCAAAAATAGTGTGTATCCAGTACCCTATGTTATTTAAATGTACTGATACTAATTACTTTTCTATGCTAATTGTGTTACTATCATGTTTTGTCTATGAAATGGCCAGTGTGTACTGAATGTATACCAACTTATGCTCCAGCTCATTTCTTTGTTTTTTTAATAATTGGCTCGTAAAAGAAGAAGGTGAAGTGAAGGAAAACTAAGGCCTCATTCAGATGCCAGTTTTTTGACGTATGAAAAAAAATGGACATTGGTTCATCAGATCTTTGTTAGAGTTGGGCCAGAATATTATCAGTTTCTTTGACTGATGAGGGAAAAAGAAAAAAAAGCTTCTCCACCTTTTCGTCTCGTGAAAAACGGATAGGACATGATGTGCTTTCCAATTTTTTCCACAGACCCACACAATTTCATTGCGCTGTGTGATCCAACACTCAGATCATATCGACAGGTCTCTGTGATTTTGTATGGACCACTTGGTCAGAAGAAAAAGTCACTAACATGTGAATAACCCCATAGACTATCAAATTTATGAGCGCGATCTGTGAAAAACTGAAGTGTGGATGAGCCCTAAGTGAGATGTTGTACGTGCCTTATGTGATACTTCCCTTTTGGTTCCTTTTTATTGATATTATGATACCAAGTCCTAGTTACATCAGGCAGAGCAGTAGCCAAACCACAGTCCTTGACAAAATCGACAAATATCTCTTGCCTGTATAATGGATTAGTTCTTGATCGTAGTTTTTTTTTTGTTGATCTTATAATACCACAAATCACCTTGGAGCCTAGACTTAAGATTTATATGTTGATACTACCGATTGTAGATCTGTCACTAGAAGGAAATGACCTCCTTCATAGCGAGACATGCCCTGGGATGATCGGTTGGCAGATTTCTTAACCACGGCAATGACAGAATCCGAGCTATAACCAAATTAATCCAATGTCTTATACAGTAAACATCTGCAGTCATCCTGTGTGTTGCCCTCCAGCTCCTGTGATAAGGGCACATGAAGATCTTTTCTCTCCAGTCCTGATCCAGACTCACATATATTAGGTAGGGGCATAACCACTAGTTAAGATCGTACAGATGCACTAGCGTAAAGGACAACCAGTCTTTATGACAAATCCTCAATATCACATGAGGGATTGTGCAATAAAAGGCTGTACATGCAATATATGAGGGTATTTCTCAAATCATTAAAATGGGTTGTTCAATAATTGGAAAAGCCCTTCTAAATCACTGTGTCCCCCCCTCCCCCCAAGTAAAATGACAGCAGATATACTTCAGAGCTATTCCAGCAGTGTCGGCACAGGCCTTCAAGCGGCCTCACAGACTCACAGTTATGTCAATGGACAACTACATCAAATCAACTGCTACTTCACTCTCCCCTCCTTCAGACGTATCTGATATAAGGAGGACATCAAGCCCACGGCTGCCCTCAAATTTCCCCTGGGTATATGATTTTTCCAAAGAAAAGGACAATAAAGTGGCCTCTGATTGGCCATTGTGATTATGTGATGTCATGCAAGTGCAATGAGAGCCAATGAAGACACCGCTGGAACGGTACCCGCACTGGAGGAGAGTATAGCTGCTATTATCTTACTTGGGGGTGCTGGTGGGGACGTATTGATTGAAAAGGAGTTCTCCAGAGTAGAGGACAAATAGCAAGTGGATAATTAAATGTCTGTTCTGACAATCAAACACCACATTGCTGGTGATATAAGGAAGGAAGACAGAGAAGATGTTCACATTGATCCAAACATTTCATTAATCAAATTGTGTAACGCATGTTTTTTTGTTGATGAAGAAAACCAAAGAGGGTGGTTCACTTTAGCATTATTTTACCAGAAATTCTATTGTATTTGTCAGTTTCTCAGACTGTACAGAGTTTTTGTGCATAAGATTTCTGTTACAACAACATGGCAGAGCCCTTCAACACATCTGTCTCTCACCTTCTCCTTCCTCTACCACAGCATGGACAACCATAGGATATACTTCTCGATCAAGGTCAAAGGTCAACTGGAGGGGAGAAAACAACAAAAGAAGGAAAATGGAGCATGCAGCACTTCAGTTTGTAAACACAAATACTTGCAGTAATTACTCTTACCTCCTCTTCTCTCCACTCAGAGGGGTCCACAGTATGTGACGGAAGACAGAACTGCTGGCTGACCCCTTTTTTAAAGTGCACGGTCTCAGACTGCAAGTTGCTGGACTTCGGTATGTAACTAATGAGGACAATACAGTAGAGTCAGCAATGGTCATCCATCACATGCAAGTCATGACCAATTGTGTACCCTAGCATTTTTTCCTTTTTGCACCTTCCACTTTTAGAAGATTTTCATCCTGCCAATCCTCACCTTGCAATGCCACCCTGAAAGTCCTCCGTGGCTTGGTAGTAGATGGTAATGGCCACTCTTGCATCTGTGTCAAATGTAAACTCCACATTATAATGTACTTTGGGTCGGCTAACCTCAGCTCCACTGGCCTTCACCTCCTCTGTGCCCCTACAAAGAAAGAACATTGCAACATGTCAAAGCACACTAAAGACACACTGATAGGAGGTTTAGATCGTGAGCCCCAATGGGGACAGTGTGTTGCAAATGTATGTAAAGTGCTTTAGAATTAATAGTGCTATATAAATGAATAAATATTATCAAAAAGTACTAAGGCAAAACAGAAGATCAAAACAGAATCCAAGTTCATTTTCATTTTATAGCCTGTCCATGTCAGAGGGAGCCCAATTGTTCTTAAAGTAAACAGAAAAGGCAAGGATGGCTGAACGTCCTCCATCACAAGTAATGACTTAATAGGAAACCAGTACTTCAGATGAAGAGTAGATGATGAGTAAATGGAAAGGTCTGAGTAGCTTGTACAATTACACCATACTCACATACTTACAGTAGCATAGCACATGGATGCACCCACCAGCAGGATGTTATATATGGCCTTAAGATAAGGAGCTCTACCTTTTAGAGGTTAAACATTTTTGAATAATATATTGTGCACCAGCCATGTGACCTTGTAATATCTCACCAAATGTGGCATCTAGTGTAAGATTTTGTGCAATGTGTTTAGGGCCTTTTTTGCCATATTATACAGGGTGGGCCATTTATATGGATGTCAACGTCCTGTTTGTGGCACATTAGTATATGGGAGGGGGAAACCTTTTCCATATGGGTGGTGACCATGGCGGCCATTTTGAAGTCGGCCATTTTGGATCCAACTTTATTTTTTTCAATGGGAAGAGGGTCTTGTGACACATCAAACGTATTGAGAATTTCATAAGAAAAACAATGGTGTGCTTGGTTTTAACGTAACTTTATTCTTTCATGAGTTATTTACAAGTTTATGACAACTTATAAAATGTGTTCAAAGTGCCGCCCATTGTGTTGGATTGTCAATGCAACCCTCTTCTCCCACTCTTGACACATTGATAGTAACACTACAGAAGAAATGCTAGCACAGGCTTCCAGTATCCGTTGTTTCAGATGCTGCATATCCCGTATCTTCACAACATAGACAATTGCCTTCAGATGAGTGATGAGGCAAACTTTTTTGTGAATGCAGAAGTTAACAAACAAAACCACCGCTATTTGTCTGACACTAACCCACAGTGGATAGATCCCTCCAAGACTGTTGGAAGACAAAAACGGTTGGTATGGTGTGGTATATGGGGTACAAAGATAGTGGGGCCATTCTTCAACAATGGAAACCTCAATGCCACTGGATATCTGAATCATGTAGCAATAATACAACTTGTCAGGACCGTAGTTTTGATGGACAGGTCGCATTGCAGAATGCAAGATTTATATGGTCCAGCATTTTGACCTACTAAAAAAGTTTTCAGGTCTCCCATCCAGCGGCCACAGATTACTTACGTGGCCGATGGACTAGGTCCCTCAATATGGGGACAAAACTCCAGCTACAGCTTAAAAATAGTCTGGGTGAAATGGTGGATGAGGATGGAGAAAAAGCCAATATGCTAAATGACTTTTTTTCACAAGAAAATCCCATGACAGACAACATGATCAGTGATAACAAAAATCCTCCATTAGATGTCACCTGCTTAACCCAGCAGGAAGTACGGCATCGTCTAAAAATCACTAAAATTGACAAATCCCCGGGCCCAGATGGAATACACCCCAGAGTACTGCAGGAATTAAGTACAGTCATAGATAGACCATTATTTTTAATATTTAAAGATTCCATAATAACAGGATCTGTAGCACAGAACTGGCGTATAACAAATGTGGTGCCAATATTGAATAGGGGGACAAAAACTGAACTTGGAAATTATAGGCCAGTAAGCTTAACCTCTACTGTGGGTAAAATCCTAGAGGGTTTTCTAAGAGATGCTATACTGGAGTATTTGAAGAAAAGTAACCTCATGACCCAACATCAATATGGGTTTACGAGGGACCGTTCCTGTCAAACTAATCTGATAAGCTTTTATGAAGAGGTTAGTTGTGGCCTGGACCAAAGAAATGCAGTGGACGTGGTGTATATGGATGCTTCAAAAGCTTTTGATACGGTGCTACACAAAAGGTTGATACATAAAATAGGGACAGGGGAAATTATGTGTAAGTGTGTTAAGAACTGGCTTAGTGATAGGAAACAAAGGGTGGTTATTAATGGAACACACTCAGAATGGGTCACAGTTAACATTGGGGTACCACAGGGGTCAGTATTGGGCCCGCTTCTTTTTAACATATTTATTAATGACTTTGTAGTGGGCATACAGAGTAGAATCTCAATATTTGCAGATGAGACTAAACTCTGCAGGGTAATCAATACAGAGGAGGACAATTTTATATTACAGGAGGATTTATGTAAACTAGAACCTTGGGCTGATAAATGACAAATGAGCATTAATGGGGATAAATGTAAGGTCATGCACTTGGGCAGAGGAAATACAAGGTATAATTATGTGCTTATTTGTAAACACTGGGCAAAACTACCTCTGAAAAAGACCTGGGTGTATGGGTAGATGACAAACTTCCATTTAGTGGTCAGTGTCAGGCAGCTGCTGCAAAGGCAAATAAAATAATGGGATGCTTTAAAAGAGGCATAGATGCTCATGAGGAAACATAATTTTACCTCTATGCAAGTCACTAGTGTGACCACACTTAGAATACTGTGTACAATTCTGGTCTCCGGTGTATAAGAAAGACATTGCAGAACTAGAGCGGGTGCAGAGAAGAGCGACCAAGGTTACTAGAGGACTGAGGGGTCTGCAATACCAAGACAGGTTATTAAACTTGGGGTTATTTAGCTTGGAAAAACGAAGGCTTAGGGGTGATCTTATAATAATGTATAAATATATGAGGGGACAGTACAGAGACCTTTCTAATGATCTCTTTACTCTTAGGCCTGAGACTGGGGCAAGGGGGCATCCTCTACGTCTGGAGGAAAGAAGGTTTAATCATAATCACAGACGCGGATTCTTTACTGTAAGAGCAGTGAGACTATGGAACTCTCTGCCACATGATGTTGTAATGAGTGACTCACTACTAACATTTAAGAAGGGCCTGGATGCCTTTCTTGAAAACTATAATATGATCGGTTGTACAGTCATATGAAAAAGTTTGGGCACCCCTCTTAATCTTACTCATTTTTTTTTGTTTAAAATTGGGTTTTTGCAACAGCTATTTCAGTGTGATATATGTAATAACTGATGAACACAGTAATATTTCAGGATTGAAATGAGGTTTATTGTACTAACCGAAAATGTGAAATATGCATTATTTCAAAATTTGACAGGTGCAAAAGTATGGGCACCTCAACAGAAAAGTGACATTAATATTTAGTAAATCCACCTTTTGCAAAAATAACAGCCTCTAGTCGCTTCCTGTAGCTGTTAATGAGTTCCTGGATCCTGGATAAAGGCATTTTTGACCATTCCTCCTTACAAAACAATTCCAGTTCAGTTAAGTTTGATGGTCGCCGAGCATGGACAGCCCGCTTCAAAACATCCCACAGATGTTCAATGATATTCAGGTCTGGGGACTGGGATGGCCATTCCAGAACATTCAATAGGAAGTGATCCAATTCTATTCCTATTGAACCTTTATGCCTGTGGGAATCCGTGGCAGGACCCAATACAGGATCAATTCAAGGCGAGCAGCAGACCCGGATAAATATCCAAAGCGTGAGGAGGCTTTGGAAAAACCATATGCTTGAAGTTTTATGGCAAGAGGTGAGTGCATAAAACTTCATTAAAAGGGCACCAGAGAGTTACATTGGTAACGCGCTGAGATTGGCGCCGCATGTTTGTTTTTTATATATACCCTACAGGGAATCACCTTACTTCATTCCAGAACATTGTAATTGTTCCTCTGCATGAATGCCTGAGTAGATTTGGAGAGGTGTTTTGGATCATTGTCTTGCTGAAAGATCCATCCCCGGCCTAACTTCAACTTTGACACCGATTCTTGAACATTATTCTCAAGAATCTGCTGATACTGACTGGAATCCATGCGACCCCCAACTTTAACAAGATTCACGATGCAGTCATTGGCCACACAGCCCCAAAGCATGATGGACCCTCCCCCAAATTTGACAGTGGGTAGCAAGTGTTTTTCTTGGAATGCTGTGTTTTTGTGGCGCCATGCATAACGCCTTGTTGTATGGCCAAACAACTCAATCTTTGTTTCATCAGTCCACAGGACCTTCTTCCAAAATGAAACTGGCTTGTCCAAATGTGCTTTTACATACCTCAAGCGACTCTGTTTGTGGCGTGCATGCAGAAACAGCTTCTTTCACATCACTCTCCCATACAGCTTTTCCTTGTGCAGTGTGCGCTGTATTGTTGACCGATGCACAGTGACACCATCTGCAGCAAGATGATGCTGCAGGTCTTTGGAGGTGGTCTGTGGATTGTTCTTGACTGTTCTCACCATTCTTCTTCTCTGCCTTTGTGATATTTTTGTTGGCCTGCCACTTCTGGCCTTTACAAGAACTCTCCCTGTTGTCTTCAATTTCCTTACTATGTCCCTCACAGTGGAAACTGACAGGTTAAATCTCTGAGACAACTTTTTGTATCCTTCCCCTGAACAACTATGTTGAACAATCTTTTTTTTAAGATCATTTGAGAGCTGTTTTGAGGAGCCCATGATGCCACTCCTCAGAGAAGATGCAAATGGGAGAACAACTTGCAAGTGGACACCTGAAATAGCTTTTCTCATGATTGGATATACTGGGCTATGAAGTACAAAGCTCAATGAGGTTACCAAACCAATTTAGTGCTTCAGTAAGTCAGTAAAAAGTAGTTAGGAGTATTCAAATCATGAAAATCAGAAGGGTGCCCATACTTTTGCACCTGTCAAATTTTGAAATAATGCATATTTCACATTTTCGGTTAGTACAATAAACCTCATTTCAATCCTGAAAAATTACTTTGTCCATCAGTTATTACATATATCACACTGAAATAGCTGTTGCAAAAACCCAATTTTAAACCAAAAAAAAATGAGTAAGATTAAGAGGAGTGCCCAAACCTTTTCATATGACTGTATATACTAGATTCTTGATAGGGCGTTGATCCAGGGAACTAGTCTGATTGCCGTATGTGGAGTCAGGAAGGAATTTTTTTTACCCAATGTGGAGCTTAGTGTTGCCACATGGGTTTTTTTTTGCCTTCCTCTAGATCAACATGTTAGGCTATGGGTTGAACTAGATGGACTTAAAGTCTTCCTTCAACCTTAAAAACTGTTACTATATTAGAGAAGATGCTCTACATTTTTTCCCAACCCACCGCCAAATACCACATACAACACTGTAAGCCAGAAAGATGAAAACGCAAGTAGATAAATGAAATAATCCTTACACTGCTTAAATATATAGGCTGTGTAGAAAAATTACCCGAAAAAGCTGATTACCTACATTGAGGGATCCTGGATACGTTACATACTGTGTAGACCCTACGCTTTCAGCATAATCAGTCCCATGTCTGTTCACTATACCCTGCAGGACTTCTCCATACTGTTTCCACTATAATTATATATATATATACACATACATATATATTTATATATATATTTATATATATATATATATACACACAGTACAGATCAAAAGTTTGGACACACCTTCTCATTCAAGGAGTTTTCTGTATTTTCAGGACTATGAAAATAGATTCATACTGAAGGCATCAAAACTATGAATTAACACATGTGGAATTATATACTTAGAGTGTGAAACCACTGAAAATATGTCTTATGTTCTAGGTTCTTCTAAGTAGCCACCTTTTGCTTTGATTACTGCTTTTCACACTCTTGGCATTCTCCCAAACTCTAAGTGAAAAAAGTGGATTCTTTAATGATCCATTGCAAAATTTCAACGGTGATCCATCTTTTTCAAGCTATATTTTATATAATAATTTATAATATATATATATATATATATATATATATATATATATATATACACACACACACACACACACACACACACATATATACACATACATACATATATACCGTATATACTCGTGTATAAGCCGACCCGTGTATAAGCCGACCCCCCTACTTTTGCCCCAAAAATCTGGAAAAACCTATTGACTCGTGTATAAGCCGAGGGTGGACCCCAGCACAGGTATACAGCCCCCAGCAGTGTGGTATACAGGCCTCCCCAGTGGTAGTATACAGCAGCCCCAGTGGTAGTATACAGATTCCCCAGCAGCCCCAGTGGTAGTATACAGATTCCCCAGCAGCCCCAGTGGTAGTATACAGGAGCCCCAGCAGCCCCAGTGGTAGTATACAGGAGCCCCAGTGGTAGTATACAGGAGCCCCAGCAGCCCCAGTGGTAGTATACAGCAGCCCCAGTGGTATACAGCAGGCCCCCAGGGGTACATATAGCAGCCCCCTGGGGGTACCCAGCAGCCCCCTGGGGGTACCCAGCAGCCCCCAGGGGGTAACCAACAGCCCCCTGGGGGTAACCAACAGCCCCCTGGGGGTACCCAGCAGCCCCCTGGGGGTACCAACAGCCCCCTGGGGGTACCCAGCAGCCCCCTGGGGGTACCCAGCAGCCCCCAAAAGCTGGCACTGTCCCCCCTTGTAAGGGCCCCCCCCCCCCGCTGCTTATACATTACCATCCCGGTGTTCTGATCGGCGCCGCTCCTCGGTGCTTCTTCTTCATCCTCCCGTCCTCGCTGGCTGCATCCGGGATCTCCGGCCGTCGCGCGATCACGTCATATCGCTGCGACAGCCGGAGATCCCGGATGCAGCCAGCGAGGACGGGAGGATGAAGAAGAAGCACCGAGGAGCGGCGCCGATCAGAACACCGGGATGGTAATGTATAAGCAGCGGGGGGGGGGGACCCTTACAAGGGGGGACAGTGCCAGCTTTTGGGGGGCATATATGCACTGCTTCCCCCTGCTGCTGATTGACAGGGGGAAGCAGTGCATATATAATGAGCGGCCCCACGTGACGGGGCCGCTCATACAGCAGCCTCCCCCCGCCTCCTCCAGCCCCACCACAGCAGCCTATATACCGTATAGACCCGTGTATAAGCCGAGGGGGGGACTTTTCAGCCCAAATTTTGGGCTGAAAAACTCGGCTTATACACGAGTATATACAGGGCCGCACCATCCATGAGGCGACATGAAGTGTCAGCCTCAGGCGGCGAGCTCTGCTGGTAGACATGGGGCGGCGTCTTCAGGAGCTGGTGGTAGTGCGGCACCCTGCAGATGCCGCTCCTACAGTCCTGGCCGCCGACGCTGCGACCAGGCTTGGCGTATCTGGGGCTGCTGGCGGGGCATCTCCTGCCGCAGCGGCAGCGGTGTCCAAACACCCCCCCCTCCAGTGTGGCAGTGTGAGCCGGCTGTGTGAGCCGGCTGTGTGAGCCGGCTGTGTGAGCCGGCTTCATGCTTCACTGTGCCTCGCGCTGACAGGACCTGTGATGATGTCAAAGGAGGGGGGAGTCAGGCGGGTCACATGATCAGCTCCTCAGTATGCAGCCAGGACTCCACCATGGTGCTGATGAGGTGAAGTTTATGTGTGGGGCTGAGGCTTACAGTGTAAATTAATGTAGCAGAGCTGTGTATGTATGAGGTATATGGAGTGAGCTGAGGTTCAAGGTGTACAGAGTGGAGGTGCGTGTGTATGAGTGTATGGAGTGAAGCTGTGTATGTACGAGGTGTACGGAGCGAAGCCGATGTGTACGAGGTGTTCAGAGTGTAGCCGTGTGTGTACGAGGTGTACAGAGTGGAGCCGTGTGTGTACGAGTGTACGGAGCAGGCAAAGTGTGTATGAGGTGTACAGAGCAGAGCAGAGTGTGTATGAGGTGTACAGAGCAGAGCCGCGTGTGTACGAGGTGTACAGAGCGAGGCGTGTGTGTACGAGGTGTACGGAGCAGAGCCGAGTGTGTATGAGGTGTACGAGCAGAGCCGCTGTGTACGAGGTGTACGAGCAGAGCGCGTGTGTACGAGGTGTACGGAGCAGAGCCGCGTGTGTACGAGGTGTACGGAGCAGAGCCGAGTGTGTACGAGGTGTACGGAGCAGAGCCGGTTGTACGAGGTGTACGGAGCAGAGCCACGTGTGTACAAGGTGTACAGAGCGGAGGCGGTGTGTGTACGAGTGTATAGAGTGAAGTCCACGTGTGTACATTGGTGGAGAGCAGAGCCGAGAGTGTACAAGGTGTACGGAGCGGAGCCGCGGTGTACAGTACGGACAAGCGTTGTCACAGTGTGAGCGAGCCGCGTGTGTACGAGGTGTACGGAAGCGAGCGCAGTGTGTACAGATACGAGCGAGCCGTGTGTACAGGCTGTACGAGCGAGCCGTGTGTACGAGGTGTACGAGCGGAGCCACAGTGTGTACAACGGTGTGTACGGTGTACGAGGAAGCCTAGTTGTACGAGGTGTACAGAGCAGAGCCACATGTGTACAGTGTACGAGCAGAGCCCATGTGTACGAGTGTACTGAGCAGAGCCGCTTGTGTACGAGGGGGGTGTGTACGAGTAAGCAGAGCCGTGTGTGTACGAGGTGTACAGAGCGGAGGCTGTGTGTACGAGGTGTATAGAGTGAGCCACGTGTGTACATTGATGGAGCTGAGTGTACAAGGTGTAGGAGCGAGCCGCGTAGTGTACGAGACGTACGGAGCGAAGCCGAGTGTGTACAAGGTGTATGGAGCAGAGCCGAGAGTGTACAAGGTGTACGGAGCGGAGCCGCGTGTGTACGAGGCTACGGAGCAGAGCCGTGTGTGCGAGGCTTTCACAGCGGAGCCCAGTGTGTACGAGGTGTACGAAGCGGCGCCACGTGTGTGCGAAACGGAGCCACGTGTGTACGGTGTGTACAGAGCGAAGTCATTATGTGTACGAGGTGTACAGAGCAGGCCACATGTGTACAACGTGTACGGAGCAGAGCCGCTTGTGTACGAGGTGTATGGAGCAGAGCCGCTTGTGTACGAGGTGTACGGAGCAGAGCCGTGTGTGTATGAGGTGTGCAGAGCGGAGGCGTGTGTGTACGAGGTGTATAGAGTGAAGCCACGTGTGTACATTGTGGAGCTGAGAGTGTACAAGGTGTACGGAGCGGAGCTGCGTGTGTACGAGACGTACGGAGCGAAGCCGAGTGTGTACAAGGTGTACGGAGCGGAGCCGCGTGTGTACGAGGCGTACGGAGCAGAGCCGTGTGTGCGAGGCTTTCGCAGCGGAGCCCAGTGTGTACGAGGTGTACGAAGCGGCGCCACGTGTGTACGAAACGGAGCCACGTGTGTACGGTGTGTACAGAGCGAAGTCATATGTGTACGAGGTGTACAGAGCAGAGCCACATGTGTACAACGTGTACGGAGCAGAGCCGCTTGTGTATAGTGTACGGAGCAGGGCCGCTTGTGTATGAGGTGTATGGAGCAAGCCGCTTGTGTACGAGGTGTATGGAGCAGAGCCGCTTGTGTACGAGGTGTATGGAGCAGAGCCGCTTGTGTACGAGTTAGGTACGGAGCAGAGCCGTGTGTGTACGAGTTGTACGGAGCAGAGCCGCTTGTGGACGAGGCGTACGTGGTGTACGGAGCTGAGTGTGTACTAGGTGTACGGAGCGGAGCCATGTGTGTACCAGTGGTGGCCCCCCCGAGCATGCCGCTCCTATAGTCCCGGCCGCCTCTGCCGGCAGCATTCTCTCCCAAGTCCTTGCCGCCGCTGTCCACCCCTCTGCAGCTCAGCACGGCGGGGAACAATGATGTACGGAGCAGAGCCGAGTGTGTATGAGGTGTACGGAGCAGAGCCGAGTGTGTATGAGGTGTACGGAGCAGAGCCGCGTGTGTACGAGGTGTACAGAGCGGAGGCGTGTGTGTACGAGGTGTATAGAGTGAAGCCACGTGTGTACATTGTGGAGCTGAGAGTGTACAAGTGTACGGAGCGGAGCTGCGTGTGTACGAGACGTACGGAGCGAAGCCGAGTGTGTACAAGGTGTACGGAGCGGAGCCTCGTGTGTACGAGGCGTACGGAGCAGAGCCGTGTGTGCGAGGCTTTCGCAGCGGAGCCCAGTGTGTACGAGGTGTACGAAGCGGCGCCACGTGTGTACGAAATGGAGCCACGTGTGTACGGTGTGTACAGAGCGAAGTCATATGTGTACGAGGTGTACAGAGCAGAGCCACATGTGTACAACGTGTACGGAGCAGAGCCGCTTGTGTATGAGGTGTACGGAGCAGAGCCGCTTGTGTATGAGGTGTATGGAGCAAAGCCGCTTGTGTACGAGGTGTATGGAGCAGAGCCGCTTGTGTACGAGGTTATGGAGCAGAGCCGCTTGTGTACGAGGTGTACGGAGCAGAGCCGTGTGTGTACGAGTTGTACGGAGCAGAGCCGCTTGTGTACGAGGCGTACGTGGTGTACGGAGCTGAGTGTGTACTAGGTGTACGGAGCGGAGCCATGTGTGTACCAGTGGTGGCCCCCCCGAGCATGCCGCTCCTATAGTCCCGGCCGCCTCTGCCGGCAGCATTCTTCTCCCAAGTCCTTGCCGCCGCTGTCCACCCCTCTGCAGCTCAGCACGGCGGGGAACAATGATGTACGGAGCAGAGCCGAGTGTGTATGAGGTGTACGGAGCAGAGCCGAGTGTGTATGAGGTGTACGGAGCAGAGCCGCGTGTGTACGAGGTGTACAGAGCGGAGGCGTGTGTGTACGAGGTGTATAGAGTGAAGCCACGTGTGTACATTGTGGAGCTGAGAGTGTACAAGGTGTACGGAGCGGAGCTGCGTGTGTACGAGACGTACGGAGCGAAGCCGAGTGTGTACAAGGTGTACGGAGCGGAGCCTCGTGTGTACGAGGCGTACGGAGCAGAGCCGTGTGTGCGAGGCTTTCGCAGCGGAGCCCAGTGTGTACGAGTGTACGAAGCGGCGCCACGTGTGTACGAAATGGAGCCACGTGTGTACGGTGTGTACAGAGCGAAGTCATATGTGTACGAGGTGTACAGAGCAGAGCCACATGTGTACAACGTGTACGGAGCAGAGCCGCTTGTGTATGAGGTGTACGGAGCAGAGCCGCTTGTGTATGAGGTGTATGGAGCAAAGCCGCTTGTGTACGAGGTGTATGGAGCAGAGCCGCTTGTGTACGAGGTGTATGGAGCAGAGCCGCTTGTGTACGAGGTGTACGGAGCAGAGCCGTGTGTGTACGAGTTGTACGGAGCAGAGCCGCTTGTGTACGAGGCGTACGTGGTGTACGGAGCTGAGTGTGTACTAGGTGTACGGAGCGGAGCCATGTGTGTACCAGTGGTGGCCCCCCCGAGCATGCCGCTCCTATAGTCCCGGCCGCCTCTGCCGGCAGCATTCTTCACCCAAGTCCTTGCCGCCGCTGTCCACCCCTCTGCAGCTCAGCACGGCGGGGAACAATGATGTACGGAGCAGAGCCGAGTGTGTATGAGGTGTACGGAGCAGAGCCGAGTGTGTATGAGGTGCACGGAGCAGAGCCGCGTGTGTACAAGGTGTACAGAGCGGAGGTGTGTGTGTACGAGGTGTACGGAGCAGAGCCGAGTGTGTATGAGGTGTACGGAGCAGAGCCGCGTGTGTACGAGGTGTACAGAGCGGAGGCGTGTGTGTACGAGGTGTATAGAGTGAAGCCACGTGTGTACATTGTGGAGCTGAGAGTGTACAAGGTGTACGGAGCGGAGCTGCGTGTGTACGAGACGTACGGAGCGAAGCCGAGTGTGTACAAGGTGTACGGAGCGGAGCCGCGTGTGTATGAGGTGTACGGAGCAGAGCCGTGTGTGTACGAGTTGTACTGAGCAGAGCCGCTTGTGTACGAGGCGTACGTGGTGTACGGAGCTGAGTGTGTACTAGGTGTACGGAGCGGAGCCATGTGTGTACCAGTAGTGGCCCCCCCGAGCATGCTGCTCCTATAGTCCCAGCCGCCTCTGCCGGCAGCATTCTTCTCCCAAGTCCTTGCCACCGCTGTCCACCCCTCTGCAGCTCAGCACGGCGGGGAACAATGATGTCATCACTTAGCGCCACTGTGCTGAGACGTGCAGAGCGGCAGAGGAGATGCTGAGGAGAAGAGGTATTTACTTTTTATTTTTTTAATAGTTTTTTTAGTGAGTACACTGATGGGAAACTATGTAATGTACAATATAATATAGGACAATGGGGGTGCAATATACTATATGGAGAACTATTGTGGCCCATTATATTATATGGAAGACTATGGGGGTGCATTATACTATAAGGAAGGCTATAGGGGATGCATTATACTATATGGAGGACTATGAGGGTGCATTATACTATATGGAGGACTATATGGAGGACTATGGGGGTCCAATATGCTGTATGGAGAGCTATGGGAGTGCAGTATGCAATATGGGGGTGCATTATGCTATATGGAGGACTGTGGGGGTTCATTATGCTATATGGAGGACTGTGGGGTGCATTATACTATTTGGAGGACTGTGGAGGTGCATTAATCTATATGGTGGACTGTGGGGGTGATTATTCTATATGGAGGACTGTGGGGCTGCATTATTCTATATGGAGGACTGTGGGGTGCATTATACTACATGGATGAGTGTGGGGGTGCATTATTTTATATCAAGTACTGTGGGGGTGAATTGTTCTCTATGGAGTTCTGTGGGGGTGCAATATGCTATTTGGAGGACTACGGGGTGCAATATACTATATGGAGGACTGTGGGGGTGCATTTTTCTATATCGAGTACTGTGGGGGGTGCATTCTATTTTATAGAAGACTATGGGGGTGCATAATATATGGAGGAATGCGGTATACTATGTGGAATACTATGGGGGTGTATTATATTATATGGAGCAAATTATACTATTTGGAAGCCATTATAATATTTGGAGGGCTCTGTGGGAGGCATGATAATACTTGGAGGCTACAAGGGAGCCTTTATACTTTATGAAGGGCTATTTGAGGGCTGTGTTGGGGGCCATTATACTGTACATAGGTCCATTTTACTACATGGAGGGCTGGGCGGCGGTCATAGTTGGGGATCATGCTGTACTGGGGTAGTTAGAGGGGCAATGAAAGGGGAATCTAGGGGCTTCAGTAGGAGGAAAATTACTTTGTAAAGGCTGACATATTGAGAGAGATGTACCTATGTGACCCAGCCAAATATTGCTTTTGTTGGGGGGTGCCCAATTAGAACTTCTGCTATGGGGCCCTATGATTTCTATGATGCAGGATGCATTGTCCCTCTGCTGCAGGACTGATTGGCCATAACTTAGGCTGGTTTCAGATTTGCATTTGTGTCTGCATGCGCAGGGCATGCAAACGCAGGGCAAACGCTGCCATACTGATGTGAACGCAGAGGAGATTCTCATCAGTATGGTGCTCGGCCAGCCAATCAGTGATCTTGACGGCGGCCGGGAGGCGGAGATCTGTGGCGGAGATCCTCCACCTCCCAGCCGCCGACGACGAAATTTCAATGTGATCCGCAGCGTTCTCCTGCGCTGCCATGCGGAGGACAGTGCGGATCCATTGAGATCCATGCATTGTTTGTGCACTCGCGGGCACTTGCTGATAAAACAAGCACCTGTGAACGCACAAAAAATGCAACATGTTGCATTTGGAGGGCGGAGGAGGGCGTATAAATTATGCGCATCCAAATGGAACCGTTCCCATGTTAAACATAGGAACGCAGCGTTTGGCTGCGTTCTGTTACGCTTGCGTTCCGAATGCAAATGTGAAACCACCCTTACACACCAGGTCCAGTGCTGCCCCTCGGTACATTCAGGCATCCAGCCATCTTTCTCCTGAGCAGCGGTTGGTCGGTGGTGCTCTTCCCCCTTCCTGCTCCCATATCCTTTGCTCAACCCAATAGGAAGGACCCTGTTATTAATTACATAAAGACAGCCCCGTGTGTGGCGTTTGTGATTGGCTAAGCAATTCGGGAGTAACTATGGTCTGTTGGATGGAGAAGAAGCGCCATTTTACCAACTTAGTGCAGTGGCGGCTTGTTGATGCTCAGACTGCAGGTCTTTACCTGTGTTGTGTGGAAGGTGCGGCATGGCGACTTGTCTGAATATTCAGTGCCAGGCAGCGGTCCAGAGTTTTGCAGGCGTGTGCCAGAGGTTGGCAATCAGTTCTGCCTGCAGGACCACGGCTCTGCCAGTTGTCATTATGTGTCTAAATGCTTGTGCCAAGCTGCCATTGCCATTAATGATCCTTGTTCTGGATTCTTCTGTGTGGTTCTTGTATGTGCGTGTGATGGCGCAGACATCTTTGTGTGGAGATCTTTTTTTTCTGTTTCAGTAAACTAAAATGTCCACTATTTTGCTCATTTTTACAGGATAAATATAAATCTGTAGGAACCAGATTTATTTTTATCAATTAAAATTTTTTCTAGCGGTGGGGGGGGGGGGGGCGCCGTTTTGCAGTTCGCCTCAGGCAGCAGAGAGGCTAGGTTCACCCCTGAGTATATACGGTATATATATATATTATATATATATATATATATTTATTAAAAACCATCATGTCTTGCCATATAGATGTTGTGACTGTGTTTATTTAGCTTTGACTAGGACATAATGGGGCACATATGAGAATTATTTTCGACTCCCACTATTCACAAGTCATTGCCGCCCTCTATTATACTGCCCGCCACCAATAATTCCAGCAGGGTATCAGCCCAAAATGGCTTCGCTCCAATACATCATCAGGGAGATTAAAAACAATACATGGAAAACATTTTAAATAACCTAACCGCATAATACTGGAGTATACATGTCTGATTTTAGTAGGAGATAGTCACCTGACGAGGCGTAATGTGTCTTTTCGGATATTGATCAGGCTTCGCAGTGTTTTCACAGGCTCTTGCGGAGAAGGTGCAGCATATGGGAACTAGAAGAAAGAACAGAAAATAAAGGTCTTGCAATTTTCATATAATGTGCAAAAAAAAAAAAAAATATCATAGGACCCCATAACAAAGCTCAGGATGGGCTTCACCAGCAACTCCATAAAATGCACATAACAGTGTTACAGAACCAGACAACCTGTAATGGTGTTTATTATGGTTTATTATTAATGGTGCAATTACTGCATGTGTGGGGGAGGTAGTGGGTAATATACATGTGAATTGGTAGGAATATATTATCCAAAATAAGGGTGAGATTATTATAGGCAGTACTAAAGCCTAACGCCATTCACCACTTGCCCCTAAAAGTCAGGAATTTGGGCTCAGAACTACATGTAATACCCATCATCACTAGGTAGTCATGATGCTGCCCATGACTTTATCCTGATTCTACCACAGATACCACTGATTCTCTACCCAACCTTTCTGACCTTGAGAGCCACATTCAGCTCTGAAAGACGGTCACAAGTCACATCCAGCAATAATTGAGAAAAATGAGCCATCATGCTTCCACCCCTTCACAGTAGTGACACCCCTGATCCCCATTACCAGTATAATGACAGACCCAAGATTTCCCCACATATTACACTGAGGCCATATACCAAGATCCAGGACCTTACCCCTATTCAGATCAGCTCTTCTGTGTGGGCCTACTCACAAAAGTCACCCTCTGAAGACCTGCTCTTCATAGCCATTTGCTAGACCTATAATACACCAAGCAGGAAGACAATCGCAAGCTACACATAAGGGGCCCTTGAGCCACATTTGGCTCTTAAGCTACAGGTTGGGGACCATACCACTTGAGAAAGGCCAATAGTTTCCTACCCATCAGCGCTCAGTCAGTACAGTAGTCAGTGGTGGTTTAATATTGGAATGTCGCACTGACTGCTGAGCGCTATATGTGATTACACTACAGAAGCTCTACATGCAGGTACATATCTAAAAGAGGCAGGTGGACAATTTGCCCCAGGTGCAACCAGTGGTGGAGCACTGCCGGGCCACCTGATGTGGCGGTCCAAGGAGTCACGCAAGACACATTTTGCTTGACATCCTGGATTTGGACCTTAGCCATTCTCCAAGTTGACTGTTAAACTGACAGCCGACTCAGAGAACATGTAAAGGGCCTATTCCTTGCATTTCTGGGGTAAGCAGTGAACTCAGCAGGGTCACCTAATCACGCTGCCGATATCAGCACTGTGATTCAAAGGAGCAAGCACTGAGAGGATCAGCAGATATTGTTATTCAGAAGAGTTATAATGACTCTAATTTTTAAAGGACACCACATCAGCATGTGTTGCAGAAGAGCCGAGAAGATGGAAGTCTGCAGAGATGAGCTGCGGATGAGAAAAGTCATCATAGTATCTGGATAAGATGGAGAAGAAAGAACAACAGCAGTTGGAGATGTCACTTTATTGTATTGTATTGTATTGTATCCCAGCATCCCTCCTGGCACCAGTTCACATTGTCTGGGTGCTGTGCAGTTTTTTTCTCTTTTTCTCTGATATATATCTATATATATATATATATATATTTATATATTACATATATAGACACATATAGACACATATATTATTATTATTTACTTATATAGCGCCATTAGGTTCCATGGTGCTTTACATGAGGATGAGGGAGACAAGAACAAGTACACTAAATCTAGGCGATAAGGACGTACAGGTACAGGAGGGGCAGGGACCCTGTCCACGAGGGCTCACAGTCTAAGGGCCCTTTCACATCAGCGTTTTTTTAAATTCGCGGCAGATGCGGTGAAAAAAACGCATCTGCCGCGATTACCGCATACCAGCTGCACAGTTGCGGCGCGGTTGCGGTAAACGCCATACAAGGTATAGGCGGACTTGCGGCAGGTGCGGCAAGTGCGGTTTTGGCACTTGCGGCCGCGAAAAAAAACCGCGGCTGACAGCATTTTTTTTCGCGGCCGCACCTGCCGCAAGTGCCAAAACCGCACTTGCCGCACCTGCCGCAAGTCTGCCTATACCTTGTATGGCGTTTACCGCAACCGCGCCGCAACCGTGCCGCAAGTGCAGCCGGTATGCGGTAATCGCGGCAGATGCGGTTTTTTTCACCGCATCTGCCGCGAATTTCAAAAAACGCTGATGTGAAAGGGCCCTAAGAGGGGCGGGTTAGGATACAGTAGGATGGGGGAATGTCAGGTATGGGGCGGTCGCCTGGGTCTCATGGCAGGTTGTAGGCTTGACGGAACAAGTGAGTCTTCAGGTGACACTTGAAGCTACTCAGGGTAGGAGAGTGTCTGACGTGTTCGGGTAGGGAGTTCCAGAGTAAGGCAGATGCCCGGGAGAAGTCCTGGACTCGGTTGTGCGAAGAGGTAATGAGGGGGGAGCATAGGAGGAGTTCTTGGGAGGAGCGGAGGTTGCGTGAGGGAAGGTATCGGGAGACCAGGTCGGAGATGTATGGTGGGGCCAGGTTGTGTATGGCTTTGTACGCCATGGTTAGTGTTTTGAATTGGGATCTCTTGGAGACGGGGAGCCAGTGAAGGGCTTGGCAGAGGGGGCAGACAGGGGAGTAGCGGGAGGACATGTAGATGAGTCGGGCAGCGGAGTTGAGGATAGACTGGAGAGGTGTGAGGGAGTTAGCCGGGAGGCCATTGAGAAGGAGGTTGCAGTAGTCAAGGCGGGAGATGATAAGAGCATGGATGAGTGTTTTAGCGGTGTCGTGGGTGAGGAAGGAGCGGATCCGTGAGATGTTCTTGAGCTGGAGTCGGAGGGATGTGGTGAGGGCCTCGATGTGGGGCTTGAAGGATAGGGAGGAGTCAAGGATTACCCAGAGGCACTTGGCTTGGGGGACTGGGGAGAGGGCGCAGTCGTTGACGCAGATGGATAGGTTGGGAGGTGGGGTGGAATTTCTTGGGGGGAAGACGATGAATTCAGTTTTGTCCATGTTGAGTTTAAGGAAGCGAGCAGAGAAGAAGGATGAGATGGCGGAAAGGCATTGTGGGATTTTGGAGAGTAGGGAGGTGATGTCAGGGCCGGACAGGTAGATTTGGGTGTCGTCGGCGTAAAGGTGGTACTGGAGGCCATGGGACTCAATGAGTTGCCCTAGGCCGAGAGTGTAAATGGGGAAAAGTAGGGGTCCCAGGACCGAACCTTGGGGGACTCCGACAGAAAGGGGGTAGGGTGAGGAGGAGGTGTGGGAGTGCGAGACGCTGAAGGTCCGGTGCGCTAGGTATGAGGCGATCCAGGAGAGGGCAAGGTGGGTGATGCCAAGGGATTCCAGGATCCGGAGAAGAAGGGAGTGGTCAACCGTGTCGAAGGCGGCAGACAGGTCAAGGAGTAGCAAGATGGAGTAGTGGTGTTTGTTCTTGGCGGTCAGTAGGTCGTTGGTGACTTTGGTCAGGGCTGTTTCGGTGGAATGGAGGGGTCGGAAGCCGGACTGTAGGCGGTCAAAGTGGGAGCACGAGGAGAGGTGAGAGGACAGTTCGGAGTGGACGTGCTGCTCAAGTAGCTTAGAGGCGAGTGGGAGAAGAGATATGGGGCGATAGTTAGAGAAAGAGGTAGGGTCAAGTGAGGTTTTTTTTAGAATGGGCGTGATTAGGGCGTGTTTGAAGGCCGAGGGGAAGGTACCAGTGCTAAGTGAAAGGTTAAAGAGGTGGGTGAGGGCTGGGATGAAAATGGAGGTGTGGCTCGGAATGAGGTGGGATGGGAGCAGGTCGTGGGCGCTGGTGGTGAGGTGTGATTTTGACAGGAGGGAGGAGAGTTGGTCTTCAGTTATGGGGGTTAAGTGGCTGATGGAGGAGGAGGGCAGTGTAGGTGGGAAGGGGAGTTGTGGGGATAGTGGACCGAAACTGCTTCTGATCTTGTCGATCTTCTCCTTGAAGAAGGTCGCAAAGTCTTCAGCAGAGATGAGGGGAGAAGGGGGAGGAGCAGGCGGGCGAAGTAAGGATTTGAAAGTTTTGAAGAGCTGTTTGGGGTTGCGGGACAGAGAGGTTATAAGGGATGAGAAGAACACTTGCTTGGCGGTAGCAAGTGCTGTCTTGAAGTCAGTGATGGATTGCTTGAACAGAGCAAAGTGCTCGGGGGTGTGAGACTTTTTCCATCTCCTCTTGGCGACTCTGGACGCCCGTCTCAGGTTTTTAGTGAGGGTGGTGTGCCAGGGTTGCCTGTTAATGCGTGGAGCATGGAGAGTGAGGGGGGCGGCTAGGTCGAGAGCGTTTGTTATGGTGGTGTTGTATAGGGTGGTGGCAATGTCAATGTCGTCAGAGCTGGGTATGTCGGTGAGAGGGAGGAGTGATTCAGAGAATAAAAAGGAAGATCAAGGTCTTTTAGGTTTCGGCGAGGGTAATCAAGTTTGCGGAGAGGGGGTAGTGTGGCAGGGGAGGAGAGGGCGGAGAAGGTCAAGAGATGGTGGTCGGACAGTGTGAGTACCGAGGTTGTGAGGTTAGAGAGGGAGCAAAGGCGGGTAAAGATGAGGTCAAGCGTGTGGCCTTGTTTGTGGGTGGGAGAGGAGGACCATTGGGAGAGCCCTAGGGAAGTGGTCAAGGAAAGAAGGTTGGAGGTGGCTGAGGAGGGAGTGTCAACAGGGATATTGAAGTCGCCCATGATGATGGAGGGGATGTCAGTGGAGAGGAAGTGAAGTAGCCAGGTGGTGAAGTGGTCAAGGAAGGAGGCGGTGGGGCCAGGGGGGGGCGGTAGATGATGGCTATTTGGAGGTTGCAGGGGGAGAAGATTCGGACTGAGTGGGCTTCGAAGGAGGGGACAGTGACGGATGGGGGCTGGGGATAGGGCTGAAGGTGCAGGAGTTGGACAGCAGTATGCTGACTCCACCGCCGTGTTTGCCAGAGGGACGGGGGGTGTGGGACAGGCTGAGGCCGCCGTAGGATAGTGCAGCAGGGGAGGCCGTGTCGGAGGGGGTGAGCCAGGTCTCGGTGAGGCCAAGGAACAACAGTTTCCTGGAGATAAAGAGATCATGGATGTCAGGGAGTTTGTTGCACACTGAGCGGGCATTCCAGAGTGCGCCGGGTAGAGCGGTAGGTGGGGCATGGGTTGGGGGAATGGGTCTGATGTTGGTGGGGTTGCGAGGGCTAGTGGTGGTGAGGTTGCGAGGGTCAGCAGTGGGTCGCGGGATGAAGGTTGTTGTGGGGATGTTGCGGGGGGGGGCCAGGATTGGGGGAGATGTCAACACTCACCGGCAAGGAGGAGGAGTAGGCAGAGGGTTAGCAGGTGGGAGCATGAGAGCTTGCGAGGTGGGCGTGCTTGTTTGGTGATTGAGGATTGAAAGTGAATGAAAAGGTTGGTGAAGTGGGTGAGGTGGTTCGGCAGGATGGAGGGTGAGAGCAGTATTTTGTTGCTGGGAGGGGGGATAAGTGGGGGTAGTAGGAAGTGGAGAAGGATGGGAGTGAGAGTGAGGAGTAGCGGGAACATTGCATACAGAGAACAGGGAGTGAGTGTGGCAGCAGGGGTTAGACGCAGAGTGGGGAAAGTTGTGGTAGTGGGTGAATGGTCATCAGTGGGGAGTGGTCACGGGATGAGGTGATGACGGGGGATGAGATGCAAGGTGGGGGGTCGGATGGATGGGTCAGATGGGGAAGTTGGGGGATCAGTCGAGGCGGTCGGGGTTGGCTGATGGAGCAGCCGTGGGACAGGTGAGGCATCCAGGGTTCAGTCCGGGGTGGAATGCCATCAAGGTATGAGCTACAGTCCAGTGGAGATGTGGCTGGGGACGAGATCTAGCAGTCCGGGACAGGATGGTGGAGCCGAGGACAAGGTGTTGCAGGCAGTATGGGGAGAAATAGCATTCAAGAGGAGGTAAAATGGCTGGGGAGGAAGGGTGGACTGATGACTAGTTCCTTATTTGTGGAAGGGATTGAAGGAGTTAATATGAAGTGAAGTAGTAAGGGTGGTAGAGATTAGAATGGAAACATTGTCGGGGATTTATATTCCTTTACCTGACAGTCTTTTCCAGTCCATTTCTAGTCTATTTCTAAGTATTGTACTTCGAAAATGTACTTTGAAAGATGTAGTTTGGAAGATGCATGGATCAGACTAAAGTCTGGATCAGACTTGTGGTTCTGAATAAATCTGTAGCTGAAGAGGTTTCAGGTGTTGATTACTGGCTGGGTGTGGATGAAGTGACCAGTTGATGGGGGGTTAGGCAGAGGTAAAAAAAAAGGGGAAGGGGCTGGAGAACTAACTCTAGGTCATGCAACACTGATCATGAGGAATGGTGAAAAGCAGAGACATGAAAGGTAAGAAAATAATAACATATATAGAAATTATAAGCACAGCATATAAGCAGTGAGTATAGCAAAGCTGGGTGGATAGCTGGAAGTTCACATACAGACACATACAGACACTACGGACCAAGAGTTTGGACACACCTTCTCATTCAAAGAGTTTTCTTTATTTTCAGGACTATGAAAATTGTAGTGAAGATGCGGCACTTGTCCGGATTCTGTTTGCTTTGCGGCTTTAATTAATCCATGCAGTTACAAGCAGGGGAGGGAGGGGATGCACAGGACTACAGTCACCTTTTCGCATCGGCTGGTGCTTCTATGGGTCCGGGTTACAACACCCGCCGATCCTGCATATGGGCCCCCCCCATAATGCATATGGGGTCCCCCATAATACATATGGAGCCCCCCATAATACATATGGAGCCCCCCCATCCTGCATATGGGGCCCCCCATCCTGGTACATGGTCCCCCGTCACTCTATATGCCCCCCTGCTGGCACGCACACTAAAAAATGAAATGTCTAATAACTTACTTCCCGCCGCTCCCTGCCTGCAGCATCACCACAGTCTTCCAGTGTCTGTGCTTGGTATCCCATGCATAGGATTGATCAAATTAAGGATTTAACTTAAAAAGGAATAGTAGTGCCAGTCGATTTCTTCGTTAAGTTTATGCGTAACAACGTACAATGCTGCCCTTCTCATCTCCAAACAGGCTTACTTCAAGACCCTCATGACCTCACTAGCCAACAATCCTAAACAACTCATTGATACTTTCCACTCCCATCTCAGTCCAAAAGTGCTGGCCACAACCACCAGCCTCAGCGTGGACTATCTGCCAATTATTTTAAAGACAAAATTGACCATATGCGACAGGAAAATTCCTCCCAGCCTCATAATCATGCATTCCCTTCTCTCCTCCACGTCATCTAGCTCACTTTTAGTCTTTGATCCGATCACAGAAGAAGTAGTTACCCAGCTCCTTACATCTTCTCGCCCTACTATCTGCACCAGTGACCATATGCCATCACATCTCCTTCAGTCCCCTCTGGCTGTCACTACTCACCCAATTAAAATATTTACCTCTCTCTCTCTCCTTTATCTGGGGTCTTTTCCTCCTTCAAACACGCCAGTGTGGCGCCCCTGCAACCAGGTGGCCACAAAGAGAAGTGTAGCCAGGTAAGGCAAGACGGTTGACAAAACACTCACACAGATGCACACACCAACCCTACGCCTAGGACTCTAGGTTGGGCAAGGGGTGGGAGGTATTAAGAGTAGTGAGGGTGGAGCATTGGCAAAGTGGGTGCAGAGACCAACACTATAAAACACGGGAACATACAGTGGCAGTCAGTTTTTCTCAGGAGGAGTGGTTCCCTGAAGGATGCAGAATCCTAAGTGGCCCAGACCCTAAGAGAAAACTTGCTCCATAGCCAGAGGCGAGGGAGACTACAGACGCAAGCAGAGACACCCCACAGCTGAAGGAAGGTGGGAGGACAAGGGTCCAGCAGCCGCACACATCTTAGCTGACCAGAGGAACCCTGAGCTGAAACAGTGACTGACAGAGGGAGCCTGGTGATCCCACAGCCATACCTGGGACACTGGAGGCTAGGCCGCTACAGCCAGAGAGCTGGCTCTGTAGAAGTGACCGGGGGCCCTTTAGGACCCTAAATCACAGGACACACCAGCGTGGGGCAGGTGCTTTATGACCTGCAGCCTAACTTTCCACCATGGTCTAAGAACACAGTCGTCATACTACGACTGGTGACCCTGACTGAGAGGGAAACATTCACCCAAAAGCCCGCGACGACCAGACTGAACCAGTGGGTGAGGTACTAGAAGAGAGACTAAAAGGGCCTGAACGGACTTAGAGGGAGCAATGCGGAGGAGCCACCTGAGCTGCACAGTCTAGTAAGCCGGAACAGTGCTGAAGTGTTTAAGTGTGACTAAAAAGAACTTTAAACTGTGTAAACTGCTGTTGGAAGACCAAGTAAAAGTACCCAGTAAGCTCATCCCTGACTAAGACTGTTCCCTTCTAGCGCTGCATACCAGGACAACCAGCACCATGGAGAGCTGCAGCTTTGAAATGCACTACACCCAGTACAATCCCTCACCAGGCCCATCCATCACTACTACTCCTGCCCTGGGGACCCTCAGCCCTACCTGAGGGGGGGCTTACCATCCAAGCTGCCCCAAGTCACTGTCCCCAGGGAAATACGGCAGAGGTGGTTCTACTAACCACATGCTCCGGGTGGCAGAACGATAAATCCCCTGTCAATACCTACTTTTTTGGACTGATCCTAGGCCACGAGACCAGGTCACGACTACTGTGATTCCCAGAGAGACCGCACAGGCCCAGTTCCCGAGTACCCCATAGCCTGGGGGTGCATCACCAGCAATCACCCTATCCTGAGAAAACACATTCCTCAACCAGAACTGTGCTGCTAACTACAGACCTGTCTCTAATCTCCCCTTCATCTCTAAGGGCCTGTCACACGTGTCAATGTCGCTCGCGATATCGCTCATGCGTCACAAATTATTAATCGCCTGAGCGATGTGAAATTATCGCAGGTAAGATGTCACACGCGTCAATATGACCCAGCGATGCGGTGATGTCGCCATCTTGCGAGCGATTTTATTTAGTCGCTTGTACGTTGTCAAAATAGAAAATACGTCGCTGAGTTTAGTGTCACACGCAGCGATGCACAAGGTCTACTGAGCGATGAGCGACAGGTTTTACATCTGGCAGTGAAACCTGCGATCGGCGATCAGCGACATATCGCTGGTTGCATCGCTTGGTCACACGCTTCAATGTCGCTCCTGCGTCACTTTTACGTCGCTTGAGCGACTGAAAATCAGTGACGTATGAGCGACATTGACAGCGATATAGACGCGTGTGACATTACCTTTAGTAGAGTCTCAAAGGATCTACTAACAGCTAAATCTTAAGATGCCGTCACACCTGCCGAAGTCGCTAGCGACATCGCCGAAAAAGTGACGTATCAGCGATGTCGCTAGAGACGTCACGCTGTGTAAACGAGCGCCGCAACCGCAGCGATGCTGTGTGACAGCTGGCCAACAATGTCGGAACCGAGCGGGCACCCGCGCATCGCTTCCGACATCGTTGGCCAGATCGTGCTGTGTGACGGCACCATAATTGTCGGTACTCCCTGCTGATTCTGTTTGATTTTTCTGCTGCATTGAATACTGTGGATCACCAGTTCCTTCCACTCTATTGGGCTCAAGGACACCGCTCTCTCCTGGTTCTTCTACCTGACTGCTTCGTCACTGTATCTTTTGCCGATTCCTCAGAGCTCAGTCCTAGGTCCCCTTCTCTTCACTCTATACACTGCCCCTATTGAACAAAACATCAATAGATTCGGTTTTCATTACCATCTCTATGCTGATGATTCCCAATTATACACCTTTTCTTCAGACATCACCTCTGCATTATTACAAAATACCAGTGATTGCCTGCTGTCTCTCTCATGTCCTCTCTCTACCTTAAACTAAATCTGTCAAAAACTAAATTTCTCATTTTTCCTTCCTCTATTAACCTTCATAAACCTAATATTGCCATTTCTGTATGTGGTTCTACCATTATTCCCCAGCAGCATGCCTGCTGTCTTGGGGATATATTTGACTCGGATCTCTCTTTCACTCCCTACATCCAATCACTTGCTCGCTCATGTCACCTACACTTCAAAAATATCTCTTAGAACTCAACCTATTCTTACCGTTGAGTCTACAAAAACTCTTACTGTCCCTCTTATTCATTCTATCGCTGGATTATTGAAATTCTCTACTAATCAGTCTCCCTCTTACTAAACTCTCTCCTCTCCAAACCATCCTGAATGCAGAAGTCAGGATCATATTCTTCTCCAACCGCTACACTGATGTGCCCTCAGTCATTGCACTGTTTGCCCATCTGCTACAGAGCACAACATAAAACTTATCACTCTTATCACTCTTATCCACAAAGACCTCCACGGTTCTGCACAATCTTAAGGGGCCGTCACACATGTCAATATCGCTACTGCACGTGACGTTGCAGCGATATTGACATGCGTGACAGGGCAAATCGCTGGTTGATGGTCGCCAGGTTTTCGGACTGGACCGAAAACCTGGCGATGGTCGCCTGGTGTACAAGCAGCATCGCTGCGTGTGACACTGGGAGACGCGATCAGCCAGCTCCCAGCGCCTCTCAGGAAGCGCTGGGAGCTGGTATCCAGGGTAAACTGCAGGTAACTAGGCAGCGCGCGCTGCCTACATACTCGATGTATACCTTAGTTACCAGCCTTCTCCGCTCACCGGCTGGTATCTAAGGTACACAGCGGGTAACTAGGGACCCTAGTTACCCGCTGTGTACCTTGGATACCAGCCGGTGAGCGGAGAAGGCTGGTAGCCAAGGTATACAATCGGGTATCTAGGCAGCGCGTGCTGCCTAGTTACCCGCAGTTTACCCTGGATACCAGTCTGCAGACATCGTGGAAACGATATTTACCATATTTTTCGCTTTTTACGACACACTTTTGCCTCCCCCAAACTGGGGGGGGGTAAAAGGGGGTGCGTCTGCCGAGTGGGGGTGCCGGAGGCAGGTTCCGTAGGGTGAGGGGCACAGCTGCACTACCGGAGCTGCAGGGGACGACCAGCGATAGCGAGCGGTAGGCGCCGCCATATTCTCTCTGCCCGGCTGCATTCACTAAGCAGTGTGGAGCCGGCCGGTAGAGGTAGAGACTTCAGAATGGCCGCGGGTCTCCGTTATGGCCGCGGCCATTTTGTTGAAGTCTTTCCCGACTAGCTGCATAGTTAGTAATAGTGAATGCAGCCAGCCAAAAGAAACATGGCGGCGCCCACTGCTTGCTGCCGTCTCTTATCCCCCGGTACTCCTGCACCTGTGCCTCTCACCCTCCTGAACCTGCCTCTGGCACCCCCGCTCACCAGCTGCATGTCAGTAAGCCATTGGGGTCCGGGGATGGGGGGGGATGGGGAAGAGGCATATACACAAAAGGGGCAATACACAGGATGGGGACATATATACAAGATGGGGGGGGGGTCATAGTTTCAGGATGGGGCATATATACAGGATGGGGGGCATATATACAGGATGGGGGGCATATAGATAAGGTGGGGGAATGTATATGCCAGAATGGGGTATATATACAGGATGGGGGCCGTATTTATAGCATGGGGACATATATGCCATGATGAGCGATATATATACCAGGATGGGGACATATATACAGTATGGGGACATATATACCAGGATGAGGGACATGTATACCAGAATGGAAAGGAAATATATACCGGGATACCAGAATGAGGGATATATACTGATTTGTAAGACTGACACTGGCATTATAAGACGGACCCCATTTAACATTAAAAATAATTTATTTTCTCTTTTCCCTCAGCAAATTTGGGGGGGGGGGGGTGGTCTTATAATCAGGTGAGTCTTATAAAGCGAAAAATACGGTAAATCATTTCCACGATGTCGCTGGTCCAATGATCTCTGGTGAGTGCCTGTCTGCCTGACAGCTCACCAGCGATCATCCATCAATGTCGCCAGCGATCAGATCGCTGGCGACATTGACGTGTGTGACGCCGGCTTTACATTTCCTCTCTCATCTGTGTTGATCACCCTACCCGTGCCCTCCATCTTGCTAATGACTTCCGACTGACATCCTCAATAATCCGAACCTCCCATCTCCAAGACTTCTTATGAGCGATGTCAATTCTCTGGAATGTATTACCAAGAACAAATTGATTAATTCCCAAAACCCACAATTTTAAGCAAGCCCTAAAAATACATTTCTTTAGATTAGCCTATGACTTCTCCTCATTTGTTTAACTATTCCCATTTAGCCCTTTACACGATTTCCTTCCAAATCTGGTTGTACACCCTCGATACACTTAACTCTGTAGCTATACTTGTACAGATCCTGGCTGGTGACCGGTTCATGAAGAGTTATGTGAATCCCCTATTTATTATATTAATGGCTGGACCATATATGACGGCACTTTTTACCCTTTACCTTTTGTGCCTCCCCTATTTCCTCATAGACTGTAAGCTTGTGAGCAGGGACCTCACTCCTAATGGTATCTGCTGAATTGTGTTAAGGCCCAGTCACACATAACGATGCACCAGCGATCCCAATACCGATAACGATGTGCAGAGATCCCTATTGCGTCATTTTTCACATCGCTGGTAACATGTCAAACAGGTATCTCACCAGCGATGTGAAACACGACGCACCAGCGATCCAGAATTATACCGGGGTCGTTGGGAATTGTCACTCTATAGCGTAGCATTGAGATCGTTGGTCATTATCTTTGTCAAACACAACGATGTAGCGCTCCCAGCGGGGACCAATGACGTAGAAATGATCCAGAGCAGTATGTAACAATCAATGATCTCACAACAGGGGCCAGATTGTTGGTGCGTATCACACATAACGAGATCATTAACGGGATTGCTGTTGCGTCACAAAATCTGTGACGTTACAACGATCTCGTTAGCGATCTCGTTATGTGTGTCTGGGCCTTTACTCTGTATTGTTTAATTGTCAGTACACATCCCCTCTGAATTGCAAAGTACTGCGAAATATGTTTGGCGCTATAGAAATAAAAAATTCTTAACAGGTTCAGTATAACAAAATATGAAGAGTGGTAAATAAGCAGTAAATAAGACAAGTGACGTGAATCAAACTATCAATATGGGAGTGTGGCAGTAAATAGATATCATATCATAGGATAGATATCATAGATAAGGAGTGTAAACATTTTATTGTCTTCTGACTAAGGTCTATTTCAAGGTTATATTGCTTAATGATAGTGTCCAAACAGTTCATTTCCGTATAGGAGTAGATGAGTATTAAATTGATGTTGGGATGAAACTGGTTGAAGTGTGCTAGGGACATCCAATGTTCCTGTAATAGGCCAGAGGCGTGACGGAACAAGAGGAGAATAAAACTTTGTCTTCCTTATCTATGAACTGCTCCAATAGTTACTGCCACAACTGTTTCTTCCCTTCCCATATTAATAGTTCTGCTTCACGTCCCTTGTCTTATTTAGGCTACCTTCACATCAGCGTTTCTCGGCATTCGCGGCAGATCCAGCAGTTTTGCCCGATCTGCCGAATGCAGGAACACTTGCAGCAAGGCTGTGTTCGACCCAATGTATTCCCTACATTCCCGGCCAATCCGACACTTGTGGCAGCGGACAAAAACCGCTGCTAGCGGTAGTTTTTTGACTCGCCACAAGTGCCGCACTTGTCCACAAGACCCATAGGGAATGCATTAGGTCGAACGCAGTCTTGGCTACCGGCAGATGCAGTAAACTGCCGGATCTGCAGAGAAACGCTGATGTGCACTATTCCATGTCCTGTTGTGTATAAATATGTGACTCTTCAGATTGTGTGTTATACCATGCCTGATGAAGAGACCTTAGTAGGTTTGAAAGCTGCTATTATTTTACCTCCATTTACTGTTTAACTGAAAAGATATGAACCACTGAGGACAGTCCAATTTTATTATGGCTCAGTATAAACATATATTTTCCCTGAGATATATGCATTTAACCTTGCCATTGCTAAAGGACTGAGACCTCCGGCCCATTTCTCTCCAGAGAGCTTGTCATCACCTTACCCATGACTGATTATTGCCCAGACAAGCAGTAAAACTCCTTTACACAGAGTGAAGACAGAAATGTGAAAGAAAAGGAAATTAAGTTGTACGTCAATCATTGGATACTTTGTACCCACAAACATTACAATTACCCCACAACAAAAAAATATAGATGTTACCCTGCATGGACTGCTCTTCTAGTGCGGTTATTATAGACAGATGTACATTATATCAGCCCCAGTGAGCAAAACAAACCCGTGCTCATACAGCATTACAAGCATCCTATTGTGCTGACACAGGGATTTTAATCATAGGGAATTGCTATTTATACAGGTATCTATTTCATAAGTAAACCATAGCAGTAAATGTAAATAACAGAGTACTTTGGTAACACACTTTGATCACACAGCGTAAAAGCCACCCCACAAAGTGTACCCATATTATTTACTTTATTATTGGGTATATGTTCATTTTTTGTTTTCCTCTTGGGTTCTGTATGTGAAATTGCCACGGTGTGAACGTGCTCCTTTTGCATATATACCAACTCATGCTTCGGCTCTGTACAAATGGGGGGTGCTCCCTTCCTCTGAGAAAGGCATTTGATCTAGATGACTTCCCATGGACAGGTGGCTGTATGCTGAGTACTGTGCTTCTCTGCCCTTATTTACATTAATGCATAAAAAGAAGTTGAAGTGGTCTAATTAAGAGCGCTAAGGCAGATGGGCAAGAAATTGAGATAAAAAAAATTGAAAAACTGGTTAACAAACCTTTATTTGCCCTCTACATCCCAGAACATGTTTCGACAGTGAATGTCTTCATCAGGTGGAGTCACTCCAAGACATTCCCTGTCTAAACATGGTGTGGGATGTAGAGGGCAAATAAAGGTTTGTTAACCAGTTTTTCAATTTCTTATCTCAATTTTTTGCCCATCTGCCTTAGCCTCCTAATTAGACCCCTTCAACTTCTTTTCATGCTCCCTGTTCCCTCTATGAGGGACTGGCGGCAGGAGCAGCTCTAGGCATTCATTAATTACCACGAAAAGGACCTGGTGTCGCCCAGGAGACCGAGCATCTAGCTTGAGGACCTGCCCTGACGTCACAGCACAGTCCGATCATGTGACCGGGACCCGGAAGTGACATGGGACACTCCGCCCCCCGCTATGAGAGCACGGAGCGGTCCCAGGGCAGGACCCTCATCGTAGGAGGCTGAAACAGGGGTTGTGCAGAGTTGCAGAACCCCAAAAGGTGAGTGGCTAAAGCCCCCCACACACCCATTCATGCCCATAAGAGCTTCACATTGCGCCCCTTTTCTATTTCTATTCTTATACACATTAATGTCACCGACGCATTGTAAGGTTTTAATGCTAGAGCAGGACCATCCCGATGGGCACACCTTTTCATGGTGGGATGGCTTTTATGCTCTTCGATCACACAGTGTTACGAAGTGCCCTATGTTGTTATTTAAATGTCTTTACTTTATGTTAGGGTAACAGCTTATCTTGTGCAAATATGGCTGCCACGGCGTGTGATTTCAATAACGGACAAGACAGCGCAATTATGTAAAAAGTGAAGCTGCACTCTGCTCTCACCATATAAATATACAAAATAATTTCAGTTAAGCAAGAATACAAAAATTGAGACACTTAGCTTTAAATATATGGCCATATCATTAAACCGCTCAGGTTTCACGTCGAGACGTGTCTCTATGGTCAGAGCAGAGTGCAGCCTCCCTCTTTTTTAGTGCTACAATTGTTGTTTGGCTTCGCACCTGTGCACCCTGATAGAATGAGTGTTGCAGTTTTTTTCTCTCTAGTATATAATGTGGGTTCACATCCATTGCTGCGCACTCTTCCCCCGCCCCGTTGACCCATGATGCGATTGCTCTCTGTTATCACTTTTTCTAGCTTGCCCATACAAAAGGAGGTTTTAACCCAGGTAGAGGCAGAAATTGAAGGTTAGGGAACCCAGTCAAAGAGACACGCCTCGACGTGGCGACTGGGCGGTTTAATGATATGACCATATTTTTAAAGCTAAGTGTCAATTTTTGTCTTCTTTCTTAACTGAAATAATTGTGTGTATTTATATGGTCAGAGCAGAGTGCAGCTTCTCTTTTTTAGTGCTACAATTGTTGTTTGGCTTCGCTCCTGTGCACACTGATAAACTGCGACACTCATTCTTTTTTCTCTCCAGCGCGATTATGTATGTAGAAGTAACAAGCGCTGAGAAACTTGCTATTATTGTTGGATCCGCGTTCATTATGGGTAATCAATTTGTCTGAGCCCCATGGATTATAAACTGTTTTGGGACCAGGGCTCCCTTCTCCTCATATACCAGGTTTTTAGTGCACTGGACTATATATCAGACCCATTAATCATTGCAATCAAAGCCATTAAAGTTGAAAGCTGGCCTTTAATGGTCTTCGGCATAATGCTGGCTTGTCTGACAATTATTTCTCCCAAATATCCCACATACATGCCTGCTTAATATGGCCAAGCCTGGATGAGTTTTCAATGGTCTGGCCAATTTTGCTATAATGTGCACGGGAACCTTAACTCTGAAGAAACAGAACATTCAGCTTTTGGCTCCTCTACAACTCTTACATTTTTAAGTAACTCATCATTCTAGATCTCTTCCCTTTCCTTTTTACAGACTAACTATTGCTTTTAAATGTCCCTGACATAATCTGCATGAGATTTTGCATAGGGATTATTTGCCCCTGGTGCAACGCTAGATGTTCATGTGATCCATAGCTCCTGGTTGGATCCGTCATGTGGTACCCAAATTATTGCACTGGCCACAGAAGCTTTTAGGAAAGTTGCAGCATAAGGTGAAAAAATTGAGGCAAATAGTTGGCTATATAAGCACAGAGTTTACATTAATTGGATCCTATTCACACAGATCAGAAGATATACAATAGAGATATATAACTATGTTAATTTCCATGATGTACAATGCTTTGATGTAATAAATTAATTACAATCCTGTAGAGAAAAGGAGACACACAACTAACCCAGCCCTGAGCAAGCAGCATGGAGGGTTAACACTGCATGTGTGCGGGATTAGCTATACACGTGTAAGCACTGTGATCCGGCCCTACATAAAGGAGGCGGTGGTATCCCTGCGTGCCCCCAACACATAGTCTGGCACAAGATGGAGGGGGCAATGTGTTCGGAGTGGAGTATAGAAAGATGCTTTGTTGGTTTACGATAAGAAGCAATTAGAAAATAGATTTTGCACCCATCCACTGAGCAAAACCTTGCAGATAAAACATGCCATATGGCATGTATTAATACAGATTTTTACTAGGATTAAGGACACAGGCCATTCAAATTACATAACCAGCAGCAATTAGTACACATACCGTGACAGGGCGACTTCCGAGAAAGTTCAGGTCACTGTTTTCCCCAAAAAGGTAACCTTCAGGGTGGCTGGACTCAAACTTCTCACCGCCCATGATAAAGTGACTGGCGAAGTAACTCCCTGGATATATAGAGACATGGACATATAAATCAGACATACAGATGTAATCCAGGCGCACTATTTTGAACAACATATAACAGCAGGATGTAGTCTATCCTAGAAGAGCTATAAATCTTAAAACTGGGTTATCCACTTTTGGGGACTTTCCTTTTTTTCTAATTACGGTAAATGCATATACAGTACTTGGGGCTAAAGTATTTTTTGCATTGGGTTTCATTAAAAACTTTGCACTGTTTGGCATATACAGTCTTAGCGTTTCCCGTCACATTCAACTTTGATGTGGTCTGTGGTCATCATTCAGCTGAGAGAACCTCAGAAAAAAAACGGGGAAAATAAAAAATAGTTACAATCGCTCTCTCACTGGCAGATTTCCAGATTACATATTCAGCAGCCAGCAATAGACACTGCAATATAGAAGGTTACAATATATGTAATATAAAATTATATTTTACACACACACACACACACACACACACACACACACATACACACACATACACAGGTGGACAAACCCTTAAAGGACATGGCTTGCTCGCATTCAGCTTTTAGTCAGAATGAATAATATATCTAATTATAAAATAACAGTAAAATTCTATTACTGCAGTATCATCATGACCAAGGTGTCAAACTACCAGAAATTATGGACCTCTACATGTTTTATATGTCACAAAACTGAATACACCCCTCACATTTTTGTAATTATTTTATTATATCTTTTCATGGGTCAACACAGAAGATATGACACTTCCCGTAGCTACAATGTACGGTAGTCAGTGTACAGCGTGTATAACAGTGTAAATTTGGTGTGTTCTCAAAATAACTTCAAAGAAAAAACAGATATTGCGCCACACTGCAACTGGAGGAACTTAATACACGGTTTTACTATGTTTGTACTAACCTTTACTGGTTGTGCAACACCCCGCACAACCAGACTGATGGCTTAATGTGGATCACTGTAGTGACAAGGGCCAATAATCCCTCCTCCTCAGATACTCCGGGCCTGGTGGTCGGCTCCTTAGTTCCTCTGGAGATGGAGGTGGGCTCCTTCACTCCTCCACCCGAAGAGGCAGACTCGCTGCACTGGCTTCCGTCCCAGCTCCACACTGTGTATCAGTTGATCATTCAAGGGTGGGTCTTTATGATGTACTGCCAGGTACTGTGGATCTTAGAGCAGCTCACACACCGCACTCCCAACAAGGGAGAAGGGGATTAGCAAATAGAAAAACAAGCGGTGTCAGAGGATTGGAGCGCTAAAGAAACCACGGGTTGGTGATTAGATTACCGATAATTTATTGCACGAACAGCAGGGGTCCAGTATGCCACAACGCGTTTCGACGCACAGATGCGTCTTTCTCAAGTGGATCCACTTGAGAAAGACGCATCTGTGCGTCGAAACGCGTTGTGGCATACTGGACCCCTGCTGTTCGTGCAATAAATTATCGGTAATCTAATGACACCGCTTGTTTTTCTATTTGCTAATCCTCAAAATAACTTCACACAGCCATTAATGTCGAAACCACTGACAACTGAGTACACCCCTAAGTTAAAATGGCCAAATTTTGCCCGATTGGCCATTAGCCATTTTCCCTCCCCGATGTCATGTCACTCATTAGTGTACCAGGTCTCAGGTGTGAATGGGGAGCAGGAGAGGTAAATTTGGTGTTATCATTGACACCTTCTCTCATACTGGTCACTGGAAGTTCAATATGGCTCCTCATGGCAAAGAATTCTCTGAGGATCTAAAAAAAATAATTGTTGCTCTACATAAAAGATTTATTAAGTTATAAGAAGATTCCCAACACCCTGAAAAGACCTGCAGCATGGTGGACAAGACAGTACAGTGGTTTAACAAGAGAGGTACCACTAAGAACAGGCCTCACCATGGTCGATCATAGAAGGTGAATGCATGCGCTCAGCGACATATCCAGAGGTTGTCTTTTCAAAAGTGATATAGGAGTGTTGCCAGCATTGCTCCAAATGTTAAAGGGAGTGTCAGCCTGTCATTGCTCAGACCATACGCCATTTCTAATTGGTCTGCATGGCTGATGTCCCAGAAGGAAGCCACTTCCAAATATAATGCACAAGAAAGCCCGCAAACAGTTTGCTGAAGACTAGTAGACCACGAACATAAAATTATTGGAACCATGTCTTTTTTTAATCAGATAGTTTTTATTAAAACTTTTCAACAACAATACAGAAAGAAATGCATTGCATTAAATCCCCCCCCTCCCACCACCACCATCCCTCCCTTCCCCCCTCCCGGTCCAGTGGGTCAGTATTCCTCAACAAAGATAGTAGTGCACATATGAATATAACATGTACCCAAGATGTTCCAAAAATCTGCATAACACATCTCCCAACTTAAAGAAATAACTCAGTCCAAAAGCAATTAATTAACAGTCGGCAGCCCCTGAAGGTCCATCCAGCCCTTCCATATTTTATCAAATACCCTCAATCTGTCCGTCCAGTTTGAGGTATATAGCTTTTTCCCTACTCACGGTCAGATTCATGCTACAGATATACTCTTTGCGAGAGGGTACCGTATCAGATATCCAATGAGCTGCTATTAATTTTCTGGCAGCAAACAACATCCTAGCCACTGCTATATGCGAATAGTCATCTCCCCCTACATCCTCTGTACAGCCAAGGACACAGACAATGGGGTCTCTGGGGATGTCCAGCTCCGTTGCTCCCCGGATCAAGTGGAGTACCATAATCCAAAAAATCTGGAGGCGCGGGCACGTCCAAAACATGTGGAGAATGTCCGCATCCTCATGTGAACATTTGGGGCAACATGAGTCCCGTCTCAGGCCATTGGAACCATGTCTAACAAGATAACCTTATTTAGTTCAGATGGTGTCAAGCATGCAATCAGGTGAGGAGTATAAAGACAGTTGTGTCTTGCCTACAGTCAAGCATGGTGGAAGTGTCATGGTTTGGGGGCTGCATGAGTGCTGCCAGCTGCAGGGAGCTACAGTTCATTGAGGGAACCATGAATGCCATCATATATTGTAACATACTGAACATGATCCCCCACCTTCAATAACAGAAGTATTTTAACAATATAACGACCCCAAACATATCTCCAAGACATCAACTGCCTCACTAAAGAAACTGGGGGTAAAGGTGCTGGACAGGCCAAGCATTACTCTAGACCTAAATTGTTTTGAGCATCTGTGTAACATTCTCAAGCAAAAGGTTGAGAAGCGCAAGGTCTCCAACATCCACCAGCTCCATTATGTTGTCATGGAGGACTGGAAGAAAATTCTAGTGGCTCTTGAGAAACTCTAGTGAACTCCATGCCCAAAACAGTTAAAGAAGCACTTAAAAAAATTATGGTGGGCACAAAAAAATATTGACATTTTGATAAATTTGACCATATTCATTTAGGGCAGTATTCACTGTTGTTATCAGCGGTTTAGACATTAATGTCTGCGTGTTTTTATTAGAGGACACACCAAATTTATACTGTTACACAACATGTACACTCACTACTATACATTGTATCAAAGGGTCATCTTTTCTTCAGTGTTGTCCCATGAAAAGATAAAATGTTTTTACAAAACTGAGTTGTTTACTCACTTTTGTGAGATACTGTAGTGTATATCTTATATTTATAGACCACCACGCAAGTGTAGACTAGGCTCTAATCTGGGGCCTACATAACATGGATGAGATGGATCGGGCAACCTGAAGCGATAGAGAACTATATACCAGTATGTATAGTATAAAAGATAGTCATTAAAGCTGCCGATTTTAACGCTAATCTGGCATGAGATTATTTCTGGAGCACAAAGGATAAAATCATTTTATGGATGTTATTGCATAAGTGTTAAGATTTGACACCCAGACACATCTGGTCAGGCAGAGCGCCATCCCCTGTAGGAGCAGTAATGGCGGCCATATGGGTCATTGTAGAAGCAGAGAGACTAGGAAACAACTAGAGAAAGTTTTCAGCAGTTTGTCAGAGAAGGACACTTCAAGGACATACACCAGTAATTGTATCATTTTAGGAGAAGTAGCGCTTTAAAGAAAAACTTACAATGTGGACCTTGTCAGACAGTGGAGGTACTAGGTGATGTATTAATTCCAGTAGAACACATGCATGTCGCCATGATGGACATAACGTATGCTAGCCGAGGTTCTGACCTTTGAAGTACCGGTAGTTTTCAGAGAAATGACTCTTCACAGAATTAGAAGACCATAAAAAGCCAATGTGAAATATCGGGCCACAATTAAGAGTATGCAGCCAAAAGTCATTAAGGAGAATCGTCTTTCTAGAAAGTGAAGGTCTGACAGGAACCTAATGAATAATCCATGTTGGAAGGCCTGTCATGCATCTAACCTCTAAAATACATTAAACGATTCATTGTATGACCCATTTATTCCAAACCTGTGTGCAAGTTAAGACAGAACGTACTGAGAGGGAAATGACAGCAACCGCCACCGACAACAGGCCGCAATGCCAACGACCACCATCTGACCAGAACAGACGGGCCAGCAAGGAGTTAATACATGGCACCAAACTATTTCACACTCATAAAATGCTTGAACTTCCTCTGCACAATATATTATTCATGCAGACGGCTTTCTGAATCACCTGCATTATTTAACAGCAGAGGTAGAGGTGCACTGAAGGATGAGGGCTGGAGGGAATGGAGGACAAAAGAGAGTGCTCAGGTAAAACCTGAGATTTGCAGACTAATTTAACACAAAGACCCATATAAGGCACAATGAATGAGAAAATCACCAGGTATTGCAAGTTTATCCTGGCAATGATCCGTCCCGAGACTCCATTCTCCAGAGGTCATACACTTGACAAGTAGTCAATCTCCTTCTGACACTAATACTAGCAAGCAAAGCATCTAGGGGATAAGAGCACATTATATTTTATAGTACATATGGACGACTAGAAAAAAATATGTACGATCAGGAAATAAGGAAATGTGCTTTGACAATAGAGAATGACATTGCTTGCTCTGGAGACACTGATGAAATGACAAGAGCGCTGCGGAGACTCCTGCCCCTAGATGAGGCTCTGCAGGGCTGATGCAGTACGTTAATGCAGTCACGCTGGATGCAGACACACCGGCTGCTATGACGCCCGCTGATCTGAATATAGCACCTGACATTACAACATTGGCTGATCTTATAATGCCACACTACTACAGCTAGATAGCCGTGCCTATACAGTCATGGCCAAAAGTGTTGGCACCCTTGAAAATGTTACAGAAAATTACCATATGTGACTCTCCCAACAAATTATAACAATTACACATGTTTTGCTATACACGTCTATCTCCTTTGTGTGCTTTGGAACAACAACAAAACAAACAAAAAAAATAAACACATTGTATATAATTTCACACAAAGCTCAAAAAAAATGGGCTGGACAAATTTGTTGGCGCCCTCAACTTAATATTTGGTTGCCCATCCTTTAGAATAAATAACTGCAATCAATCACTTCCTATAACCATGATCAAGCTTCTTAGGGCCACTTTACACACACCAACTTATCTGTCCAACTTCTGACCAACTTGCTGGGTGCAGTGAAATCATGGACACATTTCTCCATTTTGTGACTGTGTACAATGGAACAAGGTGTCCATGATTTCATTGCAACCAGCAGGTTGGTCAGAAGTTGGACAGATAAGTTGGTGTGTGTAAAGTGGCCTTTACACCTCTCAACTAGACGTTTGGACTCTTCTTATGTAAACTGCTCCAGGTCTCTCGTATCAGAAGGTGCCTTCTTCCAACAGAAATTTTAATATCTCTCCTCAGGCGTTCAATAGGATTTAGATCCGGACTCATTGCTGCCACTTCAGAACTCTCCAGAGCTTTGTTTCCATCAATTTCTGGTGCTTTTTTGAAGGATGTTTGGGGTCATTGTTCTACACGAAAACCCAAGATCTAGGACACAGGCTCACCTTTCTGACATTGGGCACTACATTGCGAATGAAAATCCTTTTGTAATCTTCAGATTTTATGATGCCTTGCACATACCAGAGCGCCAGAGGCAGCAAAGCAACCTCAAAACACCTTTGAACCTCCACCATATCTGACTGAAGGTATTGTGCTCTTTTCAGTAAACAGTAGAATGATGTGTGTTACCAAATAGCTCTATTTTGGTCTCATCTGCACACAAGACACTTTTCCCAGAAGGGTTTTGGCTTACTCACATACATTTTGGCAAACTGCAGTCTAGCTTTTTTATGTCTCTAGGTCAGCAGTGAGATTACTTGCCACAGGTACGTTTCAACCAGAATAACATGCATAAAATAAAGTTCACAAAGGTGTCAACAATTTTGTCTGGCCCATTTTTGGGGGTTTTATCTGAAAATATGTCCAATTTACCTTTTTTTTTCCTTACCGTACTTTATTTTTGTGTTGTGTGTAATTGCAATAATTTTCCAGGAGCTATACGGTAATTCATTTTCTGGAACAATTTCATTGTTGGCAGCACTTTTGGGCAGGACTATACGTGCCATATATAAACATTTTCTCACAGACCATAAAAGTCCCTACATCAGCATCTATAGCACAACAAGATATTCTATGGGGTATCAGTAATGTAAACAAGATGGACAAGTCATACAGGCACTAGACCCCACTCAAATTATCTGTAAAAACACCGCTGGCGTCCCGTGACATGAAAGCCGTTGCAATCTCAGGTGCACAATCTAGAAGCCCAGAGCCATGGCACTGCACACTTAGTAGACAATAATGGCAGCACTTGCCGAAGGCAAATCATCAGCTTTTAATTCACAGTGAACACTTCAATACACAGATAAGGGTCATCTTATGGGAGGAGAAGAAGAGGACAGGACGACAATAGTTTTTGTTATTGCACTACACCCGTTGCAGTGTTCATTGTGAATTAGAAGCTGATGATTTGCCATTGGTGAGTGCAGCCATTCATACTCATCTACTAATATGTTATGGGGTATAGCTTTGTAAAATACCTACCCCAGAGCTAGGGTAGTAAGAAAGGGTTTATTAAAGGGCCCATAAAGTGCCCCAAAATAACTCATCCAACACATGCAAAGTCATCTAAGGCAAAGAAACCAATGTCATACAGCATTCTCTAATGCGCACAGATTCTGCTGACACATCAGAATATAAAGTGTACAAGTATTAGTATTTGGGTAGAACAGTAGGCTTACCACTGCTAAATATGCAATGATCGATGAGAGAACTTCTAGAATAGCAATTTCGTCATATAATCATATTGCAACCAAGCGGATAGAAGGACCCAGATTTCCTCCTTTATGGTCAGACGTTAATGGGAAGAGATGGACAGACCTGTGGCTGAGGATGCGAATGGAGTACACCGTGCAATTCTAAGGGAGGAATGTACACCGCCATGGACAATGTGGGGCGCAGAGGTAGGAGATGTAATTGGGCCTGTTGGGGACCAAGGGCCACTGTGCCACACAGTGTATTAATAGAGGTATATCATAGGACGGGATGTGGTTTTTAAATTTTTATTTGGGCCTTGAAGATTAAGTTACACCAATCGCGGACCCCCATGTATAAAGCATGTATCATATCACCTGTGGATAAGTGAATATTTATGGAGAGATAAAAGATCTTCAAAGCTGGTTTTCCAAGAAGGTTAAAATGCATTTGCAGAGCTTCTGTAGAACATTTTTGCAAGCTGACATTTTTGCAATGGTTACAATAGAAAAAAATGGCAATGCGTGAAACAGGCCCAAAAAATAAGTATTTCAAATCCCTAAAAACATATTAAAAAGGCAAAAAATCTCATTTTATCCCTCACCAATAGTTAAGTCTGAATGCCGAGCTTTCAAATGTAAAAGCAGATAAAAAATCCACACTCCAAAAATACCCTGGTTCTACCTGTCTTGAAAGGAGAAGAACGCAGGAGGCAATCAGTCCCCTTGGCGGCTTCTGTGCCTGTCCCATTATTAGAAACTGCTGAAAGCGGTACTCTCTATATCCAGAAGCCCGACATGTCCTAAAAAAAAAAATTACTCTACGAGTACACTCACATATGTGAATAAATTGAACGAGTGCTATCCGATGTAATAACAGACAGCATTTGCTCCATTGTTATACTATGGGGCAGTGCTGAATCAGGATGGAGGGGGAAGGTGAAGGGAAATTAATTTAATAAAAAATAAATAAAGATCACTGCATGATGTGATTGACGGTGCATCTTGGACAATGCGCAACATACAGGTCTATGGGTGCGTGTGAAACATCTCACTGCGCACTAGGATGTCATCCGAGTGCAGTCCGATATACGCAAAGTCAGACAAAGGAGAAAATGGAGAAATTAAGTTCTCAAATCTTCTCTGCAGTTGTGATCGATCCAATTCTTACATGTGAGAGCATTAGAGAACAGTATAATGAGACTCGGATCACACTTGTAGCGGAGCCTGAGCCAAGTGTCATTAGCATATCACAGCTGATTCTCTCACATTAGATGCTATACACCAGTGTAACCCTGCCATGTGCACACAGAGGTTTTTTTTTCAAGGAAGTCAATAAGGAAGGGTTTAATAGTGGAAACCGCTTCATGACACGTTCTTTCTTTGGGAAGTTTTTGGTTTCTGTTAGCATTTTGTATTCATTTTTGAACAATTTTTTTTTTTTCCTCTTGATTTGACAGCGCTCAGTTTGGATTGTTCTACTTCAAGAGTCGTTACAAAGCAGTGACAAGCACCTTCTTTGCCCACCAGTCTTTCTGGACCAGGTACTAAAACGCTAATGGTGCCTTTACACGCCGCAATCTCGGCTGGCGATATGAGGCGATCTAACGTGGGCGTGCACATTTTTCATGGTCACCTCAGATCGCCGATGGCCGTATTACACGCCGCAATCTCGCCCTGAAAGAAAGGCGATGCTTCACCCTGGAAATCACCTCACATACAGCAGAACCATTCCGGTGGAATTCCCTCACCACTTCACACGCCGCAATCCCAAAGGCAATGTGGGCGTACATGTTCAGCGCGGCGAAGAGATAGGCGTGCCACAGTGGTTTACACCGCGCCCCATACGCGCTCATTGGACAACGCAACAGCATTACGATTGGTCAGCCTGCTCTGGAAGGCTGGCTAATACATGACGCTATTGCCATTGAGTGGTGCTGTATGGACAGCTCTTCAAATATGGCACAGAGTCAATTGACAGCCAATGGGAACACAGTAGACAACACCAATCAGTTCACATGGGGCGCGGTCTACAGCCCGCTGTGGCACGCCTACGGGACATCATGGGCGACTCGGATTCCATCACTATCGCCCGTTCACACGCCACAACACGGAAATATCGCCTTGATGATTGAGGCCGATTTCAGAGCAGTGCTCAGGAATCAGGCGACAGGCAACAGGCGATTTATCACCGCGAAATTCCCCAATCACACGCCGCAACTGTGAGGCAATTTCACTGCGATTGCTCCAGGGCGACATGTCGCCTTTAGGGTATGTGCACACTGGCCGGGTTAGGGTCGGTTTAGATGTGTAAACCGCCGGTCGGTTTACATAAATTTCATGTAAATTTATGTTAATCCAAACCGGCGTTTGGATTAACATTAAAACCTATGTAAACCGACACCCGGTGTCCACACACCGGCGGTTTACACATGCTCATCCGTTGCTAACCCGCTGGGTTCCCAGCGGGTTAGCAACGAATGAGCATATTCTATAAACAGGTCGGCTCTGCAGCGGCTGCAAGCAGAATCATGTACTGCTTCCAGCCGCCGCAACACCGCCGGCGCTAACCCGCTGGCCACCCGCCCGGTACCCACCCGTCACACGCCAGGAAGCCGGTGGACGGCTCCGGAGCTTCCTGGCGGGTCCGCCCAGCCGCCGCCGACCAACCGCCCGGCCAGTGTGCACATACCCTTAGAATTCCCAGCCGAGATTGCGGCGTGTGAAGGTACCATAAAGGTACCGTCACATGTGGCAATATGGCTTCAATATCGCCGTACATTTGTGTATTTCGGCGATGTGGGAACCACATCGCCTGTGCGTAGTGGCGTGAGACAGGGAGATTTTACGGCATGAAATCACCGGTGGAGAGTCGCCTGATCGCCCTGCTCTGCTGAGAAATCAGGCTATTTCCACCAGGCGATTTCAGCGCATCATGGCGTGTGGCTGAGCGATAGCGATGTAGAAAGCGAGCTCAGGACATCTGGAAGCAATTCCAGAGGCATGCCTGAGCATTCTATTTGGCGCGCTCCGTCTGCCGCGATTGGTGGTTGCTCCTGCGTTCCCATTGTCTGGCCATGGCTAAGGGGCCATATTTGAATCGCGATATAGTAGAAAGGAAACATGCATCATGTAGGGGGCAAACTTCCTGACAAGGCTGACCAATGGGGACGCAGTTGTGTTGGCCAATCAGAGTGGTAGGGGTGCGGTGTACAACACTCTGCCACGCCTGTCTCCTCGGCATGCTCACACTCTACGCCCACATCACTGATGCAGTGGAAACGTGTGACGCGCAGATTTGGCAGCGATGTGGGTATGTAAAATTGCTTCCAGTCTGCAGCAGGGGATTTCCGGAATGCAGGATCGCCGAACATCGCACGCAAGATGTCTATGTGTGACTGGGCGACGGCGATGTGCAAAAAAAAAGTGTCCAGACCGTGCGCGCTCACGTCAAATTGACAGCCATATGGCGGTGATATTGCTACGTGTGACGGTACCTTTAGAACAACTCCGTGCGCACATACCTCAACGCCAATACAGGCATCCAAGGGTAGTGTGGCTTCTTAGTCATGTGACCACAAGGAGCACACGGTGCGCTGTAATATGTAGACATGCAATGTAAACTGAAATGTGTTTCAGGAGACCAGGTAGGATTTTGCCATGTATTTTAAAGTAAATATACTCCCAAGGTCTAGAGAGACAAGAACTATATTCATTACCTTACACCCGACAGGCACAGGACATGTAGCTGCCAATTTATGGTCAATGCTTTACACTAGTTTGTCGACTTCTGATAAACCTCATGGTGGGTTTACACACACCAATTTCTGTGTCCAACTTCTGAACAGATCTCTGGTTGCAGTGAAATCATGGACACATAGTTCCATTTTATGGCTGTGTACAAATGTAATAATGTGTCCATGATTTCACTGCAACCAGAGATCTGTTCAGATATTGGACACAGAAATTGGTGTGTGTAAACCCACCATCACAGTGACTGATTAATCTTAAGAAAGCCTAGCACCAAGTGTCCCATTCAACTAGAATGCCTCAAAAGGTGAAAAGAGGCATTACAAAAATTTTTGCATGTATTAAGGTAGACAACAAGGGTCCAAGGGTCCCCCAGTACAAAGGAATGAAATAAGAAATCACATTAACCATGTTAGTAAAGTCTGCTCAAACATCCTGGAGGCCCCAGCGGACTCCCCAGAAGAGCTGTCAAGTCTTCCAGGTGCTGCTGAAGCTTCCTTGAACCTCACAAAAAAGAAGTGCTGATTACTGATGAGTGAGCACTTCCATGCTCGGGTACTTGGTACTCGTAATGAGCAGTTGGACGCTCAGCTGGGCACAACAAGTACCCGAGTATAATAAAAAACAATGGGAAACGCTAGCATTTTTTCAGAAAATCTTCTGGAAGAATGCTTGAGTCCCCCATTGACTTCCATTACACTCAGGTACTTGTTGTGCCCATCCGAGCGTCCAACTGCTCGTTACACGTACCAAGCACCCGAGCATGGAAGTGCTTGCTCATCACTAAAGCAAATTAAATTATTTTTGTACGTGGAGCTGGGTTGAGCTGGGATGTTCTGCCATCAGAGAGCTCCGACATCCACATGTAAATTTGGAAGAATGGTGTAGCTGCCCCAGTGGGAATGGGATTTTTGCCCAGTACTTGGTAACTTAGGTCCCCTTCTGTCTTCTCTTTTCAGTTTTCAGTGATTCACATGCCCCCCAATGCCCCTATGGCAGTTAGCCCCCATTAAGCCCATGTGTTCTTAGTGCCTCTGCTCCAGGGGTCTCCTTAACCTTCCAGTGCCCTTGCACCAGGTGGCCGCTCTAGCGTTTTGGCTAGGTTTGTGACAACAGAAGTAGCCTGTGAAGGTGGTGTGAATATTGCCCTGTATATGCCAATTCCCAAACATAATGATAATAACTATGAGTTCCATAATATGCCATCCTCACACGACATCAGTCACCAGACAGGCACCAAGATGGCATACCATATGCAGCTTTGTATTCACAATGATCAGATTATCCTGGAAATCCCTCCATATAAAGGACATAAACTGCCGCTCTCTATATACTCATTACTGCTCATCAAGCCCAATTTTAGAAACATCCTGGGGTCTACATACACATTTATCCCGACCACACAGACGTCACTTTTCACAGTCAGAGTGGGAAGGATTCGTCATGACGCTAATGAACAGTAATTCACATATGGCCTAAACAATCATCTCCTCCATGTAAAGATCAGAGAGAGAGGATCCAAGGCAATCACCCACCGCTGGCATCATGTCTCACCACCTCTGGGACTCACCAGACTTGGGTGGGTATCTGTAGACGGAGTTAGACGGCATATCCACCTCTTCTACGCCTGCGTGCTGCCGACTTGTAAGAGCGCCCATCCTCACCAGGACGACAGGGACGTGCCCGTCCCTATTACTGAGCTGCCATCTCTCCAGTCACTAAGATAAAAAGACAATGTGACTGTCAGGGAAATACACCATCTTATTGTGGAACATGAGCCAGCAGAGGTGGCCGTGCCACAGCCGAGTTATCCTGGCATCTGATACCTGTGCTCCTAACAGACCAGGGATTAGTCTCCTGCCCTACCCCTTCCCTGGTACCTAGCACTAATACATGGGATCACTGGTGCCAGGAGACATGTGAGGTGTACCCATAGGATGGTAAACATTGGGGCATTTTAATCCGTATCGACAGTGTTATATTGCAGGTGGCACCCTGCCATGCCACCCTTATAATCACATGTAACTTCCCTCCATGTACACTGACATCACACAGTGATGCCCATCACTGAGATCTGATACATGTACCCCAAGGAGTGGGGAGGGCCAAGATCTCCATTACTAGTGCCCAGGTACAGTGTCTGCTAGTGACAGCACCACCCATGCATGCGGATCTATACTACAGCCTATACATAGTAACCTGCATGTGTGAGACGTGACACTCACCCCCACAGCTGCCACTGCCACCCTGCTGCCCTCTCACACTGGCATACCCTGCCATGTCCCCTGCCCGTCAGCAGAACCGGCATCTGTTACCTGCCCCGATCCGGCTCCTGACACCGGTCCCTGCAGCAGCTGCAGCACACATCAGTGACGTCACTCCTCCGCCTGGAACCCCTCCCCTAGGCGAACTCTGCCATTGATGATGAAGAGGGCGGAGTCACTGTCCCCTTGACAACCGTATTCTCTCACACGGGAACCACGTGTTTAAAGTCCCAGCTAGGGGGCGGCGCCTGTCACATGTGGGCGGAGAGTGTGTTGGTGACTGACAGCTTGTGTCCGCAACTCTGAGGACAGTTGGCACCGCGACTGCGCGCTATGTACGGAGGGAGAAGCCAGGAAACCGAGTGTAAGGTCAGAGCCGGAGGTGACTGCGAACGAGCGCCATCTACTGACACTGCGTGTAATGACACTATCCATACTCACCGTGCTGTGGGAGGTGACTGCTAACGAGCACCACCTAGTGACACTGCGTGTAATGACACTATCCATACTCACCGTGCTGTGGGAGGTGACTGCTAACGAGCACCACCTAGTGACACTGCTTGTAATGACACTATCCATACTCACCGTGCTGTGGGAGGTGACTGCTAACGAGCACCACCTAGTGACACTGCATGTAATGACACTATCCATACTCACCCTGCTGCTCCTCACTAATGGCGTCCGTGTGTCCTCAGTCACTAATCATAGTAAAGATTACATTCCAGGACTGTCTGTAAAAATAGGACATTATTCTGTCCTGACCAGAAAACTTTAACCCCTTCGTGACAGACATTTTTGCGTTTTTGCATTTTCTTTTCTTATTTTTTATTTTTCTGTCATTATTAGACATACGAGGGCTTGTTTTTTGTGGAACGAGTTGTTCGTTTGATTGACACCATTTATTTTACCACATAGTGTAGAATCCAGTCAGTTCTCAGCTGGGAGCCTGCAGCGACCTCCTGTGTGCTTTTATTGTAGTTGTGACACTCACAACTACATCAGGTGAGTTTAACCATTTGGGGTCTGAGGGACCTGTATAATAGCAATACTACTCTATGTGCGCTTCCTTTCTCTTTTAATTTACCACATAGTGTAGTGAAAAGCAGGGGAAAAATTAAGTTGTGCAATAAAAAAAAACACTATTCTGACATGCTTGGGGGAATTGTTTTTACAATTTACGTTCTGTGGTAAAAAAATTACCTCATGAATTGGTTGTCCTCCGTACGATTACGGCAATACTAAATATGCCAAGTTTCTATTATTTAATGAAAAAACAAAGCAAAAGCTTGAAAAAAACTAAATGGTGGGCTTGTGTCACCATATTCCAAGACCCAAAATGGTTCATTTTCCGGTCTGTGGAGCTGTGTGACCACTTATTTTTTGAGGGGCGAGACCATATTTTTACTGATTCCATGTGGGGGTAGATATGACATTTGCATCACTTGGCAGCATATTTTGTGGTAAAGCGATGACCAAAAAAACTTAATTTTAGTGTTCTTGAATTTTTCTTTTTTAAAGTGTTTACCGATTGGCTTCATTATTTTTGTGATAAATCAGACTTTTTTTTAATGCAAACATACCCCACATGTGTATTTCATTTTAGTGGGGGTGATTTGAACTTATATGTTTTTTATTTATTTTTTTATTTATTTTCAATTCTCTTTTTTTTTTATATTTCACTGTCCTTTATTATAATAATAATAAATCTTTATGTATATAGCGCCAACATATTCCGCAGCGCTCCTTAGGGGACTTGAAGCTGCAATCGTCTGATTGTGCTATATACAGCAACATCACCATCAATACCATAGCTTTGCTCTACAAAGTGAAGATCACAGTCTTCTTTGAAGCCGGGCCACCAGTGCTAGGACAAGGGGTAGCCGGAGGCACAACCTCAGGTGAAGCAGGAAGGGGTATGGCGCCCTGCTCACGCAGGTAGCCACAGACTTCTCTAATGCACAGCTGGGTTTCCACAGCAGGTACCTACTACATACAACACCTTCCACCCCGACACAGTAGGGGAAGCGCCACTTGCTGACCTTAGGCAAGATCCCATATAAATACTGCTGCTGGAGGAGGAGTTAGCCAGAGTGTGCAGATGATAGGAGAGCTGCGAAGACGTCCTGGTGGTCGGTGCTGCGTTTAGGCCCGAGCCAGTGACCCAGAGTGGCAGTGGCAGCAGCGAGGAGCCCCCGCCATATTGAGCTCAGCGGAAACCTGAGTGGTGCCCAGAGTCCCAACCGGCAACTCACCACCCCCACAGTACCAACCACCCCAGCGGTTTCAATCCACGTTAGACGAGAGAGACCAGCTGGCCAGACAGAGTCAACGGGAAGATTGGTTCCAGCAAGAACAGACGACCAGGCGACTTCGCGATGAGGCCAGATCACAGCCCCCACTTCCAATGGAGTTACGCCGCCTAGGAACTGTTATTTCCGTATACCAAGAGGATGGCTGGGGATTCCTCCGGGAACTAATAGATTATGTGTTTTTCGCCAGACGCGATGTGGAATCACACCTGCGGAAAGGACACCCGAATAGAGACCTTTATAGAGGTGAGCAGGTTACATACGAGCGGTACCTCGGCCCATTAGGCTGGTTCGCTATCAGGATATCCCACGCAGAGACCTTGCCCCCGCAATAGACTCTCACGTTGAGACATTGCCATGTATATAGCCCCTCCAGCAACCATACCCCTTTTATTTTCCCTTTTGCAACCCAAGAATAATGAGTGTGTCTTCAGTGTTTTTCTTGAATCTGAAGACTCAGAGACTCTTATTTGAACTCTTTCCCTGTTTAATGATGTGTGCTGTGTGAGCAGCGGCCCAGCGGTGATAACACACGCTGGACTGTGCTGGACAATATATTACCGCTGGGCCCGCGTAGTTAGTACCGGTCCCCGTTGGGCCGAGTTAATAATGTCTTTGTGCAGATAGTGAAGCCGGAAAGTAAGAACTTGATCCGAGGACTGTGAAGTCTAGTAATTAACTACTGCAGTGTTCGTGTATGTGTGTAACGTTCTAAGAAAGTGCCTCCCAGCAATGGGAAGAAATCGAAATATGCTTAATTGTAAATAGTTACCCGTTAATGTTGACAAAGATAAATATGCTTTTCACTTCCCGGTAGACAGGTACTAATACTCGCGGACGAGCAGGGGCTGGCTGGCAGATTTCAGCCTGAGTGGCAAGCACAGTTCAGAGGCCCATTATGACGGGCCACCAGCCCCTCTGCCGCCTGAGGCGAAGTGAGGAGCGGGGGGGGGGGCATCAGGGATCGGGGAGCGAAGCACAAAGCAGGAAAGCCGGCTGAGAAGTTCTCTTCTTACCGCAGGTTTCCCCGCCTGTTTTTTGCTCCACAATCCCGATGCTGCACTCCCTCCTCCCTGCAGTTGCTCCCCAGGCCTGGTACTAACATTAAAGCAAAGACCGCAGCCTTATCATTTCTAATGTGACGCATGGTGCCTGCAGATGCTTGCAGAGCGTCGTGCGCTCCCGTTGCCTGTCATGAGTGATCTGTGCGCATGCGGAGCCTGGGATGAGCACAGATCACACACTCTCGTTCGCACCGGGAACCCGACAGACAGGTCACTCATGGCGGGCAACAGGAGCGCACGGCGGTCTGCAAGCATCTGCAGACACCGTGCGGCCCATTATAAAAGATAAGGCTGCCGGCTCCTTGCAGATGTCCTCCGCAGAACGCTGCGGAGGAATCTGCAAATGTGAACCCAGCCTTACATTTACATGTAAGCAGCAGCAGGACAACAAACTCAGGCTACCTTCACATTAGCGTTTGTGTCTGCATGCTGATGGCATGCAGACACAAACGCAGTCAAAAGCAGTGCCATTTCGATGTGTCCGCAGCGGAGAATGTCCGCCTGTGGACACATCACTGTGCAGCCCGGCAGCCAATCAGCGGTGTCCGGGGGCGGAGATCAGCACCAGAGATCTCCTCCTCCCGGCCGCCGGTAAGCTCCGGGACATGTCGGCGGGGAGAAACAGCTGATTTGACAGCTGTTTGAATCTCCCGCGCCGACACCGAGAGGAGATCTCGCGCGGGAAGATTCAAACAGCTGTCAAATCAGCTGTTTCTCCCCGCCGACACAGCTAGGGTATTACCGGCGGCGGGTAGGAGACCATCAGAGGCTGAGCTGATCTCCCGGTGGCCGTCAGTGATCTCCTGTGACATCACCGGCGGCCACCGGGAGATTTTTCAATGGGTCCGCAGCGTTCTCCTGCGTTGTCAAGCGCAGAAGACTGCGGACCCATTGATGACAATGCATGGTTTGTGCGCTTGGGGACGCTTGCTGATCTTCCAAGGTCTCCGAGCGCCCAAAAAATGCAACATGCTGCGTCCCGGGTGCGGACGCTGGACCCTGGAAGGAGCAGATATTGTCCGCATCCGCACCTGAACGCAGCAAACGCTGACAAACGCAGGCACTATGCGTTCCTATGTTAAACATAGGAACGCAGTGCGCATGCGTTTGGCTGCGTATGGGAACGCAGCATAAGCTGTGAAGGCAACCTCAGAGTCACACACACAAGCAGTTCACTTACATTTACACAGGCGAGGCGACTCAGGCGATGCACGAGGCAGGCAGCAGTAGTGCAGCAGCTCACTACTTGTCTTTGCAGCAGCACCAGGCAGGGAGGTAGTGGGGGGACTCAGACTGGCCTGGCTGGCCTCCGCTCCGGCTCCAGTCCTCAGTCAAACCAACGGCACTGCCTGTGGGGCCACCTGGCTGCCACCACCAGGCTCCAGTCTGTCCCACCGGCAGCAGAGCAGCACAATCAAATTTCAAACAGTATGGCGGCGGCCGTCACTGTTTGCGCTCCGCTCTGGAGGGACTGAGTGGGTTCACAGAAGGTTCACTGCCTGCGTGCTGACGTAGCACGCAGGCTACACACCGCTCTGAACCCTCCCTCCTCCCTGGCGCAGTGGCGCAGGCGCCCTCTCCACTCCCTGCATCCCGCAGGCCAGCCGGGTGCCATGACAACGCACCCGCTGGCCTCTGCTGCCGGAAGCCCGGACCGGCCCTGTGGTGGCGCAGCCCAGTGCAGAGAGACCTGAGAGCTATTCTAAGAGGTGAGTGCGGCTGCGGCTGCGGGCGGCCGCGCCGAGCCGACAGACGGCCGCCCGCTAGCACTGACACAGTCAGTGGCTTAATCGCGCCCGGCGTCCCGCCGGTTGCCTGGACAACGCAGCCCTTGCTGCGATATGAAGCCCGGGCGGTCCCACTGCGGCCGCACTGCGCTGACAGCCGGCCGCTCAGTCATCTGATCCTTTCCACTATTCAGGGCGGCTGCCGGCAGTACCGGGCGGGCCGGCCCTGAACTGTCACTATACCGGCGGCCCGGAGGGCAGTTGCCCCCAGGAACCCGGGCCAGTCCGCCCCTGCGGACGAGTATATTCAATCAAGGAGGTATGTGGTGCCCCGCCATGGAGGCGTCACTGAGGGGTACTGCACCTGTAAAAGAGGTGCAGATACTCCAGCTACAAGCAGATTCTAGGATGGTGGGTGGAACCCATTAACCAACACTCCCACACTAGATTACACAGTGGGAGGGTACCCGGGAGGGAATAAAACCACCTCTAGGGGGAACAAGGAGGTCTTTGAGCCTTGAGCTTTTGAGAGGTCTTTGCCTCTGAGGAAGGAGAGGGTCTCTCGGCTGAGGGACCAGGAGAAAGGGAGTAGGAGAAAGGGCTCCCAGGCGCAGAAAGTTACCGGGCACCGGAGCCCGCACCTGTGGGATACTATAGGACCACAGAAAATCCGGAGTCCTGGGAAGTCTACAGGTCTCCCAGGCACCTAAGCAACCAGAAGAGGGAACCAGGCACCGCTTAAGGGCAGCGGCCAGCCAGTAGAGCGTTACCCGACGGCAGCAAGGGTGAGAGAGAGTGGAGGTCAGGCTGATTTCAAGTCACCGGGCTTTATATAATCACTGGGAAGCAGGAAGACACAGACAGGAAAGAAGGCACACACCAAGGGTTACATCATACCACCTGGGATCCACTTGCAGCCACCCATTAGCTACCTGTTTTAACATCTGATGCTGAACTGTAAACTGCAACTTACAATGCCAAAAGTTTCCAGTAAAGTACCCGGAGAGAAGTGAACTTGATTCTGCTGCATTTCCTTGCGAATGACTTTGTTCCCCTAGAGGAACGATGCCCCGAAGGTCCAGTCCTACCTGCGGAGGACTTTACCACACTAGCCGCAATACCATCTACCTCCGGCGGACTGTGGCGGCGCTGGTGGCATCTCACCAGATACTGCAGGTGGCGTCACGACAAACATTGTAAATAGTCCCCTGTAAATATAACCCCTTTTTGAAAGATAGGCCCAGGACATGGGGTCAGGCGCAGCCGCCATTCCCCGTGACAACGCTAAAAACCCTAGGAGCCTGACACCCGAGTACCCTATGGCCTGGGCGCAACAGGGGCGCAATATCAAAAGTAAAAAAAGTTGAGTGAAAATACACCAGCAGGCATTGTCACTGCTGCCATGCTGCGTGCTGGATTCTTATTAGCCTGAGATGCTTCTCAGCGCTGTCGTCATCACTGCTGCCTATGTCACCACACACAGGAGAGGACCATCAGTCCTGGAAACTCTGAGCTCTGCTTGAAACTGTTTACGTCCTAATTGCCACACACGGCAGACTGCTGTACACTGTGTCTCTTCTGAAGCAGTAGTCAGCAGTCAGTCAGTGGCACAAACGATGCTGGTGCTCAGGACGAAACCGGCTTCAAGCAGAGATCAGAGTTGCCAGGACCGACGGTCCTCTCCTGTGTGTGGTGATGTCGGGCCCACTGGGACATGGGTACTCTGTGCCGGCCCGGGTCGGCTGCTGGGGAAGTCACGGGTGGTCCTGGTCCGGACCGTGTCCCTGGCTCGACAATAATAAAGGGATATTTACAGGGGATTGTCAGTCATGACGCCACCCACTATATGCGGCCAGTGATGGGGCCGCCGCTGCTGCAGAACCTCCGGGGATGATGGAATAGCAGCGTAGATGGGATAGTTCCAGTGGGTAGAACTGTGTTCCCTGTGGCAGTAAGGGTTAAAGTCTATTGTGGAGTGTGCAATACACTTACTATGCAGACGCTGCAGGAAACCTTCCTCTGCGCTGGAGCTGACAGGCTGTGGCTCTGCAGGTGGGTGATTTGCTGTAATCCTGTATGGAGGGAATGGCGTTCAAGCAGATAGAAGCAGACAAGGGAGGCAAGTTCAGGGTCTCCGTGTTTACTCTCAAAGCTCTTCAAGACAGTTTACACTTCAGTTACAGTTCTTACAAGTCTTAGTTCAAGTACACGGGCACACTCTCCCTCTCCGGGTTCCCTTTACTCTCTGCAGCCAGGCGTCCGTTCTCTGTGACCCCTCACACTGTCTCTGTGTCCTTTCCGGGCTGTTTACGTTCTCTGGGTTCACTTGGTGTGTGTAACGCCGGACAGTATGGCGGTGACTCGGGCCCCTGTGGGTCCTCCTTGTCGTCACTGAGCTTCCTGTCCTTTGGGGTAGGGACCGTAGCATGTAGCTGTGGTCCCCCGTCGTGTTGTTTGGGGATCCCGGGTAAAACTACGGTCCCCTCTAGAGCCGACACTCTACTCAGCCCAGCCTCCAGCAGTCCTCAAGGTGAGGCTCTACCAGGCTCTTTCTCTCTGCGTCTTTCAGTATCATAGGAGGGCTTCTCCGCCTGCAGTCGGTTGCTTCAGCTGTATTTCTAGGGCCCGGGTATCACCGTCCCTCTCTTCCCTGCACACTCCTGGGGGTGCTGGCTCTGGATAGGCTTTCTCTCTCCTCCGGCTCACACTGGCTAGGTACAGATTCTGCGCTCCTTACACCCCACTTTGCCAGGACGTGTGCTTCGTTCTTCCTGCTCAGCTTAGCTCGACCTTCTGCTGTCTCTTTGGCCTGTGCCGTGTTCCTCAGCCTGCTGCTGGTCTCTGCCTTTGCTGCACGGCACCCTCGGCCTACTGACTCCTTCCTCCTCCCCTTCACTATTTCTACTGTCAAGTCACCTGACTACGTGTGTGCCCAACCCACTCCTCTAAATCCACCATCCCTCGCTTGCCTAGAGTCTCCAATCTCAGGGCTGGATGCTGCCATCTGCTGTACGTGGGTTGTGTGGGCTGTGAGGGTGTTGTTGTTCAACTGTCGTCCTACCTGCCTGGCTGCAGTTCCCTTTTGTGGCCTCCTGGACGCAGGGGCGCCACAGTGACATAGGCTGCAGCGCTGATGACAGCACTGAGGAGCATCTCAGGTTAACAAGAAACCAGCATGCAGCACAGCAAGGCACATATCTATTATCTGACACATACAAACAGTAAATACGTTTTGTTTTGTTTTGTTTTTTTGGGCAAATGACTGTAAAGTGCAGGGTTAAAATTTTCCCTCAAAACATAGTCTATGGCGTTCCCCATGTCAAGTGAATTGGCTATGCAAAATTTCTTGATTTTTAAATGCAACGGTGTGGATTCCTTTAGTCAACACAAACACACACTCAGCTTTATAGTGTAGATATCCGTATTTTTCAGATTTTAAGATGCACTTCTGTTGCCCCCCAATTGGGGGGAAACAGGGGTGCGTCTTGAAATCAGAATCTAAGAAATATATATATATTATTACCGGGGGTGGGGAGCAGGGGTACCGGAGGCAGGTTTTGGAGGGTGAGGGCACAGTTGCAGGACCTGAGCTGCAGGAGATTAGCGGCAGCACCATACGGTGGGCACCATCATATTCTGTGTGCCTGTCTGCATTCATTTGCGCTGCCATCAGAGATAAATGGCAGGGAAGACAAGGCTTCTTCGTGTTGCTCCTTTATTTTCTACGCGTTTTGGTGCTGTCCCTGCACCATACCCCCAAGGAAGGTGCAGGGACGGCACCGAAACGCGTAGGGAATAAAGGAGCAACACGAAGAAGCCTTGTCTTCTTTGTCATTTATCTCTGACAGCAGCGCAGATCATATCGGCACTACTCCTCTTTTGGGATCTCTTAGATACACCACTGTTTTTTACGTGGGAGTGCGGGTCCATCAGCAGCTGTCTAGGCAAACATACTGGTTGTGGGTTATCACAACCAAATCAGGTGAGCATATGTGGCGCCTCGCAAATGCAGGCGTCACAGAGGAGTATTACACCCTTAAAAGAGGTGTAAATGCTCCAGCTGCAGGTGGACCCTAGGATGGTGGGTGGGACCCATTCCCAGCACGCCCACATTAGTTTAGGGTGGGAGGTTACCCGGGAGGGAATAAATTCACCTGTAGGGGGACCAAGAAAGTCTTAGGTCTTTGCTTTTTGGTCGCTTGGCTGAGGACCAGGGAAAGATGGAGGAAGAGGAGAGATATTAGGAAGATAGCTAAGTGAAACAAGGCGGAAGGTCACACCGGGTCGGCTACAAGCCACACCGGAAAAGAGAAGAAGGGACTTTGATGAGGTCCTGAAAGACGGCGGCCGACAAGAGAAGTACGTGCCCTAGAGAGAAAGGGAGATCCTCAGATTGGAGCGTCCATACTCCAGGGGATACTCCACTCCACCCAGGGGAACGCCGGGCCCTAGGAACCGGCCAAAGTCCAGCTTTGCAGTCGGCAACAGGCAGCTGTGGCTTGTTCATCAGCCGCAGCACCCTGCCATCGGAGAGGTCTGCCTGCTTCCTCACCAACGAGGGAGGGGACTCCCGGTACAACCTACACAGAGCTACTGGGTATAGATCGATCCAAAGCGGGGAAGAATGGACACGGGTTAGTTAACGAAGGTACACCAAGGGTTCCACCATACCATCTGGGATCCACTTGCAGCCACCCGTTAAGCTACCTGTCTGTGTAACATCTGAAGTGCTGAGCTGTGAACTGTAACTGATGCTGCTACAAGTTTCCAGTAAAGTACCCGGGAGAACGTGACTTTGCCTCTCCCTGTGTTTCCTTTTGCATGAACTTGTTGCCTTTGCAGGAACGCTGCCCCAGAGGTCCATCCCTACCTGTAGAGCACTTTGCCAACTATCCGCATAACCATATACTTCCGGCAGAGTGTCGCGGCGCTGGTGACCCATCACCAGAAACTACAGGTGGCGTCACGAGAACTGTACATAGTAAATCCCCTGTAAATAATTCCCTTTTTGAAGTGTCACCCAGGACACGGGGTCACTCCCCGTGACACAAGAGCGTTAACCCCTTTGAGCCTGATACCCGAGTACCCCAGGGCCTGGGGCTCGACATATCTTTTCTGGCGCTCATGAACAGGATCCCGTGCCCGGTATTACCGGGTACTGTGCGCCTTGGACTTGTGCTTTGAAACAAACTTTTTCCGCCATTGCTTGGTGCCAAAAATGGTTTCCCGCCATAACTGCAGGAGGACCCAAGATGGCGCCGTAGCCATGTACTAAACGCCATGTGTTGGCCCGGGGGTGTGCCTCAGCCCCTAGAAGAAGGAGGGCCAAGACGGAGGCGCCAAAAAGTGTGGCTGCCCAGATTGCCATCAATCAGGGGGGCAGCCCACAGGAAGTTCTCCAGGAGTGGCTGCCAATAAAGAGACTAACCGGAAGAGAAGGACAGAACGACCAAGGCTCCTTCGTACCCGGCAGCATGGCGGCACCCCGTTGGAGAGATGTACTGCGTGAGCTTGAGCAAACCCGAGCCGTGCAAGGCGACCCGGCAGCGGCGTCCCTCTTAACACTAGAGGGGGATGCTGACTACTGGAGGGACACGTTTGGATGGCTCCGCTAGGACATGGAAGAAGTCCGGACATGGATGTGCTGACAGTGGAGCGCAGAGCGGGCCTATGAACTGTCATCAATGAGAGCAGGCCGCGAAGCGCGAGAGGCAGCAGTAGCAGAGCAGGCAGTTGTGGAGTACTGTGCCTCCTTACCACCCGTACCACCACCCGTCCAGACCCGGGACACGGGAGTTCAGACCGAACTCCCGGCTACACCACCGTCCCATACCAGTAGCTACCTCCGGCCGGAGGCAGCGCGGACGTCCCCTACTGCACCAAGCGTCATAGTCGAGGAGGAGTAGACGAGACAGACTTTGAGGAACCGGAGGACGTAGAGAGAGCCTCGGGAGGGAGCACCCCAGAAGCTGCGTGGTGGACCGAGCCCCCGCCATAGTGAGCTCAGCGGAGACGAGAGTGAACTCCAGAGTCCCAACCGGCAACTCACCACCCCCACAGTACCAGTCACCCCAGCAGTCTCAATCAGCTTTAAATGAGAGAGACCAGGCCACTAGACAACGACGCCGAGAGGAGTGGTTCCAGCGAGAACAGGCAACAAGGTGACTACGGGACGAGGCAAGATCGCAGCCTCCGCTTCCAGTAGAACTACACCGCCAATGAACCATCATCTCCGTGTACCAGGATGAAGGATGGGGATTTCTACGAAAACCCAAACTTCAGGACAATGTATTTTTCGCCAGACTCGATGTAGAATCTTACCTGCGGCGAGGACACCCGGACAGAGACTTATACCGAGGTGAGCAGGTCACTTTTGAGCGACACCCCAGCCCATTAGGCTGGTTTGCCATAAGTATATCCTGCCATCAATAGACTCCCATTGTAGAGACATTGCACCCAGCAATAGACTCCCATTGTTGAGACATTGCCCTGTACCTAGTCCCTTTTCCAGCAACCATGCCCCTTTATTTTTTTGCCTTTCCTTTTTGCAAGTCCCTGAATGATGAGTGAGTCCCTGTGTTTTATTTTGATCTGAAGAATCAGAAACTTTTTTTTTTTGAGCTTTCCCTATTGTTGATAATGTGTGCTGTGTGAGCAGTGGCCCAGTGGTGATAATACACACTGGACTGTGCTGGACAATACATTACCGCTGGGCACGCATAGTTAGTACCGGTCCCTGTTGGACCAAGTTAGATAATGTCTTTATGCAGAGATACAGTGCAGCCGGAGAGTAACAACGTTGCCAACAGGTGACCCGAGTGCCGTGAGGTCTAATATACTAACTACTGCATTGTCTATAAATGTGTAACATTTAAAGAAAAGTGTCTCCTAGCAATAGGAAGAAACCTGAATATACTTAATTGTAAATAGTTTACCCGTTAATGTTGAATATAAAATGAAAAATGCTTTTCACTTCCCGGTTTAAACAGGTACAGATACTCACGGACGAGTATATTCAATCAAGGGGGTATGTGGCGCCCCTCAAATGCAGGCGTCACAGAGGAGTATTACACCCGTAAAAGAGGTGTAAATGCTCCAGCTGCAGGTGGACCCTAGGATGGTGGGTGGGACCCATTCCCAGCACTCCCACATTAGTTTAGGGTGGGAGGTTACCCGGGAGGGAATAAATTCACCTCTAGGGGGAACAAGAAGGTCTTAGGTCTTTGCTTTTGGTCGCTCAGCTGAGGACCAGGGAAAGATGGAGGAAGAGGAGAGATATTAGGAAGATAGCTAAGTGGAACGAGGCGGAGGGTCACACCAGGTCGGTTACAAGCTGCTCCCGTGACACAGGAGCGTTAACCCCTTGGAGCCTGATACCCGAATACCCCAGGGCCTGGGGCTCGACACATATAAACTCACGTCTGAACAATCTTATCTTAAATGATAAGACCCATTCTACGCCTCTTTTGTCTCTCTTTGCCTTAGATTGACTGCATTCATTGACAGCATGCAGCTAGATGCTAGAGATTATCACTTCTAGAAAATGGCCACAGATCTCCATCCGCTAGCTGCACCCTGTTAATGAATGCAGCCAGGCACACAGAACATGGCAGTGCCCACAGCATGGCACTACCGCTAATCCCCCGCAGCTCCGGTCACGCATTTGTGCCCTCACCCTCCGAAACCTATCTATGGCACCCCAGTTCCAAGTCTGCAGCCTCTCACTCGGTAAGCCATGGTGTGTCTGGGTGGGAGAATGGGTGCCATGTACAAAGGATGGGGGAACATATATACAGGATGGGGGACCATATATACAGGATGGGGGACCATATATCCAGGATGAAGGACCATATATAAAGGATGGGGGATGTTGTGTCCCACAAATGGGAACAACCTGTAATGTCTATTCTCTGCATTGTATATATTTCCTCCAATCACTAATTCCTTGTTGTTACCAAGTAGATTAGACTGTCTGCAAAGTTTGTCCCTAAATTGCTCCCTTAGTTGTGTCTGTACAGGACGTCCCTCCTTCTTCCCCAGTTAGTCTGCAGAAGCCATTGCTCAAGACACATGTGTATACCCCTGTACAGATTAATCCTTTTTACCTATCGTTATTGTGACTAATACAAGATTTGGAAGAAAGTGTTCTCCTGTCTTACTACAGCTGCACTGGCGATCGAGTTGAAATTGTCTGTTGCCCCTGATGGGGTAAGTACCAAGCATACAATTATCTAATGGACTGGTAATTAGAGCGCTTAGATTTACAGCCATCATATGGGACAGATCAGTAAAAAGGATTAGCTGTGATTGGGATTGTATACAGCTCACGATCAGTAAAAGAACCTGTTACCAGGAGCAGTATACTGCATGCAATCCAGAGACAAGATTGCCTAAATAAGACTGATAACAAGCCACAGCATAACTGTACAGCAGACTACATGAGCCTGCAAACAGAAATAAGCTCAGTGAGAGGATAACTCCCCACTAAGAACAGTATACAGGTTATAAATCCTGCCTGAGAAGCGATCATCTATAAACTATCGTCAGGCTGCAGTGAATAGACTTAGGCTACTTTCACATACCGATTTATGAGGGAGCCGATGCTGTCTGATAAATTCGGACAGCATCGGCTCCCTTCTGATGCCTGGAATCGGATGCCAAATAGGTATCCGATTCCGGCATTAAATCGGCTGAAAAAAAAAAAAGTTTATGCTCACCTCCCCCCGAGCCCCCGCCGTCTCCCGTCGTCTTCCTGCAGGCTCCCGGTGGCTCCCGCAGGCTCCCGGTGTCAGCAGAGGTCTTCTTCTGCAGTTCAAGACCTGCGGTGATGTCACAGTCACGTGACACCAGGTTACACCATGGTAACCCACGGTCACATGACTGTGACATCACTGCAGGTCCTGAACTGCAGAAGAAGACCTCTGCTGACACCGGGAGCCTGCAGGAGCCACCGGGAGCCTGCAGGAAGACGACGGGAGACGGCGGGGGCTCGGGGGGAGGTGAGCATAAACTTTTTTTTTTTTTTTTTTTTAACCCTTGTGCTCCCAGTTAGGAGCAGTTTTACTGTACTGAGCATGCTCAGTACAGTAAAATCGGGTCCGAGGAGACATCAGATGTTTCCTCGGACCCTTCTCCATAGGGCCCCATGTTATAGGGATCAGGTCAGATCGAATGTGCACTAAATGCCATCCGATTTGGTCCGATCCGATTCTGTCAGATTTTATTTTCGGTGCAAAAATCGGAGCAGGCTCCGATTTTTGCACCGATAATAAAATCGGACAGAATCGGATCGGACCAAATCGGATGGCATTTAGTGCACATCCGATTCGGTCCGATGCCCATAGGGCTGCATGAGGCCAAATTCGGATCCGATGCTGTCCGATTTTGATCGGACAGCATCGAATCTGAAAAATCCGTAGTGTGAAACCAGCCTTACAATACAGCCTGCATAGATTCTATAAACACAGAACTGATACTTTGTAATCCGTCTCCCTGACAACCAGGAGCAGAAAGCCCCCACCCTTGCAATCCTGTGCACAATTCTTGAGATGCAAAGCTCTCATTCACTGCCCATCCTGAATCAACAAGGAGAAATGATGGACTCTCAGTCTACTCATAGTGAAAGACCTAAACGGTTAACCAAAACAACATAGAGAGTTAAAGAGAACTTAGAAACAGCCAGAAGTGAACTGCTTAACCACATAACACTACTTTGGCAAAGAGTGATAAAACAAGTCACTGTGTTATCTGTGCCAGGTGCTCATGAGCTACCACCAGAGGGAGCCCTAGAACAACTGTACTCCGCATACCAGTCCTACAAGGACACTTGCAAAAAATACATATTTACCATGCTGAAAGTAAATACGCCCGAGTCTCTAAAGGAACTCCAGGACTTCCAACAGCTCGATGCCGAACGAGACAGCACCGTGCGCAACATCGTGAACCAGACTAAAGCAAAAATAGCACAAATGTCAGAAGTAGCATCTCACAAATCCAGGTCTGTTAAGAGCTCAAGGCACTCACTCAAATCGGGTTCATCAAGGTACTCAACCCTCAGTGAGTAGCTTATAAAGGCACATGCTGAAGCAGAAGCAACAAAAGTACAAGCTGTCTTCGCCCACAAGAAAGCAGTCATGGAAGCAGAATCTGCGCGAAAGAAGGCGGAGGTGGAAGCCCTACAGAAGGAATGTGAATATACGGCAGCCATGGCCAGGCTAAAGGTTTTTGAGCAAGCTCTAGGTGGAAGCCAAGAAGGCAGCGTCAGTTTGCATGAACTAGACACGGAAGACCCCCCTAAAGCGCTCGAGAGACTACGTGCTGAGCCAAGCCAGTGAACCACCAATCGACACCAACATTCCGGTCAGCAACAACACTTCTCCAGAGTATCAAGACGCCGATCCACCTGCAGCTTCCAACTTCACAGGTCAGTCCAATGTGCCCCAGTCATTCAAATCTGAACCACCTTCACACTTCAGTGTACAGCCAGACCCTGCACCTCAGCAACCTCTGTATGCCATTGTCCACATGCAACCCAACATGTCGGTAAGGCACCACACTACTGACAACTGTGTAGTTCCAGACCCCCATACAACAACAACCGTACACACCAAACCAGTTGTTAGCCTAAACGCCTATGCCACTCTGTACCTTCCCACGTTCCTGAGTCAAGAAGCTACGGCCCACGCTAACAGCATCGCTCAGCCAAGGTCAGAAAGAGCAGACATGTCCGACTTTGCGAGGTACATGATTCGCCGAGAACTCACCAACACCGGTCTCACAAGGTTCGACGACCAGCCCGAAAACTACAGAGGGTGGAAGTGTACCTTCAATACCGCAATCAGTGACCTCGGCATTACCGCTGCTGAAGAGCTGGATCTGCTACTCAGGTGGCTAGGCCCACAGTCTACGGAGAGAATCAAGAAGCTCAAATCCGTTTACATCAGCGACCCAATGACCTGTCTCGCAACCGCATGGGACAGACTAGAGAAAAGGTTTGGCAGTCCTGAAGTTATCGAAGATGCTCTACTCAAACAACTATATGACTTTCCCAAAATATCCGGCAAGGATGCTTCAAGGTACCAGGAACTCAGCGACCTGCTGTCCGAGCTCCAGCTGGCCAAGACAGACACAGATCTACCTGGCCTCAGCTACCTGAACACCGCTCTTGGGGTGAAACCCATTGTCGCCAAGTTGCCTTACAACGTCCAAGAAAAATAGACCACACGAGGGTCATACTACAAGAGACAATACCAAGTCTCCTTCCCTCCGTTCTCCTTCTTCTGCGACTTCATCAAGGAGATTGCAGAGTATAAAAACGACCCCAGCTTCCGTTATGAAGAACCCAGTGGCCCTGCGTCATCTCCCAAGTACGAGAGTTCACACTCTCACGACAAAAACCGCAGCAGTCCGGTGTCTGCAAAAAAGACTGAATTTCTGCCTTCACCGACATCAGCGCCAGACAAAGGCAGTGAAGGCGAGAAGGTAGAAGACCTGAACCGCCAGTGTCCTATCCACAAACCACTTCAAGAACGAAAGGAACTCTTAAAGAAGTTTGGAGTATGCTTCAGGTGCTGTGCTTCTACCGAACACATTGCTAAAGACTGTGTCATCACCATCAAGTGTATAGAGTGCAACAGCGAAGACCACGTACAAGCGCTCCATCTGTCAAAACCTGAATCAGCGTCTACGCCTTCTCCCACCAGAGGCAATGGCGGGGAGAGTACAGACAAGGCAACTAACCATCTTGCGGTATTTTCATCCTGCACCAAGGTTTGCAGAGAAGGTCTTCGCGACAAGGCCTGCGCGAAGATTTGCCTGGCAAAGGTGTATCCCGAAGGTCATCCAGAGAAGGCAGTCAAGGTGTACGTCAGCCTGGACGACCAGAGCAACAAATCACTGGCCAGGTCAGAACTCTTTGATTTGCTTGACTTAAGGGGAAACACCTATTCCTACACCTTGGGCACCTGCAGCGGCATGACAGAAGCCACTGGAAGAAGGGCCTATGGCCTCATAATAACTTCTCTCTCCAGCTCCAAGGAGATACCAACACTCACAGAGTGCAACCAAATACCCTTCAACTGGGAAGATATCCCAACACCAGAAGCAGCTCTTCAGTTTCCTCACCTCAAATACATAGCCAGCGAGATACCGGCCCTTGACAACAAAGCAGACATCTTAATTCTCCTCGGCAGAGACATCATACGACTGCACAAGGCGCATCTACATATCTTTGGTCAATTTGATGAACCGTACGCTCAGCGCCTCGAGCTAGGCTGGGTTATCATCGGTGACGTCTGTAGCGACCAGACAAAGAAGCCAAGCAACCTCTCTTCTTACAAAACCGTCATCACATCAGATGACCACGACGTGCCTCTTCTGCCGTACCCACATCACTTCTGGGTAAGGGAGAAGCCAAACGACACTAGGTGGAAAGAACAACCACCTGATACCCCAAACCTGTTTTGTCTTCAAGAAGACAACCTTGATTCAACAAGGCTCTACCCTGCAAACCAGGTCAACGACTCACCCTCTCTTCCTGGAAAGACCGAGTTGCCAAGGGACCCGCAGCAAACAACTCCTAAGTTCCCAAACTGTGAAGCCTATCTCTATCAAAAACCTGGTCAAGCCGAAACCATGCTAGACTTCAGTGCCCAGAGTGAGAGCCCCTTTCTCGACAGCCTACCTCTTACTGAAGGTGCTAGCGTTCTCTCCACGCAACGTAACCTCAGCGCACCACTGGACATCGAACAAGACACGTTCACCTTCCAAGTTTCGCCCTGTAACAAACTTGCTACGAAACGAGGAGTCTCGCCTGTTGAAAACAGCATCCTAGATCCTCTTCGGTTCAGAACACCTTCCACAGTTCAAGACAGAATACCGCTGAACAAGCTAAAGTTCACTTCAAAACTTGCATGCACCGTACCAAGGCTAGAACTCCGTGCTGTTGCACTAACAGTTGGAGCCAAGAGAGCCACACCTGAACAGTGGCATCTCATCTGTACTAGCCTCCAACTAGCTGAGTGGAGAATAAGACTCAGACCAACCTACAGCTCAAACCATGTGTCCCAGGTGCCAGCACTGAAGCTGAGGCCCCACACTCTGGACACTCTCCAATTTGGTCAGCCATTGTGCAGGCTGACATTCAGTCCAAGTGCATCACCTGGTGGCTCCTTCAAGCAGGAGTCACTTGAACTGAACTTGTCGCTGGACTGTGCCACGGCGGGGAGCGCACCTCCCCTACCCCTGCTGTACCAGGACACAGAACTGTCAGTGTCCAACTGAACTCGCAACCTTTCCTTTGAACTAGGACCTTACTGCTGGATTGTTAGGTTGGTGGAAGAGTTGGCATGTTGTGGCTTCCCCAATCCGAAGATTGGTTGTTGAACATGGACTAAATTTTCTTTTTTTGCTTTTTTTTTTCACTTGCATTTAAGGACCACATTCCACTGCATGTACAGACTTGAATACTGCATTATTGTTTGCATTTTGTGTTCATGTCCCTTCTCATTACAGGTTTTATAACATGGAGGACAGAGACGACTCCTAACGTTACACAGGACTTGAAATCGGATGATTTCAGACGGGGAGTGTTGTGTCCCACGAATGGGAACAACCTGTAATGTCTATTCTCTGCATTGTATATATTTCCTCCAATCAGTAATTCCTTGTTGTTACCAGGTAGCTTAGACTGTCTACTAAGTTTGTCCCTAAGTTGCTCCCTTAGTTGTGTCTGTACAGGACGTCCCCCCTTCTTCCCCAGTTAGTCTGCAGAAGCCATTGCTCAAGACACATGTGTATACCCCTGTACAGATGAATTCTTTTTACCTATCGTTATTGTGACTAATACAAGATTTGGAAGAAAGTGTTCTCCTGTCTTTACTACAGCTGCACTGGCGATCAAGTTGAAATTGTCTGTTGCACCTGATGGGGTAAGTACCAAGCATACAATTATCTAAGGGACTGGTAATTAGTGCGCTTAGATTTACAGCCATCAGATGGGACAGAACAGGGGACCATATATACAGGATGGGTTTAATTTACCAAGAGAAGCAGTGTGTATAAAAAATAGTATCACCCGAATCAACATACAAGAACAACAAACTTTTATTTAACATATACGAAAAGAGCAGCAAAAGTTAAAAACATTAAAAATGCTTGACATGCATATCGTGCATAGCCACACCGCCACACAAAATATACCCGCCATATAGTAAAACAATATTAGAAAAATTATTTTTTCTCCTTCCTTTTTGCAACCGATGTATAGGCTGGCAGATATACACTGCTCAGAGGTAAAGCACAATGATAAAGTTTTGCACACTGTTCACACATCAACATGAGATAAATAAAGGGGTACAATACCCATAAATAACACACCCAATTCTGTTGTGCCAATAAACCCCATATTTGTGCAATCAGGGCTTAACCCTTTATGGAATTAACACAGCTAAACAGCATGTTCTAAATGAAACCAGTATGCAATTACCTACCTAGTCCCAAGGTAGGCTCCTGGTTGCTAATAAGGTTTCCACCATATTTGCATCCTAGGCAGGTAAATAGGGTGTGCGAGAGGACCCCACGCATATCGCCGCTGCACGTGCGGCTTCCTCAGGTGATAAAGTGTGACACTTGGGGCTAGGTAGTTGCATACTGGTTTAGAACATTTAGAACATGCTGTTTAGCTGTGTTGATTCCATAAAGGGTTAAGCCCTGGTTGCACAAATTTGGGGTTTGTTGGCACAACAGAATTGGTGTGTTATTTATGGGTATTGTACCCCTTTATTTATCTCAAGTTGATGTGTGAACAGTGTGTAAAACTTTATCATTGTGCTTTACCTCTGAGCAGTGTATATCTGCCAGCCTATACATCGGTTGCAAAAAGAAAGGAGAAAAAAGAATTTTTCTAATATTGTTTTACTATATGGCGGGTATATTTTGTGGGGTGGTGTGGCTATGCACGATATGCATGTCAAGCATTTTTAATGTTTTTAACTTTTGTTGCTCATTTCGTATATGTTAAATAAAAGTTTGTTATTCTTGTATATTGATTTGGGTGATCCTATTTTTTATACACACTGCTTCTCTTGGTAAATTAAATTAATCTAACAAGTGTGTTTGGTGATCCCCGACTTTAAGTCAGGGTGGTGCCCTCAGTTTCTATTATAAACATATATACAGGAGGGGGGGACATATATACCAGGATGGAGGGGCATATATACCAAGATGGGGGCACATATATACCAGGATGGGGGGACATATATATAGGATGGGGGATATATATACCAGGATAGTGGCATATTTTCACAGGATGGGGGGACATATATACCAGGATAGGGGCATATATACAGGATGTGGGGACATATATACAGGATGGGGGACTTATATACATGTTGGGGGAATATATACAGGATGGGGGGCATATATACAGAATGGGGGGACATATATATATATAGGATGAGGGACATATATACCAGGATGGGAAGCATATATACCAGAATGGAGGACATATATAGCATGATGGGGGGACATGTATATTGGTTGTAAGATGGACACTGGTATTATAAGACGGACCCCATTTATCATTAAAAAATATTTTTCTTCTCTTTTTATACACCAAATTTGGGGGTGCGTCTTATAATCCGGTGCGTCTTATAACGTAAACAATACGGTACTTACATGATCATATTGTCCGTCCATTATCAACTTCGAATGTCCTCCTAACACGCACAATCCACTTCCACCGTAGCAGCTATATTTGCACACCCAAGTGATGGGTGTGCAAATGTGGCATCCAATAATGGTAGTAGCCCCTCGCACACTACCCAGCAGTGGTAACGCCAACAACCAAACCTGACGCAAACCCGCAACCGACTCCTGGAACTCGCCGAACATACAGCCTACCGTTTCGGGACCGATAAGCTCTGACCTGACGGTACAGGAGCTGTGGTGATGCACGGGTAGAGCATGAATGTACACATGACTGTGACATCCTCACTGGTCTTGTATGTACTTCAGTGCTTCCCAGCTGTGACACAGAGTCCGGGCAGGGGGGCATGGGTGTAGAGAGAGTGTAGGGGTAGGCATAGAGAGAGTGCACGGGGGCCAGAGAGAGTGCACAGGGGGTGGCATAGAGAGTGCACAAGGGGGCAGAGAGATCACACAGGAGGGCAGGGAGAATGCACAGGGGGGCAGAGAAAGCGAACATGGGGGCAGACAGAGAGAGTGCACATGTGGGGGTCAGAGAGAGTAAATGCACACTTAAGCGGCTGCGATCTTTGGACACTTGAGTATGCAAAGATGGTGGCAGCATGACACATCACACTGCACCACCACTTCCACTGTAAGATTACAGTAATTACAGGATTATGTCGAAAGGGAACTTGGTGAGAGCTAATAAAGTGGATAACGAGGCATCTCTGTCTATTTTGTATCCAATAAAGGATTTCTCTGTATGCTTTTTTTTTCTCTTTACTGAAAGTATTGCTAATGGCTGGCTATCATACTGATGGCTGACAATAGTAATAGGGCTAGATGTCAGTTGCCAAAAAAAGGTGACATCAACCTCTTTATTACTCAGTCTGTAACCGCCACCAGGGTAGCTGGAAGAGTATTGCAACCGCCAGTTTTGGTGTTTTTCATGGAGGCGCCAATACTGGGGCGGCTGCAATTTTCAGTGTGGTGGGCCCAGAACACTTGAGCCTCACCACGCTGAGAATTCAAGCTCCCAGCTGCCTGGGTTACCTAGACTGGCAAACAAAAATACAGCGAAGCCCACACCAATTTTTTTTAATTCTTTATTTAAATAACTAGAAAAAAATAGGTCAGAGATAAACTTTTTAGAAGGAAAGATAAATCGCAAATAGGGTCTTATCTGAGAGATTAGTGCAACAAAAGAATTGCAGAGGCTCACTTTGTGGGGTTGTGAATAGTCACAACCACCTTGAAACCATCAACCGTTTGCCGCAGTCTCCGGTGATTAGTGTATATTCAAGAGAAAGACAGAGGAGGGGTTAACGACCACGCTGCCGAAATCCACAAGACATCAAGGTTTAGCTTACAACATAGGTTTAGTTGTCAACGCATTTCAAAGCTGTCTGGTCCCTTCCTCAGGATAACCAATGTAGTCACATTTTTATTATTATTATTATTATCATTATTATTATTATTATTTCCACTAAAGAAATCCGCACTATCACATCTACAATCACAAAAGTTTGCATTTGACTCGGGGAACGTCATAGACTATGTTTTGAAGGGACTTTTAACACCGTGCTTTACGGTCATTCACCAAAAAAAGGCCTATTTACTGTTTATAAGTGTGACCTAAAAGATACTGAATTGGCTGTTTTGACAGTTGTCCTGGATATTTATCAAGTGGCCTATAGCAAACAATCACAGCTCAGCAACACCGCTCATGCATGTCTGTGAAACATACAGGGAAGCTTGCTGAAGAAAATGACTTCGGCAAAATGCTGCACACTGGGACATGACTGTCAATGAAGCAGCAGCCACATAAACCCCAAAGTGATTAAAACACATCTTTGCTATTCTTCTAACACCCTCCCACACACTGCCCTCAGTATATGGCAGGAGGCCTCACAGCCCCCAGTATACAGCAGGAGCCCGCACACAGCGCCTGTATATAACAGGAGGCCACACACAGCTCCTAGTATTACAGCAGGAGTCCACACACAGCCCCCATTATACAGCAGAAGGCCACACACACCCCAGTATACAACAGGAGGTTGCATACAGCCCCCAGTATACAGTAGGATACCACACAGCCACTAGTATTACAGCAGGAGGCTGCACACAGCCCTCAGTATAAAGCAGGAAGCCGCACACAAACCCTAGTATTACAGCAGGATGCCTCACATAGCCTCTGTATTACACCAGGAGCTTACAGATAGCTCCCTGTATTAGAGCAGGAGCACACACAGAGCCCCTGTATTTAAAGGAAACCTGTCACCTAGATAAAGCCCCCCAGGCTATCACTACTTGTCTTTTCACCTTATCACTACCTGTCCCTACAGCCTCCTACTACTTTCCTAACCATCCCTCTTATGACCTAAACGGGATTTATAAAAGTTGAATACATGGATTTAGTAACTTACAAAATCCATGTCGGGTGGGGGTTCCTGCAGTGCTTCTGATGGGTAGGCGGTGTCTCAGGAGCCACTCTCCCCCCCACCTCGCTGCTGTCATTATGCCCTGATGGGTGGCATCATTCTTTCAGGAGCGGGGCTGCTGATTTTAATTTCCCGCCACGTTCTTCTGCGTTCGATGATTTGTCACGTGATGCCTGCTGCCGCTTCATTTTTGGGCATGCGCAGTGCGCCAGGTGAATGCCAGCCATGTGTCAGCCCGCAGTCGCCAGGCAACAATCGGCAGCGTCTTCAAACAGGTGAATATCCTCCCCCTCCCGAAAATGAATCCTACTATATAATCGTCGCTGATCTCCCGTCGGTAGCCACGGGTCATCTGCTGCCACATGGAGGTCAGCGGCGACGCAGCCGGGAGATAACCGCGCTAGTCAGTCGTCTCCCGGCTGCTCGCAGCGGAAGTACCCCGACTGGCGCTAGCAATCTCGGTCACTGTCACATGCAGCAGTAACCAGGCCCCCGCTGTGAGATCACTGATCGTGTCAGAATGGACACAGAGTCAGCAAGCCTCTGGTGTCTTATTGTATTAAGCTAATCCACAGAGCTGCTACCACGACAATCAGCACAGCAGCTACACTGCCCCGGGGATCCCGCTTTGCCTGCAGGGAGCGTTATCAACTGGCTGCAATACCAAAATCCCAGGCCGTCTGACAGTTATGTCACCAGAAACTGCAGGTGGCGTCACGAGACTTTATTATTTCTTTTATTATTTTTCCCCTTTTTCAAGTGACCCCAGGGTACGGGTCCGGGCAGGCCACCAGTGACATCCCCATTACAGTAAACGCCCGGATACTGAGTTCCCAAAGAACCCTGGGTGGGTCACACACACATATATATATATATATTCATTTTCGGGAGGGTGGGTGGGAGGATACTCACCTGTCCAAAGACACCTGCCGATCGTTGCCTGGCGACCGCAGGCTGACACAGGGCCGGCTTCACCCGGCACATTGCGCGTGCCCGAAAATGATGCGGCGGCTGGCATCATGTGACGAGTCATCGAACCCGGAAGAGTGGGGCGGGAAATTAAAATCAGCAGCCCTGCTCCTGAAAGAATGATGCCGCCCATCGGGGCGTAATTACAGCAGCGAAGCGAGGGGTGAGTGGCTCTGGAGATACCGCCTACCTGTCAGAAGCACTGCAGGAACGCCCACCCGACATGGATTTTGTAAATTACTGAACCCATTTATTCAACTTTTATAAATCCCATATAGGTCAGAGAGGGATGGTTAGGAAAGTAGTAGGAGGCTGCAGGGACAGGTAGTGATAGGTTAGGGGGCTACATGAGTTGACATAAAAAAAAATAAAAACGTTTTTTGCTGGATTTTATTTCATTAGAGTTATCCTTTTATAGATACACTAGCTGTGAGCCCAATGCGATTGCATCGAGATTCTAGAATGTGTGTATAGTTTACTGAGTATACTTGAAATATGGCAGCATAGCGGCAGCTGCTATTCCGATTGTTCGGCGCGCTGAAGGCGGCGACCAATCAGAATAGCGATGTGCTGTATGGCGCCATACTTCAAATAGTTGGAATATGTAGAGTAAATAAAATAAAATAAATAAAAATATAAATAGATAGATAGATAAAAACAGATAGATATAGATAGATAGATAGATAGATAGATAGATAGATAGATAGATAGATAGATAGAAAAAAGATACATAGATAGATAGATAGTATAGATAGATAGATAGAAAAAGATACATCGATATATAGATAGATAGATAGATAGATAGATAGATAGATAGAAAAAGATACATAGATATATAGATAGATATATAGATAGATAGATAGATAGATAGATAGATAGATAGAAAAAGATACATAGATATATAGATAGATAGATAGAAAAAGATATATAGATAGATAGATAGATAGATAGATAGATAGATAGATAGATAGAAATACATAGATATATAGATAAAAAAAAATGTCATCTAGATATAAAGATAGATAGAAAAAGATACATAGATAGATAGAAATAGATACATAGATATAGATAGATAGATAGATAGATACAAATAGAGAGAAATAGATAGAAATAGATAGAAAAAGATACATAGAAATATAGATAGATAGATAGAAATAGATAGATAGATAGATAGATAGATAGATAGATAGATAGATAGATAGAAAAAAGATATATAGATAGATAGATAGATAGATAGAAAAAGATACATAGATATATAGATAGAGAGATAGATAGAAATAGATAGATAGAAATAGATAGATAGAAAAAGATACATCGATATATAGATAGATAGATAGAAAAAGATACATAGATATATAGATAGATATATAGATAGATAGATCAAAACAAATAGATAGATAGATATAGATAGATAGATAGATAGAAATAGATAGATAGAAAAAGATACATAGATATATAGATAGATAGAAAAAGATACATAGATATATAGATAGATATATAGATAGATAGATAGATAGATAGAAAAAGATACATAGATATATAGATAGATAGATAGAAAAAGATACATAGATAGATAGATAGATAGATAGAAATACATAGATATATAGATTAAAAAAAATTTCATCTAGATATAAAGATAGATAGATAGATAGAAAAAGATACATAGATAGATAGATAGATAGAAAAAGATACATAGATATATAGATAGAGAGATAGATAGAAATAGATAGATAGAAATAGATAGATAGAAAAAGATACATAGATATATAGATAGATATATAGATAGATAGATAGATATAGATAGATATAGATAGATAGAAATAGATAGATAGATAGATAGAAAAAGATAGATATATAGATAGATAGAAAAAGATACATAGATATATAGATAGATAGAGAGATAGATAGATAGAGAGATAGATAGATAGATAGAAATAGATAGATAGAAAAAGATACATAGATATATAGATAGATAGATAGAAAAAGATACATAGATATATAGATAGATAAATAGATAGAAATAGATACATAGATAGATATAGATAGATAGAAATAGAGAGAAATAGATAGAGATAGATAGAAATAGATAGAGATAGATAGATAAATAGATAGAAAAAGATACATAGATAGGTGCCTGAGGAAAAGTCTTTGTGACTTGAAACGGTGCATGTTTTGTGCCTGTCCTATAAAGAAAGTTCTTTTCACACTGAGAACTTGGAGTGCTGCAAGTCTTTCTCCAGACCTATATAGATAGATAGATAGATAGAAAAAGATACATAGATAGATAGATAGAAAAAGATACATAGATAGATAGATAGATAGATAGATAGATAGATAGATAGATAGATAGAAAAAGATACATATATAGATAGATAGATAGATAGATAGATAGATAGATAGAAAAAGATACATAGATATATAGATAGATACATAGAAAAAGATACATAGATATATAGATAGATATATAGATAGATATAGATAGAGAGAGATAGATAGATAGAAATAGATAGAAATAGATAGATAGATAGATAGATAGATAGATATAAAAAGATACATAGATATATAGATAGATAGATATAGATAGATAGATATAGATAGATAGTTAAGAAAATAGATATTGAAAAATAGATAAAAATAAAGAAAGAGAAATAGAGAAAAAATTTATTTGGACCGGCAGTAGCCGAGCCCCGTGGCTGAAAATAGAACCAGAAGGGCGGGCATATATTTAGCGAGACACCGCTAATGTATGTCTATGGGAAGTGAGGCGGTATTCTGATTGGTCGGCGGCAGCACACAGCGACCAATCAGAATCGCGCCTCACTTCCCATAGACATATGGTTCTCTTTTGCGGCCATAAAATTGCGGACACACCGCTATGTATGTCTATGGGAAGTGAGGCGCGATTGTGATTGGTCGCTGTGTGCTGCCGCCGACCAATCAGAATCGCGCCTCACTTCCCATAGACATACATTAGCGGCGAGTCGCGAAATTTATGGCCGGGACCCTGGTTCTCTTTTGCGGCCATAAAATCGCGGACACACCGCTATGTATGTCTATGGGAAGTGAGGCACGATTCTGATTGGTCGCTGTGTGCTGCCGCCGACCAATCAGAATCACGCCTCACTTCCCATAGACATACATTAGCGGCGTCTCGCGAAATTTATGGTCGCTGTGTGCTGCCGCTGAGTAATCAGAATCGCGCCTCACTTTTAGCGGTAAATTTGAAAGGCCAAAAGCGCCCATTCTATGTCTATGGGAAGTGAGGCGTGATTCTGATTGGTCGCTGTGTGCAGTCGCCGACCAATCAGAATCGCGCCTCACTTCCCATACACATACATAGCGGTGTGTCGCCGATTTTATGGCCGGGCCCCTGGTTCTATTTTCGGGCAGGGGACTCGGCTCTGGTCGGTAGTTCGACGGGGCCGCAAACTGGCAATGAGCACTTCGCGGCGATAGGTAGCGTATCAGCAACGACTCGCAATGATTGCAAGTCGTTGGTAAGGCGCGAGCAATGTCCGCGAAGCGCTGATTGCGAGTTTCCGGGCCCGTGGAACGACGGATCAGAGGCGAGTCCCCTGGCCGAAAATAGAACCAGGGGCCCGGCCATAAAATCGACGACACACCGCTATGTATGTCTATGGGAAGTGAGGTGCGATTCTGATTGGTCGGCGACAGCACACAGCGACCAATCAGAATCGCGCCTCACTTCCCATAGACATAGAATGGGAGCTTTTGGACTTTCAAATGTACCGCTAAAAATGAGGCGCGATTCTGATTGGTCAGCAGCAGCAGCACACAGCGACCAATCAGAATCGCGCCTCACTTCCCATAGACATACATAGCGGTATGTCCGCGATTTTATGGCCGCAAAAGAGAACCAGGGACCCGGCCATAAATTTGGCGAGACGCCGCTAATGTATGTCTATGGGAAGTGAGGCGCGATTCTGATTGGTCGCTGTGTGCTGCCGCCGACCAATCAGAATCGCGCCTCACTTCCCATAGACAAACATTAGCGGTGTCTCGCGAAATATATTGCCGGGCTTCTGGTTCTATTTTCGGCGGGGCTCGGCTATTTCCGGTCCAAAAAAAATATTTTCTCTATTTATGTATCTTTATTTTTATCTATTTTTCTATCTATATTATTAGATAGATAGATAGATAGATAGATAATAATAGATAGATAGATAGATAGATAGATAGATAGATAGATAGATAGATAGATAGATAGATAGATAGATAGATAAGAAAATAGATAGAAAAATAGATAAAAATAAAGATACATAAATAGAAAAAATATTTTTTTTGGACCGGAAATAGCCGAGCCCCGTGGCCGAAAATAGAACCAGAAGGCCGGCAATATATTTCGCGAGACACCGCTAATGTATGTCTATGGGAAGTGAGGCGCGATTCTGATTGGTCGGCGGCAGCACACAGCGACCAATCAGAATCGCGCCTCACTTCGCATAGACATACATTAGCGGCATCTCGCGAAATTAATGGCCGGGCCCCTGGTTCTATTTTCCGGGCATAAAATCGCCGACACACCGCTATGTATGTCTATGGGAAGTGAGGCGCGATTCTGATTGGTCGCTGTGTGCTGCCGCGGACCAATCCGAATCGCGCCTCACTTTTAGCGGTAAATTTGAAAGTCCAAAAGCGCCCATTCTATGTCTATGGGAAGTGAGGTGCGATTCTGATTGGCTGGCGGCAGTAGACAGTGACCAATCAGAAGAGCGCCTCACTTCTCATAGACATAGAATGGAGGATTTTTCGTCCATTCTATCGCAATGAGAAGTGAAGAGGAGGTCGGAGCCGAAGATGGCGGAAAGAAGAGAGAAGACCCCCGGGGCCGGACGAACAGGACGCCTGGCCGGACGGAGGACTTGTGGATCGGCCGGACGATGAGATGAAGAAGAAGACATGTAAGTGATCGACGGCGGCGGTGGGTTAGGGGATGGCGGGGGCTTAGGGTGTAGCGCCATAGGGGGTAGCGACAGATCGGGGGACAGCGACGGGGGCTTAGGAGGCGGCGGGGCTTAGGGGGTATCGGCGGGGGGTAGCGCCGGGGGCTTAGGAAGCGGCGGGGCTTAGGGGGTATCGGCGGGGGGTAGGGGCTTAGGGGCTGCGGGGCTTAGTCGGCGGGGGGGTAGCGTCGGGGGCTTAGGAGGCGGCGGGGCTTAGGGGGTATCGGCGGGGGGTAGGGGCTTAGGGGCTGCGGGGCTTAGAGGATAGGGCTTAGGGGGTATCGGCGGGGCTTAGGGGGCTGCGGGGCTTAGAGGATAGGGCTTAGGGGGTAGGGCGCCAGCGGCGGAGGACAGTGACGGGGGCTTAGGATGCGGCGGGGCTTAGGGGGTAGGGGCTTAGGGGCTGCGGGGTTTAGGGGATAGCGCCAGCGGCGGAGGACAGCGACGGGGGCTTAGGAGGCGGCGGGGGGGGATAGCGCCAGCAGCGGAGGACAGCGACGGGGGTTTAGGATGCGGCGGGGGTTTAGGATGCGGCGGGGCTTAGGGGGTAGGGGCTTAGGGGTGGCGGGGCTTAGAGGATAGTGCCAGCGGCGGGGGGATAGCGACGGGGGCTTAGGAGGCGGCGGGGCTTAGGGGGTATCGGCGGGGGGTAGCGCCGGGGGCTTAGGAGGCGGCGGGGCTTAGGGGGTATCGGCGGAAGGTAGGGGCTTAGGGGGTAGGGGCTTAGGGGCTGCGGGGCTTAGAGGATAGGGGGAGGATAGGGGGTAGGGGCTGCGGGGCTTAGAGGATAGGGCTTAGGGGGTATCGGCGGGGGCTTAGGATGCGTCGGAGCTTAGGGGGTAGGGGCTTAGGAGGCGGGCTTAGGGGGTAGGGGCTTAGGGGCGGCGGGGGCTTAGGAGGCGGCGGGGCTTAGGCGGGGGCTTAGGAGGCGGCGGGGCTTAGGGGGTAGGGGCTTAGAAGGCATGCTTAGGGGCTTAGGGGCGGCGGGGGCTTAGGAGGCGGTGGGGCTTAGGGGGTAGGGGCTTAGGCGGCGGGGCTTAGGGGGTAGGGGCTTAGGGGGTAGGGGCTTAGGGGTTATCGGCGGGGGCTTAGTAGGCGGCGGAGCTTAGTAGGCATGGGGCTGTAGTATACCATAGCCGTGTACACTACAGCCCCATGTTGTGGCTTTGTTCGCGGGGCAACGACTCGCAATGCCCGCTTTGCGGGCATTGCTTCGCGAGTCGGCAACAACTCGCAATGCCCGCTTTGCGGGCATTGCTTTGCGAGTCGCGTGGCCGCGTAGCGGCCACGAACAGAGTCCTGGAGGAAGTTCACAGCTACGCGAACAAAGCCACAGGAAGTAGCGCCGGACAGACGGAAGTCAGCTACGGCAATTATATAATAGATAGAATTTTAATTAAAAGACTATTATGAAGGTTAAAGCAAGCGGCGCCTGGATGCTTAGAAAGGCTGTACAACGCTACTGCTAAACAAAGAGCGGCACACAACCAATCGCTAACTGGACAGTCTGCTGAGTGCTGCTACCCCTTTGTTTTGCTTGTTGGTGGAGTCTCAGAACCAGAAACCACACATGGTTCTGCTGACATATTATCAAAAGTTATTTAAATAAGAACCGTTTAAAGGAAACGTTAACTGTCAGCGCTTGAAGCAGGGAATATTGGAGTTGCCCTGTGACAAGCTGTTTCCTGCACACATTATACACACACACACTCACACACATGCTGGCAGCTCTGCAAACATTCCACAATCTAAACAATGAAAGAGGAAGTGACTCACCCTCCCACACAAAGGATGTGTTCTCAGGCTTTTTCTGTAGGGCTACCAAACTTCTCATGAGTGGCTGAGTCCTGTGTTTAAAACACTTCATCACAGCGCTATCAAGACAACGAGGCGGAGAGAAGTAATTGGTTATTGAGGATATGCAGGGATATTTATATTTCTTTTTTTACTAAAGATGCTAATTATTGGTAATATATGTAATATTTCCATTGAAAACTGGCTTCCAATATCATCTATAACCATATGTAACAATAAATGTGTTTTAATAGGCATCTGTCATCTGAGGACAGACCCTGAATCCAACAATATATTGCTTACATTACTGGGTGCAGAGGTTGTGGCAGAATCAACGTTTTTAGATTTAGCCATCTAGCAAAACTGAGAGAGCTGCCCCTGCCCACACCAGGTTCTTTATAAGTCTATAGACAGTGAGATGCTGCTAATCAAAGCAGGGGCTTGCTGGACATGGACTCACATACTGCTGTGCCCAAGTAGTGATAAGCTCCTGGTATTTAAACAAATAAGCAGGTAAACAACACCAAACTTTATAATAAGAGACACATGACTGACATCTTTGTGTTAACCCTTACAGGATGCTGCCTTCTGACTACGTAGCAAAACATCTGCTGACAGATTCCCTTTAAATGGATTTTATCAGTAAGATCAGCACCCCAATACTGGGAGGCCTGGAAAAAAGTTGTGAATCTCCTCACCTGGAGAGTTCTGAGGCATCCCTGCTGTGCTCCTCTTTGCTGTCCTGGCTGCCTGTAGTTAAGCTGCGACCATCTTTTCCTGCTGGCAAGTCTCTCACCCGTATGGCAGGCAGCCAGAGCTCTTCTCTGGCACCACTCCTCTGGCGTCTGTCCCTGAGCTCTCTGCTGCTGTGCCTCCAGGTGCTTTGATGTGGCCGGGAGACGAGGAGTCTCTCTTCCTCCGGTTTTGGCTGCTGGGTCTTTAGTACTCGCACAACCTCGAACTCCGGTGTCCGTTTCTGGCACTCTGCTCTGGGGTGAGTCAGCAACTGGCTCCATTCCCCAGGCTTTCTCTCCTTTTCTACACCCTCTCTCACGGGTCCCTCACACTTGCGGCTGTCTAACCTGGGACGAGCTCCTCCAGGACATCCACACTCACTACTCACTGACTTTTTCTGACTTTCTGACTAACCCCACCTCCAGGCCAGAATTTATAGAGGAGTTCCCCTGAACCTGGGTCTCAAGCTCCCCCTTCAGGTCTGGAGTCAGGAAAAGTGTTGCATGCTGTGGGTTTACCTGGTGTGGATACCCCTTCTTGCTTCCAAGCATGACATCAATTCCCAAGGGAGGCAATGCCATTGTGGCAACTGGACTCTGGGGTGCCACATTCCCCCCTAGTAAATTTCAGTACTCCTGGACTGAGGAAACATTTTTAAGAAATAATAAAAAAACAAAATCTCAAAAAATGAAATATTACAAAAAACAATAAAATATGAAAGTCAGTCACTACGGTTCAATAGTGAACTTTACACAAGATTGTCCTAACCACACCAAGTCCTGTGGTCCATTTGTCCATTTTTAAATTAAATGTTCAAGAATGCTCAAAAGTTCATACAGTAAGTCCTGTAGGCATGGTATGCTTTATGATTGCTTACTTACATAGTTACATGAAAACAAAACATATTTACATTTTACCCTGGTTAAACTGTTCATTTAACTCGCTAACAGTCCCTGTAACATGCTGGTGATCTGATCTCTGTTACTACGTGTGGATCTACGCAGTACAGGTATCTCTGAAGGTCTGCTCTGGTCTCTAGTGTTTTCTGCTGGTGTTGTGGGTACACTAGTCACTATTCTACATGTGTACCTACATAGCACGGGTATATCAGAGTGTCGTCTTAAACTCACCACAGGATTGACAGATTCGCCGCTAGCAGGGGATCAACTTTCCTGTTGCACTGCAGCTGGTGGTTCTTCAGGTTGTTCTTGAGTGTCAACTAGTTCAGGTATGACAGACTGGGGAAAAGTCAATACGGGTACTACAATTTCTCCATTCACTTGGATCCACGCTTGGGAAAGTCTCCAAGAATGATATGAATCATCTCTTCCACTTTTTCTTGGTGATGAGGGGTATCTTGGACTTCCTCTCTGTATGTTAATTGGTCAGGGCATTTCTTTAGATGGTCTCTTGAAACTGCCACTGAGATCTCTCCTCCATCTTTACTGATTAGACATACTCTGGCATTGTCTAAATTTGAAGACAATACAGTGTAAGACTCTGCCTCCCACTGATCATCCAGTTTATACGTCCTTTGTTTTCTCTTTAGGACTTGCTCTCCAGGTGTTAAGGGAACTGTAGGTGTGTGTTTGTTATAGGCCCTCTTTTGCCTTTCTCTTGCTTGAGACAGGTTTCTCTCTACACACTCTTGCACTTTACGGTACTGCTGTTGCCATTTCATTTGGTATCCTAATCTGCATCTGGTGGGTTTGACTCAGGAGTTAGGACTCCCATGTCTAGGTCAATGGGCAACTTGCCAGGTCTTGCTATCATCAGGTAAAACAAAAATTTTTCGGTTGCGCCACACTGTTTGCTAAAGGCAGATTGAATTCTCCGTTATATTAATTCCTCACTCACCTTGTCTGGTTGTGCCGTCTCTGCACAACCAGATTGTAGGCTCAGTGGTGAGGAAGGGATCCGAGACCTTTGCTCGCCGGTTCCTGGTTCCAGAATAATTGTCCAGCTCCAACTCGCTTCTCCGGGTCCCGTGATCAATCACGTGTCTATTATACCAGCCAGGTCCTTGTGTGCAGAGCTGCTCTCTTCCACCACACTCCCAACAGGGAGGATAGGATAAGGAACAATACAGAAATGGTGGTATTTAGAATATGAGCTCTACAAAAGGACACTGCACTGATTAATATTACTTTTTAGGTCTTTATTAAATATTTACAAATGTGAGTCCTCGCCAAAACATGTTTCGACGCTAATGCGTCTTCCTCAAGTGGATCCACTTGAGGAAGACGCATTAGCGTCGAAACATGTTGTGGCGAGGACTCACATTTGTTAATATTTAATAAAGACCTAAAGGTAATATTAATTAGTGCAATGTCCTTGTGTAGCGCTCATATTCTAAATACCACCATTTCTGTATTGTTCCTTATTGCTATCATCAGGTAGGCAGGAGTTTAGTTGGTGGAGTTCACAGGAATATGATTGTATAAGTCCACTAAATCTGGCAACTTTTTTGGCCACATACTTCTTTCTTCTAGTGGCAGTGTCTTCAACAGGTCTATCACCATCTGATTCATCTTCTCACACATGCCATTGGTCTGTGGATAGTACAACTTTGTTCTGATTTTCTTGCAGCCGTACAGGTTGCAAATCTCCTGAAACACCTCTTCCTCGAATGCTGGACCTCGATCCGTAAGAACCTGATCAGAGTAGCCATAGGGTCTACAGAAATGGGCTTAAAATGCTCTATCCTCTGTCTTCGCTGTTAGGTCTTTCACCGGTACTACTACCAAGAAACGGGAATAGTGATCTATGATGGTGAGGGCGTAGACGTAGCCCGACTAGCGGGGGTCAGCTTCACCTGATCCAAGGCTACAAGTTCAAGTGGTTGCCTGGTGACAATAGGCTATGGAGAAGCTCTCTGGCTTTCACGATCCTTCCTTCGTAGGTTGCACGGGCCACAGTCTCTGAACCATTTCCTGATGACCTTCCTCATGCCAACCCAATAAAATTGTTCACACAGCAGAACTTCCAGCTTCTTTCACCTGAAGTGCCCTGCCCCATCGTGGTACGCCTCCAGGACTATCTGGACATGTTTCTTAGGGACCAATATCTACCAGACCAGTTTGGTTTGTGTTTTGATGAGCCGCCTGCACAGCTTGCCCCCGTAGATGAATAATTTGCTTTCTCTCCACAACTGTTGTTTCTCTTGAGGAGCATCTGGGCCAGGGTGTGATTCAGCTTGTGTCAACAACTCCTTGATTAAGCGGATGGCTGGGTCGCTATCTTGCGTCTCGGCCCACCCGTGGTAAGGTAACGGGTTAAACGTGGCTTCTTGCATGACAGGCCGCTTGTCTCTCACACCATGGGATCACTGGGATGCACTGCTGCAGTGAAAAGCCAGTGGTTGTAACCCTTCCAGCTCCTCCGGATCTTCTCCCGCATCTGGCAAATTGCGCATCCTTGACAGCACATCAGCGTTGGCGTTCTCATGCCCTGCCCGGTACTTGATGGTAAAGTTGTCATTGGACAGCTGGGCCATCCATCGCTGTTCCAGTGCACCTAACTTCACGGTTTCTAAATGGATCAGCGGATTATTGTCTGTATAGAAGGTAAACTTCGCTGAAGCCAGGTAATGTTTAAAGCGTTCAGTTACAGCCCAGACTATGGCAAGGAGCTTTAGCTTAAAAAAGCTATAGTTGTCCTGGTTCCTTTCTGTAGGACAGAGCTTCCTGCTGGCATAGGCAATCACTCTCCCCTTTCCTCTCTGCACCTGGGATAACACTGCCTCTAATCCCACGTTGCTCATATCTGTGTAAAGCACAAACGGCTGGCCAGGGTAGGCCAGGATCTCGTCCCCCATAAGGGTTCACTTCAACTGGGTGAAGGAGTCTTCTACTCTGCTGTCCCATTCAAATGGAGGACTCTGGTTCTTGGCCTTCTTGAACTGGCCTACCAGGAAATCTTGAAAAGGTGCTCCAATCTTTTTGAAGCCCTTGATAAACCTCCGGTAGTAGCCTACCAGTCCCAGGAAATGTGGTACTTCTTTGATGGTAGTGCGCCTCGGCCAGTCCCTAATTACAGTGACTGTATCAGGGTCTGGTGCTACACCTTCGGCGCTGACCACGTGTCCTAGGTACTGTACCCTGGGCTTCAGTAAGTGGCACTTGGACTGCTTCACTTTCAGGCCAAAGTTGGATAATGCCTCGAACACTTCAGCCAGGTGCTGCAGATTATCTTCGTACGTCTTCGAGTAGACGATTACGTCATCCAGGTACAGTAACACGGTTTCAAAGTTTCTATGCCCCAGGCAACACTTCATCAACCTCTCGAATGTTCCTGGTGCATTGCAGAGTCCAAACGGCATGCAGTTAAACTCCCAGTGGTCCATTGGTGTTGTGAACACGGTCTTTTCTCTATCCTGCTCTGCCACGGGAAGCTGTCAATACCCACTGGTGAGATCTAAGGTGGAAAAATAGTTAGCAGTTCTCAGTGCAGCTAATGACTCTTCAATTCTGGCTAACGGGTAAGCATCCTTATGTGCATTATGTGCAATGTAATTAATCTGCCTGTAGTAAACACACATTCTCATTGTACCATCTTTGTTCTTTACCAGGACTAATGGAGCTGCCCAGGGGCTACAACTATCTCTGATCACCCCAGCCTCCTTCGTTTCCCATAACATCTCTTTGGCACATTGATAGTGAGCTGGTGGTACAGGCCAGTACCTCTTTATAATGGGTGGATGGTCTCCAGTGGGGATGGGATGTTGTACCCCTTTTACCTGCCCAAAGTCTAAAGGATCTTTACTAAAGACCCGTTGATATTCTTGAACTACCCGGTAAACTACATGCTTTTGGTGCGAAGGGGTGAAGTCAGTGGCTACGTGTAGCTTCTGACACCAGTCCTCCAGTTGCCCCTAGGAGCCGTTTTCCTCCACCTGGTCAGACGGAATCAAAAGTTCCACTGCTTTTATTGTGTTGTTATTGATAGTGAACAGCTTAGCAATGGTAGCATACTGAGGTAGTTTGACCTCTTCGTTCAAGATACATACAGGTCCCCTCCCCTTGCGGACATCGACTACCCCTCTGGCTGTTAGGACTGGGCCTACTATCTGAGTACACGGGTTCCACCAGGGTCTGATAATCTTGACCCCTAAGGTCTATTGCTGCCCGACACCAGATGAACATTTCACTTCTCAGTGGTATTGCAATGGGGAACGGGTCACTTACTCATACACTGCCGACTTCTCCACCAGATAGCTCCACCTGCTGCCTCAGCATTAGGGCCTTTATTTATTTCTGCAGGACTCTCTGCTGCCCGGTGCTGGCAGTCTCGGCTTCCTGTTGTAACAAAGCAATAATTTTTCCTAGATAATTCTCAATTACATTAGTGCCTAGAGTAATCATTGAGTTACATTCTCGCCTGTCAACATCAACAATTATTCCCTGGACATTTAGTCCTGCACGCCCCACCTTAGTGGTCACCTGTTTGAACCCCACTTGCGGCAGAGGTTGACCATTGCTGGCGTATATTGTAAAACTTTCATCTGGGCAACAGGTGAGGTTGGAATCAGCCCAGTACCGTTTATAAAGGATATAAGGCATCATCGTCACCTGTGAACCGGTGTCCAGTAAAGCATTCATGGGGATGCCATCCAGCATGACAGGCAGGACCAGTCGTCCTCCCACATAACTGTTGCGCCAGTTCTGTGGGCCAGGTCATCTCATTCCTGGGGAGTAGCCTGCTGCCCCAGGGGTTTCTCATTTAAAGTACAAAATCTAGCTATGTGGCCCACTTCATTGCAGCAGCGACAAATAGGTTGTCCTGCAGAATCATAGCGATCACTGGCTCATCCTTTGGTCGGTGATTTCTCCTCTGGCGTAGCCATGGGACGTCATCAGGGCTGGAGGCCAAATGTATCTTCTTTGATGGTTTGTGCCCCCATATAGACTGTACGGCCTTTGTTAGTTCTGCCATATTTTTAGTTAACTACTGCAACTGCAATCATAAGTCATCAGAGGTAATAGTTTCTAGAGTCTGTGCACTGGCCCCCACTGTGGCCGGGGAAAAGGGTGCCACCTCTTGGTAGTACGTTAGAGTCAGTCGCTTGGAGGATGCTGTGCTACTCGCTGTTGTAGCACTCAAATGGCCCTGTCTTTTTATTGTGTAAAGTCCAGGTCAGGATTTTGTAGGGCCAATATACATAGCTGAGTCCGATGGACATGGGACTGGAGCCTCTCAATAAACTGCTCAGTCAACAGCTTGTTTTCATCTCGTGCACTGTCGGGGTCTGCCTGCTTCATGGCCCTTAGGGCCTCTTGGAGATTTAATGCATAGTCCCATATATTGTCCTGCACCCGTTGTTTGCACCCATAAAACCTCATTATAATTTACGCTGCAGTACGGGTGTCAAAAGCTTCTTTCAACCTGGCTAAGATTTGCCTAACAGTTCTTTTGTCAGTGTCCAGCCAGGAGTTTACCTCTCTTTGGGCTGCATCAGTCAATTGTCCTATTAGTATATTAACTCTCTGCCTCTCAGTCAAGGCATATACTTCAAACAAGCTTTTCAGTCTCTCCCTGAAATCATTCAGGTTGTCTGATTCCCCTGCATATTGCGGTAACCAGGTCGCTTCCTGAACATACGGCATCGAGAACGGCATGACTGATGTGGCTGCTGGTGCCAGAGAAGGGCTCTGGCTGCCTGTCACACGGGTGAGAGACTTGCCGGCAGGAAGAGAGGGTCGCAGCTTAGCTACAGGCAGCCAGGACCAGCAAGAAGGAGTGCAGCAGGGAGGCCTCAGAAGTCACCAGGTGAGGAGATCCCCCAACTTGCTTCCAGGCCGCCTGGATTGACAACATCACCTGTGGTCAGTGTCCTGGCCCTCAGTCCTGCACCCCAACGGCTTACCACCGCCATAGACTATACCGGTTGCCCTGGGGAACCGCTCCACCTGTGGAGAGCGATACCGCCTTAGCTGCAATTCCATCGTGCCCAGAGGACCCGCACCGCAGCATCGGCCATCAATAGCTGAACATTTCAAGTGGTGTCACGACTCCAATCCCCAAAACCTTAATTCCCAAATTTTTATTGACACCGCCAGGGTCACGGAGCTGGGTCTCAACCCCCGTGACTCCCCAGCAGTACTATAGCCCGGTTCCGAGTATCCCAACGGCCCTGGGGGGCATGTCAAACCTGGCATCACGAACAGGATTTGGTGGCCCAGTACCCCTGGGTCCTGTGTGCTGCAAGCTTTATTGAACTGTGTGTGACTGTTGCCATTACTGTACCACACAGCGTGTGGGAAGCTGAGGGGGCGTGCCATTGTGGGAGGAACACAGCAAAGCATGCGAACAGAAACCCCACCGACGGGGTGGCTTTTTTTAAACCCCATACTCCCTGGAAGAAAAACACGGCACCTGGCTGAGGTTCATTAGGGGAGAGAAAAGATGTCAGATTCGGAGGGAGAAGAACTTGCGGTGGCCCGGCTGCAGCCCCATTTGCCACAGCAGCCCCAGTCACTCCTCCGGCCAAAGCCGCAGCGGCCAGGGCCGGAGTTAAGGGGGGCAAACTGGGCAGTTGCCCAGGGCCCCACTCTCTTGGGGGCCCCCAAAGGAGCTGCACTGAAAATAGCATTAAAACAGTAAAAAAAAAAACCACAAAAATATACATATTTGTATTGCTGCGTTCGTAAGAATCTAAGTTATCTATATACCAAGTAAATTAATCCAATTGGTAAATGGTATAACGGGAAAAAATAAAAACACCAGAATTATGTTTTTTTGGCCACCACATTGTTACAATAAAATGCAATAAAAGGTGATCAAAATATTTTATCTGACTCAAAATGGTATCAGCAAAACTGGCAGCTCAGGGCGCAAAAAGTAAGCCTCAGATAACCCTGTATCTTGAAAAATTAAAGCATTTATGGGTCTCGGAAAATTAGAATAGAAATAGAAAATAGAATTAGAATAAAGCAAATTTATATTTTATTTTATTTTATTTTTTTACAAATTTCAGGGTTTTTTTCATCATTGAAATAAAATAAAAATGTTCAGTATCTGTTTATTCTGACCCAGATAATCAATAGTCAATATAGTTAACATGATAAATAAAAAACTCAGAAAAAATATTGTGGAATTGCGTTTTTTTTTTAATTTCAAAGCGTTCAGACTTTTTTTTTCTCATTCTCCAGTACATTATGTGGTAGAATGAATGATGTCGTTCAAAAGTACAACACGTTCTACCAAAAAACAACCTCTGATACGGCTATATAGAAGGAAAAATAAAAAAGTTGTGGCTCTTGGAAGAAGGGGGGGGGGGAAAACAAAAACGAAAAATCGCTCAGTGGTGAAAGGTATAAAATCCAAGTAATAGCAGCAGGAGCGCCTCCCACAGGCTTCAATCTGCACATGTTCATGATGGCTGTAATTAGAGTTAGGGAAACTCCTTAATTCCTAAATTTGAAGACAGTTACCAGGCAGAACTTACAAGGCATTAAAGGGGTTGTTGAGGATTAATAAAACTTTACTACATTCTTTCAAAAACAGTGCCCCCCCTTTCTACAGGTTTCATGTGGTATTACCTCATAGGCCCATTCCCTTCAATTGAGCTGAGCTGCAATATCACACACAACCTGTAGACAAGGGTGGCGCAGTTTTTGAAAGAAATCTGTCATGTTTATAGAATTCTGGATAACTCCTTTAAGTTCAATATTTCCAATAGCGACCAAAGAACAAGACAAAACCACCAGGATGGGGCTTAATTCAAATATATTCTTCTTATAATATGAAGAATATAGCAGATCTTTGTTAAAGATGACATTTAAGAAGGTGATCCTATGAAAACATTCTTCTTACTGACTACAGTTTGTAAAACCTATTTCATTAAACACTTGTAGGTAATTTTTAATCAATATAAGGAGTCCCGTGTTCAGAATCCCCATCTCTTGGTCAGAGGATAAGGGGTTAGAAAGAGCGACTTTCCCTGGAGGAGCCGTGCTGTATGACACAGACAATGATGGGAATGGATGTGTGTGTCTATGTGTGTGTGTTCAGTGTATACGTGTAATATATAGTGTTTGCGTCACACGTGTGTTGTGTGTATGTAACATCCACATTTATAAATCCCGGATGCACAAACCAGAGTTCCTAGGTGTAAACATGTTGGCAATCGCCTAACAAACGAGCAAAATGCTGCTCCTCATCAGGTGCTTAAGGCCCTGTTACACAGTACGATATCCCAGTGATCCAACCAACGATCCGACGTGGCCGGGATCGCTGGGACATCGTTTTGTGATCGCTGGTGAGCTGTCAAACAGGCAGACTCACCAGCGATCGGCGAGAACACTGGTAACCAGGGTAAAAATCGGGTAACTAAGCACAGTGCTGCGCCTAGTTACCCAATGTTTACCCTGGTTACCAGCCTCCCAGCATGTGGTGTGCGGCACTGGGAGGTCGTTTATTATTGGCTGCCCAGCGGGAGACCAGCGATAAAATAATGGTTCTGGCCATTCTTCCACAATCAAGGATCAACAAACTTATCATTGGTCTTTGATACGTGTCACAAAGCCGCTGACATTGCAACGATATTGTTAACAATATATCATATCATGTAACGGGGCCTTTAGACTGTTTATAGAGTAACAAAAATCCTTTCTCTCGGCAGCAGGTCGCCCGCTATACACTGTGGAGGTTCTGCTGATAACATGATACTGTTGGGGCAGATTGCTCTACCAGTGATTGCACTGGATCCATCATTCTTCATCATGATGGGTAAAAAGGCCGGAAACAAGCACCGAAGGACTTGAATATTCTAGATTGTGCTCATGTACCAGTCTAAAATTGGCACCTGTACATGTAACCCAAATGTCTGAGTGTGATGGTGCAATATGTGAGCATTTAGGGCCCACTTTAACCTTTTGTCCAGGGCCCCACTTTGCCTAAAACCGGCCCTGTCTCGCACCACTCCTCTGGCGTCTGTCCCAGAGCTGTCGGGTGCTGCTGTGCCTCCAAGTGCTTTGATGTGGCCGGGAGATGTGGAGTCTCCCATCCTCCGGTTTTGGCTGCTGGGTCTTTAGTACCCGCACAACCTCGGATTCCGGTGTCAGTTTCTGGCACTCTGCTCTAGGGTGAGCCAGCAACTGCCTCCACTCCCCAGGCCTTCTTCTCTCCTTCCTCAGACCCTCTCCTACGGGTCCCTCACACTTGCGGCTGTCTATCCTGGGACTAGCTCCTCCGGCTCCAGTCCCCAGGACGTCTCCACTCACTACTCACTGACTTTCTCTGACTTTCTCACTAACCCAACTTCCAGGTCAGAATTTATAGGGGAGCTCCCCTGAACCTGGGTCTCGAGCTACCCCCTTCAGGTCTGCAATCAGTAAAAGTGTTGCATGCTGTAGGTTTACCTGGTGTGGATACCCCTTCTTGCTTCCAAGCATGACATCACCCCCCTGAGGAAGGCAATGCCATTGTGGCAACCGGACTCTGGGGTGCCACACATACAACAGTGCTTGCTCGTACAACCTTCTAAGGTTAGGCCCCCTACTGTGTTTCTATCACCTGTAGTCCCATGGTTAAGACGCTATTGTGCGTTCCTTGTTTTTCCAATTTATCCTATGCTAGGAAGAGAAATACGTTAGTGAGCTATGAATCAGGCTAAATAGGTAGGTGTTGAGTAGGGAAAAAACATCAGAAGGCAGTCACACCGTAAGTGCTATGCCACACTCACAACACTTAACATCTCATTTGCATATGAATGAAACTGTTAACTAATCAAGAATGAAGCACCAGATGCCCAAATATCTATTTTGGGGGTTAATCTTACTGGCATATCCCATTTAAAAGGATTCCCTAATGATAAGCTGCTGTTACCTACAACAGAAAATGTTTACGTTAATTTCCCTACAGCACCATCTCAAGGAAAACTATAGGTGTATCTCAATTAGGGATGAGCGAGTATAATCGTTACTATTCGGTACTCACCGAATAGTAACAATATTCGGGCTAATCACTACTCCCCGAGTTTCTTGTGATTACTCGGGAGTAGCGTCTAGTCCTTTAACATTCGCAGTGTATCTATATATACACTGCGAAAGTGCACTAAAAGTGAATAATAGTTGTTAAAAAATAAAAAAATATCATACCTATCCGACGCCTGCATCGGGACCGGCAAAGAAGACATCCGATCAACGACAAGGACCAGCGAGTCTGACAGCCAATCAGATGGCCAGACGTCACAAACCATGTGATTGCTACTAGCCACCTGATTGGCCAGATGAGGAGCTGCTTAAATGTGGCACTGGAGTTTTTCCACTTCCTTACTGAAGTGAAAATTTGCATATTTCCTAGAGGGGGGATGTGGCTACAATCTCCTCACCTACTTAGCTGTCTCCATAAGGTAGATAGCAAGTTCCCAGACCTTGTCTTAGCCCACTCACACTACACTGATGAGGGGCAGTTACCCCGAAATGCAGCGTCTGTACTTTGGGGTTCTGATCTGGCACAAATCCCTTAGTCATATTAAAAGCTTGTTGGAAAGCAATTATGACTTTGAGGAGCTGCTTAAATGTAGCACTGGAGTTTTACCACTTCCTTACTGAAGTGCAAATTTGCATATTTCCTAGAAGGGGGATGTGGCTACAATCTCCTCACCTACTTAGCTGACTCCATAAGGTAGATAGCAAGTTCCCAGACCTTGTCTTAGCCCACTCACACTACACTGATGAGGGGCAGTTACCCCGAAATGCAGCGTCTGTACTTTGGGGTTCTGATCTGGCACAAATCCCTTAGTCATATTAAAAGCTTGTTGGAAAGCGATTATGACTTTGAGGAGCTGCTTAAATGTGGCACTGGAGTTTTTCCACTTCCTTACTGAAGTGCAAATTTGCATATTTCCTAGAGGGGGATGTGGCTACAATCTCCTCACCTACTTAGCTGTCTCCATAAGGTAGATAGCAAGTTCCCAGACCTAATACATAAAGTGAAACACATATATTATATAGAGTCATTACAAACAGAATGATCTATTTCAAGTGTTTATTTCTGTAAATGGTGATGATTATGGCTTACAGCCAATGAAAACCCATTATCTCAGAAAATTAGAACATTATATAAGACCAAATGAAAATTTTGACCTAATGAAAAGTATGTACAGTAAATGCACTCAATACTTGGTTGGGGCTCCTTATGCTTAAAATTACTGCATCAGTGCGCCGTGGCATGGATGATGGAGGCAATCAGCCTGTGGCACTGCTGAGGTGTTATAGAAGCCCAGGTTGCTTTGATAGCAGCCTTCAGCTCATCTTCCTTTGACAATACCCCAAAGATTATCTGTGGGATTTAGGTCAGGTGAGTTTGCTGGCCAATCAAGCCCAGTAATACTGTGGTTAGTAAACCAGGTATTGGTACTTTTGGCAGTGTGGACAGGTACCAAGTCCTGCTGGAAAATGAAATTTCCATCTCCAAAAAGCTTGTCGGCAGAAGGAAGCATGAAGTGCTCTAAAATTTCCTTGTAGACGATAGTGCTGACTTTGGTCTTGATAAAACACAGTGAACATACAACAGCATATCACAATGCTCCCCAAACCATCACTGATTGTGGAAATTCACACTAGACCTCAAGCAGCTTGGATTGTGTGCCTCTCCACTCTTCCTCCAGACTCTGGGACCTTGATTTCCAGTGACCTTTTGTGGCTTACGCTCCTTTTGGAGTGTGTCAATAACTGCTTTCTGGACATCTGTAAAGTCAGCAGTCTTCCTTATGCTTGTGTAGGCTACTGAACCAGACTTAAGGACCATTTTAAATGCTTAGTAAGCCATTGCAGCCGTGTTATGTTAATTATTACAATTTTCTGAAATAATGACTCTTAAGTTTTCATTAGCTGTAAGCCATAATCATCAACATTAACATAAATAAAAATTTAAAATAGATCACTCGGTTTGTAATGACTCTATATAATATATGCATTTCACTTTATGTATTGAATTACTAACTTTTTGATGATATTCTAATTTATTGATATGCACCTGTAGGTATTACCCACTTTTGACTGAAATTTATGGCCTGACTATGCAACGGATCTTTTGTAAGTGATGTTCCAAGCCAACTAATGATTAATCAGTTGTCGATTATTCTAGTACGCAAAAATGTTCCAAAAATGCTTTGCCTGTGGGGAGCTATACCACCCAGCTGCGCGACCATCATCCCCAGAGGCCCATAGCAGCGCTGGTGCCATCACCAGACATCACAGGTGGCATCACGAAAAACTTTAAACTTTTATTCCCCTTCAATTATCCACCAATTTTTGGGCTGTTCACTAGGGCTACGGGTCCGGGCGGGCCACCGGTGACATCCCTGCAACTCCACCCCCAGGTACCCCATAGGCCCTTGGGTGAGTCAGCTTTCTGGCATTACAAACAGGATCCCATGCCCGGTGTAACTGGGTACTGTGTGCCGTGTGTATTAACTGTGATTTGTGAATTTCTGCCATCGAGCAGAAAGGAAGGGGGCGTAATGGCCGAAAAAGCGCAAAGACAAGCCCCGCACCACGCTCCATCGAGTACTGACGAGGCGCAGCGACCTAATCCGGAAACTCCCTAACGCTTAACTCCTTGCCTGTGGAGTCACCACTAGTTTAACTATACAAAGACTGGCTGTGATTCACTAGGGGGGCCCCAAGATGTCAGCTACATAGAGCGATGACGAAACCCCCTGCCTAGACCCTGCGAATCAGACCGGACAAAGTATGTCCACAGCCAGTAGAGCATCCGTCCCACCGGGTGCCGTAGCCCCCGATCATGCCAGTCTCACTGCCTTATGTCCCGGAGCTAAGTGGTTACCCCAGTATGATGGCCATCCAGATACCTTGCAGCATGCTAGATATGTACACAATGAGCGGCAAGCAGAGGGCTGCTGTTGTATTGGGACAGTTAACCGATGCAGCAGAGCGGGAGAGTGAAACCTGGTCCGCGGCTGAGCGAGAATCAGTCACCATAATCTTTGATAGACTGACAATCGCTTTTGAGGACTGTAATCAGACTGACATCCGAATGCGCTTTTACCACTGTTATCAGCAGCCGGAGGATTATTATTATTATTATTAATAGGTATTTATATAGCGCTATTAGGATACATGGCGCTTTACAATTTAGAGGGTAGACAAAGACAAGTGGTTGAAGACGATCACAAACGGCGACAAACGATGACAGATCACAATTAGTCATACGGGTACAATAGGGCCGGGGATCCTGTCCACGAGGGCTCACAGTCTAAAGGGGTGGGGAGGGAGACAGTAGGAGGGGGACAGGTGAGATGGTGCAGTGGATAGAGTCTCAGTGTGTGTTATAGGCTTGTAGGAAGAGGTGGGTCTTCAGGTTTTTCTTGAAGGTTCCCAGGGTCGGGGAGTGTCTGATGTGATGGGGGAGGGAGTTCCAGAGTCTGGCAGAAGCACAAGAGAAGTCTTGTGTGCGGTTGTGGGAGGTGGAGATGCGGGGGGTTGAGAGTAGGAGTTCTTGGGAGGAGCGCAAGTTGCGCGAAGGGAGGTAGCGGGAGACCAGGTCGGAGATGTAGGGAGGGGACAGGTTGTGTATGGCTTTGTATGTCAGGGTTAGGGTTTTGAAGCGAGATCGCTGGGGGAAGGGGAGCCAGTGGAGGGCTCGGCGGAGAGGGGAGGCGGGGGAGATGACATCAGAGCCTATGCCTGGCGTCTGCAGGAGACGCTGCAAGCTTTGAAGCAAGTTAACCCTGCGTACCGGATGAGAATAATTAATTGAGCAGTTTACCTGGGGGCTTCAGTCACCAGAGGACAATAAAACAGTGCGCTGTGGTCCCTAAGCAACCCGGATGCCGATTTCCAAACTTTAAATGACATGGCTATTAAGGGGTTGCAACTCATAGAAACCCTTGAAGCTGCAATCCTGTGGTGGCGGAGCGGCAAAATTCAAGCCAAACAACGCTAACACCTGCTCCCCTACCCGCAGTGGAAAACAACATGCAGGCTACTCTGTCTAACCAGATTGTCAGCTTACGCAACGAGATGCGCCAGCTGAATAGGAACCTGGCCTCGGTCATGGAAGCCCTGCAGCTGCAAGTAGAGCCTAAGCCTAGACCTAAGCCGCAACCGATGATCTAGCTTGCCGACAGCCCGTAGGATGTCCCCTGGATTGGATGAAGAGCGGGAAGACCACGTTGCTCCGAGGGAGGACCACCGACCGCTGCAGCTCTACGGGAGAACCCATCCGTCGTCGCTGCAGCAAGACCGGACATATTGCAAGGTGCTGTCCTTTAAACGAGCAACCCCTGGGGGCCGGGGCCAAACCTCAGGAGTAAACCGTTCAAGTTCATCAGACTAGTATGATACATTTTTTTAATCAGATATATTTTACTAATGAAAAAGCACAAATAACAAATTATTCATACAAAACATATACATTTTCTATATATATCAGGTCCCGGTCCCAAACTCTCCCTCCCTTCCTTTTTTGAATCAGAAAAATATTATTCATATGTAAGGAAATTAATAACATACAACTGTAAAACCGCGATTGTCCATTTTTGATAATATAAAGAAATCCCTTTCCCTCACCACCCACCCCCCTTTACAGACAGCAACATTTCTTATTTCTGAACAATATATGTAAGATATGATCAATAATTACCCTAAACTTCTGATGACCCTTTACACACCATTAGACATGTCTCTGCCGGAACATCCTTTCCAATCTCAGCCCTCACTCCTTCCACGCTGCCCACAAGTTATCACATACCGTATATACTCGCGCATAAGCCGAGTTTTTCAGCCCAAAAATTGGGCTGAAAAGTTCCCCCCTTGGCTTATACGCGAGTCACTACACGGGCACCCCCCAGAGGTATACAGGCCCCCCCCATCAGTATCCAGGGCCCCCCCATGCTCCGCAAACCTGTAAAGTAAGATGATTATACTTATCACTGTCCTGTCCCGCCGTCCCCGCCGCTGCCGATATCGCGCTCCTCTGGCTTCATCCGTCTTCTTCCGGCTTCCTCCGGCGGGCGCAGGCAATGACGTCATTGCCTGCGCCGACCACAGGAAGCCGGAAGACGCTGGATGAAGACGGAGGAGCGCGATATCGGCAGCGGCGGGGACGGCGGCGACAGGACAGTGATAAGTATAATCATCTTACTTTACAGGTTCGCGGAGCATGGGGGGGGGCCCTGGATACTGATGGGGGGGCCTGTATACCTCTGGGGCTGCTGTATATACCTCTGGGGCTGCTGTATACTACCTCTGGGGCTGCTGTATACTACCTCTGGGGCTGCTGTATATACCTCTGGGGCTGCTGTATACTACCACTGGGGCTGATGTATATACCTCTGGGGCTGCTGTATACTACCACTGGGGCTGCTGTATATATCTCTGGGGCTGCTGTATACTACCACTGGGGCTGCTGTATATATCTCTGGGGCTGCTGTATACTACCACTGGGGCTGCTGTATATATCTCTGGGGCTGCTGTATACTACCACTGGGGCTGCTGTATATACCTCTGGGGCTGCTGTATACTACCACTGGGGCTGCTGTATATACCTCTGGGGCTGCTGTATACTACCACTGGGGCTGCTGTATACTACCACTGGGGCTGCTGTATACTACAACTGGGGCTGCTGTATATACCTCTGGGGCTGCTGTATACTACCACTGGGGCTGCTGTATACTACCACTGGGGCTGCTGTATACTACCACTGGGGCTGCTGTATATACCTCTGGGGATGCTGTATACTACCACTGGGGCTGCTGTATATACCTCTGGGGCTGCTGTATACTACCCCTGGGGCTGCTGTATATACCTCTGGGGCTGCTGTATACTACCACTGGGGCTGCTGTATATACCTCTGGGGCTGCTGTATACTACCACTGGGGCTGCTGTTTACTACCACTGGGGCTGCTGTATATACCTCTGGGGCTGCTGTATACTACCACTGGGGCTGCTGTATATACCTCTGGGGCTGCTGTATACTACCACTGGGGCTGCTGTATATATCTCTGGTGCTGCTGTATACTACCACTGGGGCTGCTGTATATACCTCTGGGGCTGCTGTATACTACCACTGGGCTGCTGTATATACCTCTGGGGCTGCTGTATACTACCACTGGGGCTGCTGTATACTACCACTGGGGCTGCTGTATACTACCACTGGGGCTGCTGTATATACCTCTGGGGCTGCTGTTTACTACCACTGGGGCTGCTGTATATACCTCTGGGGCTGCTGTATACTACCACTGGGGCTGCTGTATATACCTCTGGGGTGCTGTATACTACCATTGGGGCTACTGTATATACCTCTGGGGCTGCTGTATATTACCACTGGGGCTGCTGTATACTACCACTGGGGCTGCTGTATACTACCACTGGGGCTGCTGTATATACCTCTGGGGCTGCTGTATATACCTCTGGGGCTGCTGTATATTACCACTGGGGCTGCTGTATATTACCACTGGGGCTGCTGCTGTAACACTGCTGGGGCCTGTATATACCACTGGGGAGGCTGCTGTATACCACACTGCTGGGGGCTGTATACCTGTGCTGGGGTCCATCCGAAGGCTTATACACGAGTCAATAGGTTTTCCCAGATTTTGGGGGCAAAAGTAGGGGGTCGGCTTATACACGTGTCGGCTTATACACGAGTATACATGGTAATTTAGCATTTTTACGTTTATGGTAGATTTTTTTTCCTCCATCCGCACCACATAGTCTACTTGACGTATATATTCCTGTTTATTAGGAGGCTCCATTCGTACCCAATATCTAGCTATGACTTTTCTAGCAGCATACAAGAGTCTGGCAACTGCCAGTTTTGCAATATCAGTGTCCACCACCTCTTCCACATATCCCAACAGGCAGACCACTGGATCTCTAGGGATTACACAATGATAGCGATTCCCAATGAGGGCAGCCACCTCAGACCAGAAACCCAAAATATGCGGACACCCCCACATGACATGTAGGATACCAGCGGCTTCAGCTCCGCATCTTGTACATTCCGAGGTCTCCCGCACCCCTATTTTATACAAAAATTCAGGTGATCTGTATGCCCTATGTACAAGAAATAGTTGGGACATTCCCGCAGGTTCATTTAATGATAATTAGGGAATATACTCTAAGATGGACTCCCATTTGTCATCCTCTATATTACCAACGTCTGCCTCCCATCTTTCCTTCGCCACAACAGGGTATTTCAGCAAAAAGGTGTGAAGCAGAGCGGCATAAATCTCAGATATAACCCCTTTAGTACGCCCCTCTTTGCAGATGTAGTCGAGGATAATATCTTTCTGGATAACCATGGTCCCCTTTTTCCTCTGTTGAAGGAATGCGTGTTTAACCTGCATATACTGGTAACCGTGTTTGTCTGACAAGTGAAATTCCTCCTTCAGCATTGCTAAGGTTTTGAGAGCTTGATCATTCATCAGTTGATAGACAAACTGCACTCCCTTTGTCTTCCAGTCTTTTAGGTCACCCATCTTATAGAATTCGCCTAGATGTTCGTTATCCCATATCGGAGTGTACATTGTCAGACCCGTCAATCCTCTAATCTTTTTCACTCTCATCCATACTTTATAAACTAATTCACATGTCGGGTATTTTTTACCCATCTGTCTAAACAGCCCTGACTCTAAACCTGTTACCAAAGGGCGTGTTTTAAGATGCCGCTCCAAGACTTCCTGAATAGTTCCCTTTATTGTCCTTTGTGCCCATCCTCTAATATGTTGGGACTGTGCCGCCAAAAAATATATCCATGAATTTGGTAATGCCAAACCTCCCTCCTCCTTTGGCCTTTGAAGAGTCTCCAGTTTGATCCTTGGCTGTCTCCCGCCCCACACCAAATCTCTAAAGATAGCATTGACACGTTGGAATATCGGCTGAGGAATCCACACCGGGGAATTATGTAGTGTATATAGCAATTTGGGCATGAGCACCATTTTAAGTAAGTTGGTACGTCCCACCACCGAGAGGCGCATTTTACTCCACGTAGACGCTTTATCCTTTAATTTCCCAAGTATCGGGTTTATATTCAATTGCAGATAGTCCCTCACTGGTAGTGCTATGTTGATACCAAGATATTTGAATTCCCTTACTAGTTTGAGTTGCGTACGTTCTACCTGCTCAACATATGAACCATCTAGGGCATCTACTCCCAGGATGTGAGATTTGTCCCAGTTAATTTACAACCCAGACAGTAAACCAAATCTATGAATTATATCTATCACACCCTGCAATGAATCCTGAGGGTCTTGTAAAAACAAGAGAATATCATCAGCGTATAACGCCACCTTTTCTTCCACCACACCATATCGGAACCCCTTCACCGCCCCCGATCGCCTCAGCACAGCAGCTAACGGCTCTATGGCCATGGCAAACAGCAGCGGAGAAAGGGGACAACCCTGCCTCGTTCCCCTGTACATGTTGAATATATCTGAACGTTCCCCATTAACTCTCAGTCTAGCCACTGGGTGTTTGTATAATAATTTCAGCCATGCCATAAAGACCGGACCTATTCCCATCAATTGGAGAACTCGCCAGAGATAGCTCCACTCCACACTAGCAAAGGCCTTCCGTGTGTCCAAAGAGACCACCACCCTGTGTCCAGTATTATCGGCAGTCATCTGCATATTAAAAAATAGACGTCTCAGCTTAATGGCCGTTGACCTATCCGGCATAAAACCCGACTGATTCGGATGGATCACACCAGACACCACCCGGCTCAGCCGGGTAGACAACACTTTAGCTAGTATTTTTACATCTGCTGGAAGTAGTGAAATGGGTCTATACGAATCTGGCCGTGTCCGGTCCTTATCTGGCTTTGGCAGAACCACCACAGTAGCTTGTCGCATTGATGCTGGCAACTCTCCCTTTTTCAGAGCCGCTGAAAACACTTTCAGCTTTGGCAGTAGTGTCTCTCTAAGGTGTTTATAAAACTCTGTTGGGAACCCATCCGCCCCCGGGGCTTTGTTATTTGCCATTGATGACAGGGCCTCTTCCATTTCTCGGGGTGCTGCTCCCGGAGGCTGGGGTCTCAGTGGGACTCGGTGGGCACGTTCTACCACAAACACCTTTGATAGTTTATCAGCTCCAAATTTGTTAAGCAGCCAAGACTCAATGAATTCTGTAGGATTCGATCCCTCTGCCTTTTCTGGGACCCCTACTATTCTGACATTATTGCGACGCGACCTGTTTTCCAGGTCATCATTTTTTGCAATGACTTCAGCTAATTGTTTCTCTTGCCGTGTCTGAGCAGATTGTATAAACAGTATAGTGTCCTCAGCAGTGCTCACTCTTTCCTCCACCTCCCCTGTACGGGTGTCCGCTTTTTTCATAGCAGCCTTCATGTTAGTGATTTCAGCCTGCACTCCAGTGACCTGCTTTGTAAGCTTTGTAAGTGCCTGCTTACAGTAGGACACAACAGTGAATACATCCTTCAGTGTAGGTTCTCCTATAACAGATTCTGCAGCAGAGTCCACTGTATCTTCCTGTGTCTCCTCTCTGGAGCCCTCATTCACACAGTCCTCCTCCCCCACTGTCTGCTCCAGCTCCTCCATGTCATGCTCTGCCCCAGCCTCCTGCTTTGAATTGTCATCTCCACACTCACCCCTTTCTTGTCTGGCAAACTGTACCAGGCGTGCAGCTGCTGACATTCTCCTGGAGCATGCTGCATTCTCTCTGGCTGCCTCTTCCTGGGCCTCGGCGCCATCTTGGCCCTTTACTCCTCGCCCCTGCCCGGGTTCTTTCTGCCTGGTGCGAGTCATGGCTGTGTCCCTGCGCTCCAAAAAACACACTCCGGAGGGGCAGAAGAGCTTCCTGCAGGATCCGGTGTCGCAGTGGCTGGTCAGGGGTGTACTGGTTCTGTGCACACAGCTGCGATCGGCGGGAGAGCTCCAGTCACACGTCTGCTCACATCCCCGGCTAGGCCACGCCCTCCGACTGGTATGATACATACATTGGACAAAGACCGTTCCTGTCTATCATACTAGATGGAATCCCAACAGCTGCCTTGCTGGACACTGGGTCACAAGTGACCACCATACCACATATCCTTTATAAGCAGTTTTAGTCTAACACTGAACTCAATCCACCAGACCCAAACCTCACTATATATGCTTCTAATGGTGCACCACTCACCGTAGTCTGGATCAGAGAGGTGCCAATAAAAGTGGGGATGGTGGAGCTGGAAGACCAGAGGCTTATTGTCGTAGCAAATAATCGAGATCCTTACATCATTCTAGGTACTAATGTTGTCAGTAATTGGGTGAAGTGTTGTTCTTACTCCAGCACACTGCCAAACCCGGGCAGCGGAAGGTTTTCCTGAGAGAGATCAAAGCATCAAGAACAGGTAAAACTGACTGGTGGTGAAATTGGTAGTGTATGGGTAACAGACAGATCCCTGTTGTGGTAACCCCAAGCAGTGAAATGCTGATCTAGTGCCGAACAGCTATAGGTCAAAGAGGACAAGACTATCAGGCAGTAGTAGAGCCTGTCAGTTCAGAACACAGGCCTACACTCTTGGCAGCCAGGGGGGTGGGTGATGTCTGCAAGGGAAGGGTACCTGTCCACATCTTAAACTGTGGGGAGGATGAGGTCAAACCACCCAGATATTCCTCCGTTGCTAAGCTGTGCACTGTACAAAATTACAAAATCCACGCAGTGAGACCCTTGACCCCACCAGATTCGGTGGAGGATAACGATACCAAGGGACAGCTAGAGGACTGGTGTCAGCAGCTTCACGTCGGAACTGATTCCACTCCTACATATAAAAAGCAAGGTGTCTATCGGGTAGTCCAGGAGTATGGACAGATATTTAGTAAGCATCTGCTTGACTTTGGTAGGGTCAAAGGGGTACACCATCATATACCCACAGATACACACACACCTATCAAAGAACGATACAGGCCTATTTTGCCAGCAAACTATCAGCATGCCAAAGAAATATTGCAGGACATGAAGGACGCAGGGGTCATAAGAGATAGTTGCAGTTCCTGGGCAGCTCCACTAGTCCTGGTCAAAAAGAAAGATGGCAGCATGAGAATGTGTGTAGACTATAGACAGATAAATCGCATAACACATAAAGATGCTTACCCGTTACCCCGTATAGAGGAATAACTAGCTGCATTGAAGTCTGCTAATTATTTTTCAACCCTAGATCTCACTAGTGGGTATTGGCAGGTCTCAGTTGCAAAAGAAGACCGTGAGAAGACGGTATTTACGACTCCCATGGGCTTGTGTGAGTTCAACAGCATGCCATTCAGTCTATGTAATGCACCCAGAACATTCCAAAGGTTGATGGAATGCTGCCTGGGGAACAAAAACTTTGAGACTGTACTACTCTACCTAGATGACATCATAGTGTACTCAAAGACCTATGAAGAACACCTGATACACCTGGCAGAGATATTTGAAGTGTTATCCAAGTACGGGATGAAGCTAAAACCATCCAAATGCCAACTATTGAAGTCAAAGGTCCAGTATCTAGACCACGTAGTCAGTTTTGAAAGAGTGGCACCAGACCCAGACAAAGTAGCCGTCATCAGGGAATGGCCAGAGCCAAGAAGCATCAGGGAAGTACGTCAGTTCCTGGGACTGGTAGGGTACTACAGGAGATTCATTAAGGAGTATACCAAGAACGCAGCACATTTACAAAATCTCCTAGTAGGCCAGCCCAAGAAAGGCAAATCTGAAGGTCCTCCATTCGAGTGGGGTAAGGAACAAGAAGAATCTTTCCAGCAGATGAAAGAGGCCCTGACGGGTGAAGAGATCCTGGCTTACCCTGACTACAATCAACCGTTCCTGCTGTACACAGATGCAAGTAATGTGGGGTTAGGAGCTGTGTTAGCACAGAAGCAAGATGACAAAGAACGAATGATTGCCTATGCAAGCAGGAAGCTTCGCCCTAAGGAACGGAACCCTGAGAATTACAGCTCTTTCAAGTAGGAGTTCCTAGCCTTGGTCTGGGCCATCACAGAGCGGTTCAAGCATTACCTGGCATCTGCAAAGTTCACCGCCTTCACGGATAACAATCCTTTAACACACCTGGAAACTACGAAGTTAGGCACCATGGAGCAATGCTGGATGGCCAGGTTGTCCAATTACCAGTTTACCATCAAGTACCGGGCTGGCCATGACAATGCCAACACTGATGCCTTGTCAAGGATACCTTACCTGGCAGATATGGGAGAAGATGTGGATGAGGTAGAAGAATTAGAGCTACCCGCCTTCCAGCGCCACAGAGCGTCCCAATGTCAGCAAGCCAATAGAAAATCCACTGAAAGAATAATAAATCCATTGCCTCATTTCGGTTGGAAGGAGTCCCAAGACAGTGACCTGGCTATCAGTTTAGTTAAAGGACTGGAAATCCAGGAAGGTTCCCGTCTCACTCCAGATGCTCCACCTGAGGCAAAACACCTATGGAATGAAAGGAGCAAACTCTTCGTCTACCAGGAAAAGCTTTGCAGACGTTACATCAATCCCAGGACCCATGAAATAGTCTGGCAAATGGTGGTGCCCAAGAAGGATGTCCAGATAGTGCTGAATGCATATCACAACAAAACAGGACACTTCGGATGGAAGAAGCTCGAGATGTTGCTCAAAGACAGATTCTATTGGGTTGGCATGAAAGGATCCATAGGGAGATGGTGTAGAAACTGTGGACCATGGAGCTTAAGGAGAAAAGATCTAGAGAGTCAAACAACACCCCTCCAGCCAACTCTACCACTGTAAAAAGTAGCCTTAGATCATGTGAAATGAACGCCAAGCAGATCAGGTTATAACTACGCATTGACAATGGTAGACCACTACTCAAGATTCATGGTAGTTGCTCCCGTGAAGGACTTGACAGCTGGAACAGCAGCAAAAACCTTTCAAACTTATTTTTGTAGACCTCACAGGTATCCAGAACAAGTGTTGACTGATAGAGGTTCTGCATTCGAAGCTGAAATTTTCCAATAATTTTGTCATCTTTATGGGTGGCAAGAAGATAAGGACCACACTGTACCATCCACAAACAAACGGCATGTGTGAAAAGATGAACAACATCGTTATAGACATGTTAAAAATATTGCCTTTGGAAGAGAGAAATCAGTGGCCTGAAAGACTGCCTGACTTAGTGGACATGTAGAACAACATACCAGTGAGTTCCACCAATTGCACACCGGCTTATCTAATAAGAGCACGTCCCGGAAAGTTACCAGTTGACTTAGAAATGAGAATCGTAGAACCAAAAGAAGAAACATCCAATTCCGACTGAAACACCACTCATCAAGAACAGTACAGACTAGTCCAAGCCTGTGTTGACGATAATCTATAAAAAAGCGAGAGAGAAACAGGAAAGAGACTTCAACAAAAGTGCACAAGCTAAACCCTTAACACCAGGAACAGTTGTACTTAAAAGAAAAAGAAGAAGACACAAGCTTGATGACCAGTGGGAAGAAGAGCCCTATACTGTATTAGACTCCAACTTTAATAACACCAAAACATGTTTAGTCAGTAAAGATGGAGGAAAAACAGCCAATACAGTGTCAAGAGACCACTTGAAAGTTTGTTCAGAACAGTTGAGGATACAAGAAACCCAAGAAGAGGAAGTACCTTGTGAGCTTCCACCTCAACCAAAAGAAAAAGTGATTCATACCATCCTTGGAGACTTTCCAGAAGATTGGCCCCAGTGTGAAGGAGCAGTGATAGTCCCCGTGATTCACTTTTACCAACCTCAAGAAGGACAAAGTATACTGGAAGAAACTTCAAGAGTTCCAGAAGTACCAGTTCAAGAAGAAACTCCCGTTGTCAGAGAACCAGAGGATCCTGCAATCGGTGCAACTGCTAGCCTTCTAGTGAGACTAAGGCCACGCAGACAGTTACCTGACTTACCTACATTCAGTACATCACCTGAGACACCAACACTATGTAGATCCAGTCGTAGTAATCAGGGTCAACACCCGTCCAGGTATGGAGATTGGGTGCAGTAGGTACAACATGTTATTACAGAAAGGTAACATGTAAATAGAAGACTTTACAACATTTTGCCCGGATTCTTCCCTGTTTTCAGATAAAAAAGGACCATAGTCACAGGACTGGTTGTGACAAAAACATCTTTTTACAGCCTGCAGGTGAAGAGCTAGCGCCGTATGGACTGCACCCTGTTTTGCCATTTTTCAGTGGTTTTTGTAAATCTTTCCTTTTTGAGACTTTGTACATAATACCAGTTATTGTCATTAATGTAATGTTTGTTATTTGCTTGTTTGTAAAAAAAAAATGTTTCTCAGTCCAGGAGTACTGATCTTTCCTAGGGGGGAATGTGGCGCCCTGCCAGTCCAGGTAACCACAGACCTACCCAAAAACATGGATGGATTTCCATAGTGAGTACCCTAAACACATACAACACCTTCCACCCCAGACCTGTAGGGGGAGCCCAACTTGCTGCCTTTAAGCAAAATCCCCTATAAATACCGGTGATGGGGGCGGATTTAGTCAGAGTGTGCAGTCACTAGGAGGACTGTGAAGACGTTCTGGTGAGTCGGAGCAGTGCTAGGCCCGAGCCAGTGGACAACTAAGCAGTTACCAGCCGAGCCAGTGCAGGGACCAAGAGTGAGGTTGAAGGCAAGAGGAACGAAGTGAGAAACAGACTGGGGTAGAGGAGCCTACCAGCTTAAACATAATGTAATTGGGGTTCTTGTAACCCCTCTATGTGCCCAGACGTCCCCCTCATACCTGAGAAATCAACTTTTATTCTCTGCTGCGCTGCATCATAAAAGGTCCAGGAGGTATGCTCTCTGGTCCCAGCGTATAAGGTCCTCACCCCCCCTTGCCAGCAAAACCTGTCTTGCATTTTCAAAATTGCCACCCCCTCCTGTGGACGGCCGCTGAGTGACAGGAGCTCTTGCGCCTTGAAAATGCAAGACAGGTTTTGCTGGCAAGGGGCGGCGAGGACCTTATATACCAGGACCAGAAAGCATACCTCCCGGACCTAATAGGATGCAGCGCGACAAAGAATAAAAGTTGATTTCTCAGGTATGAGGGGGACGTCTGAGCACAGAGGGGTTACAAGAACCCCATCTACATTATGTTTAAGCTGGTGGGCACAGTTTAAAATGCCCAAAGGGGGTGACAGGTTCTCTTTCACTAAAAACCATGGTGCAATCAGTGATAAGCAAGGTGCATGATTCTACTAAAGGCCGGTTTACACGTGTCGACATCATTAACGATGTCGCTGCAACTTGTGACGTTTTGCTACCTCGTAGTGGTCGCTACGTGTGACATCCTGCAATGATTAGCGATCAGCTCGCTGATTGTTGCGGAATGGCCAGGGCCTTTTCGATCGTTGGTCTCCCGCTGGGCGACCAGCATTGCCGTGTGTCATAGCGGGAGACCAACAATCATCATCCTCCCAGCCGATGCCTAGCGTCGCACAGTGCACGCTGGGACAGGTAACCAGGGTAAACATCGGGTAACTAAGCGTTATGCTTAGTTACCCGATGTGTACCCTTGTTAACAGCGTTCTCGCTGGTGAGTCTGCCTGTGTGACAGCTCACTAGCGATCAAATAGCGATGCCCCAGTGATCCCAATTGTTGTTCGGATCGCTGGGACATTGCAACGTGTAAACTGGCCTTAAGATTTGAAGGTCAGATAAAGACTGTATCAGGTAGATGGGATGCACAAGTACATACAAAACTCACAAAAAATATTTGGCTGTCATGTTAATTTTTAAGATGAACCTAAAAAATGTTCTCTAACTTTTTCAGGTAAACTGTATGTGACCTTCCCTAGCTGTTCAGTTTTTCAGTACTTTTTGCACAACTTGCTGTTCATGGAGCTTAAAGGGGTTGTCCGGTCTAAACTGATAATTATGCAGTCAATCTATGTGACTGCAGACTTATCAATCCTCCCAGCACCTGCACTGTAAGGACTCGCGGTTTCTACATCAAAAATAGACTGCAGTTATGCTGTATGCATGTTCCCAGCCAGAGCCCCCCCCCAGTGGGTGCAGCCTCACTCAATACAAGTGTATGGAGCAAGGCAGCGCCAATCTGAAATTGTTACATTATTTAGATATCCAGTGGCATTGAGGTTTCCATTGATGAAGAATGGCCCCACTATCTTTGTACCCCATATTCCACACCACACCATACCATCAATTTTTGTGTTTCAACAGTCTTGGAGGGATCTATCCACTGTGGGTTAGTGTCATACCAATAGCAGTGGTTTTGTTTGTTAACTTCACCATTCACAAAAATGTTTGCTTCATCACTCATCTGAAGGCAATTGTCTATGCTGTGAGGATACGAGATGTGCAGCATCTGAAACAACGGATGCTGGAAACCTGTGCTAGCATTTCTTCTGCAGTGTTGCTATCAGTGTGTCAAGAGTGGGAGAACAGGGTTGCATTGACAATCCAACACAATGGGCAGCACTTTGAACACATTTTATAAGTGGTCATAAACTTGTAAATAACTCATGAAAGAATAAAGTTATGTTAAAACCAAGCACACCATTGTTTTTCTTATGAAATTCTCACTACGTTTGATGTGTCACATGACCATCTTCCCATTGAAAAAAATAAGAGTTGAATCCAAAATGGCCGACTTCAAAATGACCGCCATGGTCCCCACCCATCTGGAAAAGTTTTCCCCCTCCCATATACTAATGTGCCACACAGAGGAAGTTGATATCACCAACCATTCCCATTTTATTTTGGTGTATCCATATAAATGGCCCACCCTGTGTAGTGAACCATGGTAAATAGAAAAAAAAACAAAAAAAACTATTGTGAAATTGCAATTTTTGTGGGGAGGGGGAGGGGAATTTCACCACACTTAGAATTTCCTGTTTTCAAGTACACTGTATGGTAAAATTACTAATGTAATTCAAAAATACAATTTATCCTGCAAATAAAAAGCCCTCATATGGCTATAATGACAGGAAAATAAAAAGATGTCTTGCTCTTGGAAGGAGAGGAAAAAACGAAAATGGAAAAATCGCCAGGTGGATAAAGACGTCAAGGAGAGAACTATAAGGGTATGTGCCCACAGGACGTTTTTCAAGCAGTCCTGAACGCAGCAAGACCTGTACTGGTTTCAAGGATCTCTAGAGTCCTTGCGAGGAGATTTGCTGCGTTCAGGTCCTGCATTTTGATCATGTTTTTTGCGTGTTTTTAATGCGTTTTTCCAGCGGTTTTGCCATTGGCTGCAGCACAAAACGCAGGAAAAATAGTACAAGATCATTCTTTCCCAACCGGAGGGATTTGACACTTCTTAAAACTGCACAACCAATGTGTGGGCACAGCGTTTATGTGAAACACATTGGTTTTGCAGGGAAGCCCAACCACAGGAACAAATCACCATAAATTAACATGAAACCAAGGGTAAACTACAGGCAGGAACCGCAGCAAAAACGTCCTGTGGGCACATACCCTATATCAGCCACTGTTGGCACCATACAAGCCTTTGGTGGTGGGGTTAGGCTATGTGCCGACACAACTTTTTAGGTGCAGAAATTTTCTGCAGCAAAAATGCTGCTAAACTGCACCCTGTGCCAAAAAAACGCTCCAAAAGTGTATTTTTTATGTGTTTTCGGTGATGCGTGTTTTTCACTAGTCTCAATTGCAGGAAGAGCAGAAAAACCCTGCTCATGTGCCAAAAGAATTTATTTTCTCATTTTTTTCTCTAAACAAAACAAAACGCTGCAAATCTGCAAGGTAAAAAAAAAGCATAATTGGCACAGCACTTCAGAATTCTCATAGACTTTGCTGGGGAAAGGATGTGTGGCGCCCCGGGGTCCAGTAATCACATTACAAGCTTGGAGGCAACGCATCTGTGCCACAGTAACACCACAAAGGGTTAACACCCCACACAACCCACAACACTACACTAGCGCCTCCAGGCCAGAAAGGGGAGCTAAAGCTGCTTCCCTATATATTCTGGTGTGGAAAGGAAGTGGCAGTTATTTCAGTCAGTTAGTTCAGTGCGGGGCAGCACTGAGGGAAGAAAGGACCTGGGTGTAAAAGAGCTGTGTTAGGCTCACCCCACGGTCACTGTCCAGTTCCAGGAAAAGGAGAAGCAGAGGAACACACCTGGGACACCGAGTTACCCTAAACTCACCCCGGAGGAGCGCACAGAACAGATACCAGATCCGATGCTGTGCCTGACACAAACAGCACAGTGAGCACCGGATGAGTGATGATCCCACATCTTCACTGTACCACAGTGAAGCAACACGGCGGGGTCAGGAACATAAAGATAAGACTCAAGTTGCCTAGCAAGTTGGTACCCGTGAGGGGAGACAGGGCCGGCAGCCTAGCTAAAGTGGCAGCAGGGCCACACACACAAGGCGCAGGAGTAGGAAGCCAAGGACGCGGACAGGGTGGGAAACAACCCGGCCCCGGTACAGACTCCGTGGACAGTACTCTGCTGAATGTCATCTATAGTAAAGACTTGGAAAACTACAAAACCGTGAGTCTGTGTAATCCTTGCAAACCCTGTTCTCCCTCACAAACTGTTTCACCACAACTGCATCGGGGACCAGGCTCTGCCCGTGGAGAGCTGTCACATCACAGGCTGCTATCCATCATCCCCAGAGGTTCTGCAGCAGCGGTGGTCACCCTGACCACATACCATGGGTGGCATCACAACTCTATCCCCTGTAAATAACCCCCAACCTTTACTTGTGGGCTCGGGACACGATTCGGACCAAGACCGCTGTGATAACCCTCGTGACACCCCGGTCTGGTACCGAGTACCCCATCCCAGTGGGCTCCACACACCCCCTGGTGAAACACAGATATAACATATCCCACCGTGGGGCTGTAGGGGTAGCTCTAACACAGGGGTCTCAAACTCCAGGCCTCGAGGGCCGCACACAGTCCAGGTTTTCAGGATCTCCTTAGAATTTGACAGTTGGTCATTTGATTACCAACTGTCAAATGCTATGGAAAACATGAAAACCTGCACTGTGTGCGGCCCTCGAGGCCTGGAGTTTGAGACCCCTGCTCTAACAGCTGATGTCAGGTTGGTTGCTGACGTCAGTAGAGGTCCCCTATGAATGCAGGTGCAGGGGCGGAGCTAGTCAGGTCCAGTCAGGAGAGCTCAGGTGACAGTTGAGCAGAGAGAAGAGGAAGACAATAGAGTCACCCTAGGGACAACAGCCGCGTTAGGCCCGTCCTAGGGAACTGACGGTGTGTTGAGCCCGTAGCAAGGGCCTGAGGAGAGAAAGAAGGTCTGGGAGTTGTAAGAGTGCCAGTATGCCAAAAATTAAGCACAGTACGGTCACCGGGGACCGAGGTCGACAGGAATTATATACGTAGCGCCCAAATCCGGAGAGCGGATGGTTATATACCATCCCGTTTACTACAGATCCAAAGAGACACAGCCACACTACAGAGCCCAGGAGAGCTAAATAGAAATTCAGTCAGAAGAAGGGTTCACGCTGCCTGTCACACGGCTAGTACAAAGTAGAGAGGGCCACAGCACTCCTTTATGCAGCCAGGGCCCACCGGACATGACTCGAGAGGAAAGCCTCAGGACTTGCCTGGCGTGGAAAGCCTCAATTTGCCTCCAAGCTTAGACACCGTGAACTTCAGCAAACAGTACCCGGTACTACCTAAATTTCATCATTAAAGGTAAAAGAAAGACTGTTACTCGTGTGTCCATACATCATTCTATGAGCTAAGTCCTGCATCCCCACCATTACCTCACAACCACTTCACCAAAAACTATTAACCCGGCCCAGGGTTAAATCAGCCCTGACTGTGGAGGGCTTATCACCTTGCGTCATCCTATCATCATCCTTTGGAGCTGAGACAAGCAGCGGTGGTCACATCTGGCCACATACCACAGGTGGCGGCACAGTGAAACTTTTATTTTATTTTTTCACCTTTTACATTTTTCCCCTTTTTAATTGCAGTCCCTCCAGGGCCATGGAATCGGTCCACTACCACTACCAAGACAATTCCCCCTGTGAACGGACAGTAGGGACCGGTCCCAAGTAACCCACGGCCCTGAGGGCGATGCAGATACACATGTTTTTGTGACAAAATGATGCAGATACGCATCAAAAAACACATCGTTGGCACATAGCCTTACAGTGTGGACTGCCCTACACTTTGTGAATGCTGCAGTGCTAAGCCCCTACTACAGACCCTGGCAAAAATTATGGAATCACCTGGCTCGGGGGATGTCCATTCAGTTGTTTAATGTTGTTGAAAAAAAGCAGATCACAGACATGGCACAAAACTAAAGTAATTTCAAATGGCAACTTTCTGGCTTTAAGAAACACTAAAAGAAATCAAGATAAAAAATGTGGTAGTCAGTAAGGGTAATTTTTTTTAGACCAATCAGAGGGAAAAAATTATGGAATCATGAAAAACAAACACACAAAACAACACTCCAATACATTACTAGTGTTTTGTTGCACCACCTCTGGCTTTTATAACAGCTTGCAGTCTCTGAGGCATGGACATAATGCGTGACAAACAGTACTCATCATCAGTCTGGCTCCAACCTTCGCTGATTGCTGTTGCCAGATCAGCTTTGCAGGTTGGAGCCTTGTCATGGACCATTTTCTTCAACTTCCACCAAAGATTTTCAATTGGATTGAGATTCGGACTATTTGCAGGCCATGACATTGACCTTATGTGTCTTCTTTCAGGGAATGTTTTCACAGTTTTTGCTCTATGGCAGGATGCATTATCATCTTGAAAAATGATTTCATCATCCCCAAAAATCCTTTCAATTGATGGGATAAGAAAACTGTCCAAAATATCAATGTAAACTTGGGCATTTATTGAAGACTAGATGGTGGCCCGATTCTAACGCATCAGGTATTCTAGAATATGTATGTAGTTTATTTATAAAGATTTAAGAATAATGCAATGAGCGATCAGTAAGGTACCGTCACACTTGACAACGCTCCAGCGATCCTGACAACGATACGACCTGGTAGGGATCGCTAGAGCGTCACTACATGGTCACTGGTGAGATATCAAACAGTCATATCTCGCCAGCGATGCAGCAATGATATGGCGGTCGTTGGGACCCTGTCACTCTAGGACGTAGTATTGAGGTCGTTGTCCCGTGCAGCTTGGCGGGGTATTTGAATCCGCTATATCGGAATACCCATAACTTGGTTGTTCCAATATGGCGTTTGGGGAACTTCCACTGCGAGCAGCCGGGAGATGACCGACGCTAGCCGGTCATCTCCCGGCTGCGTTCTCCGCTGACCTCCATGCGGCAGGAAATGACCCGCAGCTACTGTCGGGAGATCAGCGGCTAGTGCCGCTGATCTCCCGATGGTAGCGGTGGCGTGCATGGGTCAAATCCCGCCCCAATTTGCGGCCGGAGTGCGCCAGTCGCCGATTGGTCACGGGCAACTGGTGCGACCAATCAGCGGCGCGGGATTTCCGTTACAGACAGAATTAGACAATTATATAGTAGATGTAATGACAGCCATTTCCCCTGTGACTTTACCTGACATGCAGCCCCATATCATCAATGACTGTGGAAATTTGCATGTTCTCTTCATGCAGTCATCTTTATAAATCTCATTGGAACGGCACCAAACAAAAGCTCCAGCATCATCACCTTGCCCAATGCAGATTTGCGATTCATCACTGAATAGGACTTTCATACAGTCACCCACAGTCCACTACTGCTTTTCCTTAGCCCATTGTAGCCTTGTTTTTTTCTGTTTAGGTGTTAATGATGGCTTTTGCTTAGCTTTTCTGTATGTAAATCCCATTTCCTTTAGGCAGTTTCTTACAGTTCAGTCACAGACATTGACTCCAGTTTCCTCCCATTCGTTCATTTGTTTTGTTGTGCATTTCCTGTTTTGGAAACCTATTGCTTTAAGTTTCCGGTCTTGACGCTTTGATGTCTTCCGTTGTCTACCAGTATGTTTGCCTTTAACAACCTTTCCATGTTGTTTGTACTTGGTCAAGATTTTAGATACAGATGATTGTGAACAACCAACATCTTTTGCAACATTGCGTGTTGATTTACCCTCTTTAAAGAGTTTGATAATTCTCTCCTTTGTTTCAATTGACATCTCTCGTGTTGGAGCCATGATTCATGTCAATCCACTTGGTGCAACAGCTCTCCAAGGTGTGATCACTCCTTTTTAGATGCAGACTAACGAGCAGATCTAATTTGATGCAGGTGTTAGTTTTGGGAATGAAAATTTACAGGGTGATTCCATAATTTTTTCCCCAGAATTGAGTGATTCCATAATTTTTTCCCTCTGCTTGGGCTGAAAAAAGTTATCCTTACTGACTACCACATTTTTTATCTTGATTTCTTTTAGTGTTTCTTAAAGCCATGAAGTTGCCATTTGAAATGACTTTAGTTTTGTCCATGTCTGTGATCTGCTTTTTTCTACAAAATTAAACAAGTGAATGAACATCCTCCGAGCCAGGTGATTCCATAATTGTTGTCAGGGGTTGTTCTTGAATAACATCATTAATCCAGTCATTGTACCTCAGCATGAACAACACAGGTCTACTTCATCTTCCTGGATGACAATGCTCCAGCTTACTGAGGTTGCATTATAGGGAACGACTGCTGGAGACTGGGATACCTCAAGTCGAGTGGCCTTCTCTTACTGCAGACCTGAATCCCACAGAATACCTATTGGGTCAGCAGAGTTGCCGTGTAGATAAAATAAATTCTCCAGACACTGACTTGAAATTTAAGCAGTTTTCTTTAATGTTTTTGGCACTGAACATTTCAGCCTCACATACAGGCTTTCAACAGCATTCTGGATGTGAGGCTGACAAATTCAGTGCGGAAAAAAATGAAAGAAAACTGCTTGAATTTCATGCGAGTGCCGGGAGAATTTATTTTATTTACATTGATTTCCACGAGCACCATTCACTTGAACAGAGTGCTGATTGTATAGAATAAAAGGCAGGTAGGAAGTCTCCACCGTGGAAGTAATCAAGGATCCCAGCTGTAGTTTAGGAGTGCTCAGGCCAAAGTCTGCTCATAGACTTCACAGCATGAAGGAAAAGGAGGAGGAGGAGGGCGGCACATCCAGAAGTTAAATAAAAAACTTTATATATTAAACATGATTAAAACACATCAGCATGCATGAGATAGAGCCATCCTGACTCACAATGTGTTCTAAGGCCCCCTTCACACAGCGTTTATTTTTTCGCCGCCGCAAGTGCCGAATCTGCCGGATCTGGCAGAACCGCACTTGCCGCACCCAACCACAAGCCCCATAGACAATGCATGGGGCTTACCGGATCCAGGCCGCAAACATAAGCAAAACGCTGATGTGAAATTAGCTTTACAGTAACAAAAAAGCTTTAACTCCTTCACGACCTTGCCTTTTCACTTTTTTGCACTTTGTTTCCTTCCCTTCTTCCAAGATCCATAACTTTTTTATTTTTCTGGCAATATACAGATGCATCTCAATAAGTTAGAATATCATCAAATAGTATATTTAATTAATTCAATACATAAATTGAAATTAATATATTATATAGTCATTACACACAGAGTGATCTATTTCAAGTGTTTATTTATGTTGATGTTGATGATTATGGCTTACAGCCAATGAAAACTCAAAAGTCATTATCTCAGAAAATTAAAGTAGGTAGGATAAAGCGTTAAAAACCACGCTGCCGTATTCCACGAGAAATTTATTAGTTAACGTGTTTCAGGCCTTCCTGAAATGCCCTGAAACATGGCAAAATTACATTGATTTTTGATGATATTCTTATTCAGTGGGATGCACTAGTAGACATATGAGGACTTGTTCTTTGCGGGACGAGTTGTTCTGTTGAATGACGTCATTTATTTTGCCATATAGTGTACTGGAACATGGGAAAAATTCCAAATGCAGCGAAATTGCAAAACAAAGTGCAATTACATGATTGTTTTTTATTCACCATATGGTAAAACTGATGTGTCAGTATGATGCCTCAGGTCAGTATGAGTTTGTAGATACCAAACATCACATGTACCCAAAAATGGTATTATTAGAAACATCAGCTCAAGACACAAAAAAAAGGCCATCACACAGCCCCAGATCCCGAAAAATGAGAACACTATGGGTCCCAGAAAATGGAGCCAAAAGCGCAATTCTTTGTTCAAAAACGTATTTTCTTTCACCACTTAGGCTGTTTTCCCCTCAGCGGTTACGCTGATGTGTGGCAGATCAGGCAGGTAGTGCCGCATCTGCCGCCTAACGGCCCAGACCCGGCATACCCCATGTATTGTATATGGGGCTCCCATGTCTCACAGGCCTCCCATGTCTCACAGGCCTCCCATGTCTCACAGGCCTCCCATGTCTCACAGGCCTCCCATATCTCACAGACCTCCCATGTCTCACAGACCTCCCATGTCTCACAGACCTCCCATGTCTCACAGGACTCCATGTCTCCACAGGTTTCCCATGTCTCACAGGCCTCCCATGTCTCCATATCTCACAGGCCTCCCATGTCTCACAGACCTCCCATGTCTCACAGACCTCCCATGTCTCACAGGACTCCATGTCTCTACAGGTTTCCCATGTCTCACAGGCCTCCCATGTCTCCATATCTCACAGGCCTCCCATGTCTCACAGGCCTCCTATGTCTCCACAGGCTTCCCATGTCTCACAGGCCTCCCATGTCTCACAGGCCTCCCATGTCTCACAGGCCTCCCATGTCTCACAGGCCTCCCATGTCTCACAGGCCTCCCATGTCTCACAGGTCTCCCATGTCTCACAGGCCTCCCATGTCTCACAGGCCTCCCATGTCTCACAGGCCTCCCATGTCTCACAGGCCTCCCATGTCTCACAGGCCTCCCATGTCTCACAGGCCTCCCATGTCTCACAGGCCTCCCATGTCTCCACAGGCTTCCCATGTCTCACAGGCCTCCCATGTCTCACAGGCCTCCCATGTCTCACAGGCCTCCCATGTCTCACAGGACTCCATGTCTCCACAGGCTTCCCATGTCTCACAAGCCTTAATGTCTCACAGGCCTCCATGTCTCACAGACCTCCCATGTCTCACAGGACTCCATGTCTCCACAGGTTTCCCATGTCTCACAGGCCTCCCATGTCTCCATATCTCACAGGCCTCCCATGTCTCACAGACCTCCCATGTCTCCATATCTCACAGGCCTCCCATGTCTCACAGGACTCCATGTCTCCACAGGCTTCCCATGTCTCACAAGCCTTAATGTCTCACAGGCCTCCATGTCTCACAGACCTCCCATGTCTCACAGGACTCCATGTCTCCACAGGTTTCCCATGTCTCACAGGCCTCCCATGTCTCCATATCTCACAGGCCTCCCATGTCTCACAGACCTCCCATGTCTCCATATCTCACAGGCCTCCCATGTCTCACAGGACTCCATGTCTCCACAGGCTTCCCATGTCTCACAAGCCTTAATGTCTCACAGGCCTCCCATGTCTCACAGGCCTCCCATGTCTCACAGGACTCCATGTCTCCACAGGCTTCCCATGTCTCACAGGCCTCCCATGTCTCACAGACCTCCCATGTCTCACAGACCTCCCATGTCTCACAGTAAGCCTCCCATGTCTCCATATTCTCACAGGCCTCCCATGTCTCACAAAACTCCATGTCTCACAGGCCTCCATGTCTCACAGTCTCCATGTCTCACAGGCCTCCCATGTCTCACAGGACTCCCATGTCTCCACAGGCTTCCCATGTCTCACAAGCCTACATGTCTCACAGATCTCCATGTCTCACAGGCTTCCCATGTCTCACAAGCCTCAATGTCTCACAGACTCTCCATGTCTCACAGGCCTCCCATGTCTCACAGGCCTCCATGTCTCACAGGCCTCCATGTCTCACAGGCCTCCCATGTCTCACAGGCCTCCCATGTCTCACAGGTCCTCCCATGTCTCACAGGCCTCCCATGTCTCACAGGCCTCCCATGTCTCACAGGCCTCCCATGTCTCACAGGCCTCCCATGTCTCACAGGACTCCATGTCTCCACAGGCCTCCCATGTCTCACAGGCCTCCCATGTCTCCATGTCTCACAGGACTCCATGTCTCCACAGGCTTCCCATGTCTCACAGGCCTCCCATGTCTCACAGGCCTCCCATGTCTCCATGTCTCACAGGACTCCATGTCTCCACAGGCCTCCCATGTCTCACAGGCCTCCCATGTCTCCATGTCTCACAGGACTCCATGTCTCCACAGGCTTCCCATGTCTCACAAGCCTTCATGTCTCACAGGCCTCCCATGTCTCACAGGCCTCCCATGTCTCACAGGCCTCCCATGTCTCACAGGCCTCCCATGTCTCACAGGCCTCCCATGTCTCACAGGCCTCCCATGTCTCACAGGCCTCCCATGTCTCACAGGCCTCCCATGTCTCACAGGCCTCCCATGTCTCACAGGCCTCCCATGTCTCACAGGACTCCCATGTCTCACAGGCCTCCCATGTCTCACAGGCCTCCCATGTCTCACAGGACTCCCATGTCTCACAGGACTCCCATGTCTCACAGGACTCCATGTCTCATAGGACTCCATGTCTCACAGATCCCATGTCTCACAGGCCTCCCATGTCTCACAGGACTCCATGTCTCCACAGGCTTCCCATGTCTCACAAGCCTTAATGTCTCACAGATCTCCATGTCTCACAGGCTTCCCATGTCTCACAAGCCTTAATGTCTCACAGATCTCCATGTCTCACAGGCCTCCCATGTCTCACAGGCCTCCCATGTCTCACAGGCCTCCCATGTCTCACAGGCCTCCCATGTCTCACAGGCCTCCCATGTCTCACAGGCCTCCCATGTCTCACAGGCCTCCCATGTCTCACAGGCCTCCCATGTCTCACAGGACTCCATGTCTCCACAGGCCTCCCATGTCTCACAGGCCTCCCATGTCTCCATGTCTCACAGGACTCCATGTCTCCACAGGCTTCCCATGTCTCACAGGCCTCCCATGTCTCACAGGCCTCCCATGTCTCCATGTCTCACAGGACTCCATGTCTCCACAGGCCTCCCATGTCTCACAGGCCTCCCATGTCTCCATGTCTCACAGGACTCCATGTCTCCACAGGCTTCCCATGTCTCACAAGCCTTCATGTCTCACAGGCCTCCATGTCTCACAGGCCTCCCATGTCTCACAGGCCTCCCATGTCTCACAGGCTTCCCATGTCTCACAGGCCTCCCATGTCTCACAGGCCTCCCATGTCTCACAGGACTCCCATGTCTCACAGGCCTCCCATGTCTCACAGGACTCCCATGTCTCACAGGACTCCCATGTCTCACAGGACTCCCATGTCTCACAGGACTCCATGTCTCATAGGACTCCATGTCTCACAGGACTCCATGTCTCACAGGACTCCATGTCTCCACAGGCTTCCCATGTCTCACAGGATTCCATGTCTCCACAGGACTCCATGTCTCCACAGGCTTCCCATGTCTCACAAGCCTTCATGTCTCACAGGCCTCCCATGTCTCTACAGGCCTCCATGTCTCACAGGCCTCCCATGTCTCACAGGCCTCCATGTCTCACAGGCCTCCCATGTCTCACAGGCCTCCCATGTCTCACAGGCCTCCCATGTCTCACAGGCCTCCCATGTCTCACAGGACTCCATGTCTCATAGGACTCCATGTCTCACAGGACTCCATGTCTCCACAGGCTTCCCATGTCTCACAGGATTCCATGTCTCCACAGGACTCCATGTCTCCACAGGCTTCCCATGTCTCACAAGCCTTCATGTCTCACAGGCCTCCCATGTCTCTACAGGCCTCCATGTCTCACAGGCCTCCCATGTCTCACAGGCCTCCATGTCTCACAGGCCTCCCATGTCTCACAAGCCTTCATGTCTCACAGGCCTCCCATGTCTCACAGGCCTCCCATGTCTCACAGGGCTCCCATGTCTCACAGGCCTCCCATGTCTCACAGGCCTCCCATGTCTCACAGGCTTCCCATGTCTCACAGGCTTCCCATGTCTCACAGGCCTCCCATGTCTCACAGGCCTCCCATGTCTCACAGGCCTCCCATGTCTCACAGGCCTCCCATGTCTCACAGGCCTCCCATGTCTCATAGGACTCCATGTCTCACAGGACTCCATGTCTCACAGGACTCCATGTCTCCACAGGCTTCCCATGTCTCACAGGATTCCATGTCTCCACAGGACTCCATGTCTCCACAGGCTTCCCATGTCTCACAAGCCTTCATGTCTCACAGGCCTCCCATGTCTCTACAGGCCTCCATGTCTCACAGGCCTCCCATGTCTCACAGGCCTCCCATGTCTCACAGGCCTCCCATGTCTCACAGGCCTCCCATGTCTCACAGGCCTCCCATGTCTCACAGGCCTCCATGTCTCACAGGCCTCCCATGTCTCACAAGCCTTCATGTCTCACAGGCCTCCAATGTCTCACAGGCCTCCCATGTCTCACAGGCCTCCCATGTCTCACAGGACTCCATGTCTCACAGGCTTCCCATGTCTCACAAGCCTTCATGTCTCACAGGCCTCCATGTCTCACACACGCAGCCCGCCCACAGCCTTTCACCCTCACAAAGTCCTCAATGAACTTGGCCACATTTCCCTGTTGTCACATACGGGCACTCGCCATCCAATCAGATGAGCTGAAGCCTCGTAGCCCCGTGTTCAAACTCTACTGCGAGGGCCAATGAGCAGCCACCCGGTCTGCTCAGTCCTAGCGGACCAATCATCGAAAGGCATGAATGTCTCTGCGCTCGTCAACACAAGCAGCCTGCCAATCAGCACGGTCCAAAACATCAAGAAGGGCGAGCACAACACTGGCGAAGAGGAATTCACCAATCATCAAGCGGGAACAGCCAAAACAAGCCTGCTAGCCAATAGCCGGCCGAGTGACTGAGGGAAGCGATATGGAGTAGCAAGGCTTTCTGCCAATCAGCGTACGCGGTTTATCACCTTGCCCCGCCCTCCAGTGGGTGACGCGCCGGGTCCTGTGGTTGGGGACATAACGAGGCTGCCGGCGGGGAGTGCGGAGCGGGGCCCGGGATGTCGGTAAACATGGAGGAACTGCGACATCAGGTCATGATTAACCAGTTCGTGCTGGCTGCAGGGTGCGCGGCGGACCAGGCCAAGCAGCTGCTGCAGGCGGCACACTGGCAGTTTGAGGTGAGCCCATGTTTATACACAGTGTACACACACTCGCCCCACACGGTTGCCATTGACTACACGTCCTGTTACCCATTGCAGGCAGTAGGGCCTGTTCACACAGAGTCCCATTTGTCGCACAGTATGATACACAGCCTGCACACAGCACTGTTCACACCCACAATCTGTGGGGTTTGCCCCAATTTTTCTAAAGTGACAATTCCCATACCAGCTTCGACCATTTTGCCTGGTACAAGGTTAGCGCTGACATAGATGGGACCCTAAATCCAGGCGGTCCTCTGCCCTACTGTGCCGTCCTGTCTGTGTAGCCTTGGTTAGGAGTCTCAACACAGGACTAGTCAGATATCCCTCCAGGGAAGGACCTAGCCATGGGGTGGCTCCATGAGGAGACCACCATATTAAGTGGCCCTTTCAGTCAATATCCAGCTCTTTTGCAAGATTAGAGATATGACAAGGGAATACCAAGACCAGGTATCCATCCACAGACAGCTGTCTCAGGGTTTTGCCCCTTATCAGTGTGGAGTAGGATTCTGGCTAGGTGGAGCAATGCCTGGTAGACCAACATCACAAAACAATCACTGATCTCGGGGAGACCAGTCCAAGAAAACACTGTGGGCTAAAGCGCTCAAACACAGTGAATTCCATGATGCATTGCCCCCTGGAAATTATGAATATGCAAATGGAGTCCGTGGAGCCTCGATTAAGAGTCTCAAACACAGGACTAGCCAGATATCCCTCCAGGGAAGGACCTAGTCCTGGGGTGGACTTCTTGCAGAGACCACCATAACCACCATATTAAGTGGCCCTTTTAGTCAATATCCCACTCAGTTACAAGTTAAGGATATGACAAGGGAATTAACAGCCAAGTATCCATCCACAAACAGCCGTTTCGGGGTATTGCCCTTCATCAGTGTGGAGTAGGATTCTGGCTAGGTGGGAGCAATGCCTAGTAGACCAACAAAACAAAGTATTCACTGATCTCAGGGAGACCAGTCCAAGAAAACACTGTGGGCAGCCGGCTAAAGCGCTAAACACAATGAATTCCTAGGTGCATTGTCCCCCTGGGAAATACAAATATGCAAATAAAGTCTGTGGAGTCTCGGTTAAGAGTCTCAAACACAGGACTAACCAGCTATCCCTCCAGGGAAGGACCTAGCCATGGGGTGGCTCTTTGAAGAGACCACCATATCACTACTGTACCATCCTGTATGATTTGATTGTCGTCATTTTAGGTTCTTGCCCTCATCTGCCCCTGCACACGTAAAGCACCATGGGACCAAATAATAAGGCAGTGTATGGCTGATCTCAATGGGGCTCTAAATGGCTTGTACTGAGGGCCACACTGGTATTGGGGAATAGCTCATATTGCAATTCCCTAATATCTTAGTGTCAGGGTACATACCGCTGGGTGGAGTCAGTATCCTGCAGAGGTCCCGGACAGCACAATCCTACACCACTGTATCCTTTATATGTAAGGATGGCTGATATTACAGAATTATTATGTTTATATTAGCTGTTACTTGAGCAAGGGTCTCTATCTTCAGGCCTCAATGGCCCCACACAGTGCAGGTTTTCAGTATTTCCTTAGCATTTCACAGTTGGTAATTTAGTCTCCTGCACAGGTGATGATTCAAACTGTCAAATGCTAAGGAAATCCTGAAAACATGCACTGTGTGCAGCCCTCCAGGCCTGGAGATTGAGACCCTTGCTCTACCTTTGACATTTTATTCCTTACAGTTGTCACGATTAGGGAATGCTGGGAGTTGTAGTTCTAGACGCCTGGACGTTTTCTATACATTTTTAGGAGTGACAGTCATCCTACTTGGGAGGAACAGAACATAATTTTTCTTAATAAAGGTCTTAAAAAGATATACAAAATATATAGGCATCTTACATCTGTTGTAGATGTAATTCCATAGAGCTCTGTGTGTGCTGTGGCCTGTGGTATACGGCTATACTGTGCCTGGCCTCGTGCTCTGATCTTGTTTACCACCCACAATAGGAGAAGTGCTGCTGATGGCTGACGTGGTGGAGCATTTCCTCTCACAGAAGTGGAATCTACATGGATGTGTAGAATAATACCCTGACGTGATTCATTGTGATAGATGAAGGAGTGTACAGACAGCAGTCAGGTCTGGGACTATTCAGAGCTCACAGTGTTGGGTCCCTGGCATCACTCTCTGTGGGTCCATTATAATAATAATCTTTATTTATATAGCACCAACATATTCCACAGCGCTTCACAATTCATCATTACACTTCTGTCTCCTTGTGTATTGCTGGAGAGGTATGTTGGGGTGTCAGACTGGTTTGGCTGGTACATTTGCTTAATAACTCTTCACCAAAGACCTATAGAAAGGAGAGGGGGTCAGAAAGACCATGTGACCACTGAATCTATTTATAAATGCGGTAATTGTATCCGCCATATAGCCTTGCATGAGGTCTGTGCCCAGAATATAGCCACGCTGGACAACTGTCAGGAGATGGATGGGTCTATGGAGCGGGATTCGGATTGTGGCACGCTGCACATGTTACCTCTGAAGGGTTAAAATAAAAATAAAGCAAGGAAATCAACGAAGAAATAAAATAAAGATAAGATTGGCCTTTTGTGTGTGTGTATGTGTAAATATAATATGTGTGTTTGTGTAATGTGTGTGTGTGTGTATGTACGGTATATATTTATTTTATCTATCTATTATTTTTCTTGCATACACCCAATCTTGTGTTTACAGTATTTTATCTCTTACATTGGTCACCTTGACTTTTTTTCATATATTATTATTTATTTATAGAGCGCCATTGATTCCATGGTGCTGTACATGAGAAGGGGTTACATACAAACAAGTTAAAAATACAATGAACAAACTAACCGTGACAGACCGATACAGAGGGGAGAGAGGACCCTGCCCTTGCGAGCTTACATTCTACAGGGCAGTGGGAAGGGAGACAGTGGGTTGGGTCTGCTCTGGTGGTGGTGGAGCGCCGGGTCCAGTGGTGGTGGAGCGCCGGACCAGCGGTGGTGAGGTGGCACTGTGGTCATTGCAGGTTGTAGGCTGTTCTGAAAAGATAAATACCGTATGTATGTGTATAATCTTGCACAACTATACATACACTGGTCAAATTAAAACACTGTACATTGACATCTGATTTGTTTTCTTTCTTTCTTTGAATGTGTAGGTTTGGGGTGTGTACATGCAAATGGCGATAATTTAGTGTTTTGTTTTTTTTTTATTAGATTAATATTTAGACTTTTCATTAAGCGTCAAAACCCCTGACTTTCCTATTTTGCATGCATATGTACAGATACTGGAGTGCTCAGTAGTTATATTGGTACAGTATGGGGTCCAGTACATCTTTCACCTATGCGCAGTGTTGCTAAATTATAGTGTGTGTTGAGGACTGGGACCATAGCGACTCTAATATACGTCCATTTACAAATGTATCACACTGATCTTATGGCTTCTTGTATTGGTGATACACAGGAATCCTTTTCAATTCCAGTCTTATTGTTTTACTATAAATGATGAATATCTATTTGGGGAAATGCAGCAGTCATTGTGCACCTGTCGGCATTGAGTATTTTTGCCTTTTTATTTCCTTCTTATTTCCTAATTTGAGCCGGTCTGAATCTATAGGATAGATGTGCATTGTTTGGACCCGATCTTTGTCGCAGGATGGTGATCATTCAATTGCTTTCTTTTATGTGTTCTTAGATTTGTTTCTAAACATTACAGAATGGCTTCCAGACCTATTAGGTTTCCTACAGAAATCTAGTGTTTTTTTTATGATATATATTTTTTAAAATTTTGTCATAGGCCGCACTTGCACATTTTATAAAGGTCCCATATGTACTCCCATTGCTGTTGAAAGCTTTATTGTGAATTCCGCAGTGTGACTCTTGGGTGGTGAAAGGGTTAACCCTCATTGTTATTGTTGTCAGTGGTGTCTCCGCCTCATTCTGCTGCACACACACATGTATATACGGTCATGTATACATGTAGGCACAGCTACCTTGCAGAATTCCCTTTGTGTGCCCGCACAATTAGGGGGAGCTGTGTATATTGTGGTAGTGGAGTCATTGTTTACATGATACATGGGTTGTGGGGCAGGGTGGCTTTCCTGCCTCTGTAGCTGTGCATTCTGCGTATGTTGCATAACAACCACTCACTGTTTACCAGACAGATGTCATCTGTATGATAAAAATAATACATGTACTATCATTGCGTGTCTATGGGGAGAGGAGGCCTTCTCTGGCACACCTTGTATGTTGGGTAATGGTGGCTTTTGTGTTTGTTTACATACAGTACAATGCGTACACACTTCCCAGCCACCGCTTTGTGTTGTCGTCTGCCGTCCTGGCTATGAAGATTGTACATGGGGACAAGGCTCCCATTTAGTATTACCCCTAATGGCTGAGTATCTGCAGCATATGAATACATACCTGATGTGTCTGGCTATTGTCTTGGGGCTGCTGAAGCAGGTTTCCCTGTAATCAGCACGCTGTGAGTCTCGCCCCAATGTAATTGCAACACTGATACCGTAAAAGTGAAAGTCACCCCCAGTCTGAAACCCCAAATTCAGTTTTTTGTTTTGTTTTTGTATTGCAATTGTGTTTTTTTTTTTTTTTGTTTGTTTTTTTTAATGGTTTTGTATGAAATCTAGAAAAGCAAAATCTATAAATAAATGTATTGCTGATGGCTATCATTATGTCTGAGGTGTCTGAATGCTCCCTTCCAGTTTCTCCTGAAGTGATGTCTTTACCATCCACAAGACATATCTGGGTTAATGTTCCTTCCACCATGTTCTGTTTGCTGACCTCCCACTCCGGTATGTGTACACAGTAAGCTGGCCTTTGTATTGTACAGCTCCCTTTTATATTACAGGCAGTTCAGGGATATGTGAGGTGTGTGTATAGAGGAACAGTCTGACTTTAACCATATTTATTTTCACACATCGCTTGTCCTCTTTGCTCCATGAAGGGTCTAATCCTGGTTTTCTTCTTTGTCTGTTTAGACTGCTCTCAGCACCTTTTTCCAAGAATCCAATATACCCAGCGCTCAGCATCATCCGCACATGGTGAGTAGTAACCTTCTTCTATTGGCCCTTGTCTCGGGGGTTAAAATCAGTCCATGAGAGATTCTGTGTGTGCTGTCCCCGCTGGCAGGAATGCATAGCGCATGACCATGATTCCAGAGGTCCACAGCGGCGTGTAAACACAGCAGGAGCAGTGTGTGTGTGTATCCCCCACAACAAAATGGCCTCCAGGAAAGCGAGAGCGTGGCAGGATAGACAGCTGCACAAATACATTTCTGTCCCTGTGCCTTCATGAAGTAGCACTACTGTGCAGAATGATTCCTAGTTGTACTATATGTCTTATGCAGCATTTATTGTTGGCTTGTCATACACTTAAGTATTTGGAGAAATGTTACCAGAAGCTAAAGCTCATCTGTCCATCATGACACAACAGCCTAAAACACATGTCGTGAGCAAATTCTTGGACATGCATGTCTGTACACTGAATATATCATACAGTTGTGTAATTGACAACCATGTGTGGTGCTCGTCTGTAGAGGTGTAGACATTTTCCGCCTGTTAGTACACAGTTTTGCCATGTTAGTTACAGATGGAGAAATTGATTCACAGGACGCCAGCTCATTGGGCAGGTCCTTACTCTGTGATCACTGACAGAAGCCCTGCAAATCTTCCTACCCCTATACATTCCCAACTCTTCCCTTGACTGGCCGGGCAGGATCCTCATTATGGCGTGACGAACACAAGACGTCACGCCAGCTCGGCAATTCAAAAAAAGAGTTGGTAACACAGGGAGGTAAAGAGAGTCATGGGGCTCTCGTCCAACGGTTACATATTACTGACTTAGTCGATAAAACTGGGAATTGATTCCTCCCATCTCTAATGTTAAGGATGTATGAAAGTCATAATGGAGTTTTCCCTCCCTTATTAGCCAAAATAAGGAACCTATACAGAGTGCTTGGTATGCTAGTGAAATATATATATACTAGAGGGGTCATGCACTTGGCTTCTTCCAGAGATCATAGCTGATCATTTAATCATTGGTTATGAATCAATGATCCTGTCCATATAGCTTATCACTTTTAAATTGACTTTATAGAGTGTCTCTTGGCACCCCCACTAAAGGGTATGGGGATCACTGTAGCCTCTTTACATTGTGGTTTGTACTCTCACCCACCATATTCTTATTATATCCTGTGCTTTATATCGTGGCTATGACCACCCAGTGTACAATCGGTCCCTAAAATCGGCACTCTTTTACACTTCTAAATTGCAATCGTTTGCGGGACAGCTGCAAGCAGAATACATTAGAAAACATGATCTTCCTACCTTTACAAACCAAGGTAACGCACATGCTGCTTTTTGCCTGTGCAGGGGCAGATAGTGATTGGTTTAGGAATAGTAGCCTCTACAGAGAGCACAACCAGAGGTCCAGGTAGCTGTGGCAACTAGGACATACTTATTGTTGGAACCAGTGGCTGCCATCCACTTCTGATGAATCTGTTTGCTAGAACAGAATAGCTGAATTCTTCCAGCTCATTGACATTTGTTCATGCTTAGAAGAAAGTAATGATGTGTGAATAGTTCCTGATTAGTCCACCTTGGAACTTTGTTCACTTTCCAATGCCTAGCCTATCTTTATGGTGGAGATAAGGTTAATCCCATCTCATGTGAAGTGTTTATTGAAGGGCAGTGGTGTATTAGCTACAGCTGGGCACACCAGTATGTTTTTGGTAGTGTTAATATCTTTGAAGCATAGTCAGTGGTTAGAGCCTAGAAACCCGTCCTTACTGTATCTTCTCTAGTGGTGGCTATACATCTGTCTGCAGAATGCCGATCTTCCATTCTCACTCACCATAGTTATTATTGGATGAGTAAAGGATGACTCTTTTGTTCCCCTTTTTCATTGGAGTGGTGGTAGCACATTTTATTCTGCCACTCCATGTGTTTGAGACTGACAAAGATGCTTGGCCATCTCAGAGAGTCCTCTAATCAGTGAAGGCAATGTCAGCATGCAAGTGTGACCATACGGTTCCATGTGATTGCTAGCTAGGAAGATAAGTTGTTTTGGCACCCCTATTCTATTGATTTCAGGGGAACCAAGCCAATCAGATAATTAAGACCTCATATGTAGCTCATTAATGTATCCTTTATACTTCACTCCTGAATCAGCATCTTAAATACTTATGAATAAAAGCGTAAAATGTCCCCACCACAATTTTTTCTTTATGGTATTTTTAGTTACCGTATATACTCGTGTATAAGCCGACCCCTGTATAAGCCGATCCCCCTACTTTTGCCCCCAAAATCTGTGAAAACCTATTGACCTCGTGTATAAGCCAAGGGTGGACCCCCACAGGTATACAGCCCCCACAGTGGTATACAGGCATCCCCCCCTGTGGTATACAGGCATCCCCCCCCCCTGTGGTATACAGGCATCCCCCCCCCTGTGGTATACAGGCATCCCCCCCCCCTGTGGTATACAGGCATCCCCCCCCCCCCTGTGGTATACAGGCATCCCCCCCCCCCCTGTGGTATACAGGCATCCCCCCCCCCCCTGTGGTATACAGGCATCCCCCCCCCCCTGTGGTATACAGGCCTCCCCCCCCCCCCGTGGTATACAGGCCTCCCCCCCCCGGTGGTATACAGGCCTCCCCCCCCCCCGGTGGTATACAGGCCTCCCCCCCCCCCCGGTGGTATACAGGCCTCCCCCCCCCCCCCCGGTGGTATACAGGCCTCCCCCCCCCCCCCCCCCGGTGGTATACAGGCCTCCCCCCCCCCCCGGTGGTATACAGGCCTCCCCCCCCCCCCCCCCCCCCCCCCCCCCCGGTGGTATACAGGCCTCCCCCCCCCCCCCCCCCCCCCCGGTGGTATACAGGCCTCCCCCCCCCTCCCCCCCCCCCCCCCCCCCCCGGTGGTATACAGGCCCCCCCCCCCCCCCCCCCCCCCCCCCCCGGTGGTATACAGGCCCCCCCCCCCCCCCGGTGGTATACAGGCCTCCCCCGGTGGTTACAGCCCCCCGGTGGTATACAGCAGCCCCAGTAATCCAGGTTTCCCCCCCCCTTGCTCCGGAAACCTGTAAAGTAAAATCTTTATACTTATCACTGTCCTGTCCCCGCCGCTGCCGACATCGCGCTCACCCGGCTTCATCCGTCCGTCTTCTTCCGGCTTCCTGTTCAGCGCAGACAATGACGTCATTGCCTGCGCCGAACAGGAAGACGGATGAAGCCGGGTGAGCGCGATGTCGGCAGCGCGGGGACGGCGGCGACAGGACAGTGATAAGTATAAAGATTTTACTTGACAGGTTTCCGGAGCAAGGGGAGGGGGGCCTTGGATTACTGAGGCTGCTGGGGCTGCTGTATACTCATGGGGGGCGTATGACTCGCGTATAAGCCGAGGGGGGTACTTTTCAGCCCAATTTTTGGGCTGAAAAACTCGGCTTATACGCGAGTATATACGGTAATTTTTAAACACCTATAGAGATGCTGAATGGGAATGTAGGGTGGTACAGGGTGGTAGTCGTGGGCGAGTAATTGATTTTGGTTGACCCGGCAGAACTGTGGTATTGGCTGGCTGTGTGTACTTGAGTGGTGCTGGCCATACCTATTAGTAGGCCGCATGTAACCATTGCCTTAGGCAGGCCAAGACCGGACAGCAGTGTAAACGGACAGAGGCCAGCAGTTCTAATCAGTCTATTGCTAAATAGTTTTCACAGTTCCTTAGGCACAACTTTACATGTAAGATAGCGGGCATATTATTTAAGCACCGTTCTAGTTTCACAGCATAGCATCTGACTCGATTCAAGTTTCTACTGGGTTGTTCCTGATGTTTCCAAACCTGTTGCAATTTGTCTGTATTCTGCCCCCTTCAGTATAGAACTGCTCGTCCGAGGGTACATCTCCAGCTCTCCAGTAGTCCAATACTTTAGTTACCTCCAAGGATCACGCTACTCACTCCGGTCTCTAGGTTACAGTTGCCGTGAGTTACCCACTACACGTAGCCTTGACGACCTATCAGACTTGCACACCCATACTAGTCACTAGAGTGACCTGTGATGTTCTACAAGGAAACTTTCTCTTAGGCGGCCGTCAGACGCTTCAATATCTTGAGCGATATTGTAAGCGATCACATGCACGCGCTATCGTTCACATCGCTGGTGAGATGTCACACAGACAGACTCACCAGCGATGTGGGCCAGCGAGATCGCTGGTAACTATGGTACACATCGGGTTACTAGGCGCCGCGCGGCGCTTAGTAACCCGACGTGTACCATAGTTACCATCTCCCAGCATAGGCTCTGCGCTGGGAGATCGTTCATCGTGGTGTCACACACCACGATGATGCAGATTGCTACATCGTTCATCGCTAGATATGAGGTCCTGCTCTCATATCTGCGATGTCACGATCAAGCGATTTTACATTGTAAAATCGCTTGATTACACGCAGTGATGCACAAATGATATCGCTTAAGCGATCAAAACGCAGATCGCTTAAACGATATCGTTTAAGATATTGCAGCGTGTGACGGCACCCTTAGGGTGGTTCCACACTTGTGTATTTTGCAATCTGTGTCCATCTGTTTTGAAATGGATGGACGCTGATCCATTTTGCGTTCCTATGTTATCCTATGGGCACGGATTGGCCATCCATCGGCCTCCGTTTTGTCACGGATCTGTTTGTGTGCAAATTTTTCATGCACCCCAAGACGCAAAATGTTGTATTTATGGGTTTGCATGAAAAACATTCAAGATCACAGGCAGACACTGATAGGTGACTAAACATCAAGATTTATAATGGAAGTCTATGGAAAACGGATCAGTTTCCACACGGATTTGTGAAATGGATTAGTTTTCTTGGACCCCCCCCCCACATCATACCAGGTGACAGAAAACGGACCCGCTTTGTCAATGTTGCATTGCCATCGGTAGCCATCCGTGCACCCGGATCCATGACTATCCATGTGGTAGCATGATTTTAATGCAACCACGCGGTTTGAAAAATATGCAAGTGTGAAACCAGCCTTACCCTTAAGGCTAAGGTCTGCTTCACACCACGTTTTTTGGTGCATTAGGTTCTGTCCGGTGTTTTGCATGAAACACCGGACAGGCCCGACTAGAACAGAACCGGGGGGCAAATATGCCCTCCGGACTTGTTTTCTGCCGGAATAGGCAGATCGCAGGGTTCAGGAGCCGTCCCTGCTGAAATGACAGAATCGCGGCTACCGGGGAGCTATCTGCGGTTCTGAAATCTCAGCAGGGGACCGCTCCAGGCGCTGAAGTTCAGCGCGGCTTGCACTGAGCTTCAGCACCCGCCGTCCGGGAATCTGACAGATTCTCTGTTGGGTCCGATGCGATGCGGCGCCCCTTAGACTCCCATGTTGGGGGGCGCAGGATCCGGGAGGATCTGATTTGTGCAGATTTTGGCCACGGACACAAACGCTGCAAGCTGCGTTTTTGTGTCCGGGAGAAAAATCTGATTTCTCCCGGATTCTCCCGGACAGATGGAAACCGGATGGCAAATAGCTGCCATCCAGCCCCATATGAGTACTATGGGGCCGAAATCTGATCCGGGGCTGTCTGGTTCACACCGGACAGCCCCAGCTCAGCCAAACCGTGGTGTGAAGCCGGCCTAACTCCTCCACTTGTGGCCTAGTCCCAACACTTTAATTGTTACTTGCCCTACAGTCAGCTGCTAGGTGGAATCTTCTTACCAAACATCCTGCATACCCTGCTTCCCCCAAAATAAGACAGCGCCTTACATTATTTTTTGCTCAAATGCACCATGTCTTATATTTTCATGACAAATTCACATTTATTGTTGTCCAAAAATACATTAATCATCCACTTGCGGCCCCCAATACGGTATCCCCATCATCCCCCGATTTGGGTATCCTCCTCAACCCCATCATTCCCCCCCACTCCCCCCCCCCCCCCCCCCCCCCAATTTGGGTATCAGCATCAAAAGACACATGCACAGGGACACTTCTCAACGGTCCACCCCTGCATTCCGTCGCCGCTTTCAGCTCCCTGCCTCCCGCCGCTGTTCTTGTGCCTGCCGATGCATGTATTAAGGCGTCGCTCTCATCCTTGTGCCTCAGAAGCTGTATGTGTAGGGTGCCTCCGGGCAGCCAATCAGTCCAACAACTGAGGACCAACCACAGGCTAGCAGCTGCCAGGCGGATAATCGCAGGTTTCCGTTGGGCACCCAATCACAGGCCAGCAGCTGACATCATGCACCGACGTTAGCTGCTAGCCTGTGATTGGCCCTCGGTTGTTAGAATGTGATTGGCTGCCCAGCGGCAGCCTGTGAATGGCCGTCCAGTGGCTGCTAGCCTGTGGTTCGCCCTCGGTTGCTGGACTGTGATTGGCTCCCCGGTGGCACCATACACATACGACTTCTGTTAGGATGAGAGCAGCGCTGTAATACATGCATCAATGGGCACCAGGACAGCGGTGGGGGGGCTGGGGGATGGCTCACAGCTGCATGCCCCGTTCTTCTGATCGGCGAGCATGCAGTCCTGCAATATGCTGGTATGCCTTATTTTCAGGGGTGCCTTATATTCAGCAGGATAGCAACCCCCCATCCCTACTATGTCTTATTTTTGGGGGGCTCCTTATTTTTGGGGAGACACAGTAGCATTATTATACATTAACAAACATTACTGTACATTGTGCATTATTCCTTCTTATATCTAATGCCTTTATACAGTGCTATGCCTTGCACCTTATTACTATGCACTACACCTATCAATACACATTACATTACAGTTCACACAATATATTATATACAGAGCCGCATTACATCAGTGCGGCTAGTTCTACTAGGGAGGAATGCAAGTCAATCCACCTCCTTACAGAGAAACACCATAGAAGAGAAACATGTACATGAAGTATGCTGTGTTTTCCTGAGGAAAAAGGGGTTTTAAAATGTCTATGTATGTTGCCACTCCAGTGTTTTTTTTTTGTTTTTTTTTGTTTTTTTTGCCCGCCGCTGGAGTGGCACTTTAAATGTAATCCCCCCCCCTGCCCCCAGTCGTATACCCACATTCCGGTGGCTTTACTTTTTTTCTGGCGCCACTCCGGGCCCGTGTCGACCTCTTGTGCCCATAGCAGCTGACTGGCCAGAAGTTAATTCACAGAAGCTCAATGCAGAACAAGGATCTCATGAGATGTACGGAGTTGTGACCTCCAAGTCACTTCATGAAACACTGGAGGAGACCAGGTTTTGACTGAGCCTGACAAAGTGATGACGATAGTGGGTGAGTATCAGACGGTGGCTGGGGATTTGCGTTTAAAACCCCATTACAGCGGTGCAGTAGAAATGAAAACATAACTGCTGTAGGAGTGCTTTACCATATGGCTTCAGCAATGACAGAACTAAAATACATAGTGTGTATGAATCCTACATTACCATTACTAAATGTCCTATTAAACAATTCTGTATTTATAAAGGGGTGAATCCTGTTTAGGATTTGAGTTATGGAGTGTGAGGCCTGACTACACAATGTTGCTCTTTTTTCATGCATCTGTCACATCCTTGCATTGTACTTGTTCCCCCTGATTTAAAGCGGCTTTCCACACTGTAAAATAACAAAGGATCAGGTAGTCCCCCATCCTGGGTCCATTCTCTGCTCCCCACCACTTTTTTTTTTTTTTTTTTTTTTTTTTGTGCAATGCTGACATCACAGTGAAAATAACTGAGTTTAGGGGCCCCTACCCAGGCCAGCCACTGAGATCTGTGTGCATCACTGCTGTAGATAATCATCAGGGGTCAGGATCCTTTTTGGCTGAGAGTCCTGATCGCCTCGTATTTTAAAATTTAATTCTGTGAGAGCCGTACAATATGTTCAAAAGTAAATGTGTGTATTTTATGTAAGACCTATACTTTTAAAGTACAATAAATCTCCGAATTCTTTTTAATAACATTGTTATGCTGTTACTAACAAACGATGAATAAAATACTTCTTACCATTGGGCTCTTCTAACACTTCCGTTTGTCCATGCTTATCCATGCGGCTTCTCCATGCAGCTACCCTGTTTCCCCAAAAATAAGACCGTGTCTTATGTTAATTTTTGCTCCCAAAGATGCACCGTCTTATTTTCAGGGGTTATGAAGACTAATTCACATTTACTGGACAAAAAAAAAAGAACATTTCTATACACTTTACAGCAGTTGTCACAAACCAGCACAACCAGACAAACTGAAGTCTATCAAGAATTAGCAGCTCTTTGCAGCCCCCAATATGGTACCCCCATCATCCCCTTGCAGACCCCACCATGGTGCGGGTATCTTAAAAAAAAAAAAAAAAAAAAGCTGCTGGCCTCCTGGCTTAACCCGCACGGCAGCAGGGACAGAGCACGGCACCGGAACACCATACAGTGGCGTCAATGCGGGATGAAGCACGGTATTGTGAGTAAAACTGTTTTTATATAGATTTGGCTGTGAGCCAGATACTGCCATCAAAAGAGCCACATCTGGCTCATGAGCCATTGGTTCCTGACCGCTGATTTAGGGGATTATTAAAGGGATCCTGTCACCTCCAAAACGCCTCCTAAGCTAGCAAAACATGTCCCTGCACCATCCTATCACTAGTCTCACTTTTTTTGTTTCCTAAAAGCATCCTGTGAAAGTGCATAACAACGTTTTAATACTCACTCATTAGTGATTATAATTAGCAGTGACTATATTCTTTAGTCACCAAGGCGGACTGTTTTGCAGCTCCAAGATGCACCCTGTCTCTGTGTGTTCTGCTGTAATGTGCAGGCATTGCCCTTCCACCTCTCTATCACTCACAGAATGCAAATCATTAGTCCTGCCTTCAGTTTCACAGCAGCACAGACGGAGAGAGGCTGGATCCTCGAGGCTGCAAAACAACCCCCCCTGGTGACTAAAGAATATAGCCCCTGCTAATTATAATCACTAATGAGTAAGTATTAAAACGTTTTTCTCCACTTTCACAGGATGCTTTTAGGAGACAAAAGAAGTGTGAGATTAGTGATAGGATGGTGCAGGGACATGTTTTTATAGCTTAGGAGGCGTTTTGGAGGTGACAGGATCCCTTTAATGCAAAGCAGTCTAAAGACATGCCCACAGAGAATCCTGTAAGTGATGCCCCCTTAGTAAGGATCATAACAATTAACACTAAATAGAAAGTGTATCTAAATCCTCATCCTAAAATGTTGGTTTGTCTTCAGTAGCATAGTTGCATGCATAGGTGTTCATATGGCCACTAAAGCAAAAGAAATACATTTTTCTTGAAGGAACCATGTTGTAATATGCACTGCTAACTTTCCCTAGGGTATTGCCTGGCCTTTCACATTCTTATTAAAGATAACCTGTTGGTTTGTGTTAGCCCCCTAGCCTACCACTACCTGTCCCTGCACTTTACCAGCTCATCCCTAACCATCCCTCTCTGAGGTAAAACTGCACTATAAAGCTTTAGAAAGACTATTTAATAACTTACATATTTCTATGATAATGAGGGCTCCAGTATACATCCGTAGATTGAGATTGGGGGGGAGTCTCTATTCTCACCTCCCTTGAAGGCTGTTAGCACGCCCTGCTGGGTGTCATCATACCTTCTCTTCTCGCCCCCTTTTTTAAAATCCCCGCCTCCTTATAGCATGATGCGGAGCCGGACGTCAATTCCAGTCCTGCGCAGTGTGTGGGTGTATGGGCTGTAGCACGCCCCAGGTAACTCGAATACCGTACCTGTGCCCCGATTACACGCCACTACCATAGGTACCATTGAGTGTAAGCATTTATCTAAGTACATATTTCATTGTATATAGGGCATCAAAAAGCTATAGACACCTTCTCTGAATGCAGCCTTAGTGCTGCAGAAAGTGGCTATTTTAGCTTTTGATGTCCGGGGGGGGGGAAGTGACCGGTTCGCTTTAAATCATTTTTCTAAAGCTTTATAGTGCAGTTTTAGGTCAGAGAAATGGTTAGGGATGAGCTGGTAAAGTGCAGGGACAGGTAGTGGTAGAATAGGGGGGTAAAATGAGCTGACAGGTTCCCTTTTAACTGCGTACATTAATGCAATTATTAAAGAAGCAAGCCAGATTTCTGTTTAGAAATGTTTGATGAAAGGAATGCCAGTGTCACGGTGACTACAGACACACATGGAGTCCTGATTCAAGAAGAAGGCCCCACACTGTAAACTCTGTATGAAGAGCAGCTCTGGTAAAGTGCTTCTCAAAGCCCTTCGAAATAAAGAGGAGTGACGGAAGCATGGGATGAGGCTCTTTGTGCACAGTCCTCATGTTGGCGTACACAGTTCTGACTTGAGTCAGCTTTACCTCTGTCTGGGAGCCCCTGTGCCCTATTAGGGTGTGCTAACTGTTGATTGCTTTGTGCACTAGAAGAATGTAGGGCACCCTATAAGGCTGTGCGCCCACTGGGCATTTTTGGTGTGTTTCTGATTCGTTTTTGGTGCTGCGTTTTGTTTTTGTTTTTCTTTGTTTTTAAACTGCACCAAAAAAAATCAGTCGCTGCGTCTGCCAGCAAAATGAATGCAATTTACAAATTGCTGTGCCAACGTCTGTGTTTATGACTGCTGCATTATTGGTGCAGACAGTGCATCTAGAAAATAATGAGCGTGTCAGTTATTGCTCCGTTTTTCTGCTGCGCTTTCTACTTTGCTTCCATTCTACTTTCAATACCAATCTGTTTGTGATTTTTATTTTACACAGTCTGTTTGTGATGCTTTTTAGGCATCATAGGCTAAAACTAAGGATACTTAGGCTATGTTCAGACACTGTGTAATTGCCGGGTATTCCTGCTTTTATGCGGAGCTCCTGAGCGCTCGCTTAAAAGCCGTGCCAAGGAAAGCTGGATACGCCTTCCAGCAAAAGCTATGGTTTTGCTGAAATGCGTGCAGACGCTGCGTTTAGTCGTGTGTTTTTGCGCACTTTCAGTGCAAAAGCGCGCGCAAAAAGAATTGACATGGCAATTCTTTGCTCTTTTTTCGGCACGCTTTTCCCATAGGCTACATGTTAAAATGGCCTCAGGAAAAGCGTGGCGTCTACATGCAGTCGCACTATTTTGCGCGCAAAAAAGCACCACTGCACAATACGTGGCCAAATACGCCGCATCTGAACGTAGCCTAAGTGGGATCCATGTGGTTGCTCTGGAAGATTGCTGGCCAACCATCACTACAATGGATAGCCAGTGGCTTCAGTTGGAGCCTTTCCATGTGCTGGAGGAGTGCAGGGCACCAAGCAGAAATGGTGGATACTGAGTGACCTCAGTGCTCCCCTTACAATGCATTTGTTTTTTTTCCTTGCTGATATGCTGCAAGAAATTGAGCATTCACCTTGTAGCTACCAGCTTATGAAAGGTGCCCACAGCAGCATGATGTCCTCTGTAACTCACTTTCTTGCAGGGGCTCTTAGGATGACTCGTCAATATTTCCTGCTTGTATTGGGAGATTGGTCGAGGGGGCACCTTGATGGATGCATCCAGAGATGGCAACAGGGGTGCTCTGATTAAATTAGGGTTACAAAACCTGCCTTGGCTCTTATTTATAGTGATGCTCCACAAACTCATCAGTTATTTTGAGAAGGTAAAAAAAGTTTGTACTTTGTTAGCCAATAGATAGAAAACTATATTAGAATCTGAGAGTCCTTAAAAGGTATCGACCACTGAGGACTGTCAAATTCTAATATATTTTGTAGTTACCTTGTAAGATCACACCTTTGGTATATATTTACGGGGATTTGTCATCAGAAAATGACCTACTGTGAATATTGCATTTTTATGTAGTGGGAAAAAAAAAAACAACCCACGATCTGGTTTACATTGGCCACTAGGCCTAATATTAGTTCTAGTGGTCACGTGGACATTAGTGGCATCAGACCTTCCTGAGCTATATTGAAATATATTTAAAGGGTTTATCTGGGACTTTGTTTTGAGTTTGGGCTAAAGGTACCTTCACACACTGCAACATCGCTAGCGAAGTTGCTGCAGCGTCACAGGTTTTGTGATGTCACAGCGACCTCTCCAGCGATGTCGCAGCGTGTGACATGCACCAGCCACCTGGCCCCTGCTGTGAGGTCGCTGGTGGCTGCATGTCTCTCAGGGCCATTTTTTGGTCCTTGATCTCCCGCTAGTCAGCACGCATCCCCGCGCATGTGACTGCGAAAGACGAGCGATCCAGCGACCTCACAGGCTGGTAACTATGATAAACACCGGGTAAAGAAATTTCTGGCATGAGGTTTATCACTACTTGTCTGTTCTGGCTCAGAGCGATCTCGGACCGCTCCTTCCTTCCAGGGACTTTTCTGCCTTCAGTGATGGCACTTCAATAGAGCAGCACCTTCTCTTCCACTTTACTCTGTAGACGGGGTCGCACTGAAGATATGCTGATTGATGGCCTAACTGTGGGGAGTCAGCTGTCATCACCTTGATGCCACATAGGCGGCCGTCTCACGCTTCAATGTTTTGAGCGATATTGTTAGCGATCACATGCACGCGCGATCGCTAACAATATCGTTCACATCGCTGGTGAGCTGTCACACAGACAGACTCACCAGCGATGTGGACCAGCGAGATCGCTGGTAACTATGGTACACATCGGGTTACTAGGCGCCGCGCGGCGCTTAGTAACCCGACGTTTACCATAGATACCATCTCCCAGCATAGGCTCTGCCGCTGGGAGATCGTTCATCGTGGTGTCACACACCACGATGAAGCAGATTGATCAAGCGATTATCGCTTGATATGAGCTCCGGCTCCCATATCTGCGATGTAACGATCAAGCGATATTACATTGTAAAATCGCTTGATTACACGCAGTGGTGCACAAACGATATCGCTTAAGCGATCAAAACGCAGATCGCTTAAGCGATATCGTTCAAGAAATTGATGCGTGTGACGGACGCCATAGACAGAGCAGGTCTGGAAAGAAAGAGCTGATCTGTTTGTAGGGATTAAATTAAGATGGAAAATCACTTCCTCGGCTGAACAGATCAAGGCAAAACGGGCATGTTGTGTTTTTTTTTTTTTTTTTTTTATTATACATGTGGGTAAATTCTTAGTCCAGTAAACTCCAATGTCCCAGATAACCCCTTTTTAATGAGCATGCAAAAAGATTATTGTGAAGGAAGAGGGGAGGCGAGCTCTCACATCAAGAACTCAGATAAATGCTTCTATACACACTACACTATTTATTTTTACAGTGATATAGGAAAAGTGACAATATTATCAAATTAAACTACAATTAAAATAAGCTGATCTAAGTAATGGGCCTTTTTCAGATGTCACATTTCCTTTAATACTAACCAGTGACCTGTACTTTCACCCTGCTGTTACGTAGTGTTTGTAGCTGTCCCTTTCTTCTTGGTGGTAAGTAAACAGGAATGATGCACTGCAGTTGTTTTCAGGCTGTTGCAATAATTTCTTGATGATCATTGCCCCAGGGACGATTTGTGTTCTGTGAGATTATAGTCAAACAGGAAATGGAGAAAGTGTTTGACGTGAGGGTGAGCTGCACACGAGGATCACCAACCTCCGTGTTTACAGCTCTGCTTTCTTCGAGCAGAAGACACTTGGGCATTCATTTTTTGTAGAGATTCTTCACTTGTGCAATCAGTTACAGGGAAGGGCCTGCAGAATGTGTTTTGGTCTGGACATGTCCTGGATGTTTCTGCCTGGGTATACCACACAGCCGGTATCGGTAACCTGTGCTGAGCTCCTCCTTGTGTTTACACATAATTATCGACCTTTATACCCTAACCGCTTTCATTTTAAGTTGTATGATTCTACCAGAGTGTTTTGTTTTTTTGTCCATTGCATATGTTCGGGATGTATAATATGATATTATTCAACCCAGGGCTGCAGTTCGGTAAGCCAAACGGCCAACTCAGAATCCCCAATCCCCTGACTCCCTCATACCTGTTACATGTTTGTGATAAATTCACTGTAGTAAAATGGTAACATCAGGCTTTCTATCACCACTATAATACAGTAATCAAGGTATTTAGATAGAACATAAAATATATTTATTGGAATGCAATTTTAGAACACAAACATGAATAAATTGTAAATATGCAATTCACTATGCATTAAGTGGGAACTAACTGTACCCAATTTATGATAGATTTCTGGAATTGGTCCATTTTAGAACGACTCCGTATCCAACTTCACAGCCCTGATTCCACCTAACACTTATCTATATTTTATTTTATTTCTAGTTGAATGCAGGCTGTTTATTAGACTCTTCAGGCTATGGATCCACTGATTGCAGCACCACAAAAATGTCAGACCGTTGGCACAGAATTGAGGTGTTCTGCTTTGTCCATTGAAGCACCACTCCAGCGTGTTTTTTGTTTTCTTTTTTGTTTAAGCGTTGGAGTGGTGCTTTAAATCAGTGGCCCATCAGTTTATTGCAAGAATGAGCCCACGTGAGATGGCTCTCATCTACAGAGAAGCTTTCCGAGTCCTCTAGAGGGTGACCACCCACCATATGTTCTATATCAGTAGGACATATAAAATGTAGTGGTCATATGGAAAATGGGAAGGAATCGCTACAAGTCACATCTGCTTGCTTATCTCTACAGGGTAACAACAAACAAGCTAGCTAAAGCTAAAAGTGGGTTTACATTGTGGCATTAAAAGAACGCTGATCAGTAAATATGTTACAAACAGCAGTCATTTAATAACCTGTTTATACTGTGCTTAATGAAGAGCACTGAGTGATCAGTGATAATTGTTCTGTGCACATAGGCCAATGGTTACACAGGACAATGTACTGCTGAGATTGATAATCTTTTGTGCAGCCTCTTTGGGTTATGTCTGTTTAGCAACAGATATTTTGAAGTTCCTGATATATTAAAATTTCTTAATCCATCAAAACTGAAATTTTCTCATTGGTTTTGGACTCTAGGGTTTTTAATATTGAAAGTACCTTTTTGAAATTGTGGTTTGGATTAAAATTGTCCTGTCACACTGAATACCACTCAGCCAATCCTACCCTGGTCCCACTGATGGAATATACCGTATATACTCGCGTATAAGCAGAGTTTTTCAGCCCAAAATTTGGGCTGAAAAGTCCCCCCTCGGCTTATACGCGAGTTTACAGTATATACAGCAGCAGCCCCGGAGGTATACAGGCCCCCCCCCCCCCCCCTTGCACGGCAGCCTGTAAAGTAAAATCATACTTATCAGTGTCCTGTCGCTCTGTCCCGCCGCTTGCCGACACACGATCCCGGGCTTCATTCCGCGTCTTCCGCCTTCCTGTGGTCGCGGGCAATGACGTCATTGCCCGCGACCACAGGAAGCCGGAAGCCGCGGATTGAAGCCCGGGATAGTGTGTCGGCAAGCGGCGGGACAGCGCGACAGGACACTGATAAGTATGATTTTACTTTACAGGCTGCCGCGCAAGGGGGCGAAACCTGGAGCTTGATGGGGGGGCCTGTATACCTCCGGGGCTGCTGCTGTTGTATACACCACTGGGGCTGCTGCTGTTGTATACACCACTGGGGCTGTATATACCTCTGGGGCTGCTGTATACTAACCACTGGGGCTGCTGCTGTATACTACCACTGGGGCTGCTGCATACCTGTGCTGGGGTCCACCCTCGGCTTATACACGAGTCAATAGGTTTTCCCAGGTTTTGGGGGCAAAAGTAGGGGGGTCGGCTTATACACGAGTATATACGGTAACTGGATACGTCTGTACAGAGTAGTGGCTGATTTGAGACACTGAGGGGTACTAACTATTTGAGATAAGTGTTTGTATGTTGGCATGGCAATAACCGGCCTTGTGCCCGGTATTTCATATGTTACTAATACTATCCATACCTTCTTATATTTCAGATGTGTACACCAAGTAACACGCCAGCCACTCCGCCCAACTTCCCGGATGCTTTAGCCATGTTTTCTAAACTTCGAACCTCAGAGAGCTTGCAAAATAGCAGTAGTCCAGCAGCTTCAAATGCCTGTTCTCCACCTGGCAGTTTTAACCCGTATTGGGCCTCATCACCTCCCAGCCAACATCCCGTCTGGCTGCCTCCAGCCTCTCCAACCACACACCTCCATCATCACCACCATCATCCACAACCAGCCTGGCCCCCAACCTCCCAGCCTGCAGGGGGCTCCCAGAAAGCCATGACTGCCATGGATGGGCAGAGATAAGACTGGGCTTGAGTGCACTGAAGAGGGGAGGAGGCAGGAGGCTCCTTTCTCTCTTTTCCTCATGTTGAATTTTATGAACAGACTTTATTTTCTCAGTCATTTGTTTTATTTTATAAATAAGAGGTTCTGAAAAACAATTTTGTTTTTGAAGATCAGAAAAAGTGGACGATGGGGTAAGAAATGTCACCCCCTTCTCCCCATTTCTTTTTAATATATAATTATAATATATAAAGATTTGAATTTATGTGAAATGTTGGAGGAGGGGGATGGAGAATGTTTTTTTTTTTTTTTCTTTTTCAAAAAGGCACGCTGAACATGTGTACCTGGATCTGAATCGAGAAGGAGCACCTTTAACAGTTGCATCAAACGGAGAGAAGCTTTAAGTGATTGTCCCTCCTGCCCATCGCTCTTCCCCGTCTGTGATAGTACAGGAAGCGTGAACCTACTTGAGACGTTTAGAAGTATATTGTGCCCACCTACCCATAGCATGATGTTCAGCAAGTGATTGGCTGGATCACGGCATCTGCGTTGCTGAGTGAAGGGCAGTATTAAGAAACCTAGGTAGAAGGCAAGAGCTTTAGTGTAATGGAGACTGGCTTTTTCAGACGGACCAGCTTGGTGATGCAGCATCTACGAAGATGGGGATTTTACTATCCACATCATGAATAATTTCATTTTGTCACTTTATTGCAGCACTTCAACATGACACAATGACGTGGTCTTCACAGACTAAAAATTCAGAATAATCCGGAAGATCTAGTAACATTGGTGTCTTGTGATAATAGATTATGGACCATTTCTCAGTCATAACCTTGGTTACCATCTTGAGATAAATGAATCTCCGTTCCTGAGAACATGCCTGGATATTCTATACAGAATACCGTAACCTTGAGCTGTCACCTTTTATACGCTGCTTCAATCACTATCCAGTGATTTCTTGAGACCTTTTCTGTTATTTTGCTTCCATGTCCATGTGGAAGCATTAGACCTACTATGTACTTCCCCAAAGCAATAATTGCACCATAGAAACACCCTGATCACCATCTTACCTGATCCAAGATCCAAAGTTTATGTATGGTCATCAATGTAATATAATGCCCAGGTCAACTACCTTTACTTTTAACCCTATGGCAAAACATTTACTAGATAATTTCAATGTTTTTATTTTAACTTTTATTTATTAACGTGTCTTAAGTTTTCCTGGTTTCAAATTCAGGACATGGGATGAGATGTGAAGCTGCTGTGTATATGATTGGGTTTGACACTGGCAAAAAGCTTTCCATAGGTGGCACCACTTGTGTTACTGTTTAGGACAGCTTTATGGGTATCTGATTTTATAAAGGGTTCTTATGGGCTCATGCACACAGCAGTGCCATGTTCACAGCCATAATACAAAGATGTTCTCTCCTAGAAGCAGTACATCTATTGGAGAATACCTCCAGACATACAGCAATTTCTATGGAGTATGCCATAACTATGAGGCATATGGTCTAGCATACAGCAGACTTCCATACCAGCCCTATTATGGTCCTGTACCATGATAAATGTAGCAGTGTGCATGAGCCTGATGGAGTATTTAAAAAAAAAATAATAATAATTTTAAGCATGATTCTGCTTAAATCCTACTCCTAGCCTTCACAAGCATACGTAGAACGTGCTGCAATATTAAATATTGGGCCCTTTCTTCTAGAAATGTTGGCTGTTTGGGGTCTTATTGCGCCTTTCTTGTACTCTTCTGTTGGTGAATAGGCTAGCTTTGTGTTCTGGATCTGGTGCAATTTGACCGCAAAATGATTCCAATCCCTAGCACATTTCCACACTGCACCATGTCTTATCTCTGGTGTTTTTGGGCTGCATATTTCTCTGTTGCCCTTGACAAGAAAAAAAAACCATTGCATAAAAACATGCTGAGACTATAAGGAAGGTTCTCCAGATGAAAACATGCAGAGCAGGGCTCTCATACACGAGGGCCATCAACAGCGTAGGTTTCCAGGATTTCCTTAGCATGGCACAGTGTTTGAAATTATCAACCGCTACAGCTGATTCAGTCGTCACCTTTGCAATACTAGGGAAATCCTGAAAACGTGACCTGTTGGTGGCCCTCGAGTTTGAGATCCCTGCTATAGAGACATTAGCATAATTTGTGATGATAAAAACCGCATGGTCTTCAGCACCACAGGCAGAACCTTTGAACCCAGCCATAGAGGAATATGGGCATTTTGACTGTTTGCATTATGTTGCCATTAGCATTTGTATATTTTGTGCTAACAGATCAGGACTAATGTAATTAAAAGGGTATTCTAAATATTGACTGCAGTATAGCTCTCTATTGGTTCTCCCTGCACAGCCGCGGCCTGGCCATCGACTAAATGGGACCTGCATGGCTGGGGAGGGAAAATGCATCACTAAGCCAGTGTTGTAGATACTCCATGGTCCTAAAAACGATGACATGTCTTAGCAATATGCCATCACTTTTTTAAGAGGGAAATAGCTTTTTAAATTACTTTATTGCTGATGGAACATTTTACTAATGTGGTGTAAAAATCTCACTTCTGGATATTTTCCATATAGACAAGGTCGTTCCTTCTCTGGGGAAGCTGTGAGTCCTGTGCTGCAGACCACAACGGAACATTTAATGTTCTCCATGCATATGATGATTTGGTCATTCTACTAGAGAAAAACTAGTTCATGAATCAGACAACAAGCTGGAACCTGAGCAAAAGTTTCCTGTAAATCAGATTGTTCTCCTGTGCACTGAATTCAATATGACTAAAACCTGAAATAATTGAGTTGCGGAACAAACGGCCCATTAGCTCATCACAAGATTTCAGGGTTGAGCAGCCATTCACCAGGATTAACTCTGGAGATGCCTTTATTACAAAACATTTTACTATAAAATGCACTGAAATGTTCTAACTTAGCCAAGAAAACAATGTATCTTATTTTGTTGAATGAAAGGTGATCTCTCCAAAACCTGGTAGAAGCTGCTCACAACATAAGGAATTTACCCTTACCAGTGGGTGGCGCTGTTCTGCAATATTAATCATCTCATGCCTACATATTGCTTAGGTTTTCATATATTGGCTTAGGGATACATGGCAGCTTTACATTCGTGTTCCTGATATGATACACATTAAACAAGTCTGTACTATCCCGTTATTACATATTACAGAGTTGACTGGCTTAATCTAGCAAATGGTGCAGCAGTCAAGCTGAAGATTCTGTATTTCTTGGCAAAGGTGAGCGCAAATCAGAAGTGAAGCAGGAAATCCTCTCCCAGCACAATTGGTTTTGAATAGAAGGGTAGTCAGCGTTATTTATAGGAGAGTTAAAATGGCTTGTATGAGATAAAAAACAAAACACTGCATTCTTCTTTTCCATAGGTTAATTCTAGTGTTGTAGCTCAGTCCCATTCTCGTTAATCAGGCTCAGCTGTGATACCAGCCATAACCAAAATCTGCTCTTCAGGAGATGATCTGCTTTTTCTAGTTTCCTGCATCTTTCTTCCAGTTACATACTCTTTGCCTCTACCATGTAGGGCCAAGAGATTGTGCATATGCTTTCCCAGTAACTATTGTGTACACAGATTGTAGAGGTGATCTGTCGCCAGATTTCACAATACGAATTGCATACATTATTAAAGGAGCTATTTGATTTCAGAAAACTCATCTTTGAGCACAGTTTGTACACTTTTGTTTTAAATAATAAAAATAAGGTCTTTACTTACTCTCTTTGAATCCAGCTCTAAGTCTCCACCACGGAACCATTGCCTATTGCTCTCAGCACTGACGTCACATTGCCAGCACTGTAGCCAAATGGTGAACTCAAAGGCTCGCCGACTCCAGTGCTGCAGACAACGGGCATCTAGAGCAGCAATGGAGACTGGACCTGGGAAGGTTGAGGAAAGCAGTTTTGCTTTTTAAACAAATTGAGACTGAGAACATGGATTTTCTGAAACTTGACAACACCTGTGAATACATCTTTTGCACCTGATTAGACTTGGAAACTACTCTAAACTTCCATGGAAGAATAACTATTATCCTAATTTTTTTCCTGTTTGATGTTATGGCTCCTATTCTTATCATATAGGGAAAACTTGCAATAGGATAACACAACCATTTAACCATGAATCCTGACAGGTAAGCATGTTGGGTCCAGGTTCCATTTAATGTATGCGGTTTATATTGTGAAAAATTAGGATGTAATCTAATTATTGAATTTGCCAAGTACCCACCACTCATACAAACACTTATCTCTGTCGGTGTCATTGCAGTAGTACAGTACCATCTTAACGTGGGTGATGGCAGCATTTGCATATCGGGCACTGATAATTCTGGCGCCCAATGCCCCTAATAATATTTCTCAAATTTTCCAAGACCCCTTTCTCTTGCAAAATGAAATATCTATGCATATCTGCACACATCCAGTGAATTTATATGGCAAGCATTGGTATAGCTTATACATTATGTATAATGTTGATATCCCTGCACGTCACTATTTGGGGGCTAAATTATCACCGACCTTTAGTATCGCACCAGTAATGTGATCTATAATCACACAGATCAATGGTGTATAAGAGCTGCATGTTCGCTCATGTGCCCACTACCTTTTGAGCCTTGTACAATGCCACAAACCGATAGTTTTTTTTAAAGAGGACCTGTCACCAAACCAGGCATGGTGATCTAATTACAGCACTGGATGCAGCATGTCTGCTGCATCCAGGCAAGGGGTCCCCCGGCCATTGAGCCCCCCCTGTACCCCGAGTAAATACACTTAGAAAACTTACATCCTGCAGCCAGAAAGGAGGTGGCTAGAGGCTGGAGCCGAAGGGCAGATTCACACCCCCTGCATGTTTAATCTGCCCACCGCTGCCAATCATTGTCTCCCTCTTCTGCAGCATAACAAAGTTTATTTTAGAAATGGCTGCTTAGCCCCACCCCCTGCGGTGACATCACCGCTTATACCCGCCCTGCTGTATGGTTAACATAGAGCAGGGGGGGGGGGAAGGTGGTGATGTCAGAGCAGGAGGTCGGCTGCCCCGCCTCCTGCAGTGACATCACCGCTTATACCCGCCCTGCTCTATGTTAACCATAGAGCAGGGCGGGTATAAGCTGACTCCACCGCAGGGGGCGGGGCTAAGCGGCCATTTAAAAAAATAAATCTTAAGCTGCAGAAGAGGGAGACAATGATTGGCAGCAGTGGGCAGATTAAACATGCAGGGGGTGTGAATCTGCCTTTCAGCTCCAGCCTCTAGCCACCTCCTTTCTGGCTGCAGGATGCAAGTTTTCTAAGTGTATTTACTCGGGTTACAGGGGGCTCAATGGCTGGGGGACCCCCTTGCCTGGATGCAGCAGACATGCTGGATCCAGTGCTGTAATTAGATCACCATGCCTGCTTTGGTGACAGGTCCTATTTAATTTACAATATAACAGGTTACCTTTTGGGTGATAACTTGTGTGTCCTCAAGGTTCTCACAATATCCTATTTATATGCTGCTCAGCCATTTTTTGGTTAATTTGTACACAGCTTGGTGGCAACCATTGATGACAACCGTTGACATGCTCATAGAGTTGTTGCCCAGTTTTTACAAGAAATGTAGGTCCTGTAAATCTAACATTCTTACATTTTATAAAGTAGTGCAAATTTACATAACATTTCTGGCTTTTGAAAAACTGGGTGACACCTTGGACTTCCAGGATGTTTTTATACAAGTTCCATACGCAGCTGTATTTTCTTGTGCCATTTTGCATTATTGAAACAAACACTTGACATCTGAGTGCTATGGGCACTTATTGTGATATGTATATCTGTAGAAATCTTGAGGTAAAGGCTATCTAGTCAGTGATAAGCTATAAGCCATGGAAATTCACTCATAAAAATGGCAACGGAGCATAAGGGTGGCCAATGAGAATTGAGGGGGATGGGGATGTGTTGAATGTAAACCTGTCTGGTCCTTTGTTCCCCAGGAAGATAGGCCACTTTCAGGTGTTTGACCGAGGTTCTTCAGTTAGGAGACGTGCACGCTCAGCAGAACAGAACGTGCATGGAGATGGACAAAAAGAAAAACTGTGACCATAGAAGGTGAATGACTTTAGTCTGTAGAGGTTAAAAAAGAGATCCAAGTATGTCCGTAATGGAGTATGTTAGACTGCTTCAACAAGAGTAGCCTGGATGGCCATAAAGGGTATCTGCTGTTCTGTTCTCATTGCTGTGACCAGAATTGTAGTAGCTTTATTTTTTTTTTTTTTACTTATACTGATTCAGCATAGTTGTGACCTGGGAAGCCATTCTAATGCTGTGTTGGTGGCAGCACATGTGACAGCTAGTAAATAAGGACAAGTCGAGCCTCAGCAGTAGCATTTTGAGGTTATACGGTAGTTAATAATTATAATACAGTACACTGGTATTAGATAAGGTTGTAACCTGAAAAGTGAATTAAGGACTTATCAACATGGGCCTGAGGGTCCCTGTGGTTAAAATGAACATGTATGCACAGTCAATAAACGGCATAATGGAGGGGGGCAAGTGACTTGTACTTTCTCCCCACACGGGTGGTTATTGGGTAAAAATCCTGTTTATAACCCAAGATCTGATGAGTATTCTTTTTAATTTAATTAAAAAAAATAAAAAAAACTTTTTTAACCCTAATTACAGAGTCCATGTGTTTCATGATTGATGGAAAATTGACAAATGGATACATTTTCTGCTAATTTGACCTTTTGGCTGAGAATACAACACAGTAGCTGCACAGATCTGAACTGTCTATCATTACATGTCTCACAGAAGGCATGTTAGTCTCTTCTTTGGGGATGCGTAGTTAAAAAAATAAACTGAGTTGAAACTGGTGAAAAGTCCTCTTTAAATGATGCAATAAGATAGACTGAATCTGTTCTCAAAACTATCAATATACTTGACTCTATATGCTTTAACATGGTGACTGCATTTTTATAGTGACTGAATGAATCTCTTAATAACTGATGCTATATTAGTGTGTCATTTATGTCCCAAGAGTGGGTTAAGGATATGTTCACATCTACACAAGGGCTCCTATGCTCCAGATTCTGTCAGACACAGGGTAAGGCCCTCTCCCCATTTAAGTGATGCTTACTCACTATATATAATGTGTTTACTTGCAGTGGTAATCATGTATAATGTCTATATTATTTGTATGGCTACAGCTTGTAGAACATGAATGGTTTGGGACATCCCTGTGTTTAATTAATGCAAGAGGGAATACATTTCCTTTACCAACTTCCTGCACAATATAACCACATCCTAATAATGAGCCACTGACCAGCTTGCCAAATGTCAGCAGATAAGTCTTTTAACCCTTTATTTCACTATCTTCGATCCAAATTGAGGAAATGGAGAGCATTCTGTGAACAGTATTTTCAGTCTGTAATAAAGTTTGTTTTGCTGAAAAGAATGGGGAGGGCGGGGGGGATATTACCCATAATGTGATCAGTTATTGTATTTGGCATAAAATAAGCAGATGAGACCTACAAAAAATATATATTTTAAGATGTTCTAAAGAGCGCACTCCCATGAAATGGTTTATGCACTAGGAGAAGAGCAGAGCCGTGCTGGAAATGGGGGCGCATATTAATTCACTTTCACTATATTATATGCACATATACACCTGTTTAGTTCAAGAAAAAATTCCAGACCCTTTGTTAATGTGAGTAAAGAGAATGTCCATGTGCCGCAAACTATTAAAAATGCTGCACACACCCTTTTAAACTGCATCTCTGCCAGTTTCACTAGCACTTCAGGAACTATGATCATCTCATCACAACTGAGGCAATTGATGGCTGAAGCATCCTATTACTCCTGGAATATAAACAGAGGGTGGCAGGGACCCACTGCAGAGCACTGAGACTTACAGGTGAGTTCCGACATTCTTTAATTTAGCTTTGACACTAATGTTTTTTTTGGCCATCCAACCAGCCCCACCGAGCTAAAAAGAATACTTGACTTCTCAACCACTTCACCTTTGCTTTTCCTGGAAATGAAACACTAATTTAAAGACCAGGCACTGGTGTGTGTGTTTTTAAGTTTTTCCTCATAGTAAAAACCGATTTATTTTTACCTGCATTATCTGTAACTAGCTGTGAGCCCGATGCGATTGCATCGGGATTCTAGAATCTGTGTATAGTTTACTGAGTATACTTGAAATATGGCAGCATAGCGGCAGCTGCTATTCCGATTGTTCGGCGCGCTGAAGGCGGCGACCAATCAGAATAGCGATGTGCTGTATGGCGCCATACTTCAAATAGATGGAATATGTAGAGTAAATAAAATAAAATAAATATAAATAGATAGATATAGATAGATATATAGATAGATAAAAACAGATAGAGAGATAGATATAGATAGATAGAAAAAGAAACAGATAGATAGAATAGATAGAGATAGAAATAGATAGAAAAAGATACATAGATAGATAGAGATAGATAGATAGAAAAAGATACATCGATGTATAGATAGATATAGATAGATAGATCAAAACAAATAGATAGATATAGATAGAAAAGATACATAGATATATAGATAGAAATAGATAGATAGATATAGATAGATTTGTAGAAATAGAGAGAAATAGATATAGATATTTATAGATAGATAGATATATAAAACTAGATAGATATAGATAGAAAAAGAAAGATAGATAGATAAATAGATAGATCGAAATAGAGGGAAATAGATAGATAAATAGATAGAAAAAGATACATAGATAGAAAAAGGCTCTTTAGGACTTTCAAATTTACCGCTAAAAGTGAGGCGCGATTGTGATTGGTCGCTGTGTGCTTCCGCTGTCCAATCAGAATCGCGCCTCACTTCCCATAGACATACATAGCGGTGTGTCCGCGATTTTATGGCCGCAAAAGAGAACCAGGGACCCCGCCATAAATTTGGCGACACGCCGCTAATGTATGTCTATGGGAAGTGAGGCGCGATTCTGATTGGTCGCTCTGTGCTTCCGCTGACCAATCAGAATCGCGCCTCACTTCCCATAGACAAACATTAGCGGTGTCTCGCCAAATATATTGCCGGCCTTCTGGTTCTATTTTCGGCCACGGGGCTCGGCTATTTCCGGTCCAAAAAAAAAATTTTTACATTTTTTTATTTTTAGTTCTTTTTATCTATTTTTCTATTTATGTATCTTTATTTTTATCTATTTTTCTATGTATATTATGATATAGATAGATAGATAAGAAAAAAGATAGAAAAATAGAGAAAAAGAAAGATACATAAAAAAAAAATATTTTTTTTGGACCGGAAATAGCCGAGCCCCGTGGCCGAAAATAGAACCAGAAGGGGGCAATATATTTTGCGAGACACCGCTAATGTTTGTCTATGGGAAGTGAGGCGCGATTCTGATTGGTCAGCGGAAGCACAGAGCGACCAATCAGAATCGCACCTCACTTCCCATAGACATACATAGCGGTGTGTCCGCGATTTTATGGCCGCAAAAGAGAACCAGGGACCCGGCCATAAATTTGGTGACACGCCGCTAATGTATGTCTATGAGAAGTGAGGCGCTCTTCTGATTGGTCGCGGTCTACTGCCGCCAGCCAATCAGAAGAGCGCCTCACTTCTCAATCAGAAGAGCGCCTCACTTCTCAATCAGAAGAGCGCCTCACTTCTCATAGACATAGAATGGAGGATTTTTCGTCCATTCTATGGCAATGAGAAGAGGAGGTCGGAGCGGAAGATGGCGGAAAGAAGAGAGAAGACCCCCGGGGCCGGACAAAGAGGACGCCTGGCCGGACGGAGGACTTGTGGATCGGACAGACGGACGATGAGATGAAGAAGAAGACATGTAAGTGATCGGCGGCGGTGGGTTAGGGGACGACGGTGGCTTAGGGGGTAGCGACAGCGGCGAGGGACAGCGACGGGGGCTTAGGAGGCGGGGGGTAGGGGCTGCGGGGCTTAGTCGGCGGGGGGTAGCGCCGGGGGCTTAGGAGGCGGGGGGTAGCGCCGAGGGCTTAGGAGGCGGCGGGGCTTAGGGGGTATCGGCGAGGGGTAGGGGCTGCGGGGCTTAGTCGGCAGGGGGTAGCGCCAGGGGCTTAGGAGGCGGCGGGGGGTAAGGGCTTAGGGGCTGCGGGGCTTAGTCGGCGGGGGGTAGCGGCGGGGCTTAGGGGGTATCGGCGGGGAGTAGGGGCGGCGGGGTTTAGGGATAGCGGCGGCGGGGTTTAGTATGCACCGGGTTAGGAGGCGGGCTTAGGGGGTAGGGGCGGCGGGGTAGGGGCGGCAGCGGGCTTAGGGGGTAGGGGCTTAGGGTCGGCGGTGTAGGGGCGGCGGGGTAGGGACTTAGGGGCGGCAGCGGGCTTAGGGGCGGCGGGTTAGGGGCTTAGGAGCGTCGGGGTTTAGGGGATAGCGGCGGCGGGGGTTTAGTATGAAGCGGGCTTAAAGGCGGCAGCGGGCTTAGGGGGTAGGGGCTTAGGGGCGCCAGCTGGCTTAGGGGGTAGGAGCTTAGGGGCGCCAGCTGGCTTAAGGGGTAGGGGCGGCGAGGTTTAGGGGATAGCTGCAGCGGCGGGTCTTAGGGAGTAGGGGCTTAGGAGGCGGGCTTAGGGGGTAGGGGCTTAGTATGCGGCGGGGCTTAGGGGCGGCAGGGTTTAGGGGATAGCCGGCATGGGGCTGTAGTATACCATAGCGGTGTACACTACAGCCCCATGCTGTGGCTTTGTTCAGGGGATAGGCGGCTGTGCCTTTGTTCAGGGGATAGCCGGCATGGGGCTGTAGTATACCATAGCGGTGTACACTACAGCCCCATGCTGTGGCTTTGTTCGCGGGGCAAAGACAACGACTCGCAATGCCCGCTTTGCGGGCATTGCTTCGCGAGTCGCCAACGACTCGCAATGCCCGCTTTGCGGGCATTGCTTCGCGAGTCACGTGGCCGCTGCGCGGCCACGGACAGAGTCCTGGAGAAAGTGCAAAGCTACGCGAACAAAGCCACAGGAAGTAGCGCCGGTCGCGACGGAAGTCGCTACGGCAATTATATAATAGATAGATCCTCAACAGTAGATCTACTCTCCACTACTTCATCACAACTAAAGAAGATTGATATAAAGTCGGCCTAGAACCTGAGCAACTACATCACAAGTCCTTCACAGATAACCTTGCCTCCATTCTGACATCACTAATCCTTCCCAGATAACCTATTCCTTCACTCTGTTAGGGCTTATTCAGTTTTATACATACGAGGGCTATGCATTTTTTTTATGAATAACACTTGTATGTATGTGAATATACACTGCACACTTATTCCATGCAAAGTAAGACATTTTATTGAAGTGCCATAGGCATATACAGAAAAGAGGATTCTTAATTTAGATAAAGGTCACATTTTGATTCACAGAGAATCTTTTTAAACAGTTGTTGGTGGAGTACCTGGTCTAGAAAGAGTCACGCGCTAGATAATGCACAGTACCATATGAGACTCTTCCCCTACCAGGTACTCCACAAAGAACTGAATGATTCTCTGAGTAGAATTGTTATCTTTGTCACAACTGAGAAGCGCCTTTTCTGTGTATGCTTAAATACCTATGCAACTAAAATAAAATTTCTCACTTTGCATGGAATGAGTGTGCAGTGTATATCTACTCTCCTTGGGAAATCCACTTATTACACTAGCATCTTGAAGTTTTAAAGGGAGCCAACCAGCAGGATTTAGGGCTTTAAAGTGAAGCCACTGCCATACAGGCACTGGGATGGTGAGTGCAATCATATCTTTGCTTCAATGATTAAAGGTTTGTTATAAATATGACAGAGGGGAGGAGATGGATGACGTGTGCAGCACTGCGTCACAGTAGGGTTGGGTCTCTTTGTTTTACTCCCCTGTGGGCTCTAAGCCAAACACTCTTTCTCTCCCCCCCCCCCCCCCCCCTTTCTCATTGTTTATCAGGCACACGACATCCAGAATTCATAGCACTATGCTATTTGTCCGGTGTGCCCAAACATCACCCCCCTCCCTTACTTGCTGCCAGCTACACTTTATAGCCCTAAAATCTGCTGGTTGGTACCCTTTAAGGGTGTGCACTCCGATTTCTCCACAGCACTCATCTATGTGGCTGGTCTCACCTACTTTTTTTTTATTTTTCTCCCTCAAAACGAGAGGTCTGTGCAAAACTCAGAAATGTGTCCGTCTGTGCAAAACTCAGAAATGTGTCCAACACTGATCTAAGTGTTGGGATCAAAATTGTCAAAGAAATTGTATGTGAACAAAAATTGACAGCATTGGGATGCTACCTGTGTGCTGTCCCACAGGTGAATCTAGGTTTTCTAGCACCTGGAACAAAAATGGTTTGTCGCCCCCACCTGTACACAGCTTAAGCAGTTTGAGTAGTCATGTGACCACCTATATGTGATAGACATGCTTACAGTAACAAGTTGACAATCTGCTCTTTATAATTCTCTCAATGATCAGTTAAATACTGCAACCCTGCTTCAATTATGCAGGGTAACTAAGTATGAAAATTGTATATGAGTGGTCATGTGATGATCAGTTAAACTAGCAAGTGGAGCTGAATCCTGACAGTATAATTAAGTGCTGGTAGAATTTGATATGCTACAGGGCTTAATTTTATATTTAAAGGGGTTTGTGATGAAAGTATGCCATCACTATGATGAAGACGGAGGATCCGTTGAAACGCATTGTGATTCTAATTAAGCTTCTAAAAACCTGGCTCCTGTCCCTTTGCAGCGCCCTCAAAACCGCAATTGTTTTTTCTCTGTCTGAAATGCAATCACTATGGGTTGAGCATTCTGAATCCTCACAGCCTTGACACTGTAGAGATTTTCCTGTGCCAATGGCAATTGCGGGAGGTCATAAAAATGCAAGCATGTGATTTTTATAATTGGTCACCACTAATCGTAAATTTGTGGTTAAATGACCTCACGGGCTCACTGAGGATTTAGAATCTTGCAGGCACATGGAGTGCCTGCATAGTTACTTTTATTGCAGACCTGCGCAACCCCTTTAATGCTCCTAACAAATTCAATAGTAGTAACGCTTACCTTGTGATATATCACAATACTTTATTAAAATAGTCATGTATTACCGTATATAATTTTACAAGTTTTGGATCTGTACAGAACCAGTAACTGCCCATTAATACATCAGCAGAACCACTATAAGTATATGAATCACCAAACTTGGTAAAAGGATAAATGGTAATGTCAGATGAGCCCCATATAAACTTGTATTGCATAAACCTATTACTTCCAGTATGTCCTTAACATTGATACGGAAATGCTAGGAGTTGTTACCAGATATCATAAGACAAGAAACCACATTTCTGGTGAGATGCAGTTAGTGTCACAAATAAACATTTACATGCAGGTACCTTATAGTTGACATCTTCTCAGATAGTAATGGTACTCTGTCTTCTCCATCTTGACAAAACACCATGATGACTTTTCACAACCACTGCTAATTCCCTGAAGATTTCCATCTTCACTGGATCCACTGATCTTATTATGTTGTGCCAGCCATCAAGATTTCAATTTTACTTGCATCTGAAAAATGTAAGTGCAATTGAAAGCTGGGAGCCAGTGTGTTACGTTTTCTCTCAGCTGGCTGTCGGCTTGAATGGCCAACCACCACTTTGGGGGCAGCAAAATGCAGCCACCTGGGAGACACCTCGGACCTCTGTATCAGACGGCGCTGCGATGACCCCCTGCCAGCAGCGTGTGCTACCCCATCCCCAGATCACTGAAAAAGAGTGATGAAAATCTGATGACTTTCTAAGAAAGATCACTGGTGTAACTCAGGTTGTTTTTCTCATGTATCTAAATCAGTCCTAACATCAGCCCTTCCAAATAACTAGATGTGACAGAGAAAAAGATTAATCTGTAATATCTCTGGTGTTAAAGGGACACTGTCAGGTCACTTTTCAGAATGATACTAAATATTACCCTTGAATACTGCTTGGGCAGACCTTTTAAAACATGTAAAATCATTATTGTATACTTTCTAGTTTCCGTGCTATAAGCATTTTCATACCCTGCAGGGAGTTGGTACATTAATCCTCTCCATTGTATTCACAGCCAAATGGTCTGGCTACTGTATAGGTGTTATTTAAATATCCACATCCACCCAAGCTGGTGTTCTGTCCCTCCTCTCTGTGCTTGGATGGGGGAGGTATTTTATCCTGCACTGTGCTATCTGTAAGATTTCTATTATATGAAGGTTGGTTTCCCTGCAGACATGTAATGTGTTTATCTGCTGAGCAAATGATCAAATGTTATTGTAATCATATAGAAATATCTCAGAGCACACACTACACTCATGCCTCAGATACGCACAATAAAGATCTCCAAGAGCACACACCACCTCCCCCTTCCTTTCTGCTCTGCAATGAGTCACTCAGCAGACCGATAAGAGAGGAGGGTAGAAAAGTGTGGTGATGCATGAATATTCATTCCTTGGGGACAGGACAGCAGCGAACTCACTGTGATTGACAGATGGAATGAATCTTTTATTTTTAGGTTTACAGAGGATAGGAGGGAAGAATAAATAATAGAAATACATGAATAGAAAGAGCTTAGAGAAAGGAATTAGAAAATTATCTAAATTACATATGAATTTTTGACCTGACAGATTAAACCCTCCATATACATTAGACTTAGGCGGCCGTCACACATCTCGACATCGTGAACGATATTGTAAGCGATCACGTGCACGCGCGATCGCTAACAATATCGTTCACATCGCTGGTGAGATGTCACACAGACAGACTCACCAGCGATGTGGGCCAGGGAGGTCGCTGGTAACTATGGTACACATCGGGTTACTAGGCGCCGTGCGGCGCTTAGTAACCCGACGTTTACCATAGATACCATATCCCAGCATAGGCTCTGCCGCTGGGAGATCGTTCATCGTGGTGTCACACACCACGATGAAACAGATTGTTAAATCGTTCATCGGCGGCCGTCACACGGTGCAATATCTTGAACGATATCGTTTAAGAGATCTGCTTTTTGATCACTTAAGCGATATCGTTTGGCATCGCTACGTGCGATCAAGCGATTTTACAATGTAAAATCGCTTGATCGTGACATCGCAGATATGAGAGCCAGAGCTCATATCTAGCGATGAACAATTTAACAATCTGCTTCATCGTGGTGTGTGACACCACGATGAACGATCTCCCAGCGGCAGAGCCTATGCTAGGAGATGGTATCTATGGTAAACGTCGGGTTACTAAGCGCCGCGCGGCGCCTAGTAACCCGATGTGTACCATAGTTACCAGCGATCTCGCTGGCCCACATCGCTGGTGAGTCTGTCTGTGTGACATCTCACCAGCGATGTGAACGCTATTGTTAGCGATCGCGCGTGCACGTGATCGCTTACAATATCGTTCACGATGTCGAGACGTGTGACGGCCGCCATCGCTAGATATGAGCTCCGGCTCTCATATCTGCGATGTCACGATCAAGCGATTTTACATTGTAAAATCGCTTGATCGCACGTAACGATGCACAAACGATATCGCTTAAGCGATCAAAAAGCAGATCGCTTAAGCGATATCGTTCAAAATATTGCAGCGTGTGACGGCCACCTTATGTTGGCCAATACACATAGGTACATTTTACAGTCTAATGTGTATAGGGGCCCTGAACCAATGATATTTGGGGAATTTAAGGATCCGTCAAATCTGATTTTGGACTGCTAATCCTTTTGTTCTCCCAGAGATAAACCACCACCACCATGTCTTTTATGGAGAACACAGGCGCACATGGCCAAATGAGCATTCCTGTGTATGGGAGACAGTTTAAAAATCTAATATGTAATTTAAAGCTTTATACAAATAATTTTAATTACTCATTCTCTGACAACACTATTTCTACCCCGATAATCTTTCATTTATCTTTCCCTGATAACCCCCACTATCACATCATACTAGGTCCTTCTTATTCCCCGGCATTGGAGGTCCACTGAGGTCCCCTCCACGGTGGAATGGATAGCTGAAATGGATAGATTACATCGTCTGGAGTCACTGGTGGCGGGTGATGGTGATGCCGCATATGAACAGGGACGCACCTGGTTCCTCTGGCAGTCTTTCAGGGAGAGCACAGGGTTCCTTACTAGGCTGCGTACATATTCGTAATTGTCAACTCGTGGGCGTTTAAATTGCTGGGTCTCCCTTACCCCCCCCTCCTTCCTTACTCCCCTTCTCCCGTACCCCTTTTTTCTCTTTCTCTTTCTCTCCTCTTTTTTTATTTCCACAATTGCCTTTTCATAGGTTCTATATTCTTTATATAAGGTCCTTGTCCAGAGGTGATTCCTAAGATGGGAAACATGTACCCTTTAGGTGCTAGTGTCCTTATTGGACTACTCCTGTGCTGCGCTCTTCGGGACGTAATGTATCTCTGTATTAAGTCCTGGACATTGTACTGGTTCTTTCTATTGTTTTTACTGTTGAAAATCTCAATAAATATATTTACTGAAAAAAGAAAAAAAAAATACTAGGTCCTTCTCTGGTAACACTGTCTTATCACTTTGTGACTTCACTAGTCCTTCTCCAATGACCAACCATCAAATCTGGAGGAACTGCTGAAGGTCCTCTAAAGCTATGTTCAGACTGTGCGTTTTTGATCCCTTTTGGCTGTGCTTTTTTCTGGTGCATTTTTTTAGTCCATATACAATGCTTTCAATGGGAAAAGCAGATCAGAAAAATGCAGCCAAAACATAAACCTCGCTTTTCAAGGAAAAAAACGAACTAGGTCGTGAAAGCACAGATTGAACAGCAAAACTTGAAAACCCATTGACTTTGCTGGGATTCCATTTAAGTGATGCATTCACTGCAAAATTGGATGAAAAGGAAAAAAAAAAACATTGATAACGCACAGTGTGAACATAGCTTAACAGCTATGCTAGTCCGCCTGTGAATCTCAGCCACAGGCTGGCTTTTAGAGAACCACAATTTTGCATAAAAGTTAAATTTAAAGAGAAAAAAAATAAATTTATAAAAGTTTAAATCACTTTGCTTTTCCCTTCTTAAATTGACTTAATAAAACAATATGTTGGGTATTGTATTGCCAAAAAGATATGAACATTTTTTAAAGACGAATGTTAAAAAGCCTGAAAAAAATCTAAACACTAAAATTGCCTATTGATCACCGAACGTCCTCCGAAGAAAATGCAATAAAAAGAGCTTAAAATGTCATAATCTACCTCAAAATTATATAAAATCATCAGATCAGGGCAAAAAAAACAAAAAACTGTCACACAGATCCATTGACAGCAAAATTAAAAAGCTACAGTTCATACATTTTTATTTCCCCACCGAAATGATAGTAAACAAACTGGACAATTTGGTATCGTCATCATAATATTGCCCTGAAGAATCCGGTTACCAGGTCACATTTGCCACGAAATAGTTGCTCTAAAAACAATGGCAGAGATTTGGGGCCTTTTTTTCCCATTTCACCACACTTGAGAATTTTGTTCCCATTTTCCAGCATGTTTTATGGTAAAATTAATAGTATTGAAAACTACATCCCATTCCGCAACAATAAACAAGTCCTCATATAGCTATGTTATGGCGTTTGGAGGAAGGGGAGGGAAAATGACAAATTTCCTGGTCAGTAAGGCTATGTTCACACTGTCAGTTTTTGGTCCGCTTTTTTGGATCCATTTTTGCAGTGAAGGCATAACTTAAAGTGAACCTGTCACCTAGATAAAGCCCCCCCAGGCTATCACTACCTGTCCCTGCACCTTCCTATTACTACTCTAACTATCCCTCTCTGTCCTAAATGTGAGCTGTGAATGTTTTATAAAATGTTGTTACACCTTAAGGGGATGTCACACGTGTCGATATCGCTGTCAATGTCGCTCGTACGTCATGGATTTTCAGTCGCTCGAGCGACGTAAAAGTGACGCAGGAGCGACATTGAAGCGTGTGACCAAGCGATGCAACCAGCGATATGTCGCTGATCGCCGATTGCAGGTTTCATTGCCAGATGTAAAACCTGTCGCTCATCGCTCAGTAGACCTTGTGCATCGCTGCGTGTGACACTAAACTCAGCGACGTATTTTCTATTTTGACATCGTACAAGCGACTAAATAAAATCGCTCGCAAGATGGCGACATCACCGCATCGCTGGGTCATATTGACGCGTGTGACATCTTACCTGAGATAATTCCACATCGCTCAGGCGATTAATAATTTGTGACGCATGAGCGATATCGCGGGCGACATTGACACGTGTGACAGGCCCTTTACTGCCTGGTATGTTAATGAAGAGGGGGCTACTGTTACTAGCCCCCCTGGGCATCCTCTTTCTGTCCCTTTTCCTGTCTCTTGCAGACTTTATCATGCCCCGATGGGTGAGATATTGAATTTCCAATTGTCTAAAAAAAAAAAAAGCTAAAAAGCCCCTCATGAAAATAGCAGTCAAAATGGATCAGAAACAGATGATCCGTTTCTGATACATTTTTTGAAAAGCTAATCCAGATTTCCAGCTGAAGAGAGAAAAACGAATAAAAAGAAATGGACAAAAGTGCACAGTCTGCACATAGGCTTAAGGGGAGCCTGTCACCAGGTTTTTGCTTCTTAATCTGAGAATAGCATAATATAGGACCCGAGATCCAGATTCCAGTGATGTGTCACTTACAGGACTGCTAAGTGTAGTTTTGATAAAATCACTGTTTAATCATCTGTAGATTGAAAGTGGGAAATTCTTAGCAGTGGTACAGCTTCCTGGACTCAACTACAGAACAGGACCTCCTGGAGGAGCCTTTCGATATGGAGGAACTTGAAGCCGCTCTATCTTCTATGCCAAATGACAAGGCCCCAGGGGTGGGGGGGATGGCCTCCCGAGGGAAATATCTAAAAAGTATAGATACATTACTTCCCGCCTTGATGGAGGTTTACTCTGCTGGGCTGGCGGGGGAAGGGGCAGGGAGCTGCCGCGGTCCATGAGAGAGGCCATAATTGTATTACCAAAGCTGGATAAAGACCTGATGGATCCAGCTTCAGATCACCCAATTTCACTATTGACCACTGACATCAAGCTCCTGTCTAAAATGCTAGCCAACAGACTTTACCAAGTCATTGAATCCTTAATACACCAAGATCAATCTGGGTTCATGCCCAATAAATCCACAGCTATTACTCTCCGGACGACTATTTCTGTAGGTAAGGGCGGACAATGCAGGTCAGAGAGTGATAGTTAATCTCGATGCCGCCAAGGCTTTTGGTAGCGTGGAATGGAGATATTTATGGAAGGTAATGAGAACCATGGGATTTGGAGAGCGGTTCATTAGGTGGGTGCAGCTATTACATGCATCCCCCAGTACTAAAATACGAGTAAATGGCCATATGTCGGGATGTTTTCCCTTATACAGAGGGATGAGGCAGGGGTGCCTTTCTTTCCCCCTATTATTTGCTATTACAATGGGAGCCACTGGCGGCTAAGCTTCGGGGCTTCCAATATGGCTGTCATGTAGAAAAAGTGGCTCTAAATGCAGATGATGTGTTGCTATTTCTAGCTGACCCGCAGGCTTCCTGAGATCAGCAATGTCAGCTATTGGAAAATTTGGCTCTCTTTCAGGACTGACCATCAATTGGAAGAAGTCTTTGTTACTCCCTGGATGCGGCTGCTACCCTGGTGATTGATCCTTGGATCCCTTTGAGTGGTTAATGAATTTAAAATACCTGGGAATTGTGGTGTTGGCCAAATTGGAGGAATATGAGCGGCTCAACTTGACCCCTCAGTAGATTTCAACAATAAATTGGAGCATGGAGGAAGCTGTTCCTGTCTGCGGCAGGAAGAGCAAATATGATTAAAATGATCCTAATGTCCCAACTCCTTTATATACTCCATAATGCCCTGGTTTGATTGTCACAGAATAAATTCTATCGAATTAACTGTCTCTTTAGGGATTTGGTTTGAAGGGGGCAGGGCATGCATTAAATTAGAGCATTTACAAAGGTCAAAAGAGGAAGGAGGCTTAGCGATTCCGAACCCATGGATTTATTATGTAGCATCTCAATGTCAGCACATGGTTGGTTGGAGTGACCCAGTTCAATCTACGTCGGCCGGGAACATTTTTGAGTTCGTAGTAGGAAGAGGTCTGTTGCTTGCAGGTTTGGAGGCTGGGAGGTTCAGAATGAGTTCTAGAAAGTTCCCGACAATTGCCATGCTCGATAAAATTTGGCACAGAGTTACACAATGAAGGGGCATAACTGCATTGTTGCATTACGCATCGATATGGTTTGACCCCAGACTGGTGGAGCTGCTGCGCTTGAGGGGATTTGGCCAGTGGAGGCGAGTGGGGATATGGTACGTGTCGCAGCTGTTTGGTGGTAGCACAAAAAAGACCTTTGAAGAGCTCAGGAAGGAATTTCATCTGAGCCAATCCTTGTTTTTCCAATATTTACAGCTGCGGCACGCCATTACCTGGCAACTCAGAATATCACCAATAGTGGTCCAATCGGATGTATTGATAAATCTTATTGAGTCATTGAGGGATACCAAGGGCTTTATTTCCCTTATATATAGGGGATTCTTGGACTCATTTCTACATTTGTACCCAGCCAAGTATAGACAGGAGTGGGAGTTTGATGTGGGGCTGATTTCGCACCCTCAGTGGGACAGCATGCAATTTATCCCCAGAGTCTCGATGAGTGAAGCCAGGAGAGTGTCACAGCTCTATTTGACCCATAGGGTATATAGAACCCCGGCCAGGATGAAAAGGGCAGGGTTGCGGGGAGATTCTTGTTATCTGCGCTGCTTTGAGTATGGGGCAGATATGCTGCATATGATGTGGTCCTGCTCCAATGTACAGACCTTCTGGGTGCAAACCCTTTAGGAATCCGCTGACCTGCATTCTAGGATGCATGGAGGATGTTACCACAGATGAATGGGGAAAACGGACTGTGGTTAGAATCTTGTATGCGGCCAGGATACTCATTGCAGCCCATTGGTTGTATGACCAATCACCAGTCAGACAAGAATTGGTAAATAAATTTAATTTTATTATTATGGAACAAAACATACATGTAAGAGAGGACATGCTTAGTGTGAGAACGAATGGGGTGGGTTGGATGGACTACCCGGGCTTGCCTCGGCTGCTCTATTAACACTAGAAGTCCCAGAGAGAGGTCATTTAATATTTCTACTTTTGGAACCCAGAGAAAGGTCGAATGACCTGATTTTAGGCCACATTTACAAATGAAAGGATGCTAATTGGAGCCATCAGAGTTGTCAGTCTGGACTAAGGGCCATTTGACCCTCTTCCGGGACTTCAGGGGGAGCTCAAAATTTCTGGGACTTCTAGTGTTAAGGGAAAGAACTCATTCGTCCAGAGGCCCACAATCTTCCAACTTAATGCCTTAGAAAATATTTTATTTTTATACGATTCATGTTTTACTGTGTGATGAGCTGTTGCTGTTGGTATAGAGTTAAATAGGAGAGTTTGAGGGGTGAGGGGGTGGGAAAGGGGTTAAATACTGTACGACTAGTTATTTTGCTTGGTATATATAAAGGTATTACTCATCTGAAACATATACCATTGCATTTTGTATTGTCATACTTTTTGTTGAAATTTCAAATAAATACAATTTAATTTAAAAAAAAAATCATCTGGAGATTATCATTATTCTGGTAGTCAGGTAGTCCAGCATATTCACAAACCGCTAAATCCACAGCAGAAAAAACAGTAATTTTATCAAAATGACAGCAAGCAGCACAGTAAATGACATCTCTGGAATCAGGGTCTCTGTCTCTACATAATGTTTCTCTCAGATGGGATGGCAAAAACCTGGTGACAGGTTCCCTTTAAGGTTTAAAGCTGTTCTGTCACTTTCCAAATGTCAAGAATGCTACATAAAGGAGTAGTGGCGTTAACACCTCGTAAAATTATTTACATATTTAAGACAAGTGACGGGTGCACTTTCACATCAGAAAACGAGGCAAAGTTCTCACCTAATTGACCCTACTACCTCCAATTTGTGAGCACCCAAAATAATTCTACAGCTGTGCCCAGCAACTTCAAAGAAGTAAGTGAGAGCCCAAAATAATTCTGCACCTTCAGAACAAAGATGAATAGTATAATCTGAGACAGTGTCATGTAGCCACTCCCAGATTAGCAGATAAATTACATTAAAGAGGACCTGTCACCCCCCCGGGGCTTGGCAGTCTGAATGCAGCATGTCTGCTGCATTCAGGGAAGGGACACCCCCCATGTCTCCATCCCCCTGTAAATTGTAAAAAAAAAAAACACATTAGTAACTTACAGTTAAGAGGTTGTCTGGTTGGGATCTTATTAAGAGGTCCTGGCTGCTGGCACAATCCTCCCTGCCTCCTCCTTGTGTGTTCTGCCCCCTCTGTGTCTGCCGCCGCCTCCTCTTCTGCTGGGTCTGCCCTCCTCTTCTGTCCCTGACGTCACACAGAGCAGGAGCAGAAGAGGAGGCGGCGGCAGACACGTAGAGGGGGCAGAACACACAAGGAGGAGGCAGGGAGGATTGTGCCAGCAGCCAGGACCTCTTAATAATCACACCCAGGCGACTTCTTAACTGTAAGGTGTCTAAAGTGTTTTTTTTTTTTTTTACAACTTACAGGGGGCTTCCCTGAAAGCAGCCAACATGCTGTATTCAGTGCTGCATTCAGTTTGCCAAGCACCAGGGGGGGTGACAGGTCCTCTTAAAATATTATTTTAATTGTACCAGTTTGGCCAATAGGTTTCAGCATATGTGGTATCAGAATATGTATAAATGGATAGGTAAGGCTGCGTTCACACATTGCGTATTTTGAAAAGCGCGTGCAAAAATACGCAATGTGCTTTTTGTCTGCCGGCAAAGTGAATGGGAAATTCACTTTGCCGTGCAGACAGTGCGTGAAAATACGCTGTGCTTTTATAGGAAAATGCACCTGTGTAAAAAGAATGATCTTGTCAATTCTTTACACAGCGTTTTTTCCCATAGGGGCAGCGCTGCTGCAACGGATGTCACAGAGTGGAGGAAGAATCCTGCTTTCTCCTCCCCTCTGTGACATGTGTGACCGCCCATTAGATTTCTCAGTGTATTAATATACACTGCAAAATCAAAGTTAAATAAAGACAAATGCATTAAAAATAATAAAGAATTAAATACTTATCCTCCGATGGGTGATCCGGTGTCCGGGAGCCAGAAGCCGCCGCAGGAATTGACCTGCTAGGACCTGTGGTGATGTCAGATGGCGTTTTGGTCATGTGACATGTATCACATGACCGCGAGCGGCCAATCAGCACCCATGATGTCACTCTGACATCACGGCAGGCCCTGGCAGGACAATACATCGCCTGCCTTTGCACCAGAGACCGGAGAAAAGGCGTCGGAGGGTAAGTATTTGATTCTTTATTGTTTTTCATACATTTGACTTTATTTAATCTAGATTTTACAGTGTATATTAATACACTGCAAAACTAATGGGGCTGTCACACAGGTCACACAGGGGAGGAGGAAGCAGGGTTCCTCCTCCCCTCTATGACATCACCTGTGCTTTGTGGGGTGAAGAAAGCACGGTGTGTGAATGCCCCGGCGTATTTTGTTGCGCGGCTGAAAATAGCGGCAAAAAGCGCAACAAAATATGCAAATGTGTGAACGTAGCCTTAGTCCCAGATGACTAAATAGAAGGAAAAATACTTTATTTCATCCCAATATATATTCAATATAAACATAATGCAAGTGTGCCTTCAACATTAATTCAACACATCAAAGTGAACTATCTGGCAGGTATGACACCACCATCACCATGGCATCAGTGTGTTCAATGATCACGTCATCGTTGCCTTTTGTATTATTATACAGTGATAATATAGACTTCTAGCATTGTACTGTTGGCCATCTTGATAGGTAGCTCGCCATTTACAGTATAGGATGTAGAGCTGTGGGCACATTCACTTGACATCACGTGAGTTATTGAAGTAAAATATATAAATTTTAGGGATTTCTTATATTGTTGAAGTGACTCTGGTATATTTACATTTTTCATTGTACTCGGTGAGATCAGTGTCTCCTTAAAAACCCTGTGGTTTGACTTGGCAGCTTACATTCAGAATGCTGATTTAAGTTTTTCCATAGAGGGGACTTCTCAAGTTCAGACCATTTCCCCCTTCGCCTAAATGACTGCTACACGTGACTGAACCCATCATGTGTCACCTCACCGTTGTCATAAGATCTCATACATTGTTACCCACTCTATGACATAGGGGAAATACAGGTGTGAGAATAACCGATGTCTGAAAATGTCATGTGCCGAAAAATGAGGACAAGATGCATTAATAAGACATTATGCTCCAGTTTCGCCCCAAAATGTGCCCTTTTCACACAAGCTAAAGGATGTGATCTAATTTGGTCTTAATGACCAAATATCTTTTTTTCTTTTTAATGTAGGAATTTGGGAGACTTGGTATTTATATATTTTTAGGCCTATTTTTGTTGCATCCGCCTGTGGCACCAATTTTTGGTTTTTACAACTTATTTCCTAACTTTTATTAAGTCTTTAGAAACAAAAAAAAGTTCTGATGTTTACATTTTAAAACGTCTTCATGTGCTGCAGAAATAAAGTTCACTGGTTATCGTATAAATCAGCTTGGTTGTGTCACCTGTTTGGAGAATTATCACTTACATTTTTTTCATCAACTGTATGAGGGTGGGACAAGATATCGTTTTCATTGGTACCATTGTGGGGTAATTTGGCCTTTTGATCACTTGTTATTACACTTTTTGGAAGTTGAAATCAACAAAAAAATTAATTCTGCATTTATTTATTCACTTTTGTTTCAAAGCATATAATACCCCGTGATGGATATATCTATTGTGAACTGTGCTCACCATATGCCCCTTATGGCTGCAAAAGTTCAGAATTTTATTAAGCCACCAAAAACTATACATGTTTGTTATCAATGTACTGACCTGGAGAATCAGGTTTCCAAATAATTTTTTACTCCACAATGAGTTCCGTAATAATTATTAAAAATCTCTTTTTTTGGTTCACATATTCTGAGACTCCGAGTGCAGCACCTAAAATGCAGAAGAGAATGGGCAGATATGCGCTCCTAACGTCTCCCTCCAAAACCATGTCATATCTTGCTTCCCCTAACCATGCCCAGTCCTATATATGTGCCCACTCTGAAAAAGTGGTAGTAGTGTAGCCTGTTAGTATTCCTACACAGTATGATGATCAATACCCCTTTCATGGACCCTACACAGTATGATGCCGCAAAGATATCTACTAACACACAGTATGATGTTCCAACAATGATCCCCACACACACACAATATGATGCCCCCACAGCACCTCATACACAGTTTGATGCCACCCGTATTCCACCACATTAGGATGCCTGTCACAGTATGATGCTCCAATAATGATTCTCACACACAGTATGATGCCCCCACAGTGCCCCAAACCTTATATGGTGCCCCCACACATAGATACCCTTATAGAAAACAACACAGAATGACGACCTTAGAGTGTATAGTGGCCCATAAACACACACACAATATGATGCACCCACAGTACTCGCCAACACAGTATGCATTCCCCATCTTGCATTAACCCCCCCCCGCACACACACATAAAGTGTGATATGCCCAAACTACATTCCCCTACTCGCAGCATGATGTCTCCACATCATTACACTATATCCCCCACACACAGTATGGTATTAAGGCTGGTTTCACATTACGGATTTTTCAGATCCGATGCTGTCCGATCAAAATCGGACAGCATCGGATCCGAATTTGACCCCATGCATCCCTATGGGCATCGGACTGAATCGGATGTGCACTAAATGCCATCCGATTTGGTCCGATCCGATTCTGTCCGATTTTATTATCGGTGCAAAAATCGGAGCCTGCTCCGATTTTTGCACCGAAAATAAAATCTGACAGAATCGGATCGGACCAAATCGGATGGCATTTAGTGCACATCCGATCTGACCCGATCCCTATAACATGGGGCCCTATGGAGAAGGGTCCGAGGAAACATCTGATGTCTCCTCGGACCCGATTTTACTGTACTGAGCATGCTCAGTACAGTAAAACTGCTCCTACTGGGAGCACAAGGGTTAAAAAAAAAAAAAAACCTTATGCTCACCTCCCCACGAGCCCCCGCCATCTCCAGCCGTCTTCATGAAGGCTCCCGGTGGCTCCCGCAGGCTCCCGGTGGCTGCAGAGGTCTCCCTCTGCTGTACAGGACCTGCGGTGATTTCACAGTCATGTGACCACGGGTTACCATGGTGAACTCGCGGTCACGTGACTGTGACATCACCGCAGGTCCTGAACAGCAGAGGAAGACCTCTGCAGCCACCGGGAGCCTGCGGGAGCCACCGGGAGCCTTCATGAAGACGGCTGGAGACGGCGGGGGCTCGTGGGGAGGTGAGCATAAGGTTTTTTTATTTTTTTTTTTTCAGCCCGGAGGCTACGATTTTATGCCGGAATCGGATGCCTATTTGGCATCCGATTCCAGGCATCAGAAGGGAGTCGATGCTGTCCGAATTTATCGGACAGCATCGGCTCCCTTCAAAATCGTAATGTGAAGGTAGCCTAAGATGTGTCAAAATAATTTTTACCAGGGGAGCGTGTCCTGCATCTGATGGAGCAGGACGCTTAGTGAGGAGCTCTGCACACTAAGCCCTGATAATGGCACATAACAGCCACTACAACCTCCAAAACCAGCTGGGGTGAGATCGGATTACCTCAGGAGCAGACTGAGATGTCTAAAGGCGGCTCCAGACGCAGAGATACCAAGCACTCGGTGAGAGATTTCTTTGGGGTAGAAAGGACACTGAGATCTTATTCCAACATGGCACAGGGGGCGGGAAAATCAACACCTCACTGCTCTCCTCCCTCTCAGCATGGAGGAGGGGGCCCAGGAGCCAGAGAGGATGATGAAGCTCCAGTGACAAAGGGATGTCTGAGAGGCTTCCTAGAATCCCTGCGCAGGTCCCTGCAGGAGGATATGAGGGGCATGATTGCTGATCTAAGAGCAGATCTATCATCCATAAGTAAAAGAACAGGACACATTGAACATAAAATGGTGGACTTTGCTGCAGCCCATAACATCTTCGCAGATGACTTTGCAGAGGGGGATTCAGAGGTCCGGCAGTTACAGGCAGCTGTCTGTGACATAGAGGACAAACATCGTATTAAGAATGTGAAATTGAGAGGAGTTGCAGAGGGGGGTGAGGAGGAAGACCTCATGGCCACGGTAACAACCTTTATGGAGGTGGCTCTCCCTGATATGCCTGCCACAGAAAGGAAAATTGATAAACTTTTTCGGCTACCTAAACCTGCAAGACTGAACAGAGATGTTCCGAGAGACATTTTAGTCTGTTTCTCCTCTACAAAACCACGGAAAAAGCTGCTGGCCGCCATGAGAAATCATCTGGAGCTCCCTTCCCCCTTCAGGGCAGTCTCTGTGTTCCCAGATTTGACCCCGGAACCCTGGCCAGAAGACGAGACTTTGCCCCCTACTGTGCCATTCTGAGAGACAAGGGGACCTCATACATTTGGGGTTCCCCTGTGTCGGTGATATTTCGTTACAGAGGTTCGAGACAATACTTTAATTCCCCTTCTAAAATGAGAAAAGCCTTCCAAGACTGGAACTTCCCCAAGACTGCAACAGCGACCCCAACGAAAAGGGCCCCGTTGGAGATGCGTAGCCTGGAGACAACAGATGGAGAGGTCTGAAGGGCTGTGAACTCATTATGAACATACAGGGCTGGTTGTGACTGAGCTCTTGAATAGCAGGAGGCTCTGAGACCTCCTTGGAGGTCGTATTAGACCTTAGCTCCTGCAGCGGGACCGTTCCGCCTTAAATCCATTGAGGTGGGGTGGTCTAGTCCCCCTTTTCTCCCCAGCTTCTTGGCAATTTGCCTTGAATTAAGTTTACATTTGTGTTCAGTGTTTTTGTTTTCTTCTTCTATCCCCATATCTATTGTTTGTTTTTTGTTTTGTTTTTCTCCTTGTCCCCCTATCCACCTATCTTCCTCTCTTTCCCTGTCCCTTTCCCGCCCCCTGGGGGTTCTCTTCCACATTGATTCCATCATACTGGCACTGTGAATTGTGGAAACAAAACTATGACTGTGAGATGTGTTTCGCTTAATGTGAAGGGGTTGAATTCCCCTATCTGGAAAGAGGCCCTCCGCTCTAAAGCGGATATCCTATGCGTCCAGGAGTCCCACCTCCTAGCAGCGGATAATGTCAGACTGAGCCACCGACTTTTTCCCCATTTGTTCTTTGCGAACCACCCTGACAAGAAGCAAGCAGGGGTGGGAATCTTCATTAGAAACTCTGTTCAATTCCAAATGGTTCAGGTTATCCCTGACTCTATGGGTCGTGCTCTTATTGTGATATGTAAGATCGCAGGGTCAGTTTACACATTACTAGATGTCTACAAACCAAATAATGGGCAAATTAAATTCCCTTGGTCCTGGTTTGAACGTCTGAAGCCGGTGGCAGTCGGCAAGGTGATTGTCTGTGGAGACTTCAACCTGGTCCCCAGCAGACTCATGGATAGTACTGCCCCGTCCGTGCCTCCACGACATCTGGCGCTACGTCCATGCATCAGAGAAAGACTTTTCGTTCTTTTCCCACAGGCACAGGTCCTACTCGAGAATTGATCGCTTTTTGGTCGATGATAACACTGTTGGGGCCTGTGCCTGTGCGGAAATGGGTCTGATCACTTGGTCGGATCATGCGCCGGTGTCATTGGAGGTGGCCCTGACGGGAGGGAATCCCTCTCCGCGTACATGGCGACTTAACGCCAATTTGTTGTCGGACCAGGCTGTGGTTGGGGTGATTGGTAAGGGACTGTCAGACTTTTTTGCCCTCAATGATACGGGAGATGTAGCGGACGATGTCCTATGGGAATCACACAAGGCCGTCATAAGGGGCACGCTGATACGGAAGGCCTCTCAACTGAAAAGGTCCCGGGAAAAAACTCGAGAGGACTTGCTGACTCAATTACAGGTCCTGGAAGACCTAAATAAATCAAACCCGAGGTCAAACAACTCTGCTCAGATCTTCCTGCTCAGAAATCAGCTTAGAGCCCTGATGCTCCATGAATATGAGAAGCATTTGAGAAAGTTAAGACGTCACATTATGCAGCTGGAGACAGAGCTGGGGTGCTCCTGGCCAGGAGACTAAAAAAAAGATCTGCTATGACAATGATTGACTCTATGAATACTGCAGATGGCAGGGTAGTGAGGAGCCCAGAGGAGATAGCGGAGACGTTTGCGGTGTTTTACGAATCCCTGTACAACCTGAGAGACTGTAGAGAGACGCCCCAGCCTGACTTGGACGAGGTTAATGCCTTTCTTGAGACCCTGTCACTCCCGTCACTAACTAAAGACCAACTGTCAGAACTAAATAGGCCCATGTCGACACAAGAAATCGCCAAAATTATTTCCTCCACTAAACCCTCCTCGGCCCCGGGCCCAGATGGCTTTTCCAATACATACTATAGAACCTTTGCAGCCGAGCTGTCCCCGTATCTTTTACGAGTATTCAACTTGTGGCAGGCGAAGGGAGCCATCTCACCCGCTGCCTTGGAGGCGACCATCACCACCATACCTAAACCGGGCAAACCACATGATTCAGGCCTATTTCTCTGCTAAATTGCGACCTGAAGATATTCTCAAAATTACTGGCGTCCAGACTTGCTCGAGTTCTACCTTCCTTAATTCACCCGGATCAAGTGGGCTTTGTGTCAGGGAGGCAGGCTAAGGACGGCACCAGGAGGATGGTGGACCTGGTAAAAGTGGCAGAGCTTAGGGGGGTCCCCAGTGCATTCCTGTCGCTTGATGCTGAAAAGGCCTTTGATAGGGTGCACTGGGGATACCTTCGGGCTGTCTTAGGGAAGTTTGGCTTTGAGGGGCCGATTGTGTCGGCAATCCTTAGCCTTTACTCCCGCCCGAATGCCAGAGTCCTCGCCTCCGGGTTCCTGTCCAGAAGCTTCCAAATTACCAATGGCACGAGGCAGGGTTGCCCGCTTTCACCGGTAATCTTCGCCTTGGTGGTAGAACCTCTTGCGGCCCTGATCCGGGCTGACCCGCTGATATCGGGAATCGCGGTTGGAGAACTGGACCATAAAATAGGCCTGTACGCAGACGATATCATAATTGCTTGCACGAACCTTGAAATTTCTCTCCCTGCGACTATGTCGGCTCTCACTAAATTTGCATGAGTGTCCCTATATAAACTAAACGCTTCAAAATCTATGGTACTACCAATATGTGTCCCGTTGTCTCTGTCTTCCAGCTTATCAGAGAGACTCCCCTTTCAATGGTGCCCGGGTGGCAGAACATATTTAGGCATCATTCTAGGCCCCACCTCTCAGATAGTACAAGCTAATGTTGAGGTCCTGGTGAAAGCTTTGTCGGATGGCATGAGTAAACACCCCCTACATGCCTTGACATGGATGGCGAGAACGCAGGCGTTTAAGATGATGCTTTTACCTAAGATTCTCTACTGTTTCCGCTGTGTGCCTGTTGCTATACCTGGCAAGTTAATGAACAAACTGCAGTCCCTGACTAATAGATACATATGGGCTGACAAAAAACCGAGGGTCCCCAAAAGAGTTATGTCTCTTCACATGAATAAAGGAGGGATGGGGGTCCCAGACTTAAAGTCTTATCATGGGGCAGTCATATTAGAGGAAGCAAAGAGGTTCTGGATATCTGCTGGAGACCTGGGTTGGATGCAGATTGAGAGTTTTGTTGACGGGGTCGGACTCCAGGGACTTCGGACTATTCTCGAGGCAGAATCCTTGACCAAACTAAAAAGGAAATTTAATCTAGGCACGACACGTACCCTGCTTCTCCACTGGAGGGGTCTACCAAAATCCTGGACTAGATTACCGGCCTCTGACATTTCTCTGAATGCACTTCGCCTACATTTACCCTTTTTAGAGATTCCTAAATGGGAAGTGGCGGGAATTCACACACTAGCAGACTTAATGACGGAAAGAGACTTGGTGTCATTTGACACATTGACAGAATGTGACCCATCCTTACGAACTTTGTTCCTACAATACCTCCAACTGAGACATTTCATGGCCACTGAGGCTAGAGACTGGTTGACGGGGAGACAATCTCCTTCTGCCTTCCTGGGCTTCCTTCTGTCTACCCCATCAGATCTGAAGGGTTTATCCCAGATATATAAGGCTCTCCTGGCCAGGGGCGACCCGGACAAATTGATTTACATGCAGAAATGGGAGGAAGACCTCCAGTTTACTACAGAAAGAGAGAACTGGGAGAAAGCGTCCCAACGCATGGCTAAACTTACCAGGTGTATCAATCATCTAGAGAACTTAAAGAAATTACATTTTCGCTGGTACCTTCCGCCACCCCATTTGGCCAGATTTGGGAGACATGCCTCCCCTTTGTGCTGGAGATTATGTGGACAGAAGGGTAATCTTGCCCACATGTGGTGGTCCTGCCCGAGAGTCACCCCCTTTTGGTTTCTGGTCGAGCGCCTGATCCAGTCGGTCACGGGTTTTATGATCCCTCTTTCGCCACAATTGGCACTCCTACATATTGGCCTGGAGTTATATCCCCCCATTATGTGGAGGACCCTGACTTATATCCTGGTGGCTGCCAGGCTGGCCTTGGCGTCCGACTGGAAGGCGCAGACCCCACCTAATTTATCGGAAGTGGTGAACAGAGTAAACTCTATTTTTGCTCATGAATATTACCTGGCGCAAAACCTGCCAACTAGAAAACAGACTTTGGATGCATGGCACATATGGGCTTCTCATCCTCTTGCTACACCGATCCCTTCTTAATACCGAATGTAAGGTGTACTATGGAACATGTTGTAGCCATGGTGTAGACTCGGTACCTTTAAGTTTAATTTTAGTCTGAATGTGAGTTTAGACTTAAGTATAAGCCAGAAACAGATCCAGAGTTCAGGAACTGTCTGAATGCTCTATATGTTCATAGCCTTATTTCAAAAAGTGTCAAATGTGAATTTGTGACTCCCCCTGGGGGACTTCCCCCCCCCCCTCCTTTTTACCTCATCTCCCCTTCCCCCTTCCCCCTCTTGACCCTTGTTTTATATATGGACTCCTTATAGTATATTACTGATGTCTTGTTTGATTTGTCTGAAAACTTTGTTCAATAAACATTTATTGTTTAAAAATAAAAATAATAATAATTTTTACCATATATATTGTATTTTGTATCATCAAAGCTGTAGGCAATTAAAGCACCACGACAGAACTTTTTCTTTTGGCACCTCTGGAGTGGGGCTTTACATCTAAGTCCTCTGACCCCTTTCTGATACTAACCTCCCGCCACCTTAATTATTTTTTAGCGTCACTCCGGTCGTGCTGCGACATTTTGTGCTCGTAACTTCTAACTGGCCTTAAGTCAGAAGTTACATCACAAGAACTCAATATAAGTCTATGAGTACCGTAACAAGGCTCTCATTGACATGTATTGAAAAGTGACCTCCAGCACGCTCCATGAAATACAGGAGCTTCCCGGCAGGTGAATTTTTGCCAGAAACCGTCTGGAGCGACGATGATGGAAGATAACGCCGCCAGAAGGGGAGATTCAGACAGGGGTCAGGGGACTTAAGGTACCGTGACACGTGGCAATATGGTTTCCATATCGCCGTAAATTTGTGTATTTCGGCGATGTGAAAACCACATCGCCAGTGTGTAGTGGTGTGAGACAGGGAGACTTTACATCGAAAAATCGCCGGTGGTGCATCGCCTGATTGCCCTACTCTGCTGGGAAATCAGGTGATTTCCACCAGGCGATTTCTGCGCATCATGGCGTGTGACTGGGCGATAGCGATGTCGAAAGCGAGCTCAGACCATCTGGAAGCAATTCCAGAGGTGTGCATGAGCGTTGTTTGGTGCACCCAGTCTGCTGCGATTGATGGTCGCTCCTGCGTTCCCATTGGCTGGCCATGGCTAAGGCGCCATATTTGAATCGTGATATAGTAGAAAGGACACATGCGTCATGTAGTGCGCAGACATCCTGACAAGGCTGACCAATGGCGACACAGTTGTGCTGGCCAATCGGAGTGGTAGGGGCACGGTGTACAACGCTCTAGCACACCTGTCTCCTCGCCGCGCTCACACTCTACGCCCACATCGTTGATGCGGTGGTGGCGTGTGACGTGGCGATTTGGCGGCGACATGGGAATGTCAAATTGCTTCCGGTCTGCTCCAGGCAATTTCCTTAACGCAGGATCGCCGAACATCGCACACGAGATCTTTATGTGTCACAAGGCGACGGCGATGTGCAAAAAAGCGTCCGGAACGTGCGCGCTCACGTCAAATTGCCAGCCATATAGCGGCGATATTGCTATGTGTGACGGTACCTTTAGATTTAAAGCACCAGTTCTGAAGTGCAATTTAAAAAGCTTTAGTGGTGCTTTAAAATTAGAAAGATATTTTTCCCTCTCAGTTAAGACAAAAACAAACAGCAGTTCTGTGATTGTTACCTTTTCTTACAAAAAAAAAGTGAAAAGAGTTTAAAAAAAAAAGCCACCTATACTCCAAAATAGTAGTGTGCACTATAAAGTGACCATGCACTGTAGCAGATTCCCATATTCTATTAATTATAGGTGTGGATAGCAACACATAGTCAGTGCTTACTCATGTCAGATCAGACACAGTGTACTCTTGAACTCCCTGAAAAATCAAAAAATCTAAGAAGAGTACACAGTGTGAGCTCTACAAGAAAAGCACATATATCTGGATCCATACATGTGATTGATACAGGGGCGGACACAGACTGTAGTGGGCCCCTGTGCGGGCAAATGTTTTGCCCCCCCCCCTTCATAATGCAACGACTTTATTGTGGCGCCCCGCTATGCAGTCGTCACAGAGGGGTACTGCACCCGTAACAGAGGTGTAGATACTCCAGCTGCAAGTGGAACCTAGGATGGTGGGTGGAACCCATTAACCAACACTCCCACACTACCTTACACGGTGGGAGGGTACCCGGGAGGGAATAAAACCACCTCTAGGGGGAACAAGGAGGTCTTTGGTCTTTGGGCTTCAGAGAGGTTTTTGCCTCTGAGGAAGGAGAGGGTCTCTCGGCCGAGAGACCAGGAGACAGGGAGTAGGAGAAAGGACTCACAGGCGCAGAAAGTTACCGGGGACCGAAGCCCGCACCTGTGGGATACTATAGGACCACAGAAAATCCGGAGTCCTGGAGAATCTACAAGTCTCCCCAGGCACCTAAGCAACCAGAAGAGGCAACCAGGCACCGCTTATGGGCAGCAGTCAGCCACCAGAGGGTTACCCAACGGCAGCAAGGGTGAGAGAAAGAGTGGAGGTCCAGCTGATTTCAAGTCACCAGGCTTCATACAACTACTGGGAAGCAGGAAGGAACAGACGGGAAAGAAGTTACACACCAAGGGTTCCATCATACTACTTGGGATCCACTTGCAGCCACCCGTTAGCTACCTGTTATAACATCTGAATGCTGAACTGAGAACTGTAACTAATACTGCTAAAAGTGTCCAGTAAAGTACCCGGAGAGAAGTGAACTCGACTCTGCTGCATTTCCTTTTCCATGAACTTACTTCTTTTCAGGAACACTGTCCCAGAGGTCCGGTCCTTCCTGCGGAGGACTTTACCACACTAGCCGCAATACCATCTACCTCCGGCGGACTGTGGCGGCGCTGATGACATCTCACCAGATACTGCAGGTGGTGTCATGACAAACTTTGTAAATAGTACCATGTAAATATAATCCCTTTTTTGGAAGATAGGCCCAGGACACGGGGTCAGACGTGGCTGTCATTCCCCGTGACACAGCAGTTAACCCTTGCCGCCTGACATCTGAGTACCCCATAGCCTGGGCACGACATTATGTATATGTATATGTAGAAAAAGACAGAGCAGCACAACCACTTCCACAGGGTGCAAAAATAATTAAGGGCAATGCTTCATTTGCCAAGTTATACACACCAAAAAGAAAACTGAAGCACTCCTTCATTGAGGTTTCTTATCCCTTTATTTGGCCTTCAGGACAAGATGGCAACATTTCTGTTTCAGTAAACCTTCCTCCAGCACATATAGTTGACACCCCTGCAATTCTGTCAGATAATACTCAGTTTCTTCCTGAAAATGATTGCAATCACAAATTCTTTGGTATTATCTTCATTTAATTTGTCTTCAATGAAAAAACACAAAAGAGAATGAAGCAAAAAGCAAAACATTGAACATTTCACACAAAACTCCAAAAATGGGCAAGACAAAAGTATTAGCACCCTCAGCCTAATACTTGATTGCACAACCTTTAGCCAAAATAACTGCGAACAACCACTTCCGGTAATCATCAATGAGTTTCTTACAATGCTCTGCTGGAATTTTAAACCATTCTTCTTTGGCAAACTGCTCCAGGTCCCTGATATTTGAAGGGTGCCTTCTCCAACCTGCCATTTTTAGATCTCTCCACAGGTGTTCTATGGGATTCAGGTCTGGACTCATTGCTGGCCACCTTAGTGCTTTATCTCAAACCATTTTCCTTTTTGCTTTTTGAAGTGTGTTTTGGGTCATTGTCCTGCTGGAAGACCCATGACCTCTGAGGGAGACCCAGCTTTCTCACACTGGGTCCTACATTATGCTACAAAATTTGTTGGTAGTCTTCAGACATCATAATGCCATGCACACGGTCAAGCAGTCCAGTGCCAGAGGCAGCAAAACAACCCCAAAACATCAGGGAACCTCCACCATGTTTGACTGTAGGGACTGTGTTCTTTTCTTTCAATGCCTCTTTTTTTCTCCTGTAAACTCTATGTTGATGCCTTTGCCCAAAAAGCTCTACTTTTGTCTCATCTGACCAGAGAACATTCTTCCAAAACGCTTTAGGTTTTCTCAGGTAAGTTTTGGCAAACTCCAGCCTGGCTTTTTTATGTCTCAGGGTAAGAAGTGGGGTCTTCCTGGGTATCCTACCATACAGTCCCTTTTCATTCAGACGCCGACGGATAGTACGGGTTGGCACTGTTGTACCCTCGGACTGCAGGGCAGCTTGAGCTTGTTTGGATGTTAGTCGAGGTTCTTTATCCACCATCCGCACAATCTTGCGTTGAAATCTCTCGTCAATTTTTCTTTTCTGTCCACATATAGGGAGGTTAGCCACAGTGCCATGGGCTTTAAATGTCTTGATGACACTGCGCACGGTAGACACAGGAACATTCAGGTCTTTGGAGATGGACTTGTAGCCTTGAGATTGCTCATGCTTCCTCACAATTTGGTTTCTCAAGTCCTCAGACAGTTCTTTGGTCTTCTTTCTTTTCTCCATGCTCAATGTGGTACACACAAGGACACAGGACAGAGGTTGAGTCAACTTTAATCCATGTCAACTGGCTGCAAGTGTGATTTAGATTTTGCCAACACTTGTTAGGTGCCACAGGTAAGTTACAGGTGCTGTTAATTACACAAATTAGAGAAGCATCACATGATTTTTCTAACAGTGCCAATACTTTTGTCCACCCCTTTTTTATGTTTGGTGTGGAATTATATCCAATTTGGCTTTAGGACCATCTTTTTGTGGTTTTTCATTGAAGACAAATTAAATGAAGACAATAGTACCAAAGAATATTTGTGATTGTAATCATTTTGAGGAAGAAACTGAATATTATCTGACAGAATTTCAGGGGTGTCAATACTTTTGGCCACAACTGTATGCATTGGGTAGCTGGGCTTTTTATAATACCTTATTTGCATGTGAATTACAGACTTAACCCCTCCACGACCCATGACGTAGGAGGATGTCATGGACCGTGTCCGGGTGTTTGATGTGAGTGTGGCGCCCTGCTAACCACAGGTAGCCACAGACTCACCCGCAGCATGGATGGCTTCCACAGCGGGTACACAGTTACATGCAACACCTTCCACCCCAGCACAGTAGGGGGAGCCCAACCTACTGCTTTTAGGCAGGATCCCCTATAAATACTGGTGCTGGGGGCGGAGTTAGACAGAGTGTGGCAGACGCTACAAGAGCTGCAAAGAAGTGCTGGTGTTCGGTGCTGCGTTGGGCCCAAGCCAGTCACCCTGACCAGTCTCTGGTAGCCCTGCAAGGCCCAGGAGTGAGGTTGAGAGGCAAGGAGAGGAGGCAGAACAGTGGGGGAACCGAGGAGCCAGCATTAGGTTCACCCCCGAGCAACCATCGGACACCGGAGTCCACGTCTACTGGTGTGCACCAGGTCCAGTGGAGAACACCGGAAAACCGTGGAGACTTCAGTCTCCCGGATCCCTGCGCAGTCACATACCCGGGAGCCATGCACCGCAGGGAGAGAATCAGTGGTAGTCAAGAGAGTATCCCGACGACAGCGCAGGTGGAGAAAGAGAGCAGAGAAGGCCAGCCAACTTCAACACAGGCGGGGGCTTCACTCACACACACACACACACACAGGGAAGTAAAGAGGAGGCCTTATACCCACTCGCTGTGGAGACCCCAGAGTACATCCTGAACACCCGGTGGTACTCTGGACGATTTACCTGCTTCAACACCAGTAAAAAGGTAAAGAGCAACCAGCAGTGTGTGTGTGTCAGTTCCATTCGGCCAGGTCCCTGCTTATCCATTCATCACCAGCACCCTTACCATCACCGATGCATCCCTGCCTCAGGGGGTTAGCTCCACCTGCAGGGAGCTGTACCATCAAGGCCGCTATACCACCACCCTCCGGAGGACTGAAGCGGCGCTGGTGCTTAATCACCAGAAGCTGCGGGTGGCATCATGAGAACAATATTATAAACTTTATTCCCCTGTATATATTCCCCCTTTTTAAAAGTTCGGTCTCCGGGGCCACGGGTCCGGGCAGACCACCAGTGACATCCCCTCGACCACAGCGGAAAACGGCCCGGATACCTGAGTCCCCACTGCCCTAGGCGACATATGAGCTCCGGCACGAAGCTCATATCAAAGCCCTGACATCTCAGGTGATCTCATCAGCTGAGATGTCAGGGTAACAGCACCGATCAGATTCGGGATCCGACCGATGCTGTTAACCCCTTGGATCCCGCTGTCAATCACTGACAGCGGGACCCAAGGTGGCCGTGGTGGGGAACGCTCTATTCCCTGCCTGCATCGGAGATCCCGCAATAATATTGCGAGATCTCCGGCGGTCATGTGACAGCCCGGGGTCTTGGCTAGACCCTGGATGCTGTCACAGAGCACTTCCGGGTTATGGTTGGACTGTGCAGCAAGGTGCCTCTGAAAGGGGCAGTGTAAAAATAAGAATGAATAAATAAGTAAAGTTTTTAAAAACCTGTAAAAAAACCCCATTAAAGTTCAAATCACCCTTCTTTTTCCCCCCATTCACAATAAAAGTATTCAAAAATGTAAAAAAATACACAATTGGTATCGCCACATTCAGAATCACCCGATCTATCAACATATAAAATCAATTAATGAGAGCCCTAAACTGCATAGCGGAAAAAATGGTCCAAACGCCAAAATTACGTTTTTTTAGACTCCGCAACATTGCTATAAAATGCGATGATGGGCGATCAAAACAGCGCATCCACCCAAATATGGTATCATTAGAAAGGTCAGCTCAAGTCGCAAAAAATAAGCCATCACACAGCCCCAGATCCTGAAAAATGACAACACTACGGGTCGCAAAATATGGCGCAAAAAGGTGTTTTTTTCAAAACTTCTGAATTTTTTCTCACCACTTAAATACCAGTAAAGGTATACATGTTTGGTATCTGCAAACTCGTACTGACCTGAGGCATCACACCGTCAAGTCAGTTTAACCATATAGTGAACATGGCGGCTACAAAATGCAAAAAACAAATGTGTGATTGCACATTTTTTGCAACTTCACTGCACTTGGAATTTTTTTGCAATTTCCTTGTACACTATATGGTAAAATAAATGATTGCATCAGAAAGTACAACTCGTCCCACAAAACACAAGCCGTCATATGTCTATATTGACAGAAAGAAAAATATGGCTCTTGGAGGCAGGGGAGCAAAAAACGAAAATGAAAAACAAAAAATTGTAGAACAAAGATGGCACTCACCAGAACAGCAGATTTTTGTGCAAATCCATTAAAGGAAATGCGGGGTTATAGCGGTGCAGGGAGAGAAAGCGTGCAGGGTGGACTACGGAAACGGAGCACCCGTAGTATATCCTGCACCGATGTAACCCTCCATTTCCGTTAATAGAATAAAAGAATAATAGAATAAAAGAACTTTGCACAAGAATCTGCTGTTCTGATGAGTGCCATCCTTGCTCTACAATTTTTCTTTTTTTTTTTTTAATACTATAAGTTTTTATTTTTTTCGGAAAAATATAAACATAATATGAAATAGAAACATTACATTTAGCAGAAAGCAAAAATACTGTAAACATACTCCAAATAGGCCATTTCAACAGGGTAGAGTAACTCAAGAAGTTGCGATCCTATGTGAACATATCAATCTTAGAGAAAAAGGATGTCTCTCACACGAGCTTGATTCCTGCACCCTACAAAGCGGGCGGATCTCGCCAGAGAGGATCTTCAATGTAAGTCCAGAGATATCAGGTGTTTGTGTTTCGATCATACCCTTTAAATTGTGTATCTGCCAATCAAAACAACTTGGGCTGTACAATTACCATAACTCAACAACAAACAAATAAGTCAGACAGTGACAACACAGACAAATGAGGGTAAGGAGGGATAGGGAAAAAGAAAAAGGGGATATCGCTCTCCCCCGAGACCAGCTTTAGGGAGATACAATCTCGTTAGCCGCATCATAAAACTCCCATAGAGACCAAATCTTCATATATTTATCCACTGAGTTGTGCATCATCGCTGTTAGATGTTCCATGCGTTTAACATCAAGAATCCTATTCCTAAGACTCATAAGGGATGGGGTAGATGTCTGCTTCCAGTTTTTGGCTATTAAACACCTAGCTGCGGTGGTCATGTGCAGGAAAGGTTTGGACGACATTTTATTCAGCCCTCTAGCTCTAGCGCCTAAAAGGAAGACCAAAGGGTCCAATGGGATATCAGCATGTAAAACGCTGTCTATTAAGATGTTAACCTAACTCCAAAAAGGGCGAATCCCTGGGCAAGTCCAAAAGATATGATATACCGAGCCCACTCCATTCCCGCACCTCCAACATGTCGAGGGAATAGAAGAGTCCATTCTGTGGAGGACCTCTGGTGTATAATACCATAAAGTCAAGATTATATATATGTTTTCTTTATATAGTGTGTAAATGGAGGATTTGGCAGCATTGCTCCAAATATACGACCAATCCCGGTCAGAGATTTTCCTCCCCAGACTCGTCTCCTACCTCGACATGTAGCTGAGTGTTCCACCCTGGTTTTCGTTAGGGCTAGATAGCAAAGAGTAAATTGCAGAGATCAAACCCCTGGTACCTGTGGATGACCTACATAGCTTTTCAAAATCCGTAGGCACTGATACTTTCGCCCTACCAAAAGAGAGATCTGGCCAGGTCCCTAATTTGAAGATATTGGTAAAACACCCTGTTCGGCAGTGAAATGTTTTTCTTTAGATACTCAAAAGTATGTATCTGCATGGTCCTCCCGTCTATTATATCCACATATCTAAAAAGGTCTGCCTTTAACCAGGGGTGTACCATATCTGATTCAAGACTATTCGGGAGCAAGGGTTGATAAATGAATGACACCAAAGGGGAACAAGGTGACATCAGGGCGAATCTCTTCGTGCAGGAGTTCCATAGCTCACAAGTGAACTGCATTGGGCTCAACAAAGGAAAATGGGGGCGTGCCTGGGCAGGAGGCCAAAGAAATTAATTTGGATGTATAGGGGCTATCCAGAGTTTCTCTATTTCAGTCCATCTATTGTAAGCCCAAAGGGAAGTCCAGCACGGGATTCTCCGTAGATGTGTAGCCCAATAATATTTCAGTATGTCAGGTACCGAACGCTCACCCCTGAGTTTATGTGTCAAAAGCACCTCTCTAGCCACCCTCTGTCTCTTCCGAAGCCATATGAAGTCCATTATCGCTGTCTGATTTCAGTTCCGACAAGGGGACTCTCACCGGCAAAGTTTCAAAGGCGTATATAAGTTTAGGGAGAATGGACATCTTAACTGCCGTCATTCGGCCCATCCATGACATGGGAAGAGACATCCATTTGGACAGCTTTGCCCTTACGTCCCTGAAGAGGTGGGAATTTATGTTTATATAAGGTATCATAAGAGGATGTAATCTGCACTCCCAAATATTTAACCGCCTCCGGCTTCCATCTGAATTTGTAATTTAATCTCAGAAGATCCCAAATCTCAGGAGGGAGTCCAATGGGCATAGCTTCCGTCTTATTAGAATTCAATTTGTAGCCTGAAAGAGCTCCATAGGATCCCAACACCCCAAGTAGGTTTGGGTGGGAGACATGAATATTAGTGAGGGTCAGGAGAACATCGTCTGCGAATAATGCAATTTTAAATTGCTTGCTCCCTAATGTCACCCCCGAAATGTTGGGATCTAGTCTGATGGCTCCCGCCAAGGGCTCTATGCATAAAGCAAACAGTAATGGCGAGAGTGGGCACCCCTGCCTGGTGCCATTCAGGATAGCAAATGGTTTGGATATACTGAAAGGGAGCTTTATGGAAGCCGACGGGCAACTATACAGCGCCTGTAAGGCTGTCATAAATCCCCCCGAAACCACCAGGGAGTGCATGGTTCCAAATAGGAAGGGCCAGGAAAGGTGATCAAAGGCCTTTTCCGCATCTAAGCTTAAGACGAAGGCCTGCTGCCGCCTCCGATTCAGAACGTCCACCAAGTCGATAATCCTCCTGGTGTTATCTCCTCCCTGTCTATGGGGGATAAAACCCACCTGATCTTTATGTAGCAGATGAGGTGTCCAGTTATTAAGTCTTACAGCCAGGAGTTTGGTGAAAACCTTCAAATCGGAGTTCAACAAAGCAATCGGCCTATAATTAGCACAATCTAGGGGGTCCCTGGGTTGCTTGGGGAGGAGGATAAGGTGGGAATGCAACATCGTGGCCGGAATAGGATGACCCGTCATAAAAGCATTAAACAGAGCCGTCATGTGAGGGAGTAATATTTTAGCAAAAGTCTTATAATATAAATATGTCACATCATCGGGGCCAGGGGACTTGCCTTGAGGTAGTGAGTTCAGTATCTCGCCAACCTCATCCACGGTCACTACAGCGTTGAGTACTTCTGCAGACCCCTGGGGTAGAGAAGGAAGCTTCAATTTGGAGAGATATGTATCTATCGCCTCGGGGTTCCCAAGATCGCCACCTTCACCTGGATGCAAACTATATAGTTTACTGTAATAATTATAGAAGATGTCAGCTATAGCGTCTGGATGGTACTGTACGATCCCACCGGGATCGCGCAGAGCCTGAGGACCCGAGGCCGCCAAGCGCTCTTTAAGTTGTCTAGCCAACATAGTATGGGCTTTGTTACCCCTTTCATAGAATTTTTGTTTTGTAAAGGTTAGCAACCTCTTGGCCCCCCGAACCGCCAGATCCTTCAGCTGCTCCCTCAATTTTACCACTTCTCTCAAGATAGGCAATGATAGGTGGGAGAGCAATCTCTTCTGTTGACCCAGACTAGCCGTAAGGGATTGTTTTAATGTGTTTTCCGTCTTTTTGGCCATGGCCTCCTCCTTAATACAATGTCCCCGTATCACTGCTTTGTGGGCCTCCCATAACACCCCAGGGGAGGAAACCGACCCCTCATTCAGTGTAAAATATTCCTCAAGATGAGTCTTTAAAGATGCTTTAATTGACACATTTTTCAGCAAAGATTCATTCAAACGCCACGGGCCCCTATGGAAGCGAGATGGGGAGAACCGAAAGTCCATAGACAAAGGGGCATGATCTGACCACGATATTGCACCCAGGTCCACCCTCTCCATAGCTCTCAGAACATGGGAGTTTACAAATAGATAATCGATTCTAGAATGGGTTTGGTGTGGGTCGGAGAAAAAAAGAAAAGGCTCTCTCACCAGGGTGCGCCACCCTCCAGGCATCAAATAGCGCCTCCTTGCGAATCAGTCTACGTAGGCCTAGAGAGAGCCTCTGCAAGGCTTCAGAAGGTTGCTGCCTCCTCAGAGAGAGCATATCAGATACCTCAGAGAAGGGGACATTAAAGTCTCCGCCCACAATAGATGGAGTATCTGAAGATTCCGCCAGCTTGTTAAACACACCTCTCAAAAATCCCAGCTGCCCATCGTTTGTTGCATATAAATTGGCCAAGTGCAGGGGTCGACCATTAAGAGTCAGGTCCAAGATGATATATCTACCTCCCGGGTCTATGTGAGAAGAAATGACATGCCCTGGACTTGCAGCAGATAACAAAATAGCCACCTCACCCCTCTTAGAGCCAGAAAAAGCTGAAAATTGGTGTGGATATGCTACAATTTTTCTTATATTGGCTGTATCACTCAGGATTGAGCAACGCCAGACTATACACCACAGCCGGTGACCTGGTCATAAAAGTAACGCTCGTTTAGCTACTAGTGCCTGGAAACCTCGGTTTGCTTTTCTTCCATTACTCCTTGCAAAAATCAAAAATGTATCAATACAACTATCTTGTGGGATTTTTTTTTAATTTGTTTTGATCCAATTTGCGTTAATTCATGTCAACCCCAAATGTACTGATTGGGGTGAAGTTGGGTTCTAATGCATACGGTAGGTCTCATAAAAGGGCAATAAAGAACTGAACCGGCCTTTAAAGGAAAAGGAAAGTTTCTTGAAAAGTTGCTGATAGATTTATAAGTATTTACCAAATATAAATGGACATATAAAATATGCTGCAAACATAAACATATTAATCATTAACTATTTTCTGGTATGATTTTAAAGCACACCTTACGAAGTACAATACAAAATATTGTGGTAAAAAAAAAAATCGATGTCAATACTTCTATCCCAAAAAAACGAGAAGAGTCTTCTAGGAGTGATACCTTCATTGGCTAACCAGAAGAGTTATATTAGCAAGCCTTCAGAGCTCAAAGGCCTCTTCATCAGACTATGTTACAAATGACATACTGAGACATTTAAATAGATATGACAGCAGGACCTGACATGATGGTTACTGGAGATGAGCCAAGGAAATTAAAGCACACCTTAAACGTTGTACAGATTTTTGAATTTTTTTTTTTATTTTATAAATGTCCACATTTTTCACTTATACACAAAAACATATTGACGTAAATTTAACATCGACGCAAAGTGCAATCTTTGTCTACAAAAACACAAAATCATCTGGATGTGTAAAGAGATTCCAAAAATATCCCTATGTAAAGTGACAGATGTCAGATATGAAAAATGCTGCCGTGTCCTAATGTTCCAAATAGGCTGCACCATTAAGAGGTTAAGGTAGTGCCTTCTCATAGTGACCTAATGGGCTGTGCTCCGCTTAGTGGTACCTGCAGCCACTATGCTGCATTGAATATACTATGCAACCACAATGTAACATACCAAATTTAGTGCAGGATATCGCGTTACTACGTGGGCAAGAGCAATCTGTTTAATGTAAAAAAGTATAACTTGACTCCACTTATCACATGCACTTTGTTTTAGTGGTTTCCCCAGTTTAGGCGAGGGCTATCAAGGGTGTGGGTGCTTGTGAAACCTCAGCGTGACTCCCCTGCATTCTGTGCACCATGTGAACCCCGCCGTTACTCATGTTTACTCGAGCATCAATGGATTTTCTGTATAGTCTTTCACTTTCGATTACAATTTACACAGAGCCACTTCCTCTTTTCATTATAAAAAACACTTTGCTTCTGTGAAAAAAAGAAAAAAGAACCCAGTGAGGAAGGCAAAACATCCCGGCAAGAGGAAACGTGTAATGTTTCTGTGGTCATGGGCAGAATACCGTATATACTCGCGTATAAGCCGAGTTTTTCAGCCCAAAATTTGGGCTGAAAAGTCCCCCCTCGGCTTATACGCGAGTATATAAATTTTACAGCCGCAGCCCCGGAGGTATACAGGCCCCCCCATCAAGCTCCAGGGCCGTCCCCCTTGCGCGGCAGCCTGTAAAGTAAAATCATACTTACCAGTGTCCCGTCGCGCCGTCCGCAGCTTGCCGACACACGATCCCCGGCTTCATTCCGCGTCTTCCGCATTCCTGTAGTCGCGGGCAATGACGTCATTGCCCGCGACTACAGGAAGTCGGAAGCCGGAAGACGCGGATTGAAGCCCGGGATCGTGTGTCGGCAAGCTGTGGACGGCGCGACAGGACACTGGTAAGTATGATTTTACTTTACAGGCTGCCGCGCAAGGGGGGGGCCCTGGAGCTTGATGGGGGGCCTGTATACCTCCGGGGCTGCGGCTGTATACAGCCCTGGGGCTGCTGCTGTATACAGCCCTGGGGCTGCTGCTGTATACACCACTGGGGCTGCTGTATACTACCTAAGGGCTGCTGTATATACCTCTGGGGCTGCATATACCTCTGGGGCTGCATATACTTCTGGGCTGCATATACTTCTGGGGCTGCATATACCTCTGGGGCTGCATATACCTCTGGGGCTGCATATACCTCTGGGGCTGCATATACCTCTGGGGCTGTATATACCTCTGGGGCTGCTGTATACTATCACTGGGGCTGCTGTATACTACCACTGGGGAGGCTGCTGTATACATCACTGCTGGGGTTGTATACCTGTGCTGGAGTCCACCCTCGGCTTATACGCGAGTCAATAAGTTTTCCCAGTTTTTGGGGGCAAAAGTAGGGGGGTCGGCTTATACACGGGTATATACGGGTACTTTCATTCTAAAGATGTTACCCATTTTGTCAAACATTATTTAGGCATCTGAGGGTTGAGCGATTTTTTACCAATGGTTCCATGATGAGGCTGTAATTTTCACTCAAATTTCTTCCACAGCTCTCCAATATGGATCTAAGTTACCGGAGCCTCTGTTTGTGGACTTGGCTCTCTGATAGCACATAGGTGGTGCACATACAGTATATTCTGTATGTCAAGGAAGGCAAAGTAATATGATCACTGCAAAGGAATCAAGCGCAATAGTATCTTATCGTTATATGTACAGTTCAGCTGTGAAGCCGCTATCTAGAACTGCTCACCTTCTCTGGTTGTGTGACACACAACCAGTTTGAAAAACACGTAATAGTAGCTGCTGTAAGACACACACTTCCACCTGCAACATGGTAGGATAATCCGAAGATTCAAAGTGATGGTGTGTTGTTGGTCCACGCTGCTACAAAGGACACGAAGCCCAAATCTTCAGTTACTCGAAGGTTATTGGATCCATCCAACGCGTTTCAGAGCCTGCTATGCTCCATCAGGGAAAGCATGGGTTCCCTGATGGAGCATAGCAGGCTCTGAAACGTGTTGGATGGGTCAAATAAACTTCGAGTAACTGAAGATTTGGGCTTTGTGTCCTTTGTAGCAGCGTGGACCAATAACACACCATCCCTTTGAATCTAAGGAAGGCAAAGGTTATTCAAATCAAAGGATGGAAGCTACATTGTGCAGCAAAACGCATGTGGCCTTGTTTGTGCCACCTTATGTGGAGGGGTAGCTTGTCATTCACCATCATTATTCAGCATAGTTGTGCCCAGTAGGTTTCTGTGCTTACTCTTTTAAAGGGATCAGTAAAATCAATCCGCCCAGGTTAGGGCCCTTTTACACGCTGTAACTTTCCAGCGATCATGACCACGATTTTACCTGGCCAGGATCGCTGGTGCGTCGCTACTTGGTCGCTGGTGAGATGTCAAACAGTCAGATCTCACCAGCGACGCAGCAACAATACGGCAGTTGTTAAGACCCTGTCACTCTCGGGCGTAGTATTGAGATCATTGCTCGTTGTCCCTGTCAAACATAGCGATGCACGCTGCCCAGCAGGAGCGCAACGACCTAAAAATGGTCCTGAACGATTTGTAATGATCAACAATCTCACAGCAGGGGCCTGATCGCTGCTACGTGCCACACATAGCGAGGTTGCTGTTACGTCACAAAACCTGTGATGTTGCAGCGATGTCGCTAGCGATATCGTTGTGTGCGAGGTACCCCTTAGATATGACTTAGCAGTCCTTTGAAATATAAATCCATTGACCCCTTTTTAGAGATCAGGCGACAGGCACCGCTCCATACAGCAGAGATCCGGCTGAACAGAACAGGGGACCAGGGCTGCGGACCCCACCTGCAATGCAGACAGGGTGAGAGGCACACACATGCAGTGGGTCCCTGCTGCACTGACACAGTGTGCCGGAATCACTTTCACAGCAGCAGTTTGGGCACCTTGTATCAGTGCACTGGGGACCGCTGTTTTGCAGAGAGGTTGGGTGGTGATGTTAGGGGCTGGGGCAGCCAGTAGGAGCCCTGGGGGTGGTGGCATTCAATAGTGTACAGTATTGAGGGGGTGCGCCTGTGTGTGTTGGGGGTGGCTGGCCATACTGGGAATAGGGGAGGGGGCGTGATTGTGCTAGAGTAGGTGGAAACGACCAGTTCTCCATTTACATGCACATTCACGCCCCCTAGACATTCCCTGACAGCCGCAAATGTGTTCTATCTAGGAAACCCTGCAAAATGTTGACAACATGTATATTGCAGATTGTCAACATTTTGCAGCCTAGATATACATATGAAATATAGCAAAAGCCCGGACAACCCCTTTAATAGGAGGCAGTGCTGGATAGAATTTAAGTTCATTTCTCAGGTATGAGGGGCAAGTCTGGGCAGATACAGGGGTTATAAGAACCCCATTTAAATTATGTGTAAGCTGGTGGGCAGTTTAAAATGCTCAAAGGGGGTGACAGCTTCCCTTTAATGGCAGAGATGCAGTATATAGTCAAAGCCTAATAAGGTCAGATCTTATTTGTCATGTCTAAGGTAGTTCCCTTGTGGAAAACAGTTTGCCAATCCACCACGTCAACCGGTATTATAGGAAGTGAGAGCCCCATGTGCTGCGGCCACATGCGTATTGCCGGCTTTGAGCAGATTAGTCTGGGGAGAGGCCATCATATTACCTGCGCCTCATCTGGTGTAGTAATCGGATTTCCATTATTATTGTTCTATTTTCTAACTTCTTATCAATTGTTATAGCTCTGTGATGTCCATCTATTGTGTTGTACTTACAACTATAGTGTCTCTAGATTTGATAAATTAGTGATTGCCGGACCGGATTATCATTTTCTATAGCATACTCATATTTACTTGGTTGGGGCCTGTAGGGACATCACAGTTGGCACATGTGTGCATATTCTTGCACTCTTGCCACTACACCTTCACCTGTGCGATACCTGTTGTAACAATCACGTGTAGCATTGTTGTTTAATTGTTATTGTGTTAATTTCCAATACCCAAACACCAGATATCTTTGTGGTCACCACTTATCGTGCCTTGCTCCTAACTAGATGATCATTTCCGTTTTGTATCTTACACACTGTTTGCTACCTTAGGAAGCGACGATATCTACATCCTTGCCTGGGTGCATAGTTTGATACTTTGTATCCCTTGCTCCTACATCAATATAACCAGATGATGTAATGCACCTCTGAAATTTTGGTTACACCTACCCAGTAGCACATTAACTCCGGGCCTCAATCCCTGAGCCTGGGGCTTCTCAGACCATGTTTATCTGATTAGTTGATGTCTATGTTCCCATATTTTGTACCTTTCGATGCCAATTCACCTGTATCAAGTTTACTTTTTGTGAGCTTTCCCATGTGCTCTAATTGGTCTTAATTGTTTTTAGAGTTTTAGTCTGTCTTTTGTACATAATAAAATTGGATCATTCATTACAATTATAATTTTATGTGTGGTGTTGCTCCCTTTGATGCCCATCTTCTCTACTTTCATATATGTTGATATATGGCTTGGTGAACACCCCCTCCCCTTTTTCTCTTGACTATTGAGCCATATGTTTAGTGCGCCTCTAGCCCTTATTTCCATACACAAATATACACATACAAGGTGGGTCACGTGATGCAGTGGGTCCAAATATACACACACGTTTGCACACGTGTATACATACGTGGCAAATCACGTGACATGGCAGGAACACACATACATACTTACACGCGGCTGCCATCTTTGGACACTCGGGTATACAAACATGGCGGCAGCGTGATGCATCACACCACCCCACCGCATGATTACAGTATTACATCAGAGGGAAACTTGTTGGGAGCTAATAAAGTGAATAACGAGGTGTCTATGTCTGTTTTGTATGTAATAAAGGATTTCTCTCTGTGTTGTTTTTTTCTCTTTACTTAAAGTACTTAAAGTATTGCTAATGGCCAGCTGTCATACTGACGGCTGACTTTAGCAATAGGGCTTGATGTCAGCTGCCAAAAAATGCTGACATCAATGTGTCTCATGGAGGCACCAATTCTGGGCAGCTGCTGGCTGCAATTTTCAGCTTGGGGGGCCCAGAACACTTGGACATCGCCATGCTGAGAATTCCAGCCCCCAGCTGCCTGGGTTACCTTGGCTGGCAATAGAAAATACGGTGGAGTCCACGCCAATTTTTTTTCTAATATTTGATTTAAATGGAAAAAAAAAAGTGGCAACACTATTTTTCATTGCCAGTGAAGGTAACACCAGGTAGCGGGGGTTGGCAACCAGTAGCGCCTTGGTTTACCTGCACTGGCAATAGAAAATACAGTAAAGCCCTAAATGTTTTTTTACCAGGAAATTAAATACTTTATTAACAAAAATAAACACAGAAACAGGTTCTTAAATATACATTTATTTACATACATTACACACAGGGACAAATGCACACACAGGGAACGCAGCTGAATGTAGACAGCACATGAGGGGTGAAGACAGCACACAGGAAGGAGAGAGCGCACGGACAGAGCGGAGAGACAGCGCACATAGGGAGACAACTCAAAGGGAAGGGAGATTACACAAGGGGAAAACAGCTTAAGGAGAGAGCGGGCAGGCGGAAGTGCAAGGGTGAGAGGGAGAGTGTGCACAAGGGGGAGAGATGGCCACCACCCCCAGAGAAGGCGAGCTGCTATGATCTCTCAACGCACACATATATGGATTCCTATTCATTGCATTTTTTTTTACAACACAGAAAAACACAGCCACAGTAGCAAGGAGTAGTGAGTTGTGTGAGCAGTAGTGAGTTGTGTGCATGTAAATCCAGCTCTGTGTATAGTAAGGCGGAACATACACAGCAGTAGTGAGTTGTGTGAATGTAAATCCAGCTCTGTGTATTCCTCTGCCTGTTTCCTTACTATGCTCCTCACTCCATACAATATAATAGACAATGTAATCTTACACCTCACTGTGCTGGCAGTCCATTTTGTCAGATAAAATTGGAAAGGAGCTATATTTTTGTTTTCAAAGAGGATGTTGAGTTCAGAAAACTGGGGGAGAAAAAAGTGACACATAACCGGAGAAAGAAGCAGACTTCTCTGATAAGATATATTATAAAGTTTTGTTTATATTTGTTTGTACTATTTATTTATGTAAAGTTTGTTGAAAGTACAATTTAAGAACTATAATAAAAAAATGATAGTTTATATGATTAAAACATAGTGCATATACACAAGTGGTCATAACAAGTATAAAAATTATGGTATTAAATACAGGTTACAGAATAAGTACAATATATCCATAATTGGTGCTTAATATACAATCTGTGTATTTTTTATATGAGATAAATTAAGAATAGATACTGTATTTTGCAGATTATAAAATGCACCAGATTATGAAACCCACCCCAAATTTAGAGGAAGAGATTAGGGAAAAAAGAAGAATTTTTAATTTTAAAAAATAAGGGGGGAAGGGAGCACAGAGGCGGTGAAGTGGGGTAACAGGAAGCAGGGTCACCACTGCATGGAAAAGGCACAGTGGTGAAATGTTGCAGGACCGTGGCTGGTGTCCTGGTAGGTGCCATTGATTTCTTGGAAGTGGACGCGATGGGTGAAAAGAAAAGGTCTGGGAGGCAGCGTACATGAAGATAGAGACCTCAGAGAGCTGGGTTCTAAATCTGTGTATATGCTGCCTCCGCAGCCATTTTCCTGAAGTCCATCACGTTGGAAGAGGCACATGCGCAGATTGAGATCTCAATTCTCCGAGATCTCAATCTGCATGTGCGCTGCCTCCAAAGTCATATTCATTATACCCTTTATGCCAACTGTGCCCACCGCAAGCCTGCCAGGACATCGCCTTCTCCCAGCCTTGGGCCCGCAACATTGCTCTACCATGCCGCCACTGCCGACCTCATGCAGTGGCAACCCTGCCTACTGTGGCCCGGCTCCAATCCCCCAGTAAGGAATAAGACACCCCCCCATTGTTTTATAATCTGAGAAATACAGTACATACATATAGATCAAGTATTGGGATGCCTTCACATTACACCTACACAACTTTATGACTTGCCATTCTTAATCTGGAGACATTAATATGGAATTGGTTTCAGAAAATTGGAAGCATTTAATTGTTCAAAATGTCTGGGTATGCTGAAGAATATAGATTTCTCTTCCTTGATATTAAGGCATCTAGGCCAACCAGTATAAAGCAACCAGGCAACATTACTCCTCCACCACCAAACTTTACAATTGGCACAATGCATTAATGGAGATACAGTTCTGCTAGTATTCACCAAAGTCAAATTCATCCATCAAACAGTGTGATTCATCATTCCACAGAACACGATTTCCATCGTTCCAAGAACCCAGTGGTAGTTTGCTTTACTCTGCTCCATATGATGCTTTACATTGTGCTTGGTGACATAAGGCTTGCAAAAAAAGCTGCTCAGCCATGAACACCCATGCCATGAAGCCCCCGCCACACTGATCTTGTGCTGATATTAGTGTTAGTGGAAGTTTGGCACTGTATGGTTGCTGAAATCAGCAACTTTGTCGATTTTTATTTACTATGTGCCTCAGCACTTGGTGACCCACTCTCTTAGCTTTATAAGGTTTGCAACATCATGGCTGAGTTGCTGTGGATCCGAAACGCTTTTATGCTTCAATAACATCACTCACTGCTGAACGTGGAATATTCAGAAAGGAAGAAATGTCAAGCTTACTGCTACAATGGTGTCATTCTATTACAGCACCCTTCTCAAATTCTGTGAGCCCTCCTATGTTTTCACAAATGTTTCTACTGGCAGAATATATAGCCAGAGGCTGCATCTTCTACACCGATGGCAATGGGACGGAATGAAAAACCTGAATTCAGTGATTAAAAGGAGTGTCCAGTACATGTATCCATACAGTGTAGAAAGAAATCAGATTGAAATAGCCAGACAGAACAATTATAATCTGACTGACAAGGGTTACACATTTTCCTTCTCATTTTTTCTAGTTACTTCTCAGGCTTTTTAATAAACAAAAAATCCTGGTGGTAAATTAGCCATTTCTTCTGCAATTGATTAATTGTGCCTATTACACAACAGAGTAACCCCGACAGAGGGGTGTTGAGCTTCTTCAATGTAAGCAGCTGCTTGTGGTGCAGTCAGCGACATCTCTCTGTACAGAATGATCATGATACCAGCTATACGCACACCCCTGACCCACACATCATCATCTACAAGAGCACGGGTCACTGAGTAACAAACATGTACCATGTACCATGGAGATTTTGGTGGGTGTAAAATGTCAAGTGATGATCACTTTAAAAACAAAATCACACACCTATCTAGCAGGAGGAGAAAACTAGCAGAGAATAGGATGGAAGGAACAATATTTTGAAAACACCAACTTAAAGGGAAGCCAAACGAATGCGCACTGCTTTCCTATGTTTAACATGGTAATGCATAGTAGCTGCGTTTGGCTGCGTTCAGTTGCGGTTGCGTTTGGATGCACATAATTTGGGCGCCTTCCTCCGCCCACAGAACGCAGCCTGTTGCATTTTTTGTGCGTTCACAGGCACTTAAATGCATACATCAGCTAGGGACTGCCTCGGTCAGGGCAAAAGTGACGAGGTGAGGCAACTTGCAATATATTTTTTGCAAAAAACGTAACGACCCATAGCCCTGTTTTTGACACTTTTTGATAGCACTTGCTAAAAAATATTTTTATTATAACAGAGAGCTTTTTGTGTGATTCCTGTGCTGATTTTTTGCACTGAGGTTTTGCAGTTCACAGGCACTTGTTTTATCAGCAAGCGACCACAAGCGCACTAACAATGCATGGAAGTGAATGGATACACAGTGTCCTCCGCATGACAGCGCAGGCAAACGCTGCAGATCACATTGAAATCTTTCCCGGTGGCAGCCGCTAATCTCCTGGTGGTGTCGGCGCAGGAGATTTGAAGAAACAGCTGATCTTACAGCTGTTTAAACCTCCCGCACCGACATCACCTCTTCGGTGTCGGCGCTGGAGATTTAAACAGCTGTAAGATCTGCTGTTTCTTCAAATCTCCCGTGCCGACACTGTCGTGAGATCAGCGGCAGCCAGGAGGAGGAGATCTTTGCCGCTGATCTCTGCCTCCCAACCACCACAGAGATTGCTGATTGTCTGACCAGGCACCATACCGATGTGAACGCATGCGGGTATTCTCAGCTGTGTTCATATCAGTATGGCAGCGTTTGCATCTGCATGCCCTCCGCATGCACACACTAATGCAAATGTGAAGGCAGCCCAATAGGCCTGGTTCCGGAAGGACCTTATTCCTCCTGGTCGCTTCAGGCTGTCGGTCATAAAGATGCAGCCGGGGTGGTTTCAGTTATCGTTCTGTGGATAGTGAGCAGCAGCTATAACCACACCCCCGCACTGACTGACAGCTGACTCTGCGCTGATGCAATACTGAGCTGGCTGTCAGTCAGTGCCACAGATCGGTAACTAAAGCCACGCTGGTCTCACCCCATGACTGAAATCCTGAGTCAGCCGGGAGGAATAAAAGTAATTTCCTCCCGGCAGTGGGGCTCTCAGTACGGTACCCGCATAGTGTTAGAATTCTAATAACCTGTGGATTATCCCTATATACAGTATGTAAACTAATTGGGTTTTCTTTTTTTGCAATACTGGTTCAAATCAAAGAAGGATTAAACCTCATGGACACAACAACGAATTCCAAATACCATGTTAATGTATTTTAATGAACTTCATATTCACATATAATGGTATGAGAAGACTTGTCGGTAAATATTTGTAGGTTATTGGGTCATCTAAACAGGCCTTGTTTCATATGTGCATTATTAGAACCTGTGTCTCAGAATCTCACGTCTTTAGTTTTTGAAAAAGACATGTGAATCCCATGGAACGGATACCTGGTCATCAGCAAAGCGCTTGTTCCATAAAGCTAGCAACCAATTAGTCATACAACCGGCTGTATTACTGGAAAATTACATTTTAATCTATGCCTTAGTTCTGTCTTATGTCCAAATCCAATTACACATAACCAGAATATTCTTTTTCAACAGCATTAGCACTAAGTATTGGATGTGAAGGGGTTGTTTTAGCACTAATGATGAAGGCATATTTCTAAAATAATCCATTATTGAATAAGCAGCAGAGTCCAATCGTTGAAACCATTGATCACTAGAACTAAAATGCTGTGGAAGCCATTAGGCTGGAATCACACTTGTCATTTCGAATGCGGTTGTGGAGAATTCAGTAGGACTGGGAAAGGAAAGACTGCTACACTTTACTATTGGATCAATATGTTATAGTTTTATCACTTTTAGGGCACAGCGCTCACTTACACCGCTTTAATGTTTTAGATGCACTTCAAATTACTAGAAACACATTTTCATTAAACTCTGTTTAAAACCAGGTTAGGGACAATGATATTGTACCATCGACCAAGTTAAAATGCAATCGTGTTTATTTCACAAATATATAAAAGATATAGAAATTCATTATTAATCATATCATTATTAAAATTGGAGATGTACTCATATTCGAATAAAATTCTATGTTATAATCTTTCGGGTAATTTTATCTGATGGGCAATTTGGATCCAATGTGGGCTTACTCTCCTATGATGCAGTAGTTGTTTTGGTTCATATGGTTTTGCAGATATATAGTAGCTCGCTCCTAAATAAATAAATAAAAGGGATTGTGAGGAAGTGAGACGCCCTCTCACAAAACGCGTCGAGAGACTGACAACCCTGCCAACCAATCACGCTAGCGCTAGCTAATCTGACCAAACCCCGCCTAACAAGGCACCCGACTCTGACGTGACGGTGACGTAGGGGGAAGTCAGAGCACGAGAGTGCGGGAGCAGCACCGCCAGCCACGGTGTCTGCATAACGCTTCATCTAGCAGAAAGCTCCAGAGAGACGCTGCAGAGACCAGCAAGGACTATGAGTAACACCACATAGTGACGTGATAAGAGAAAATTATATGGTGGATAAACAGTATAGTGGCAGTACCTGGAAGCTACAGGCACTAGTGAATACATAGATAGTTTGCAGGTGTAAGGGCCCTTTCACACTTGCGTTTTTTTCCTGATTTGGAAGATCAGGCAAAACCTGATTCTTACTGTATTTTGCACATTCACTTTAATTTTGTCAGGTAGAATCTTGTTGCTTCATGTTTTCTCCTGAAATCATTAAAGAGAATGGGCAAAAAAAATGAATCCTGTAAGAAACAGGTTTTTTCCTGATCTTCCAAATCAGGAAAAATCCACAAGTGTGAAAGGGCCCTAAGAAAAATACAATTAAGGTCTAGTGAAAAGAAAGAGGGTACTATATGTAGAAATGGCACATTAGCCCTTTGTGTAATAGAATGCAGGAGCACATAATGGTGGGTTTACGCGTCCCAACGTCAGTCCGATATTGTATCCAACGACGCGGCAGCACGCTTTTTCTGGGCAGAATTCCAAGATTGCATAGGAGATGTTACACAGCGCGATATCGGCATACAACGTCTCTACGATGTCTACGCCCCCCTTGTACGGTCGACCCAGGAACGACCATTTAACATGGAGAGAATAGGGGACGTTGTACTGCACATCGTAGTTGGGCGTTTACACAGCACGATCCGGCTCCAACCTTCATGCAATATCGGCCCGTTGAATAGCACGCTCATTCGATCCCCGATATCGGTTTGACATCGTTCGTGCATCGTATTGGTCATTTATACCATACAACGCACGAACGATATCAGGTCTAACGCACGAACCACGTGACTTTTGGTCGGAGTTGGACGCCGATATCGGGACGTGTAAACACACCATAAGAGACCTACCAATTGCGAGATATAATTAATTCTAGTTTGTCAACAGGAGGTAGCAATCAGCAAAAGTCAATGCACAAGGGAAACAACAAACGTGAGTCACATTAAGAGACACTTATAGAGGTATTGAACCAGAAAGAGGTATATAAAATAATTTACTAGAAATTTATTGTCAAATATAGGGAAAGGCAAAAATTCCAGAAAAAGAAATTTGACTACAGCATCTGACTGGAATTCCAAGATGAGAAGTATACTTTATTTATAGAAGTCAGATTTATAGACATAGAAGCACACATGCTCACATATACTGTATCCCTTATTGTAATTTTTAGAAGGGTGAAATAGCAGACACTGAAAGATCTTGCAACCAAGTACACTGAATACTACAGGTGAGAACATGTTACCAAATCATTAGTACTACGATAATACATTAAACGAATCCCTTTTATTTATTTATTTATTTATTTATTTAGGAGCGAGCTACTATATATCTGCAAAACCACATGAACCAAAAGAACTACCGTGTTTCCCCAGAAATAAGACATCGTCCTATATTAATTTTTGGTCCAAAAGTTGCACCATCTCTTATTTTCGGGGGGGGGGGGGGGGGGGGGGGCGCTTATATTAAGCATCATCCACTATCCCTCTGTAGCCCCCCCATCTTCCTCCATTATCCTTCTGTAGCCCCCATCATCCTCCACTATCCCTCTGTAGCCCCCATCATCCTCCACTGTCCATCTGTAGCCCCCATCATCCTCCACTATCCCTCTGTAGCCCCCATCATCCTCCATTATCCATCTGTAGCCCCCTCATCCTCCACTATCCCTCTGTAGCCCCCCATCATTCTCCACTATCCCTCTGTAGCCCCCATCATCCTCCACTGTCCATCTGTAGCCCCCATCATCCTCCACTATCCCTCTGTAGCCCCCATCATCCTCCATTATCCATCTGTAGCCCCCTCATCCTCCACTATCCCTCTGTAGCCCCCCCCATCATCCTCCACTATCCCTGTGTAGCCCCCATTCATCCTCTACTATCCCTCTGTAGCCCCCATCATCCTCCAATATCCCTCTGTAGCCCCCATCATCCTCCACCATCCCTCTGTAGCCCCCATCATCCTCCACCATCCCTCTGTAGCCCCCATCATCCTCCACTATCCCTCTGTAGACCCCATCATCCGCCACTGTCCCTCTGTAGCCCCCCATCATCCTCCAACATCCCTCTAGCCACACACACACAGCCACACACACACAGTCAAGACACATCACTGGAGCCTGCCAGAGCTTACCGCCGCCCGGTGTGTAGTCGGGCGCCGTAGATGTACGATGGTATGCCATCAGCCAATCAGGCGGCTGCTGGCGTCTGATTGGCCGCGGCATTACCGTACATCTACGCTGAGCGGCGCAGATGACCTCTGTACAGGAGATCTACAGTAATGCCGCGGCCAATCAGATGCCAGCAACCGCCTGATTGGCTGATGGCTTACCATCGTACATCTGCGGCGCCCGGCTATGTACACACACCGGGTGACACCAAGTGGTGACAGAGGCGGTGGCAAGCTCCGGAGGAACAATGGCGGCGGCAGAGGCAGCTGAGTAGGTGAGTATGATTTTTTTTTTTGCCTGCCTGCCACGTCCTATTTTCGGGGGGTGCCTTATATTAAGCACCCTGGCCAAATCCTCGGGGTGCCTTATTTTTGGGGAAACACGGTACTGCATTATAGGAGAATAAGCCCACATTGGATCCAAATTGCCCATCAGATAAAATTACCATATAGAATGATTATAACATAGAATTTTATTGGAATATGAGTACATCTCCAATTTTAATAATGATATGATTAATAATGAATTTCTATATCTTTTATATATTTGTGAAATAAACATGATTGCATTTTAACTTGGTCAATGGTACAATATCATTGTCCCTAACCTGGTTTTAAACAGAGTTTAATAAATGAGTGTAAGTTTAATGAAAATGTGTTTCTAGCAATTTGAAGTGCATCTAGAACATTAAAGAGGTGTAAGTGAGCGCTGGGCCTAAATTTGATATAACAATAACCATAATACTGTAGAATTGTGGTCATACATGCGGAACCCCCTAAGGACCCTATAGCTGCATAACTTAAGTTTTTAGTCAGGGTATGTCACCCTACTGATGCCCCAAGCCAGCTCCAGTGACTAATCAGAATTTATAAATATCTGGTATGGCTCAAAAAATTTCTTGAGCTCAGTAAATTGAAGATGAAATAATCTCTAAAAGGCATAAAGTTAAAGATGACACATTTCCTATGAATTTTAGGCAAAATATATATTTTTTTCATCATTTATGCTTAAAAAATTATAAAAAGGAATATGGGCCGATACAAATGTTTGGTCATCCTGCATGGATAGTATCTAGTAGTACCTCCTGCTGCAAGATTCACAGCTTGTAAATGCTTTTTGTAGCCAGCCAAGAGACTTTTCAATTCTTGTCTGATGGATTTTCATCCATTCTTGTTTGGAAAAGTCTTCCAGGTCTGTGAGATTCCTGGTTGTCTTGCATGCCCTTTTGAGGTCTACTCACAAATTTTCAATGATAGTTAGATCAGGGGACTGTAAGGACCATTGTAAAACCTTCAGCTTGCTCCTTTTGTCTATTATGGATTTTGACGTGTATTCAGGATCATAATTCATTTGTAGGAGCCATCCTCTTTTCAGCTTCAGCTTTTTTAGAGATGGTGTTATGTTTGCATCAAGAATTTGGTGAAATTTCATTGAAACCATTCATCCCTCTACCCGTTATATGTTCCCCGTGCCATTTGCTGAAACACAACCCCAAAGCATGATTGATCCACCCCCATGCTTAATGGTTGGCAAGATGTTCTTTTCCTGAAATTCTGTGCCTTTTTTTTTTTTTCACTCCGCACAGCTTTGTTCATTGTGGCCAAAGAATTCTAAATTTAACCTCATCAGTCCACAGGACCTTTTTTTCAAAATGCATCAGGTTTGTTTAGATGTTATTTTGCTTACTTCTGACACTGAATTTTATTGTGAGGACACAGGAGAGGTTTTCTTCTGACGACGCTTCCATAAAGGCCATATTTGTGTAGGTGATCAGTACAACAATGTACCACAACTTCAGATTCTGCCAATCTTCCTGAAGGTCTTTTGCAATCAAGTGGGGGCTGTGATGTGCCTCTCTAGCATTCCTACGAGCAGCTCTCATTGATATTTTACTTGGTCTTCCAGACATTATCTTGACCTCCACAGTTGGTGTTAACTGCCATTTCTTAATTACACTTCGAACTGAGGAAAGGACAACTAGAAAATGCATTGCTGTCTTCTTATTGTCTTCTCTTGCTTTGTGGGCAGCCACCATTTTCATTTTCAGAGTGCTAGGCAGATGCTTAGTAGACCCCATGGCTGCTATTTTTTGGGACAAGGTTAGAGGAGGCTGAGTTGATATACATCACCTGGCCTTTCCTAACGATGATAGTGATCAAGATATAACCCTAGCAGGCTAATTAAGGTATAAAACCTTGGTCAAAGTTATCTGAGCACACAAATCTAGGTGCCCAAACCTTTGCATCGGCCCATTTTCCTTTTTAATGCAAAAGATGAAGATAATTTTTTTCTGCCTAAAATACAAACGAAATGTGTCATCTTTAACTCTCTGTATAAATACAAAAAAGGGGGGAGATAAGAGGCACAATAGTGCCCTATCACTAGTGACACTGTCTGTGTACGTATATCAACAGGTATACACTCACCTGATCCAGTTGTGTGCCCCACAACTGGTTTGTAAGCATTTGGTTTTTAGCTGCTGCAGGACCTCCACCAGCCACTCGCACGTGGAAAAACGCTTAGATATTGGGAAGATGGTGTATCACGGTCCACGCTGCTGCCCCAATGGAATCACGAGGAAATGCAAGGTTCCAAGAAGTCACAAGGAATGCAGGGTTCCAAAAGCACAAATCTCCTTTATTCCACCAATGCGCTTCGGCACCTATCCTGGCACCTATACCCTGATGAAGGTGCCAGGATAGGTGCCGAAACGCGTTGGTAGAATAAAGGAGATTGTTACTTTTGGAACCTTGCCTTCCTTGTGACTTCTTGGAACCTTGCATTTCCTCGTGATTCCATTGGGGCAGCAGCGCGGACCGTGATACACCATCTCCCAACATCTGAATCTTTAACTCTCTGCCTTTTAGAGATTATTTAATTTTCAACTTGCTTAAATGTTAACAATAGCAGTAATTTTGACCAGGGGTGCCCACACTTTTGCATGCCAATGTATTTTTATACAGACAGGCACCTTTAGGCAAACTCCTTTTTACCATAATGAATATCGGAGACCATGGCCGAAGAACAGTCAAATGAATTCTCTTTGCCTTTTAAGTTACAGTCACATATATTCTGATGAGTAACGGTAGATTTCTTGCCATCTTTAGCACCTATGGCTGGCAAATGTTTGTTCCTCCTGCCACGATAGATGTGCCCATCCTGGCCCAGAATGAAAAATTCCTCCTGTAAAAGAAATGTTGAATTAAAAATAAAAAAGAAACAGAATTACACTTTATACATTTCTAAACATAAATGTGAGTTATAGTCCATTTAAGTGACCTGCTGAGCCATATAACTATTAATACTCTGTTCTCTTCTGGGAGCAGTGCAAGGGAACTTGTGTGGAATATGGATCCATTGTATCATTATATACCATGGCAAGCTGTGCATAACAAGGCACATAATGGAAACCAGACTGAATGAAACTCTATGGTTCTTTATTTGAATAGATCACAGTGCTGACAGAAAAAAATAAAGTCTCATATTCTGTATGTAGTCTATTAGTACAGCTGGAGATTGCCAAAATTCATCATTTATGTGACCTTCCTTAACTGCCGCCGTATTACAAGATGTGCAATGCAAGACAAAAAACATGAAAAAGTACCACATTAACAAAACGAATAAATATATTGTCCATGTTTTTAAGAACTGTATTCCACATCTCTATTCTAAAGCCAAACTTGCATTTAGTGAAGCTACGCCCATCTAGTCAGGAATATGCATATTGCATACTCGTGGCCACGTGGCTTTGTGTCTTTTGAAAAATGAAGTGGTGAAAAGATAACCAAAAGACTGAAAATATAAACAATATGTTGTTTTGACATAGAAATGCATAAGTGCGTCTTCTGAGCATTATTACAATGCTTTTTAGGCCGATTTCAGAGCGGTCCACCCTACAAAAATGATGTCACCACTACTGTATAATTTAGGATTCCTCTCTCTTTCAGTGCCCCTCTGCTTTATGTAGGTTTCAGTTTTACCCTCCTCACCTTTAAATTGCCTGTAACGTCTTCCTTTTCCTCAGCACATGGAGTACTGGCCTGAAGCCTAGAAAAACGTCTTTGAGGGAAGGTCAGCGTGTGACTTCCTCCACAGTTGCGGGAGCTAGATATATATCCGAGATCACTAAGTTGTGGTAAGCGATCACTGATAAAAATATAGAAAGAGCCAGGTTCAATCAATTCATGCAGATATAGTTGACACGCAAATTATCCATACATGTAAATGGCCTACAACTACCAAATTGCAATATCTCGCCTTGTGGGGCAAGGATGACTCTAAAGGCCGCTTCACACGCTAGGATATCGTTAACGATATCATTAAGGCCCAGTTACACACACAGATAATTGTGCAGAGATTGTTCAGATCTCTGGTTGCAGTGAAATCATGGACACATTGTTCCATTTTGTGGCCGTGTACAAATGTAACCATGTTTCACTGCAACCAGAGATCTGCAAACAATCTCTGCACTATTATCTGTGTGTGTAACTGGCCCTTTAGAATGATCCCGTAACAGTGATCGTTCCGACATCGTTATTGCGTTGTCACACACAATGATATCGTTAATGATATCCCCATTCGGCAACGCACCAGTTAAATAGGAGAACAAGGACTGAACGATCTTTTAAAGCGGCAGGAATAGGAGATTTTTGAATGACATCGTTCAAAAAGGTGTCACACTGAACGATGTAGCTTCTTCTACCAGCGTTAATTGGACGACGAACGATAGATTTGAGGTCAGGATCTCAAATCTAGGATGAACGATCCAACGATTTTTTCTTCCTACATCGTTCATTTACACGCAAGGACGCACTAACGATATCATTAGAACGTTCACAAATCCGTGACGTTTCAACGATATCCTTAACGAGATCCTAGTGTGTGAAGCGGCCTTTAGAAAGGTCAGGAATCAACCCAGAACCACTTATGGTGGGTTTACACACACCAATCATTGTGTCCAATATCTGAACAGATCTCTGGTTGCAGTGAAATCATGGACACATAGTTCCATTTTGTGGCTGTGTACAACATGGAGCAATGTATCCATGATTTCACTGCAACCAGAGATCTGTTCAGATATTGGACACAATGATTGGTGTGTGTAAACCCACCATTAGGAAGATCTGATAAATGACCTGAAGAGAGCTGGGACCAATCTCAAAGATTACTGTTAAGGTACCATTACACGCTTGAATTGTTGAAACGATCTCACTAACGATCTCGGGGCACTGCGGTCGATAGAACATAGCTTTGACATTGTTGGTAAGATGTCACACGTATAGATATCATGGACGACGCACCAACCATCCAGTGAGCAGGTATCGTTCGCACAACCCAGCGAGCGATACTCATTCACTGATGTGAATGGGTGAAGTCGTGAATGACATCGTTATCGCGGTGTCACACACAACGATGCAGCAGGTTGGCTGAACGATAATCGTTTGATTTGAGAACGTTCTCAAATCTGCAATCAACGATTTATCGTACTCAATTCTCGGTGTTACACGCAACGACGTCCTAACGATGTCGTTTGAACGACTCCAAACCCGTGATGTTTAAACAATATCGTTCACAATATCTTATCGTGTAATGGTACCTTTAGTAACACACTACACCGTTATGGATTAAAGTCCTGCAGGGCACACCAAGTTCCTGCTGCGCACGTCAGCACATCTCCAGGATGGTTTGAAGTTCTCCAGTGACCATCTGAATGATGCAGAGGAGGCATGCGAGGAGGTCATGTAATCAGATGAGACCAAAATAGAATTTTTTAGTATTAACTTTAATCTGCGTGTTTGAAGGAAGCAGAGGAATGAGTATGCAACCTCAAAAACACCATCCAAACTGTGGTACATGAGGGTGTAAACACATTGGGGCTGCTTTTCTGTAAAGGAGATAGGAAGGCTACACTGTATTGAAGGGACGATGGATGGGGTCATGTATCATGAGATTTTGGCCAACAACCTCCTTCACTCAGTAATAGCATTGACGATGAGTCGTGGTTAGGTCTTCCATCATGACAATGATTCAAACATCCAGGGCATCTAAGGAGTGGCTCTGTGAGAAGCATTCCAAGGTATTGGAGTGGCCTAGCCAGTCTTCAGACCTGAACCCAATAAAAACTTTTTGAAGCCAGCTGAAACTTAATGTTGCCCAGCAACAGTCCAAAAACCTTTAAGATCTGGAGAAGATCTGTATGGAGGAGTGGGCCAAAATCCCTGCTGCAGTGTGGGCAAACTTGGTCAAGAACTACAGGAGATGTCTGACCTCTGTAATTGCAGACAAAGGTTTCTGTACCAAACATTAAGTTCTGTTTTTAGATTGTATCAAATACTTATTTCATGCAATATAAAGCAAATTAATTATTTAAAAATCATACAATGTGATTTTCTGGATTTTTGTTTATCTTCTGTCTGTCACAGTTGAATTGTACCTACGATAAAAATTCCAGACCTCACTATTCTTTGTTAGTGGGGAAACGTGCAAAATCAGCAGTAGATCAAATACTTCTTTTCCTCACTGTAGATCTACACTTGGAGTCTCAAGATGACAAGGTATATAACAAAGCTGTAAGAACTGCTATGCCCAGCTCCCATACCTGTGTGCAGACCCTGCCTTTCCTCCAGCCTATAGGGCCTGCCCAGTGACATACTGTCTCTTTTCCTCTCCTTTTGTTCCTAAGTATCTCTTGAACCGTCCATTGACATTAGATGTGAGCTGAACAAGCACAGCTTTCTCTCCTCATTCACATACATATACACACTTGGACCGGCCGAGCGTGCATGTTTATTTTAGAAGAGTGGAATAAGAAGCTGCCACACATCTCTAGCAGTAGCTTCACGGAAAAAGAACACAGAATTGGACAGATTGAAGTTTAAATTGTCTGGTCTCACTCCTGAAGGTTGTGGCCTCACTACCCATAAGATTTTTAGTTGGTCCTACCAAAATTGTCTAACCTTAAACCAATTGCATATACCCAGTTTTAGGTTGCATTCACAGCACACGGACTTCATAGGGCTTCAGTGATCCATACATACATCCGTATTAAAAATGGATCCGAGTGTCCAATCAATGAGCCTCAGAATGTCCTGTCCTCATCCGTACTATGGATCAGACTCGGCTATTAAAGTCTATGGGAATGTGTTTGTGGGTTTGGTATTTTTAAACGGATCCATTGCTAAGAGTCAGTGGATAAAAAAGTTAATTGCATCTTGTTCAATATTTTATAAAGGGTGAGAAAAACGAAGATGCAAAGCGAACGACTCCGAACAAATGGTGCACTGTTACATAACGCACACAGTGTGTGAATGAAGCCCATCTTCACTTAGACATGATGTCCTAGCCAGTGATCCCTCTATAAGGTTTAGGATGTCAAGGTTGTTCTATTTCTATTCTTGAGAAGACATTGTCCTACCTAGTGTCCCTGACATTAAGTACGCTCATACCTGATGTCACAAGTAATCTTGCTCAACCAGTCCACATATCTCTCCTGTATACAGCACTGGCCCAGCCTTGAAGTATGGGAATTTCTCTGATGTTTTTAGTAACAAGTAACATAGACTCAGAGGTCTAGCTCCTTAACCCGATGATTGTGCCATTATGGAGTCTACACTGGTGACATCCTATCCCTAAATCCACCTCTGATGCCACTGCTGGGTCTGACTCATCTTCTCAGACCACAAAATGACTACAAAGTATAGGCATCGTCTAATCATGGAGCAAGCCTATTGCAGCTCACCTTTTTTGCATACAACAGTGTTGGAAGGCTTTCATTACTATATGTGATGTCATTTTGGCATATGTCATCACATAACATTCTATGTTGGTATTCTGCTTAGAAATAAAACTATAATTTGAGCCATTATTTGGCTTTTAGCGGTCACAGATTTCATTCTTTAGCTCATGGGTTGCTCAAAATAAAATAAATCAATCATGAGTTATGTTACGCTTCAAAAATTTGGACCAATTTATTTCCCTTCTTTGCCCACTTGAAATGCTGATCCTAATATAGACCACTCTAATTGTCCTCTAAATCCTTAAAAAAAACCATTATATTAACCTATTCATGTTGCCCATTAATTCTGTGCCACTTTTGCCCACCTGCGGCTCTGCTGACGGATTTGGTCAAGTTCAAACACAGTGTACGGCCGGTTGGAGCCACGTGCTGGTAGGCCGGGAATGGTTGGGATGGTCAAAATGTCCCTAAAAAAAAAAATCAGAAAGAGTGAAAGGAACAACACATAATGCTAGTGATCAATACGGGCTATATCAAAGAAAAGACTTACGGCCCGGGCACCACCATATCCACCATGCGGTTACAAGAGATGCAGTGAAATCTTTGTATCAGCTGCCTGAATGGAAATGACAATTATAGATAATCATTGTTCTATCTCCTTTTAATAGAAAAACCTGAAGTACATGGAGCCAGTGTTTCCCAAACGCCAGTCCTCACGGCCCCTGACAGATCAGGTTTTTAGGATATCCTTAATATCACAGGCGAGAGAACCTGTACCAACGTCTGATGACTTGATAATAAATCCATTACATAGGAAATCCTGAAAGCATGATCTGTCGGGGCTGTAAAGATGGGAAACATTGATTTATTACTCAGATGGTACCTTTAATGTTTGCATAAGGTATGCATGCACATGTCATACAGTTAATAAATACAGTTTTAGACCCTCGTGGTCATTTTGGTTATGAAGCCTTTATCTGTAACAAGAAAATCTATAAAATATTAAAAAAAAAAAAAAAAAAAAAAAAAATCAGCCAATAGCAATTTCTATGTGACAATTCAGACGCAAAGTACTGTTGCCCTCTGCTGGCAGATTTTGATCACTACGCCTGTTCTGGTCAGACTTCATTAGTATTACTATTATCATCATTGTACATTGCTTATGTAGCGCCAACCTATTACTTAACGCTTTACAGAATACCATTATTGTCCACAAAGAGGTTCACAATCTAACTTCCCCATCAGTATGTCTTGGAGTATATTATCTTAAAGGGAGTCTGTCACCCCCAAAGAGGAGAGTAAATTAATGCAGTCACATGGGACACTTAGTCACTGTAGAAATCATGCCCATATTATAGATTTTACTGGTTTACTGCCAAAAAATAAAAACATTTTAGAGAGCTGGCTTAGCTGAATTGCACATGCGCACTGTAGCTCTTATTGCCCAGCAGCACGTGCACAGTCTTAGTACATCGCCTTCACCCGGTAGGGATTCTACATCTGATTCTTCAGTACTACCGGGAGTAGGATTTGTCAGTTCCACCAGTGGCTGTGGTTTTGGGTGTGGGGTATTCTTTGGTTTCCCTTTGGGTACCTGATTAGGTCTTGGTTTCCCACCCATCTTCCATTTATATACTCTACCAGTGCTACAATCCGTTTGATCCCTCTGGAATTTTTTAATTTTAAAGTCCTTGATCTCCTTCTCCAATCACTTCAGATCTGTCTCATTCTGAGAGTTAAACTTGGTTAAGGCATAGCTAGTTATCTGATCTTTAATCTGGCGTAACAACGTCTCCATCTCCCCCTCCATGACTAATCAAACGGATTACTCCCAGTAGTACTGAAGAATCAGATGTAGAATCCCTACCGGGTGAAGGCGTACTAACTCGCTTTAGACCTGGGACAAGTGCATCTGGCAGTGCATTGCAGGTGATTAACGTGTCACATCACTCCCTCTCTGCAGGCTCAGGTTGAAGTGTTATCTCTGGGGTTGTCCTTCTCACCCACAAACAATTTTCATTATTTTACAGCTTTGAAAGACGTTCGGCTTTTCTCACGACAGATCATTTTTAAAAAGCTACATAGCAAAAACCAAAAACAACCAGCAGAATTGGATCATGGGGAGAGGGAGGCTCTTGAGAACCTGGAAGATCTGGCTAATGAGATGGAGCCAACACAATCAGGTAGGTTTCCACCTTCTGTCTTTCCCAGATCTACAAAGTTCCCACCCTTGTCTATATGTCCGGCAGTTGAGATCTTCACAAACTTTGTAATCGAGGATTTCAAACGACTGCCAATAAGATCTTGATCTGACAATTTAACACATAGACAACGTTTTGCACTGTCAGACTTGGAAAAATTGACGGATATCACTATCAAGCCGGCATCCAAGGGTGGGAACATTGTGATCTGGCCGACTGACCAATACGAAAGAGAAGTTTTTCGCCAACTATGTGATAAGGATACGTACCGTAAACTGGCCTGTAACCCTGTGGCCTCTTTCTCGAATCAACTTCAGGTCATCTTCGGCTGTGCATGTGATGCAGGTATTATACCGAAAAAAGTGGTGGAGGGACTCACGGTCAGGTACCTAAAGTTGCCAACTTTATACCTTTTGCTGAAAATCCACAAAGATGCCGTCACTCCGCCGGGACGTCCAATCATCTCCGGCATAGGGGAGTTATGTAATCCGGTATGTTAGTTTATTGATTACTATTTGAGAACTTTGGTTGAATCCCTACCCTCTTCTGTCCGTGACACGACGGACGTCTTGATGCGGATTGACGGCATCTCTGTGGATGCAGATATTAGACTGCTTACGGCTAACGTTGAGTCTCTTTACACTAGCATACGGCATAAGGATGGTCTGAGGGCAGTTCAATTTTTCTTACAGGCGAGAGATGGCGCAACATGTGAGCTTATCCTCGAGCTGCTCCACTTCGCCTTGACCCACAATGTTTTCGTCTTTAAAGAAAACTAGTATCTACAGACACGCGGCACTGCCATGGCGCGGCCTGCGCGCCCTCGTACGAAAGCTTCTTCCTGAGTTTCTGGGAGAGGGGTCTCCTTTGCGACGGGGGCGGTCCGGCTGATGCCCACATGCAAGTGCTGGCTTTAGGTACATTGATGATTTGTTTATCTTGTGGCAAGGTGAGGTGGAGCAGCTTGATGAGTTCATGGGGTGACTTGCGTTGAATGAGTTAAACATCAGGTTGACTTATAAATCTGATGTTTGCAGAATTGACTTCTTGGACGTCTGCATGGAGGTCGGAGCTAAAAGCACCATTCAGACAGACGTTTTCAGGAAGTCAACATCAGTTAATTCTCTTCTGCACGCAAGGTCATCCCATGATCGCTCAACTGTTCGCGCGATCCTGACCGGGCAATTTCTCCGCATGCGACTTATATGTTCGTCTAATGAGTTATTTGAGAAACAGGCCCAGGACTGAGAGAACGTTTTCGAGATAAGAGGCTACAGTGGAAGGTCAGTGAAACGGCCATATCTGCAGGCTAAGAATACCTCGTGAGACGACCGACTCTATGGACAAAAAAGTAAGCATACGGGGGGAGTGAAGTCCAACCCATTAGATTCATATCTACATTTAATCATGGGTGGGACAGGATGCGGGAGATTGTTAGTAAGCATTGGCTGATACTCTTATCCGATCCGTTTCTGAAAGGATCCCTGTTAGACCGTCCACTTATGACGGCCAGACGCGCGAGAAATCTCAGGGATGTACTGGTCCATAGCCATCATCTTACTACTGCACCTGCCTTGTTCGGGTCTCGACGCCCTCTAAGGGGATGCTTCCCCTGTGGCCACTGTGTGGCCTGCACAAATGTTCAACGTATTGTGACCTTCTCCTCCTCCGATGGCTCCCGAACCCATGAGATTCAGCAATATATATCCTGTGGGACAAGACACATAGTTTATTATGCCATGTGTGCTTGCCCATGGATATATGTGGGAAGGACATGTAGGGAGTTTCGAAGGAGGGTGAGGGAGCATGTGAACGGCATTTCTGCGGCCCCCGCAGTGAAAGACAAATCCACGCTCAAAACGTTACCACTACATTTCCTGGCGCATCATAATAGTGACTCATCTTCCCTGCTTTTTCGTGGGATTGATGTGGTCTATGGTGGCATCAGGGGTGGTGGTGATCGTAAGACACTATCTCAGCGTGAAATTAAGTGGATTGTGGCACTCGACACAATGTCACCACACGGACTCAACAAAAATGTAAGCTTTGCGCCCTTCCTCTGACTGCTGCCGCTCGATGACGTCGAACTGTTTGCACCTTGAATTTATCCTGTGTTAGATTTACTAACGTGATTTTTAAGACACTTTTTTTCTAAGGATTTTATAGGTCCTGCCCTCCGGATACGGGATAAAGATGCTCTCTGCATGTTCGTGTTTTTGTCTGATGTGGCTCCTCAGGATTAACGTTCTTTTGGTCTCCATTTTTGATTTCCTATATGCACATGTGGATGCTAAAGATCTTCTGGAAGTAAAAAGCACTATGAAGAAGTGATTTACGCAATATGTGGACCACTGTGCTAGATTTGTAACCCTATGTGGGTATTGAAACTGGTTTGACACTTTGTATATGTATTACTGTGGACTAGATGCAATAGATTATATATTTTGATGGAGCACTGTTTGGTGTTTCTTTGTGCGGATATCGACAATTCTCAGTACATTGTGGGCCACCTGATGGGTTTATATGCTGACGCGGTGTTCCGTGGCTTGACAGTTGTGACCTGGCCTGATCCCCTTAGCGTCGGCGTTTGTGGGACGGCACACGAGCAATTGCCATGGTTACGCGTCCTGGCTGTCGCTCGTGCGTCTGATGCATGACACTGACGCGGTGGGCGATTCTGGATTGCGCAGGCGTCGCGACGTGTCTTCCGGTCACGTGACAACGCGGCAGTACGTCACTTCTGGTGACGCAAACATGCGGGAGGCACATAAAAACCAGCGGTGGAGGGACCATGGATATCCCCTGATGAAGTGACCCAGGCAGCCGCAGGATCACGAAATGCGTTGGGGCTCCTTGTTTGGCGTCACCCCCTCTCTGTGTGCTCCTAGACTGATGGCCAATAATGGAAGGTAATCATGATTTAGGCTCTTGACCACACTGGAGTATTGAAAATTATGCAATTTGGAACTACTGATTATCACTGCATCTGACTTCTCCTGAAGGTTCTGTAACTAGTTGAGAAGTTTCATTGGGCATAGTGGCAATGCACTGAGTCACCTTAGACGGTTATTTTATAACCCCATATATATTTTTTCCATATCTCAATTTACTTAGTAACAGTATACATCTATTCTGAGGGTTAATCTGTTTGGAGGTTGATAGGTTGCATAAAGTGACGCAGTGCATAAGTTTATCAGCTAGTCACTTTTTGCACTCCAGTGGATAGTCTCCCGTATTTACTTGTATAAGGAGATTGGTCCTTGGATTATATGATACTGGGATAAATATTCCCACCGGATGTGTTGAAAACCTATCTTCGGCCCCTTTCACATCAGCGGTAATCGCTGATCGCGGCAGTTGCGGTAAAAAAAACTGCAACTGCCACGATTACCGCATAACGGCCGCGACCGCGGCACACTTGCGGCAAGCCCCATACAGTGTCTATGGGGCTTGCGGTAAGTGTGCGGCAAGTGCGGTTTCGGCACTTGCGGCAGGTGCGTTTTTTTTGCAGTAATCGCAGCAGTTGCGTTTTTTTCACCGCAACTGCCGCGATCAGCGATTACCGCTGATGTGGAAACAGCCTTAAAGAGACATTGTCCTATGAGAATTTTTCCTATAAGAATTTATCAGATGTTGTGATATCATGAGTCTTTATGCAATAGTAACGTGTATAGTGGCTAAGTCCTATAAATATAATGATAATTGCATGCCAGGTCAGTCTTTGTAGCACTTTACACCACCTTCCTTGTTCTGTGGTTCTTGTTGTAAAAATTAAAAATCTATTTGATTATGCAAATTGAAGCAATTACTCGATTTTTATGTGTTGTTCTCGTTTTCAGTAGCTTCAGGGGGCTGGGACACAAGAACTCTGGCGTCCTGTGCCTCCTTGGATGGAATCTTCTGTATTAAAACAGTCTTAGTACATGCACGCTCTCTTACCTCACCCCAAACTCTACTGGCCACGCACTACAATGATGGGTGTATTACTGTAGTGAACGTCCACTACAGTCAGGAGTGAAGAAGGAGATTGCGCATGCATAAACACCATCTGTGTGCTGCTGGGCTCCATCAGTGTCAGTGAACACTTGCAATTCAGTGAAGGCATATGTACAGTCCTATGTAGGTACATGATGCATTATTGCTGTTATTTGCAGGACGCTATTGTCCAAATCTCTGCACTTACTTGCGGATACCAGCAGCCTCATCAGCCTCATACTGGGGTGGATTTTCCTGCAGTTGTCGCCGTAAGTCTCTCCAGCATTGTTCCAAGATGTTCTTCATTGGCTCAAGTTCTATGCGGTCCAGCTGTAAACGATGTGATCAAGCTTGAGACTACGATACTACTGACCTCAGCCCAAGACGTTGTGTTAATTGGGTTATATGGCCACAGTATGTGTTAGCGATTCAGTCACACGTCAAACAATTCAGACCTTTCCCTTGTTCTTGTAGTATGCTGAATTTACAGAATCGATTAGAATAAAACAATCGAAGAACTCTTCTACTACAAAATCCAGTCCAGCTGCATGGTTTAGTCAGCCTTAAAGGAGTTGTAAAGATATGACTTACTGTATCACCTATCTGTAGAATGGCTCTTGGAAGTCCTCCATTCAAATGTAGCAAGCACCACTGCTCCATTCATCGGTTATGGGACTCCATGCAAATAACACTACAAAGCACTGGATCTGGAGGGTTTCAGCAGTTGGATTCACAGCGATTTTATGGTACAAACAGCGACATTATGGTACACACTTTTTAAAGCAAACATCTCAGGGAAACATTAATAGCATTTCTCTATCATATACCATGAATGTCCGCTTAGAAGAGGTCCAGACACTGTCACAGCTGCACCAGTTCATCAGCTCAGAAAGAGTCCAAAGATAAAAGCTTCCTAATGTCAATGTAGCTTTATTATAGCCAGGAGCTACAGAAGTCAAACCCACGGCAATCAGACAAAGTTGGTGTAAATATTAATGACATATAATCGGGATATTCATTTTTTTTAATATACCATAGGCTCTTAGCATCCTAAGGCAATGTGTGGAAATCGGTGACTAAATCTAAAAATGGTATAAACCTACTCACTTTATTCTGCATCTCCACATTGATTGTCTCCATTAGTCGGTGCCAGTCTTGCTCCTGGGCGCTCATTTTGCCAAGCAGCTCCTGTATCATTCTGCTCAGATGTTCTGTGGTGGCATCAAAGTGTGTGCGGCTCACTTTACTTTCCAGGGCACGTGCGTCTGCTTTCTGCTCCACCATAGTAAGGAATAATTCACGTATTATAGAGAAGAAAGGTTAGAGATCATTACACTCTAGTAGCAGAACACAGTGAGAGAGAAGGGTAGGTAGAGCATTAAACAACGGTGACAGATGTTAAAGCACCACTCCAGCATTTATTTGCATTTTTTTCAGCGTTGGACAGGTGCTTTAAACCCTAGCCCCCTGCTCCTGCTCATATGCAGCACTCACTCTCCAGCATTCTCATATTTTTTCAGAGCCATTTTGTACCTGCAACTTCTGAATGGCTGAAAGTCAGAAGTTACATCACAACCTCCCAATGTAAATCTATGAAAGCCAGAAAATGGCCCTCATACACTTTCATAAAAGAAAGACCTCCGATGTGCTTCATGAAACATTGGAGCAGCCGGCAGGTCACAACTGACTGACAAGGATGAGAGCATCAGTAATAACATATATCGCCGGAGGGGGAGTATAAGACTGGGGGCAGGGGACTTGGATTTAAGGCGCCACTCCAGCAGTGCAATAATAATAATAAAAAAAAAAACACTGATGTTGCTTTAACTGACATACGAGCAAAGCAGATAATAAAATAACACAACACGGAGATTCAGCGACTACAATCTCACCACATCAATCTCCAATCCAATGGGTTCTTTGTCTACTTTGTTCTTGTCCAGGTTCGCCATTGTCTGGTAAAGGACCTATTGGAAATGTGATTAATACAGTTATGTAGGGCAGCTCATAGTGACTACAGCCAATGTAACTTTTTTTAATGCTTAAAGTGATCCTAAACCCAGAAACTGACCCCCCCTTATCTTTAGACCTGTCCCTGCACCCCCCTCTTATCATTTCTAGCCATCCCTTTTGCAGAAAAAAATCGCTTTTGTAAAGTAAGAGAAAAGGTTATAATACTTTGTCCTGTGTGAGTTCTCTCTTTCTGTGGAAGCCGAGATGGGCGGGGCCTGTCTGCTGCTGCCTGGTAATTATGCACGCCCCTCTCTGCTTGTAAGAGCCTGGCCGCGTCATGAAAGGGGCGGGGCTCCGGCATGGCACGATTTAGCCCCGCCCCCTTTCATGACGCAGCCAGGCTCTTAGAAGCAGAGAGGGGCGTGCATAATTACCAGGCAGCAGCAGACAGGCCCGTCCCATCTCGGCTTCCACAGAAAGAGAGAACTCACACAGGTCAAAGTATTATAACCTTTTCTCTTACTTTACAAAAGCGATTTTTTCTGCAAAAGGGATGGCTAGAAATGATAAGAGGGGGTGCAGGGACAGGTCTAAAGATAAGGGGGGTCAGTTTCTGGGTTTAGGATCACTTTAATATCTATTTTACATAGTTTCAAAACAAACCAAGCACATGCAAACAACTGTTTTATTTTGGGTTTTATTTGGTGGGGGACAAAGTGGGTAAATGTATTTAACAGTTGTTTGTCTGTGACTGGTTTGCACTGAATCCACCTTAATTGCATATAACACAATTCCATAATTTAACTGATATAAATTAAAATAATGTTTTAGTTCATTTGAATTCCTTTACAGCATGACTGGGATTTGTTGCTATTGCCTCTGATGCAGGGGAGGCTATTCTGGTCCCCAGTTCTACTATCCAAATTACTCATTGCTGAAAAGAGAACAATGTTGGTACTGGGTAATAGAACATTATTGACGACATCTTATATAATATAGTAAAGGGCTACAAGGTTTGGTTTGGGATAAGTAAAAAAACCAAACAGTAGGGACAATATAGGCAGCCCAGTCATCCTCACATCAATGTGCTGCTGCTTCTGCTCATGGTCCTGAATTAAAGATCCGGTTGTCCTGTCCAGACGCTCACACTCCTCCTGCAGCTGCTTCATTGTGTTCTGGATGTGAGTAAACAGTCTGCCATCCTAAGAGAGAAGCAGAAGAAACATGATGAAAAACTGCCAAACACCAGGAAAAGTATATGGTTGGGACAGATGAGAAATATCCCAAATTACACATTATTATCACTTAGTTATTCTATTATAAAGGGAGCAAGAAGCAACTTCTCTCTAAAATGTAAATGAAAAAACAAACACAAAACCTTCATTTCACTTGTAGAATGCAAAAGGTTTTTTTTTTGGGATATTACAGTGAGATTTGGAGCCCATCTACTGTTATTCTGACTTCCATGAATCTTTATCTACTTCATATCTGTGAACATCTTGGTTTAGACTTAGGCCGGTTTCACACCACGGTTTTAGTCTATCAGGTTCTGCCAGGTGTTTTGCAGGAAACACCGGACAGAACCTGATAGCTCCAGATAGAACAGAACCGGAGGGCAAATATGCCCTCTGGTCCTGTTTTCTGCCAGATTTGGTCAGAGCACAGCTGCAGGAGCTGTCCCTGCTGAAATGACAGAATCCTGAAATCTCAGCAGGGGACAGCTCAAGGTGCTGAAGTTCAGCACGGCTGTCGCTGAGCTTCAGCACCCATCATCCGGGAACCTGACAGATTCTGTCGGGTCCGGCGCAACCCGGCGCCCCATAGACTCCCATGTTAGGGGGCACCGAATCCAGGAGAATCCGGCAAGATCTGGATTGGTTTAATTTTTTGCCCCGGACACAAAAATTATGAAAGCTCCAATTTTGTGTCCGGAGCAAAAAACGAATTCAGCCTGATACTGCTGGACAGGGACAAATCACTGCCATCTGACCTTATCGGGCTACATTGTGTCAAAATCGGGTCCAGGGCTGTCCGGTTCGCATCGGACAGCCCCGGACCTGATCAAATCGTGGTGTGAAATTGGCCTTAGAGACTATGCTTTGACATGAATAATGATGATTTTTACAAATGTTATTATTATTCCCTCCACACCTGCTTTCCTCCTTAACCTTAGACCATTCTCTGCCCTTCCTTAAACAGTACATGTTTTCTCATTTCTCCAGTGGAAATCTGTGTACCACCTCCACGACATGAATCTGCACAAAATGACAGATGTACAACATCATTATATTTCAAGCTATTACATTGGTTCTTTATGTTTTCACTAACTTTAACAGACCTCAATAGAAACTTCCACATAGAAGTGCAACTAACTTTCAACCTATGTCAATCGGGACAGAGTCTGCAGAGTATTTGTGGGTTACGCGTGAAAGACAGACAGACAGACAGACAAGAAAAGACTACACAAATTTGCACAATTCCTGCAATCCACTTACCTGATCTTGCAGGAGTAGTGTTTTAGCACCCACTGACTGCTCCATAATAGATTTCTCCAGTGTCTGACTCTTACTCAGTTCCTTCTCAATTTCTTGGATAGCAGTACTTAGGAAAAAGATGAGACATTTAGAGGAAACAACTGTCCATCGCCTATTCTGATGAGTCACTTCTTTTCTTCATAGTGAAGCAGTCTGCTCACTTACCGGAGGTTGGTATCCTCCAGTGTCTGGTCACTATTTTGTGAAATTCTTGCCTGGTTATTTCTCCTCTGTAGTCCGTCCAGCTAACAAGAAAAGATGATTAGTAAGTACACAGCTCCATGGTAGAAAGAAAAACGTAAATCATATTAGAAACAGAATGAACAGAGGGTGTGAAAAGACAAAGAAGGATTTTGAATCACCACTGATTTTGGCAAGCCCAGCTGACCACCTAATATATGCTGTGGTGACTCAACCTTTTCCCAAAACAGGCGTCAGGAAAAGAAGGATCACAGCCAATGAGGGTTCTCATTTCATCTATTCCTAAGGAAATAAGTTGCTACCTGCGGTGCAGGCATCTGTATTGCCCCTTTCACATCAGTGGTTCTGTCCTGATCTGGCAGATTTACCGCATTTGCCGTCTAACGGCTGCACTTACGGCAAACCCTATACATTGTCTATGGGGCTTACAGAAGGGTGCAGCAAGTGCGCTTCTGCCGTATGTGGCAAATCCGGCATTTGCGGTGGCAAAAAAGACGCAGTTAACCAGATTGCGACAAAACTGCAATTGCCGCAAGCCCCATAGACAGTGAATGGGGGCTTGCTGCAAGTGTACCGCAAGCTGGCTATTAGGGAGCAGATGCGGTAAATCTGCCGGATCGGCAGGACCTGGACAGAACCAGTGATGTGAAAGGAGCCCAACACAGTCATAATTCCAACAATATTAACCCATTGTCACTCATGACCACCATAGAAGTTGCTGGTAAATCATAACCTGATACAAGAGCACCATCAAATATGAGCCCTCTCTGAAAAACATTCCTTTGGCCTTGCAGCTGGACAGCCACCAACTCACATGACATTAAAGGGTACTGTCTTACCTCATCAGCATCCGCTCTTAGGCCATGCATTTCTCCATTCAGGTTGCTCAGCTTCTCCTGCTGGTCCTGTAGAGTCATAGCAAGTTCATCTAGGAGAGGGAAGCACCTCATGTTATGTATATGGTTACAGAGCCAAGGTGACTCAAAAACGTCTAATGGAAAACTGTTGCACAATCTGGGGATGCACAACAGCCACAAAATAGCTTCTTTATTACTCGCATGACTTGGGTTCTGTCCTAGCATACTCTGGTCATTGAAAAGGCAGACTATTTATCAAGAGGGTTTCTCAATAAGCAATTAGAAACCCTTATATTAGTCTTGGTTTACATTTACAAGAAGCAACAGCACAGGAAAATAAAAGTGAAGGTCTATTTAGGAGTTGTGGTTGAAGCGTCCATTTTTACTGCGCTTTTAAATGTGGGTTTTACAGGTAATAAAGATTTTGTGCATCAATAGTAAAATTACAATTGCAAGAAATAGCACAGAAAAATGCTTGTGTTTTTTTTCTATTGATTTGACTGGTGAAAATAGCATGCAGTGTGGGAGTCTGTGTGGGAACATCATACGGTGTCCTAAGGAGTCTGTGTGGGGATATCATACTGTGTCCTAAGGAGTCTGTGTGGGGATATCATTCTGTGTGGGGAGCTTTGTGGGAATATTATACTGAGTGGGGGGCCTTTGTGAGGATACCATACTGTGCAGGCGGCTTTGTGATGATATACTGTGAGGGTAACTTTGTGAAAATATCATACTGTGTGGGGGGCTTTGTGAGGATTTCATACTGTGGGGGGGGGGCCTTTTTGAGAATTTCATATTGTGTGGGGGCTTTGGGAGGAGTTCATATTGTGCCCTAAGGGGTCTGTGTGGGGATATACTTTGTGGGAGGCTTTGTGGGGATATCATACAGTGTGGGGGTCTTTGTGGGGATATCATACAGTGTGGGGGTCTTTGTGGGGACATCATACTGTGTCCTAAGGGGTCTGTGTGGGGATATCATACTGTGTCCTAAGGAGTCTGTGTGGGGATATCATACTGTGTGGGGAGCTTTGTGGGAATATTACACTGAGTGGGGGCCTTTGTGAGGATACCATACTGTGCAGGCGGCTTTGTGATGATATACTGTGAGGGGAACTTTGTGGAAATATCATACTGTGTGGGGGGCATGGTGGGGATTTCATACTGTGGGCGGGGGGGGGGGAGAGCTTTTTGAGAGTTTCATATTGTGTGGGGGGCTTTGGGAGGAGTTAATATTGTGCCCTAAGGGGTCTGTGTGGGGATATACTATGTGGGGGGCTTTGTTGGGATATCATACTCTGCGGGCGGCTTTGTGGTGATGTAATACTGAGAGGGGGCTTTGTGGGGATATTATACTGTGTGGGGAGCTTTGTGAGTACCTCATTCAACATGACGAAACAACATAATATGTGATGGGGTTTGTGGAGACATCATATTATGTGGGAAATTGTGTGGAAGTTGTTCATCAAGGTACAAGAGCTCAATAACAGGGGCATATAATTTATCAACTTTATAAAATGCAGAAAATTATATGATTTTCATTAACTGCTTCATGTTAGAATACAAGTAACAACAAGCCTTACTGTAACATGTATTATCAGCAGCAGGTAGTCAACAGACTTAATTCTGCTCAGTATTAAGTGCTAAAAATTAATTAAAGCAATAAAATAAAAAATCATTAAATTAAGTTCGTCCAGTTAAGGCCCAGTCACACATAACAATATCGTTAGAGAGATCGTTATAACTGTGACGTTACAACGATCTCTCCAGCGATGTCGTTATGTGTGACACTTAGCAGCGATCAGGCCCCTGCTGTGAAGTCGCTGATCGCTGCAATGTGCTCTGGGCGATCAGTGACCTCACTGGCTGGTAACCATGGTAAACACCGGGTATCCAGGCAGCGTGCGCTGCCTGGATACCAGCTGTTTATCATAGTTACCAGCGTCCTCCCTGCTTACAGGCAGCGCTAAGCAGGGAAGACGCTGGTAACATCACCTTCAGCGATGTTGAAGGTGGCTCCCATGCCCCTGATCACTGGGGAGATCTGCCTGTTTGACAGCTCCCCAGCGACCAGGTAACGACGCTCCAGCGATCCCGGCAGGTCGTTATCGCTGTCAGGATGGAGCGGTCGTTGTGTGTGACAGGGCCTTTAGTTTGGCCTTCCACAACAGTCATGGTTTCTCATTTGGCACCTTAAGAAAAGTAATTGCCCACCCATGGTCACCACTTAGATAAGGGAAATTCACAGTTTTTCAACACAGATCTCAACACAAATCTACAGAGGAGCTGCAGCAAAATCTGAGTATGTTACATGAGGATTCTGCAGCAGATTTTCTGTTTGTCTTTTATAAAGACTGAATAAAGTTCAATGCACATGAAATCACCCTGCGTCATTTTGGACTTAAAGCACCCCTCCAGCTTTCTTTTTTTGTGCTGGAGTGGAGTTCTAAATCCAAGTGCCCGGTGATTGTCTCACCTTCCGGCAACTTCACATATTACCAACGCCGCTCTCCAGTCCCAAGGTGCCGCCTTGTGACTCTAATTTTTGACTGGCCGGAAACAAGAAATTATATCAACTCTGGAGAGCCAGAACGAGGCTCTCATAGCAATGCACTGAGTTGTGCCCTCCTTCATGAATCACTGAAGCTGCAGACTGGTCACAAGTCGCTGCAGACCAACCGGAGCAGTGGCAATAAAAGATAGAGTGGTCGGGAGGTGATTATACTGCAAGGAGCAGAGGTTCTTACATTTAAAGCACAGCTCCTGCGGTGCAATAATAAAAAAGAGAATCAACGCTGGAGTGGTGCTTTAAACGTCCTCTCCAATCTTTGGAAGATTTCAAAGAACCCATAATAATTAAAAAGATGGAGTGTTGCAAACCTTTACCTCATTGCTATAGACATGCTCCAGCCAATGTCCTGATCAGGATTTAGACAGAGTTGCTACATGAGGCTGACCATAGAATGCAGTCCCAGGCTCAGCATGTTTGTAGGCTCCTCTATAACCCATCCCCAAGGAGATTAAATGCATGTCTCGTCAATGGGTTTTTGGGTCTTAATTTTGTATGATGGACTCAATTCTGCCTATGGCAGACTTGTACATTGTGCAGAAGTTGGGAAAAGAAAATAACTCAACATCTGGTGATAGAGTAGCCATAAGGTGTCTGCGAAACGTTACCTGTATTTTTCTGTATAAGTGTCAGTTCACTACGATCCGCTTTGTCTCTCTCCAGGGCATCCACTCTTGAATGAAGCATTGCATACTCCTGAGATGTGGCTCCTGGTGACCCAGGGGCAGCAGTAGTCTCCATGTCCGCAGGGTCAGCATGGCTCAGGTCTCTCTCATGCTGCTGTCCTGACATCTCTATCTGAGTGTCACGCAATCTACTTGCTGTCATACCATCCTGAGCAACATGTGGGGTCTCCATGAGGAGAGCAGAATCTTCAGCCTCACCGGGCACTTGAGTCAGAGTTGGGGTCAATTGGGAAGTGGTCAATATGGATCCATCTCGATGTGATAATGCACTACGTTGTATAGGTTCATACAGACCAGTGTTGTCATTGTCATTTATCTGGGAAGTAAATAAAGCCAGAAGAAAAAATGTCATATTTGAACAATTATTAACCATAGCTTTAATTCTTAGTTTTAATTTCAGAGAAAAAGTGGTATTTTCAAGTTATTAAATTGCTTTAATTAGTTAGTATGAAAATAAGCAAATTTGCAACTAACTTGCTTTTTTCTATCTGATGTCATTCTACTGCAATGACTGCTTCCAGATCAAGGCTGAAAGTGCTCAAAAGTTATATTCCAAAAGAAGAGAACTCCTAACATCAGAATCAACTCTCCCTGACCATTAATTTCTATACAGCATTCAGCTGCTCACCTCCCTCCCCCTCTAATCTTCTGAAGAAATGCGTTTATTAATCACAAGCCCACAGCTTTCACAGGAGGCTTCATTTGGCGCCAAGCATGGCCTGCAGACACCCAGCAAACCTAGTAGCAATTATTAGCATATGACGAACATACAAACAGGCTTTTCCACTACAGATGACTGAAAGGCTGTGAATATACTTTATATGGTGAGAGTTCCCTTTAAATGAATGTCAAATCATCAATAGAATAGCCGGCTCAAGCTTAGGAAATAGTGTATATTGCAGAGGGTGTTATTTTCTTTGGAACCAAGGACTGAGCTCCTTAACACGCAGCAACGTTTCTAGGAATTTCACTGGCAACTTACTGGTTGCAGTGTAATCATTGACACATTGTTCTATCTTGTTGCTGTGTACAAATGGAACAATGTCTTCATGATTTCACTGCATCCAGTAAGTTGCCAGTGAAATTCCTACAAAAGTTGCCGCATGTAAAGGTTCCTTAAAGATTGTAGCAGATCAGAAGAAGGAACTGCACGATATGAGGTATGGAGTGATATGAACAGGATTTATTAGGAGTATCTCATATCTATCTATTAAGCACACTATAGTAGATGCAGAAAAAAAGTAGCACAAAGTTGCGGGTATAACATAAGCAAGGATCAGTTAGAGATCAAGGGTACAGGCTCGTCTTCTCGTAAAGACATACCAAGCCACAATCCTACATCCCAGCGCAAGTCCAATAAAGGAGAAAGGGTTGAAGTGCTAGTGTGTTGCTGTGTCTCTTTTTACTATTTCTTTTCTGTACAGCTGTGTCCATTATTGTCACTATTCATTTTTCTACATAACTTTAAAAAAACATTATGGATATGAATATCATAAAGCTCATAAGTGATAGGTCTACAGCTTAGAAGATATCTAAACCTTAGATAATAACAATGAACAAATACCCTAAAGTAAATAAATAGTAATAATACATACAAATAACATACGGTACTTAATTGACACTATTTTGACTAAATAAGTTTGGGTGTACCCAATCAGGATGGTCTCCACATCTAGTACCTAACCTTGCTATGTGCCAGCAGACCTCAAAACTGATGGGAGCAAAGAACGACCCAGGTCTGACTGTTTTGCATTGGCATCTTTTATCCTGGATTTTGTCTGTTAATGGCCACAGTGTAAATGTACACCTAAATATTGCACTTAGGCTAGGGTCACACATGGCCATCAGTTTTTTGCCTTGTTGTCAATAACTGATCCATTTTTTAGGGTGCTTTTGGACCCTCCTGTGCAGCTCTGCGTTTTTGGCCTTTGCCATTTTTTCCATAAACAATGCTCTAACAAAACGGATCTGTTTTCCCATAGGGCCCCATGTTAAAAAACAGATCCGTTTTTTTTACTGCACCCAAAAACGTTGCTTGCAATGTTTTTTGGGTCCTGTAAAAAAACTGACACCATTGCAGTCACACTTGAGTGCAGCATCCGTTTTTGGCATCAGTTTTTGGACTTAGAACATAAAAGTGGAAAAACTTATGCCAATAACGGATCCAGGGCTTATGTGTGACCCTAGCCTTATTACAATAGGTATGCCAGCCCATTTTGTTTCGGTTTAGCATAGAAGACATTTATAGCATTTGCAGTCATCTGTAACATGATGATGATGACTACAATCACATTAATCTGTACCACAAACACCAGCTTTGCAGAAAAAATAATAATGATGCTCGCATCAATTTTAAAAATAACTGAAAAAAAGTTCTTGCATTTTCTGAGTGTTTCCTGACCACCCAACTATGCAGGGAACCTCATCCGGCTCTATTGCCGTGAATAGGGCCACTCTGTGGATTGCAGTGCTAAACCAACATTGTATCCCCTTCATTCTCACGACTAGTGCAGGTGCCAAAGGTTGGACCCCCACCAAATCATCATGGTTAAGTACAATGGGATTAACTCAGGAGTCTCAAACATGCGGCATGCGGCCCCCGAGGCTTCAAAGTGTGGCCCACGGCACCGGGGACAACGTAAGGACGCCAGGATCCACTGTGCAGGGGGCCGCCATGGTGCGCTGTGTAAGGGCCGTCGCGATGCATTGTGCTGGGGACTACAGCTTTATTATCACTTCCTGCGGCTGCCAAGACAAACTCCGAACCTCCTTCCCTCAGCTACATCAATGGAAGCTGGCGGGTCAATCAGATCACAGACTCTCAAGTGACGTCGGCCAATCAGAAATCTCAAGTGACGTCATACGCCGACGTCACTTGTGGGTCTGTGATCTGATTGGCCCGCCAGCTTCCATTGATGTAGCTGAGTGAAGGAGGCTCGGAGCTTGTTGTAGCGGCCGCAGGAAGTGATAATAAAGCCGCAGTCCCCAGGACTATGCACTGTGGCAGCCCCCTGCACCGTGGATCCCAACATCATTAAGGTGTGTGTGTGAGAGAGAGAGTGACTGTGTGTATGAAAATGTGTGTGTATGTGAGTGTGTGTATATGAGTGTGTATGAGAAAATGTGTGTATGAGTGTATGTATGAGTGTGTGTATGAGAGTGTATGTGTATATGAGTGTGTGTGTATGAGAGTGTGTGAGTGTATATGAGAGTGTGTGTATGAGTGTGTATGTGAGTATGTATGAGAAAGTGTGTGTATATGAGTATGTATGAGTGTGTGTGCAAAACTTTGTGAGTGTAAGAGTATGTGAGTGTTTATGAGTGAGCAGGTGACTGTGTGTAAGAGTGTGTGTATGAGAGAGTGAGTGGGTGTATAAGTGCGTGTATATGAGTGTGCGTGTATGAGAGTGGGTGTATCTGCGCGTGTGTGTATGAGTATGTATGAGAGTGGGTGTATTTGCGTGTGTGTGTATGAGTATGTATTAGTGTGTGTGTATGTGTGTATGAGGGTGAATGTGTATGAGAGAATGTGTGTGTATGAGTTTGTGTATAAGAGTGGGTGTATATGAGTGTGCGTGTGTATGAGAGTGTGTGTGTGTATGAGAGTGTATAAGAGACTGTGCGTGTGTGTGTATGCAAAAAGAAGAGATACCAGGTTGGGACATCACTACAAATTGGCATCAGGATGGGGACATTACTACAAGATCAGCATGGGACATTACTACAAGAAGGACCATAATAGGGGACATTAATATAGGATGGGGACCAGTATGAGGACATTATTACAAGAAGAGGACCAGGATAGGGACATTACTACAAGAAGGGAACCAGGATAGGGACATTACTACAAGAAGGCGATCAGGATGGGGGACATTAATATAGGATGAGGACCAGTACTACAAGGGAAGACCAGGATGAGAACATAACACAAGATGAGGACATTACTACAAGAAGGGAACCAAGGTGGGGACATTACTAAAAGGAGACCAGAATTTGAACATTACTACATTGAGCGAAAAATTCTGGAATTACTATAAATGTCACTTACTGATGCGACTTCCCGATATCAATTTTTTTCTATGTGTAGCCCAGCAACCCAGCTGAGTTTGAGACCCCTGGCTTAACTAAATATGAATGATGGCTTGTTCCGCTTTCGATTTTTGAATATAAGAGTCATGAATTACCACTACTACCTACCATAAGTAGTAGTAGTCATTTCCCTTTATGGACTGGTTACCTTAGTCTCTGGACGTCTTGCCAAAGTCTCATGGAAAACTTTAAACCTTTCTTCCAGTTCCATCTACAATAAAACAAAGGTGAAAAATTTCACAGCTCCATATTTTATCACACGGGACTAGTGGTGACCTATGTCCAACAACATTTTTCCTCAGATCTATTACTTCACATTCCCCCTATACATTCTACTTGATCTGATCTAGCCTTTTCACCAGGGTTGGGGAGTCGGATGTTTGGCTTACTGACTTCACGTCCATGGTTGTTGAGTAGGTGTCTATTTGGGTAGCGCTAGAGTTGAATTCAGGGAAATTGAAGATTTGGATGTTTGGCTTACCAACTCCACAGCCCTGCTTTTCACCATACTCTTTGAATCCATGGCAATTGCCCAGATGCCGCAGTCAGTGCTGACCGCAGCACCTATGATATTACAAAATCCAAAGTTAGAAAATACAAAAAAAAAAAAAAACTATATGCAAAACTTTATGCAATAGATAGAACAAACTAATAGAAAATTAACATTTTACTTAAAACCGCACAGGGAAGCGGTGTTCAGTTTATTTCGCTTGACAAAAACAAGTGCAAAAAGTAATCAAAAAAGTTATATCTGAAAGTTTGTACCCCATAATGTTACGAATGAACATGGCAAGTCTGTTTGTAGAAAAGAATATGGCATCAATGATGGTGAGGACAGGGCCACAGCATATCCACCCATAATCACTCTGGTTTCATTTGGCACTCGCCGCAGAGTTTCTTGCTTTCATCATTAAATCTGCAGTACAGTATGAGACTATCCTATTGCAGCACACAATGCAATTAATTATAACAGTTTGGGTTACACACAGAGAATGGAAACCGAGTTGATTGGTGCCACATCCAGTTACCTTAGTGTGTAATCAATCTATAATTCACACGAAAACACACACTTGACTACAATAACAACCGGTTTCTGCCAAGTAAATTACATCTGCAATGTATTCACTAACCTCCTTCTCCAAATTTAAAGGGCCCATGAATGTGGTCTGCTAAACACACTTTGGTGCAGGATTTAAAAAGGTGTGGTTTGGAGAAAACAAGAATTTCCCATAGAGATTAATACACTGCCTTATCTATTAATATACGTAGGAATGCAGAACCCATGAGGGGGGCCAGGGTCAGGAGATTCAAGTTGTGGAGATAGATGTAAAACGCACCTCTAGCACCTGCACCTATCACATACAGGCAGGGCTCAGGTTAGGAGTCTGAAATGCATTTTTTATGCACAAAGACTGAAAATATGGTGAAATCGCTGCATTTGTGTGGAAAATCACAGCGAACAGTCTGTGTGCGAATATGGCCATAAGAGATTTCCTGTAGAAATGACATAAATGTCTAGTACCACTTTAAGATTTTAATTTGACTGTTTAAATCACAAGTAGTGGTTCTCACAAGAGGTCTAGAGGTGGTGGTGGTGGTGTGTTATGAGGTTTCACTGGATATCAGAAGTCTATACACGGACCATCTTCATGTGTAGGATCCAGTGGCGTAACTTCAGGCCTCGGGGCCCCGTTGCGAAAGCTCCAACGGGGCCCCCAATTATTGCAATCTTTAGTAGTATTAGTCTTATTCTTTGGGCCAAAGGGACTTTTGGGGCCCCCCTAGGCTGCAGGGCCCGGGTGCGATCGCAACCCCTGCACCTATTGTAGTTACACCCCTGGTAGGATCCACTTACATGACTCTAGTGACATATAAAATACCTGTCACATCAGCCTTGTGCCACCACCTATGAACCTACCATCTGAGTCTTCAACAATTCCAGCTCTTCTGGTAAGCTCTCCTTCTCAGATTTGTTTTTTCCGTCATGGTGTTTCTGCTCCAATAGCTGTAAGAAGGACGACATTACAGTATATTTATGCAAGTCAGAAGGACATGTAACTTTCTGTTCACTAAATCTATATACTTGTTAAATTGATATCAGGGAGCAACTGATTGAAGGTAGAAGGAGCTACTCCCATTATAAAGGGCTGTGCCCCGTGAACACCTAGCGTTTCCCAAATGATATTAGATGATCATCAGGATTTTTTTTTGGTGAATCAGATAATCAATAAAAAAATTAACAAAATCATAAAAAAAACTTGACACTTAAAACAATATCAACTACCAAGGTAGTACGTATGATACAAAATAGCATACATTTTAAAAGCAAACCCCCATACCCGTCCCCCCACACCCGCCTCCACCCAACTTGGTCCTAATTCACATGTGTAAGCAAATAACACCTATAGATGCATGAAAATACAGGTGCAGTAGTATGGCTTATTTCAAAGCGGACCCGTTCCACTCGATAGTAGGTCCGGTGAAGCTAACCCAGGAGAGTCTAGCCATTTTCCCCATGATTTGTCAAAGACATCCGTCCGTCCTCTTTTGGAGTAGATGCTTTTCCCCTGTAGATAATGTAATTGAGTTTATTAATATATTCCTTACGCAGTGGCGTAATTTCAGGCCCAGGGGCCCCAGTGCAAAAGCTCCAACCAGGCCCCCAATTATTGCAAATCTTTAATAGTATTAGTCTTTTTCTATAGGCCAAAGAGACTTGTAGGGCCCCCCTAAGCTGCAGGGCCCGGGTGCGATCGCAACCCCTGCACTTGTTGTAGTTACGCCCCTGTCCTTACGGGTAGGTGACTTATCCAAGATCCAATAAAGGGCAATCAATTTCCTAGCTGCAAATAACATTCTAGAAATAGCCAACAGAATATTTTCATCTCCTTGATGCATCCCAGAACACAGATAATCGGATCCCTAGGAACGTTCTGCCCCAGGGCCAAATGTATGATATTGAGGACTATAATCCAAAACGTTTGTATAAGGGCCTTTTCACATCAGCAGTAAGCGCTGATCGTGGCAGTTGCAGTGAAAAAAATGCATCTGCCGCAGTTACCGCATAATGGCCGCACTTGCGGTTCACCTGCGGCAAGCCCCTTGCGGAAAGTGTGCGGCAAGTGCGGTTTCGGCAGATGCAGCCGCGAAAAAACGCGGATGACCGCGTTTTTTACGCGGCCGCATCTGCCGAAACCGCAACTATACCACACCTGCCGCAAGCCCCATAGACATTGCATGGGGCTTGCCGCAGGTGAACTGCAAGTGCGGCCATTATGCGGTAACTGTGGCTGATGCGTTTTTTTCACCGCAACTGCCGCGATCAGCGATTACCGCTGATGTGAAAGGGGCCTAAGGGGGCATGCCCAGAGCATGTGAAGAAGGTCTGCATCCTCCATCTTACATTTGGGGCAGGTAGAATCTGGGAGTAGTCTCAAATCATGTAGCCACTTAGGGTTTCTGTATACCCTGTAAAGAATGTACAATTGTGACATGCGACTGGGTTCACTAAGGGATAAATTAGGGATACTTTGTAAGATCGAGTCCCACTGTTCATCAGAGATAGTGCCCAGCTGTGTCTCCCATTTTACCCTAGTACCAATGGGATGTTTAGATAGAAAAACACAAAGGAGACCTCCATATATAAAAGATATTAATCCTTTGCAAGTTGACTGGGAGCCAAGGATATTAACTATGATATCCTGTTGCACATTGAGAATTAAAAGCGTGGCGCAGTTGTAGGTATTGAAAAAACATAGTGACTTAATATAAACTCGTTATGTAGCTCCTCAAAGGATTTAAATATTCATCCGCTTAACAGCTGCGACAGCCACCATATTCCAATCCTCCATTGTGCGAACCCCTTAAGCGACTTCATTTCTGGTAAATGAGGGTTGTCCCAGATTGGAGAGTATTTAGTGAATGTTGTAATGCCCCTGATTTGTTTGACTTTTTCCCAAACCCTAACTAACAGCAACAGTGTGGGGGTGTTTCACAGTAAAGGGACAGAATTTATCAGCCTCCAAATTCAAGAGAAGGGATCCCCTTCCCACCAAAAACCGAATAATCTCACTAACGGAGCCAGCAGTATTGTAGTCGGCACGCTTCGCCAAATGCTGACTCTGTAAGGCCAGGTAGTAAAGCCAGGGATTCGGCAAAGCCAAGCCCCCCTCGTCTTTGGCTTTTTGCAGGTGTTCCAATTTGATATGCACCCTGTTGCCCCACCAAATAAACTCCCGGAAGACAGCGTTAATCTTATGAAATTTAGTCTGTGGGAGCCATACCGGAGCATTATGAAGGATATACAACAATTGAGGCATGACGACCATCTTTAATAGGTTTACTCTGCCCACCACTGAAAGGTGTAATTTAGGCCAGGCTCGGCTTTTTTGTTTGATTTTATGCAGTAAGGGGAAAGATTAAGACGTTCATAATCTACCAGTCTGTTTGAGACAACAATTCCCAGGTATTTCAAATCCTTCACCACCGGAATCAGAGCAGCGATATGTAGATCTCGGTCTAAAGGTAGTAGGACAGACTTGTCCCAATTAATGGCCAACCCCGAGACACCTTTAAAGTCCGCCAACAATGCCATAGTCCTGCATAAGGATCGTTCCGGGTCGGCCAAAAACAGGGGCAAATCGTCGGCATATAATGCCAATTTCTCCACATGATCTCCATATTTAAAAAGAGGACCTTGTCACCCCCCAAATATTAGAAGCTAAGGGCAGCACTGAGCCCATTTGGCTCCAGATTAAAAGTTTTACTAAACTATTATCTTGGGGTACCAGGCGCCGTCAGACATGGGGGACCCCTTGCCTGAATGCAGCAGACATGCTGCATTCAGTGCTGCCCTTAGCTTCTAATAGTTGGGGGGTGACAGGTCCTCTTTAAAGCCCTCAAAATCAGGGTCTCGTCATATTTTCGAGGCCAACGGCTTAGGAAGCTGGGTCTGCTGGTGACAACCCCAGTAACATCCAAGTGAGATGGATAAAAAATTAAAGGGTTTCAAGTTTTGCAGATTTAAACAGATTGATATAAAATCATGTAACAATAATATTTATACTTATTTCCAACATTATAATTCATATCTTCTACATGCTTGTGCAGATGTTCTGGGTTACTACAGAGATATTCACGTATTGTGCACATACAGCTCTCCTAAGGGTACTCAAAGAGAATAATGATGCACAGTATAAGTGGCATCAGCACTTCTGAAAGATCTATCAACCATAAAATATTCTCATCACAGCAAGCTAAAAGCTTCCAAGCATATGGAGAGTTCATATGTCTATCCCTTCCCCATCAGCTACCACCACTGCAAAGAATTCGTACCACTTACCAATGCTGCCGTCCAAGTCTTGTTCTGTATATGATGCTAGTCACTAATCACAGGTTAGCCATGAGGCTGGGTAGTCAAAAGGTCCAGGGTCAGATACCAAGAGTGCTAGCAATAAACAAGCGGTGAGACAAAAAGTGTAGCAGGGTCACAGTCCGAGGTCAAAATTCCAGGAAGGTAGCAGATCAAGACAAAGGGGATAGGCAAATAGATTGTCAGAAGCAAGGTCCAAGGTTGGGTAAATATATCAGACTGTGCATAGGAACATCAAGCACGCAAACACCACCGAGCTATAGTTACGACTGGCAGAAATTGAAGGCAGAGATTCAGCTAAATAGAAAGGTAGTCACTTCAAAAAGGAGACAAATGGCGGAAACCTAACACGCACCGGCCCCGATTGGATGGCGGCTGAACTTTCCATCTCCATACTTAGAGCTCTCATGGGAATCACCGAATACCCAGGTTTGCTAAGATATCTATGATGGAAGGTGCAGACCAGACGATCAGCCTTCACGAAACGAGCCAGCATCCAGGATCTCTCCTCGGATCCATAACTCTTTCAATGAATGAGATATTGGAAAGAATTCCAGACCCTAAGAGAATCCATGATTCTCTTGACCTCGTAGTCCAAATCTCCATCATTAGAAACAGGAGGGAGGCATAGACTAGGTAGAAGACACTGACAAACCTTTTCAACAGGGATTCGTGCAACACATTTGGGATATGAAGCATCAGGGGGAAATCAATCTAAAGGTCACTGCATTAACAACCTCCAGAATCTCATACACAACAAGGAATTTAGAACCCAGCTTTGCTGATTGAGCTTTTAGTTTAATATTTTTGGATGATAACCAATTTCCAATCAGCCTTCAATTCTCAGCCTATCCTATATTCTTCAGGGAACCAACCACCCCAAATGCCCCCCCGGACTGTTAATATGGGTCCCTACACCAAGCACACACATTTGGTGCAAGCGTTTTTGCTAAAAAAAACTGTTTTGTAGAAGTGAAGATATAGCTTTGTAAAGTTTAAAACATGTGGCCGACTGGGCGTAACGTAGCTTGTTCTCCAGCCGAGTTGCATCTGCCAGTCATCCTCCTCTCCCCCATCGCTTTAGGAAAGCCCAGCCCTTTCTTCCTCGTCACAGGCTGGTGCACGGGATCTCATGCCCGTGCACACGTCATCAGCTACAGCCAGCATCACAAGCACACGCTCTGACTTCCTGCGCTCAGCTGTGGATTACACCGGCAAAAAACACTGATGTGAAAGTACCCTAAGCTAAATTTTTATGATCCATCACAACCATGACTTGATGCACAGCTCCCTCCAATAAACATCTCCAGTCTTCAAAAGCTAATTCGACAGTGAGCAACTCTCGATTCCTAACATCATAATTTCTCTCAGCAGATGAAAATTTTGTAGACAAAAAATGCACATGTCCATCAGTGTTGTGGGACCATGAGACAATACAGTACAGTTCTCTACCCAGTGGCGTAGCAACTGTTTGTGGCGCCCGGGGCGGGCGAAAAATTTGCCGCCCCCTTGGTCGTTGATAATTCCGGGGGTCAGGGGGTACCGCTAGTGGGTTAGGAGCCTCTTAAGAGTACCTGTTAATCAGGGTCAAATTCAATGGTGATCAACTGCTGTAGGATGCGCGCTTGCGGCCTCCGGGATCCGGAACGGCCGCTGGCACTTAGTTATGATATCATGCCGTAATGCCGTAAAGTGCGGGCAGCGACATCACCACAGGTCCTATCACCGATCACCAGTGTCCCTATTATAGTCATCATATTGTTATCTGGAACAACAATGTTAACAATTCCCCAATAGAACACGCTGGGATATACAGTATATAGCACCAAAGATAGAAGAATGGAATAAATCAAACACTGAATACAAAACAATCTAACTGTAAATTAATGAGAATAAACAGTAATATACACATAGGAAACATTGCACACGGAGGAAGATAGTAATATACAGGTCATCACCTAGTACAGAGATCAGAGGATGGCAATATACAGGTGTACACCTAGTACACGACTCGCGCACACACACACACACACACACACACACACACACGGCCCGCACACACACACACACAGAGGCACGGCCCGCACACACACACACAGAGGCACGGCCCGCACACACACACAGAGGCACGGCCCTCACACAAAGAGGCACGGCTCGCACACACAGAGGCACGGCTCACACGCACAGAGGCACGGCTCGCACGCACAGAGGCACGGCTCGCACGCACACACACACACACAGAGGCACGGCTCTCACACACACAGAGGCATGGCTATCACACACACACAGAGGCACGGCTATCACACACACACAGAGGCACGGCTATCCACAACACACACACACCAAACACACACAGAGGCACGGCATCACACACACACAGAGGCACGGCTATCACACACACACAGCAGAGGCACGGCTATCACACACACACAGAGGCACGGCTATCACACACACGCAGAGGCACGGCTATCACACACACGCAGAGGCACGGCTATCACACAACGCAGAGGCACGGCATCACACACACGCAGAGGCACGGCTATCACACCACCAGAGCACGCTATCACACACACGCAGAGGCACGGCTATCACACACACGCAGAGGCACGGCTATCACACACACGCAAGAGGCACGGCTATCACACACACACAGAGGCACGGCTATCACACACACACAGAGGCACGGCAATCACACACACACAGAGCACGGCAATCACACACACAACACACAGAGGCACGGCAATCACACACACACAGAGGCACGGCAATCACACACACACAACTCACACACACATGCTACAGATTCCTCACTCAGGTATCACAATCCTCTGTGCTGCAGGAGGGCTTGTTCACATGGGCAGCTTCACCTGCTCACAGCAGCTGGGTCCCACTCCTCGCCCCTCCCCCACTCACTACAAAGCAGGAGATCAATCACCTTGTGACCCGGAGCTGCTCCTAGGTGTCCTCCTGCAGCACAGGTAGCCACCTCTGCTGGCTCTCACTGCTTCCCTTCATTCAGATCACTGGCCAGTCATCACCCCCTCCCTCCTCTGCTCTCCTTTCCCCTCAGCTCCTCTGCTCTCCTCTCACCGACATCTTCAAGCTCTTCCCTCCGCTCCTCCGCTCTCCTCCTCTCCTCGCAGCTCCCCTCACCTCCTCCAGTCTCCCCCAGCATGTGTACTGTGCTCTGCCCTGCGGGACGCTGACTGATGACATCACCTCCCTCTCAGTGCACAACAGAGCTGCAGGGGGCGGGAGATTTGAAAGCAGCCAGCAGCCGGCGTGCTGCACTGCTTCAGTACATAGCGCAGGTGGCGGCCGCGGATCCTATGGCAGTGGCTGCCACATTGCCGCCCCTACACATGTGCCGCCTGGGGCGGACCGCCCCCCCGCCCCTCCCACGCTATGCCACTGTCTCTACCCTGATTTCTGAAGCATCCACTTCCACAATAAATGACTTTCGGAGACCAGGTTGGATTAAAGCTGGAGCAGACATAAAACACTCAATTTATTAAAGGCCCCAACAGTTTGTATTTCAAGCTAATCATGTATATATTGTTTGTATCTTGCGTGAAGTGCACATGTAATAATTGTATGTTTATTAATAGATCTTTGACTAGACGAGAGCAAGGATTGGGCAGGGTTGTTAATTTTTTACAAATTTTTAAAAAGACACTAAATTATTTGTTAAAAAAAAATTACGCCAACAGCAACCAAACTCTAAGATCCACCCCCTTAAATATGAGATTAGCAGGGGCGTAACTACAACAGGTGCAGGGGTGGCAAACGCACCCGGGCCCTGGAGCTTAGGAGGCACCAAAAGTCCCTTCAGCCTATAGAAAAAGACTATTACTATTGAAGGGAACCTATCACTTGGATCTAAGCCCCTACACTATCACTACCTGTCCCTGCACCTTCCTAGCTGCTCCTTATCTATCCCTCTCTGAGCTAAATCCGCCCTATAAAACAGCAGAAAAATAACTTATAACTTACAGAAGTCCCTGAGGCTGAAGACTGAAAAGGAGGCTTCAGGCTCCATTCTGCTCCTCCTCGATGCAGCAGCACGCTCCCCGCTGGGCAGCATTATTCTTTCTTCATCGCCACCTCCTCCATTTGGAATCTCCCACCCACTTTACACTGTAAGGTAGCGGTTAGGATCGGCACGACAGAAGGCAGTGACTCAGGCATTTATTCACACAGCACACAGTTTAATGGCACAGTTCAGGTATTCACAAACCTCCAGGTTCGGGGGCGCAGCAGAGTACAACCTCATACAATCCCAACAGCTGATATAGAAGCTCTGTACCTTCCCCCGGGTAGGCTGTGTTAGGTCAGCACACAACCTTTCTCTCCTCACCGTCCGCTCATTAGCCTCATGAACGTCCACTCATAGAGCTCCCAGGCTGTGTTAAATCTTCACACAGCTCTCTCTACACAGCAGCTCCTGCTGCAGTTCTGACACACTCCACCCTCTCCCCACAGCCCAGGGCAGCTCATATCATCTCCTATTCACCCGCACACCTGGGCGTCAGTGCTTTCAATCAGCACTCAGCTCCAGCAGCAGCTAACCCTGTGTGTGCTGCTACTGAGCAGAAGATGCAATCTCCCATATGCTGTGTCCCGGTCAGGGGACACATCGAGGTCGCATCACCACAACATGATAGGTGTAAAGCAGGCGGGAGATTCCAAATGGAGGAGGCGGCGATGAAGAAAGAATAATGCCGCCCAGCTACATCGAGGAGCAGCAGAATGGAGCCTGGGGCCGCCTTCTCAGTCCACAGCCTCAGGAACTTCTGTAAGTTATAAGTTATTTTTCTACTGTTTTATAGGGCGGATTTAGCTCAGAGAGGGATAGATAGGGAGCAGCTAGGAAGGTGCAGGGACAGGTAGTGATAGAGTAGGGGCTTAGATCCAGGTGACCGGTTCCCTTTAAAGATTTGCAGTAATTGAGGGCCCATTGGGGCTTTTGCATGAGGGCCCATGAGCTTCAAGTTACACCACTGGAGATCAGTAATAGGTGTTTTTCTCAGATCATTAAAGCTAATACATTTTCTATTTCTCTAGGCAAATACTAAAATATTTTGCAATGGCCACAAGGTGGAACCTAATTTTTGAAGGCCTGTACCTTTTCCCAGGATCTCTCTTAAACCCTTGAACTGATACAATCAACCCCAGAAATGACATTTCATGCACACAAATTAAAAAAAAAAAAAAAAAATACATTTCTTACCCCTCAGACTCTTGCTTCTATAAAAAACAATTCCACAACCATGTGGACTTAAAAATTAACATTTATTCCTTCGGGAACTGCTGGGCCACTTCTATCAACCCTCCAAAAGAGCCTACCACCTAAGCCAGGGGTGGGGAACCTCAGACCTCAGACCCCAGGGCCGCATGCGGACCTTGTTGAACTTTTATGCAGCCCCCAGGCAGATTCCTGGAGACCACAGTACTTGGGGTGGCAGATCCATTTTGCCAACTTCCTGCACTTTAAATCCAGCTCCACAGTAATTTCTATGCCCCAACCTCAGCCTCCCTAGTGATATATATGCTCCAAGCCCATCATGCGATGTGTAGAGCTCTAGCAAACCAGGGAAAGCAGTTGACAAGACCACGATTAATATCACTTAACATCACAGACATGCGAAAGAGAAGAAGCTCCAGCCACCACAGTGGAGAGAGTTGATAGTTTAACCAAATATAGTGGGTAATTTTAAAGTTGATAATTTTGTGCGGCCCCCGAAGGAAGGTAGAAATTTCCAAATGGACCCCAGCAGAAAAAGGTTCCCCAACCCTGACCTAAGCACTTCACGCCCCGCTAACTTCCGGCCGTCAATTCTACATGTATGCCCGTAAAGTTTGGAAAAACTGCGGGTGCATTAGTCAACCCAAAAGGCAAGACAACATTTTCAAATAGACCCTCACACGTTAAAATTGCCATTTTTCAATCATGATCCTTCCGGATACTTATCAAATTATAAGTCAAAAGCCAGAGAGTCAGCTAAATAGTAAGGTAATCACTCCAAACAGGAGACACATGGAGGAAACCCTGCATGCCCCTGATTGGATGGCTAAGCTGTCCATCACCATACTGACAGCTCAGCAGGCCCCTGCCCAAGGCTGGGCAACTGAACCATCACTCACTGCGCCCAGACACCCTGGTAGGAGGAATTGTGACACTATACCTGATCTTCTATGTCACTCTGTGAACCTTTTATTATGTTGACCTCCAGCATTAGATCCTGCAGTACCTCCATAGCCTGAAATTAGAAGATGGAATATTAGGATGAGGGGCAGCATAATACAATATAAATACTGCAAAAAAATAAACACTATATCAGATACTTAACATCACCTGTGCGAGGCTATTCAATATATCAGGCTACGCCCTTGTATAGTGACAGATGCTCATCAGTGCTGGGTAATCTGCGGTTGATAAAACACCAGTGGTATTGAAACAACTAAACACAGAGCAGTTTGTGACAATTCACTGGAATCATGCTCCCTTTCCCTACATCATGGTGTTCTCAGATTACATAGCAAAAACGTGGTGACCGAGTCCCTTTAATAATTGTGTACCTGAATTTTGAGCATGCTTCAGCCCAAGGTGCACCACCGCAAGAAATGTATGAACTGGAGTAGATATCTGTTGGAATTTATGCCACTTTTGTTGCATAAATTATGATTAATTTGCCAGGTCTCTAGGCCTTGCCCCTACTATCTATTTAAATGAATGATTAAGTATGTAATACATGGCAATGGTGGATTCTGCTGCGTAAGAATGGCTCTGCTCATGGTGACAAGACGTTTAAGGTTGCCTAAAAAATTGGTGCGGTTTATTAAAGCTAATGCAAAGGTAATTGGATGAGTTGTCTAAAGTGACAGCAGTTAATATTTAATTGATTGCATTATACTTTAAAGTGTACCGGTCATCATATTTTGGGGTTCTAACCTAAAAACACCAACTTCAGCAGCACTGCAGCACTTATACTGCATTATAGGAAGGTTATTAGGCACTGACTTACCCTATACAACCCAGAAATAACATTTATAAATCTTCAGCCTTATATTATAATTACCTTGGTCCGATGGGTTGAATTCCGTGCCATCTGCCCAGTCTTTTAACGCCATCTGACCCGCCTCTTCGCGCCATCCAACCTCCTCTGCTTCTGATTGATGTTGATAAAGCCTCCTGCGTTATTCACATAGTCGAGGGAAATACTGAGTCTGCGCAGAGGCCTCTAAGGCTTGTGCAGGAGCACTATGCTCTGCTCTACTATGGGCAGATAATAAAACACAACATTGTATGCACAAACTGGCAAGATTTTTCCGCAAAATTCGTTGGAAGTTTATGGACGGCGCAGAAGATATTCTCTGATCTGGGTCATACCTTGAGCCTGTGCAGAGACCTTGTCGGTTAGTGCATGATTAGTCGTATTTTATGCTCTGCAGTAGGGCAGAGCACAGTGTGCCTGCGCGAGTCGGAGAGGCCTCTGGCAACAAAAATCTTGTGCCTGCACTATGTGGATAACACAGAAGGCATTATTCATATCAACCAGAAGAAGCAAAGGAGGTCAGATGGTGCGAAGAGGCAGGTTGGATGTCACAGAGTTAGGACAGAAGGCACAAAGAGGTGGGACGGACGATGCGGAATTCAACCAATCAGACCACACCCAGGTAATTATAATACAGGGTGGGAAATTTATAAATACTATTTTTGGGATTCAATCCTAACCAAAGCCTTCCTAGAATGCAGCAATGGTGCTGCTAAAGTTGGTGTTTTAGGTTAGAACTCTAAAATCTGGTGACAAAGAATCCAGCGTCCAGAGAAATATTTTAAAAGGTGTAGTCTTTATTGTTAACTTTAAAACACATCCATTTCAGTAGCAATTGTACCACAGGGCAGGGGTTCCCAATCCAACGCATTTCGGCAGATATAGCCTTAGTTGTGGATATAGTAAGAGATTAAATGGTGTTCAAATATAAAAGAATTTACTAATTTCTTTTATATCTAAACACCATGGGTAATGGGATATTTCCACTCCCCCTCACCTTTACTAAACTCTATCTCGTACCCCCAGTGTTGGCGTCATTATCATGTCCCCCCTCGAGTGTCATTATCTTGTACACCCAGTGTCAGTATCATTATCCTGTACCCCCAGGGTGAACGTTATTATCCTGTACCCAGAGTGTCAGTGTAATTATCCCATACCCCAAGTGTCATTATTCTGCACCCCCAGTGTCAATGTCATCGTCCTGTACCCAGAGTGTCAGTGTCACTACTCTGTACCCCTGTACCCCAAGTGTCAGCTTCACCATCTTGTACCGTCAGTGTTATTATCCCGTGCCCCCAATGTCATCCCGTGCCCCCAGTGTCAGCGTCTTTATCCTGTATCCCGAGTGTCAGTGTCATTATCCAGTACCCTGAATGTCAGTATCATTATCCCATACCCCAAGTGTCAGTGTCATTATCCCGTGCCCCCAGTGTCATTATCCTGTACCCTCAGTGTCATTATCCTGTACCCTCAGTGTCATTATCCTGTACCCTCAGTGTCTGCATTATTATCCTGTTCCCCCTTGATTGTCAGTGTTATTATCTTGTACCCCAAGTGTTGGTGCCATGGTCCTGTACTGAGTGTCAGTGTTATTGTCCCGTGCCCCGAGTGTCAGTGTCGTCAACCTCAATCCCCAGTGTCAGCTTCATTATCTTGTACCCCCAGTGGCAGCGTCATTATCCTGTACTGCCAGTGTAAGCATCCTTATCCTGTATCCCCAGTGTCAGCGTCATTATTCCGTACCCCCAGTGTAAGCGTCATTATTCTGTACCCCAAGTGTCAGCATCATTATCCTGTACCCCACTGTCAGCATCATTATACGTGTACCCCAGTGTCAGCGTCATTATACGTGGTCTTGTCATGCTGTGGCAGTATTTAGTCCTTGTACGTGGTAGTTTTTGATCACTATGTGGTGGTATTATGTGCTCTGATCATGGAGTGGCGGTATTTGTCCTTTGTATGTGGTATTGAGTGATGAGCGAATATACTCGTTACTATTTGCTACTCATACGAATAGTAAAGTATTCACGATACTCGCTACTTGGCGAGTATCACTGGTGCTTAAGAGTGATGAGTAGATCATGAATGATCTGACAAATTGTCAGCTCCCTTCAGTAAACAATGATGAGTTAGCACCCCAGTGAGAGCCTCTTGAATGGAAGGCTCTCACTGAGGGGTAGAGCAAGGTGTTGTATACAGTGAAAACTCAAAAAATGCCCTGTCCCAGAAATGCTCATTTTATGGCTGGCTGTGAGTGGGTGGAGCCTGTCACTAATTGACTAACAGTCGCTATTTGGTACGAATACGCGAGTATTAAAAACTTAATGTTTAAATTAGGGTATACACATGTGTTAATGTTATACTAAAGAATTGCTGCTCTACCCTTTTGGAGGTACTGTGTATACCCCCCTTAGTTTTCAAATACTAGTAATTTAGATAAGTGGTTAAGGATAAGCGCTAACTCTTAGATATGTATATAGAATAAAATGAATTGATCAGGTTTGTCTGTTAAACCATTGTTTGGGATGTTTATTTAAAATGCATATAAAATTTTATACATTTTATTACATTATCTGGTTCTAGCTAGTATGTGTACAATCTCTTGTTTTGTACACTATGCAATAATTAAGGTAATATAAAACAGTATATTACTCTTTAAGATGTGCATGTGATTCACTTTCTAGGGCCTTCTTCCTCAGCCAGTATGCGGATCCTATAAATTATCCGTTGGGTTAAGTATATTGGGCTTTTCTTCACTTTCTCTATGATCAATCTACAAACAAAGTAGTGATACTATATCAGTATCTTAATATTTTTATTAAACTCTTGTGAAAAATTCCCCTAGTTGGGAGACTTAATTCTTACCTCCAGATTGTGAGGTGGATTTTTCTACCCTTCTCTCGTATTGGTTGTTGTGTGTGATTACCTTCCTCCAAAACAAGAGATTGTACACATATTAGATAGAACCAAATAATGTAATAAAGAGTATTAAAAACTACTCACTACAAAGCTCCCAAAGCTGAGTGTTTCACTACTCGCTCATCCCTAGTGGTATTATTCAGACATTATGTGGTGGCAATATGTGCTCGGGTCAGTGTGCCATTATTTCTCCCTTGTATGTGGTATTATTGGGTCACTATGTGGTGGTAATATGTCCTCTGGTCATGGTGTGGCAGTATTTCTCCCTACTATGTGGTATTATTGGTCTTGGTACAGTGGATTGTGGTCAGTCATTTGTTTTTTTCTGATATCAATAAGGGGAAATTCTTTATTTCCAATAGATATTAAATACTTAGGTGTTTATCCCCTCCATGTCCTGTGACCATTACACAGTAGCAGAGATGCACCTACAGAGGTTCTCTGGAGAAAGCAAGTAATCACCTCTTCTAAGGCCACATGCACATTGAGTATTTGGGGAGATTTTTACCTCTGTATTTGTAAGACAAAACCAGGAGTGGGTGAAAAATGCAGAAAAAAAATTCTCTGATAGTTCCACTCCTGGATTTGTCTTACAAATACTGAGGTAAAAAAATCACCAAATACTCAATGTGTGCATGAGGCCTAAGGAGAAGTGATAAGTTATTATTTGGTGGAGGGCTGACTGCTAAATGTGCAACTTTTAAACCCCTTACATGTCCAATAAAATATAGAAAAGTATCAAGCACAGAATCTGGAGTTATACTGTAGATCCTTAAAAATTCATTTTATTAGAAAAAAAACATTTAAAACGGACATTAAAATCATCGTCTTTAAAGACGGTCCTAAAGGCCCCGTCTCACGCTTCAATGTGTCGGCGAACCGACCAACAATCTGACTTGACCTAGATCGCTAGAATGACGTTCAATGGTCGCTAGTGAAATGTCACACGTATAGATTTCGTTAACAACGCAGCAACGATCCCGCGACAAGAAAACGATACTTGTGGTCGTTAGCTCGCCTACGTCCTTCAGTTCTCAATAGGCGATATCGTTAACGACATCGTTATCGAGGTGTCACACACACCCATGATGCAGGTTGAACGAACGCTCATCGTTTGGTTTAAAGTCTGGTTCACCAACCTCCCATTAACGATTATTGTTGATAGTTTGTACGTCACACTGAACGACGTCGTTACGACATCGTTAGAACGACTGAAAACCCGTGACGTACTAAGATATCATAGTGTGAGACGGGGCCTTTAGTCATAGGTTTGTTTTCTCCCCATTAGACTGGAGCTGATGTACAGCTCGACCACTGATCCGCTCATTCCCTCATTGGCTGTGAGCGCTTGGTTTGTTTTTTTCTGGAAGCCCCAATAATCATGAATGGAGCTGAGGTCAAATCATTCCCGGCCACTGAATTTAATAATAGGGATAAAAGTGCCACATTCATTCAACTGGTCAGATTCCACCAATAAATAAATTATCACCTTCCAAACCTGTGGATTGCTAATGCTTTTTTTTTCTCACTAAAGAATTCCTTTAACCTTCCTAGCGTTATTCCCGAGCCTGACTCGGGGTTAACATTCACTACCAGAAGCGTTAACCCCGAGTCAGGCTCGGGCTTACCAGATGCGGTGAGAAAACCGCATCTGCCGCACTTGCCGCACTTGCGGCGCGGTTGCGGTAATCTGCATAGGAACCAACCACCTCGGATGACCCTCATACACTGTTAATATGTGCCCCTGCAGCCTAGTAAACCATTAGCAGCACTGTTTTAGTGTGAAAAGTGGCTGCAGTAGAAGTGAGATAATGATTTTATAAACTTACATGCCTGCGTACTTGAGGGCGTCTCCCTGTGTGTGCTGGCACTTGTGGGCTGTGCTCATCATGTCTGCTCTCCCCCTCCCTTATGCACGCCCCCTCTCAGCCTGCTATAGTGATGTGAGGCTGATCTCGTCATAAAGGGGCGGGGCTAAATCGCGGCATCCCGGTAGCCCCGCCCCTTTATGACGCAATCAGCCTCACATCACTATAGCAGGCTGAGAGGGGGCGTGCATAAGGGAGGGGGAGAGCAGACATGATGAGCACAGCCCACAAGTGCCAGCACACACAGGGAGACGCCCTCAAGTACGCAGGCATGTAAGTGTATAAAATCATTATCTCACTTCTACTGCAGCCACTTTTCACACTAAAACAGTGCTGCTAATGGTTTACTAGGCTGCAGGGGCACATATTAACAGTGTATGAGGGTCATCCGAGGTGGTTGGTTCCCTTTACTATGCAGATTACCGCAACCGCGCCGCAACCGCGCCGCAAGTGCGGCGCAAGTGCGGCAGCTATGCGGCAAGTGCGGCAGATGCGGTTTTTTAACCGCATCTGCCGCGAACGCGGGTAGCCCGCTTTTAGCAAAAAATTCAAGACCTAAACAGACCGCCAGGGAGGCTAATGCAAATTACAGTAATTTTACATCCCAATTATGGTGAGCGCACAGTGATGTGCAGGAACTGCCACTATAATGTGTATAATGGGTAACAGGTACAGTATTTACATATAGCTGGGGCCCCTGGAGACCCTGGTGGGCCCCAGACACCCCAGTCCAACACTGCAAACAATGAAATGTTTTTAATTACAGAAAGAATTCGCTGTGATCCCCGGCTATAGTCTGTACTGGGTAACTTTCCACTTTCATAGTTTTTTCAGATATCAGGTCCTTTAAATAAATCTACACATTAAAGATGTAGGTCTGACAACATTTTTGACATACCTATGAGAGAAGGGTTATCAATTTGAATAATGAAGGACTCATGTTCCCCGCTACTCCTCCACAGTCAGGAGATGGATAGTTACTTATTTACTTTACATTCTACAGGAATTTCATATGGTAAGTGCTAAAACAGAAATCTGTACCTACAGAAAAATGTCAATACATTCTATGGCAGCCCAACTTTCAAGCTGCAATTGTGGATATAGTACGCTGTTGTCTGAGCAATAAGCTCGACTCCCACCAGCCATTTATGGAGCTGTGTATCCTATGGATATGTAATAAATGTCTTTCACCCTAGCACCAGGGACTGTATATTCAGTAGGTCCAAGAGGGGTGGAGCATAGCAGAGCGGGAGACGTGATGCAAGGGACAGTGACAGTTTGACTCAAGTCAGTCAGTGAGACTGTGTGAGGAAAGCAGAGAGGAGGATGCAGGGGAACCTGCGGGAGTAACAGGAGGGTACCTCTACACTGAGAGGTGACCCAGACAACAAAGGGGACGCTCCAGGACTGGTTGGAGTCGGCTGGGGAGTCCAGGTCAACAAGGGAAAACCGGAACAGAGGCGGTTTGTTAAGGTTCATCCCAAACTGCTAACCGGCAGGCTGTGGGCCTTACCAAGAAGGTGCCACAGCACCCATCGAAGTAGTCCAACCTCTGTCCCAAAACTGGGTTCAAGACGCTGACAAGTAAGAGAGACTTTAAGCAACAGACCTGGGGACCAGAAACCAGACTCAAGAGTGGGAGTGTAGAGAGCCAACAGAGCCATAAAGAATTGGACCAAGAAAAGCATTTGAGAGGCACCTCTGACAGACTCTGTGGCAAACCCCAAAGCCTGTGGCAACAAAACTAGACTGTACCGTATACCTATTGATCCATCTGGTACCAGTAAAGAACTGTTTGGGCTAATTTGGTGTCTCTGCATCAATTATTTGTCACCTGGGAGGCTCCTACAGCACCACGTAGCCAAAAACTACTACTCCCCTCATCCACCCCACTGCCCTGAGGTAAAGCTCCGCCTGTGGGGAGCTGTACTACCCAAATCTGCATCACCATCACCTCAGCGGCTGGCTGCAGCACTGGTAACTACATTACCAGGTACCACAGGTGGCGTCACGTATAATAATCCCCCATCCCAAATAGTGCTCCCCCTCAGCCATTGAGTATCCAGGGCACGGGATCGGGACCCGACCAACCGTGATCCCCACTGAAGTAGCAACCTGTCCCAGTATCAGAGTACCCCCTACCCTGTCGACCGACTCATAAAATCTGAAGTAAAAGTGCCATATATACAGCTGTAATCTGTGCTCCTGCACTGCAGTCGGTTCACGTCCTGGGGACAGCAGTTACACTGTATTGACATAAAAGTTATTAACACTTTTATAAGGTTTTTATAGCACAACACATAATTCTAACCAGATAAATGACATCCATGGGGAGAACCTGTACAAAACACGCTGTCTCCTGAGGCTGTATAACCTGCACTTACTGCCTGCTAACAAGAGACGTCATCTGAGAGAAGCTTTCATGTCCTGAAAGAAAATGCCTTCAGTGAAGACGATCAGGTTACAAAGAACTAATGAAATAATATATAGGTTATACTAGAAGACAACACAGTCAGTCATGCACTACAGAAAAAATGGCAGGAACTAAATGATGGCTTGTGGATATGAAAAGCTACAACAAAAGAAACACAAAGTTAGCACAGGCTTAGGTCCCTTTCACATCAGCGGTTTTCGCTGATCGCGGCAGTTGCGGTGAAAAAAACGCAACTTAGTGTAGAGGATAAGTCTCCCTTATCCTCATGTAAAGCACCATGGAACCTAATGGCGCTATATAAATAAATAAATAATAAATTAAGAACCACTGCAAAATTTTCAGTTTCTCTGATTTTTCTTTTGATAGGTATATTTTCGAGTAAAATATACACTGTTCTTTTGTTCTATAAACTACTGACAACATGTCTCTGAAGTTCAAAGCTAAAAATGTTGCATTTATTTGCAGCAAATGAGAAATCGTCGAAATAATAAAAAAGAAACCGTGCTTTCAGACCTCAAATAATGCAAATAAAACAAGTTAATGTTCATTTAGAAACAACAATGCTCATGTTTTATAGATTATTGTATATACACTGGAGCTAGTATATCTGAATTTTGGTTTTAATATTTTTATAAGTATTTATTAAAATAATTTTTAATTGAATTTTTATAGAATTTTTTTATTATTCACATGAAAATATATTGTTTAAATAAACATCCGGAATAACGGTTAAGTAATATAGTCTTGGTATGTTTAATCGATAGCCATTGTTAAAAGGGTTTGTTAGCGCTGGGCCCACATCAAAAATGCTCATGTTTTAGCTCAGTAAGAGTTCAGAAATCAATATTTGGTGGAATAACAATGATTTTTAATCACAGCTTTCGTGCGTCTTGGCATGCTTTCCACCAGTCTTTCACACTGCTTTTGGGTGACCTTATGCCACTCCTGGCACAAAAATGTAAGCAGTTCTTCTTTACTTGATGGCTTGTGACTATCCATCTTCCTCTTGATTACATTTCAGAGGTTTTTAATGGGGTTCAGGTCTGGAGATTGGGCTGGCCATAACAGGGTCTTGGTGTGGTGGTCCTTCATCCACACATTGATTGACCTAGCTGTGTGGCATGGGGCACTGTCCTGCTGGAAAAAAAAACAACCAGTCCTCAGAGTTATTATTATTATTCATTTATATAGCGCCATTAGGTTCCATGGCGCTTTACATGAGGATGAGGGAGACAAGAACAAGTACACTAAAACTAGGCGATCAGGATGTACAGGTACAGAAGGGGCAGGGACCCTGTCCACGAGGGCTCACAGTCTAAGAGTTGGGGAACATTGCCTGAGCAGAAGGAAGAAAGTGTTTTTCAAGGATAACCTTGTATGCAGCTTGATTCATACGTCCTTCACAAAGATTAAAATGCCCAATTCCAGCCTTGCTGAAGCATCCCCAGATCCTCACCGATCCTTCACCAGATTTCACAGTGGGTCCAAGACACTGTGGCTTGTACGCCTCTGCACGTCTCCGTCTAACCATTAGACAACCAGGTGTTAGGCAAAGCTGAAACTTAAGCTCATCAGAGAAGATTAACTTACTCCAGTCCTCTTTGGTCCAATCCTTATGGTCTTTGGCAAATTTCAGCCTGGCTCTCCTTTGCTTCTCATTGAAGAAAAGGCTTTTTTTCTAACTTTACATGACTTGAGCCCTGCCTCTAGGAGCCCGTTACGAACGGTTCTTGCCCTGCACTTCACCCCAGCTGCCACTTGCCATTCCTCTTGTAGGTCACTTGATGTCATCCAGCGTTTGCTCAGTGACATTCCAATAATATGACGGTCATCCCGGCCAGTGGAGAGTCACTTTCGCCCTCTGCTGGTCTGTAGCTTTGATGTCCCCAATGTCTGCTGCTTGACCTTGTTGTAATGGACTGCCGTCTTCGAAATAATAAGGATGGAGGCAACATGACGCTCACTGTAGCCCTCTGCTAATAAAGCCAGAATTGAGCCCTCCTTTTCCTTACTCAAGACTTTTCTTTTCAACCCCATTGGCATAAGTAAAAGTTATTTTTTTGGCAGAGCTATTTATTTATAATATATATATATATATATATATATATCTATATATATATATATATATATATATATATATATATATATATGTATATATATATATATATATATATATATATATATATATCGTGAGGCACAGCCGGCATGGTCCCATGGCCGGGGTGCATCACATGGTTTGTCGGCTTAGGAACCTGTTCACATGAGCCGGTTTTCCTGTGTGTGGGTGATGTGGTCCTATCCGGTACACAGTGTGTTAATAGCGGAAGGAATCATGAGACCAATGAGCGGCTGAGAGAGCAATGTGTGTTCTGGTTGCATAGTAGCTCAGGTGGGTGTGTCAGTGTGGGTGTGGCAGCTACAATAAGAGCTAGCCCAGGTGTTTTGTGTGAGACAACAGAGAGACCAGACTAGAGATGACTGGAGATGAGAGCAGTGCAGAGGGGATCCGTCCCGTTGGGATGAGAGGGGAGCCGGATTATCTCCGTGGGAAGGCCCCTGACCCTCTGTTGCTTGTGTGCGAACCGGTGGCCGGGAACGGGACGTTATAGCTCCTAGAGTGGGGAATCCGTGGCTGAACCAGGTGGACACTGGTCTGGACGTGGGGCAATACACGTCCGGTAAGGAGCCCTTGGGGATACATGGTGTGCCCGTGACTCAGGCTGCTAGACCGGGATCCGTGACCGGTAAGACAGCAGTTCTCATATGCTAGAGTGAACTGTTGGGTCTGACTAGACAGTCGGTAAAGTACCCGTACAAGTATATGATGGCTTATGTAAAAGTGCCTTGTATGAGAGATGATGGCCTCTGTAAAAGGGCCATGTATGATGCCTGTGGGAGAGACCCAGCGAGTGTGTGAACCTGTGGCCGGACGCAGGGGTTAAGAGGGCTCCCAGAGTGGGGAACCAAGGCTGATCCTGGAGGGCGCTCGACACAGGAGTGGGGCACAGTCGTCGACCTGGAGACCTGCCTGAGTATGCTGGTTTGGTGGCCTGGACACGTGGTGGGGAGGCCTTGGTGACACATGGTTTACCCGGGTACTCAGGTTGGCCAATCCCTGTTATGGACCCAGAGGAACCGCAGTCCATGGATGTAGTACGATGGGCTGTGAGCGTGTGTGAGGATGTATGTGATCCATGGATGTGTTATGATGGATCACATGCGGCGTGTAAGGTCCCGGTCAGGCTGGAGCCTGTACTATGGGTTAGTATTAAAGAGTTGTGCTGGGGTAAATAAAGCCAGGCGGCTGGTACCGCCATTGGAACCCACAGAGCCCGTTGATAAGTGTAGATAGTCAATTATGGTAAATGTATGTGTAAAGTTAGATAGGCCGGTGGCCGTGACCACCATGGGAGCTGTCATTAGTGCTCCAAGGGGATGTGGTTACAGGTCCCAGTTACTGTAAGGGGTATATGGCAATAGGGTTCCCCGTTATATGTAATGTATGTATTATGTGATGTGCTGTTCTAGTGTAATGTAATGTATTATGTGATGTGCTTATGTGAAATGTACTGAGTATTATACATGCTACCCGGTTTATGATATGTATGTGAGAAATAAACGTGTGTGTATATATATATATACATACAATATAAATATATACAATATATATATATATATATATATATATATATATATATATATATATATATATATATATATATCCACACATACACATACAGTCATATAAAAAAGTTTGGGCACCCCTCTTAATCTTACACTTTTATTTTTGTTTAAAATTGGTTATTTGCAACAGCTATTTCAGTGTGATATATGTAATAACTGATGGACACAGTAATATTTCAGGTTTGAAATGAGGTTTATTGTACTAACCAAAAATATGAAATATGCATTATTTCAAAATTTGACAGGTGCCAAAGTATGAGCACCCTTCTGATTTTCATGATTGAATACTCCTAACTACTTTTTACTGACTTATGGTGGGTTTACACGCTCCAACGTCGGTCCGATATTGGATCCGACGGCGCGGGAGCACGCTTTTTGTGCCCGGTTTTGCAAGAATCGCATCGGCTGTTTACACGTTCCGATATCGGGATACAACGTCCCTATGATGTCTACGCCCCCCGACCCAGGAACGACCTTTTAACATGGCATTGAATGGGTGACGTTGTACTGCACATCGGAGTTGGGCTGTCACACAGGACAATCCGGCTCCAACCGGCATCCGATATCGGGCCGTTGAATAGCACGCTCATTCGACCTCCGATATCGGATTGACATAGTTCGTGCATCGTATTGGACGTTCAGACCATACAACTCACGAACGATATCGGGTCCAACGCACGAACCACGTGACTTTTGGTCGGAGTTGGACGCCGATATCGGGACGTGTAAACCCTCCATTACTGAAGCACTAAATTGGTTTGGTAACCTCATTGAGCTTTGTACTTCATAGCCCGGTGTATCCAATCATGAGAAAAGCTATTTCAGGTGTCCACTTGCAAGTTGTTCTCCTAGTTGCATCTTCTCTGAGGAGTGGCATCATGGGCTCCTCAAAACAGCTCTCAAATGATCTAAAAAAAAAAAAAAAAAAAAAAAAGATTGTTCAACATAGTTGTTCAGGGGAAGGATACAAAAAGTTGTCTCAGAGATTTAACCTGTCAGTTTCCACTGTGAGGAACATAGTAAGGAAATGGAAGACCACAGGGACAGTTCTTATAAAGGCCAGAAGTGGCAGGCCAACAAAAATATCAGAAAGGCAGAAAAGAAGAATGGTGAGAACAGTCAAGAACAATCCACAGACCACCTCCAAAGACCTGCAGCATCATCTTGATGCAGATGGTGTCACTGTGCATCGGTCAACAATACAGCACACACTGCACAAGGAGAAGCTGTATGGGAGAGTGATGCGAAAGAAGCCGTTTCTGCATGCACGCCACAAACAGAGTCGCCTGAGGTATGCAAAAGCACATTTGGACAAGCCAGTTTCATTTTGGAAGAAGGTCCTGTGGACTGATGAAACAAAGATTGAGTTGTTTGGTCATACAACAACGCGTTATGCATAGCGCCACAAAAACAAAGCATTCCAAGAAAAACACTTGCTACCCACTGTCAAATTTGGGGGAGGGTCCATCATGCTTTGGGGCTGTGTGGCCAATGACGGCACCGGGATCTTGTTAAAGTTGAGGGTCTTATGGATTCCACTCATTATCAGCAGATTCTTGAGAATAATGTTCAAGAATCAGTGTCAAAGTTAAAGTTACGTCGGGGATGGATCTTTCAGCAAGACAATGATCCAAAACACCACTCCAAATCTACTCAGGCATTCATGCAGAGGAACAATTACAGTGTTCTGAAATGGCCATCCCAGTCCCTAGACCTGAATATCATTGAACATCTGTGGGATGTTTTGAAGCGGGCTGTCCATGCTCAGCGACCATCAAAATTAACTGAACTGGAATTGTTTTGTAAAGAGGAATGGTGAAAAATACCTTCATCCAGGATCCAAGAACTCATTAACAGCTAAAGGAAGCAACTAGAGGCTGTTATTTTTGCAAAAGGTGGATCTACTAAATATTAATGTCACTTTTCTGTTGAGGTGCCCATACTTTTGCACCTGTCAATTTTTGAAATAATGCATATTTCACATTTTCGGTTAGTACAATAAACCTCATTTCAATCCTGAAATATTACTGTGTCCATCAGTTATTATATATACCACACTGTAATAGCTGTTGCATACATATATACACACACTTGACTGTCAGCGTCTTGCATAAACGTTATAATATATATATATATATATGCAAAATGGAGGCAGCACTTCCTTCAGTTCAGTTATATGGGCTTTATTCCTAGGACAGCAACGTTTCGACTCAGTGGTCTTTCTCAAGCAGTGTCCCTGCAGGACACTGCTTGAGAAAGACCACTGAGTCAAAACGTTGCTGTCCTGGAAATAAAGCCCATATAATTGAACTGAAGGAAGTGCTGCCTCCATTTTTTTGCTTGGATTCACATCTCCTGTATGGTAGGGGGGCCTTGCTGTCCGCTGCGAAACGGTCATCGTCGTCCACCTGACGTCCCTGCACCTCCCTCCCCTACAGCACGATCTCCTCATGTAACTTTGTCGGAATCGTCAAATAAACAGAAGATTCAACTATGGTGAGTGCCGCTGGTCTGTTTTCTTTATTTGTGATATATTACACTTACCCATAGCGAGCACCACCTGGTATTGTGATATCAATCATTTGGGCTGATTCTTACCACGGATAGTGCCCGGTCTCTTTACCTCTGTGCTTAGAGTTTTGATTATATATATATATATATATATACACACACACACACATATATATATTGTGATGTTGTGACCCATGGCCGGGTGTATCACACGGGTTAACAGCATAGGATCTTGTTCAGATCAGCCTATGTTATTGTGTGTGTGTGTGTGGTGTTAAACATGGGATCCGTTATACAATGGGTTAATTCATGAGCAGCTGTGTCAGAACCTGTGTATGAGTGCTTTGCTGGGCTAAACCTGAATGGTGCACATGGGGTTAATCACATCTCAGGTATGTGTGTGTGTGAGATGTGCTGATTGACTCACTGTGTTGCAGCTGTGGGTGAGGCAGCCTGGATAAGAACCTGCCAGGTGTCTGAGTGAAGAGATGACAATGGGAATCAGAGCAGTCCAGACCACTGCCATGTGAGGACGTGCTTGAAGTGATCCGTCCCCGGTGGGGGAAGTGAAGGGATCCTGCCAGCTCCATGCCGGTGGCACCTGAGACGTGCATACCAGCAAGTGTCCAGGACTGAGTACGGCTCAAGGGCCAGGCGGTCGTATGTGTGATAAGGACCGAGGACAGCTCAAGGGCCAGGCGGTCATAAGTGTAGCCGACTTTGGGACTGATTGTGCTAGTCGTGATATGGTCCCATTGACTATGTGATGGCTTATGTAAAAGTGCCATGTGTGATGGAAGTGATGGCTTATGTAAAGGTGCCATGTGTGATGTATGATGTAACGTGGGGCTGACTGGTATGTCGAGCAGGGTCCTGTTGAGAAGCGTTACTCATGCAGTGTAGGTTGAGACTGCCTGGGAGTGGGTTGAGGATCCCTACTGCAGGATAGGGAAAGATCCCTGTCAGGGTGATAGATGGTGATAGCCATCTTTAGAACCAGACTGAGGTCTGCAAGGGTCGGTGGGTGACGCCTTGAAGTTCTGTGGAAAACGTAATTCTAATGTGACTGTAAACATGGTGTAATGTCATATGTGAATGTCCTGTAATGTAATGTCATGTGATGTTCTAATGTGGAAGTTATGTCATATGAAAATGTAAATACGGTGTTACGTTTTATGTGATGAAAGCGGTTTATGACAGAAAAACAATAAATCCGCTGGTTATGTTCCGTTACAATGCTGATGTCATTTCACCGTGCCAAGTGGGTTCCCCCGGGTCACTACCTCACAAAAAATTATAAATTATTACATATTTATAATATATATATATATATATATATTATATATATATATATATATATATATAAAAAATTGGAGCAGCACCTATCTCCCTAATAAGGGTGGTGCAACCAGTCCAGGGTTAGTTCAATCACCCTATTATACAGACCAAGAAATTGACTGCAGCACTCCAAAATGGTGTTTTCCGCCTTTAATGGCCTTCAGGCATCATAGTGGGACGTTTCGGTCCTCAGACCTTCTTCCGGCTGGAAGAAGGTCTGAGGACCGAAACGTCCCACTATGATGCCTGAAGGCCATTAAAGGTGGAAAACACCATTTTGGAGTGCTGCAGTCAATTTCTTGGTCTATATATACATATATATATATATATTACATTGTATATATATTATACAAATATTGAATCCATTGTCTTTTAATTTCGGGATTGTGAACAGAAGAAAGAGGGAACTCCATCACAATAGAAGGTGGAAGTCCTATGAATGGAATAAATACCCATTAGATAATTATGAGCTGATGCTTTATTGTGGCCTACTCTGACAATGTGGACCTCAAACAAGAAAAAAAAAAAAAAAAAAAAAAAAAAAAAAAGGTTGTGTGTCCTCAATATTGTGTATCCAAGCTTAGAGCACCACTCAAGTGTCTTTTTAATTGCAACACTGAGTGGTGCTTTAAATGTAAGTCCCCTGCCCAGTCTTACACTTACTCATCAGCAGCTTCATCTTCTATCACCATAGCTCTGAAAGGTCTCCGTGGATTTGTGACCTGCCAGGTCCAGAGTTTTATGAAACACTCCAGAGGTCACAACTCAATACATCTCTGTGAGAGCCTCATTCTGGCTCTCATAGAAACGCACTGAGACTTTGTGACGTAACTTTTGACTTGTGCACAGTGCAAAGTCACAGGCCAAGATGGTGCCAAAGGACTGGAGTGACACCAAAAAACAAGAAAGCAACCAGAAGGCGAGTGTATAACAGAGGGTTGGAGGACTTGCATTTAAAGCTCCACTCCAGCACTGAAAAAACAAACACACACTGGAGAGAAGCTTTAAGACTGGGTTCAGATAAGTGTTTCAAAAAAGGTCTAAATTATTTATAGATAAGGAAATTATGATTTTTCGTCTGTATGGTGTTCTTTATGCCCTTTGTTCATGTCTGCATATCTTCTGCATGTCCATTTTTGAAATATTAATGACATCCATCTTTTTCATCCACAAAAAAATAATGGAAGGCCTAATTTAGTTACCTGTAACGTCGGTAATAGATCCATTAAAAAAAGATGCAAAGTCAGTATGGTATCTGTGTTTTTTTATACAAGCTTGGAGCTCTATGTCCTGTCTAATCTGAAACGCAGAAACAAATATTACATGTGCCTTGGTTAGTTCTCGAATGCTCTTCACAATAAAACAACAAATGACTCCGGCACGAGTCGCTGAGATAAGTGATTGGCTGCAGCATTAAAGTGACGTCACCTTTGCAGCCAATTAAAAAACATAGGCAGTGGAAGACACACAGTGCCAGACCTGGGGAGGATGGAAAGATATCAATTTGCAGAGTCTATTGATTAAAGTTAGTTGAAGGGGAATAACTATGAGAGCTCAGGAAGTCAGTGCTGTTCTATGGAGGCACAGACAACAATCTTGTTACCATGTAAAGCATTCTGGTTGGTCAATTATTATCTAGTGTCCTGTGGTTCAGATCTCCTCTCCAGTACATTCTTTTAAATGCTCTACTTTTTCCTTGCCTGGTTTCTAAGCAGCAAAATCCACCTATAAAGTATGAGGGATTCGTCTATACAGCTGAACGCTCCACTACTGCCCATAACGGAGAACAGCTTGATTCGTGGGGGGAAGTTCAACCACTGGGATCTTCCAATCCTGAGAACTAAAGAACCGTACACCATTCAGCTCTCTCTAGCTAGTGCCTGAGGATCGCTGGGGTCTCGAGTCGTCAGGCTCCCACCGATCTGAGAATAATGGCAAATCTCTTATACCATCATTAATTCTAGAGGTACAGATGCTGACAGTTCTCACTTACTTATAAAGAGGGCTTTTTGGTTTTAATCATTTTTGAATAGCGCGGAAGATGGCATTATTTGTGAAACAAAAAATACCAAAACTCTTAATTGAGGAGTAAAATCACAGTGATGACCAGAACCTAAGAGTACTGAACAGTGGGCAAACCATTCATGGCAGACTGTTCTGCGAATGGAAAGTTTCTTTAGGCTCCTGACAGGTTTGGTGAATACACCCAATGAGACAATACAGGCTGCCATGAACAGACCAGCAGACACTCATGTTTCTGCAATCTGCTTGAAGTGTTATTAAACCTGCTCTAAAAGTAAAATGGTCAATTCTGTCAGCAAATGCCTCAAATGTTATTTAAAGGGACACTGTCAGGTCATTTTTCAGTATGATACTAATATTACCCTTGAATAGGGCCTGGGCAGACCTTTTAAAAACATGTAAAATCATTGTTGTACCATTTGTAGTTTTCTTTCTGTAAGCATTTTCAGACCCTGCAGGGAGCTGTTATATTAGTCCTCTCCATTACTTTTAAAGAGGATTAGTCCAGCTGCTGTGTTATTTAAACATCCATGCCCACCCAAGCTGGTGTTCTGTCCTTCCCCTCTCTGCACTGTGCTGGGAGGGGGGAGGTCTTTTGTCCTGCACTGTTTAAGACATTTATATTACAAGAACATTGGTTCTTCTGCAGACACATATTACATGTATCTGCTGAGCAAATGATTAAATGTTCTTATAAATCACATAGAAATATCTCAGACTGCACACACTACACATATGCCTCAGATACACATAACATGAATAGCTCTGAGCTTCAGCTAAGCACACACCTACTCCCCCATGCTTTCTGCTCTGCAATGAGTCACACAGCAAACAGATCAGAGAGGAGGGCAGGGCAGTGTAGTGACGCATGAATATTCATTCCTTGGGGAGTGGGCAGCAGAGAGCTCACTGATTGGCAGATGAAAAAAGTATACACCCCAAAGTGACAATAGTCAATATGTGCACAAAGTGTCAATATTTTGTGTGGTCACTATTATCTTCAAGTACAGCCTTAACTTTCTTGAGCATGGAGTTCACTAGTGCTTCACAGGAGCCACTAAAATCCTCGTCCACTCCTCCATGATGTCATGGAGCTGGTTAATGCTACAGATCTTGTGATCCTCCACCTTACTTTTGAGGATACCCCACAGATGCTCAATAGAGTTTAGGTCATGCTTAGTCAGTCCTGCACCTTTACCTTCAGTTTCTTTAGCAAGACAGTTGTCATCTTCGGAATGTGATTGGGGTTGTTATGTTGGAATACTCCTCACCTGGTTGCCACCACTGACGCTTGACAATAAGCTGAACCATATAAGTTTATCTTGGCCTCATCAGCTTGTCTGCAGCATATTGTTTGTGGGCTTTTTTGTGCATCACCTCTAGTAGAGGCCTACTTCTGGGATGACAGCCATGCAGACCAATTTGATGTGGCATATGCTCTGAGGACTGACAGGCTTATCTCTAACCCCTTTAACCTCTGGCTGGCAACACTCATATGTCTATTTTGAGAAGACAACCTCTGGATATGACGCTGAGCATATGCACTCAGCTTCATTGATCGACTATGGTGAGGCTTGTTGTGAGTGGGACCTGTCTTGTTAAACCAATGTATGGTTTGGCCACCATACTGCAGCTCAGTTTGAGGGTGTTGGGAATCTTCTTATAACCTAGCCCATCTTTATGTAGAGAAAAATATTATTTTTAAATGCTCAGAGAATTCTTTGCTATGAGGTGCCATGCTGAACATTTTTGTGATATGCTGAATATACAGTGGGGAAAATAAACATTTGATACACTGCCAATTTTGTAAGTTTTCGCACTGAAAAAGAATGGAGAGGACTGTAATTTGTATCTTAGATATATTTCAACTGAGAGACAGAATCTAAAAAATAAAAACCCTGAAAACTTAAAAAGAAAAAAGCCAGCTCACCCAGTCAGTTGTCTTCATTGAGTTATTGATAGGAATCTGCAAGGAGCAGGAGGAGAAGCTCCCTCTCGTTTGGACCATATGAAAAAGTAAATACTCCAGTGGACAAACCCTTCTGGCAGATTGATTAAAATTCTATTTTTATTTCCATTAAATAAAATAGTTCAGAAAAGGGAGTCCATGTTAGTATACGGCGGGCACAAGCACAGGTGAGAACATTGTTCTTAATGGGTAGCCTCATTGCTACACGATTCAGATATCCATTGGCATTGAGGTTTCCATTGATGAAGAATGGCCCCACTATCTTTGTACCCCATATACCACACCATACCATCAGTTTTTGTGTTCCAGCAGTCTTGGTGGGATCTATCCATTGTGGGTTAGTGTCAGACCAATAGCGGTTGTTTTGTTTGTGAACGGCACCATTCACAATAAAGTTTGCCTCATCACTTATCTGAAGACAATTGTCTATGCTGTGAAGATACGAGATGTGCAGCATCTGAAACAACAGATTCTGGAAGCCAGTGCTAGCATTTCTTCTGCGGTGTTGCTATCAGTGTGTCAAGACTGGAAGAAGAGGGTTGCATTGACAATCCAACACTATGGCAGCACTTTGAACACATTTTATAAGTGGTCATGAACTTGCAAATAACTTATGAAAGAATACAGTTATGCTAAAAGCAAGCACACCATTGTTTTTCTTATGAAATTCTCAATATGTTTGATGTGTCATATGACCATCTTCACATTCAAAAAAATATAGTTGGATCCAAAATGGCCAACTCCATGGTCTCCACCCATCTGAAAAAGTTTTCCCCCCTCCCATATACTAATGTGCCACAAACAGGAAGTTGATATCATCAACTATTCCCATTTTATTTAGGTGCATCCATATAAATGGCCCACTGTGTCCCCCAGAATGTGCGCTGTCATGTATTGAACCCGGTATGGAAGGTAGGATAGAGGGACGCTCCACTCCGGGCCAGGTCTTGCAGGTTTTCCCCAGAGGGAGACACAGGGTTAAATACTAGGTTAGGAGACAGGGCGGAGTTCTCTGTGGAGAGCCGAGGCCTGAGCGGAGGCAGAAGAAGCTGCTGAGTGGTCAGGTCAGGGCTCTGAGAGGCTGTGTGCTATTACAACATGGCCTAACCCGGGAGCACAGTGTGACCTAGACCAGAGAGAACTTCTAATCTGAAGGGACCGTGTTACTGAACAGTGGATGTATGCATTGTACCTGGCTAAGTCCCGGAACCCGGCGGCTTGTGCCACTTCTGTGCCTCATGAATAAATCTGACTACTGTATGAACTGATACCGGGCTTACACACATATATACACATACATACACATACCTCTCGTTCCCCCCCACACTGCTATGGTCTCCAAGGATCCCGTTTCAGCAGCATGTCACAAAAGAGGCGACATGAGCTCACAGAGTCATGCTGCCATTCTGTATTGTCAGCAGAGGGGCTCCAGGAAAGCTCCCTGCCTGGAGATGTGTGCCACCAATAGTGGAGTACAAACTTTTACAAGGGTAAGCTGGCCATGGGCCCCCACAAAGCCATAGGCGGTAGCCCAGATTGCCCTCATTATAGTAATAACAATGATATTTATTCTTTTATATAGCACTATTAATTCCATAGCACTTTACATACATTTGCAACACTGTCCCCATTGTGGCTCACAATCTAAACATCCAATCAGTATGTCTTTCAAATGTGGGAGAAAACCGGAGTGCCCGGAGGAAACCTACGCCCTTGGTGGGAATTGAACCAAAGACCTCAGCGCTGCCAGTCTGCAGTGCTAACCACCGAGCCACCTTCCTATGTAGGTAACTTACATTAGTGATATCACTCCAGCAGTAAAATAAAAAACAAAACAAAAGAAAACAACTTGGAGTGGTACTTTAAAGTCCTATGAGGAATGATAAGAGCCTAAGATGTAGTGTTACTACTTATACTCGTAGCTACACTTCATTCTTGTATTACAATGTTGCTTGGTTGCTATTCTCCAGCATCTCATAAACAGATCGCCTGACTTAACCCTAAGGTTTACATCTACCTTTGAGAATAGCGTTGGCTCTGTTCTGTCTCAGGGACATAGAACAGAATTAATCTCCAAAACGGATCTATTGCGTAACTGATGTAAACAGAAGCAAAATAGCCCCATTGACTATTGTAGGATCCATCTGGGTTCCATCATGGGTCAGTTGGTAGAACAGAAAAAAGAAAAAAAACACAGAATGCAGAACTTTTAGGACGTTTACAATTAGCAGGTAGGTTTCAGAAGTAGCAGGAGTGTAGGAGACTCAGCCTTTGCCCAGCAGACTGGCATTTCTTCTATCAAGCAGCAGCACAGTGTAGCGACATGCCAGTGCCACTCCAATGGGTGACCATAATGTTATAAGGAACTGTAGTTATAAAATACTTAATCTGTACTCAGAGTTATCACAGTTATTTGTAGTGTTACATAGGGCTGCAGGTAACATATACAATATCTGTAGTCAGATAGCACTGTGATTATCTGCAGGGCCATATTTAGAGTTCCTGCTGCCCCAGGCAATTTCGGTGGCTGCGCCCCCCTATCTTACTTATCAGTCAGATTAAGCGTATGTGTCACAGCATTGTATTTTACAGGCAGATACACTCAGTTTTCCGCCTGGAAAAAAAGAACAAAAAATGCTAAAGGGAATGATCTCATGCACGGCAATGTAAAAAGGAGAATTTTGTGTACTCACTGTAAATTCCTTTTCTCTTAGCCTCTAATTGGGGGACACAGGACCGTGGGTTTTATGCTGCTGTCCACTAGGAGGCGACACTAAGCAATCAGCAGAAGAGCAACAGTGGCTCCTCCTCTGCAGTATACACCCCTGGAGCAGGCACTGCCTCCCCAGTTTTGTGCTAAAGCAGGAGAATTAACAAGGTTAACCAATACCAACAAAGCCTGGCAAGGCCACAATGCAACAATATAAGAGTAACAAAAACCACAAGTAACAAGGCCGGTACGGCCAACAGGGTGGGTGCTGTGTCCCCCAATTAGTGGCTAAGAGAAAAAGAATTTATGGTGAGTACATAAAATTCTCCTTTTCTCCTTCGCCTCACTGGGGGGCACAGGACCGTGGGACGTCCCAAAGCAGTCCCTGGGTGGGAAAGACAATGGAACTAATGATACTGAACAAGTCAGTGAACAGATAAACACCTACAGGTGGGCAACTGCCGCCTGAAGGATGCACCTACCCAGACTAGCGTCCGCCGAGGACTTGGTATGAACACAGTGGTGCTTGGTAAAAGTGTGTAAACTCGACCAGGTGGCCGCCTTACACACTTGGAGAGCCGAGGCTTGGTGCCGAACGGCCCAGGAGGCCCCCACGGCTCGGGTAGAATGTGCCTTGATTCCCGCTGGAAGAGGAGTATTTTTCATCTTGTAGACTTCTTGGATAGCTAATCTAATCCACCTAGCCAGTGTAGCCTTGGAAGCTGGCATACCCTTACGAGGGCCTTCTGTCAGAATGAACAGAGTGTCTGACTTACGGAAATGTGCAGTTCTGGACACATAAATGAGAAGCGCCCTGACGAGATCCAGAGAATGCAAGGCTCGTTCGAACCTGTGAACCGGAGCCGGACAAAAGGAAGGCAATGAAATATCCTCATTCAAATGAAAAGAGGAGACAACCTTAGGCAGAAATGACGGCACCGGACGGAGTACAACCTTGTCCTGATGGAACACCAGGAAGGGTGGCTTACAAGAAAGCGCTGAGAGCTCTGACACTCGGCGAAGAGAAGTGATAGCCACTAGAAAAACCACCTTCAGAACCAGAAAGTGGAGGGAGATGTCCCGAAGAGGTTCAAAGGGAGGTTCCTGCAGAGCCGTAAGTACCAGGTTAAGGTCCCATGCATCTAATGGTCATTTGTACAGAGGGACAATGCGATTAACTCCTTGGAGAAAAGTTTTAACCTGCGGCTTAACAGCAAGGCGACATTGAAAAAGTACTGAAAGAGCTGTAACCTGACCCTTAAGGGAACCTAGGGAGAGACCAGACTCTAACCCCGACTGAAGGAACCCTAGAACTAGCGGCAAGGAATATGGAAGAGGGGGTTGATCTCGAGAAGAGCACCATGCAAAGAAAGCTTTCCAGGTGCAATGATAAATTTTTGCCGATGCCGACTTCCGTGCTCTGATCGATCATGGTCTGAATAACGGCAGGGGAGAAACCTGCTTGGGTTAGTACCCAGGTCTCAAGGGCCACGCCATCAAATTCAGGGCGTCTGAATTCTGGTGGTAAAACGGGCCCCGAGACAGAAGGTCGAGACGACAAGAGAGGCGCCAAGGAACGTCCGCCGTGAGTTGCACGAGATCGGCGTACCATGCCCGTCTGGGCCAGTCTGGGGCTATGAGAATGACTTGAATGCCCTCTTGCTTGATCTTCCGCATCACTCTGGGAATGAGAGGCAGAGGGGGGAAGATGTAAGGCAGCTGGAACTGAGACCAGTTCTGAACTAGGGCATCCGCCCTTAGAGCTCGCGGGTCGTGAGATCTGGCTATAAACATGGGAACCTTCGTGTTGAATCAAGATGCCATCAGGTCTACGTCTGTAGTCCCCCAGCGACGGCATATTTGCTGGAACACGTCGGGATGTAGGGGCCACTCTCCCGAGTCCATGCCCTGGCGACTGAGAAAATCCGCTTCCCAGTTTTCCACTCCCGGGATATGAAGCAATTGAGGAAACGGCCGTAGGAGACTGTGGACCCCCTGTCGAAGAGCCTTAGCCTTGTCCTGAGGGAGGCGGACCAGACCCCTGGGGGTGTTGAAACGCATCCCGAGGAATGTTAGAGATTGTGACGGGACTGGTGATGACTTCCGCAGATTCAACAACCAGCCTAGCCGACGCAGGGTGTCCACCATGATGGAAACACTCTGCTGACACTCCCTGAAGGAGGGGGCTTTGATGAGCAAATAGTCTAGGTATGGCAGGACTACCATTCCTCTTGTGTGCAGTATGGTCATGACAGCCGCCATGACCTTGGTGAACAGCCTGGGAGCTGTCGCTAGGCCGAACGAGAGGGCCACAAACTGATAATGGTACTGGTCGATGGCGAATCGGAGAAACTGCTGGTGAATTGTCGTGATTGGGATATGGAGGTAAGCGTCCTGTATGTCGATGGACGCGAGAAATTCATCCTTCTCCATGGACGCTATGATGGAGCGCAGTGACTCCATGCGGAAATGCTGAACCTTCACGAAGGAGTTTAACTGTCTTAGATCTAGAATAGGGCGAACCGCCCCTCCTTTTTTGGGTACCACAAAAAGGTTTGAGTAGAACCCTTGGAAGCGTTCGGCTCACGGTACCGGTATGATGACACCGGCTTTCAAAAGGGAATCTACCACCTGAAAGAAGGCGCGAGCTTTGGGCGGATGAGCAGGTGGGATTGACAGAAAAAAACGATTTGGAGGATGGGCCGTTAATTCTATGGTGTATCCGGAAGACACCAAGGTGTTTACCCACTTGTCGTCGGTAGAAGCGAGCCAGACCTGACGAAAGCGAGAAAGTCGGCCGCCAACCAGAATAGTGTCTCCCGAAGGGGGAGAGTCAGGAAGAAGAAAATCTGCTGGACTTTGAGCCCTTAGATCTGGACTGGCGGGAATGGGACTGCCAGTTTTCACAAGTCTTCCGCGTCGTCTGGGTGCGCTCCCTACGGGGGGACCTATTGCCCGCCGGCGGGGGCTTCGAGACTGACCAACCAAAGGAGTTCCGAAAGGACCGGAAACGGGTTTGTTGGCGATGAGTGAAGGGTCGTTTAATCTGACGTTGCGGAAGAGAGGTACTCTTACCCCCAGTGGCATCTGAAATCAATTGGTCCAGCTTTTCGCCAAATAAGCGGCCACCATTGTATGGAAGACATGTAAGACATGTCCTTTATGGATGAACTGTCCGGTAAGGACAGGAGGGTCTTGGTAGCGAGACGACATACAGGAGGGTCCACCTGTGGCGGATCTGTCCAATCCTGAGTGACCTTAGGCAGAAAAGGATAACGCGTTTCCAGAGCCTTACGGTTACCAAACCTTTTGTCAGGGTGTAACCTATGTTTTTTGAGAATTTCCTGGAACTCTGGATGGTCTGAGAAATGCTTATGTGGTCTCTTGGCCCTTTTAAAGGACACCTTATGCTCCGGAGCATCAGCCGGAGGGTCTGACACTTCCAGAACCTGGTTGATGGAAGTAATCAAATCCTCAACCAGTGCCACCGTATCGTTCGCGTCTAAGTCCAGGGACTCATCTAAGTGGCCGTCTGAGTCCGAACTACAGAGACCTTCGGATTCCTGCGCGTCATCTTGACGCCTGCGGGATGCCGAGGCTGCAGAGCCCGCATGGGACTCTGGAGAAGGAGGTGGTCTCTTACGGCCAGAGTCGGAGACTGACGGGGCAGGGTCTGCAGCCTGTCGCGGTTCCGACACTTCTGGCTGAGACGCAAAAGCCTGAACGGCGGATTCAGGTGGCAAACGGGCTTGCATAAACTGCAGCAGTGTGGTAGACAATCTGTCAATAGACTGCGCCATATTCTGAGACATAACTGTGGCCCACGCAGGGGTCGGGTCAGGGGCACTGGTAGAAGCCCGGGTAGTGGGGGTCTCAGTATCTGCAGCCTGCGTGCAGCTCTCACAATGTGGCGAGGTGCATCCTGCAGGGAGGTCAGCCTTACAGACAGTGCAGGTAGCATAGTAAGTGCTGGCTGCCTTGGAGCTTTTCTTACTCCTATTGCCAGACACTGTGGATGAGCTATTGAGAAAGATAATAGGCAACCAGGAGTCCCCTTGTAAGCAGGCACGCTCTAGCTGTCCAGCTAGGTGCCTGGACCCTTAGTGAAGAGGGTCACAGAGGGTTAACAGTGCCTGCTGCAGGAGGGGATGTGGAGGGAGGGGGCAGAGAACCTCTGCAGAGAATATCCCTGCAGAGGTCTTACCAGCTCCAGCGGCGCTCCTGTGCCCAGACTGCCTGGATCCTGTGTCCCCCGGGTGGCTGAGGCGCAGAGGGCTCCACGTGCAAGCAAATGGCGGTAGTGGAGAAGAAGGAGGAAGGGGCGGAGCTAAATGGGCGGGCTCCAGCCTGGAAAACGTGCTCGTTCTCGGCTCCGCCCCCAGTATGACGCGCGGTCAGCGTCATCCGGCGGGGCGGGACGAGGGCGTCACAGGGGCGGCGGCCTCCGCGCTAGGCCCAAGCCGTGGCCTCAAAAAAGTGAGGAATTGGCGCAGAGGCGCGAAAAAACGCTGAGGAGGCCCAGAATCTGGCAGAGGGGGGCCCAGAAGCTAAGGGCATTGCACTGGCGGTAGAAACCGCCAGTATAGCAATAAAAACATTCTCCCCCTCACAGTTTGTGCCCATGTTAAGCTGCTCCTATGATGCAGCCTGTAAGTGCTGCTGCTGCCGCTGCAGGCTGTGTACAGATCATAATGAGTGCAGTCAGGTGCTGGCCATAAGAGGCAGCCTGCAAGCCTGCGCTGCTGCAGGCAGCTTGCAGCTTCCAGCCCAGTGCAGCCAGAGCTGCTGATACCTGTGGTGCCACTACCTAAAACACCCAGGGGTGATTAGGGGGACGTCATCTGGCAGGCAATCCAGGTTCTACTTCACCTCAGACCGGAAAGGAGTGAGGAAGGAGGGTGGTATGCTGGGCTGTCTCGACTTTAACCCAGCAACCCAACAGTGGGAGGCCAAGAAAGGAGTACGGCATATGTAAGATTTCTCAACCTCAACCCAGCGCCCCAACAGTGGGTGGCCGAGGAAGGAGCATGCCGGGGCCACGCCGGACCCACTTTTCTTCTTAAATGATGAAAATTCACCGAGAAGTAAAATGGTCGTGTGCCTCCTTCGACACGAAGCAAAAAACTGGGGAGGCAGTGCCTGCTCCACTGCAGAGGAGGAGCCACTGTTACACCTTTGCAGATAGCTTATTGTTGCCTCCTAGTGGACAGCAGCATAACACCCACGGTCCTGTGTCCCCCAATGAGGCGAAGGAGAAAATTACCTGCTGTTCATATGTTCAGTCTTTTGAGGTTTTTCTTTTTAACTGTGTGTCCTATTCCAGCACTCAGGGGGTTCACAGATGTCAGCGCCCGTAGCCTTCAGATAGTAGTGAGGACCTCCATACACATGAGACTAAAGTTGGCTAAACCTGCGAGGACGGTCTACTGTGTATGGGGGCTCTAAGGCTGCCTTCACATTTGCGTTTGGAGCGTAGCGCACCAAACGCAGCCAAACCCTTGCGCACATGCGTTCCTATGTTCAACATGGGAACGCATGTGCCTGCATATGGCCGCATTTGCGTTCGGATGCGCATAATTTATGCGCCCTCCGACCGCGCTCCAAACGCATCATGCAGCATTTTTTGTGCGTTCTCGGCGCTTGTTCTATCCACAAGTGCCCGCAAGCGCACAAAAAATGCATGGATCTCAATGGATCCCCAGTGTCCTCTGCATGACACCGCAGGAGAACGCTGCGGATCTCATTGAAATCTCTTACGGCAGCCACCGGAAGATCATGCAGAGCCACAGCTGATCTCCCGCCGGTGTCAGCGGGGAGATACAGCTGATCTGACAGCTGTTTAAATCTCCCACGCTGACACCGGATAGGGTGATGTCAGCGCAGGAGATTTGAAGCAGCAATCATCTCCCCACGCTCCTCCCGGCCGCCCCCAGAGGCAGCTGATTGGCTGCCGGGGCACCATAGTAATGTGAACGCATGCGGAGATTCTCTGCTGCGTTCACATTATTATGGGCTGCTTTTACCTGCGTTTGCGTCTGCATGCCCTCTGCATGCAGACACAAACGCAAGTGTGAAGCCAGCCTAAGTGATTGAGGGAAATAAGGATCCAGCATGTCCGATTACAGGTTGTAGATCCTTTTATCCTTCAAGTAATAAGCTGCAGGCAGAGATGTCTAGCAACAGCTTTGATACAGTATACAGGAACACTGGGCAGAATGAGCGCTCCTGTATATGGGAGACCAGAGTAAGATCGCTGCTGACCGAGCGATCGGACATCTATCCATAGTGCTTGGGGGCTTTAATCAAGTTCATTGATATTATAATTAATTTTCTAATTAATTTTTGTAGGGCTCAGCGCTCACAACCACCTCTTTATTAAATAATGACTTTTCTATTTCTACTAAAAATTTATGAACAATCATAAGTACATTGCAAACCAATTAAAATCATGAATAAAAATTTTTTTTTGAATAAAAGGGTTTTTGTTTTTCCAATTTATCAGGTTCCTGTTGATTCTCTTGTATCTTTCTTACTTATTCTTATGTGTTCATGTTCTTACTCTAAATGAAGAACATTTTTAATTACCGTATATACTCGTGTATAAGCCGACCCGTGTATAAGCCGACCCCCCTACTTTTGCCCCAAAAATCTGGAAAAACCTATTGACTCGTGTATAAGCCGAGGGTGGACCTCAGCACAGGTATACAGCCCCCAGCAGTGTGGTATACAGGCCCCCCCCAGTGGTATACAGGCCTCCCCAGTGGTAGTATACAGCAGCCCCAGTGGTAGTATGTAGCATCCCCAGCAGCCCCAGTGGTAGTATACAGCAGCCCCAGTGGTAGTATACAGCAGCCCCAGTGGTAGTATATAGGAGCCCCAGCAGCCCAAGTGGTAGTATACAGCAGCCCCAGTGGTAGTATACAGCAGCAGCCCCAGTAGTATATACAGCCCCAGTGGTAGTATACAGGCAGCCCCAGTAGTATACAGGCAGCCCCAGTAGTATATACAGCCCCAGTGGTAGTATACAGGCAGCCCCAGTAGTATACAGGCAGCCCCAGTAGTATATACAGCTCCAGTGGTAGTATACAGGCAGCCCCAGTAGTATACAGGCAGCCCCAGTAGTATATACAGCCCCAGTGGTAGTATACAGGCAGCCCCAGTAGTATATACAGCCCCAGTGGTGTATACAGCCCCAGTGGTAGTATATTGCAGCCCCAGTGGTGTATACAGCCCCAGTGGTAGTATATTGCAGCCCCAGTGGTGTATACAGCCCCAGTGGTAGTATACAGGCAGCCCCAGTAGTATACAGGCAGCCCCAGTAGTATATACAGCCCCAGTGGTAGTATACAGGCAGCCCCAGTAGTATACAGGCAGCCCCAGTAGTATATACAGCCCCAGTGGTTTATACAGCCCCAGTGGTAGTATACAGGGCCCCAGAGGTATATACAGCCCCAGTGGTAGTATATAGCAGCCCCAGTGGTAGTATACAGCCCCAGTGGTAGTATATTGCAGCCCCAGCGGTAGTATACAGCAGCCCCCGTAATCCAGGGCCCCCCCAGCCTTACTCCGGTCACCTGTAAAGGAAACTATACTTATCACAGTGCCGCTGTCCGCGCCCGCTCGCACCCGCTCGCAGCTGCCGTCCACGATCCTCCATCTTGCGTCTTCTTCCTGTTTCCTGTGCTCGTCGCAGGGAATGACGTCATTGCCCGCGACGAGCACAGGAACAGGAAGAAGACGCAAGATGGAGGATCGCGGTCGGCAGCTGCGAGCGGGCGCGGACAGCGGGCGCGGACAGCGGCACTGTGATAAGTATAGTTTCCTTTACAGGTGACCGGAGTCAGGCTGGGGGGCCCTGGATTACGGGGGCTGCTGTATACCGATGTATACATCGGTATGTACCGATGTATACATCGGTATACAGCACTGACTTGCGTATAAGCCGAGGGGGGTACTTTTCAGCCCAATTTTTGGGCTGAAAAACTCGGCTTATACGCGAGTATATACGGTATTCACCTCTTTTAAAGGGATCCAGTCACCCCCAAAACACCTCTAAAGCTATTAAAAGCTGTCCCTAGAGCATAGTAACACTTACCCTACACTCCTTTTAGCTCCTAAATGCACCAAGTGAAATTGAAGATAAATGTTATTACAGTACCTCATTAGGGATGATAATTAGTGACTATGGTATTCATAGTCACCCTGGCAGGCTCTCCCACTTCATGATATCACGCCTCCATAGGCGTGATCTTCTAATCAGATTAAAATGCGCGCCTCCCCGCTCTCCTATGGCAGCCGGACCGCTGCAGTGTGCGGCTGGGTGACGCGAATTGCGTCATTTCCGGCGCCGGGTGACGTATGTACACCCGCGCCGCTGTTAGCTTCAAGACCCGCACTGCGCATGCGCAGTGCGCGTTTTGAAGCTAACAAAGCGGCGCGGGTGTACTACGTCACCCGGCGCCAGAAATGACGCGATTCGCGTCACCCAGCCCCACTACAGGCCGGCCGAGACAGCACAGAGCGGCGGGGAGGCACGCATTTTAATTTGATTAGAAGATCACGCCTATGGAGGCGTGATATCATGAAGTGGGAGAGCCTGCCAGGGTGACTATGAATACCATAGTCACTAATTATCATCCCTAATGAGGTACTGTAATAACATTTATCTTCAATTTCACTTGGTGCATTTAGGAGCTAAAAGGAGTGTAGGGTAAATGTTACTATGCTCTAGGGACAGCTTTTAATAGCTTTAGGGCCCTTTCACATTAGCGTTTTTTGAAATTCGCGGCAGATGCGGTGAAAAAACCGCATCTGCCGCGATTACCGCATACCGGCTGCACTTGCGGCGCGGTTGCGGTAAACGCCATGCAAAGTATAGGCGTACTTGCGGCAGGTGCGGCAAGTGCGGTTTTGCACTTGGGGCAGGTGCGGCCGCGAAAAAAAACGCAGTCAGCGGTTTTTTTCGCGGCCGCACCTGCCGCAAGTGCAAAACCGCACTTGCCGCACCTGCCGCAAGTACGCCTATACTTTGCATGGCGTTTACTGCAACCGCGCCGCAAGTGCAGCCGGTATGCGGTAATCGCGGCAGATGCGGTTTTTTTCACCGCATCTGCCGCGAATTTCAAAAAACGCTGATGTGAAAGGGCCCTTAGAGGTGTTTTGGGGGTGACAGGATCCCTTTAAAACACTCCGATTGAATCTACCTTTTTCTGCAGTGTGATACTCACATTCAACTAACCCTGCTGTTCATATCACTTCGGTTATCGGTGCAGCTTCTTATCTCCTCAATATTCTATTCGCCCTGTCTCCTATTTGCGAAACAGCATAAAAGTGTTTATATAGATAAGGATAATGAGTCTATATAGTATTTTCTATAATGAGTAGTTTCCTTACCACTACCAGTGTCCTGAAGTCTCTACTCTCTGTATTTATCCATAGTTCTTCATTATTATGTGATCTGTCATCTGCTGTTGTTTGACATATGGATCACTATTAATGTGGATATATAGTCCTGTTGTGCTCTATATATTGTTATTACTTTTTATTCACGGTCCTCCTCGTTTGTATCTTCTTATCTGTCACTCCTGCGGTCCCACTCCTTTTGGAGCGGCATCCAAACACCGTGGCCAGCGGTGAGGGCGCACAGCTCATAGGATTATTTCCGTTTCTGCCGTCAGTCTCTCACGTCACTGCAAGGTTGCGTGGTCACAGATTATAAAAATCCAGTTGCTCAATAAGTTGGTGGGGCTATCAATCAACGCGTTGATTTAAAAAAAGCACTTTTTTTTTTTTCAATGAAGCGAACATTAAATGAATCAGAAACACAACTATACATTGTTAATATGGTAAATGACTATTCTAGCTGCAAACATCTGTTTTTTAATGCAATATCTACATAGGTGTATAGAGGCCCATTTCCAACAACCACCACTCCTGTGTTTTAATGGTGCATTGTGTTTGCTAACTGTGTAAGAAGGCTATTGGATGTTTAGAAAACCCTAGAAAACTCTTGTACAAGTATGTTAGCACAGCCAAAAACAATTTGGCTGATTAGAGAAGCTATAAAATTGACCTTCCTTTGAGCTAGTTGAGAATCTGAAGCATTACATTTGTTTGTTCTATGAAACTCTCAAAATCACCAGAAAGAGAGAAATTTGATGTGAAACTCGACAGTCTATTCTTGTTCTTAGAAATGAAGGCTATTCAATGCGAGAAGTTGCCAAGAAACTGAAGATTTCCTACAACAGTGTGTCCTACTCTCTTCAGAGGAGAGCACAAACAGACTGTAACCAGAGTAGGAAGAGACGTGGGAGGCCCTGCTGCACAACTGAGCAACAAGACAAGTACATTAGAGTCTCTAGTTTGAGAAATTGACGCCTCAGAGCTCAACTGGCAGCTTCAATAAACACCCACAAAGCGCCAGTATCAACGTCTACAGTGAAGATGCGACTCCGGGATGCTGGCCTTCAGGGCAGAGTGTCAAGAAAAAGCCATATCTGAGACTGGCTAATAAAAGGAAAAGATTAATATGGGCAAAAGAACACAGACATTGGACAGAGGAAGGTTGGAACAGAGTTTTATGGACAGACGAATCAAAGTTTGAGGTGTTTGGATCACACAGAAGAACATCTGTGAGACGCAGAATAATTGAAAAGATGCTGGAAGAGTGCCTGACGCCATCTGTCAAGCATGGTGGAGGTAATGTGATGGTCTGGGGTTGCTTTGGTGCTGGTGAAGTGGGAGATTTCTACAAGGTAAAAGGGATTTTGAATAAGGAAGGCTATCACTCCCTTTAGCAATGCCATGCCATGCTGTAACAGCTGCAAAGGGAGCATTCATTGACAAAAGCAAAGTTTGAAGAGAAAATTATTATTTCAAATAAAAATCATTATTTCTAACCTTGTCAACGTCTGGACTATATTTTCTATTTATTTTGCAACTCATTTGATAAATAAAGGTATGAGTTTTTATGGAAAACACAAAATTGTCTGGGCAACCCCAAGCTTTTGAACGGTAATATATATACACAATAGAGACTGCTGCAGACTGTATACACAATAGAGACTGCTGCATACAAAATTCAGTATACTGCTTTATACACAATAGAGACTGCTGAAAATGTTATACTCAATAGAGACTGCTGAGGGCTCTATAGACAATAGAGACTGCTGCGATCTGTATACACAATAGACACTGCTGCTGGCTGTATACACAACAGAGACTGATGCAGGCTGTATACAAATTGCAGTATACACAATAGAGACTTGCTGCACGCTGTATACACAATAGACTGCTGCATACAAAATGCAGTATACTGCTGTATACACAACAGAGACTACTGAGGGCTGTACGCTCAGAGACTACTGCGGGCTGTACACTCAACAGAGACTACTGTTTCTGTGTCTGGGCAACCCCAAGCTTTTGAACGGTAATATATATATACACAATAGAGACTGCTGCAGACTGTATACCCAATAGAGACTGCTGCAGACTGTATACCCAATAGAGACTTCTGCAGACTGTATACCCAATAGAGACTGCTGCATACAAAATTCAGTATACTGCTGTATACACAATAGAGACTGCTGCGGGCTCTATAGACAATAGAGACTGCTGCGATCTTTATACACAATAGAGACTGCTGCTGGCTGTATACACAACAGAGACTGATGCAGGCTGTATACACAATAGACTGCTGCATACAAAATGCAGTATACTGCTGTACACACAACAGAAACTGCTGCGGGCTGTACGCTCAACAAAGACTACTGCGGGCTGTACGCTCAACAGTGACTACTGTGGGCTGTACACTCAACAGAGACTACTGCGGGCTGTACGCTCAACAGAGCCTACTGCGGGCTGTACGCTCAACAGAGACTACTGCGGGCTGTACGCTCAACAGAGGCTGATGGTTGTATATAGTGTATACACAGCCCTACTCTGTACACACATCCACACAATATACACATAGTGTATACAGACACACTGCTATACAGGATATAGTGTGGACTTGTATATACAGCATGGTGCTGTGTATGAGCCGAAAACAGGAGCCGGAAGACAGATACACACAAATCACACTCATCAGCTGCGGGCGGCTCTTATGCTCAAAATCGGGTGCACTCTGTGGTGACTTCCTGTTTGTACTGCGCATGGCAGCCTACTAGCGCATGCACAGTACAACCCTCAGGAGGAACAGAGGGTGGGCTGGCAGCGTCTGACATCACTGAAGATGACATACTCAGCTGCCCCCTCTGCTTCAGTGGCTATGGCAGTGACTGACTGGAGTTGGACCCATTGAAGAGGTGTGTGGGGGTGGGGGGGGAGTGGAAGGGCAGGCCAAGGGGGGTGCAGATTGCTACGCAATGAAGAGGGAGACCTGGGTGCTGGGGCTTAATAAAGCCTTAAGTGTTTACAATGGGGCCCAGGCCCACTTCTGCACCACACCCCATACACCAGTAATGGTAAAAATGTCTCTATGGCAGCCCTGATTGGATGGCAAACAACTGGGGTAAAATTATTTTCTCTGACTAAAACTTAAATAAAGTTCAAAGAGCATCTGGATGCATTTCTTGAAAAATATCTAACAAATTATGGTTACCAGATTCTATGATGGGACATTAATCCAGGGAACTAGTCTGATTGCTGTATATGGGGTTGGGGAAGAATTTTTCCATGTCACCAGGCTTTTGCTACCATTTCTGAGAGCAGTATCATATTTGAAATGAGACCTTGATTTAAGCGATGTATCACTTACCGGTAGTTTACTGGGTGCATAAGTTTTGACAATGAGTTTTTAAAAGCAGCAGAGTTCAAAAAGCTACCACCACCCACACACATCTTTCTGTGTACATTGCTTATTGACAGCGAAATGCTACTCAATGCAGGGGGGCATACAGGCAATGATAATCTCCTGCTGATCAAACACTCATTCTATTGAAATAATAGCACACAGCCTAATAAGTGAAACATTGCTGAAATCAGTTTCAGCTCCTCCATCATGCTGCCCTCAGATTATATTTTAAAACCTACTGACATATTTCTCTTTTAAACGGGGCAATTAACATGTGACTCATGGGTTTTTTGCCTCATTTGTAACTACCTTCAACTTAAAATCTGTGAAATTATGATGGAGCACACTTCTGGAAGTTTGAGACATCTAAAAAATAATTGGAGAAGAAAAGTTGAGTAAAATAAATTATAAATTATAATTAAATGGCTTGGTGAAAAAAAAAAGACTGACAGTTTGGGTCCATGGATCCGCTTTTATTCTCTGAGCATGCCCAGAGTGGGTCTCTTTCTCGCTCTGTAAATTGTTAGTCTCTACATAAATTTGACATATTTATTAATAAGTGTAAAAAACTTAGGAAATTGGTATAATTGTGTGGCACCCCAGGGTTCATGTGCCACAGTAACATCACAAAGGGTTAACCCCCCACACAACTCACAACACTACACTAGCGCCTCCAGGCCAGAAGGGGGGAGCTAAAGCCGCTTCCCTATATATTCTGGGTGGAGAGGAAGTGGCAGTTAGTTCAGTGCAGAGCAACACTGAGTAAGAAAGACCTGGGTGTAAAAGGGCTGCATTAGGCTCACCCCACGGTCCACTGTCTAGTTCCAGGCCGGCCAAGGTCTGAGGGACCTAAAAACTCACCCCGGAGGAGCACAAAGACCGGATACCGGATCTGACATTGTGCCTGACACAAACAGAACAGTAAACACCGGATGAGTGAGGATTTCATATCTTCACTGTATCACAGCGAAGCAACATGGCGGGGTCAGGAACACAGAATAAGACACAAGTTGCCTAGCAAGTTGGTACCCGTGAGGGGAGACAGGGCCGGCAGCTTAGGTAAAGCGGCAGCAGGGCCACACACACAGCGCAGAAACAGGGAGCCAAAGGACCCGGCCAGGGTGGGAGCAACCTGTCCCCTGCACAGACTCCGTGGACAGTATTCAGCTGATGTACCATCTACAGTAAAAGACTTGCAAATCTACAAAACCATGACTATGTGTAATCATTGCAAACCCTGTTCTCCTTCACAAACTGCTACCATCTCTACCACTACCCCTGCCCTGCATCCATCCATAGACTTTCATCACTACTGCCCCGGGGACCAGGCTCTGCCAGTGGAGAGCCGTCACATAGGAGGCTGCCAAACATCATCCCTGGAGGTTCAGCAGCAGCGGTGGTCACCCTGACCACATACCACGGGTGGCGTCACGACTATATCCCCTGTAAATAACCCCCCAACCTTTTAACTTGTGGGCTCGGGACACGGTCCGGACCAAGACTGCCGTGATTCCGAGTGATACCCCCGGTCCTGTAGCGAGTACCCCATCCCAGTGGGCTCCACAATTGCTTTTTCAATATCCAAAGAAAAATCCAACTAAAAGATGTAAACACAGTGAAGCAAAACCCATTGTGAAAACCAAACTTTTGGCCACGACTGTACTCTACGTTGTGAAAAAAAATTTCACGAGAGCTGTGTGATGGAAATTTTCCAGTTATAATTTTCAGTTTCTTCCCGTTTACTGAATGGGACTAATATTGAACTATTTGTATACATTACTTTTACAGACACCATAATTTTAAATATGCTAATTTTTCACATTTCTTTCTTTTTTAATGGGAACGAGTTCATTCTTATGTTAGATTTTAAAAACTGCCTTTTTTTTTTTTTTCTCTTTTTAATAGTCTCCATAGTGGACCTGAACCACGATAGATATATATAACATTAGAAAGTCCTAATCTTGGTCGCCTATAAATCCCAGGCATCACAGGCAGTGTGGGAGTAATGAGGTCCGATCGCAATCTATATGCACCTTATGTCACGTGATGGAGGGTGATGGGCACTGGGAAAGAATGTCGACTCTATAGGACTGCAATTACATGGAGATGACATATTCTGGTCTGCATTGTTTTCTTCATACAGAACCCCTAGGGCCCTGATCAGTGATGTGCGGTCTATCGTGGTGATTACATGGAGATGACACATTCTGGTGTGTATCACCGCCTTCATACAGAACCCCCAGGGCCCTGATCAATGATGTGTGGTCTGCACTAGTGATTAAATGGAGATGACATATTCTGGCCTGTATCACCACCTCCATACAGAACCCCCAGGACCCGATCAGTGATGTGCGGTCTACCCTGGTGATTACATGGAGATGACATATTCTGGCCTGTATCACCACCTCCATACAGACCCCCCAGGACCTGATCAGTGATGTGCGGTCTACCCTGGTGATTACATGGAGATGACATATTCTAGTCTGTATCACCACCTTCATACAGAACCCCAGGACCTGATCAGTGATGTGTATTCTACTGTGGTGATTACATGGAGATGACATATTCTAGTCTGTATCACCACCTTCATACAGAACCCCCAGGACCTGATCAGTGATGTGTGGTCTACCCTGGCGATTACATGGAGATGACATATTCTGGCCTGTATCACCACCTCCATACAAAACCCCCATGACCTGATCAGTGATGTGTGGTTTGCACTAGTTATTATATGGAGATGAAATATTCTGGCTTGTATTACCACTATCATACAGAACCCCCAGGACCTGACACCCCTGCAATTCTGTCAGATAATACTCAGTTTCTTCCTGAAAATGATTGCAATCACCAATTCTTTGGTATTATTATATTCAATTAATTTGTCTTCAATGAAAAAACACAAAAGAGAATGAAGCAAAAAGCAAAACATTGATCATTTCACACAAAACTCCAAAAATGGGCCAGACAAAAGTATTGGAACCCTCAGCCTAATACTTGGTTGCACAACCTTTAGCCAAAATAACTGCGATCAACCGCTTCCGGTAACAATCAATGAGTTTCTTACAATGCTCTGCTGGAATTTTAGACCATTCTTCTTTGGCAAACTGCTCCAGGTCCCTGATATTTGAAGGGTGCCTTCTCCAAACTGCCATTTTTAGATCTTTCCACAGGTGTTCTATGGGATTCAGGTCTGGACTCATTGCTGGCCACCTTAGAAGCCTCCAGTGCTTTCTCTCAAACCATTTTCTAGTGCTTTTTGAAGTGTGTTTTGGGTCATTGTCCTTCTGGAAGACCCATGACCTCTGAGGGAGACCCAGCTTTCTCACACTGAGCCCTACATTATGCTGCAAAATTTGTTGGTAGTCTTCAGACTTCATAATGCCATGCAAACGGTCAAGCAGTCCAGTGCCAGAGGTAGTAAAGCAACCCCAAAACATCAGGGAACCTCCACCATGTTTGACTGTAGGGACCGTGTTCTTTTCTTTGAATGCCTCTTTTTCTCCTGTAAACTCCATGTTGATGCCTTTGCCCAAAAAGCTCTACTTCTGTCTCATCTGACCAGAGAACATTCTTCCAAAACGTTTTAGGCTTTCTCAGGTAGGTTTTGGCAAACTCCAGCCTGGCTTTTTTATGTCTCGGGGTAAGAAGTGGGGTCTTCCTGGGTCTTCTACCATACAGTCCTTTTTCAGACGCTGACGGATAGTATGGGTTGACACGGTTGTACCCTCGGACTGCAGGGCAACTTGAACTTGTTTGGATGTTAGTCGAGGTTCTTTATCCACCATCCGCACAATCTTGCATTGAAATCTCTCGTCAAGTTTTCTTTTCCGTCCACATCTAGGGAGGTTAGCCACAGTGCCATGGGCTTTTATACTTCTTGATGACACTGCGCACGGTAGACACAGGAACATTCAGGTCTTTGGAGATGGACTTGTAGCCTTGAGATTGCTCATGCTTCCTCACAATTTAGTTTCTCAAGTCCTCAGACAGTTCTTTGGTCTTCTTTCTTTTCTCCATGCTCAATGTGGTACACACAAGGACACAGGACAGAGGTTGAGTCAACTTTAATCCATGTCAACTGGCTGCAAATGTGATTTAGTTATTGCCAACACTTGTTAGGTGCCACAGGTAAGTTACAGGTGCTGTTAATTACACAAATTAGAGAAACATCACATGATTTTTCTAACAGTGCCAATACTTTTGTCCACCCCCTTTTTTATGTTTGGTGTGGAAGTAGATCGAATTTGGCTTTAGGACAATTATTTTTGTGTTTTTTCATTGAAGACAAATTAAATGAAGATAATAATACCAAAGAATTTGTGATTGCAATCATTTTCAGGAAGAAACTGAGTATTATCTCACAAAATTGCAGGGGTGTCAATACTTTTGGCCACAACTATATATGTGGTTTGCACTACTGATTATATGGAGATGAAATATTCTGGCCTGCATCACCACCTCCATAAAGAACCCCCATGACCTGATCAGTGATCATGTGTTATCTGGACTAGTGATTATATGGAGATGACATTGAGGGGGCGTGGCCTAATGGTAATGGTGTAGGGTTTTACCTATGCTCTCCCCACAACAATAAGCGACTGGGCTAAATGCCCTCAAAAGGACTTTGACAACTGAAAAAAGATCTACTATCAAGCTGGTAATCACCTTGGGAACGTTTTGTTTGGGTCAATGGTCACTTTTTAGAAGAATTCTCCTCAGAATCCAGTCATCAAATTTGCCTGAGGTAAAGGATTGTGCTGTCACCTCATGAATAATGGCTGCCTAGTCACCTCATAATATCTTCATTGCCTAATACTCCCCAAATTTTATATAATTAGGCTTCAAATCTCTCAGTATACGGAAAGAAACTTTGAGAGATAGCCTGTGTGACTTTTCCATTGATTTCCATGATTTGGGGACATCTGACAGACATCTGACAGTCATCCATTGGCAGCAATATTGTACCTCTTAATTTCTAGGGTGTTCCTCTACAGGAGGTTACCCTGGGATAGTCTGAACCCTCCTAACCTATTTTTGGATTGGCACCTATGATTTTGGACTTTTCCTGTCAAAAAATCCAATATTCAGCATTTCTCTTAGAGCTTTGTGCTTTGCTGTGCCACCCTAATTTCTTCTCAGAACCCTTTGGAGAGTTGTCCTGGGTCTCCCCAGACCCCTCAGAACTATTTTTGGACTAGTATTGTTTGTTTTGTGGTTTTTATTAACAGAAACCTACAGCCTCAATGCTCCTGTGGATAAAACCGATACTTAAAGGGATCCTGTCACCCCCAAACCACCTCCTAAGCTATTAAAAGCTGTCCCTAGAGCATATTAACACTTACCCTACACTCCTTTTAGCTCCTCAATGCACCTAGTCAAACTGACGTTTTATAAGTACCTCATTACTGATGATAATGAGTGACTATGCTATTCATAGTCACTCATCCAGGCTGCCCCTCTTCTTCATATCACGCCTGTATAGGCGTAATCTTCATCATAGATTCAAATTCGCCGCCTCCCTGCGCACCTCCCCGCGCTCCCATTCCGTCCGGGCTTCAGTGTGGGGGCTGTATGACGCGATTCGCGTCATTTCCGGCGCCGGGTGACGTATTTACACCCGCGCCGCTGTTAGAGCTTCAAGCCCCGTACTGCGCATGCGCAGTGCGGGACTTGAAGCTAACAGCGGCGCGGGTGTAACTACGTCACCCGGCGCCGTAAATGACGCGAATCGCGTCATACAGCCCCCACACTGAAGCCCGGACGGAATGGGAGAGTGGGGAGGCGCGCAGGGAGGCGTCGAATTTGAATCTATGATGAAGGCGTGATATGATGAAGAGGGGCAGCCTGGCTGAGTGACTAAGAACTTTACTCAAGCATATTTATTGTCTTTCTCTTTCCACCTGGATCCTATTTTCATCTACTAGTGACGATTACCGTATATACTCGTGTATAAGCCGACTTTTTCAGCCCAAAAATTGGGCTGAAAAGTCCCCCTTCGGCTTATACACGAGTCATATACTGTTTGGTGTGATGGGGGCTGTGTCCGGGCACAGGAGGAGGCGGGGGGAGGATGCAGAATGAGCGGCACGTCACGTGGTGCCGCTCATTAATTATGCATAGGGAGCAGCGCATAGTACATTGCTGCTCCCCTGCACAATATAGCCTCCCCCGCTGCCTCCCCGCCCCATGTATACAGAGACCCCCCCAGCAGGGGTAATCTCACCCCCTCGGCTCGGTCTGCAGGCACCCGGGTCCCCCAGCTGCTCCGTCTGCGTGCGCCGCTTCTAATTCGGGCGTCCTCCCCGCTCTTCCTGTTTGAATGCGATCATGTGACCGCGGTCACATGATCGCATTCAAACAGGAAGAGCGGGGAGGACGCCCGAATTAGAAGCGGCGCACGCAGACGGAGCAGCTGGGGGACCCGGGTGCCTGCAGACCGAGCCGAGGGGGTGAGATTACCCCTGCTGGGGCCGTATTACCCCTGCTGGGGGCACCTGCATTACCCCTGTGGGGGGGCCTGCATTACCCCTGTGGGGGGGGGCCTGCATTACCCCTGTGGGGGGGGCCTGCATTACCCCTGTGGGGGGGGGGCCTGCATTACCCCTGTGAGGGGCCTGTATTACCCCTGTGGGGGGCCTGCATTACCCCTGTGGGGGGCCTGCATTACCCCTGTGGGGGGCCTGTATTACCCCTGTGGGGGGGGCCTGCATTACCCCTGTGGGGGGCCTGCATTACCCCTGTGGGGGGGCTTGCATTACCCCTGTGGGGGGGCCTGCATTACCCCTGTGGGGGGCCTTCATTAGCCCTGTGGGGGGGCCTGCATTACCCCTGTGGGGGGCCTGTATTACCCCTGTGGGGGGGCCTGCATTACCCCTGTGGGGGGGCCTGCATTACCCCTGTGGGGGGCCTGCATTACCCCTGTGGGGGGGCCTGTATTACCCCTGTGGGGGGGCCTGCATTACCCCTGCTGGGGGGCCTGTATTACCCCTGCGGGGGGGCCTGTATTACCCCTGCTGGGGGGCCTGTATTACCCCTGCTGGCGGCAACTGTATACTAGTTATGGCTGCTATATACAGGGATGGTGGGCTATATACCAGTGATAGGGGGCTTTATAACAGGACAGTGGTCTGCTGCATTGGTAGTTTACTGATTCTATTTAAAATAAAAGTTCAACATTTTATTCGTATCTATTTTCATTTTTAAAATTTTTCAGTACCGGTAGCTGCTGCATTGTCCACCCTAGGCTTATACACGAGTCAATAGGTTTTCCCTGTTTTTGGGGGCAAAAGTAGGGGGGTCGGCTTATACACTGGTCGGCTTATAGACGAGTATATACGGTATACTATATTGGACAAATTTGGATTTTTTAATAGTTCATTCACGATATTAAGCCATTGTATTGGTCCAGTATATCTGATATATACATATTACTGGTGACTTTTCTGCAATATTCAAGACTCATAACATCTGAGGATTCTGCGTGGGCAAGTGAGGTCGGAGGGCCTCCGGCGATCGCAAGCTTCGCAGACCCTGGGATTTCCGAAGTGTGAAGCAGATCTCAAGAATATGTATATGTTTATTTAAGTTAACTGTTTTCTTATCTGTGTGGGTGGCGTTACAGTGTACTGGTGCTGCTGGGATTTGAGCATTGTTTCAATTAGCTTTGACGGTGACCAGATTTTAACATTGAGGTTGAATATATAGCCACACTGATATTTTTATATTAAGCTTTATAATCCTGATACTGTTTAGACACCTTCCTTTTATTTACTCTGTCTCGTAGGCAGGCAGATCTTCATAAGGTCACTATGAATACTACGGGTGGGTCCACTAAACCCCATCTTAAATGCACTCCATCTACAGCTAGGCTGATTTTGGATAGCGAACACAAAAAGAAGGTGGATAAAATAGATTCTCACATACGGGGCTCAGATATGGACACCCTAGATAATAGGGGTGGTGACAGCTTGAAGCAGACCTCAAAACGTAAGGACATAAGCCCCCCTGGGAGTTCTGCTTTGGTTGGATCTACTTTGGAGGAACTGGATTCGGGAGGGGGTGACAGTTCTGGTTCCCTTCCTGTTAAACAAAGACCTAGGGTCACTTCCTCTCCCTTATCTATTGGTCAGGCTGGGCCAGTAGATAGGGACTTTTTGCTTGACCTCTTCCACAGCTTCGCTGATCAGATGAAAATGGAGTTTTCTGATATTAAAGAAGCGCTCTCCACCCTAACTACCAGAGCTGACGTTATGGAGGCCGAGATAATAAGACTGTCTAAAATTAATAGCTCTCTTAGAAAAGAATTGGACAAAACTAAACAGGATTATAAAACATTGTCCAGTAAACTGGATTATTTTGACAATACTAATAGACAGTCCAATTTAAAATTGAGGGGAATTCCTGAGACAGTCACAAGGTCTGAATTACAGCCTTACCTTAAAAAAATGATTAAAACAGTGTTACCCTCACTGTCGGATGTAGAGCGTTTGCTGGATAAAGCGTTTCGCCTTCCTAAACCCACATCTGTCCCGGAGAAGTTGCCCAGAGACACTCTGGTTACTTTTAGCTTTAAAAACACAAAAAATTTCCTCACCACCTACATGCAGAAGCATGAGACGTTACCTAGACCATTTCATGATATTAACATTTTTTCAGACCTCTCAAAGGAAACATTGTCCAAACGTAGAATTCTGACACCTGTCACCAAGATATTGAGGGCTAATGGTATTATGTATAGATGGCTCTCCCAGACCAGAATCAACTTTAAGCGGGGTCCTACTTCTCATGTGATAGACGGATTGGAGGAGGGTCTTCAACTTTTAAGAGAGCTTGGCATTGCTGACCCGCCAGTAACCTGAATACTTATATTGGGTTAAACAGAACTTCATTTTGAAACGCTGAGGTGATTACCCTTAGATGTATATAATACATTATTAATTGTTGTGGGTGAGAGGCCTTTTTTCTCCCCAAAGAGCTTTTTCCATCAGTTAGTTGTAACTGCTCCATATAGTCCGTTAGTCCGTTACTGTATATATTTCTTGATATTATTCTGTTCTTGTTTTATTCTTTTTTTTTTTTTCTTTTAGTACTTATTGACACGATAAATGTTTTATATTTCATTCCAGAAATCTCTTGGCTGCATGGTTTAGTAAGTCTTTTCTCTACTGACGTTACTTCATTTATTTGCTTTTATGGCCATTAATTTCATGTCCCTGAATGTACATGGCCTAAACTCCCCTCATAAGAGGTATCTACTGTGGAGAGACATATTTAGATTTAAAATAGATATTGCGGGGTTCCAGGAGACTAAGTTTTCTAATGATAATCCTCCGAAATTTGAAAATAAGTTATCTATTATCTTAGCCTCTCAGAAAAAAAAGAAGGCGGGTGTCGCCTTTTTGATTAGAAATAACATCCAATTTGAACAGGAGACTGTTATTGCAGATACAGAGGAAAGATATATAATTTTAATCTGTAGGCTTAGTGGTGTCTATTATACCTTGGTTACTCTGTATGCCCCTAATAAGAGTCAGATTAGATTTTTGAAAGAGTTAATGATTTTAATTTCGGAAAATCGTAAGGGTTCTTTAATTCTCTTTGGGGATTTTAATGTAATACCTGATGCATTTTTGGATTCCTCTGGAACTCGTGGAGTTTCTAATTTAACCTTGAATCCTTGGATTGATAGAGAGAGCTTATATGACGTATTTCGATGTATTCATTCCACTTCTAGAGAATACACATTCTACTCGGATTCCCAGCTTTCCTTATCTAGAATAGATTAGTTCTAGCTGATAGTGTCTCTATATATGAAATTAAAAAGATCAATATCCTGCCAAAGACTTGGTCTGATCATTCCCCGATAGTTTTTGAGTTGGTCCCTAGAGGGGGTGCTTCATCAACTAGGATTTGGAGGGCCAATACCTTTCTTTATTCTTATCCCAACTCAAGAAAGGAATTGATAGACACTCTAAATTATTACTTTAAAGAGAACGATGGTGATGCAGTTAGTATTGAGACATTGTGGTTAGCCCATAAAACAGTAGTTAGGGGCAAGTTGATTGAACTAAATTCACGTCTTAAAAAACAATCTAATGCCAAACTTGCATCTCTGGTAGCTGACATGCGTACCCTAGAAGAATCACAAATAGCGTCTCCTTCTTCGTCTACCCAGCTTAAAATCTTAAAGCTTAGAATAGAATTAAGGTCCCTTTTAATTTCTGACTATAACAAAATGATTCAGTCTTCTAAACTAAATTACTATATTTGTCACAATAAACCTAATACATTTTTCGCCCATCGAATAAAACTGATGAGACAAAAGAGGAGGATTCTACTAATCAAAAACAAGCAGGGGTTGATTTACAGACACCCAGAGGATATTTCAAGTGAATTCCTGCACTTCTATAAAAAACTTTATAATTTAAATTTAAGTCCAGGGTCTGTACAACCCTCTCTGTTGGATATTAACTCTTTTCTGGGTTCCTTAAGCATTCCCTCTCTGACTACTGAAGAGGTGGATCTTCTTAATTGTCCCTTTCAGAATTCTGAGATTACAGAAGCAGTGAAATCCCTCAAAACTGGGAAATCGCCTGGGCCTGATGGATTATCTAATGAATATTTCAAAAATTTTGCTGACATCCTGACACCTTATTTAACTAGACTTCTTAATTCGGCCTCCATGTCATCCCTTCTTCCAGCAGAAATGCAGGAAGCATTAATTACAGTCATTCCCAAGGATAAAGGGGATGCCCTAAATGTCAGAGATTATAGGCCCATTTCGCTCTTAAACACTGATGCTAAAATTATAGCCAAAGTTGTTGTTAACAGACTATCTAAGTATACAACTCGCTTAATTCATACTGACCAAACGAGTTTTGTCAGTGGCAGAAGTACTATGGATGCCACGAGAAGATTATTCCATATTATATCATATGTAGAAAGGTCAAATCTTCCCACTTTGCTGATTTCTCTAGACGCCGAAAAAGGTTTTGACCGAGTAAATTGGCTGTTTTTATTTGAGCCCCTTAAAAAAATTTTTTTTTTCTGGTCCCATATTTAATATTATTAGAGCTTTGTATTCCCATCCATCCGCCAAAATTCTAACAAATAATGTTGTGTCTGACTCCTTTAGAATTACCAATGGAACTCGACAGGGATGCCCTCTGTCCCCTACTTTATTTAATTTCTTTTTAGAACCATTGGTGGAGGCAATACAGTCACATGAGGGGATCCAGGGATGTCCATTACATGGGCGTCAACACGTTGCATCTCTATTTGCAGACGATTTACTGATTATTCTATCGGATCCTATGGTGTCTCTTAGGAATCTGATGGACATTGTTGAGAGATTCTCTGGGGCCTCTCATTATAAATTGAATACTAATAAGACACAGGTTTTGCCCTATCATATTGAACATCACCTATTAGATATTCTAAAAACTGAATTTAATTTCTCCTGGTCACTGTCAGAAATTCCCTATTTGGGAATCACCATTACTAAACCTCTATCTAACATGGTTGATAAAAATTTATCAGATATTGTTAAATCCCTTTCGAAACATGTGTCTTATCTGTCTAATTTAGAGGTTTCCTGGACGGGACGTATTGCGGCCTATAAAATGTTGCTACTTCCCAAAATTGTATACCTCTTCCGTTCCCTCCCTGTGGTCATCCCTCAGAAATATTTTAAACGTCTCCAGACACAACTTAGCCGATTTATTTGGCGTGGGAAATTTCCTAGAATTGCAGCTACCACTCTTGAAAAACATAAATTACATGGAGGTTTACGTATCCCCAATCTTAGGGCCTATTATCTAGCTATCATTACTCAAATTAGTTCACGATGGTGGAGTACTGAATACTCACCATCCTGGGTAAATATAGAACGATCCATCATGAAGCAACAGAATCCTGCATTGTTTATTGTTTTATACCTCCTTAGTCCAAAAAAGAGACTTCCCCTAGAAACCCCACTTAAGGTCACTATCAAGGCTTGGAGGACGTTTAATCAGACCTCTAAAACCATCTTCTCTCCAGTTTCTCCTGTCTGGCTCCCAATAGATATTTTTTCCTGGTTGTGTCCATCTCTTAATTTGACTATCTGGAAGAGTAGGAATAGTAGGTATGTGTCTGACGTGTTTGATGGTGAGAGGTTAGCCTCTTTTGAGGTTGTCTCTTCTCGTTTCAGCCTACCTGAATCTGACAGACCTACTTGGACTTTACTGCACGAGACTTTAAACAACCCACATCTAGATTTTACACTACCTAACAATATTGACCTCCTACTTCGTCACAGTGGAAGCCAACTTGTGTGGAAAACTAATAATATCTATAAAACTTTTAATAAGGATGTGACTTTTAATAATTCTAGATTCTATATAGTATGGGATCACCAACTTGACATCGATAATCATACTTTACATAACCAATTGCCCATCATTTAAAAAAATATTTACTCCTCTGTCCCCTGCTCAACACTTCTGGAAACTCAATATAAAGTATATACCAAGTGGTATTTTACACCTTTAAATCTGCATAAGATAGACCCTACTGTTTCTAATTTATGTTGGAGAAAATGTGGACTAGTGGGATCTGTCCGTCATATATTTTGGTCATGCTCAAAGTTACGTTCCTTTTGGTTAGATGTCCAGTCCCTGATCAATTTAGTTTTAGATTTAGACATAGTCTTAACTTTTGACTCTGCTGTATTGTTGATTGGGATAAGCGATCTCCCAAAATGTAAAAGATTCTTGGCCTTACATATCCTATTAGTAGCTAAAAATCTTATCGCCTCTAGGTGGAGGAGTGATTGTGTTCCATCCATAGAGGACTTTATGGATTGCATTGCATTGCACAACTCATTTGAATTCACGTTTGCTCTTAGAGAGGGTATACATGCTAGATTGAAGTACATGACGAAATGGGCGAGTTGGGTTCGAATGTATATACCGACTCTTACATTTCATCTGCCCTAATTTAGCCTGAATTTCTCCATTTATCATTTTGATTGTACTTAGTTTGCTAAGAGCTATTTAGTTGTTGTTTTTTTTTAGATACTCATAATCGTCGTGTCAGTTGTAAATATTTGGTTATTTTATTTTCTTCGACTTATGTCTTTTGTCTATATTGTTTTTCTCTTATATTATTTATTTCTTCTCTGAATTTGTATACTATGCATTCATTATATTTATAATTTATGTATATGTTGAGATTCTTTCATCTCAACTTACTTTTGTTGTTTCCTTGTTGACTAATAAATATATCTTTAAATATATGGAGATGACATATTCTGGCCTGTATCACCACCTTCATACAGAACCCTCAGGACCTGATCAGTGATGAGTGGTCTGCACTAGTGATTATATGGAGATGAAATATTCTGGCCTGTATCACCACCTCCATACAGAACCCCCAGGACCTGATCAGTGATGTGTGGTCTACCCTGGTGATTACATGGAGATGACATATTCTGGTTCATATCACCACCTTCATACAGAACCCCCAGGACCTGATCAGTGATCATGTGTTATCTGGACTAGTGATTATATGGAGATTACATATTCTGGCCTGTATCACCGCCTTCATACAGAACCCCCAGGACCTGATCAGTGATGTGTGGTCTGCACTAGTGATTATATGGAGATGACATTCTGGTCAGTATCACCACCTTCATACAGAACCCCCAGGACCTGATCAGTGATGTGTGGTCTACACTAGTGATTATATGGAGAGGACATATTCTGGTCAGTATTGTCTTCTTCATACAGAACCCCCAGGACCTGATCAGTGATGTGTGGTCTGCACTAGTGATTATATGGAGATGACATATCCTGGCCTGTATCACCACCTTCATACAGAACCCCCAGGACCTGATCAGTGATGTGTGGTCTACCCTGGTGATTACATGGAGATGATATATTCTGGCCTGTATCACCACTTCCATACAGAACCCCCAGAACCTGATCAGTGATGTGTGGTCTACCCTGGTGATTACATGGAGATGACATATTATGGTTTGTATCACCACCTTCATACAGAACCCCCAGGACCTGATCAGTGATGTGCGGTCTGCACTAGTGATTATATGGAGATGACATATTCTGGCCTGTATCACCACCTCCATACAGAACCCCCAGGACCTGATCAGTGATGTGTGGTCTGCACTAGTGATTATATGGAGGTGACATATTCTGGTCAGTATCACCACCTTCATACAGAACCCCCAGGACCTGATCAGTGATGTGTGGTCTACACTAGTGATTATATGGAGATGACATATTCTGGCCAGTATCACCACCTTCATACAGAACCCCCAGGACCTGATCAGTGATGTGTGGTCTGCACTAGTGATTACATGGAGATGACATATTCTGGTTCATATCACCACCTCCATACAGAAACCCCAGGACCTGATCAGTGATGTGTGGTCTACACTAGTGATTATATGGAGATGACATATCCTGGTCAGTATTGTCTTCTTCATACAGAACCCCCAGGACCTGATCAGTGATGTGTGGTCTACCCTAGTGATTATATGGAGATGACATATTCTGGTTTGTATCACTACCTTCATACAGGACCCCCAGGACGTGATCAGTGATGTGTGGTCTACCCTGGTGATTATATGGAGATGACATATTCTGGCCTGTATCACCACCTTCATACAGAACCCCCAGGACTCGATCAGTGATGTGCGGTCTACCCTGGTGATTACATGGAGATGACATATTCTGGTCAGTATCACCACCTCCATACAGAACCCCCAGGACCTGATCAGTGATGTGTGGTCTACCCTGGTGATTACATGGAGATGACATATTCTGGTTTGTATCACCACCTTCATACAGAACCCCCAGGACCTAATCAGTGATGTGTGGTCTACCCTAGTGATTATATGGAGATGACATATTCTGGTTTGTATCACCACCTTCATACAGAACCCCCAGGACCTGATCAGTGATGTGTGGTCTACCCTGGTGATTATATGGAGATGACATATTCTGGTTTGTATCACCACCTTCATACAGAACCCCCAGGACCTGATCAGTGATGTGTGGTCTACCCTGGTGATTACATGGAGATGACATATTCTGGTTTGTATCACCACCTCCATACAGAACCCCCAGGACCTGATCAGTGATGTGTGGTCTACACTAGTGATTATATGGAGATGACATATTCTGGTTTGTATCACCACCTTCATACAGAACCCCCAGGACCTAATCAGTGATGTGTGGTCTACCCTAGTGATTATATGGAGATGACATATTCTGGTTTGTATCACCACCTTCATACAGAACCCCCAGGACCTGATCAGTGATGTGTGGTCTACCCTGGTGATTACATGGAGATGACATATTCTGGTCAGTATCACCACCTCCATACAGAACCCCCAGGACCTGATCAGTGATGTGTGGTCTACCCTGGTGATTACATGGAGATGACATATTCTGGCCTGTATCACCACCTCCATACAGAACCCCCAGGACCTGATCAGTGATGTGTGGTCTGCACTAGTGATTACATGGAGATGACATATTCTGGCCTGTATCACCACCTCCATACAGAACCCCCAGGACCTGATCAGTGATGTGTGGTCTACACTAGTGATTATATGGAGATGACATATTCTGGTCAGTATCACCACCTCCATACAGAACCCCCAGGACCTGATCAGTGATGTGCGGTCTACCCTGGTGATTACATGGAGATGACATATTCTGGTTTGTATCACTACCTTCATACAGGACCCCCAGGGCCCCAGTGAGGTGATGGACATCCATTACCTTGCTCACTCCTTCCTCGTTCACCTCCAGCCTCTTCTTCAGCTGCATTATCTGCCACATGTCCTCCACAGCATTACTTCCCCCCTCCTGTCCAAATTTGCTCCTTTCAATAAGATGTAACCCAGATGGTAAGGTGTTTAATGCCTCTAGTTGCTTCTCTATGTGCAGGATCCTGCGCTCCATCCTGTCCACCTGCCCATTCTCCTCCTTCCTCGCCAGGATTCCTCCTGATGGTGGATGCTGCCCGGTGCCATCTGGGAGCTGTACACTAACATCCTGGATCTGTAGGTAGTTTATGATGGCATGAAGGAGCGTGTGCAGTGCGGAGAAGTTCACTACTCCGACTTCTGGTGTCCCAATGGCCAAATTGGCCAAGTGTTGGAGACAGATCCTCTCCGGCTCCATCCTCGCCAGGTACAGCTTGTATGTGAGCGCTGCCTGAAGTCAGAGGACTCAGCACCTGCAGGACGCCACACCTACAGAGCATGGCGCCCTCTGCAGCCGGGTGAAGGAAGCGCAGCGGTGCCTCTGTGTGTCCACATACACTGTATGGCTACGGCCGTGTACCGGCTCCTGTGTGGGCACAGACCACACTCCCATAATGCCCCGGGTCAGGTACGGAGCTCAGACCGGCGCTAAAGTTTGCTGGTTTATTTTGGAGGAGCAGAAAAAGGGGCGGGGTTCTCTCGCTTTCGCTCAGTTCATTGGTGAATTGTCCATGATCCCCGCCCCCTGTCTCACGTGCAGCCGGCTATCTGGAGCTTTAGTACCTGCCACTTGCCGCCCGTCTGCTATCTGGGACTCTCTGGGCAACCGATCCCAACCCCAGGGTCACACACGCTTGCTCCGTCCACCCTGCGAGGGTCACACACGCGGGCTCCGTCCACCCTGCGAGGGTCACACACACTGGCTCCATCCACCCTGCGAGGGTCACACACGCGGGCTCCGTCCACCCTGCGAGGGTCACACACGCTGGCTCCGTCCACCCTGCGAGGGTCACACACGCTTGCTCCGTCCACCCTGCGAGGGTCACACACGCGGGCTCCGTCCCACCCTGCGAGGGTCACACACGCGGGCTCCGTCCACCCTGCGAGGGTCACACACACTGGCTCCATCCACCCTGCGAGGGTCCACACACATTGGCTCCATCCACCCTGCGAGGGTCACACACGCGGGCTCCGTCCGCCCTGCGAGGGTCACACACGCGGGGCTCCGTCCACCCTGCGCGAGGGTCACACACACACTGGCTCCATCCACCCTGCGAGGGTCACACACACTGGCTCCGTCCACCCTGCGAGGGTCACACACGCGGGCTCCGTCCGCCCTGCGAGGGTCACACACGCGGGCTCCGTCCGCCCTGCGAGGGTCACACACGCGGGCTCCGTCCGCCCTGCGAGGGTCACACACGCTGGCTCCGTCCGCCCTGCGAGGGTCACACACGCTGGCTCCGTCCTCCCTGCGAGGGTCACACACGCTGGCTCCGTCCCCTGCGAGGGTCAACACGTGGCTCCGTCCGCCCTGGAGGGTCACACACGCTGGCTCCGTCCGCCCTGCGAGGGTCACACACGCTGGCTCCGTCCGCCCTGCGAGGGTCACACACGCTGGCTCCGTCCGCCCTGCGAGGGTCACACACGCTGGCTCCGTCCGCCCTGCGAGGGTCACACACGCTGGCTCCGTCCACCCTGCGAGGGTCACACACGCTGGCTCCGTCCCCCTGCGAGGGTCAAACACGCTGGCTCCGTCCGCCCTGCGAGGGTCAACACGCTGGCTCCGTCCGCCCTGCGAGGGTCACACACGCTGGCTCCGTCCGCCCTGCGAGGGTCACACACGCTGGCTCCGTCCGCCCTGCGAGGGTCACACACGCTGGCTCCGTCCGCCCTGCGAGGGTCACACACGCGGGCTCCGTCCGCCCTGCGAGGGTCACACACGCGGGCTCCGTCCGCCCTGCGAGGGTCACACACGCTGGCTCCGTCCGCCCTGCGAGGGTCACACACGCTGGCTCCGTCCGCCCTGCGAGGGTCACACACGCTGGCTCCGTCCGCCCTGCGAGGGTCACACACGCTGGCTCCGTCCGCCCTGCGAGGGTCACACACGCTGGCTCCGTCCGCCCTGCGAGGGTCACACACGCTGGCTCCGTCCGCCCTGCGAGGGTCACACACGCTGGCTCCGTCCGCCCTGCGAGGGTCACACACGCTGGCTCCGTCCGCCCTGCGAGGGTCACACACGCTGGCTCCGTCCACCCTGCGAGGGTCACACACGCTGGCTCCGTCCACCCTGCGAGGGTCACACACGCGGGTTCCGTCCTCCCTGCGAGGGTCACACACGCGGGCTCCGTCCACCCTGCGAGGGTCACACACGCTGGCTCCGTGCACCCTGCGAGGGTCACACACGCTGGCTCCGTCCACCCTGCGAGGGTCACACACGCTGGCTCCGTCCACCCTGCGAGGGTCACACACGCTGGCTCCGTCCACCCTGCGAGGGTCACACACGCGGGCTCCGTCCACCCTGCGAGGGTCACACACGCGGGCTCCGTCCACCCTGCGAGGGTCACACACGCGGGCTCCGTCCACCCTGCGAGGGTCACACACGCGGGCTCCGTCCACCCTGCGAGGGTCACACACGCTGGCTCCGTCCACCCTGCGAGGGTCACACACGCGGGCTCCGTCCACCCTGCGAGGGTCACACACGCGGGCTCCGTCCACCCTGCGAGGGTCACACACGCGGGCTCCGTCCACCCTGCGAGGGTCACACACGCGGGCTCCGTCAACCCTGCGAGGGTCACACACGCTGGCTCCGTCCACCCTGCGACGGTCACTCACGCTGGCTCCGTCCACCCTGCGAGGGTCACACACGCTGGCTCCGTCACCCTGCGAGGGTCACACACGCTGGCTCCGTCCACCCTGCGAGGGTCACACACGCTGGCTCCGTCACCCTGCGAGGGTCACACACGCTGGCTCCGTCCACCCTGCGAGGGTCACACACGCTGGCTCCGTCCACCCTACGAGGATCACACACGCGGGCTCCGTCCACCCTACGAGGGTCACACACGCGGGCTCCGTCCACCCTGCGAGGGTCACTCACACTGGCTCCGTCCACCCTGCGAGGGTCACACACACTGGCTCCGTCCACCCTGCGAGGGTCACACACACTGGCTCCGTCCACCCTGCGAGGGTCACACACACTGGCTCCGTCCACCCTGCGAGGGTCACACACACTGGCTCCGTGCACCCTGCGAGGGTCACACACACTGGCTCCGTCCACCCTGCGAGGGTCACACACACTGGCTCCGTCCACCCTGCGAGGGTCACACACACTGGCTCCGTCCACCCTGCGAGGGTCACACACACTGGCTCCGTCCACCCTGCGAGGGTCACACACACTGGCTTCGTCCGAGCACGAGAGTCACACACACTGGCTCCGTCCGACAGTGAGGGTTACACACGGTGTCTGTCCGACTGTCGAGTCACACACACAAACTCCTGCCTGGGAAAATATTGGAGGCATTTGTCAATTTGAGCTATGGGAGGGCTTATTTTCACAACTTTTGTTTATAGCATTTATCTTTGGGTCAAATGTTTAGATGGGCGTGGTCTGGACATGGCGTTGGAAGGTCACATCTAAGGCTGGTTTCACACTATGAATGTTTTATTTCTGATGCTGTCCGATAAAAATCGGACAGCATCGGACCGATTTTGTCCCCCATGCAGCCCTATGGGCATCGTATCGAATCGGATGTGCACTAAATGGCATCCGATTTGGTCCAATCCGATTCTGTCCGATTGTCTGATTTTTTTATCGGTGCAAAAATCGGAGCATGCTCCAATTTTTTGCACCGAAAATAAAATCAGACAAAATCGGATTGGACCAAATCAATATGCCATTTAGTGCACATCCGATTCGGTCCGATGTTTTTAACATGGGGCCCTATGGAGCAGGGTCCAAGGAAACATCTGATGTGTCCTCGGACCCGATTTTACTGTACTGAGCATGCCCAGTACAGTAAAACTGCTCCTAACTGGGAAAGCAGGAGTTAAAAAAAAAAAATGTATGCTCACCTGTCCCCGAGGCCCCCGTCGTCTCCCACACGGTCCCGCAGGCTCCCGGTCTCTCCAGAGGTCTTCTTCTTCTGATCAGGACCTGCCGTGATGTCACAATCACGTGACCACCTTTTAACATGATGTAACCGACGGTCACATGACTGTGACGTCACGGCAGGTCCTGTTCAGAAGAAGAAGACCTCTGGAGACACCGGGAGCCTGCGGGACCGTGTGGGAGACAGCGGGGGCCTCGGGGACAGGTGAGCATACATTGTTTTATTTTTTTTTTTATCAGCCCAGAGGGAACAATTTTCTGCCAGAATTGGATGCCTATTTGGCATCCGATTCCAGGCATCAGAAGGGAGCCGATGCTGTCCGATTTTATCGGACAGCATCGGCTCCCTTAAAAATCGTAGTGTGAAGGTAGCCTAAGGAGAGCTCCTGTGCCTGATCTTCTCTACAGCCACCATTAGCCTTCATATGCCCTTCCAGAGATCTAACTTGTGGCTACCACAGCTCACCAGACCCTCGGGCATCCTCAGCTCCCTGAATGCCTGGGAAAGCAGGCATCGCCAAGTTTTTCGCAGCCCCGCCGGGTCCCAGCAGATGCTTCACGCGCCCGACAATGGCGGCTGACGGAGATGTGACAGGGGGCCGGCGCCCCGGGACTTTTCCGACTCAGCCAGTGGTATCACAGGGCTCATTAGCACACAGGACCAACAGAAGTACAGGCGGTGCTGCCTCGCTCTCGGAGGTAACGAGCGGGACTGGGGAGCGGGCTCAGCAAAACAGCGCGAAAGCCGCCACTGCAGGGGACAAGGGGGCAGGCCAGCCATTCTCTTCCTTCCCCCTCTCGAGTGATCGTGGAGAGAGACCCTGGGCTGGGGGAGACGTTGAGGAGAGTGGGACCCACATGGAGAGGTGCATTTCCTTGTCACCCCGTATTGCTAAAGGTGCTGAGGTATCAGGAGGGTCCCCTACATTGGCAGCTTATGTAGGGAACAGCTCCCCAGCCGCTTTGCGGGAGACGCCGCTGACTCTGGGCTACACTTCAGGGTCTCTTCACTGTCCATCACCAGGTGGTGCCTATTCCTCCAAAGCAGATGACCTGCATGACATCTGGACCAGACTGCACTCTATTTCCACCAAAGATGACATACAACGTGTAGAATATCTAGAGGGTTGAGAATGCACAAAAATAGGGTCTTATCCTTTAGACAGGTGTAATGCGGAAAAAATCAGAGTTGCTCACCTGGTACGGTTGTGTAGCACACAACCAGCGTAATTGCTCAAACAATGCTGCTGCTGCAGGGACTGTACTTCCATGAGGTGCGGTGCTATAATCACAGGTTAGTCGGACGAAGTACCTTTGTGTTCGCGCTGCTGCCAGGAAGATAAATACACCAACGACACTGGACGTCTGGGTACTGTTGATATAGGTTTATTTCCAACGCGTTTCAGAGCCACGTACCAAGCTCTTTCCCCAGGGATGTTCCCTGAGGAAGGAGCTCGGTACGTGGCTCCGAAACGCGTTGGAAATAAACTTATATCACCAGTACCCAGATGTCCAGTGTCGTTGGTGTATTTATCATCCTGGCAGCAGCGTGGACACAAAGGTACTTCGTCCGACTAACCTGTGAATACAACGTCTAGAGGCTGTCTGCAAATTTGAGATTAGATCACTCAAGGAAGACACCTCTAAGCTTAAAACCTCTGTGCAGTCGGTTGAAAAAGAAGTGGCTGAGCTTTCTTCGCAATAAAGGTGCAACAGAAGAGATTGGATCAAGACACTCAGAACTTCCAGCTTGTGCTCGATATGATGGAAGACGCAAAGAACAGGAATAGGAGGAATAATGTTCGGCTCTGGGGTCTTCCTAAATTTGTGGCATCACGTGAGATTACCCCGGTCCTCCTGCGCATCTTCAATTCTCTTATGGACAGACCTCCGGATGAATACAGTGAGCTGGATAGGGCTCACAGATCCCTAGCTCCGAGGAGCGACGAGGCAGCCTGGCCCAGGGATTTCATATGCAGAAATTAATTTTTTCCAATTTAAGGATGAAGTTATGTGCAAAGCGAGGGAGTCTGAGACTACTGAATTCAATGGGACATCTATACAGCTCTTAGCTAATCTTTCACCTATAACCCTGGCTAAATGACGGGCACTGCGAGATCCTCAGGGAGCGCGACTTGTCTTACTCCTGGGGTTTTCCTTTCCAGCTCCCGGTCCGCAAAGGTTCAGAGATGATCATCCTGAAATCACCGGTTGACATCCTGGAGTTTTGCAGGGCCCTGGATCTCCCCGCGGTGACCATTTCGGATTGGCATCAGCTACCCACATTTTTCGTCAGAGGTCCCAGGGGTATCCGGCAATTTCCCTTTGACCACGGAGCGGAAGAGGAAAAGAGCTCCGAAGCGTCACCCTGCAACTCATGAGGAGACCACCTGATTCAGCCCAGTTGGGGTTTGAGTCTTTTGCTCTCCTGTCTCCCGCGAGAGTCATACCTGGGCCATTGTTAGACCTTGACTCTGCGATTTCTGCTCACGTTATTTGACTCTGGGCGTACAACTTCAAGGGTCCTACTTTCAGCAGGTTTCCCTAATTGGGGTGCCCCTCCCCATTTTTACGCCAAGTGCCGCCCTATTTCATTGATAAATCTTGATGTGAAAATATTTGCTAAAATAATAGCTACGAGATTGGGTCCCCTGTTGCCGGCTTCCATCCATGTCGATCAGACGGGCTTTGTCCTGAGATGAGAGGCGAGAGATAACACCATTACAGCTTTGCTTGTTTCCTCGTACATTCGCAGCCGAAACATTCCTGCGTGCCTTCTTTCTGTCGACGCTGAGAAGGCATGTGATTGCCTTGGCTGGAATTTCCTTTTCGCCTCTCTGAAACAACTAGGGCTGGGGACGGTTAGCCTGGAGAGAATCCGTGCACTTTACCATAATCCAACTGCTCGGCTGAGGGTCAATGGGCTCCACTCGTCCCTCGTCAAAATATCTAATGGCATGAGACAGGGCTGCCCATTGTCACCCCTGCTTTACATCATTGCTATGGAGCACTTGGCAAATGCACTAAGAGGGTCCCCAAATTTTGAAGGTGTTCAGATAAGGAATACCCACTTTAAATTAGGTCTTTATGCTGATTAACTCCTGATCTGCATCTCAAACCCTCTGGTGGCTTTTCCAGTGCTCATCCGAGAATTCCTGAAATTTGGCGAAATTTCAAATTTTAAAGTTAATTATTCAAAAACTGAAGTCCTCAATCTCGCCTTGTCTGATGCTTTAGTACTCCAACTTAAATCCTCCTCATTTCATTGGGTAGACAGGGCATTGAGGTATCTTGGTGTTGTTCTCCCCAAGGACTTTGATGATCTATTTTCTCTTAATTATACTCCATTGCTAAATAACACGTTGGCAGAACTGAAAAGATTTGACAGGACCCAGCTGTTATGGTTTGGTCGCATAAATGCCATAAAGATAGACATATTGCCCAAATTTCTTTACCTGTTCCAAACGGTTCCTGTTCCTATCCCGGTACGTTTTTTCCGGCGATTGCATTCTGCTCTTTGCCGATTTGTTTGGGTCTCCAAGAAATCCCGTATCGTTTTTTCGACCCTAACATGCCCAAAGTCTAGATGGGGAGTTGGACTCCCGGACTTCCAAAGATATCACCATGCTGTGCTCTTTTCCAGAGTAATTGACTGGAGGTATAATGCGCATCACAAACAATGGATGTACGTAGAGGACTTGCTTTCGCCTACCCCTCTAGACTGGCTGACCTGGATGCAGTCCCGGACCAGACCTCCGGCTACGCATTTTTCTCCACTCACGCAGGCTTTTTTGGGATTCTGGGATGCCTGGGAAGATAGGTTGCATTTGGCCAATTTCCCTTGTAGTCTGGGACCTATTTTTGACAACCCGGATTTCCCACCGGCAATTGGGAGAAGGACCTCTGTGTTGGAGAGCGGCTGATTCTCCTTGTCTGGAACATGTGGCGAAATGACTCATCGGGCTTTCTGGGGCGGGGGCCTTGCGGGACCAAGAGGGAAAGCAGTTATCCTGGTTGGAGTGCTCTCAATTGAAGGCATACTTGAGGTTTTTTGGCACAAAATTCCCCACCAAGCTGGAGACTCTTTTGTACTCAACAGAATCCCCGACTCACGTCATTTCTCTCATGTATGGCTTGATCTCGGAGGCTGCTTCACCCGACACTCATCATTTTGTTGAGGCTTGGCAGAGAGACTTGCAGATTGACCTCTCAGACGCTGATCACAAGAAAATTTTCACACTAACTCACAAAATGTCGATTTCTTGTGGTTTCCAGGAAACAAACTATAAGATACTAACTAGGTGGTATAGATGTCCGGCCCTCCACCACAGGATGTTCCCCTCAGTCTCTAACGTGTTGGAGATGCGGAGAGGAAGCGGGTACTATGCTATACTTGTGGTGGCAATGTAGACCCCTACGTGCCTTCTGGTTTGAAATATTCTCTATCCACGAAACCATATCAGCCACACAATACACTCCCTCGCCTCAGATGACACTGCTCTCCTTAGTGCCAGGCTCCCTTTCTCTAATTAAACAGGGCCTTTTCCGATTCTGTCTGATGGCGGCCAGAGTCCTAATCCCACGCCACTGGAGATCTATGGTTGTCCCTTCTATCAGGGAATGGATGACAGAGATAGACAGATTGTGTCGGATTGAGTCCTTAAAGGGGTTGTCCGGGCTTGTGACATATTCTCAGTGTATATCCAGCCTGCCTAATGCAGACAATCACTCGTGTACTTTGTGTCAGTATTTTGCAGTGTTCCTGAGATAACAGTAATCCGCTTCTGATGAGAACGACCAGAAGGTGTGTGCTGCCATGATAATGTTATCTGGTAGTGTCATCCTACTCTACTCCAAGTCTGCCCTCCATAGAAACAACCCCACCCACCATAGCAACAGGCCCTCCCCGTCCACATGATCGAACACTTCATTCTCTTACAGGTACTGATTGGACAGGCTGCTTCAATCAGTATTCACACTGTTACACTGCACCAAATCTGCCCCTGTGTGAAGACATGAACTGTCTCATTCACTCAGCAGTACTTTGTTACAGTGTGTCAGTGTGATTGCCAACCCCTGTGAAGATGAGAAGCTACAGGCAGCCATCACTGGCTTGCACAGTCGCTCTACAGTGAGGGAAGGAGTCACTGATAACGCTTCTTGAAATCAAACAGCAGCCCTGCCTGCAGGAGGATTATTCCTCGTCACTACAGACTCCTTACTTCACTTGTGTGTGGCTGGGAGGAGGAGCAAGCTAAGCAGGTCTGCTCCCTGCACTGGGATCGATGGCTCAGGCTGCTGCTGTAGGGGGAGGATTTGGTAATGTGTTTGGAGGGCTCGATCATGTGGACGGGGAGGGCCTGTTGCTATGGTGGGTGGGGTTGTTTCTCTGGAGGGCAGACTTGGAGTAGAGTAGGATGACACTACCAGATAACATTATCATGGCAGCACACACCTTCTGGTCGTTCTCTTCAGAAGCACATTACGGTTATCTCAGGAACACTGCAAAATGCTGACAGAAAGCACATGAGTGATTGTCAGCATTAGGCAGGCTGGATATACACTGAGGATATGTCACGAAGCCGGACAACCCCTTTAATGGCACACGATAATGAGACCTGGGACAAACACCAAAAGACGTGGACTCCTTGGTGGTTCTTCCAAGGTGGTCCGTTGCTGGCCTACTGGTTGCATGATGCATCAGACAATTAGTTGGGCAGGGGCCAGGTCCCCTGCTTCTTTCCTTCCCCCTCTCCATCTTTCCCTTTTTCTCTTTTCCTTTTTCTTGTCTCTTTTTCTCTACAGCTTCAGTGCTATATTAGACTTTTCTCCTTTCCTAGTTTCATACTGGTGATTTGCTGTTTATCTGTATCCTACCATGAAGATTGCAGAGTTAATAGACCCCATGGCTTACATTGACGTGCTGATAGTTTTGTTTCTCCCTACCCATGGGGTTCGACTTCCTACATCTTATTTTGTTTTAAGATGATACTTGCTTATTGTGAAATGTTTGATCTTCTCTTGTTTTGAGTACAACTTTAATAAATATTTTCTGGAAAAAATAATGTTTAGCTTTTGATAGATTACATTTTTCTGAATACAGCTACACATTTACCTGTTTTAATTTTTTACTTTTCACTCTATATTTTAGTCCTTTTGGGGACTTGTAAAATAGTGTAATCAAAACTTAACACTGAAATATGATAGAGATTATTTTTTTATATTTATTTGATGATAGTCCAGAAATACGATTTTTGGGTCTATACAGCAGACTATCAGTATATAGCGGGGAGAAACTCCCAGAATTCAGATAGCAGCGCTAAAGTAAACAAGCGTGTCCACCACATTGAGAATGAAGCGAGGGAATGATCACCTGGGCAATACCACGGAAATCCAGAAAACAGCGAGAGAATCATCACCTGGGCACTACTGAGGAAATCCAGAAAACATAGTGAGCAATAGGATCATCACCTGGGCACTACTAAAGGTACCTTTACATGCCGCAACTTTTGGCGGCGATCGGAGGCAACCGAACGAGCGCGTGCATGTTTTTCACGGTTACTTCCGAACACCAAAGGCGCATTTACACGCCGCAATTGCGCCCTCAACTCAAGGTGATGTGTCGTTCCGGAAGTTCCCACTCCAACATTGGGAAACATCTGGTTGACTCCTGACGCCGCTTCAAACGCCGCAATACCCAAAGGAATGTGGGCGTACATGTTTAGCGCCGCAAGAACATAGGCGTGACAGACTTGTGTATTCCACGCCCTAAACACGCTGATTAGACAACACAATAGCGTCATGATTGGCCAGCCTGCGCAGGAAGGCTGGCTAATACATGACGCCATTGCAATTGTGTAGTGTGAATGGACAGCTCTTCAAATATGTCACCCTGTGAAGGGACAGCCAATGGTAACACAGCAGCCACCACCAATCATCGCTGGGGGGCGGTCTCCAGCACGCTGTGGTACACCACCGGGAAATCAGTAGGTGACACTGATTTCATCCCTATCGCCCCTTCACACGCCGAAACCAGGGAAATTCACCTTCAGGGTTGCCTCTGGTTTTTGAACAATGCTCTGAAATCGCAACCAGGAGCAACTTTCAAAATCACCATCGCGTTCCACAATTACACGCCGCAATTTCGTAGCAATTTCAGGGCAACGGTGACGGAACTCTGGATTGCCTCTCAGTTTCTACACTGTAGTTGCGGCGTGTAAAGGTACATTTAGACAATCCAGAGATCATAGCAAGCAAGAGAATCATCACCTGGGCTCTACTGAGGAAATCCAGAGAACATAGCAAGCAAGAGAATCGTCACCTGGGCACTACTGAGGCAACCCAGAAAACATAGCGAGTGAGAGAATCATCACCTGGGCACTAGTGAGGAAATCCAGAAAACAGTGAGCAAGAGAATTATCACCTGGGCACTAGTGAGGAAATCCAGAGAACATAGCAAGCAAGAAAATCATCACCTGGGCACTACTGAGGCAACCCAGAAAATATAGCGAGTGAGAGAATCATCACCTGGGCACTACTGAGGAAATCCAGAAAACACAGTGAGCGAAAGAATCGTCACCTGGGTAATACCATGGCAATCCAAAAAACATAGCGAGCGAGAGAATCATCAACTGGGCAATACCACGGAAATCCAGAAAACAGTGTGAGAATCATCACCTGGGCACTACTGAGGCAATCCAGAAAACATAGTGAGTGAGAGAATGATCACCTGGGCCAGAGGTCCCCAACTCCAGGCCTCGAAGGCCGCCAACAGTGCAGGATTTCCTTAGTATTGCACAGGTAATGATTCCAACCCCTGTGCAATACTAAGGAGATCCTGAAAACATGCACTGTTGGCAGCCCTCAAGGCCTGAAGTTGTGGACCCCTGACCTGGGCAATACCATGGAAATCCAGAAAACATAGTGAGCAAGAGAATAGTCACCTGGGCACTACTGAGGAAATCCAGAAAACATAGCAAGCGAGAATCACCACCTGGGTCAGGGCTGTGGAGTCGGTAAATCAAACCACCGACTCCAACTCCGACTCCTGAATTTCCCTGGCTCCGACTCCGACTCCTTTGACTCCGACTCCTTCATTCATGGCTCGTTTTTAAGTGATAAAATTATTGTAGGTCAATGGTAACATTAGGCTTTAATCATTATAATGACATAATAATAAAGATATTTAGATAGAACATAATAATAATAATATTCAGTACATTCTGCATTGAACTAGTAGACCCAATTCATTATATATTTTAGGAGTCGGAACATTTTCTACCGACTCCAACTTCGACTCCACCAAAATGGGCAGCGACTCCGACTCCACAGCCCTGTGGGCAATACCACGGAAATCCAGAAAACAGCGAGAGAATCATCACCTGGGCACTACTGAGGATATCCAGAAAACATAGTGAATGAGAAAACTATAACCTGGGCAAGACGAAGGAAATCCATAAAACATAGCAAGCGAGAGAATGAACATCTGGGCAATACTAGAAAACAAACAAGTGCATCTCAATAAATTAGAATACCATCAAATTTAATTTATTTTAGTAATTCAATAAAGTGAAACGCATTTATTATAGTCATTACAGAGTGATCTATTTCAAGGGTTTATTTATGTTAATGTTGATGATTATGGCTTACAGACAATGAAAGCCCAAAGGTCATTATCAGAAAATTACAATATTATATAAGACCAATGAAAAAATTTTTAACTCATAAATGTTGGCCTGGAGCCATGTCATCTGCTGGTGTAGGTCCACTGTGTTTTATCAAGAGCAAAGTCAGCGCTGCCATCTACCAGGATGCTTTAGAGCACTTCATGTTTCCCTCTGCCAACAAGCTTTTTGGAGATGGAAATGACATTTTCCAGCAGGACTTGGCACCTGTCCACACTGCCAAAAGAACCAATACCTGGTTTACTAACCACAGTATCACTGTGCTTGACTGGCCAGCAAACTCGCCTGACCTAATCCCCGTAGAGAATCTATAGTGTATTGTCCAGAGGAAGATGAGAGACACCAGACCCAACAATGTAGACGAGCTGAAGGCTGCTATCAAAGCAACCTGGGCTTCCATAACGCCTCAGCAGTGCCACAGGCTGATCACCTTCATGCTATGCCGCATTGATGCAGTACTTTATGCAAGAGTGCATTTACTGTACATACTTTACATTAGGCCAACAGTTAAAAGTTAAAAATAATTTCATTTGGTCTTATATAATCTAATTTTCTGAGAGAATGGTCTTTGGGTTTTCATTGGCTGTAAGCCATAATCATCAACATTAACATAAATAAACACTTGAAATAGATCACTCTGTAATGACTTTATATAATATATGTGTTTCACTTAATGTATTGAATTACTGAAATAAATTATCTATTTGATGATATTTTAATTTCTTGAAATGCACTTATATTGTTGGTGGCTCTTGAGGACTGGAGCTGGGGACCCTGGTCTAGACAAATACCACATGCCGCAGACTCTCAGATTGTTTTCGGCTGATTTCCATAGAATTCCTCCTTGGTAGCTTTCCTCTATACTCCTGGTTTTTCAATATACATGTAAAATTTTAATATAGTAAGGCATCATATAAAGTCACACAAAGCAGCTACATATTAACACGCTTGTCCACTACTCCGACAACCCCTTCTCTATCCCTGTGTTTCCCCCCATTAAAAAAAAAAACTCACTTTGACTACATTCACACTATTTATTCTTGCATCCGATTTTTGGATCTGTTTTTTGCAGTGCACTGCATAAAACGGATCACTCAAATGAATTCCGAGTCAAGTCAGTGGGTTTTCACTATTAGCCATTCAGACAGGAAATTTTCTGAGTGATTCATCAAACGTAAAGTGCATGTTCATTTGGGTGGCGTTTTTCTCCTCCCTTTTTCCCATAAGGCATCATTCTAAATGGGAAAAAACAAACAAAAAAGTGTGAATGGGTGGTGTGTGTTTTTTTTTTTTTAAATGAATCAGTTCTCAAGCTAAAAATCGGATCAAAACAGAAAAGAACAAAAACGGTGTGTCTGAATGTAGCCTTATACTCACCTCCGGTGCTGGAACTGTTCCAGAGACTGAAAGCGACTCTCCACTGACTGGGGTGACCGTCATCTTATTCAAATGTCACTAAGCAATTTCAGGATGACATCAAGTGGCCTACAAAAGGAATAGCAAATGGCAGCTGGGGTGAAGTGCACAGCAAGAACAGTTCGTAATAGGCTCCTAGAGGCAGGGCTCAAGTCATGTAAAGCTAGAATAAAGCCTTTCATCAATGAGACGCAAAGGGGAGCTAGGCTGAAGCTTGCCAAAGACCATAAGGATTGAACAATAGAGGACTGGAGTAGGGTAATGTTTTCTGATGAGTCTAATTTTCAGCTTTGCCCAACACCTGGTTGTCTAATGGTTAGACGGAGGCCCGGAGAGGCGTACAAGCCACAGTGTCTTGCACCCACTGTGAAATTTGGTGGAGGATTTGTGATGATCTGGGGATGCTTCAGCAAAGCTGGAGTTGAGCAGGTTATCAAGCCACATACAAGGTTATCCTTGAAAAACACTTGCTTCCTTCTGCTCAGGCAATGTTCCCCAACTCTGAGGACTGTTTTTTCAAGCAGGACAATGCCCCATGCCACACAGCTAGGTCAATCAATATGTGAATGAAGGAGCACCACATCAAGACCCTGTCATGGCCAGCCCAATCTCCAGACCTGAACCCCATTGAAATCTTTTGGAATGTAATCAAGAGGAGATGGATAGTCACAAGCCATCAAAGAAGAACTGCTTAAATTTTTGTGCCAGGAGTGGCATAAGGTCACCCAAAAGCAGTGTGAAAGACTGGTGGAACGCATGCCAAGACGCATGAAAGCAGTCATTAAAAACCATGGTTATTCCACCAAATATTGATTTCTGAACTCTTCCTGAGTTAAAACATGTGTATTGTTATTTCTAAATAATTAAGAACTTGTTTTCTTTGCATTATTTGAGGTCTGAAAGCACTGTTTCATTTTTATTATTTTGACAATTTCTCATTTGCTGAAAATAAATACAAAATTTTAAGCTTTGAATTTCAGAGACATGTCAGTGGTTTATAGGATAAAAGAACAATGTATATTTTACTCAAAAATATACCTATAACGAGAAAAATCAGAGAAACTGAAAATTTTGCAGTGGTCTCTTAATTTTTGCCTGAGCTGCATATTTACTGTATTTTTTTCTGTCTCTTGTAATATCCAAAATTAATAAAAATCTGTTCATTATTTTTTTACAAATTTCCACAATGTAAACCGCTGAGGCAGCCAGCAGCAGAGAAAGAAGGATAACATAACAAGCGTCAGAGAATCTCATTAGGTTAATCTTGCTCTTCTGTAGGGTGCTTGAAGGAGACTAATGGTGGGTTTACACGTTTCAATATCGTTGCGATATCGCAATTCAATGGCGCGGGAGCGTGCATTTAGTGCTCGTTTCTCCCGCATCGCATCGGAGGTTTACACGTTGCGATTTCTGAATCCAACGTCCGTGCGATGTCTACGCCCCCCAACCCAGGAACGACCATTTAACATGGGAGTGAATGGGTGACGTAGAACTTCACATCGGAATTGGGCTGTCACACAGCACGATCCGGCTCCAATCTCCATTCAATATCGGAGCATTGAATAGCACGCTCATTCAATCCCCGACATCGCATTGACATTGTTCCTGCATCGTATTGGACGTTCACACCATACAACGCAGGAACGATATCGGCTCCAACGATCGAACCACGTGACTTTTCATTGAAATTGGACGCCGATATCGCAACGTGTAAACCCGCCATGAGTGGGCACCCATCAAGCTCTGGCAACTAGTGAAACTACATATCCATAGGGCACAAGATCTGGGAGAATGTATAATTCCTCTTAAAGGAAAATGGTCAGGCCAAAACTCCATATGTAACTGATATAATTTGCTAATTCCTTTCTCTAAGCTCTCTCTATTCATGTATTTCTATTATTTATACTTCTCTTCCATTCTCTGTTAACTTCAAAATAAAAGATTAATTCCCTCTGTCAATCACAGTGGGTTCTCTGCTGCCCTATTCCCCCAAAAATAAATATTCATACTTCATTACACTGTCCTGTCATCTGTCTGTTGTGTGACTCATTCACTGCGGACAGAAAAGTGAGGGGGAGGAGGTGTGTTATCTTAGCTGCAGCTATGAGCTCTTCATGTCATTGTATCAGACAAGTGTAGTGTGTACAGTTGTGAGATATTTCTGTGATTGTAAGAACATTTGATCATTTGCTCAGCAGATAAACACATTACATGTCTGCAGGAAAACCAAAGTTCATATAAACACAGAAATCTTACAGACTGCACAGCCTGTAGCACAAAACACCTCCTCCCAGCACAGACCAGAGAGGGGAGAGAGTGAACACAAGCTTGGGTGGGTGTGGATATTTAAGTAACACTTATACAGCAGCTGGACTATTCCTAGTTTCTTATAATGGAGAGGACTAATCCAGCAGCTCCCTGCAGGGTCTGGTATTGTTGATAACATGGAAACTAGAAAGGGTACAATAATGATTTTACATGTTTTTAAAAGGTCTGTCCAGGCACTGTTCAAGGGTAGTATTAGTATTATACTGAAAAATGACCTGACAGTGTCCCTTTAAGTATACAGTATATAACATGTATACAGTACAAAACAAAAGGAGTCCATCAGCAGGTTTTAGCTATGTTATTTGAAGACACCATGCTGTAAGGGTTAAAACAGAATTTAGGGATGCTTTTGTCAAGATCCAAGCTGTTGTTTTTCTGCAACGTTTGTTTTAGCTTCAGGATTGTCACGCTTCCGGGGGAAGGCGCTCTAGAGTGGAGCCACTGGGCCGTGGTACCGAACTCCCCTGGCTGAGCTGGTCCTAGTTTAACCAACCCCTATACAGGGATTGTCAGGGGCAAACCCAGGGGGTCTAAATACCACGGCTGCTAGTACCAGGGGGGCGGCTCGTAGGGTTAGCCTATACTACGGTATCCCTGAGGATTCGAGGTAACAGGGCCCGGGTACAGGAAAGTAGGAATGGTTCTACCGGAGGAGAGCACGAAGAGGACCTGACCCAACAGCCAGCAAAGCAGAAGCTTAACTAACTCAATAATCAGGCACCTCCCATCAGTGGAGGTGGCCCGATATACCGGAGGAAGGACAGCTATTGGTCAAGGGGAGTGTCGGGTTGAGCCATGCCGGCCTGTAGATTCACAGGGGAGGAGTGCAGCCAAGCCTAGTGCACCGCTGATTAGATTCATGACTGTGCTGATGTGTGAGCCCGGTGGTCAGCAGACAGGAAGGGGACTCGGCGATGGCGCCGAGACACAGCACATCTGAACGCTGGATGCCCAATCAGTAGAGGAGCAGAGGATGCAGACCCAGGAGAGGTGAGCTGTGCCAGGGGACCTAACAAGGATCCTATCACTACTGGACTATATTACCTCATACACATCAGTCTGACATGCCTCCTGCTGTAATTAGTAGCTCACGGTCTATAGACGTTGTACATAGTGTGGGAGGAGGCAGCTTTTTTAGCTCTGCTGCATTTCTAAATCTATCAATTCTGATTGTGTCAGAACTGCTGCATGAATTAAATTAAATGATACATCGTTAGATTCAGAATCTCTTTGCCTACATCATGCTGCTCTCAGATGCTGACAGATTCCCTTTAAACACCAATTTTAGCCGAGTCTTGAGTGCAGACTTGTTCCTGCTGGCAGATGTTGGCCAATTGATCAGGTATCCTGGCTTTCACCATATTCAATCCTTTCATGCTACCCAGGATGTGTCTGGCAGTGGCTTATGTCTCTTTCCCTACTGAAAAAATATTTTTTTATCTAATATTTAGTGTCCAACCCTCTTATTTCCAGGGTCTACATGATCCAATGGCATTATGTTTGGGCCATGAAGAGGGCATGGCACGGGGATGTAGGGCACGGTGTACGTCAGTATAAAATTTCATCCATCTGTGATTTCTGGTCCAAAGAAGGCTGTCATCCTCGATTTTCAACATCTCTAAATCTAGCACCACTGATTCCAGAAATGATGACACGTTATAGTGTTGGTAACACATTGTAGTATTTATTAAAATAAATTTCACATCGTCATTTATTCTGCAATAAAATGAAAAGTTCAAATCGGCAGCAATTCCCATAGTGGTCGGATTTCCCATCATTCGAACATCTAAACATCTTCCTTTCCAAGCTGCCCTTCTCCCTCTGACTACAGACCGCCTATTGTAGCTTCCCACTGCTGGATAATGGGCTGCCAGTTATGGCCAAAACTTCAGGGGCAGCTAGAAAGTAATCTGACATTATCCCCCAGGTTACCAGCTATGCATTCGCAGCACTGAATTCACAGTTATGTAGGGAATGAGGGTATTGTTAGGCTGGTAATTTACAATGCATCTGATGTGCCGTGGACAAGCGTAGCTGTGTGTAACCTTCACAGTCCTGTTACCTCTAGCCTAACTTGCTGTCACACAACTTAGCAATGCGTCTGTATTTGTTTTTCAGAACCAGCGCCACCTCTTGTCCAAGTGGAAATGTCTGGTATTGCAGCTAATTAATTTCATAGAGCTGAGCTGCAATACTAAATATAACCCGTGATCACAATCGATACTGTTTTCAGGGAGGACATAAAGGCAGACTCCTTTCTCTACTTTTAGGCAATTTTTAAAGAAAAGCTCAAATCCTTACAATAGTCTTAAAGAAGCTCTCCCATTTTTTTCCTTATTAGATTTGTGTATATATAATGTAGTGAGTATTATAAACTCACCTACCATCGTTCTATCCGGTCTCCAGTGCCGTCATCCCTTTTCATACTCTCTGGGTCACATTGTGACCTGGAAGCGGCTTTTACAATATAAGTCTAGGAAGTGCCAGAATGAGGCTCCATAGACTTACATGGCAAGAGACTTCCGGCTCACGCATAGAGTGATATGGATAGTCCGAAGAGCAGTGATGTCACCAAGAAGTGAAGAAGAACTGCAATGGATCCAGAAGGTGTAGGCGAGTGTATAAAGATACTGACATTAGATTACATGCAAATTTAATTACAAAAAACTTAATGGAAGGGCTTTTTTGAGGCACCATTAATTATGGGACGTGATAATGTACAATGGATAAGTTATTTATTATTGTAGGGTCATTTATTTCATGGCACTTTTATTTAGCTAGGTCACTTGCTGCATCAGTTCCAGTCAATTTATTTTGTTCTACAAAGCAGACATCATGCCATGATGATCAGCACCTAGATAAAGCCCACACAACACGCAAACAACGATGAAACTTCCAGTTCGGTTTTGATTAGAAATGCAATTTACAATTCCATGTAGTACCTCTGGAATAACAGTAGGTGTCGCTGTTGCCACTAGTATTTAAAGGGAACCAACCACCCCCAATGACCCCCCGGACTATTAATATCAGTCCCTACACACAGCACATACATGTGCTGCAATGATTTTTGCTAAAAAAAAACGGTTTTTAAAACTTAAGATAATGCTTTTGAAAGTTTAAAACGAATGGACGGTTGGGCGTTACTTATCTGTGTGAAAAGCCGGGTTGCAGCTGTCAGTCATCCCCCCGTGTCCCGCAGAAGCAGTAACGGCCAGCCCTTTGCAGCGTCACAGCCCTGTGCACGGGCTCGCATGCCCGTGCACACGTCATCATCTACAGCCGGGTTGGGAGCGCGCGCTCTGACTTCCACAGCCGAGCGCAGGAAGTCAGAGCGCGCGCTCGCTACCCGGCTGTAGATGATGACGTGTGCACGGGCATGCGAGCCCGTGCACAGGGCTGTGACGCTGCAAAGGGCTGGCCGTTACTGCTTCTGCGGGACACGGGGGGGGATGACTGACAGCTGCAACCCGGCTTTTCACACAGATAAGTAACGCCCAACCGTCCCTTCGTTTTAAACTTTCAAAAGCATTATCTTAAGTTTTAAAAACCGTTTTTTTTAGCAAAAATCATTGCAGCACATGTATGTGCTGTGTGTAGGGACTGATATTAATAGTCCGGGGGGGTCATTGGGGGTGGTTGGTTCCCTTTAAGCATTGGAGCTTACAATAGAATAGGCATTTTTTTATTTATAAACCCATGCATTAGTCTCCTTTATATAATTGATCACAGGAATCGCTCATATTCTACGGATCACCGAGAATCGTACACATTTTAGGATCCAGTAATTAAATTAGCCAGAGCAAGTTCATGGACAACAATTGAAATCTATGCGAGGCATGCAGTTCTTCATTAGTATGGAAGGTAAAACAGGCTTATCCCTCTGGTCAGCTGATGTGGGGGGCACAGCCGGAGAAGGAGTGGTACACTCCAGAAAATTCTTTATTTGTACACTAAATTTCCCATAACATGTATAAAGCATCAGGAGTGGTGCTACTGCCATCACATCTGTCCTATTAATAAAAGTAGGGTGGGTGCACAAAGCTGGTATGAAGCCAATGGATGCAACTCCGCAACCACTCTACCCTCCCAATATGGAAGTGAGAAATGCTTAATACCCCCATTAAAGGGATTTTCCATCATATATTGGGACAGACATGAGATCATGTTATCACCGGTTGGGATGGAGCCTTGCACAGGTCCTGAGAAGGAAGAGGCAGCCATACTGATTTATCACTGCATCTAGGTCACTCAGCTGTGCAGGAAACTGTATCCGACCCTATTCACTCGCATGGGCACAAATAGAAAAACCCCTTAAGCATCAGTGCAAAGCTGCTTTCTGCTGTTCAGTGTAATCACTAAATATTTTTTCTTCCCTCATTTCTATTGATATCAAACACTCGGTGTTACTCTTCATTAGTGTCTTCCCCATGCTTTACACTACAGCTCTGCCTGCTAGAGTATACTTTCTATGTGAAACATAAGCCCACTATTCTGATCACAGTCTCCTACAAAGAAAGAGACTAAGTCACAAACTCAGGAACCCACAACATATGGGCCATTTATAGAACTTGTGATAGGGGGAGTGGGCACACATTTTACGTTTGCGTCTCCAGTAGATACTTTTAATGACCAAATATTAACAGATAAATGTGCAATTTATAGTAACCTAGGAATCCTAGTGTTCTTATTAAGGACTAGGTTGGTATGAGCATTTTGGAATTGGAGACAAAACATAGAAGTGCAGAGATTTTCAGTGTAATGTAGAAGACTGAGGGATCCATTCTTTCCCTGATAATTCAAGTCTTATAAAATAGAGTGTAAAAATCAAATATCTTCTCATTCCCACAGAGGTGAGTGCCATCGCATGGATACGGTGCAGCCCATACATGATCGCCCAACCTGTCTGTGCAATGTACGAGACACCCCTATATTGCACAGAAGGAGGCGCACTGCAGACGTGGCTTTTCTTTCTCTGTGTACTGAAAACGATTGAGACTACCTGCCCACATACATTAAACAGGTGGTGGATGCCACCAGAATCCGCTGGCAAATATGTACCTTGCATCGTAAGCTTAAAGGGGTTGTTCAAGTGATTATACATAATCAATATCAGTCTGGCCATTAATTGTGCAAGATATTACATCTCAGCCTTGCTGCAATACCGGACACAACCATGAACAAGAGTGGCACCGTTTCTGGGGAGTCAATCATGCCTCTTCCGTTCTCCTGGAAAAGCCCTTTTTAATGTCTAAAGATTTCCTAACCTAAGTGATAGTGCCTTCAACACAGCAAAATCATATACAATTTCTGTAGCATCCAACCGTACATGTGTCATTGAATGATCCATTATATGACCACAATAATCCCACCGACCACCAATAAAATCCCCCAAAATGCCAAACACAGGATTAGAACAAATCACGGGTTATAATCCTGAAGTACATGTTCTTCAACCCAATTATATCATAAAAAACCTAAAACTAAAAATATTGTCCACAAAATTATATCATTGTACGTTATTTAAAAGAAGAAGAAATAAAACACACAGTCCGTAAAATAAAGAAAACTGCCTAGAACAGGTCAATTCATACAGAAGGTAACAAGCCTAGTAAACGGATTCACCCTGGCAGAGCTTTACATAGCAAACTATATACGACATACATGAAACACTATGGAGAACAGCATAGCCCTGTAGATTATTGCCCAGGTCTCCTCTATACATGAATATAATGGAGCGACACCTGACGGGTTAGGAATCAGGATGGTGATAGGATTCACAGGACATCAGTATCATGGTCGCCTACAAAGACACGTCCGGTATCATTGCCTTATAGAGGTATATACAGTGTGAAAATATAGCTCTACATCTACACATAAGTTGTATATACATTAGCAAATGTATTACTATGCACACTGTACACCTTTGTATACAGGTAAACTCCTTTGTCAGCACAGAGTATACCGAAATGTGTCTGGTGATAGAAAAGAAAAAAAAAAGGTCTTTAGTTGTCAGAATGTAAAATACAAATTCTGAATACTGCCCCACTGGCTGGATTTCAGGCCCCCTCTCCCAGACTCAGGATCTTCCCATTTGTTGTGCTAAAGGGGTCTGGATGACACATGATCAAATGGGCTGTCTAGCCAAGTTTAATTACTAAACCAGCTCTCTCCCTCATCCCTGCATCAGCTCTGATAAAGAAGAGGGCTGGCTTTGTTCAGAATCAAAATTAGACAGCAAGCCCGACATACAGGTAGGGGAGGAAAGGAAGCACCTATGTCGGAACAATAGTGGAAGAAGAGATGCCAGGACCATGCAGGGAGTCTGAAATGAAGACTTCACAATTAAAGTACTTTAGGAAGTTTTAGTATTTTACATTTTCACAACAGCCAAAGAACTTCTCATTTCAGTAACCCTTTTAGTTGTCCTGTCAAAACAGTAAAAATGTGATCCTTGGCAAGCTGGATGACTTACAGCATGGAAGCTCCATTTAGGACCTCTGCAGGGGTGAGTAAATGGGATGTCTGAGTTTAAAAAGGATTTTGCTTTTTACAAAAAAACACTACCACTCTTGTATATGGACTTTATCTGGTATTTCTGCTCTGTCTCATTAAAAGGGAATTCATCAGGTGATTTTCTACTACAATCCTACAATTGCTGTAAGTCCCGGAGAATTTAGTGTCCCAGGCAGGCTAGTCAAGCAAAGGCAAATCCAAGATGATTATGCCCTGCTTCCCAAACCCATAATCTCACCCACCTCTCCCACTGGCAGCAGTGAGATTTAATGACAATGAAGATTTTTTACTATCACAGCTGAGAGGTTGGGGGAAGGGGAGGGGAGAAGTGCATAATCAGTTTAGATTTACATATGCTTGACTAGCTGGCGCACATGACAATACAACACAAATAAGAGGAGAAGGTAGAGCAATAAAAGTTACTGATCCTGGAAGGGCTGCCCAAGTCCACCTTGTATTAGAAAGTCATCTGACACATTTTCTGTAAAGGAAATGCTGTGTAATATATGGGGAGCACGTTATAGAGAAGAAGCAGATGAACAGATTGATATAGGTTATTCGGATCTTTTCCCACTAAAATGTATATTTTATTAATTGAAATCCATGATCATTCTGGACTTAGCAGTCAAGTGGGAAGTCTGATCAGTAATTGACAGTCATCTCTGTATACACACCTAAATAAGGAAGGCTTCCAATCACCGATCAGACCGTCCATTTGACTGCTAACTCTAGAATAATCAAGAATTTTCAATGACTAAATAACAGTAAGTGTGCCGTCACAGGCTTCAATTTCCTGAACGATATTGTTAGCGATCACGTGCACGCGCGATCGCTAACAATATCGTTCACATCGTTGGTGAGCTGTCACACAGGCAGACTCACCAGCGATGTGGACCAGCGAGAACGCTGGTAACCATGGAACACATCGGGTTACTAGGCGCCGCGCGGCGCTTAGTAACCCGATGTGTACCATAGTTACCATCTCCCAGCATAGGCTCTGCCGCTGGAAGATGGATCATTGCGGTGTCACACACCACGATGATGCAGATTGATCAAGCGATTATCGCTAGATATGAGCTCCTGCTCACAAATCTGAGATCAAGCAATCAAGCGATTTTTACATTGTAAAATCGCTTGATTACACGCAGCGACGCACAAACGATATTGCTTAAACGATCAAAAAAGCAGATCGCTTAAGCGAGATCGTGCAGGAAATTGAAGCGTGTGACGGCACCCTTAGGACTCATACATACATCAGTGTATACCAGTCCGATCTCGAACCACAATGGTCAGACTAGCTGCCGCTCCCCAACCGAAGTAGACTGCTTTATATATTTTGATGCAGCTCTCATGCCCAGTTCAGGAGTGAATCTGTGCATTACAGTCCAAGATGGTTCTGATGTGCATGGACATCTGAATAAGCCCTTATACTGAATCTTTTCCCAAAAACCTATACATCAATTTGCTTGTTTCTATAGATCTATAAATAGAGGCCTGCAGATTCAGAGTTCATGTTGAACGCCACATGTTTCCATTAAAGGTGTGGGTCACTTCCTGGGTACATTTTGAATACGTCATAAGTAACTGTTTAGTAACATGAGTAGTCAGTTTAACGCCCTGGACTGCCCATGGACAGGACATTTAAGCCTTAAATGGGGCACTCTGAACATGCAGAATGTATTCAGGGAGGTGACAATAACAAACTGATACTACATTTGGCAGGAGCATCATGTGAACACTCTGGCTGATCAACATATACCATTTGTTCTACAATGTTCATATGACAACTCCACCAGCAGTCTGGTGGTGGTGAACACAGGCTGGGGAGAAACACCCGTCCAGAAAGTGAGTATCACAATTTTTTCTTAACATTCCTAGATCCATCAATAAGGAGATAGTGGTCAACCCCTTTAAGGGCGAGTGGTATTAAAGAAACACCGGGGGGACGGGAATAGGGGATATATCATTCAGGAATCTGCAATACCCAAATAAATCACCCTGAGGATCTGTTGTGCAGGTTGTCATTACATTAAAATTAGATTTAGTAATAGTTTAGTTATGTGCGTTTTCGGGAAGGTTGGTGATGGCCATTAGCATAGCCAGAACCCCAGCTCTCCCAGTCACAATACCATGAAGCTTACATTAAAGAAGACAGGACATGTACCTGAACAGAAAAAAAATATTGAAAAAGACCAGCACAAAAGTCATCCGAGCATTTCTTACATAAAATCCATTTATTAAATCCTAGTCAAAATTTTCAAGTGATAAAAATAAAGGGCATAGGAGGTACAGAGCATGCAGAATAAACACAAGGCAACACGTTTCTGACCGGTGTGGTCCTTAGTCAATGCCCTATTTCTTTAGGATTGCTTCAAAAGTTTACCCAAGATTTAGTACATATCTAAGAAATGCTCGGATGACTTTTGTGCTAGTCTTTTTCAATATTTTTTCTATCCTACTTTGCAGCTATTAAGGATTATTAATTGATTGCTTATTCCTAGCACAGAGCATCAATGAATGAATGGTAGGGGATCCCACTACTAAGACCCCTAATACTGGGCTATACGAAGAGGCATCTTTTTGTTTATGCAGGCACACTGCCGCACATACGGCTGTGGCCGTACCTTGTATTGCAGCTCAGGCTAAGATAGTTGTCCCCTTTATTCTAATTGCTGGAGGTCTTAGGAACTGTCCATCAATTAAAAGCCTCTGACATCCACATTTATTATTATAATTAAGCAAAAGCGCTTGATGATGTAACAGCACAGCCAACTAAACATTTGCAGTTTTCATATTTAGTCACTCAACTATTTACATTGTTTTTCATGTATATATTCATGCACATTTGTGAGTAGGTACACACCATAGATTTTAGATATGGTATACGTGCAGACCATTACGTGCTAATTACACGACTTAATGTCTGTTTCAGGAACATGCTCACGATGTCAAATAATGTTACAGCTAGGGCTCGACAGGGACCATAGAGGCTATCAGTCTACTGCACAGTAAAACCGGCAAAGCCATCCTCTGGCTGGGCAACGTGCATCATTTGGTCATCACAGGAGCCACTTTGCAGGTCTTTATCATAGCCCTAGCTTGTCTATGTTAGTATATATATTGAATGCATGTAATATTGATTTGCAGAGACTGTGGATTATGAATGCATACACTGACACATATGTAGTCTCCACAGTCTGTTCTGCCAGTTTGTATTGCTCAGTAATAATTCTACCTCTTATGGCAGAAGTTAGGTTAATGTTGTTTCGGTTTATCTCAATAAGACCACCATCTTTGTTGTTAAAAGGCTCAGAACATCTGCTTCCAGAAGGAAACCAAAGGGTTAAAGGAGTTTTCCCACAATTGAAATGGATTACCTATTTATAGGATAGATTGGCTTGGGCCCCACCAGTTAGTGGAACCGGAGTCCCCCCTTTGATTAGTGGTGCCCCAGCAATCAGACTGATCATCTGTCTTGTTTATAGGTGATAAATGTCAACTGTGGGACAACCCCTTTAATGTATTCAGTTCTCAAAGGACTGAAGGGAATCTCATAACCCAAGCTATGTATCCATTCAAAACCCCCAATTCAGATGTATCCCCATTCTCCTCCACAAAATAAGAGAGAGATAGCTAATGCAGGGTTCCCCTCATCCCCAACAGTAAAGTGGCAGTGCCTGTAGTGTGAATGCAAAGAAGGATGGGATTCCCCAATCGGTGTCTACCCTTCTCTGCACGTGGAGCTCCACCCACTGGTGACTGGCACATATCCAGCACTTGACTGATAAGGTGGGTAGAGCCCTTCAATCATCCATTGCGATGTTGCGGAAGAGGTAAGACATGGACTCTCCATTGTGGATCCGACGGATGGCTTCTGACAGAATCAGGCTGATGTCCACGGTTTTGATCTTTGCGCACTGCAGTTTCTGGACCTCATGGGGAATGGTGTTTGTCACCACAACCTGGGGAAAAACATAGTAGATAGTGAAGAAGTACTAAGAGGTGATGTTTGTTGTATCTCACAATTATTTCACTTATTAAAAGGATCTTCACACACTACAATATTAATGGTATATCTTTAAAACTGGCAATTAAAATCAGATCCTGCCTTACCAAAGGGGCCATGCTATTCCAGAAAAAGCAGCAAGTGTCTATTACCAGACGCAGTACGCTACATTATTGTGGCAGTGCCGAATATTGCGGCTTGGTGCATTCTCTTTTACAGCACTAAGCTGTAATAACACAGAAGGTCACTTCGAAGCATGTGCTATGTTCACCATGGCCCTCTCAGTCAAAAGGGTAGCAAATATACATAGCTGATCCTAAGGATATGCCATAAATGAGATAGAAACTGTGTTGTATAATAACGGACATGTACTGACCTCATCAATCAAGGAGTCTTCAATAAGGTTAGGTGCATCTGCAGACAAGATACCATGAGTGGCCATCACAAAAATCTTGTATGCCCCACGTTCCTTAAGTATCTCAGCGGCAGCTACAAAGCTCTCTACTTCATCTATGATGTCATCCTGAAGTGATACACATCAAAAATGGTTAAGATCAGAAAGATGGCAGGAAAAATGTGATGACCAAGTATAGAAACTGGAAGGTATTCTTACCACTATGATGGCGATCCGTCCACCCACATCTCCCACCACGCTGATTGGAGGCTTTTCCTTGGCCATCATTACTTTATGGAGACAGGGAAGGAAACAGTTAATTAAAGCAACATGTCATGGAACATGCAAAACCCAGACAAGGAGAACAGAAATGTTAGAGGAATTCTGCCATAGGAGCATGCTGGGCAGGGAGCAAGACTGAGCATTAATTCCTAGTGTGCCCTAATCCTTCCAATAATTGTCTACTAGATATACAGGGTGGGCCATCTATACGAATGCACCTAAATAAAATGGGAATGGTTGATGATATCAACTTCCTGTTTGTGTCACATTAGTATATGGGAGGGGGAAAACTTTTCCAGATGGGTGGGGACCATGGCGGCCATTTTGGATCCAACTATTTTTTTTTCAATGGGAAGAGGGTCATGTGACACATCAAACTTATTGAGAATTTCGTAAGAAAAACAATGGTGTGCTTGGTTTTAACGTAACTTTATTCTTTCATGAGTTATTTCACGTTGATATCACCATTCATTCCCATTTTATTTAGGTGTATCTATATAGATGGCCCACCCTGTAGATGGCACATGTCAGGGAAAATAGTGCTGCTGACCAATAGAAATAAGCCATAGATTATCAGCTAGATTGTGGGACAGGGAATCTTGGGACTAAACTAGGAGCCTCTTTTATATAATATTGCAAAGAAAACATACTTGTGTCTGACCCTTGGATACTCTGTAGGCCAGTTCTCAACATGTTTTACATGTTTTTTTTTTCAATTGTCTGATGCTTTTTCCTGTGTCGTTCTTGAATGTATCCAGCCAATGAGCCTTTACCACTGACCACTCCCAGTTACACCTTCCTTTCTAGAGAATTTGCCCTCATTACATGTGCAGAATAGGTCAGTCTCCATCTACTGAACTTGTCTTACAGAGACAGAGAGATTTACAAGTTGTTATTATATAATAAAAAACAAGAATATATATATATATATATATTAATTTATATTACAACTCTCTCTTTTTCCCTCATCACTTCTTTGCAAATGGACTATATAAACTTTACTAGATCATGTCATAATATTATATTATATATGCACACATACACACTGTACACAATCTAGTAAAGTTTATATATTATGATTGCACATGAATTAAAAGAGAAAAATAGGAATTGGTTACTAGAAAAAATAAGACAACAAAGAGCAGGGTCATCTAATTGTGTTTGTCTTACATTCAGACCATAAGCTTTTTTTACATTTACACCGTCTGATCATTAATTTTTTCTTTGTTCTTTCTTTTCTCATTTGGACAGTCTGACTCTGTTTTCAAATTCTTGAATCGAGGCGCAAAACATGTGAAACTCATTTTAATGTGTTCATCTTTGGTCAGACCAGCACTGCCTTACCCAGTCACTATATAATGGGCTTTATTTCTGCAACTCAGCGTTTGACACACTGATGACTTATATTAGTGTGAGATTTGGGTTAGTGCACACAGTAAAGAATGAAGCACGGCACACAGAACGGGCACCCAGCATACACACAGCAAAATGTTTTCCATACTTGGCAGTTCAATGCCTGGATACAGGGGCTGCCGTTTGCCTAATATCAAAAGCACAGGAAGCAAGTAAGCAATGGCTGCACATACACATAAGGTAACCCCTTTGGAAAGGAGCTTTTAGAATAGCAAATGTGCCCATCCATATGGTACAGCGATAAATAACTTACAATATGCACTTTACATAAACATTTATACATATACTGTATACACATGCACTTCGAGAACTTTGAGGATACCCGGGAAGTGATTGTCATTTTTATAGCAACTTGTAAGGAATCCTATAGTTCCCTAACCCTTGAAGAGGCTTTTAAAATGCAGATTTTGTCTTTCTGATGGAACCTTAATAGCAATATTTTGAAAAGCATCTGACAACTTCTTTTACAGGGGTTGTCATCACTTTCAGAGTGACCACAGCCATCACTGCCTGTCAGGGAAATCTTTTCTCCGCTGTAGTATTACCGCACTTTGTAAGAAATGCTGCAATGTAAGAATGCTTTCAAAAACAGAAGATCATTCATTTTTAGCAAATCTGCAAAGTGAGGGAAAAAAATAGAAATCTTAATCAAATTAATATTATTTGGTGTGACCACCATGTTCTTCTAGGGACACTTGTATACCGTTTTTATAAGAAGAACTCAGCAGGGAGGTTGTTCCAGAAATTCTGGAGAACTGACCGCAGATCTTCTGTAGATCTAGGCTTGTATAAAAAGTTCTGTCTCATCATGTAATCCCACACAGGCGATGATGTAGAGTTCAGGATTCTGTGGGGCCATATTATCACTTCCAGAAATCTTTCTTCCAGGATCTTCTTCACACTAATGCTACTTTATATAGATCTTAATGACATTGGCTGTATGTTTGGGGTTGTCCTGCAGCAGAATAAATTTGGAGCTAATCAAACGCCTCCCTGATGCGAATGCCTAATGGGTAATTATTTTTCTGTATTTCTCAGCATTTTGAACATTAAAGGGATCCTGTCACCTCCAAAACACCTCCTAAGCTATCAAAACATGTCCCTGCAGCATCCTATCACTAATCTCACACTCCTTTTGTCTCCTAAAAGCATCCTGTGAAAGTACATAAAAACGTTTTAATACTTACTCATTAGTGATCATAATTAGCAGGGGCTATATTCTTTAGTCACCAGGGGTGTTGTTTTGCAGCTCCAGGATCCACCCTCTCTCTGTCTGTGCTGCTGTGATGTGGAGCTGAAGGCAGGACTAATGATTTGCAATCTGTGAGTGATAGAGAGGGGGAAGGTAAAGCCTGCACAAGCAGAGCACACAGACAGAGAGAGGGTGGATCCTGGAGCCTGCAAAACAGCCCGCCCTGGTGACTAAAGAATATAACCCCTGCTAATTATAATCACTAATGAGTAAGTATTAATACATTTTTATGCACTTTCACAAGATGATTTTAGGAGACAAAAGGAGTGTGAGATTAGTGATAGGATGCTGCAGGGACATGTTTTGGTAGCTTAGGAGGCATTCTGGAGGTGACAGGATCCCTTTAATACTGCTGACCAAATCTATTCCATTTGATGAATTTAGCCCCAAATTTGAAAGTAACCTCCACCATGCTTCACTGTTCACTATACACACTCAATAGTGTACTGCTCTCCAGTCCTTTGGCGAACAAACTGCCTTGTGTTCACATTTTTACTCATCAGTCCAGATACCTGCTGACTATGTTTCCATGTCCAAGGTACGGTTTATGGCAGCAATTCTTTCATGGAGACCACTTTCGGCTAGACTTTTTCTAACAGTAGGTGGGTGTAGCTGGGTCTCACTGGGTGCTGCTAGTTCTGAACTGATGGCACTTCTGGAAATCTTCCAATTTTGAAGGAGACCTAGAATGATGCGACAGTTATAGATCATTCAAATGGAAAGGGGGAAGGCCGCTCCACCGCCCATTAACCTCCTATGATTAAGGAAGTTGTTCTTCCGAAACGCGTCTAGTGCCCAGCTAGCACACTGAATGATTTTATTATAATCTTCAAATAATAAAGAGAATTAAGAAGACAAGCACCAGTGTTTTCTACTTCACATTCGACAGTTATATATGCTTCACTAAGTTTCCTTGGCCAACCACTGCATTTACTGTTCTCATTATTTCCTATTTCTTGTTGTATTCAAAGTGGCGAAAAACAGGCAGATACTTATCCATCGTGAATACCATAAATGACGCTTCCTTCTGATTGGCTCCACATTTATTCTGCAACAGGACAACGACCCAAAATATAAAACCAATGTCATTAAGAAACATTAAGCGTAAAGAAGATCAAGGAGTCATGGAAGTGATGGTATGGCTTGATCTGAATAAACATCATTTTTCTGAGATTATATGAAGACACCGGATTAACTCGTGCCTACATTTACTGAAGATCTGTGGTTAATTCTACATCTTTGGAACAATCTCTCTGCTTACTTCCTTTGATTTAAATATGTTTGGTTCATTCACTTTGCATTTTGTTATTTGCTAAAAATAAATTAACACTTCTACTTTTGTGATCATTCTTTCATTATTTCTACATTTGCCTGAAACTTTGGTATAGTAGATAATATGGCGGCTTAAGTGCATTATAAAGCAATCCTAGTCGACCAAAGAGAGCCTCTACATGGAGGAGAAGCTGCTCTGTTATGATCCATATGCATTAGTAAGAGGTTGTCCCGATGGCATAAATGCTTACAAGAAAAATGTCTGAATAAATGGCTCCATTAATGCAATGTCCTATAAATGCTGTTCTTGAATATGCCCCACTTATTGGACGTAATGGTATAAATATAACAGAGTGGAAAGTGTTACAATAGTGTCACCATAACAAACGCTATTTCAAAGTATTACAGTTAATTTAACCAAACTATAACGATCCTGGTGTATTCTGACATTTGCTACCAGTTCCGGCTCTTCTCATCTGTCTTCTTAGAGAGCAGAGGTGATTAAAGGGGTTGTCCGGGCTCGTGACATAATCTCAGTGCATATCCAGGCTGCCTAATGCTGACAATGTGTAATGTACTATGTGTCAGCTTTCTGCAGGGTTTCCTAGATAACACTCGTTTTGTGTCTGAACAGAACGACCAGGGGGGGTGTTCTGGCATGATAATGAACACTGGTCGTTTCCACCTACTGTACCCCAACCCCTCCCCCATAGCAACATCCCCGCCCTCCCCATCTCCATGACTCAGCCTCTCCACAGGAAGAAAATGATCCTCGGCTGCAGCCATTGCTGTGAGCAGACCTGCCCGGATTAGCTGCTCCTCCCCCGGCCAGGCACAGTGATGTATGTAAAGTCTGCAGAGAGAAGAGACAATGTGCTGCACTCAGGGGGGGCCGCTCCGGGATTACAATGAATAGCTCCGGGCTCTTATCAGCGATTCTTCCCGGGCTGTCAGTGATCTGGAGCAGTGAAGGAGAATGTACAGTGTGCAGACACCAGTGATGTACGGAAAGTCTGCACTGGAGGGACAATCGTGTGCTGTATTCAGGGCTGCTCCGTGATTACAATGAATAGCTCCCTCGTTATCAGTGATTCCTTCCCTGCACTGTCCTGGGCTGTGATCAGTAGCAGGGAAGGAGAATGGACTGTGTGAGCCCAGCTGCAGCTTCTATTCTGCCCAGGGGTCCGCAGACACTGATGGAATCTGTGACAATGTAACGAAGCCTCTGCTGTGTGAATGACATCTCTGTGTCACTGATGTCTGTACACAGCAGGAGATATGGTACAGTGTACAGGGTGAAGGATGGTCAGCACTGTGTCTCTAATGACACAAATACTGATTGGATCAGCCTGTCCACTCAGTAACTGCAGCAGTGTGAAGTGTTGTGGGGTGTATGTATGGAGAGATAGATGATACTAAGGATTTTGATATTGTTGAGGAGTCCTTGCTTCCGTCGCCCCATCAGTCCGCCCGTCCTTCCTTCTTTCCTTCCATCCATCCTTCCTTCCTTCCGTTCATCCTTCCGTCCTTCTTTCAGTCCGTCTTTCGTCCTTTCTTTCCGTCCATCTGACCGTCCTTCCTTCTTTCCATCCGTCCTTCAATCCTTCCTTTTTTCCGTCCGTCCTTCTTTCTGTCCTTCCTTCTTTCCATCCTTCCATCTGTCCTTCTTTCCGTCGTCCTTTATTTCCATCTGTCCTTCCTTCTTTCCGTCCATCTATCCGTCTGTCCTTTCCGTCCCTCCTTCTTTCCGTCCTTCCTTCTTTCCATCCGTCCTTCCCTCCTTCCTTATTTCCGACCGTCCGTGCCGTTCTTCCTTCTTTCTGTCCTTCCTTCTTTCCGTCTGTCCATCAGTCGTTCCTACTTTCTGTCCTTCCTTCTTTTTGTCTGTCCTTCCGTCCTTTCTTCTTTCTGTCCGTCTGTCCTTTCTTCTTTCCGTACTTTCTTCTTTCCGTCTTCCTTCTTTACATCCGTCCGTCCTTCCTTCTTCCCGTCCGTCCTTCCTTCTTTCCGTTGGTCCTTCCTTCTTTCCGTCCGTCCGTCCTTCTTTCCGTCTGTCCGTCCTTTATTCTTTCTGTCCGTCCGTCCTTTATTCTTTCCGTCCGTCCTTCATTCTTTCCGTCCATCCATCCGTCCTTCCTTCTTTCCGTCCATCCTTCAGTCTTTCCATCCGTCCATCCGTTCTTCCCCTCAAGCCTGTATTTTCCCTTCACCCCTGGGTGATTTCCTGTTTTCCTTCCTCTTCTTCCATAACTTTTCTATTTTTCCGTCAATACAGACATATGAAGCTTCTTGTAGTTTTTTGCAGGACGAGTTGAACTTTTGAATGACGACATTTATTTAAAAATTGCAAAAAAAACAGTGCAATTATACATTTGTCTTTTGGGTTTTTTATTCACCATGTTCACTATATGGTGACACTGAGGTGTTTGTATGATGTCTTGGGTCAGTACTATATGGTGAAACTGAGGTGTTTGTATGATGTCTTGGGTCAGTACTATATGGTGACACTGAGGTGTTTGTATGATGTCTTGGGTCAGTACTATATGGTAACACTGAGGTGTCGGTATGATGTCTGGGGTCAGTACTATATGGTGACACTGAGGTGTTTGTATGATGTCTGGGGTCAGTACTATATGGTGACACTGAGGTGTCGGTATGATGTCTGGGGTCAGTACTATATGGTAACACTGAGGTGTCGGTCTGATGTCTGGGGTCAGTACTATATGGTAACACTGAGGTGTCGGTATGATGTCTGGGGTCAGTACTATATGGTAACACTGAGGTGTCGGTATGATGTCTGGGGTCAGTACTATATGGTAACACTGACATGTCGGTATAATGTCTGGGGTCAGTACTATATGGTAACACTGAGGTGTTTGTATGATGTCTCAGGTCAGTACTATATGGTGACACTGAGGTGTTTGTATGATGTCTCAGGTCAGTACTATATGGTGACACTGAGGTTTGAGTATGATGTCTCAGGTCAGTACTATATGGTGACACTGAGGTGTTTGTATGATGCCTGGGGTCAGTACTATATGGTAACACTGAGGTGTCGGTATGATGTCTGGGGTCAGTACTATATGGTAACACTGAGGTGTCGGTATGATGTCTGGGGTCAGTACTATATGGTAACACTGAGGTGTCGGTATGATGTCTGGGGTCAGTACTATATGGTAACACTGAGGTGTCGGTATGATGTCTGGGGTCAGTACTATATGGTAACACTGAGGTGTCGGGATGATGTCTGGGGTCAGTACTATATGGTAACACTGAGGTGTCGGTATGATCTCTGGGGTCAGTACTATATGGTAACACTGACGTGTCGGTATGATATCTGAAGTCAGTACTATATGGTAACACTGAGGTGTCGGTATGATGTCTTGGGTCAGTACTATATGGTAACACTGAGGTGTCGGTATGATGTCTTGGGTCAGTACTATATGGTAACACTGACGTGTCGGTATGATATCTGAAGTCAGTACTATATGGTAACACTGAGGTGTCGGTATGATGTCTGGGGTCAGTACTATATGGTAACACAGAGGTGTCGGTACGATATCTGGGGTCAGTACTATATGGTAACACTGAGGTGTCGGTACGATATCTGGGGTCAGTACTATATGGTAACACTGAGGTGTGTGTCTAATGTCTGGGGTCAGTACTCTATGCTATCAATGACGTGTTGGTATGAATAATTGAAGAATTAAAGAAACAAAAAAGAAGAATTGCGCTCTTGCACCATTTTCCACGATCCGCAGTTACAGTCAAACATTTATTCTGACAATCAAAATCTATATCCATTTTTATTTTAAAGAGAACCGTCACCCCATTTTTGTGTATTAAAATAAAAGCTCCCTTTTTTATCAGGGACTATCCTGCATTCTAAGGGTGGGTTCACATTAGCGTTCCCCTCCGCAGCGTTCTGCGGAGGGGAGCCGCAATGTGTCCGCAGCGGCCGCCAGCTCCTATCTTTATAATGTGAGCGCACGGTGCTGCGATTGACAGCGCATGACCGTGCGCACCCATTCACTCCTATATGTGATCTGTGCGCAGGCGGACGCCTGCGTACAAATCACACAGTCTCTTCCGCACCAGAGACGCGACATGTTGCATTCCTGGTGCGGACGAGACTGTGTGATTTGTGCGCAGGCGTCCGCCTGCGCACAGATGACATATAGGAGTGAATGGGTGCACACGGTCATGCGCTGTTAAGCACAGCACCATGCGCTCCCATTATAAAGATAGGAGCTGGCGGCCGCTGCGGACACATTGCGGATCCCCTCCGCAGAACGCTGCGGAGGGGAACGCTAATGTGAACCCAGCCTAGCAAGGAGGCTATTATGCCATGACTGCCCCGTAAACACAATAAATAACTTAAACAAATCTCCTGCCCTGTATAATAATTACCTGTTTACGGTCCGATGGCACGCTTGCATATTGGTTAGTCCTGCCTCACCTGATGTCCATCCCGGCTCTCCCGCCGTCCATCCTGCTTTTCGTCATCGTCCATCCCGCCTATCCTGCCATTTGACTGCCCGTCCCCTCTTCTGGGTGATATGGATAACGCCTCCTCGGGAAGAACTTGAAAGTCATCCAACCATGAGGAAACTTAGGGGTCTCTGTGGCGTCGACGAATGAGCGCAGAGGGATTTAAATCACGGGCCAACACCGCTTATTCATCGGCGCCGACCAATGAGCACTGTTGGTGAGTGATTTAAATCTCGCTTAGCAATCGACGCAGCCGACAGTGACCGCTGAGCGACGCAAGATTCAAAGCTTTGAATCCAGCAACGCTCATTGGCTCAGCTGGCGGCCAAGGAGCTCGTTGGATTCAAATCCCCTGCCACCATACAGTGCTAACCACTTAGCCACCATACAATGCTAACCACTGAGCCACCATATACTGTGATAACCACTGAGCCACCATATACAGTGCTAACCACTGAGCCACCATATACAGTGCTAACCACTGAGCCACTGTATACAGTGCTAACCACTGAGCCACCATATACAGTGCTAACCACTGAGCCACCATATACAGTGCTAACCACTGAGCCACCATATACAGTGCTAACCACTGAGCCACCATATACTGTGCTAACCACTGAGCCACCATATACAGTGCTAACCACTGAGCCACCATATACTGTGCTAACCACTGAGCCACCATATACAGTGCTAACCACTGAGCCACCATACAGTGCTAACCACTGAGCCACCATACACAGTGCTAACCACTGAACCACCATATACAGTGCTAACCACTGAGCCACCATATACTGTGCTAACCACTGAGCCACCATATACTGTGCTAACCACTGAGCCACCGTATACAGTGCTAACCGCAGAGCCACCATATACAGTGCTAACCACTGAGCCACCATATACAGTACTAACCACTGAGCCACCATACAGTGCTAACCTGTAAGCCACCATACAATGCTAACCACTGAGCCACCATATACTGTGATAACCACTGAGCCACCATATACAGTGCTAACCACTGAGCCACCATATACAGTGCTAACCACTGAGCCACCATACAGTGCTAACCTCTGAGCCACCATACAATGCTAACCACTGAGCCACCATATACTGTGATAACCACTGAGCCACCATATACAGTGCTAACCACTGAGCCACCATATACAGTGCTAACCACTGAGCCACCATACAGTGCTAACCTCTGAGCCACCATACAATGCTCTAACCACTGAGCCACCGTATACAGTGCTAACCTCTGAGCCACCATATAGTGCTAAACACTGAGCCATCATACAGTGCTAACCACTGAGCCACCATACACAGTGCTAACCACTGACCCACCATACACAGTGCTAACCACTGAGCCATCATACAGTGCTAACCACTGAGCCACCATACAGTGCTAACTACTGAGCCACCATACAGTGCTAACCACTGAGCCACCATATACAGTGCTAACCACTGAGCCACCATACACAGTGCTAAACACTGAGCCATCATACAGTGCTAACCACTGAGCCACCATACAGTGCTAACCACTGAGCCACCATATACAGTGCTAACCACTGAGCCACCATATACAGTGCTAACCACTGAGCCACCATATACAGTGCTAAACAATGAGCCACCAAATACACCATATAATTCTCGGAACAACCGCGTAGTTTCTGAAGAGAGGACTGTACTATTCAGCAGCTATTTCTAAGGGACCAGTTCATTTCACTGCACTCCCGATGCATCTTGCCTATTTGTGGAATATGTATACATTTATATATATATATATATATATATATATATATATATATATATATACAGTGCCTACAAGTAGTATTCAACCCCCTGCAGATTTAGGTGGTTTGATAAGATGCAAATAAGTTAGAGCCTTCAAACTGCAAACGAGAGTAGGATTTATTAACAGAAGCATAAATCTTACAAACCAAAAACTTATGTTGCTCAGTTGAATTTTAATAAATTTTAAACATAAAAGTGTGGGTCAATTATTATTCAACCCCTAGGTTTAATATTTTGTGGAATAACCCTTGTTTGCAATTACAGCTAATAATCGTCTTTTATAAGACCTGATCAGGCCGGCACAGGTCTCTGGAGTTATCTTGGCCCACTCCTCAATGCAGATCTTCTCCAAGTTATCTAGGTTCTTTGGGTGTCTCATGTGGACTTTAATCTTGAGCTCCTTCCACAAGTTTTCAATTGGGTTAAGGTCAGGAGACTGACTAGGCCACTCCATCACCTTGATTTTTTCCCTCTTGAACCAGGCCTTGGTTTTCTTGGCTGTGTGCTTTGGGTCGTTGTCTTGTTGGAAGATGAAATTACGACCCATCTTAAGATCCTTGATGGAGGAGCGGAGGTTCTTGGCCAAAATCTCCAGGTAGGCCGTGCTATCCATCTTCCCATGGATGCGGACCAGATGGCCAGGCCCCTTGGCTGAGAAACAGCCCCACAGCATGATGCTGCCACCACCATGCTTGACTGTAGGGATGGTATTCTTGGGGTCGTATGCAGTGCCATCCAGTCTCCAAACGTCACGTGTGTGGTTGGCACCAAAGATCTCGATCTTGGTCTCATCAGACCATAGAACCTTGAACCAGTCTGTCTCAGAGTCCTCCAAGTGATCATGAGCAAACTGTAGACGAGCCTTGACATGACGCTTTGAAAGTAAAGGTACCTTACGGGCTCGTCTGGAACGGAGACCATTGCGGTGGAGTACGTTACTTATGGTATTGACTGAAACCAATGTCCCCACTGCCATGAGATCTTCCCGGAGCTCCTTCCTTGTTGTCCTTGGGTTAGCCTTGACTCTTCGGACAAGCCTGGCCTCGGCAAGGGAGGAAACTTTCAAAGGCTGTCCATGCCGTGGAAGGCTAACAGTATTTCTATAAGCCTTCCACTTCCGGATGATGCTCCCAACAGTGGAGACAGGTAGGCCCAACTCCTTGGAAAGGGTTTTGTACCCCTTGCCAGCCTTGTGACCCTCCCTCTTGTCTTTGATGGCCTTGGAATGCTCCTTTGTTTTTCCCATGTTGACCATGTATGAGTGCTGTTCACAAGTTTGGGGAGGGTCTTAAATAGTCAGAAAAGGCTGGCAAAAGAGATAATTAATCCACACGTGAAGCTCATTGTTCTTTGTGCCTGAACTACTTCTTAATACTTTAGGGGGACCAAACAGAATGCTGGTGGTTTAAGGGGTTGAATAATAATTGACCCACACTTTTATGTTTAAAATTTATTAAAATTCAACTGAGCAACATAACTTTTTGGTTTGTAAAATTTATGCTTCTGTTAATAAATCCTACTCTCGTTTGCAGTTTGAAGGCTCTAACTTATTTGCATCTTATCAAACCACCTAAATCTGCAGGGGGTTGAATACTACTTGTAGGCACTGTATATATATATATATATATATAAGAGAAAAAAACTGCACAGCACTCACAGACAATGTGAACTGGTGCCAGCAGGGACGCTGGGTCAATATACTAGAAAAAAACCTTGCAGCACTCAACTACAACCAATGATGTACATATGCTGACAAGCTTTATACATGAGAAAAAATTTAAAAACTTACGTTTTTTTCAAAAAACTCTAAATTATTAATAGTTTTTTTGAAATCTGAAGTTCTTAGGCCGGCTTCAGACTGCGTCTGACATCCGATCCGTAGCTGTCCACTTGAAGCAGACAGCCGCAGACCGGATCAGCAGACAGGACTGGGGGCTATTATGCCCTCCGATCCTGTGTGCAGCCGCATGCAGTTCCTGCTGCTAATAGGTGAGGACCGCGGGCGCCGCGGTCCTGACCTGTCAGGTGGTTCAGCTGCGTGCGGCTGCACACATGATCGGAGGGCATAATAGCCCCCAGTCATGTCTGCTGATCCGGTCTGCGGCTGATCCTCTGCCCCCTCCAGCCTACAGCCCTCCTCTGCCCCCTCCAGCCCTCCTCTGCCCCCTCCAGCCCTCCTCTGCCCCCTCCAGCCGTCCTCTGACCCCTCCAGCCGTCCTCTGACCCCTCCAGCCGTCCTCTGACCCCTCCAGCCGTCCTCTGACCCCTCCAGCCGTCCTCTGACCCCCTCCAGCCGTCCTCTGACCCCCTCCAGCCGTCCTCTGACCCCCTCCAGCCGTCCTCTGACCCCTTCCAGCCGTCCTCTGACCCCTTCCAGCCGTCCTCTGACCCCTTCCAGCCGTCCTCTGCCCACTCCAGCCGTCCTCTGCCCCCTCCAGCCGTCCTCTGCCCCCTCCAGCCGTCCTCTGCCCTCTCCAGCCTCCAGCCGTCCTCTGCCGCCTCCAGCCGTCCTCTGCCGCCTCCAGCCGTCCTCTGCCCTCTCCAGCCGTCCCCTGCCGCCTTCAGCCGTCCCCTGCCGCCTTCAGCCATCCCCTGCCCCCTCCAGCCCTCCTCTGCCCCCTCCAGCCTACAGCCCTCCTCTGCCCCCTCCAGCCTACAGCCCTCCTCTGCCCCCTCCAGCCCTCCTCTGCCCCCTCCAGCCTACAGCCCTCCTCTGCCCCCTCCAGCCTCCAGCCGTCCTCTGCCCTCTCCAGCCTCCAGCCGTCCTCTGCCCTCTCCAGCCTCCAGCCGTCCTCTGCCCTCTCCAGCCTCCAGCCGTCCTCTGCCCTCTCCAGCCTCCAGCCGTCCTCTGCTCTCTCCAGCCTCCAGCCGTCCTCTGCCCTCTCCAGCCTCCAGCCGTCCTCTGCCCTCTCCAGCCTCCAACCGTCCTCTGCCCTCTCCAGCCTCCAACCGTCCTCTGCCCTCTCCAGCCGTCCTCTGCCCTCTCCAGCCGTCCTCTGCCCTCTCCAGCCGTCCTCTGCCCTCTCCAGCCGTCCTCTGCCCTCTCCAGCCGTCCTCTGCCCTCTCCAGCCTCCAGCCGTCCTCTGCCCTCTCCAGCCTCCAGCCGTCCTCTGCCCTCTCCAGCCTCCAGCCGTCCTCTCCCCTCTCCAGCCGTCCTCTCCCCTCTCCAGCCGTCCTCTCCCCTCTCCAGCCGTCCTCTGCCTTCTCCAGCCGTCCTCTGCCCTCTCCAGCCGTCCTCTGCCCTCTCCAGCCTCCAGCCGTCCTCTGCCCTCTCCAGCCTACAGCCGTCCTCTGCCCTCTCCAGCCTACAGCCGTCCTCTGCTCTCTCCAGCCTCCAGCCGTCCTCTGCCCTCTCCAGCCTCCAGCCGTCCTCTGCCCTCTCCAGCCTCCAACCGTCCTCTGCCCTCTCCAGCCTCCAGCCGTCCTCTGCCCTCTCCAGCCGTCCTCTGCCCTCTCCAGCCGTCCTCTGCCCTCTCCAGCCGTCCTCTGCCCTCTCCAGCCGTCCTCTGCCCTCTCCAGCCGTCCTCTGCCCTCTCCAGCCTCCAGCCGTCCTCTGCCCTCTCCAGCCGTCCTCTGCCCTCTCCAGCCGTCCTCTCCCCTCTCCAGCCGTCCTCTGCCTCTCCAGCCGTCCTCTGCCCTCTCCAGCCTCCAGCCGTCCTCTGCCCTCTCCAGCCGTCCTCTGCCGCCTCCAGCCGTCCCCTGCCCCCTCCAGCCGTCCCCTGCCCTCTCCAGTCGTCCGGGGGTGCCCACATGTTGACTCAGGATCCAGGCGCCGGAGAAGACGCAGGGACGGTGGTAAGTATAGCGGAGTGTGTGTATGTGTGTTTATGCGCTGACCACTCTGCCCACGCCGCTGCGCTGACCACTCTGCGCACGCCGCTGCGCTGACCACTCTGCCCACGCCGCTGCGCTGACTAATCTCACCGCGCGCAGTGCTAGCCAGTGAGCCACCATATACTCTGCTACCCACAGAGCCGCCTGTATACACACAATTAATTTCACCGCACTACCCTAACTATTAGTAAATAAACTATACATGGATTCTAGACTACCCGATTCTTTAGAATCGGGCTGCCATCTAGTTTTTAAATAAATGTCGTCATTCAAAAGTTCAACTCGTCCTGCAAAAAACTACAAGAAGCTTCATATGTCTGTATTGACGGAAAAATAGAAAAGTTATGGAAGAAGAGGAAGGAAAACAGGAAATCACCCAGGGGTGAAGGGAAAATACAGGCTTGAGGGGAAGAACGGATGGACGGATGGAAAGACTGAAGGATGGACGGAAAGAAGGAAGGACGGATGGATGGACGGAAAGAATGAAGGACGGACGGAAAGAATAAAGGACGGACGGACAGAAAGAATAAAGGACGGACAGACGGAAAGAAGGACGGACGGACGGAAAGAAGGAAGGACCAACGGAAAGAAGGAAGGACGGACGGGAAGAAGGAAGGACGGACGGATGTAAAGAAGGAAGACGGAAAGAAGAAAGTACGGAAAGAAGAAAGGACAGACGGACAGAAAGAAGAAAGGACGGAAGGACAGACAAAAAGAAGGAAGGACAGAAAGTAGGAACGACTGATGGACAGACGGAAAGAAGGAAGGACAGAAAGAAGGAAGAACGGCACGGACGGTCGGAAATAAGGAAGGAGGGAAGGACGGATGGAAAGAAGGAAGGACGGAAAGAAGGAGGGACGGAAAGGACAGACGGATAGATGGACGGAAAGAAGGAAGGACAGATGGAAATAAAGGACGACGGAAAGAAGGACAGATGGAAGGATGGAAAGAAGGAAGGACAGAAAGAAGGACGGACGGAAAAAAGGAAGGATTGAAGGACGGATGGAAAGAAGGAAGGACGGTCAGATGGACGGAAAGAAAGGACGAAAGACGGACTGAAAGAAGGACGGAAGGATGAACGGAAGGAAGGAAGGATGGATGGAAGGAAAGAAGGAAGGACGGGCGGACTGATGGGGCGACGGAAGCAAGGACTCCTCAACAATATCAAAATCCTTAGTATCATCTATCTCTCCATACATACACCCCACAACACTTCACACTGCTGCAGTTACTGAGTGGACAGGCTGATCCAATCAGTATTTGTGTCATTAGAGACACAGTGCTGACCATCCTTCACCCTGTACACTGTACCATATCTCCTGCTGTGTACAGACATCAGTGACACAGAGATGTCATTCACACAGCAGAGGCTTCGTTACATTGTCACAGATTCCATCAGTGTCTGCGGACCCCTGGGCAGAATAGAAGCTGCAGCTGGGCTCACACAGTCCATTCTCCTTCCCTGCTACTGATCACAGCCCAGGACAGTGCAGGGAAGGAATCACTGATAACGAGGGAGCTATTCATTGTAATCACGGAGCAGCCCTGAATACAGCACACGATTGTCCCTCCAGTGCAGACTTTCCGTACATCACTGGTGTCTGCACACTGTACATTCTCCTTCACTGCTCCAGATCACTGACAGCCCGGGAAGAATCGCTGATAAGAGCCCGGAGCTATTCATTGTAATCCCGGAGCGGCCCCCCTGAGTGCAGCACATTGTCTCTTCAGTGCAGACTTTACATACATCACTGTGCCTGGCCGGGGGAGGAGCAGCTAATCCGGGCAGGTCTGCTCACAGCAATGGCTGCAGCCGAGGATCATTTTCTTCCTGTGGAGAGGCTGAGTCATGGAGATGGGGAGGGCGGGGATGTTGCTATGGGGGAGGGGTTGGGGTACAGTAGGTGGAAACGACCAGTGTTCATTATCATGCCAGAACACCCCCCCTGGTCGTTCTGTTCAGACACAAAACGAGTGTTATCTAGGAAACCCTGCAGAAAGCTGACACATAGTACATTACACATTGTCAGCATTAGGCAGCCTGGATATGCACTGAGATTATGTCACGAGCCCGGACAACCCCTTTAAGTTCTAAGAAGTCACCAACCCACATTCCGCTCCTCTGTCAGAAGACATTCCATTTACTCATTTACAGACCTAATCACATTCATTCTCACCACCCTGACCCTGGCCTTCTCTCATCTCTACCCTTTCTCAAAAAGACTTGGCACTTTATGTATTTGCTTTGTTATATTTAGGATGGCTAGGAATAGGACCTATCTAACAAAGACTCCTGCAAGAAATGTTCCCTTTCTTCTTAAATCAGAAATAAATCCAGATCTTTATATAAAAGTCTAAAGGTGGTGTGGGGATATCTCTAGCTTCCTCGTCCTATCCCCCAACTTCCTTCTCCACACTTTATTTCTTCCTTCCTTCAGGTTAATGGTGTTTGTTCTATAAAGGATAGTTTGAATTATTTCTTACTACTTAAACATATTACTTCATTTCCATGAATAATGGGGGATTCTTATAACAATTCCACTAGTTTTTAGTTGTCTTTATACACTTGCCTTATATACAGTTCTTTTGGCTAATGGACCATTGGTAATCAATGATCTGCATTGGATTGGCATAATATGTATGGGAAAAATTGCACATTATTGATGTATTAGTTTGCATACATCTATTTATATTTCTTAATAAAACTTAATCCAACCATAAAAGTCTTCAGGATTCCATACACATTAATGCAGTGGTTTTTAACTGGGGTTTGATCGAACCCCAGGGGTATGGTGTGTCGGTCTCAGGGTTTCGGCGCCGCCTCCGCCAAGGAGGTCAACACACTCCCGAAGGCTGCATGTAGATTTATCACTAAAGAAGGGTTCGGTGAATGTGCATATGAAACTGGTGGGTTGGGTACCTCAAACAAGGTTAAGAACCACTGCATTAATGGAATATTGCCCTTGCCACCTCCTGCCGACTCCAACTCAAAAATATTTCTTGGATCCGTTCATTCCTGGACCTCAACACTGCAAATACACTTGTCTATGCTCTCTTCATCTCCTGCCTCGATTATTGTAACTTCCTGCTCACCGGCATCCCCTCTACCACTTTTGCACCTCTCCAATCTATCCTAAACTCTGAAGCCCGACTAATCCAGCTGTCTCCCCGCTATTCCCCAATCTCTCCCCTCTGCCAAGCCCTTCACTGGCTCCCCATTTCACAGAGGTCCCAGTTTAAAACACTATGGCCTACAAAGCCGATCATAATCTGACTCCTCCGTACATCTGTGACATGGTCTCCGATACCTACCCTCACAATCTCCTCCTCTACTCCCCCCTTATCTCTTCCCACAACCACATACAAGACTTCTCCTGTGCATCCGCTATACTCTGGAACTCTCTGCCCCAACATATCAGACTCTCGCCATTTCTGGAAACCTTTAAAAGAAACCTGAAGACTCACCTCTTCTGACAAGCTTACAACCTGCTGTGAGCCTCGTTCCACCAAACCACCTCACGACCAACTCTACCCGGTCTCTTGTAGATTGTGAGCCCTTACGGACAGCGTCCTCTCTCCTGCTATGCCTGTATGCCATATGTTGTCTATGTACCTAGTACTTGTCTTTGTATACCCTTCCATATGTAGAGCGCCATGGAATGAATGGCGCTATAATAATAATAAATGATAATATTGTGTGAAAGGGAAATGTGTATGATGATGGTAACAAGACTTCCCAACACCTCAGAATTGGGGGAAATAAAGGTTGGGAATATTGTATTTCAAACACACCAAATGCTTTGTTAATAAAGGGGATCTGTCACCAGATTTTTGCCATCCCATCTGAAAGAAGCATGATGTAGGGGCAGAGAACAGGATTCCAGCAATATATCCCTTACTGGGCTGTTTGCTGCAGTTTTGATCAAATTAGCTTTTCTCTGCTGCAGATCTCCTAGTTCTCTGAATGCTGAGCCCTGTCTAACCCTGCACACATTACTGATGCCAATGGTGGGGGAGGGCTTATACAGAGCTTATGAATATGGAGGACTACTTGGTAGCAGGTTTTCTAGTTCTCAAGTGATAAAAAAAAAAATATGACTATTTCATCACAACTAAAGCAAGCAGCCCAATAAGTGAAATGTGCTGCTCTCCGATTAGGTAACAATAACCTGATGACAGATTCCCTTTAATGAATTATGCCTCCACCACAAGTGGTTAGCAGTAGCTTAGTACCCGCTTCCTACTGAGAACACATGCACACTCGGCTTACTGTAGTGTGCACGTGTTTGGGTGGAGTAAAAAAGAAAATGGCCAGATGAACAAGAGACAATTATCAAAAGTGTATGGCCTGCTTTACTCAGAAGAGAGCAAAAGGTGATTACAATTCATTCCATTGTTATACTCCCCCCAACTCCACCCCAAATTATACTTAATACAGTTCAGGAAGTTTAGGATTGAGGAAGTGGCTGACGAGATCCTAACATTTCTGGCTTTATCCATTGTTGTGTTGGCTTGTGACTTCACGGGTGACCTGATGGTAAATGTAACTTGCAATGACACAGACTACTGACATATCCCACACAATAGGGCGCCTTGTACCTTGTTTTATGAACAATGATTGAAACATTGAATTTGTATGTGGAATATGTAAATAAACAACTCAATTTTTGCATATTTGGATAGTATTTGGTCTGAACCAGAATGAAAAATCTGAGATTTTCTGGAAATGCAAATACTGTGTCCGTGTCCCCAGCCGCTGTGATGTTTCCAAGAGTGATGATAGAAATTACATCTGTATTAGGGCAGGGAGTGGTCACCAGACATTTTGGGGCAAGATAATAAAATATTCAATTCTCCCTATGTTCTTAGCACTGACTGATATCCTAACTTAAGACTTTACATCACCATAATTCTAAAACACCATTATAGCCTGGGGGAAACTTACAGGGGATCTCCAGCCCGGGGTGGACTGTAGTATTCTTCACAGTGGGTGGAGAGTGACGGCCATCTGCCATGTCATGTTCTGAACATTGTGGCTCCCCATGGATAACAGCGAGTCCCAGACGCAGACGCTCGGCATAGGACTGTGCCCTAGTAGATAGCATAAGGGTTAGAAAGTCGAAAAAGACTTTTGAAACAGTAAATAATAGCAGTGTTCCCCTCGCTGTCTAAATTGTACACTGGGCTAAACGTTCTGAGGCAATACAGGCTGAAAAGGACTGTTTCAGGGAAATTAAAATACTTTATAAACAGTGATTGTCATACAAATAATCTTTGTAATTTAGCTTTAACCCCTTAGTGATGGCCAATGTGTCTTTTTACTGACCTGAGATATAGGTGAATATCATCAACCCACATGTGAAAATGCTGCAGCTGTCATCGGTGCACATTAGCAAACACCCTGTTGTATCAGTCATAATCGGTGTTGGCATCGACCATTACTGTTTAAGGGTATGTGCACATATGCCGGGTTAGGGTTGGTTTAGCTGTGTAAACCGCCGGTCGGTTTACATAAGTTTTATGTAAATTTATGTTAATCCAAACCGGCTTTTGGATTAACATTAAAACCTATGTAAACCGACACCCGCTGTGCAGACACCGGCGGTTTACACATGCTCATCTGTTGCTAACCCGCTGGGTTCCCAGCGGGTTAGCAACGAATGTGCATGTTCTATAAACCTGCCGGTTCTGCAGCGGCTGCCAGCAGAATCACGTGCTGCTTCCAGCCGCTCCATAACCGCCGCCGCTAACCCGCTGTGCACCCGCCCGTCACCCGCCGCACATACCCGCCAGGAAGCCGGTGGACGGCTGCAGAGCTTCCTGGCGGGTCCGCCCAGCCGCCGCCGACCAACCCGCCTACCAGTGTGCACATACCCTAACAGTTTAAATGCTGCTATCAATAGTGACTATGGCATCTAGATAATTAACATAATGTGAGGACCTCTCCTCTTTAACCCCATCAGCACCCCGAGATCATGATGGTGTGTGGTTCTGATGGTTGCAAGGCAATTCACAACCAAATAACGGCCTTCGAGTCTGCTGGCTATAAGGACCTGTTGAAAAGTTAGCAGCATTTACCCTATTTTTTGGACTACAAGATACACATTTTCTTTACCCAAAATTTGTGGGGAAAGTGGTGGGTATAGTTCGGATGACTGTCTGGGGAGGGGGAAGACAGTAGAATGGGATACTGGAGGCAGTAGCAGGCTGTACTAGCGACTCGGGTGACCATTTGTGCCAACTGATTAACATCATTTAATATTCACCCCTCCACCCCCAATCACTGCAGCTGGTGCCGAGAGGTGGGCAGGATGATGGGTGGGGAGAGGTGAATATTAAATTGCGTTAAACAGCCAGCACACGCGATAATCCTTTGCTGCTGCTGCAGCCGCGGGCGATCATGTCTGTGAACATTGACTGCATCCCACGCATCACCATTGACGTGGCAGCAATGCATTTCCTGGCACAGAAGATTATACCCACCACCTATTGCTCCCCTGCTGCAATGCATCTTCCAGCTTTCTAGTGCCAGGTGCTGGCAGCGTGTGTAGAGCGGGGCGCATGACAGTGTCATCATTACTGTGCACTCAGACGCTGATCAAATCTTAGAAAATTGTCAAATTTCTAATATTTTTATAAATAAACTTAAACTATATCGACCTAAATTTACCATAAAGTATAATGTGTTAGGGAACATAATTTCAAAATCACTGGAATATGTTGAATGCATTCAAGAGTTATTACCACATAAAGAGACAATGGTCAGATTTGAAGAATTTGGCCTCATCACTAAAGGGTTAATAAAAATTATGGATTTATTTTGCGGTTTCTGTTTGGACCAGGATCTCTTTGGAGGAAAGAACTCCTGTAGCCAAGTGACCTGGTCTCCAGCTTCCCTAAAAGTAGTTTATTTCATACTCTTTGTTTTGCCCCTCATTAGCTCCATCATGTACTAATGTGACAATAGCCTAGTAGTAAGTTCATTCATCACAGGTTAATTTGTAGAATGCTGCAATCTCATGACTACATGATGAAGCTAGCGGGGGTAAGAACCAATAATAATGTAGGACAGGGTACCCTACCCACGATGGTCAGTGCTGAACATGCCTGCACAGAATATCATAGAATATCACAGAAGTTGATGTAGAGGCATCTAGTCACACATGCCCCTATCATAGATCTTTTTTTTTTTTTTTTTTTTTTTTTACAAGCAACAGATTTACTTCCAGCATGTATTCATTTTCTAAGATTTTAGTTAGTTTTTACCTCTTTGCCGCATCGGGGGACTTTGCAACTATCACTGCATTTCTGTAATCTTGAATCTGGAATGTAAGGAATAGTATGGATTGTCATAACATAAGCAAAGTCACGTTTGTGATAAAGCACCTGACTACTAGGGAGATAACTGGTGGAAAGGTCTGATTGTGTGGCATGTGCAACTTCTCACCTCATCTTGTATATACTGTAGCAGGAAAGGGGACGCTCGGAGGTTGTCCACTGGAAAGTTGAAGAAGCCCTGGATCTCTTTTTGATGTAAGTCCATTGTGATGATATGTGTGAGTCCTTAGGGGTTAAATGAAAATGATACAGTATAGTATGAGAACAATGGAGTTTTAAAGCCCCCTCATACACAGACTAATGTTGGCTAAAGCTGCTGATAAGGCTGATTTCACATTGCGATTTTGGAGTATCCGTGGCTGTCCGTTGTAAAACGGACAGCCATGGATCCGATTTGGCCCCCATGTTATCCTATGGGGATCGGATCGGATTTGGCCTAATTGCCATCCGATTTTGTCAGATCCAATTTGTGTCCGATTTTTTGCTGTAACCAAAATCGGACACTGCTCCGATTTTGGGCACAGAAAAAAATAGGACACAAATCGGATCCGACAAAATCAGATGGCAATTAGGCCAAATCCGATCAGATCCTCGGCCTTTAACATGGGGGCCAATGGAGCACAGGTCCGAGAAGAGACAGGCTTGTTTCTCGGACCCGATTTTAGTGTATTGAGCATGCTCAGTACACTAAAACTGCTCCTAACCATCTAATTTCACATCCACGATGTATATGTGTATATATATATATATATATATATATACATACATACATACACACATACATGCCTTCAAGAGACTAGTCAGCGGCACTCGCCATAGGAGATCTTTGTGCTTTTATTCAGAGTCCAGCAAAATCCATGGACAATTCAGATGGGGGAGGGGAAGTGCCGGTTCCGCCGTCCCTGCACTCCCCCTCCCCCATCTGAATTGTCCATGGATTTTGCTGGACTGTGAATAAAAGCACAAAGATCTTCTATGGTGAGTGCCGCTGACTAGTCTCTTGAATGCATGTGATTATTGTGGGATCAGTGTGCAACACCTGCAAATGGCATCAAAAAGGTCATAAATATAGTGGCTACACCTAGTTACACCATATAGTGCCCAGTAACCTCTATATATATATATATGTCCAATATTATACACATTGCAGAAGTGAAATTAAGTAAAAGAAATGATTAAAAATAAAAAATCCCTATGCTCACCTGTCCGGGACCCACCGATGGCTCCAGCAAGCTGCAGTGTGACTACAAGACCTGCTGTGACGTCACATCCCGATCAGCTGATCAGGTCACATGACTGGTTACCGCGGTAACTGCGGTCATGTGACCTGATGACGCTGCCGGGTTGTGACATCATGGTAGGTCCTGTAGTCACACCGCAGCTTGCTAGAGCCATCAGTGGATCCCGGACAGGTGAGCATAGAGATTTTATTTTTAACCCTTTCTTTTACTACATTTCACTTCCGCAATGTATGTATATACACTGCGGAAGTGAAAGGGCCCCGCACAGCGCTTTCTGTGTCTGGACCCGTGATAATTACGGACCCGGATACAGAAAAAGGTCACCCTCCTATGGTGTCCGTTCCTATCCGTGGGTCCTACAAAAAGTAGGATCCCACGGACAGGAAAAAATATGCAATGTGAACCCCAGCCCAATAGGTGGTCCAGCAGTTTACTGTGTATGGGTGACCTCAACAATTGATTGTCAAGAGATTTTAAGGTGTTGACCACTAGTTGGACAACCCTTCTCATTCCCCATCTTCGTTCCTATAAAAATAAATAAGCCTCTAGTGCTGGAGCGGTTCTAGCAATGTCAGAAGCAGAGTACCTGCTGATCATGTGACATTGTTATAACCAATCAGCACAAGCTTCCTTCTCCCGACCTTAGGAGATTTAAGTCATTAACAAGAAGTGGCTGCCTCTCACTTCCTGTTGAGTTCCAGTCTGTGAAAGCAGGGAGAAGGAAGCGGGAGCTGATTGGTCACGTCACGTGGGTCCAGGGCACACAACTTCTGACATCACTAGAACTGCACCAGCACCAGAGGAGAGTATAGGCTTATTTGTTTTTATGGTGAGAGAACATGGGCAATGAGCAGGGGCTGTCCAAGTAGTGGACAACCCTTTTAAGGATCAGACATGTCCAATTTCAGACTGTCGATTCTTTTGTTCTCTCGGAGATAAGCTGCTGCCAAACATGTCTACTCGTAGCAGTGGGGCTCTCACAGAATGCACAATTGTGCTCAACCAGAATGAGCTGCCCTGTGTGTTGGAGAAAAGTGTAGACTGCCGAATAATCTGCCCCACAACCATACAATGTGTCAGTGGGCTTAAAAGAGACAAACACCTCCTTGTAGCCATTCTATGGTAATCCCCTACATCAGGAGAACATTGCCAGTCTTTGCTTTCAACTGCTTTTACATTACTTTGTATTGGGGAAAAGCAAATGTGGTCAAGGTGTGTACTATAGGAGTCAACTAATCTGCAATGCATGTCATCACAGAATACAATGCCATGGTTGTCCAAGTAGACAGTAAATATCTACATCAATTTAGGCTAGGTCCTAACTTATACAGTGCTCTACACAACGTGGGGATTTCCATCAGAATCCCCAAAACACTATTATATCAATAAAGAGGACAAAGTCACTTTGGACTATGTCTGGCCTCCATTTCTGTTTATCAGACATACGAAACTAGATAACACACAGGGCTGTCAGAGTTCCTGGAGGAGAGCAATGTATTAGTGTGAACTTCGCTTCATATATTAAGTATCTTCTGTATATCTGGACACTCAGGGCATAGCATGCTTATTTTTGGCTCTGCATTTCATGGCAACTGACCGTAAGATACACCAATATAAAATATTTCTATAAGCAATTTTGTAATTAGTTGAAGGTATAACAAAATGGAGTTTTGTACAATTTCCTAATCAGTATGGTCAGGGTCAATGGCTTTCATTCAAAGACCTTCTTGCACATGTGAGACAAACGTCTGGATTCAATAAGACTGGTGCAACCTGACAGCCGATACGTGTTACCAGACTCATGGATCAGAATTATCCTTTATATACACTTTAGAGAGAAGTAATACAGATTCATCAACATAGGGTTTGGATCACAGCATCTCCAGGTTGGAAGGGGAATGAATGGCTGGAGTCTAAAAAAGTGGTACAAAAGACCCAAGTGTGACACAGATGAGGAACATTAAGGAAGGATTTCCTCGAGAATAAAAATGTGGCATTCAGGGAGGGGTCCATAGTGGAGAGATGCCAAGGAGAGGACATCTGTGAACCAAGGAGATCCCTTGAGGAGAGACATTCCACGAGGACCAAAGCTTGAGGTGAAATGAAGGATACTGGCTGATGATAGCGGATGTTAAGGGTTCTTTTCTGGTAATTATGACTTTATTGAAATGACTGTAAGCTTAATGAATCTTTTTGGTACGTAATTTTGCATTCATCTAGTTATTTGTTATCTGATTTAGCAATTCTATACTGTTCATTTTATTTTTTTCTACAAAATTATTTATGTTATACACTGTTGTAGGTGTGATATCAAAGCTGACCGTCCCCGAGTATCTGCACATTCAGGTCTGCAAGATCATGATCATCAAAATGGATACAGCTTTCTTTCTTATTTAAAGTGTTGGGGGGAAAAAAAAGGGGGAAAAGTGAACAATTTTTGGTGTGAAAGGTGGAGGCCCCGTAACTAATTCTGGGTTTTCAATTGTTTAAGCTTGATAGCATGGACTTATAAATAATTTTACAGATGCAGAAACATCAAATATGTTTTTTGCTGTGCGATAAGCATTTTTAGATTTTCTTTTGAACTTATTTTGTAGTCACCTTATGACACTTGACCTGTTTGATCAAATGCTCTATGTTCTGCAATACTATGGCAGATTAGCACCCTGCGACAGCCGGATCAAGAGCCTTAAATGTCGATGTAAGAATCGAACAGCAGCAAAGGGTAACATCAGCAATCTGAGCCACTTCTTCTACTGTTAGGCTGGTTTCACACTATGATTTTGTGAAATCCGATGCTGTCCGATAGAAATCGGACAGCATCGGATCCGAATTTTCCCCCATGTAACCCTATGGGGATCGAACTGATTCGGATGTGCACTAATTGCCATCAGAATCGCGTCCGATCCGATTTTGTCCGATTTCTTTCCGGTACAAAAATCGGAGACTGCTCAGATTTTTGCATCTGAATCAAAAACCAGATAGAATTGGATCTGACAGAGCGGATGGCAATTATGCCATATCCGATCCGATTCAATTAACATGGGGCCCTATGGAGCAGGGTCTGAGGAAACATCTGATGTCTCCTCGGACCCGATTTTAGTGTACGGAGCATGCTCAGTACACTAAAACTGCTCCAACCCTTCTAATCACACTTCTGCAATGTATAATATACATGCAGAAGTGTAATTAAGTAAAAGAAAGTTAAAAATAAAAAAATCACTAAGCTCACCTATCCTCGATCCACCGCTGCCTCCCAGCAAGGTCCCTGAGCTTACAGGACCTGTGATGATGTCAGAGAGTTCATCAAGTCACATGACCGCAGTTACTGCGGTTATGTGACCCGATGATGCTCTGTGACATCATCACAGGTCCTGTAAGCACAGGGACCTTGCTGGGAGGCAGCGGTGGATAGAGGATAGGTGAGCATAATGATTTTATATTTTTAACTCTTTCTTATATTTCACTTCTGCAATGTATATTATACATTGCAGAAGTGAAAGTGCCCCGCTGTGTCCGGATCAGTGATAATCACAGACCCGGACATAGAAAAAGCATCTTGTGGTCACCTCTGATGCTTTACTTTCCTGTCCGTGGGATCCTACAAAAAGTAGGATCCCACGAACAGGGAAAAAAATCGTAATGTGAAAGTAGCCTTACAGTAAAATGTCGATCAGGCACAAAAAAAAAACACTGCGGTTGTATCAGTTTTGCATCCATTTTGTCCTCAGTCGCCTTTGTGTTTTCCCATAGACATTGCATTTTAAGTAGGAATTTGTAGTACTGTCGGTCCGGAGAGAGAAAAAGTGGGAAAAGGCAGAAAAGGGGGAAAAGGCGAAAAAGGGGGAATTAAAGAGAAAAAAAAATAAAGAGGCATTTTCTGTTTGCCCAGACTTGATGTGTATGAACAGAGTACAAAGTCAGGACATATGCAGTGACAAAAATGGATCAGGATGGACGGATCTGGACGCCATTGGGACCCATTCTATTTGTGGACGCTTAAGTCCAGACTCGAATGCATCAGGATTTTTGTCATGCCGCAAAAGACAAACTTTGTGAGTTCAGGGAGGAGGTCAAAACAATGTTGTAGATCGGATCCGTTGAAATACTGATGCCAACGCATCTCACTATGGTCCCATGTATAGGGACACAGGCCTCATCAGGATGCTTCAGGATTTGGACGCGTATCAACACAAGACAAAAAAAATTCAAGTGTGAAACCACCCTAAGACAATCAGCAACTGCCGAGTGTGGAGCGGGCTTACATCGACACCAGACTGGAAGTGTTTAAAGGGTTTGTGCAAACTTGTAAATTTCTAACCAGTACATAGTGTAAGTAATAACTTGCTGATCACTGTAGATCCCATTGCTGGGACTAGTCCCAGAAAATTGGTTGAACATATTCATGGTGTTGACAATAGTAATGAGTGTTATAGAGCAACATCCACCTACCAGCATTGGACAGCATGGAAGCCAGCAGCTTGCATACGATAGACCCTCTCTTACGCATTTTACTCTGCTTACTATAAGGAAAATATGGGATGACCCCAATGATGTTCTTTGCACAGGATGTCTTTAGAGCATACGTCATGATCAATAGCTCCATCACAGCGGTGTTCACATCTCTGAGAAGGTAGCAGTCAATACAAAAAGCTATTAGAATATATCCAATGGCAGTTTACAGGACAATAAATCAGATACAATAGATTTCCTTTAATTAAAAGACACAAATTAACCAGCCTGACAGTCCATGACTGTGAAAAGTATGAAGGCGGCACACCTGCCACTATAATTCTGTGACCTTCAAGCCTGAATTACACGAAGCCTACTCTGGGCCAGAGATAATAATGCTAGCTTTAATCCCTATTCACTGACAGCTGCGGATGCCAAAGGAATGAGGTTTATGCTGAGTGTCTTCTCTGTGCGGTGTATCCCTTCTTATATCCAAATTATATGGCTTCCTGGAATAGCAACGATCAGCTGATGGGCTAGTGATAAAATGAGAGTGGCAGATTAGGCCAACTCAGAGGGAACCATTATACAATCTGTTGTCCTATATGGCAGAATGATCATTTATTGCTGTCTTCTTCTAGAATTATGCCAGCTGTGCCCCCTCCCAGGGGTGTTAGGTTTATTCACCTTGGGATTGTCTGTATGATAAATATATCCTGTCCACGGACCGATTCCTGAATTTCCACTCTGGTTTCTAAAGAGACAATGACACCGTTAATTGAAAAGAATATTAATGAACTGAACCGCTGTTTATGAGGAAGGTGTGAATCTGGACATCTCACCTCCATTAGTCTCCTGGTAGACAACCGCTTTTCCTAGTTCTACCCCCAGCCGCCTGAAAGAAAAAGGAACGGTTTTATGTATTAAGTTACTGCTTTCACTTATAGTTACAAATATTTTAAAATGAACAATTTTCAGCCACTATTACAGCTCTCGGAGGATAAATAAGAGATTGAGGGGCATAAAGTGATGAACCATAACATTAAAACCACCTACTGAATATTTTGTATGTCCCACTCAATATTACAAAAAGAGATCTACCTTTTTGAGGAAAGGACTCTTCATCACCCCTAAAAGTATCCTAAAATTAGCAGCAGAACCAATAGGTTCTGAAATTTGTGAGATAGGGCCTCTGTTTATGTAAGTGGTAGCTTTCCAGCACATCCCATAAAAACTCAAGTGGACGGGGACCCATGGACTTTGGAGCCCAAGACAAAATCCCAACTATCATTAAAGAACACCGCTGCTATAAAGGATTGCACAGTGTGCTTGGGCTACAATGATGATTAGGAAGGCGGTACGAGTCTGGACCCAAATTTTCCAAAAGCAGAACATTGCCCAGAACATCACACAGCCTTTCTCGACTCATCTTCTTCTAATACGGCATCCTAATGCCATTTCTTTCCCAGGTAAGATATAAAAGTGCATCATTCATATGATATAAAAGAAACTGCAACTGGGTAATTGTTAAAGATGGGCAAACCCGCAGATGTGATGTGACAGCATCAGTGATTGGATGTTGAACCCCACTAATTGTGTCGGCATCTGTGCTAGGTTGTCATTGGCAACGAACCTGCCATCATAATGGTGAAAAAGAAATTATTAAATTTGTATAGGGGTCCCCTGTATTTTTGATTTGCAGCACAGATAGCAGCCAGCTACAGGCTGCCACCCCGAGCTGCCTGGTTTTACCTTGGCTGGCAATCAAAAATATAGAAAGCCTTTATTTTTTTTATTTATTTTTTTTAATTATTTAAATAAATAATAATATAAAAATGCTTTGGTGCCAAATCTATTTTTTATTGCCAGCCAAGGTAAAACAAGGCAGCTGGGGGCTGGGATTCTCAGTGTGGTGAGGATCATAATTTTTCAGCCTACCATGCTATAGAATAGCAGCCCGCAGCTGCTTTAAAAATTAGAAGCCCCAATACCTAGCGCTCTACCCAACTCTTCTTGATGCCCTGGTGCGGTGGCATCGGGGTGATAGAAGGAGTTAATAACAGTTGATCATTGACAGCTGTCATTTAGCCCAAGGACTGGTAATGTCAGGCCTCGAGACCCACCCATTACCAATCCTAGCTGTAGCTGGCTGCTTTACCTGCGCTGAAAAATACAGGGGACTCCTACGAAAATCTTTTAAAAATCATTTATTTTTACACCCCAATGACGGAAGGTTTGTTGCCAGTACCAACCAATCACAGCCACCAGCACAATGGGTGGGGCACTACAGCCAATCACAGACACTGTCAAAGTGATGAGGTGTCTGTGATTGGCTGTTGGAGCCAGTGCAGTGAATATAGATGGAGTTAATATGCGGAACACAGAAGTGGTGTGCTTGCAGCCGCCTGAGACTTGGTAAATATGATGTGGCAGCTTTAATCATCAGTTTGCTTATTTTTACAGACCTCCCAGCCAAACCTGAACAGTAATACAGACTTCCCAGGTAAGTCTGTGTTTGGGGTCCTTGTCAGAAAACCAGGTGTTCGATATGGACCCGGGACTTTACAGTTCGGGTTCACCCATCACTAGTCATAGTCTTAATTTGCTCCTTGTTCCAGTTCTGATGTTCCCAGTGGTAGACAACGATCAGCAAGGGCACTGGTCTGTCTTCACTTCCAACTTCATCAATGAACCTTAGACACCTGGGATACCATTACTACTGTAGTCCACAATTTGTTTTTGATGGACCACTACCTACTACATACCAGGAACACCCCACCAGCCCTGCCATTTTTGAGACACTCTCTAGCCATTAGAATATAGCCCTTGTTATGGTAGCTCAGATCCTCAGTCTTGCCATGTTTTTATGCTTCCAACACATCAACTTCAAAACTCAAGGAGTATTATATTCCACCCCATTGTCACAAAATCATCAAGGGTATTAATTTCATTTGATGGTGTCTTTCATGTTACGGCTGATCATGTATTTCCACCTTCAAACTCTCTTGATACAGTTTTTGCTGTGAAGCCTATAAGTAGATTCAAAAGAGGAGAACAATTGTTTCCATATCATTTCTCTAGCTTTATAATCCACTCGTGACTCTGACTTTACAAACTGTATTAAAATGGCACATATGAGAACACCCTTCAGGAGTCTGGAAAAGTAAATTTAGAGATTAGTTGCTACCCACTGTTCCCTGACACATGGATAAGAATGAGCTGAATAGAAACTAGGATGTCAAATTGAAATAAAAATACTGCTAAAGCAGGTTTGTGCTAACCCATCTGAGAGCATCATAATATAGGGGGTAGAGACACAGATTCCAGAAATGTGTCACTTACTAGGCTGTGTGTACACTGTGCACAGGCAAAAACCTGCCAATCAGTGGTGGGGGCAGGGTTATACATAGCGCAAGAATATGGAGAGCTACATGTCAGCAGGTTTATTAGTCCTCTAGTGATAATATTCTGCTGATAAAACTAATTATAAAAACTGCAAAAGGCACCCAGTAAGTGACTTAATGCTGGAATCAGAGTCTCGGCCTCTACATTAAAGTAGCAAAAAGTTGGTGACAGGTAAGAACAGTGAACCCATACTTACTCTGTGATCCTCTTAGCCAGTTCCACGCAGGCAGGACTGGAGTTGGCAGAGAACACCCGGTAACCGCTTCTGGCTGAGTTCATAGTACAGGGACCATTCAGCCACTTAGGGGGTCGGGAGCAAGAGAAAACAGACTTGTGAGGCATTTGCATCCGTCTTGGCATGTCGATGTCACCTGAAATACACTGACACGGCTCCCACATCAACGAAAATCACAACAACAAAACATATACAAGCAGAAGGCACAGAACAGTCCGATATGGAACAGACATAAGATAGATGTTGCTTCACAACGAGAGGTTGAAGTCGTTTCTTCTGAATAATCACTTTTTGGAGGCTATAATGACATATACTGGAGTTATAAGCATTTTTCTATGGTATGATCAGCTATTCTCGGCCAGGCACTGGACTTTATATAGAATGCAGAGTTTTCTGCAGGTCCAAGAATTCTTCAGGACCTCGGATTCAACTGAATTCCTTATGGGGAAAAAAAGGTGTCTGACTCAATAACTCAAGTATACAGTAAAGCAATAAAATGTATCCAGCTAGACCAAGTGCACATGGTATATACAGTAGTGTTCAAAATAATAGCAGTCCAATATGACTAACCAGATTATTCAGTTTATGGTGTAAATTATATTACCACGTCAATCAATTTATCAGTTGGTGCAGTAAACTCTTAGAAAACCAACAGACTCAGCATTCAAGATCTGCATGTTTTTGAGTCTGTATTTGAATAATTAAAGGGAACCCAACCCCTAAAAATCAGTCCCCAGACCATTTATACCTGTCCCTGCACCTCCAGGAATGCACTGTAGGCATCCCTTTGTGTAAAAAAAGGGTATTTGTCAAGTATCTATAAGTGCTTTTATTACCTTGATTTCTGAGGCTTCTCAGTGCTTGAGAAGTCGCACAGGGCGTTCCCTGTGGCTTCTCAGCGCCGCATGCAGATCAAATATTTACGCCTAGATGGGCAGTGTGAGCTCCCTCGCCCCTCTCCATGGGCGGTATAGCCTGTATGACGCAAATTGCGTCATATCCATATCATAGGACTTGCATTGCACATGCGCGAGTTGGCTCTGCAGCAGCTAATACCAGACTAGCTGCCGTAGCGCAATTGATCTGCATGCGAAGCTGAAAAGCCATAGGGAACGCCCTGTGTGACTTCTCAAGCACTGAGAAGCAGCAGAAGGCAAGATAATAAAAGCACTTTTAGATACTTTACAAATACACAATTAATTAATTGAAAGGGGGTGTGCGCAAAATAATAGCAGTGTGGAGTTCAATAAGTGAGGTCAATCATTCTTTAAAGAAACAGGTGTGAATCAGGTGGCACTTATTTAGGGTGAAGAGTTATATGTTGTACGTGCATTTCTCCTTAAAAGACTGAGAAATATAAGTCGCTCAAGTCATTGTTCAGAAGAACAGCATATTATAGTTAAAAAGTTGATTGGAGAGGGTAACACATATAAAGAAGTGCAGACATTAATAGGCTGTTCAGCTAAAATGATCTCCAATTAGTGATGAGTAAGTGGCGTAATATTCGCACTCGCTATACTCGTAACGAGTACTTTTTAATACTCACATATTTGTCTGAATAGTGAGTCCAATGGTAGTCAATTAGTGATAGGTTCCGCCCACACACACATCCAGCCATAAAACAAGTCTTTCCGGGACAGGGTGGGAGGGAGAACTTTTTTAAATTTCTACTGCATAAAACACCGTGCAGTGCCCCCCAGAGAGAGCCTAACATCCAATCTGCTCTCACGGAGGTGCTAGCTCACCTTGTGTACTGAAGGGAGTCGGCAATATGTCAGATTGATAATGATCAACATCACTCACGAGGACCTGTGATACTCAACGAGTAACGAGTATCACGAGTACCGCACTATTTGTGAGAACAGTAACGATTACACTCACTCATCACTACCTCCAATGCTTTAAAATGGAAACCAGAGAGATGTGAAAAAAAAAAAAAAAAAAAAAGACTACATTTCCAATAGATCGAAGAATATCCAGAATGACAAAGGCTCAGCCAATCATCAGCTCCAGAATGATGAAAGAGAGAAAGACAGTCTCATTTTTCCTGAGAGTATAGTGACAGTTAGATTAGCTTTGCACAGGTGTGCTCTATTAGCAACAAGTCCCCCTCATCAACACTACCCCTGCATAGTAGGCTCACCACCACTGGAGCTGCCGCAGCCCCCATCCTACTGTGTCCTCCCCATCATCTTACAGAATATAAGCCTGTGAGGGCAGGGTCCTCTACCCTCTGTACCAGTCTAATTGGAATGGTATCCACGGTCCGCGCTGCTGCTCTTTATCCAAGGAATCCACAAGAGGTTATTACCATCACAAGTTCTTTATTTCATCACACCAACGCGTTTCGGTGCTGTCCCAGCACCTCCCTCTGAGGAAGGTGCTGGGACAGCACCGAAACGCGTTGGTGTGATGAAATAAAGAACTTTTGATGGTAATAACCTCTTGTGGATTCCTTGGATAAAGAGCAGCAGCGCGGACCGTGGATACCATTCCAGTTTTATCTCCTGATTTCCCGCGGTTTTGTGGCGTTGGTGGAGATTCTGCAGCAGCTGCCTTATGCTTTTAAACTGGTTGTGGGTCTCACAACCATAAAAGGTGAGTGGATACACTTATAATCCACATAAGAACTATAGTGTCTGTTTGATAGGGCACAATCTGCGCCTCTTGTATCTCCCTTTTTTTCTAGTTTACTCTGTACCAGTCTGTCATTATTAGTTTGTTCACTGTTACCTACATCTGTATTGTGTAGGAAACCCCTCATGTACAGCACCATGGAATTAATGGTGCTATATAAATAAATAGTAAGAGATGTAAAGCAGATCTAAAACAAAATTGTGGTTATATAACTAAATATTAGGTTACTAGCTGTGAGCCCGATGCTATTGCATCGGGATTCTAGAATCTGTGTATAGTTTACTCAATAGATTTCAAATATGGCGGCATAGCGGCCGCCGCTATTCCAATTGGTCGGCGCGCTGAAGGCGGTGACCAATCAGAAGAGCGCCGCGCTGTATGGCGCCATACTTCAAATACATGGAATATTTTGAGTTTCACATTTACCGCTGTAAGTGAGGCGCTATTCTCATTGGTCGCTGTGTGCTGACGGCGACCAATCAACATAGCGCCTCACTTTCAGCAGTAAATGTGAAACTCAAAGTCGTCCATTATATGTCTATGGGAAGTGAGGCGCTATTCTCATTGGTCGCTGTGTGCTGACGGCGACCAATCAGCATAGCGCCTCACTTTCAGCGGTAAATGTGAAACTCAAAGTCGTCCATTATATCTCTATGGGAAGTGAGGCGCTATTCTGATTGGTCAGCGGCAGCACACAGCGACCAATAAGAATAGCGCCTCACTTGCCATAGAGATATAATGGACGACTTTGAGTTTCAAATTTACCGCTGAAAGTGAGGCGCTATTCTGATTGGTCAGCGGCAGCACACAGCGACCAATGAGAATAGCGCCTCACTTCCCATAGACATATAATGGACGACTTTGAGTTTCACATTTACTGCTGAAAGTGAGGCGCTATGTTGATTGGTCGCTGTGTGGTGCGCCGACCAATCAGCATAGCGCCTCACTTCCCATAGGGATGCATAGCAGTGTTTAGAGGAATTTATGGCCGGGCCCTTGGTTCTATTTTCGGGCACGGCGCTCGGCGCTTGTCGCCGGGGCGGGAGCCCCTACAACGGCTCGCAATGGCCGCTTCGCCATAGATAGATATAGATAGATATAGATAGATAGATAGAGATAGAGGTAGAGATAGAGATATAGATAGATAGAGAGAGAGATAGAGAGAGATAGAGAGATATAGAGATAGATAGATATAGATAGATAGAAAGATATAGATAGATATAGAGATAGAGATATATAGATAGATATAGATATAGATAGATATAGATAGATAGAAAGATATAGAGATAGATATAGAGATAGATATAGATATAGAGATGGAAAGATATAGAGATAAAGATAGATAGATAGGTGAGTCGTTGCAGCCGCGGTAAGTGCGGCACGTAGGTCCATTGCCATTTTCTTGGGCCGGCGACAGCCGAGCGCCGTGGCCGAAAATCGAACCAAGGGGCCGGCCATGCATTGTTCGAAACACCGCTATGTATCTCTATGGGAAGTGAGGCGCTATTCTCATTGGTCGCTGTGTGCTGGCGGCGACCAATGAGAATAGCGCCTCACTTTGAGCGGTAAATTTGAAACTCAAAGTGGTCCATTATATCTCTATGGGAAGTGAAGCGCTATTCTGATGGGTCGCTGTGTGCTGCCGGCGACCAATCAGAATAGCGCCTCACTTCCCATAGAGATATAATGGACAACTTTTCGTCCATTATATCTCTATGGGAAGTGAGGCGCTATTCTGATTGGTCGCCGGCAGAACACAGCGACCAATCAGAATAGCGCCTCACTTCCCATAGAGATATAATGGACGAAAATTCGTCCATTATATCTCTATGGGAAGTGTGGCGCTATTCTGATTGGTCGCTGTGTGCTGCCGGCGTCCAATCAGAATAGCGCCTCACTTCCCATAGAGATATAATGCACGAAAAGTCGTCCATTATATCTCTATGGGAAGTGAGGCGCTATTCTCATTGGTCGCCGCCAGCACACAGCGACCAATGAGAATAGCGCCTCACTTCCCATAGAGATACATAGCGGTGTTTCGAACAATGCATGGCCGGCCCCTTGGTTCGATTTTCGGCCACGGCGCTCGGCTGTCGCCGGCCCAAGAAAATCGCAATGGACCTACGTGCCGGACTTACCGCGGCTGCAACGACTCACCTATCTATCTATATCTATCTATGTATCTATTTCTATCTATGTATCTATTTCTATCTATCTATTTTTATCTATTTCTATCTATCTATGTATCTATTTCTATCTATCTATGTATCTATATCTATCTATCTATCTGATAGATAGATAGATATAGATAGAAATAGATACATAGATAGAAATAGATAGATACATAGATAGATAGATACATAGATAGATAATAGAAAAAATTCCTTGCAGCACACAGCTATTACCAATGCTGTATAATGCTATAAGCCATGTGTTTGAGAAAAAAGTTTAAAAACTTACGTTTTTCTGGGGGCGTGGCTTGCTGATGCTGGGATAAGTCGCACGCCGGCGCTGCTCCGCTCCTGAAATCCCCTAACCGCTATCAACAGCCTCTCGCTGCCGTTACCCACACATATGGGCAAGCCCAGGAACTCACAGGGAGGCTCCGGATCCACTGCAACCGGCTCCAGCGGGGTCCTAGACCGCTTTCTGCGCTCCTCTGGCACCGCGACACAGGCACCCGGGTCATCCAAGATGGCGGCGCCCCTACAGCAACATGGAGCGGGAGCGCGGGAAAGAGGAGAGAGGGGAAACAGATACAGTGCCTTGCAGGGAGGGAGCGAGGACGATCGGGACCAGGAGAGTCTGGAGGATCTGGCCACTCTACCACCAGCTGAGCTAAGTAAAGTTCTTAAAATGCTGCCAACCAAGAGAGATCTGGAGAGACTGGCAAGCAGGCTGGAGGGATCTTACAGGAGGGAGCTCCAGAGCCTGAAGACAGAGTTTACAGCCAGAGTGGAGGATGTGGAGTCTACACAGAATGGCATCCTAGATGAGCTCCAGGCACATAGGGAGTTGCTGCAGCTACACTCCAATATGCTGGAGGATATGGTATACAATCATGAAGATATTGAGAATAGGAACCGCAGAAATAATATCCGGATAAGAGGTATGCCTGAGAGTGTGGCTGCAGTGGACCTGAGACAAACGGTTCAAGATCTCTTTAATACCATTCTGGGAGATCCACTGGACTCAGTGATTGTAATGGACAGAGTACACAGAGCCCTGGCCCCCAGACCGTCAGGAGATTCCAGGGCCCGCGATGTTATTTGCAGAGTCCATTATTACACTGTAAAGGAGGCAATTATGCAAGGGGCCAGGCAGAAGGGCAGCATTTTGTTCTTGGACACCGAAATATCTCTTTTCCCTGACCTGGCAAGACGCAACCTGATGCAGAGGAGAGGATTACGCCCCCTACTGACAACTCTTCAGAACAACAACATCCCCTACAGATGGGGCTTCCCCTTTCAACTATCAGCACATAAAGACGGGAAGTCTGCCACCTTCAGGAGGATTGGGGATTTGCCTGCCTTCCTGGCTGCATTTGATCTCCCACAGATGTCTCTTCCGGACTGGCCTGTGATCAATCAACTGCCTCCCCCTCCACCCAGATGGCAAGAGAGGAGGAGAGATCGCAGACCCCTGGACCCTACCACCTGAGGTCATATGGTTCGCTGTCCCCTGTGAATTCTCCTTACCCTTCGAGGGCATGATCCCGGGACTCCCGAGAAACTTTCTCCCCCCACCACACTTACCCCTCCCTTTCCGCGTTCCCTCCCTCTATCATTATCAATGTCACCATTAGAGCTAATGTTCACTCATGTTGAATACTTGACACCCAGGCTGCCCCAAGCACCATACTGGTAGCAGAGACTTTATATTTAGACATCTGATTACTGTGGGGGATACAAACGGGAGCGGACCAGCCCATGCCTTGGCTTCTACCTCCCCCCTAAGAGTGCAGGATAGTTAAATCAATCCTTGATTGCACCACAGTGTACCTTTGTTTTGTATTGTGTGATTTTATATACAATTATTATGATGTTCTTTTTCTTCCTACATCTTCTATTTCTTTCATCTACACTTTCTTTTCCTTCTTTTCTTAACACCAGACAGAGTTCTACATCCAGCTGTGTGCTCTTGAACTGTAAATATAGGTATGGATGACCTGAATATATGTTCGTTCAATGTTAAGGGTCTCAATACCCCCAACAAACGGAGACAAATATCTTATTTTGCTCATAAGAAACATGTACATGTATTGATGCTCCAAGAAACTCATTTTAGGTCAGATACCATACCTAAGTGTGAAAGCCCATTTTACCCGCTGTGGGTCCATTGCCCTAACCCCGACGCTAAATCTAAGGGGGTTTCCATGGGATTTCATAAGTCTTTTTCTCCTACTATCCTGAAGCAGTTGGTGGATCCCCGGGGGCGTTTTTTGTTTATTCAAATATCCATGGCCTCCCGCGTGATAACTCTCGCCAATGTATATTTTCCCAACAGGAGAACCGAGACCTATGGCTCCTTCATCAGAAGGAAGCTGGAGGATTTCGCAGAGAACAATCCGATAGTGATGGGAGGGGACTTTAACTTCCCGGCCGATCCGATCTTGGACGTCTCCACGGGTAAGTCCAGCAGACCTGGGCCGTCTCTCCGCCACCTTAGGAGACTATGGGAGGGATTATCCCTTGTAGACGCCTGGCGTATCTTACACCCAGACGTTCGAGATTATACATTTTATTCACCGGTACACCTCTCTTACTCCAGAATAGATAGAATATACATATCACACTCCCTGCTAGACTCTCACCCGTCTGCGGACATAGGAAACATACTTTACTCTGACCATGCACCAGTATTTCTGTCTATCCGCCTATGGTCAAGATCTCATAGAGACTTTACCTGGCGCCTAAATGATAATCTACTGAAAGACTCTGAATGTAGGGCTGATGTGGAAAAAGCCATAGGCAATTTTTACTTGGACCATGAATCAGATTCCACCCCGTTACCAATAAAATGGGAGGCTCTAAAGGGGGTATTGCGTGGCCTATTCATCTCACATGGCGCTCGCCTTAAAAAACTCAGGGCTGCGAACATAGCCTCTTTACTGTCAGAAATCTATAAACTGGAGAAAATACACAAGGTGGACTCCTTGCCGGCAACGTACTCTCGTTTATCTACCACTAGACACAAACTCCTGACAATTCTGGACGAGAACGATCGAGGCCTTCAGGCAAAAATCCACTCTCGTTTTTATTATCTGGGGAATAAGAGGGGCAAGTTGCTGGCAAGAGCCCTACATAAAAGAGGTCCTCAGACCACGATTTTACATATGCAGGAGACGGGCGGTCACAGAGTGTATAAAACTAGCGAGATAGTGGCGGGGTTCCGCCAATATTACGCATCCCTCTATAATATCAAGAGTCACTATGGGGATATGCCCGTCTCCCACTTACAGGAAAAGGTTAGAGCGTATCTGAGAGGTTGTGGCCTCCCTACCCTATCACAAGAGGCAGCAAATGGAATAGCTGGAGATTTTTCTAAAGAGGAAATCACAGAATGTTGGCAATCACTTAAACTGGGAAAGTCCCCGGGCCCTGACGGCTTTTCTGCTAAATTTTTTAAAACATTCCAGTCCTTATTATCCCCTAGATTTCTGGATGTCTGTAATGCGGTGGCGGGAGGGGGGGGGGGGCTTTTGCTCCGCAGACCCTGATGGCGCATATAGTAGTCTTGCCAAAACCGGGCAAGGACCCGTCTCTATACGGAAGCTATCGTCCTATATCTCTGATAAATATAGATGTAAAAATTTATGCCAAATTAATAGCCAACCGACTTAAAAACCTTCTCCCTGATATAATAAATTCTGATCAAGTAGGATTTGTGCCTGGTCGAGAGGCCAGGGACAATACGATTAGGACGATGGCCTTGATAGACGGAGTCAAACGCAGAGGGTTACCCATGTGCATCCTGTCACTAGATGCTGAAAAGGCGTTCGACAGGGTGCACTGGGTGTTCATGACAGAGACACTGCGCCATCTGGGTCTGGGGAGTTCCTCAATCCATAGCATAGAGGCTTTATACACATGTCCAACTGCTCGTGTAAGGGTCAATGGCTCCCTATCGGAGCAGTTTCCGATACGGAACGGTACCCGTCAGGGATGCCCCCTGTCTCCCTTCATTTATATACTCTGCATGGAGTCCCTAGCCGCATCGATTCGTAACAACCCGGCAATCCAGGGTGTGGGGGGCCATGGGGGACAACATAAGTTGGCTCTTTTTGCCGATGACCTCTTGCTTTATATTACCAACCCCCTGATCAGCATCCCCAACATACTCTCAGAGTTACAGGCGTATGGACACCTAAGCAACCTCAAAATAAATATGTCCAAATCGGAGTTACTTAACATTTCCCTACCACGGCTGGTGGTCCAGTTGTTGAAGGACAGCTTTCCTTTTAAGTGGAGGTTAGACTCCATGCGATATTTGGGTGTCCAACTGACGGGAGACACAGCAGACCTATATAAAATAAATTATCAACCCCTCCTCCTCCGACTAGAGAAAGAACTGAATGCTTGGAATAAGCTTACCATCTCATGGCTGGGCAGAATTCATGTGCTAGGTATGGATCTGTTACCCAGTTTGCTGTATTACTTCCAGACCATACCTATCATGCTTCCTGCTTCATTTTTTTCTCGTCTAAAAACCTTATTTATAAAATTTATATGGTCTCACAGGCCCCCAAGAGTAGCTATCCGCACTTTGTATAGATCGGTGCCTAGAGGTGGTTTGGGGCTACCGGATGTCCAGTTGTACCACTCGGCTAATATGGGAAGATGTATCCTAGACTTATTTGTCGAGAACGACAGGAAAAAATGGGTGGAGGTCGAGACTATGTTCTCACCCATCCCCCCCCGGTCGGTGATCTGGTCATCTGGTTCCCTGGGACGGACAGAGGTGCCTTTTATCTCTTCACATCTAAGACTTTTTCTACGTCACAAGGGAACTAAACTGGGTCTCACATCGTACCCTGGGCCTCTGACCCCTATTTATGGAAATACTAACTTTCATGTAGAGATGGGGAGGCCTAGCTTCCTGGGCATAGATAGGAAAGACTACCCTACCCTACATAACTATATCACCCGGGAGGGCCTGAAATCTATATCTGATTTGTTTCCGGGGGGAAGCCCACCCCCAGACTCATGGCTGATGCACGCTAGACTTAAGAATTATATCAAATCCATACCTAGAGAGATTCTGTTCCGACCACTGTCCGCTTTTGAGCGGAGATGCATGAAAGGGGAGACCCTAGACCACGCGATATCCTCTCTATATAAGGAATTTGCAGAAGCGGAATTGGGAGAGACGGATGCTTTCCCTGGGTTTACCAGACGGTGGGAGTCTGACCTTGAGAGAAAGTTTTCCCCTCTGGAGTGGGAGAGGATTTTCACATGTACCAATAAGGCCTCCATATCGGCCTCAGCTCAGGAACGTAACTATAAGGTGGTGGGAAGATGGTACAGGTGCCCTGCGGACATTCATGTTTTCCACCCCGAGACCCCGGAGCTTTGCTGGAGGGGCTGTGGTGAGAGAGGCTCTTACCTCCATATATGGTGGGGATGTCCGATGATCGAAGCGTTCTGTAGGATGATATTTGATTTATATGAGCGGATCACATCCATACACCTGCCTCCTACTCCTGAAATGGCACTATTGACCTTTGTCCCTATGTCGGTCCCCAAATTTAAAAAATCGATCCTGCGTCACTTTCTGACAGCAGCGAGACATCTCATATCCAAACATTGGAGGGCGAGGGAGTGCCCAACAAAGCAGGAGGTGGTGGATGAGATCAACCATATATGCCGTATGGAGGAGCTTGTCCACGCTAACCTACCGGACCCAGGGGGCATAGATCGCCATCAAAACACATGGGCTTCATGGTTGCTGTTTAGAGAGTCATCAGACCTAGTGTCCTGGTTAACATAGAAATGCATTCTGCTTATGCTGGAGATACTGAGCTCCTCCGAGGCTCAAGTGGCTGGCTTACTTGGGCCCGGATATGATCAGGTATTCTGCTGTTCAGATGTCCTAATGTTATAATGTTGCTCTACTGGTGTTCCACCCCTTTTTTCTTTCTTTTTCTCTTTCTCTCTCTATTCTTTTCTCCTTCTCTTTAATCTTAAATCCTATTCTTGTCTATTTTAATTGTTTTTGTTGTCTTTAAGAATACAGTTTGACAATTCATTTGGTAGACCACCATGGTGGTCCCCAGAAAGTTTTACTATACAATTCAACCAGTTCCAACAAATAAGCACTTGTGAGAGACCTAGATATTTAACAATTTTGAATGTCTAATTGTTATACTAATTTCTAGTCAGAGTAACCCCCTTTATTTCTCCTCTGTCAATTTGATTTCATGTAACTCTACCCAGTTGTGTCAATAGGTCACGAAGTTTGTTACTCTACTTATTTGGTCGATACTGGCTTGTACGTTTGTCTTGAATATGTTTGAAAACCCAATAAAAATTGATTTACAAAAAAAAAAAAAAAACTTACGTTTTTCTGAAAAAACTCAAAATCTTATCTTTTAATTCTGAAGTTCTTAGTACAAACATTGGCCAAGGTCTGTTTGCTTGTCGACTGCGACAAAGTGACTTCAGGCACGACAAGTCCTATGCTGACACCCAAGTCCTCCTTTTCCGCTCCCCCACCTCTCTGTGGGCAGACTCCATCTATACCCTCCATCACCTGTCGGCGATGAGGGTGCAATTGCAGCAGAGTATCTGCAACTCTATAGAATATATAATGAAAAAAAGCTGCACAGCACTCATAGACCAGTGTGTACTGGTGCATGCAGAGACACAGAAACATATATAATAGAAAATATTCCTTGCAGCACACAGCTATTACCAATGTTGCTGAAAAAACTCCCCCACCGCTGACAGGTGATGGAGGGTATAGATGGAGTCTGCCCACTGAGAGGTGGGGGAGCGGAAAAGGAGGACTTGGGTGTCAGCATAGGACTCGTCGTGCCTGAAGTCACTTTGTCGCAGTCGACGAGCAAACAGACCTTGGCCAATGTTTGTACTAAGAACTTCAGAATTAAAAGATAAGATTTTGAGTTTTTTCAGAAAAACGTAAGTTTTTAAACTTTTTTCTCAAACACATGGCTTATAGCATTATACAACATTGGTAATAGCTGTGTGCTGCAAGGATTTTTTTCTATTATATATGTTTCTGTGTCTCTGCATGCACCAGTTCACACTGGTCTATAAGTGCTGTGCAGCTTTTTTTCATTATATACATAGATAGATAGATAGAAATAGATAGATAGATAGATAGAAATAGATACATAGATAGAAATAGATAGATATAGATATAGATAGATATAGATATAGAGATAGATAGGTGAGTCGTTGCAGCCGCGGTAAGTCCGGCACGTAGGTCCATTGCGATTTTCTTGGGCCGGCGACAGCCAAGCGCCGTGGCCGAAAATCGAACCAAGGGGCCGGCCATGCTTTGTTCGAAACACCGCTATGTATCTCTATGGGAAGTGAGGCGCTATTCTCATTTGTCGCTGTGTGCTGGCGGCGACCAATGAGAATAGCGCCTCACTTTGAGCGGTAAAATTGAATCTCAAAGCGCCATGGCCGAAAATCGAACCAAGGGGCCGGCCATGCATTGTTCGAAACACCGCTATGTATCTCTATGGGAAGTGAGGCGCTATTCTGATTGGTCGCCGGCAGCACACAGCGACCAATCAGAATAGCGCCTCACTTCCCATAGAGATATAATGGACGACTTTGAGTTTCAAATTTCCCGCTTAAGTGAGGCGCTATGCTGATTGGTCGCTGTTTGCTGAGCCGACCAATCAGCATAGCGCCTCACTTCCCATAGAGATACATAGCGGTGTTTCAAGCAAAGTATAGCCGGGCCCTTGGTTCTATTTTCGGCCACGGGTCTCGGCTTTCGTCGCCGGGGCGGGAGACATTGTTCGTGGCCATTGCGAGTGAGTCGCATGCACGAACAAAGCCACGAACAAAGCCACGGAAGTAGCGCCGTATGCGACGGAAGTCGCTATGGCAATTATATAATAGATTAGGTTAAATCATTGGTAGTATCTGTGTGCTGCAAGAATTTTTTTCAAATTATTTGACCCTGCGTCTTTGCTTGCACCAGTTCACATTAGTCTGTGAGTGCTGTGCAGTTTTTTTCTCTTGTTATTTATCATATGGAGTTGCTGGCTCCTTGCAACAATGTGCACCCTCATTAACCTACAGGTGATCGAGGGTCTAGATGGAGTCTGCCCACTGAGAAGTGAGGGGTGGACAAGGAGGATAGGGATATCAGCATAGGACTCATCAGACCTGAAGTCACTTTGTCGCAGTTGATGAGCAAGCAGACATTGGCCAATGTGTGTACTAAGAACTTCAGAAATAAAAAATTTGAATTTTTGAGTTTTTTTAAAAAAACGTAAGTTTTTAAACTTTTTCCTCAAATATATATACAGTTAGGGCCAGAAATATTTGGACAGTGACACAATTTTCGCGAGTTGGGCTCTGCATGCCACCACATTGGATTTGAAATGAAACCTCTACAACAGAATTCAAGTGCAGATTGTAACGTTTAATTTGAAGGGTTGAACAAAAATATCTGATAGAAAATGTAGGAATTGTACACATTTCTTTACAAACACTCCACATTTTAGGAGGTCAAAAGTAATTGGACAAATAAACATAACCCAAACAAAATATTTTTATTTTCAATATTTGGCCATTGCAGAATGTACCACTTTTTTGCACTCATGAATTCCTGGGTAGCTTTGGCTGTATGCTTGGGGTCATTGTCCATCTGTACTATGAAGCGCCGTCCAATCAACTTTGCAGCATTTGGCTGAATCTGGGCTGAAAGTATATCCCGGTACACTTCAGAATTCATCCGGCTACTCTTGTCTGCTGTTATGTCATCAATAAACACAAGTGACCCAGTGCCATTGAAAGCCATGCATGCCCATGCCATCACGTTGCCTCCACCATGTTTTACAGAGGATGTGGTGTGCCTTGGATCATGTGCCGTTCCCTTTCTTCTCCAAACTTTTTTCTTCCCATCATTCTGGTACAGGTTGATCTTTGTCTCATCTGTCCATAGAATACTTTTCCAGAACTGAGCTGGCTTCTTGAGGTGTTTTTCAGCAAATTTAACTCTGGCCTGTCTATTTTTGGAATTGATGAATGGTTTGCATCTAGAAGTGAACCCTTTGTATTTACGGTCATGGAGTCTTCTCTTTACTGTTGACTTAGAGACAGATACACCTACTTCACTGAGAGTGTTCTGGACTTCAGTTGATGTTGTGAACGGGTTCTTCTTCACCAAATAAAGTATGCGGCGATCATCCACAACTGTTGTCATCCGTGGACGCCCAGGCCTTTTAGAGTTCCCAAGCTCACCAGTCAATTCCTTTTTTCTCAGAATGTACCCAACTGTTGATTTTGCTACTCCAAGCATGTCTGCTATCTCTCTGATGGATTTTTTCTTTTTTTTCAGCCTCAGGATGTTCTGCTTCACCTCAATTGAGAGTTCCTTTGACCGCATGTTGTCTGGTCACAGCAACAGCTTCCAAATGCAAAACCACACACCTGGAATCCACCCCTGACCTTTTAACTACTTCATTGATTACAGGTTAACGAGGGAGACGCCTTCAGAGTTAATTGCAGCCATTAGAGTCCATTGTCCAATTACTTTTGGTCCCTTGAAAAAGAGGAGGCTATGCATTACAGAGCTATGATTCCTAAACCCTTTCTCCGATTTGGATGTGGAAACTCTCATATTGCAGCTGGGAGTGTGCACTTTCAGCCCATATTATATATATAATTGTATTTCTGAACATGTTTTTGTAAACAGCTAAAATAACAAAACTTGTGTCACTGTCCAAATATTTCTGGCCCTAACTGTAGCTTATAGCATTTGTACATCATTGGTAGTAGCTGTGTGCTGCAAGAATTTTTTTCAAATTAATTTTTTTTTCTAATTAAATATTAGGTTAGTGATTCACAGGAATTCTAAATCCTAAAAGAAAAGAGCACATTATTTTGAGTTTTTAAAGACAATACAGACACTGCTATTTTTTTTAAACAACCCAATGTTCATTTAATGTTATTTTCTGTAAAGTAGTAAAAAATTCTATACATTTCTCTTCATGTTTTGATTCAGGAAACAATGTGCAATGTTCCCAATGCATGGAGATAAAAGCTATAACGATTTTGGGCTTAACTCATGTTTTTGAACACACTGTAAGTATTTTGAACACGATTGTATTAGTGGTAGCAATGGGCGGCCCAGAGAACAGCACGGTAAGGGTGTATACATAATGGTACACGTAAATGAAGACTCCTTTTACTATGGCGTTCCAGAGTGTGTGCAAGAACTCAACCAATCACTGGTGCGGAGAGGAGGCCACTCTACATTTCCATTAGAGTATGTGGCGCAAGTTCCATTTAAAGACTTTAGGCGCCATTTAAAGGGTGCAATTTCTGTTACTAGATTCTCTTATTGGAGAATCCTATAGATATCGTGGAGTCCTGCCCTACCGACACATTAAAAGGAATTTAATTTTACAAGAAAGGTTGACCTGAATGCCAGGGATTGTCTCCTGTAATATAAAATACCCGTTCTATAGTGCACATTCCTGAAGTGTTCACCGGCAGCTCATCTCAGTTTGTAATGGATATGTCACTTAGCTGTTCCTGGTACTCCAGGAAACGCTCATCTCAGTTCTGTAATTACACCGTTCACCTCCTCTTGCCCCCGTGGCTACTCATAGCTGTAAACTAAAAGATACTCCTTGCAGCAATACATGCACTCACCTTGCACAGACATTACCTAATCATTCTCCACTTTAGCACAAGCGGCCATTGTTACTGCAGTAGCCAAACTCAGCACATGTTAAAGTACTTCTTGTGTTCAGCAAACTGAACCAACTGACTGGTGAAGAATAACCATTAATTCCTCCAATTTTATCAATGTCTATTGTCTGATGATCGGGTTTGTTACAGACCTATAAGGTTTGTCCACTACTGATACTAACTCTCCTCACTTCATATATTTCTCCACGTAAAATAAAAACAGCCACTACTTATCTCCAGCACCGGATCTCCCAGGGCTCACGTGTCACTATGTCACGTCAGCCCTCAGGTCAATCAGTGGCCCTAATAGGTCGCTTCACTCACATCCTTGGGGCGTAATTGACAGCCGGTGGTCATTAAAGAGCAGCAGCAGTTATTACTTGTTCTAGATGTCAAAAAGGAAGAGAGAAGTGTCTGCTAATTGGCTGTAGGCTTCACATTGCATAACGCCACGAGGAACTTGGCGCTGAAGAGTGGTACCGTTTTTGAATAATATGCATCTTCTCCAAATAGCTAAGATTTCAGCTGTAGTTTTTAATATCTGGCAGACAGACTACCCAAGACGTGTGTGTTAGTCAGTTTAAGACTGGAGTATAGATTTGGTCATTGAAGTGAATGGGAGCTGAGCTGTAACACCCTAGAATGGACACTACTTAGTATAAGGTATGTGGTATATCGATTCCATACAATGAACTTACATCAGACACGGCACCAGGTATCTGCTGATTGGTGGGGTCCCCTGGTGTTGGATCTTCCAAATTAGATACTGATTACCTTTTCCAAGTATAGGTCCGGTCTACTCAATACCTTTAGTAATTTTTCCCCTTAAATTTGTTTCCCATTAAATATAATATTTCTAACCTCATGCTATGTTCTGTTGTGAACCTGAGCCGTGTGTTAGAGGGGTTCTCCATAGTTTTATTCCCTGCTCAGTCTCTCAGCTGTATGTATTGTTGGTTGATAATGATACAGTACTGAATCCATACATCGTGTGTATCTTTATACTAGGTGTGTACTCTCAGGGCAGGCCTACAAGAACATGATCTATGGGAGTGAGGAGAAGGCTCCAGATCAGGAGCCTTTATCTGCAGAGGACAATTATAGCTCTGTGTTCTGCAAAAACAATGTAGAAACTTAATCTTCTGGAATTGATGCAGCTATTTACTACTATTTTGGTCGCATCTAACATGTTCCTCCCCTGTAACAGCGCATTGAAACGCCTTTATTCATGCGTAGCCAGGTGAAATGAGAATGATAGACATTCTGGGAATTCACATGACATAGCATGGAGCTTAGTGATCACAGTGATCTCTTGCCCAAAGTAGCTGTGAATTGCATGACATAGTAGACTTGGTGTCCTCTTATAAAACAGGTCTTCATTGGACTAACCAAGTAAAAGACTCTTTGAATATCTGGCTTGATACACATGAAGGGAAACAATTGTGACTGGCCATCTACTAGGGAGATTTTCTATAGTATCTGGTGGTACAGCCGAAAATAGCAATTGCTTAGACTCCATAAAATGACATGGGCACAAGTCCATGGTGCCAAGATCTAACAACATCACTTGTACACAAAATCTTATACCAATACCTGCTCAATAGATGTAAGACCATGGCAGTTATACAATGAACGTGGCTCCACATAGCCTATTCTTGATTAGAGCAGATGCTCATGCTCAACCTCCACTACATTCATTCCCTATGGGACCGGCAGAGGAGGTTGAGAATGGCACTTGACTATTTACAGTAGTCAATGAATGGAGCGAAGATTGAGCAGGTGACCTGCACTCTAAAGAGTGCTATTCTTAGGATCCAGATACCAGTTTGTCCCTTTGAATAGGGGATAACTTTCTATTCTGGAAGTCTAGTGACGCACACCAGGGGCCAGGGTTACTCCCGGTTTAGACAGGCGATTCTTCTCCTTCCTTGTCACGGGTGGACCGCGCCTGCCGGTAGTGGGGCCCGGTGTAGTGCAGATCAAAATTGAGGTCGTCTTACGGGAACAGATTAAAAGGGGTTTTAATTTGTTTTCTTCGTGACGCCACCTATGAGTAGATTCGGTAAGGACTACCGACGCTGCGGAACCTCCCGGGGTGATGGACAGCAGCAAGATGTTACGCTCCCCACAGGCTGAGCGGTGATCCCCGGGGGCTGGAGCTGCTCAAGATGTTGTGAGGCAGCTGCGGTTACCTTCAGTTCATGACGGACAGTTCATAAGGAGACACGGACACAGATAGTCTCTGCAACGGTTCTTTACTGTAACCAGCAGGCAGTACATGGCTTACAGTGGTTGAGTAGAAGACCGGGTGGACTTAGCAGTGATAGTGCTCCTCAGAGATCCGCAGTGTACCTCCTCTCTACCTCCTTAGCTTCTCTTGCCAGCGTCGCCCAGGAATACCAGGTCGGGTACGGGGAGGCTGCTTTAATGCCCTATCCATGATGTACGTTCTGGATTCTTTGGGGAGCCTTGGATCCCTCAGTGGGTACACCGCTGGTTAGACGACTGGAAACTGGCTGGTGGTGGGGTGCTCCTATAAAGCTGCTCCTCCACGGGGCTGGTTCGCGTGGCAGAGGTGAACTGCTGCCAGCTTCGGTACCAGTGAACCGGCTGTGAGTTGTGGGCACGGGAGTCTTTTGGGAACCCGTGTAGAAATGCCCATTCCCGGTAGTTAAGGCCTCAGGTGCGGACACCCGACCGGTGACGGCCCAGGGGCCCGCACGGAGTGCGGAGCCCCCGCTCCTCGTTCTAGTCTGCTCTTGTCAGGTTCTAGATTCTGTCTCCGACTCGTTCTGACTGTCTAGATTACTGTGTGTTCTACTTCACTACCCTAACACTCCACCCACCAGGACCTAGGATTGGTCCTCTGTTCTAGGTGTTGTATGTTGGGTTGGATCTCAGAGTTAACTATTGCACTGCTTTGTCAAGAGAATATTGCGGCTGCAATACTCCCTTGTGACGCACTCGTTGCGGGGCGCCACACTCCCCCTTGGTTAAATCAGCTTGTCCCCAAGCGTCAAACTACTCACATTACAGAGGTTTTTACATTTTTATACATATATGACACACTTTTATTAAAATAGAAAAACAGGTAAAGATATGCTTTGGTGATATAAGCAAAGAAACAGGTAATCACTTTGTGCGGACCCGGCGGGCGGTCGGCTGTACTTTAACTAGAGTCCAGGCTGTAGCCGCGAGATCACACAGTCAATGATTAACGGGAACAGAGTCATTGATGAAGTTCAAGTTTTAAAGTCACTGGCTCTGAGGGTGATGGCGCACCCGGATAGCGAACCACCCATCTGCACAAGCATAGCGCTCGTAGGTGATTATATCGCCCCGGTATAGGTCGCGATCGGGATGTCCTCTTGGCAAGTTTGACTCAACGTCCCGGCGCCCCACAAACACCTCCTCATTCAAACCCACCTCCCAAGCGAACCCCCACCCGGTATGTAAGTTAAAGGTGGAAATTCTACCTTCACGGCGGAGTTCATCAGGCAGCGGCGGCTGGCGGCGAGCCTCGGCACGGGCCTCCATGTTGGCGCGTTCTCGGGCTTGCCACTCCTCTCGTCGTCTCTGACGTACATCTCCGTCGTTACGGCTCGGGGTGTAAAGATGAGTAACGGAGCTGGTGGTTTGGCGGGAAGCTTGAACTTGGCGGGCTGTCTGTATCGGAACCCGGTGGAACGGCACAGGGGAAGGTGTCGGCAGTGCACCCGACCAGTGTACCCGAGCTGTGTGCCCGGAAGGAAGTTCCTTGTTGTCTCCCCAAGCGAACCCGGTGTCGAAATCCTCAGCGGTGCTGTGGGTCTCGTCGTCATCCTCTCCGACCTCTTCCTCGACGATAACATCAGGCTGCTCGATGATGAGAGATGTTGAAGCTTGTTCCGTTGTACAACAGGGCGGTGGTGCTGCGGATCCTTCCGTAGGGACGTCCTGCAGGGCTTCCAGGCTGCCTGCCTCTTCATCTGTTTCCGCAGGTAAAGGTGTTTCAATCCCGGTTACCCGGTAGGCCTCGGCAATGGCAAGGGAAGCCTCCGGTACGGGGATAAAACAGGCGACAGTCTCTGCAGTGGTGAAACATGTCGCGGGTTCCTCAGTGGGAACCTGGTAGAGATCTAGTTCTTCCATGGAGCGTGTTATGAGCTCCGGCTCAAGAACGGAATCGGTTGCGATGTTGGTCGCTGGAACGGGTCGAGTTGCGGCCTCCACCGGAATGACACAGTCTATTGGCTCAGGTGACGGAGCAGGACAGGTGGTAGGCGAGGGTGAGGCGGTCGAGAAGCTGGTGACGTCGTCTGGGCTTGGAGAAGCTGCACCCGGTCGGCTCTGCTGCATCGCATGGTGTAGTCGTCTGCCTAGGGTCGCGCTCCAGCTACGGATCGTCCATTCCACTGTCTCTAGTAACCGCACCCGGAGGTCTTGTAGAGCCTCTAGCCAGAAGTCGGGGCTGCCGTCTATGGTAAGGGCAGGATCCGGACCCGGTTGGCTGATGGCTGCTCTGGCCTCCGCCTCGACCTCCCGCATCAGGTCTTGGAGTCTCATGCTGGCCATTCTTCTTTGGAGGGAAACCACACCCGATCAACCGGTAAGACGTTCTGGTAGAGCTGGTGAAGATGTCTTCTCTCTCTGTCGGTGTGTCTAGGTATGACACTCCCATCTCCTCTGGGCTTTTGTAGTCCAATCGTGGGAAAAGTCTTTGGGGTCCGCCCCCATGGTTGACTCGAGCAATCAGGGCGGACAAAGAGTTTGGCGCCTTTTGTCTTTAGCCCTCCCACAGTGAGGGGGGGGGTTGACTCACTCTTGGGCTTCACGTGGCGGCTTCTTGTGGCGGGAACGCCATCTTGGGCGCCATCTTGACCCAATGGTGTAAAGGCGGGAAAGTTCTTTTAGGGACGAACAAAGTCCAATTGTAGACAATAAAGTCCAGTTTAAGCACAACATACCCGTTGGGTAACGGGCCTGCTCGTATCCTGTTCGTGACGCCATTTTCTGACGCACACCAGGGGCCAGGGTTACTCCCGGTTTAGACAGGCGATTCTTCTCCTTCCTTGTCACGGGTGGACCGCGCCTGCCGGTAGTGGGGTCCGGTGTAGTGCAGATCAAAATTGAGGTCGTCTTACGGGAACAGATTAAAAGGGGTTTTAATTTGTTTTCTTCGTGACGCCACCTATGAGTAGATTCGGTAAGGACTACCGACGCTGCGGAACCTCCCGGGGTGATGGACAGCAGCAAGATGTTACGCTCCCCACAGGCTGAGCGGTGATCCCCGGGGGCTGGAGCTGCTCAAGATGTTGTGCGGCAGCTGCGGTTACCTTCAGTTCATGACGGACAGTTCATAAGGAGACACGGACACAGATAGTCTCTGCAACGGTTCTTTACTGTAACCAGCAGGCAGTACATGGCTTACAGTGGTTGAGTAGAAGACCGGGTGGACTTAGCAGTGATAGTGCTCCTCAGAGATCCGCAGTGTACCTCCTCTCTACCTCCTTAGCTTCTCTTGCCAGCGTCGCCCAGGAATACCAGGTCGGGTACGGGGAGGCTGCTTTAATGCCCTATCCATGATGTACGTTCTGGATTCTTTGGGGAGCCTTGGATCCCTCAGTGGGTACACCGCTGGTTAGACGACTGGAAACTGGCTGGTGGTGGGGTGCTCCTATAAAGCTGCTCCTCCACGGGGCTGGTTCGCGTGGCAGAGGTGAACTGCTGCCAGCTTCGGTACCAGTGAACCGGCTGTGAGTTGTGGGCACGGGAGTCTTTTGGGAACCCGTGTAGAAATGCCCATTCCCGGTAGTTAAGGCCTCAGGTGCGGACACCCGACCGGTGACGGCCCAGGGGCCCGCACGGAGTGCGGAGCCCCCGCTCCTCGTTCTAGTCTGCTCTTGTCAGGTTCTAGATTCTGTCTCCGACTCGTTCTGACTGTCTAGATTACTGTGTGTTCTACTTCACTACCCTAACACTCCACCCACCAGGACCTAGGATTGGTCCTCTGTTCTAGGTGTTGTATGTTGGGTTGGATCTCAGAGTTAACTATTGCACTGCTTTGTCAAGAGAATATTGCGGCTGCAATACTCCCTTGTGACGCACTCGTTGCGGGGCGCCACTTCTAGTATAGGGTCTCATTCACATTCGGACAGGCATGATTATGTAGAGGTTGGTGGTATTTAGAGGTATATTGGCACCTTGAGACTAATTTAAGCCATTCTACAACCAATTGGTTAATTTTGGCTGATAATGAAACTTAATCCAGGTGGTCAGAAGGTGCAGCATATTTATCACAGCAGCACACAGTATCTTGATTGGATGTAAACAATTCTGCCATGGATCAAGGTGGGCTCAACTTTCGTATCAACCAAATACATCTTCCACGGGCATAGGATACACACATATAAACATGCAGAGAGCCCCATATACATTAGAGAAGCATGTGAAGCAACAGATATCAGCAAGCTCAGTCAATAGTCTAATGTGTATGGGGGTCTCCCAACTCTAGGATAAGGATCCAGCATGTTCAATTTTGGACTCACAATTCTTTTGTTCTTTGCGAGACAAGCTAACGCCAAAGGAATCTGCTGCCGCCTCTCTCATAAAGAACAAAAGGAGCACTCCTATTTATGGTGTGGCCAGGAGAACTAGCTCTCCTGACCACTCCATAAATAGGAGTGCTCTTTTCTCAAACTTAAAAATATTCCTGGATTCATACATTCCTTAATCAAGAATCTGCAAAAACACTAGTGCATGCCCTGATTATCTCCTGACTGGACTACTGTTCTCTGGACTCCCCTCTAGCACTCTTGCACCCCTCCAATCTATCCTAAACTCTGCTGCCTGACTAATCCTCCTATCTCCATGCTATTCCCCGGCCTTTTCTCTGTCAATCCTTTCCTTCCCATTGCCCAAAGACTACAGTTCAAAACTCTAACCATGACATACAAAGCCATCAACAATCTGTCTCCTCCGTACATCTGTCACATGGTCTCCTGGCACCTACCTACACACAACCTGCGATCCTCACAAGATTTCCTTCTCTTCTGCCCTCTCCTCTTCCCCCAATCGTATACAAGATTTCTCCCGTGAATTCTTCATACTCTGGAACTCTCTACCCCAAGATATCACACACTCACAAACTGTGGAAACTTTCAAAAGAATCCTGAAGACCTACCTCTTCCAACAAGCCTAAACATGCAGCGAGCCCAGTCCATTAAACTACCACACGTCCGTTAAACCAGCGCATGGCCGCTCTACCCTCTCTTACTGTATTCTCACCCATCCCTTGTAGTCTGTGAGTCCTCACAGGCAAGGTCCTCTCTCCTCACCTACTGCATCCTCATCCATTCCTTGTAAACTGTGCGCCCCTGCAGGCAGGGTCCTCTCTCCTCATCTACTGTACCTTCAACCATCCCTTGCAGACTGTGAGCCCTCACAGGCAGGGTCTTCTCTCTCCACACCTACTGTATCCTCACCCATCCCTTGTAGGCTGAACCCTTTGAGGCAGGGTCCTCTTTCCTCACCTACTGTACCCTCACCCATTCCTTGCAGACTGTGCGCCCCTGTGGGCAGGATCCTCTCTCCTCATCTACTATATCCTCACCCATCCCTTGTAGACTGAGCCCTTGCAGGCAGGGTCCTCTCTCCCCCTGTACTGGTCTGTGGCTTGTATTGCTCAAAAATATTGTACTTGCCTATGGATGTCCCCTTGTCACATGTAAAGCGCCAAGAAATAAATGGCGCTATAATAAATAAATAGTAATCAGCAATACCTACAGATTGCAAAGAGGGGTCATTCCATGTCAAGTGATCCAGAAATTAATATTATTTTTACCTAACGTCTTCAGATTTTTTTTATTTTTTTTCTATATGAAGTACAACTTTAGTTAATTACAAAAAAAAAGTTTTGAATTTTTTTCTTTATCAGTTAATTTTTTACAGATTTTTAAAGTTTTAAAAAAGTGCTAATTTTGGCCTGGTATGGCTTTACATTTTCTATCATATCTTGGGGTAGAAATAAGATAGAGAAACAAAATAAACACCCTTCTACTCAGAACTGTACAGGTTTTCACCAGATATGTCACAAGAGTATCTTTGTTAATATTTTACCCATGCGATCGCAAACGGAAAATTTTAAAACGCATTTCCGAAAAATCTGCATACCCGTATATACTCGTGTATAAGCCGACCCGTGTATAAGCCGACCCCCCTACTTTTGCCCCCAAAACCTGGGAAAACCTATTGACTCGTGTATAAGCCGAGGGTGGACCCCAGCACAGGTATACAGCCCCCAGCAGTGTGGTATACAGGCCCCCCCAGTGGTAGTATACAGCAGCCTCCCCAGTGTCATATACAGGCCCCACCAGTATATACAGCAGCCCCAGTGGTATACAGCAGCCTTCCCAGTGGTATACAGGCCCCAGCAGTATACAGCAGCCTCCCCAGTGGTATACAGGCCCCAGCAGTATATACAGCAGCCCCAGTGGTATACAACAGCCTCCCCAGTGGTATATACAGACCCCAGCAGTATTACAGCAGCCGCCCCAGGGGTATACACAGCCGCCCCAGGGGTATACACAGCCGCCCCAGGGGTATACACAGCAGCCCCAGCGGTATACACAGCAGCCCCAGCGGTATACACAGCAGCCCCAGCGGTATACACAGCAGCCCCAGCGGTATACACAGCAGCCCCAGCGGTATACAGCAGCCCCAGGGGTACACAGCAGCCCCAGGGGTATACAGGTCCCCAAATGCTGGCACTCGCCCCCCCTCCTTGTAAGGCCCCCCCTGCTGCTTAACTTACCATCCCTGGTCTTCTGCACAGCGCCGGTCCTCTGTGCTCCGTCTTCCATGCTCCCGTCCTTGCTGCATCCGGGATCCCCGGCCGTCGCACGATGACGTCATATGCCTGCGACGGCCGGGGATCCCGGATGCAGCCGGACGGGAGCAGTGAGGACGGAGCACTGAGGACCGGCGCTGTGCAGAAGACCGGGGATGGTAAGATAAGCAGCGGGGGGGCCCTTACACAGAGGGGGGTGTGAGTGCCAGCATTTGGGGGCCAGATATGCACTGCTTCCCCCTGCCGCTGATTGACAGGGGGAAGCAGTGCATATATAATGAGCGGCCCCACGTGATAGGGCGCTCATACAGCAACCTCCCCCCGCCTCCTCCAGCCTCGGACACAGCCCCCACCACCGTATTGACCCGTGTATAAGCCGAGGGGGAGACTTTTCAGCCCAATTTTTGGGCTGAAAAACTCGGCTTATACACGAGTATATACGGTAATTTAAATATTTCAAAAACTGACCATATGTCTGCTGTGCTCTTAGCCACATCTGTACCAAATTTCAAGTTCAAGTTGGGATCGCGATGGGATCATATTTTAAAATATTTTACTATTAATAGCGTCAATGGGTCATTCCATATCAAGTTATCTAAATATGAATATTTTTTTTACCTGACGTCTTTAGATTTTTTTTTTTTCTATTTGAAGTACAACTTTAGTAAATTACTTATTTCTTATTTCTAGCCTGAGATATGATAGAAAATGTAAAGCCATACCAGGCCAAAATTCGCGCTTTTTTAAAACTTTAAAAATCTATAAAAAATTAACTGATAAAGAAAAAAATTCAAAAGTTTTTATTTGTAATTAACTAAAGTTGTACTTCATATAGAAAAAAAAAAATTAAAAAAAAATCTAAAGATGTCAGGTAAAAAAAATATTCATATTTAGATCACTTGATATGGAATGACCCATTGACCATATTAATAGTAAAATATTTTAAAATATTATCACATCGTGATCCCAACTTGAATTTTGGTACAGATGTGGCTAAGAGCACAGCAGACACATGGGCATTATTTGAAATACTTAAATTGTGCCGATTTTTCGGAAATGCGTTTTAAAATTTTGCGCTTGCATTTGCATGAGTAAAACATTAACAAAGATACTCTTGTGACACATCTAGTGAAAGCCTGTACAGTTCTGAGTAGAATGGTGTTTATTGTGTTTCTCTATCTTATTTCTAGCCTGAGTTATGAGGAGAAATGTAAAGGCAGGCAACACCGAAATTTGCACTTTTTTCGAACTTTGAAAATCATTTAAAAAAAATATATATATTTTTTTATTTCTCTCTTCACATTTTGCATTGTCTGACATGCTATTATCAAATAACAAAATCTCAAAAGAATTAAAAATATAGAGGTAAAAATCATTGGTTCACTTGACATGGAATGGCCCACAGGAAAATTCTGACTGTCTTCGGCATCCACAGAAGAAAAATGTAGGTGAGTGTTGGAGGAGTGCCTCATTAATATGAGTGGACTGTTATCACACTGAGAAGGAAGTGGCAAGATAACAAGATTGACTAAAGATACCGGGTTAGATCACCTCAGCTTAATACATAGTTCTGTATCCAATGAATATTCGGCAGATAGAAAACTTTGCCCATCAAGTACCAAGCCAGATTTTTTTTTTTTTATTATTGTTTTAAAGAATTGGCCACCATTCAGACAGGGAGTGGTCAATTGACTTGTTTAAGCTGCAATTAGTAGAGCTCTGAAGGCCACTTTTACACACACAGATATCTGTGACCAACTTCTGAACAGATCTCTGGTTGCAGTGAAATCATGGACACATTGTAACATTGTACACAGCCACAAAATGGAACAATGTGTCCATGATTTCACTGCAACCAGAGATCTGTTCAGATGTTGGTCACAGATATCTGTGTGTGTAACGTGGCCTTTACAGTACATCCAATTAGATTATTTGCATCTTGATAAAAGTTATGGCCACTTTACACGTCCCGATATCGGCGTCCAACTCCGACCAAAAGTCACGTGGTTCGTGCGTTGGCCCCGATATCGTTTGTGCGTTGTATCGTATAAATGTCCAATACGATGCACGAACAATGCCAAACCGATATCGGGAATCGAATGAGCGTGCTATTCAACGGCCCGATATTGGATGGACGTTGTGGCCGGATCGTGCTGTGTAAAAGCCCAACTACGATGTGGAGTTCATCTTCCCCTATCCTCTCCCATGTTAAATGGTCGTTCTTGGGTTGGCCGTACAAGGGGGGGTGTACACATCGTAGTGGCGTTGCCCGCCGATATCGCGCTGTGTAACATCTCCTATGCAATCTTGGAATTCTGCCCAGAAAAAGCGTGCTCCCGCGGCGTTGGATCCAATATCGGACCGATGTTGGGACGTGGTAAAGTGGCCATTATACACTCTCAAAATTCCTAATTTCTAGTAAAAAAAAAAACTGCCGCAAAATGAAAAGAAATATGCAGGAAATTAAAACTTAGCCACGCCACATCTGAGCTGAAGAAAAGACAGTGAATTTTCTCCTTTATGGTGGGTTTACACACACCAATCATTGTATCCAATCTCTGAACCAATCTCTGGTTGCAGTGAAATCATGGATACATTGCTCCATTTTGTGGCTGTGTACAACATGGAGCAATGTATCCATGATTTCACTGCAACCAGAGATTGGTTCAGAGATTGAACAGATAAATTGGTGTGTGTAAACCCACCATTAGGCCTCGTGCACACGCTGAGTATTTGATGAGTTTTTTACCTCAGGATTTGTAGCCAAAACCAGGAGCGGATAATTAAATACAGAAGTGGTGCAGGTGTTTCTATTAGACTTTTCCTCTGATTGCTTCACTCCTGGTTTTGGCTACAAATCCTGAGGTAAAAAACTCATCAAATACTGAACGTGTGCACATGGCCTAACAGTCCATGAAAGCTGGATGGAGCAGGACACGTAGTGCCTAGTCCGGGTTACCCACAGTTTAGTGGCATCACATAGTTGGACGTCATACCAAAATTAGGAGTACCTAATGTGTAATCTGTTTGGTCCTGTTGGGCAGTGGGATAATGGAGAAAACTCAGAAAGAGAACTGTAGATGGCGAGAAAGCTGATCAGAGCAGGACATGCTGTGCCAGTGGTATTTTTAGATGTTGTGCATTGGGTACACAGGCTCCGGGAGAGAGACCAGGCCAGATTATTTGCTATGTCCATCAGCCAGTATTCACATGTCCAATAGTTATTTTCATTTTTTGGATAACAAAGATAGAAAAAAAAAATATTCCAGTACATGATCCATTTTGTGGATTGGTGACTGAAGTGTCCTAAAGCGTCCTCCTCCTTTTGACTCCAATCTGTTCTGTAGCTGGATCACATGGAGTGATGTGCACAACTTTTTTATTCAGTCTCCATAGAAAAAAGAACTGGATCTGTTTGTTCATTTTTATCATTGAAGTTTATAGCAGAAAGGCTCGTCATGGATGCCCATCTGTCACGGTGCCCATTAATGGATCTGGTTTTTTAGAAAGACCCAGAAGACTAGGAAGTGTCCGGAGACATCTCTACTGAAAAACAGAACAAGAACAGACGCAAAACAGAAAGTGTGCCCCGAGGTTAGTCACGGGACATGTGATAGAGCCTGGTGCTACATCCGGATGCTCCAGTCACCAGCCTCACTGGATTGTTCCAGGCATTATTATATGATAAGCAAATGAAGAGAGTGACAGAGATTTCTCAAGAAGAGAATGATATGACAGCTATTAGAGCATCAAAGACAAATGTGATATGTGCACTTACAACTGCTGAGCCAAGGAACAGTCAGCGAGGCCATCACTCCTCACCCCATATACAGTACCACCGCATACAGGCGGCCCAGCAATCACTCCTCACCCCATATACAGTACCACCGCATACAGGCGGCCCAGCAATCACTCCTCACCCCATATACAGTACCACCACATACAGGCGGACCAGCAATCACTCCTCACCCCATATACAGTACCACCGCATACAGGCGGACCAGCAATCACTCCTCACCCCATATACAGTACCACCGCATACAGGCGGCCCAGCAATCACTCCTCACCCCATATACAGTACCACCGCATACAGGCGGCCCAGCAATCACTCCTCACCCCATATACAGTACCACCACATACAGGCGGACCATCGATCACTCGTCACCCCATATACAGTACCACCGCATACAGGCGGACCAGCAATCACTCCTCACCCCATATACAGTACCACCGCATACAGGCGGCCCAGCAATCACTCCTCACCCCATATACAGTACCACCACATACAGGCGGACCAGCAATCACTCCTCACCCCATATACAGTACCACCGCATACAGGCGGACCAGCAATCACTCCTCACCCCATATACAGTACCACCGCATACAGGCGGCCCAGCAATCACTCCTCACCCCATATACAGTACCACCGCATACAGGCGGCCCAGCAATCACTCCTCACCCCATATACAGTACCACCACATACAGGCGGACCATCGATCACTCGTCACCCCATATACAGTACCACCGCATACAGGCGGACCAGCAATCACTCCTCACCCCATATACAGTACCACCGCATACAGGCGGCCCAGCAATCACTCCTCACCCCATATACAGTACCACCGCATACAGGCGGCCCAGCAATCACTCCTCACCCCATATACAGTACCACCGCATACAGGCGGCCCAGCAATCACTCCTCACCCCATATACAGTACCACCGCATACAGGCGGACCAGCAATCACTCCTCACCCCATATACAGTACCACCACATACAGGCGGCCCAGCAATCACTCCTCACCCCATATACAGTACTACCAGACACAGGCGGACCAGCAATCACTCCTCAGATACAGTACCACCAGACACAGGCGGCCCAGCAATCACTCCTCACCCCAAATACAGTACCACCACATAAAGGCAGACCATTGATCACTCGTCACCCCATATACAGTACCACCAGACACAGGCGGCCCAGCAATCACTCCTCACCCCAAATACAGTACCACCACATAAAGGCAGACCATTGATCACTCGTCACCCCATATACAGTACCACCAGACACAGGCGGCCCAGCAATCACTCCTCACCCCAAATACAGTACCACCACATAAAGGCAGACCATCGATCACTCGTCACCCCATACACAGTACCACCACATACAGGCGGACCAGCGATCATTCCTCACCCCATATACAGTACCACCACACACAGGCAGCCAAGCGATCACTCGTCACCCCAGATACAGTACCACCACATAAAGGCAGACCATTGATCACTCGTCACCCCAGATACATTACCACCACAGCCTATTCCCAGGACACACGGGCAGGCAAACAGCCTGGGGGATCCTATAGACATGTCATCATTATCCAACATCCATGTCTTCATTCATACAATACACCCAAATCAGGCAACAGGGACCATCCAGTCCCTCCAGATTGGATACAGCATCTCTAGTGCAGCCCCACCAAATTGGATACAGCATCTCTAGTGCAGCCCCTCCAGATTGGATACAGCATCTCTAGTGCAGCCCCTCCAGATTGGATACAGCATCTCTAGTGCAGCCCCTCCAGATTGGATACAGCATCTCTAGTGCAGCCCCTCCAGATTGGATACAGCATCTCTAGTGTAGTGCAGCCCCTCCAGATTGGATACAGCATCTCTAGTGTAGTGCAGCCCCTCCAGATTGGATACAGCATCTCTAGTGTAGTGCAGCCCTTCCAGATTGGATACAGCATCTCTAGTGTAGTGCAGCCCTTCCAGATTGGATACAGCATCTCTAGTGTAGTGCAGCCCCTCCAGATTGGATACAGCATCTCTAGTGTAGTGCAGACCCTCCAGATGGGATACAGCATCTCCAGTGTAGTGCAGACCCTCCAGATGGGATACAGCATCTCTAGTACAGCGCCTACAGATTGGATACAGCATCTCTAGTGTAGTGCAGACCCTCCAGATTGGATACAGCATCTCTAGTGCAGTCTCTCTAGATGGGATACAGTAGCTCTGGTGCAGCACCTCCACATTGGATACAGCAGCTCTAGTACAGCCCCTCCAGATTAGATACAGAAGCTCTAGTACAGCCCCTCCAGATTGGATACAGCAGCTCTAGAGCAGCCCCTCCAGATTGGATACACCAGCTCTAGTGCAGCCCCTCTAGATTGGATACACCAGCTCTAGTGCAGCCCCACCAGATTGGATACAACAGCTCTAGAGCAGCCCCTCTAGATGGTATACACCAGCTCTAGTGCAGCCCCTCTAGATTGGATACACCAGCTCTAGAGCAGCCCCTCTAGATTGGATACACCAGCTCTAGAGCAGCCCCTCTAGATTGGATACACCAGCTCTAGAGCAGCCCCTCTAGATTGGATACACCAGCTCTAGAGCAGCCCCTCTAGATGGTATACACCAGCTCTAGTGCAGCCCCTCTAGATTGGATACACCAGCTCTAGTGCAGCCCCTCTAGATTGGATACACCAGCTCTAGAGCAGCCCCTCTAGATGGTATACACCAGCTCTAGTGCAGCCCCTCTAGATTGGATACACCAGCTCTAGTGCAGCCCCTCTAGATTGGATACACCAGCTCTAGAGCAGCCCCTCTAGATTGGATACACCAGCTCTAGTGCAGCCCCTCCAGAATGGATACAGCAGCTCTATTGCAGCCCCTCCAGATTGGATACACCAGCTCTAGTGCAGCCCCTCCAGAATGGATACAGCAGCTCTATTGCAGCCCCTCTAATACAATCACCGTCCAGATGGGTTCCTGCCGCCCCATTGTTTGGGGAGTTGTATGACGAGCAGTTGCTTTGCTGCCTCTCCAGGCTGGAGTTGTACAGGGAGATGACTCCGCATCTGCACTGCAGACATCGCACACTGTGCTATGTCCGGCTCACACTCCGGAGACCACGGTATATCCAGCACAGATGTGATGGGCAGCTGTGGTGCACACGGCAGGGGAGCCTCCTATACGGGGTATCCGCAAAGAGGGGGGGCGCACACCGGGAGGGGAAGGGGCGGTACGTACCGGAGTCCGGGCACACCGCCTCCTGTTCTGCTGCACAAACTTCCCTATAACCCGAGCAGAAGCCGGAGCGGAGCACTATAGGACCTGTGATGATGTCACGGTCATGTGACCGGTCACGTGAGGGGAGGGGTGATGCGGTCTGCGTGTGATGATGTGTGCTGCATGTAGGGAACTAGCCAGTGCTCGGAGGTGAGATCGCACTGGGCGGGCTGTGCTGCACAGTGCACGGCGGGCGGACATGATGGGAGTTGTAGTTCCCTCCGGTAATCTTATAGTATTGGTATGCTTGGAGGTGTAATTCTATAGTATGGACATGCTGGGTTTTCTAGTTCCCTTCCAGGGGTGGATGTATTAAGGGTAGCCAGGGCCCCGGGTTGTTCAGACTCTGTGGGTCCCCGTCATGTGGCCGAAGGGAGACCACAGCTGCCCTGTGTCCACGATCTGCAGTAGGTGCATGGCGGCGTCTACCGGCGTGCAGCTGATGGTGATCATATCCGACTCCGCAGTATGAAATGAACAGAACCCACACGGCAGCTGAAAACACACTGCGGTCAGGAGCAGCATAGTGAGGATGGGGTTTCTACAAATCATCCGCTGTGCTGCTGCTGTACAATGCAGCGGTGATATGCTGCATCCAAAACGCTGCCTTTACTCATCGTGACTATGCAGCCTAAGGCTATGTTCACACAGGATGTTTTTTTATGTAGTAACACCTGATCTTTTGGCAGTAAAATAAAATTCAGCGTTTTATTGGCATGTATTTAATTAAACAAATGGAAGAAAAAGCCTTATGTGAACATAACTTAGCAAAAACTAAGGTAAAACTCACCAAATACTCAGCGTGTGCACGAGGCCTTAGGGTACCGTTACACGTCGCAACATTGCTTTCAATTTCACTGGCAATTTGCCGGTTACAGTGAAATCATGGACACATTGTTCTATTTTGTTGCCGTGTACAAATGGAGCAATGTGTCCATGATTTCACTGCAACCAGCAAATTGCCAGTGAAATTGCATGAAATATTGTGTCGTGTAACGGTACCCTTACAATTACTGAGGAAAAAACTGCCCAAATACTCAGCGTGTGCACGAGGCCTTTCATATACTGAGGAAAAACAATCACAAAATACTCAGCGTGTGCACAAGGCCTTAGGCTGGCTTCAGACTGCGTTTTAGATCCGATCCGTAGCTGTCCGCTTGAAGCAGACAGCCCGGACCGGATCAGCACACAGGACTGGGGGGCTATTATGCCCTCCTATCCTGTCTGCAGCCGCACACAGTTCCTGCTGCTGATAGGTGAGGACCGCGGGCGCCGCGGTTTTGACCTGTCAGCGGCTGCAGACAGGATCGGAGGGCATAATAGCCCCCCAGTCCTGTGTGCTGATGCGGTCCGGGCTGTCTGCTTCAAGCGGACAGCTACGGATCGGATCTAAAACGCAGTCTGAAGCCAGCCTTACATATACTGAGGAATAATTCCCCAAATAGCGTGTGCACGAGGCCTTACATCAATGGTGTAGTTAGACTGCTCCGGGTTTGCACCCAGGCCCCCCATGTGAGGACCGGGGGGGGTGCTGGCGGGGAAATCTGAGGACCCGGGGGGGGGGCTTCGGGGGGTGCACAACACTCGCCACGGCCGCTGTGCGTCTGCTGTAAGGAGGAGGGGCAGGCAGAGCTGCAGGACAGGAAGACCCGTCCTCCCTCCTCTCCCTGCCCCCCCGCCAGCTAACAAAATACTCGGCGTGTGTACGAGGCCTTAGATATACTGAGGAAAAAACTCCCCAAATACTCAGTGTGTGCATGAGGTCTTAAGGTACTGTCGCACCGTACAACATTGGCTGCAATGTTGGAAGTGATGCCACGGGTGCGCGCTTGCTTCCGACATCGCAGCCTAGCTGTCACACGGCAAGATGTTGCTACATAGCAGCACTTGAGCTGAGCAGTTTTCACTTTCAGTTTCTTGTACCCAGCAGCATTGCTCCTCAGCCCCTGATCTAAAGCACAAACTCAACTCTGCTGACAGCTCAGCTCAAGGGCTGCTATGTAGCAGGCAGTGCTTTGTCTGCTCAGGGTCCTCCTGCTAGATTTACTACTGTGGGGTCTCCTATAACAGCAGCTCTATGTTGTAGCAGAGCTGACAAAGCTCTGTAGTGCAGGGAGATGGCCCTGGAGGAGGTGCACAGAGAGCAGAGAGGGATGACTGGCACCAGAGAGGCTGGAGATATAGACACTTGAAAACCCGCCTCCTGGTCTTGGGTCAGGTTTGAAACAGATTTTATAGAAGTCTTTATTTCAGTGAATCAAGGGAGCAAAAATACTATGGACATCTTCCCAGAATGCAGCCTTATGGCCACTTTACACGCAGCTACAGGTAACAGGTTTTCCACAGGTAACTTACTGGCTGCAGTGAAATCATGGAGACATGGTTCTATCTTGTTGCTGTGTACAAATGGAATAATCTCTCCATGATTTCACTGCAGCCAGTAAGTTACCTGTGGAAAACCTCTTACCGGTAGCTGCGTGTAAAGTGGCCATTAGAGCTGCAGAAGGTGGCTATGTTATCTTTAGATGCCTGGGGGGGGTGACAGGTCCGCTTTAAGTTGAAGTTGACCGGTTTTCCTGCATGCAGGAAAACCTGTCAACTCCAACTTGAACAACTATCGTTGTTGAATCGTGCGTTTACACGCAACGATGCAACAACGATGTCGTTTCAACATTGTTCCTGACGTCACTTTTGAACGATGTCGGGAACCATGTTGAAAGGTGTTATGGGACCTTTACAGATACTGAGGAAAAAACTCACCAAATACTCAGCATGTGCAAAAGGCCTTACAAATACTGAGGAAAATGAGGAAAAAACTCACCAAATACTCAGCGTGTGCACGAGGCCTTACAAATACTGAGGAAAAAACTCACCAAATACTCAGCTGGTACACGAGGCCTTACAAATACTGAGGAAAAAACTCACCAAATACTCAGCTGGTACACGAGGCCTTACAAATACTGAGGAAAAAACTCACCAAATACTCAGCTGGTACACGAGGCCTTACAAATACTGAGGAAAAAACTCACCAAATACTCAGCTGGTACACCAGGCCTTACAAATACTGAGGAAAAAATTCACCAAATACTCAGCTGGTACACGAGGCCTTACAAATACTGAGGAAAAAACTCACCAAATACTCAGCATGTGCACGAGGCCTTACAAATACTGAGGTAAATACTCAGCGTGTGCACGAGGCCTTACAAATACTGAGGTAAATACTCAGCGTGTGCACGAGGCCTTACAAATACTGAGGAAAAAACTCACCAAATACTCAGCGTGTGCATGAGGCCTTACAAATACTGAGGAAAATGAGGAAAAAACTCACCAAATTCTCAGCTGGTACACGAGGCCTTACAAATACTGAGGAAAAAACTCACTAAATACTCAGCTGGTACACGAGGCCTTACAAATACTGAGGAAAAAACTCACCAAATACTCAGCTGGTACACGAGGCCTTACAAATACTGAGGAAAAAAATCACCAAATACTCAGCTGGTACACGAGGCCTTACAAATACTGAGGAAAAAACTCACCAAATACTCAGCTGGTACACGAGGCCTTACAAATACTGAGGTAAATACTCAGCGTGTGCACGAGGCCTTACAAATACTGAGGAAAAAACTCACCAAATACTCAGCGTGTGCATGAGGCCTTACATATACTGAGGAAAAAACTCACCAAATACTCAGCGTGTGCATGAGGCCTTACAAATACTGAGGAAAATGAGGAAAAAACTCACCAAATTCTCAGCTGGTACACGAGGCCTTACAAATACTGAGGAAAAAACTCACTAAATACTCAGCTGGTACACGAGGCCTTACAAATACTGAGGAAAAAACTCACCAAATACTCAGCTGGTACACGAGGGCCTTACAAATACTGAGGAAAAAAATCACCAAATACTCAGCTGGTACAGAGGCCTTACAAATACTGAGGAAAAAACTCACCAAATACTCAGCTGGTAACGAGGCCTTACAAATACTGAGGAAAAAACTCACCAAATACTCAGCGTGTGCATGAGGCCTTACAAATACTGAGGAAAAAAACTCACCAAATACTCAGCGTGTCATGAGGCCTTACAAATACTGAGGAAAGAGGAAAAAACTCACCAAATTCTCAGCTGGTACACGAGGCCTTACAAATACTGAGGAAAAAACTCACAAATACTCAGCTGGTACACGAGGCCTTACAAATACTGAGGAAAAAACTCACCAAATACTCAGCTGGTACACGAGGCCTTACAAATACTGAGGAAAAAAAATCACCAAATACTCAGCTGGTACACGAGGCCTTACAAATACTGAGGAAAAAAACTCACCAAATACTCAGCATGTGCACGAGGCCTTACAAATACTGAGGTAAATACTCAGCGTGTGCACGAGGCCTTACAAATACTGAGGAAAAAACTCACCAAATACTCAGCGTGTGCATGAGGCCTTACAAATACTGAGGAAAAAACTCACCAAATACTCAGCTGGTACACGAGGCCTTACAAATACTGAGGAAAAAACTCACCAAATACTCAGCTGGTACACGAGGCCTTACAAATACTGAGGAAAAAACTCACCAAATACTCAGCTGGTACACGAGGCCTTACAAATACTGAGGAAAAAACTCAAATACTCAGCGTGTGCACGAGGCCTTACAAATACTGAGGTAAATACTCAGCGTGTGCATGAGGCCTTACAAATACTGAGGAAAATGAGGAAAAAACTCACCAAATTCTCAGCTGGTACACGAGGCCTTACAAACACTGAGGAAAAAACTCACCAAATACTCAGCATGTGCACGAGGCCTTACAAATACTGAGGTAAATACTCAGCGTGTGCACGAGGCCTTACAAATACTGAGGTAAATACTCAGCGTGTGCATGAGGCCTTACAAATACTGAGGAAAATGAGGAAAAAACTCACCAAATTCTCAGCTGGTACACGAGGCCTTACAAATACTGAGGAAAAAACTCACCAAATACTCAGCTGGTACACGAGGCCTTACAAATACTGAGGAAAAAAATCACCAAATACTCAGCTGGTACACGAGGCCTTACAAATACTGAGGAAAAAACTCACCAAATACTCAGCATGTGCACGAGGCCTTACAAATACTGAGGTAAATACTCAGTGTGTGCACGAGGCCTTACAAATACTGAGGAAAAAACTCACCAAATACTCAGCTTGTGCATGAGGCCTTACAAATACTGAGGAAAAAACTCACCAAATACTCAGCATGTGCACGAGGCCTTACAAATACTGAGGTAAATACTCAGCGTGTGCACGAGGCCTTACAAATACTGAGGAAAAAACTCACCAAATACTCAGCGTGTGCATGAGGCCTTACAAATACTGAGGAAAAAACTCACCAAATACTCAGCTGGTACACGAGGGCCTTACAAATACTGAGGAAAAAACTCACCAAATACTCAGCTGGTACACGAGGCCTTACAAATACTGAGGAAAAAAACTCACCAAATACTCAGCTGGTACACGAGGCCTTACAAATACTGAGGAAAAAACTCACCAAATACTCAGCATGTGCACGAGGCCTTACAAATACTGAGGTAAATACTCAGTGTGTGCACGAGGCCTTACAAATACTGAGGAAAAAACTCACCAAATACTCAGCTTGTGCATGAGGCCTTACAAATACTGAGGAAAAAACTCACCAAATACTCAGCTGGTACACGAGGCCTTACAAATACTGAGGAAAAAAACTCACCAAATACTCAGCTGGTACACGAGGCCTTACAAATACTGAGGAAAAAACTCACCAAATACTCAGCTGGTACACGAGGCCTTACAAATACTGAGGAAAAAACTCACCAAATACTCAGCATGTGCACGAGGCCTTACAAATACTGAGGTAAATACTCAGCGTGTGCACGAGGCCTTACAAATACTGAGGAAAAAACTCACCAAATACTCAGCGTGTGCACGAGGCCTTACAAATACTGAGGTAAAAACTCACCAAATACTCAGCGTGTGCATGAGGCCTTACAAATACTGAGGAAAAAACTCACCAAATACTCAGCTGGTACACGAGGCCTTACAAATACTGAGGAAAAAACTCACCAAATACTCAGCTGGTACACGAGGCCTTACAAATACTGAGGAAAAAAACTCACCAAATACTCAGCTGGTACACGAGGCCTTACAAATACTGAGGAAAAAACTCACCAAATACTCAGCATGTGCACGAGGCCTTACAAATACTGAGGTAAATACTCAGCATGTGCACGAGGCCTTACAAATACTGAGGAAAAACCTCACCAAATACTCAGCGTGTGCATGAGGCCTTACAAATACTGAGGTAAAAACTCACCAAATACTGTACACAAGGTCTTAGGGTGCGTGCACATGGTCTGGAGGAGCTACGTGTTGGACGCAGCTCCTCCGGACCTGAGTGAAGCCACGGGTGGCCACAGGGAGACCGCAGCCACCCTGTACTCGCCACGTGCAGCGGGTGCAGGGCGGCTTCTCCCTGCAGTCACCTAATGGCAGCCGCTTCCGACTCCGCAGCATGAAATAAACATGCTGCGGAGGAGCGGACTGCTGGCAACCTGCACTGCAGCTCCAAAACATGCTGCAGGCGGGTTATGCATACTGAGGATGGGATTTCTTGAAATCTCATCCACTATGCTTGTACTGTACTACGCAGCGTTTTGGATGCAGCGGCAAGACGCTGCGTCCAAAACGCTGCGTACACTGATCGTGTGCACACATCCTCACAAATACTGAGGTAAAAACTCACCAAATACTCTGTGTGCACAAGGCCTTTCAGATACTGAGGTAAAATCTCACCAAATACTCTGTGTGCACAAGGCCTTTCAGATACTGAGGTAAAATCTCACCAAATACTGAGGAAGGGGGGGGATGCGGGGCAGTAGCGGTTCGCAATGCGGTTTGGACAGAACAGTCAGCGGTGGATTATAATGGGGCAATTTTACCCTGGGCTGCTGGGCCACTCCCACAGCACTTGACCCCGGGCTACCGCCCAGATTGACCTCATTATAATCTGCCACTGTTCCCTTTTGTAATTATATAGTAAGGACATGCTGGGAGTTCTAGTTTCTCTCCTGTAATTATATAACATGGACATGCTGGGAGTTCTAGTTCCCTTCGCTAATTCTATAGTAAGGATATGCTGGGAGTTCTATTTCTCTCCTGTAATTATATAACATGGACATGCTGGGAGTTGTAGTTCCCTCCTGTAATCATATAACATGGGTATGCTTGGAGTTGTAGTTCTCTTATGTAATTATATAGTATAGTATAGTATGGACATGCTGGGAGTTCTAGTTCCCTTCGCTAATTCTATAGTAAGGATATGCTAGGATTTCTTGTTCTCTCCTGTAATTATATAGTAAGGATATGCTGGGAGTTCTAGTTCCCTCCTGTAATTATATTATTTATTATTATTATTAAGTATTTATTTAGTGCCATTAGGTTACATGGCGCTTTACAAGTGAGAGGGTAGACAAAGACAAGTAGGAAAACGACGACAAATCAATCATACGGATACAATAGGGCAGAGGATCCTGTCCGTGAGGGCTCACAGTCTAGAGGGGGTGGGGAGGGAGACAGTATGAAGGGGAGAGGGGGGGTGAGGTGGTGCTATGGATGGGTATTAGTGCGGGCTGTAGGCTTGTAAGAAGAGGTGGGCCTTCAGGTTTTTCTTGAGGGTTCCCAGGGTAGGGGAGTGTCTGATGTGGTGGGGGAGGGAGTTCCAGAGTAGGTCAGAAGCACGAGAGAAGTCTTGTATGCGGTTGTGGGAGGTGGAAGTGCAGGGGTTGAGAGAAGGAGTTCTTGAGAGAGTGCAGTTTGCTCGAGGGGAGGTAGCGGGAGACTAGGTCAGAGATGTAGGGGGGGACAGGTTGTGTATTGCCTTGTGTGTCAGGCTTAGGTTTTTGAAGTGGGATCTCTGGGGAGTGGGGAGCCAGTGGATGGCTCGGCAGAGAGGGGAGGCGGGGGAGTAACGGGGAGAAAGGTGGATGAGTTGGGCAGCAGATTTGAGGATCGTGCAGAGAGGTGCAAGGGAGGAGGCAGGGAGGCCGGTGAACAGGAGGTTGCAGTAATCCAGACGGGAGATGATGAGGGCGTGGACAAGTGTTTTAGCCGTGCTGTGGTCAAGGAAGGAGCGGATACGGGCAATGTTTTTTAGTTGGAGTCGACAGATGGTGGCGAGGGCTTGGATGTGGGGCTTAAAGGAGAGGGAGGAGTCGTGGATTACCCTGAGGTACTTGGTGTGGGGGACGGGTGAGAGTGTGCAGTCATTGACCGTGATGGACAGGGCAGGAAGTGGGGGAGGATTGTTAGGGGGAAAGACGATGAATTCGGTCTTGTCTATGTTGAGTTTGAGGAAGTGGGCAGAGAAGAAGGATGCGATGGCGGATAGGCAATGAGGAATTTTGGATAAAAGGGAGGAGATATCTGGGCCAGACAGAAAGAGGTGGTATTGGAGGCCATGTGACTTGATGAGCTGCCTAGGTCGAGGGTGTAAATGGAGAAGAGTAGTGGTCCCAGGACTGAGCCTTGGGGAACTCCTACAGATAGGGGGTGGGGCGAGGAGGTGGTGTGGGAGTGGGTGACGCTGAAGGTCCTGTCCGTTAGGTAGGAGGAGATCCAGGAGAGGGCTAGGTCTGTAATTCCAAGAGATTCAAGGATTTGAAGAGGGAGTGGTCAACAGTGTCGAATGCGGCAGAAAGGTCGAGAAGGATGAGGACAGAGTAGTGTCGCTTGCTCTTGGCAATCAGTAGGTCGTTAGTTACTTTGGTTAGGGCTGTTTCGGTGGAGTGGTGAGGTCGGAAGCTGGATTTTAGGCGATCAAATAGAGCTCAGGAAGAGAGGTGGGAGGACAGTTCGGAATAGACGTGTTGTTCCAGACGTTTTGAGGCGAACGGGAGGAGAGATATGGGGCAATAGTTGGAGACTGTTGTAGGGTCAAGGGATGTTTTTTTTTTAGGATGGGCGTGATTAGGGTGTACTTGAAAGGTGAGGGGAATGTGCTGGATTTGAGTGATATGTTGAAGAGATGTGTTAGGGCAGGGATGACGACTGTGGTGAAGTTAGGGATGAGGTGGGAGGGGAGTGGGTCAAGGGCGCAGGTGGTGAGGTATGATCGTGCTAGAAGGGAGGAGAGGTGATCCTCTGTCATGGGGGTGAAACTGCATTTGGGCGAGGTGGGATGGGGCGAGGGGATTGTGGGTCGAAGCTTTGTCTGAGTCTGTCAGTTTTGTCTTTGAAGAAGGTGGCGAAGTCGTCGGCGGAGATGAGGGGTGATGGAGGGGATGCAGGGGGACGAAGTAAAGAGTTGAAGGTTTTGAATAGTTGTTTGGGGTTGTGAGACAGGGCGGTTATTAGGGAGGAGAAGTAGACTTGTTTTGCGGAGTCAAGGGCAGTCTTGAAGGTATTGAAGGAGCGCTTGTATAGGGTGAAGTGCTCTGCAGAGTGGGATTTCTTCCATTTCCGCTCGGCCGCCCTAGTCGTCCGTTGAAGTTTTTTAGTGACGTTCGTGAGCCAGGGTTGTTGTTGTACACGTGTTGTGTTAATGTGGCGCCCCTGCGTCCAGGAGGCCACAAAAGGGAACTGCAGCCAGGCAGGTAGTACACTTGTTGCACAACAACACCCTCACAGCCCACACAACCCACGTGTAGGAGATGGTAGCATCCAGCCTTAAGATTGGATACTCTAGGCAGTTGAGGGGTGGTGGATTTAGAGGAGTGGGTTGGACACACACGTAGTCAGGTGACTTGACAGTATATAGGAAGGGGGAGAAGGAAGTCAGTAGGCCCAAGGTGCCGAGCTGTAAAGACCAAGAGTTGGCCGAGGTAGGCTGAGAGGAAAAGACTGAAAACCGCACGTCTTGTGAGTGTAAGGTGTAGGAGCGCAGAATCTGTACCGAGCCAGTGTGAGCCGGAGGAGAGAGAAAGCACGTCCGAAGCTGATACCACCAGGAGTGTGAGAGGACTGAGAGGGACGGTGATATCCGGGCCCTAGGAATGCAGCTGAAGCTACCGACTGCAGGCGGAGTAGCCCTCCTATTATACCGAGAGACGCAGAGAGAAAGGAGCCTGGTAGAGCCTCACACCTGAGGACTGCTGGAGGCTGGGCTGAGTAGAGTGTCGGCTCTAGAGGGGACCGTAGTTTACCCGGCATTCCCAGACACCGACGGGGGACCACAGCGCTACACGTTAGGGTCCCTACCCCAAAGGACAGACAGCTCAGTGACAAACTGGAGGACCCACAGGGGCCCGAGTCACCGCCATACTGTCCGGCGTTTCACACACACACCCGTGGATACGGAGACCGTTAACAGCCCGGAGAGGACACAGAGACTGTGTGAGGGGTTACAGAGAGAGAGACCTGGCTGCAGAGTAAAGGGAACCCGGAGAGGGAGAATGTGCCCGTGTACTTGTACTGTAACTTGTAAGGCTGGTTTCACACTACGATTTTGGCAGTTCCGATGCTGTCCGATAAAAATCGGACAGCATCGGAACGATTTTTTCCCCCATGTATCCCTAGGGGCATCGGACCGAATCGGATGTGCACTAAATGCCATCCGATTTGGTCCGATCCGATTCTGTCCGATTTTTTTATCGGTGCAAAAATCGGAGCATGCTCCGATTTTTGCACCGAAAACAAAATCGGATCGGACCAAATCGGATGGCATTTAGTGCACATCCGATTCGATCCGATCCCTTTAACATGGGGCCCTATGGAGCAGGGTCCGAGGAGACATCAGATGTCTCCTCGGACCCGATTTTACTGTACTGAGCATGCTCAGTACAGTAAAACGTCTCCAAAATGGGAGAGAAGGGGTTAAAAAAAAAACAAAAAACTTTATCACCTATCCCCGTGCCCCCGCAGGCTCCCGGTGTCTTCTGCCGTCTCCCGGTGGCTCCCGGTGTCCTCTTGCTGTCTGCAGTGGTGTTCTACTGCAGTACAGGACCTGCCGTGATGTCACAGTCATGTGACCGCAGGTTACCATGGAGTAATCTGCGGTCACGTGACTGTGACATCACCGCAGGTCCTATACTGCAGTAGAACACCACTGCAGACAGCGTGAGGACACCGGGAGCCACCTGGAGACGGCAGGAGACACCGGGAGCCTGCGGGGGCACGGGGATAGGTGAGCATATTTTTTTTATTTTTTTTATAGCATGGAGGCTACGATTTTATGCCGGAATCGGATGCCTATTTGGCATCCGATTCCAGACATCAGAAGGGAGCCGATGCTGTCCGATTTTATCGGACAGCATCGGCTCCCTAAAAATCGTAGTGTGAAAGTAGCCTAAGAACTGCACTGAACTGTAACTGACTTGTGAACTGTCTGAGGAACTGAGAGTTAACACGGAAAACCCCGAGATGGCCTCCCTTGTGTCTCTGCATGAAAGCGATTCTCTCCATACAGGATTACAGCAAGCCCTCCACCTGCAGAGCTACAGCACAGCCTGTCAGCACCAGCATTCAGGAGAGATACCTGCAGCGTCTGCACAGTAAGTGTACTGAACATTCCACAATAGACTTAACCCTTACTGCCCCGGGGAACACAGTTCTACCCACTGGAACTATCCCATCTAGCTGCTATTCCATCCCCGGAGGTTCTGCAGCAGCGGCGGCCCCATCACTGACCGCATATAGTGGGTGGCGTCACGACTGACAATCCCCTGTAAATATACCCCTTTTATTGCCGAGCCCGGGACACGGACCGGACCAGGACCACCCGTGACTTCCTCAGCAGCCGACCCGGTCCGGTACCGGGTACCCCTGTCCCAGTGGGCCCGACATTAAATGTGAGCAGAGAAGCCTGGTCGAGGGCTGTAGTGAGAGTGGTGTTGTAGAGGAATGCGGCTTAGTCAGCGTCTTGAGAAGAGGCCAAGTCTGAGAGGGGGAGGAGGGACTCAGAGTGAATGGAAGTCTATGAGCTTAAAGTTTCTGCAGGGGTGGGGGAGTGTCCGGAGAGGGGGGAGCGTGCTAGGGGGGGAGAGGGATGAGAAGGTCAATAGGTTGTGGTCGGAGTTGGTGAGGGTTGAGTTTGTGAGGGAGCAGAGGCGGGTGAAGACGAGGTCTACTGTGTGGCCACCAGTGTGTGTGGCGGAGGAGATCCATTGGGAGAGGCCAAAAGAGGAGTTAAGGGATAGGAGTCTGGAGGCAGCGGCGTTGGGGGTGTCGATGGGGATGTTGAAGTCACCCATGACGATGGTGGGGATGTCGGAGGAGGTGGAGGAGCCAGGTTGTGAAGTGGTTGAAGAAGGTGGAGGAGGATGCAGGGGGGGCGGTAGACAACGGCCAGTTGGAGGTTGCAGGGGGAGTAGATGCATACAGAGTGTGCCTCAAAGGAGGGGAGGGGGGTAGGGGGGGTGAAGTAAGTGGGGAGAAGGAGCAGTCGTTGGCCAGAAGTAGGTCAACCTCCGCCGCGGGTGTTGATGGGGCGGGGAGTGTGGGAGAGTGTGAGTCCACCGTAGGAGAGGGCAGCCGGGGAGGCTGTGTCGGAGGGGGTAAGCCAGGTCTCCGTGATGCCGAGGAAGAGTTTTTGGAGATGAAGAGGTCGTGGATAAGTGGGAGTTTGTTACAGACCGAGCGGGCATTCCAGAGTGCGCCCGGTAGGGGGACAGGGGAAGCAGAGGTGGGGGGAATGGGTCGGAGGTTAAGGGGGTTACGAGGGTTGGTGATGGGTCGCAGGGGTGGGATAGAGGAGAGTGAGGTGATGTGGTGGGGTGGGCCAAGATTAGGGGAAATGTCACCGGAGAGGAGGAGGAGGGAGAGGGTTAGAAGGTGGAAGCAGGGGAGCTTGCGTGGTGGGCGTGTACGTCTAGAGATGGTGGGTTGAAAGTGGGGGAATAGTTATATAGTAATGGACATGCTGGGAGTTCTAGTTCTCTCCTTTAATTATAGTATGGACATGCTGGGAGTTCTAGTTCTCTCCTGTAATTGTATAAGTAAGGATATGCTGGGAGTTCTAGTTCCCTCTTTTAATAATATAGTAAGGACACGCTCGGAGTTCTAGTTCTCTCCTGTAATTATATAGTAAGGACATGCTGGGAGTTCTAGTGCTCTCCTGTAATTATAGTATGGACATGCTGGGAGTTCTAGTTCTCTGCTGTAATTATATAGTAAGGACATGCTGGGAGTTCTAGTTCCCTCCTGTAATTATACAGTAAGGATTTACTGGGAGTTCTACTTATCTCCTGTAATTATATAACACAGACATGCTGGGAGTTCTAGTTGTCTGCAGGCACACTGTTCCAGCTGCCGCTAGGGGGCGCACACTGCATACATTTATCATATTGAGTTCTATAGTAGCTGTAAAAGGTCATATACTGAGCTTTCCCTAGTGGTTTCTGGGTGCAACATAAAGCGGTAGTCACACTCACAGATATCTCTTGCGATATTGTAAGCGATCACGTGCACGCGCGATCGCTTACAATATCGCTCACATCGCTGGTGAGATGTCACACAGACAGACTCACCAGCGATGTGGAGCCGCGATCTCGCTGGTAACTATGGTAACTAGGCGCCGCGCATCGCTTAGTAACCCGACGTGTACCATAGTTACCATCTCCCAGCATAGGCTCTACCGCTGGGAGATCGCTCATCGTGGTGTCATACACCACGATGAAGCAGATCGCTAAATCGTAAATCGCTAGATCTGAGGTCCGGACCTCAGATCTCGATTTTGCGATTTGATCAGATCTCGCTCGTCGTAGCTTGCCGTCACACGCACAGACATCACTCACGCGATGTTTAATCTGCCGCGTTCAAGCGATCTCTTGCGCGATATCTGTGCGTGTGACGGCCGCTTAAGATTTATCATTTATAATCCGAAGATCAGCCGGTAATAGGCGGATCCTGGAGATAATTTATCAGTATATTTAGGCTACTTTCACATCTGTAGTATATTCACTTCCGTGGAATCAGGCAAACATGAACTTTTGAACTTCAGATTTGCCTGATCTGCCATTTTTCAAATCCAGCAGAATTCTGCCTATTTTGAAAGAAAAAAAAACTCAGATACGTCACCCTTGCAGCAAGGTGGCGTTTGGCCTAATGCATTGTTAATGAATGTCTGGACACATTTTTTTTGCAATCCAGCAACGTATGAAAACAGCCGCTAAGGCCCCTTTCACGTCAGCGGTAAGCGCTGATCGCAGCAGTTGCGGTGAAAAAAACGCATCTGCAGCAGTTACCGCATAACGGCTGCACTTGCGGTTCACTTGTGGCAAGCCCCATGCAATGTCTATGGGGCTTGCGGCAAGTGCGTTATAGTCGCGGTTTTGGCAATTGCAGCAGATGCGGGCGCGAAAAAAACGCGATCAGCCGCGTTTTTTTGCGGCCACATCTGCTGCAAGTGTCGAAACCGCACCTTTCGCACACTTACCGCAAGCCCCATAGACATTGCATGGGGCTTGCCGCAAGTGAACCGCAAGTGCGGCCGTTATGCGGTAACTGCTGCAGATGCGTTTTTTTTTCAACGCAACTGCCGCGATCAGCGCTTACCGCGATGTGAAAAGGCCCTAACTGCGGTTTTAATAAAAGCCGGAAGTTCCAGATCGCAATGACAATGTAAGTGTCCGCACATGTCCGGACTTCCATTAAAGGGAACCTGTCACCTAGATTAAGCCCCCCAGGACTATCACTACCTGTCCCTGCACCTTGCTATTAATACTCTAACTATCCCTCTGTCTGTTAAATCTGCCCTGTGACTGCGTAAGAAAATGTATTTCTAACTTACATGGATGTATGTTAATGATCCAGGGGGCTACGGTTGCCTGCCCCCTTGGGCGTCTTCTCTGTGTCACTGTCGCCGCCTCCTGCTGTCTCTTGCACACCCCAATGGGCGTGCTATTGTAATCAAAATGTGCGCTCCCCCATCCAGGCTCGGTCGGCTCTGCTATGCAGCTTTCCTGTTATGATGCAGAACACATCATTTCCGGAGCCGTGGGGCCATAGCAACCCGCTATTTACCTTAGCAGCGGACGTCCTGGAGCTTTGCGTGGACTTAGAAATTAACGTTCATTACTTCAGTAAAACGCTGAGCCACGCTCACCGATGCTGAACCTCTCCTATCACCTAAGCCGCTCACGCCCCGCTAACGTCCGGCTGTTCAATCTGCCAGTATGCCAGGCTATGTTCTCACGATGACATATTGCATGCTTGATGTATTTCCACAGCAGGTAAGTAGCATACGCATTTTTTAACGTCAGCACCTAATGCAAGTCTAAGTGAAAAATCCGCACATAAAAATCAGTGTACATGCAAGAAATATTTCAAACATGCACAGCAGGGCAGTTTATTCTGTGGAAAATAAAAGCAAAGTGGACAGGAGATTCCTATAAATCCTATCCATTTTGTTGGAACTGTAAGACGTTCCTTTTTTTGCGCAGCAAAAATACACATAAAAAAGCAATATAGAAATTTAACCTAAGGCCATGTGCAAATGATGAGTATTTGGTGAGTTTTGTTACCTCAGTATTTGGAGAGTACCGTATATACTCGTGTATAAGCCGACCCCCCTACTTTTGCCCCCAAAACCTGGGAAAACCTATTGAGTCGTGTATAAGCTGAGGGTGGACCCCAGCACAGGTATACAGCCCTCAGCAGTGTGGTATACAGGCCCCCCAATGGTAGTATACAGCAGCCTCCCCAGTGGCATATACAGGCCCCAGTAGTATATACAGCAACCCCAGTGGTATACAGCAGCCTCCCCAGTGGTATATACAGACCCCACCAGTATATACAGCAGCCCCAGTGGTATACAGGCCCCAGCAGTATATACAGCAGCCCTGAGGGTATACAGCAGCCCCCAGGGGTTATACAGCAGCCCCCAGGGGTATACAGTACCCCCCAGGGGGTATACAGCGGCCCCCAGGGGGTATACAGTGGCCCCCAGGGGGTACCCAGCGGCCCCCAGGGGGTATCCAGCAGCCCCCAAATGCTGGCACTCGCCCCCCTTGTAAGGGCCCCCCCCTGCTGCTTATCTTACCATCTTGGTCTTCTGCTCAGCGCCGCTCCTCGGTGCTCCGTTCTTCATGCTCCGTCCTCGCTAGCTGAATCCGGGATCTCCGGCCGTCGCACGATGACGTCATATGCCTGCGACGGCCGGGATCCCGGATGTAGCTGGACGGGAGGATGAAGAACGGAGCACCGAGGAGCGGCGCTGAGCAGAAGACCGGGATGGTAAGATAAGCAGCGGGGGGTGGGGGGGGGACACCCTTACAAGCGGGGCGAGTGCCAGCATTTGGGGGCCATTTATTTAGTTATGCACTGCTTCCCCCTGTCGCTGATTGACAGGGGGAAGCAGTGCATATATAATGAGCGGCCCCACGTGACGGGGCCGCTCATACAGCAGCCTCCCCCCCGCCTCCTCCAGCCTCCACAGCCCCCACCAACCATAGTGACTCGTGTATAAGCCGAGGGGGAGACTTTTCAGCCCAAATTTTGGGCTGAAAAACTCTGCTTATACACGAGTATATACGGTATTTTACTTCAGAATTTGGCGAGTTTCTTGCCTCAGTATTTGGCGAGTTTTCTACCTCAGTATTTGGTGAGGTTTTTTTTACCTCAGTATTTGGAGAGTTTTTTTTACCTCAGTATTTGGTGAGTTTTTTACCTCAGTGTTTGGAGACGTTTTTTACCTCAGCATTTGGTGAGTTTTTTACCTCAGTATTTGGTGAGTTTTTTTTACCTCAGTATTTGGTGAGTTTTTACCTCAGTGTTAGGAGACGTTTTTTACCTCAGTATTTGGTGAGTTTTTTACCTCAGTATTTGGTGAGGTTTTTTTACCTCAGTATTTGGTGAGTTTTTACCTCAGTGTTTGGAGACGTTTTTTACCTCAGTGTTTGGAGACGTTTTTTACCTCAGCATTTGGTGAGTTTTTTACCTCAGTATTTGGAGAGTTTTTTTTACCTCAGTATTTGGTGAGTTTTTACCTCAGTGTTTGGAGACGTTTTTTACCTCAGCATTTGGTGAGTTTTTTTTACCTCAGTATTTAGGGTGCTTTCACATTAGCGTGAGGGGAGCCGCAATGTGAGCGCAGCACCGCAAGCCCCTATCTTTATAATGGGAGCGCACGGTGCTGCGCTTGACTGCCATGACCGTGCGCACCCATTCACTCCCATATGTGATCTGTGCGCAGCGGATGCCTGCGCACAAATCACCCAATCTCGTCCGCACATGCTTCAATCCGCAACGCAGAAATAGTATCCCCGACTTTGGGAATGGCTGAGATGGGAATACCCCCACTAGGTTTTCAACTTATTAAAGACAAATAATGATACCACCCCTACTAAAATTGTATAATACACCAATTGGCCCATTATTTTTGATTACGCTGGATAACTCACATTTGTTGTGAAGCAGTTATTTATGACGAACATCCAAAAAGCAGAAGAAACCCGGATAGGGCAATGAGTTTGTGTGTGTACATATATAGAGGAGGGCGATATATATATATATAGAGGGAGATGTCAATATAGAGGGAGATGTCAGTTACTAGATGTATTGGACAAATAAAGAAGAATCCTGTTTGATCCAGACATTCCCGTGTGGCTGGTTTTTTACCTCCATTAATTGAAGTGGCAGCGCGGACCCACGGTACTTTGTCCTACAAGCTGATTGAACCACGGTGACCTGTGGAAGTACGGTCCTGCAGCAAACCACTCACAGATGAGCGATCATTACCAGTTGTGGGTTTTCACAACTGCATCAGGTGAGCAGCTCCCTTTTACACATATTTCAGCCTTATAAAAGAAGGTATTACCCTATGTGCGCATTCTTGAATTGCTTTTAGATGTGTGTAGGCAGCATTACTAATCTCAGGATCACCAGAGATATAATGACACCCTCTCGGCTGCTTTGAAGTCTATACCATAATTTAAATGCTAACAGTTGGAAAAAGGACGGGATTACAGCATCCTCATCTCATGACGATGAAATGCATGCAATATACAGAGATAAAAAGAATCTATTATCTATACAAAAACATACAGAAAACTTAGCAAAAATTATTTCATACCTGTCAATAAATTTTATGGTATAACACATGTGAAAACATGCTGACCTGTGTGTTTCCATCTTATGGTATCATTGCCAAACTCAGATATTTAACAATAGAAAAATTGGAGCCCGGCTCAACAGGACTGGATTTTTCTTTTCTTTTTCTAAAGTAAAGTGCATATAAAAGAAAAATTTACATGGTCGAGATGACCCAGTCAATGCGTTTCGAGTGCACTTACTCATGAGAAAGACTGCTCAGTGCAGTCGAAACGCGTTGACTGGGTCATGTCAACCATGTAAATTTTTCTATTGTATGCACTTTACTTTGTTTTGAAAAATAAAAAGAAAAAATTCATTCCTGTTGAGGCGGGTCCAATTTTTCTATTGTTCTTGATGTGAGGTCAGGGCGAGGCCAGTGTCCGAGCTCCAGGTGGATGAGCATAGAGCAACTGGGGGAGCTGGAATCAAGTTTCTACTACTCATATATTTAACCCCTTCATAACAGACCGATTTTCCATTTTTGCGCTTTCATTTATTCCTTCCCTTATTCCAAGAGTCATAACAGGTTTATTTTTCTGTTGATATAATTGTGAGAATGCTTGCTTTTTGTGGGACAAGTTGTACTTTTGAATGGCACTATATGTTTTATTATGTAATGTACTGGAAAGCTGCGTAGAGATAAAAGATGCACAGCCAAGAATAAAAAGGGTGCTCAATCACTAACAACCCGTAGAAAAAGAAAACCCCTCTTAAAGAGTACCTGTCACCCTCCTGGTGCTTTCAAAAGTTAACGCACCACTGAATGCAGCGTGTATGCTGCATTCAGGGAAGGTGTGTACTAAGGCTCTAGCCCCCCCTGCACCCCGAAAAAAACACTTTGCACACTTTACAGTTAAGAGGTCCCATGGGTCGGGTCTGATTACGAGGTCCTTGCTGCTGGCACAGTCCTCCCTGCCTCCTCTTTGTGTGTTCTGCCCCCTCTATGTGTCTGCCGCCGCCTCCTCTTCTTCTGGGTCTGTCCTCCTCTTCTGCTTCTGCTCCATGTGACGTCACACAAGCGGACAGCGCTTGGGTGAGCGGGGCCTGGCGACTGTATGCAGCATAAGCATTAGCAGGGCGGCCTCTGCTGTGAAGACACGCGCTTACAACCACCGAGCCCCGCTCACCCAAGCGCCGTGCGCCTGCGTGACGTCACATAAAGCAGGAGCAGAAGAGGAGGACAGATCCAGAAGAAGAGACACAAAGAGGGGGCGGAACACACAAGGAGGAGGCAGGAAGGACTGTGCCAGCAGCGAGGACCCGACCCATGGGACCACTTAACTGTAAAGTTTGCAAAGTGTTTTTTTTCCAGGGTACAGGGGGGCTAGAGCCTTAGTACACACCTTCCCTGAATGCAGCATACACGCTGCATTCAGTGGTGCGTTTACTTTGGAAGCAACAGGCTGGTGACAGGTCCTCTTTAAAATATAACTTTTAATAAATATATTAAAGAGGGCGTGGCCGGACATGGCGGGGACCATCAGCACCTGAACGGAGCTCCTGCGCCTAGTTCCCTTCCACAGCCAGCATAGGCATCTTTTAGCCAGATTGGAGGACCTGACAGTGACTGTAGACCCTCAGAGTTGAGGTGGATACCCTTATCACCCCTGATGCCTGGCAAAACTGACATTGCAAAGTACTTTTCCCCGGCGGGCGCCAGCAGCCATTCCTCCCGCTTTGCCTCAGTGGCCGCCGCCACCGCTGCAGGAGACAGACGCTCCAGAGCCCCTGCTACCCGCCCAAATCCAGCTTCCAGCTCATCCTCCCGGAGGAATACCAGGAGCGCCATCGGGCCCCTCTCCACGGCACCCAAGGTACCTTCTAAACATGAAGGGGGCGCAGGAAAGGGTGCGAATGCTGCCATTGCTGGGGACGGGGCAGGAAGGACTCTCTCCTCACTCACACTCCCCTACACATGGAGGGAGAGACGCCGCCGCAGCACTGATCACTAGCAAGGGAGATATGCATCCAGAACTGTCTAGTGCAGCCCCACAGTCTCCTGGGCTGGTTCCTGATACCCCTGGGGAGCCCATTGCCCTTGCCACTGAGTATGAGAATACCTCCCTAGATGATTATTGTGGAGCCCGATGTGCTGACCTTTCTAGCCAGGGGCCTTCCTCCAGCTCTCTGCATAGTGCCCCCCTCCTTCCCAAGCAGACGATTTGCATGATATCAGAACAAGGATGCAATTTTTCCCCACTAAGGATGATATGGAGGGATACATCCAGAGGCTGGAGAGTGTCTGCAGATCAGAGATTGGGTCCCTTAAGGAGGATACCTCTAAGCTTAAGAACACCATGCAAACTGTGGTCCAGGAGGTAGCTCACCTCTTAAAGGGAACCAACCACCCCCAATGACCCCCCCGGACTATTAATATGGCTCCCTACACCCAGCACATACATGTGCTGCAATGTTTTTTGCTAAAAAAACTGGTTTTTAAAAGTAAAGATAATGCTTTATAAAGTTTCAAACGAAGTGACGGTTGGGCGTTACTTACATGGGGCTAAAGCCGGGTTGCAGCTGCCACTCATTCTTCTCTCTCCCCTCACAGCCGTAACGGCCAGCCCTTTTTGCAGCGTCACAGCCTGGTGCACGGGCTCGCATGCCCGTGCACACATCATCAGCTACAGCCGGGTAGCGAGCGCGCGCTCTGACTTCCTGCGCTCGGCTGTGGACAGTGGGGCTGCACTAGACAGTTCTGGATGCATATCTCCCTTGCTAGTGATCAGTGCTGCGGCGGCGTCTCTCCCTCCATGTGTAGGGGAGGGGGAGTGAGGAGAGAGCCTTGTAAAGCAGCAGCAACTACAATTAGACCAGCATGAGCAGAATTTCAGCACCGTGTTGGATATGCTGGAGGATGCAGAAAACCGGAACAGAAGAAACAATATTAGGCTAAGTCTGGTCCCGGAGACGGTAGCCCCACGTGACATCACTCCCGTCCTGCTACGCATATTCAACTCTCTGTTAGAAAGATCCCAAGACGAACCCATCGAGATAGATAGGGCACACAGATCCCTGGGCCCCAAACGGGATGACTCAGCTCGTCCCAGAGACATTATCTGTAGGATTCATTTCTACCAACTTAAGGACGAAGTAATGAGAAAAGCTAGGGAATCTCATTCCATTGACCTTAACGGAGTGCCCATCCAGCTTCTTACAGATCTTTCGCCTATTACACTTGCCAAACGTAGGGCCCTGCACCCCTTGCTGGACCTTCTCCGAGAGCGAGAGATACCTTATTCATGGGGCTTCTCCTTCCAGCTCCAGGTCCGCAGAGGCTCGGAGATGCAGATCCTAAGATCCCCGGCGGACATCCCAGAGTTCTGCGGGGTGCTTGGGCTGCCGCTGATAACCATCATGAACTGGCCACAGTTATCCACCTTCCTCTTCAGGGGTCCGGGGTCTGGTCAGCGGTTCCCACCTGAGGAGGCCCGAAAGAGGAAGAGGGGCCCTAAGCGTCATTCGGCAACGCCTACAGCCGCAACCTGAACTTTCCTGTTGGTTTTTGTCTGACATATTATAGATGGAATTCCTTAGGGATCTCCCATATTGCCCCCGAGCCTGACCTGGGGACGGGTCCACTGCCGCTCCTAACCTGAAGCTACTGCTTCCTTATCTTTATGACTGGAAAGGACCGTAGATACATCCAGCCGTGGCCTTTTCCCTTCATGTGCTGATTCCCCTCTTCATTTTCCTCTCTCCAATATTTACTCCCCCGCACCTTACCCCTTTCCCTTTGTTGCTCCTTTACCTAATAACCCTACCTTACCCTCCCCTGACCCCACCTCCCTATCTATACCCCCTCCCTTTTTTCTCTTGTTTTTTGGTACTGTTGTCTTCGTTTTTGGGCTGGGTAATACATAAAAGTTGTAACATTATTTTCTGTATATGTCCCTCCTATCTGGGATATTTGAATTTTGGAAAGGCAGTGGTCTGGTCCTGGGCGCACGGTCCTGTTGACGTGTACCAGTCACCCCACACGTAGGAAGTGTCTTTGACACACACCACAGAGTTTACTCTGTTAATTTCCTTGGTCTGTGGGTTCCCCAACCTACTGGCCTTTGGGACAGGAGTTAGAGTTCCAGTCCCCCACACTTCTTTTTCTTCCTTCTACGCTGATCCTTTCTCTCTTGTCTTTCTGTCTCTCTTTCTTTTTCTAATCCCCCACCCTCCCTTCCGCCTCACCTAACCACCAATATGTCTAGAATTAACATCTGTTCGCTAAACAATAGAGGTTTCAACATACCTGAAAAACGCTCTCAGGTTCTGACGCATATGCATAAGAAACGTGTCCACATCCTCCTTTTACAGGAAACACACTTCAGGTCTGATAAGGTCCCGTCTATAAAGCATAAATACTTTAATAAATTGTTCCATAGTTCTAATCCAGAGGCGCGGTCCAAGGGAGTCAGTGTAGCTATACATAAATCCCTGGCGGCGCAGGTGATGGACTCCAAGATAGATCCATATGGCAGGTTTGTTTTCCTGAAGCTGCGGATAGCTGAGGACATCATAACCATTGCTAACCTTTGCTTACCCAACCAGGACCCCGTCCGTAAACTGATCACATACCTACGCACCCTGACAAATTTTGCAGAAGGTTCAGTGATCTTATGGGGCGACCTTAATTTTGTATTGGATCAAGAACTGGATTCCTCCTCTCGCAGATTCTCTGTGCCTGCTTCTCGTCTTGAAAAATTGAAGTCTACACTTCTAGACGCCAGGCTGGTTGACGTCTGGAGGTTGCTGAACCCGAGATCCAGGGATTATACTTATTACTCTGCCGTACATGACATGTATAGTAGGATTGATCTTTTTCTACTCAGCCATAAACATTTATTGGCAGATCCTACAGTCAAAATCGAACCTATGATCTGGTCGGATCATGCTCCGATCATCCTTTCCCTTGGCCTCTCGGGCTTGGCTCCGACAGAGTGGACCTGGTCCCTCAACCCAGGCCTCTTAAGGCAGCCGGCTTGTCAGTCGGCGGTGAGGTCTTCGATTCTTGACTGACCATAAGTCGGATCCTACTGCACTTCCCTTTAAATGTCAGGCTTTGAAGGGAGTCATTAGGGGGATCCTCATCCAGCAGGGGTCCAAACTGAAACGTGAAAGAACTCGAGCGGTTTTGGATCTGATAACCTCCATCCACCAATTAGAGACCCAACACAAACAATCGCAAACCCCGCAACTGCTTACTGAATTGACTAAGGCCCGTACTGACCTGCGTACCATAATGGACTCGGCCTCTAACCGCCAGCAAGACCGATTCCGCAGATATTTGTACAAATTTTCCAATAAACCAGGGAGAGCCTTAGCTTGGTTTATTCATCCACGACTTCCCTCCATGTATATACCATCCATCAGGTCAAAACCGGGGGGACTCCTCCATAGGCCCCGTGAGATAGTAGATTCGTTTGGGGACTATTATAAATCTTTATATATCCTTAGAGGCCCTTTAGCTGACATGTCTCCCACGGACTATCTTCGACGTGTTGAGGATTATGTTGCGGACACGCCACTTCCCCCTATTAGGGAGAAGGACTCGGAGATTCTAGAGGCCACTTTTACAGAACAGGAAGTGATCGCCACCATCAATGCACTTCCCAATGGGAAGAGCCCAGGTCCGGATGGTTTTTCAGCAAACTTCTATAAACTGTTTGTGTGTGACTTAGCACCACAATTAACATCTCTCTTCACCTCTATCTCCGACTCCTGCCCCTTTGCCCTTCAGACTCTAGCAACTACAATCACAGTAATTCCGAAGCCAGGCAAGGACCCCCTCTCCTGCGCTAGCTATCGCCCCATCTCCCTTTTGAATCTTGATGTGAAGATCTTCGCTAAGATCTTGGCCTCGAGACTGGGACCCTTGCTACCTGCTTCTATCCATAATGACCAAACTAGGTTTATCATGCACCGAGAGGCAAGAGATAATACCATCAAGACTTTACTTATCGCAGCCCAGATCCAAAGCAGCGGCATTCCTGCGTGCCTTCTTTCGGTCGATGCCGAGAAGGTAATGATCGCTTAGGCTGGGACTTTCTCTTTGCCTCCCTGAAGCAGCTAGGCTTGGGTCCGGTCATTATGGGGAAAATTCGAGCGCTGTACTGTGGTCCTACTGCTTGGCTGAGAGTCAATGGGCTTCTCTGTTCTGCCTTTGGGGTCTCCAACGGTACGCGACAGGGTTGCCCTTTGTCACCCATGCTATACGTCATTGCAATGGAACATCTGGCTTGCGCCCTTAGGGGATCCACAGATATTGAGGGTATACAGATCCAGGGCCCCCGTTTCAAACTGGCCCTCTACGCTGACGATCTCTTGATTTACGTCTCAAACCCCCAGGTCGCTTTCCCGGTCATCATACGTGAGTTCATGAGGTTTGGCGATGTGTCAAACTTCAAAGTAAATTACTCCAAGACAGAGGTAATGAATCTCATGCTGCCAGATGCCCTGGTCCATCGGCTCCGGTCTTCCTTCTCTTTTCGATGGGTGGATGGAGGCTTGAAGTACTTGGGCATCACTATACCCAAAGATCCTAAAGATCTTTTTGCCCTTAACTATGCCCCACTTTTACAATCTACACTACGCGATCTGACAAGGCTCGGTGGCACACAGTTATCCTGGTTTGGCAGTATTAGCGCCATCAAGATGGATATTTTGCCTAGATTTCTGTATTTATTCCAAACCGCTCCCACTGACATTCCACCACAGTTCTTTCGTCATTTGAATAACGCCATGCGTAAATTTGTTTGGGGCGCCAGGAGACCTCGGATTCGCCTCTCGACACTGACCGATCCAAAGCGAAGGGGCGGGACGGGACTTCCTGACTTCCAGCGTTACTACCATGCCACACTTTTGACAAGGAACTTGGACTGGAGATTCAATCTGCACCGTAAACAGTGGGTGACTGTTGAGAACCTGACTTCGCCCACTCCATTACGTTGGGTGCCATGGATGCGGAAAAATAACCGTCCCTAAAACACACTGTTCTCCCCTCTCACACAGGTGGTACTGAACTTTTGGGAAACATGGTGGAATAGAGTCTGTGACCTTACTTGCCCATCAATGTTAGGCCCCCTCTTCAATAACCCAGACTTTCCTCCGGCGATTGGGAGACCGACCTTTTTGGGATGGAGTGCCGACGCAGACCCCGACCTGAGCCGGGTCGCGGAATGGCTGAGGGGGTGACGGCGATGGGGGACGGTGGGTTGGGGCTGGGGTCCTGGTTGGAGATTTCTCAGCTGAGAACATTCATTCGATCTCTGAGCAGGAGGGCCCCTTCGAGATTTGAGTCTCTGTTGCTCTCGACTGACCCCCCTTCTCATGTTATCTCCCTCTTGTACGATGTGATATTGGAGGCCGGGCCATCTTCCATCTTTCGATTCTTTGCGGCATGGCAGACAGACCTGGGAATGACCTTCACTGATTCGGAAAGAACCAAAATTTGCTTATTGACCCACAAGATGTCGATATCCTGCAGCTTTCAGGAGACAAACTATAAAATTCTGACCAGGTGGTATCGGTGCCCCACCCTCCTTCACACAATGTTCCCTTCGGTTTCGGACTTGTGCTGGAGATATGGGGAGGAATTTGGTACCATGCTGCATGTTTGGTGGCGTTGTAGACTCATCCAGACTTACTGGCGCATGGTCTTCTCAGCATGTGAGTCCATCACTGGCACACGCCATCCCCCGTCCCCTCAGATTGCGCTTCTGTCTCTCATTCCGGAACCATTCGCCTTGGTCAAATGCGGTCTTTTCCGCTTTTGCCTCATGTCGGCGAGGGTCTTGATACCGAGACACTGGAAGTCTACAGTTACTCTCTCGTCTCGGAGAATGGGTGATGAAGATGGACAGATTATGCCGTATAGAGGGTCCGATGGCGCGGGATCATGAAACCTGGGAGAAACACCAGAGACTGTGGACTCCTTGATGGCTCTACTGTGACTGTCTTCTCCTAACATAACATAATTTTTGCGAACTTTTTGGACATGTTCTGGATGGTGTGGTGGATACCCCCCCTTCCCTTCTACTCTCTCCCCTCCCCCTCTTCTTTCCCCTTCTCTCCTTCCTCTCTCTTGTCCCCCTTACACTCTCTTCTACTCTCTCTTTCTTCTATCGTTCTCTATATGCATTTCTATACGATACTGAGGCTTTCTTTTCTAATTTTGTGTTACTTAAAAATCTGTCCAGGGGTTTATCTTCTGGGGGTTCGCTCCATTTTTCCCCTGAGGATTCCTGGCTAGATTCTCCAGCATTAGGTGGAAGAGGTTGAGTAACTGATTCTACTCGAGGGGAAATTATACTCCTACTATTTATGTATTTGCTCAGAACCTGACCTCGATTTTACTCCACTGCCTTCCTACCACCTTCTCCTCTATTGTAAGGAGTAATAGTAACTTGTGTATCTATGCATGCAGTTAATGCAGTTGATGTTTTGGAATTACCGTATATACTCGTGTATAAGCCGACCCGTGTATCAGCCGACCCCCCCTACTTTTGCCCCCAAAACCTGGGAAAACCTATTGACTCGTGTATAAGCCGAGGGTGGACCCCAGCACAGGTATCCAGTCCCCCCCAGTGGTATACAGCAGCCTCCCCAGTGGTAGTATACAGCAGCCACAGAGGTATATACAGCAGCCCCAGTGGTAGTATACAGCAGCCTCCCCAGTGGTAGTATACAGCAGCCTCCCCAGTGGTAGTATACAGCAGTCTCCCCCTGTGGTAGTATGCAGCAGTCTCCCCCTGTGGTAGTATACAGCAGCCTCCCCCTGTGGTAGTATACAGCAGCCTCCCCCTGTGGTAGTATACAGCAGCCACAGAGGTATATACAGCAGCCCCAGTGGTAGTATACAGCAGCCTCCCCAGTGGTAGCATACAGCAGTCTCCCCCTGTGGTAGTATACAGCAGCCTCCCCCTGTGGTAGTATACAGCAGCCACAGAGGTATATACAGCAGCCCCTCCCCTGTGGTAGTATACAGCAGCCACAGAGGTATATACAGCAGCCCCAGTGGTAGTATACAGAAGCCTCCCCAGTGGTAGTATGCAGCAGTCTCCCCCTGTGGTAGTATACAGCAGTCTCCCCCTGTGGTAGTATACAGCAGCCTCCCCCTGTGGTAGTATTCAGCAGCCACAAAAGGTATATACAGCAGCCCCAGTGGTAGTATACAGCAGCCCCTCCCCTGTGGTAGTATACAGCAGCCCCCCCGTGGTAGTATACAGCAGCCCCCCCCTGTGGGTATACAGCAGTGCCCCCTCCCCCCCCCCGTTGCTGCCGCACACCTTTAAAAAGAAGATCTTTCATACTTATCCTCCTGCTGTCACCGCGCGCATCTTCCGCTCTCCTTCTTGCTTGCACCCGGCGTCCATCCATATGACCGCGCACAAATAATGACGTCATTATTTGTGCGCTGTCACGTGGATGGACGCCGGGTGCAAGCAAGAAGGAGAGCGGAGGATGCGCGCGGTGACAGCAGGAGGATAAGTATGAAAGCTCTTCTTTTTACAGGTGTGCGGCAGCGACGGGGGGGGGGCACTGCTGTATACTACCACAGGGGGGGGGGAAGGAGCGCTGACAGTGCAATGTAATATGCACGGCTCCCCCTGCCGCTGATGGACAGGGGGATGCAGTGCATATTGCATTGCACTAATGAGCGGCCCCACGTGACCGGCCGCTCACTATACAGCCTCCCCCACCTCCTCCAGCCCCCGGACACCGGCCCCCACACACTCAGCCGTATAGTGACTCGTGTATAAGCCGAGGGGGGCACTTTTCAGCACAATTTTTGTGCTGAAAAACTCGGCTTGTACACGAGTATATACGGTATGCTGATTATTTTCAGTATGAAAAACTTGAATAAAGATATTTTCTGAAAAAAAAAAAAATATATTAAAAATTCCCAAAAACTACACTAAAAAAAACAAACAACAAACATGAAAGCAGAGTATGGGACAATCAAGTGTACAGCATAACAATAGGGAGAGAAAGAACTAGCCCTAATAGACCCTAGTCATCACTAACTGGAAGTGATGGGTATGACGCCCCCCACTCAATGTCGGGATTCCCTACAAGTCCCTATTATTCCTCTACTCTCAATAGATAATAGTGAACCACCTCCAGTGATATAAAAAACTACGGTAGAACAGGGTTCAGTGGAGGCAACAGGAGGCTTTTACAGCTCCCATCTACAGCCGGGGGCCCTGGAGGCGCCTCTGGGACCTCCCCAACTTTTATACACTGATCCGGTGCCTTGCCAGAGGTGAGCGGGCGGGAGGAGACCCCGGGATTCCGTGGTGCCGCGGCCTATCCGGCCAGCAGGAGCCAGGGCCTATAATTGCCAGAGGCCTGGGAGACCATAGCTCAGCCCACCACTGAAGCCGTTGCGTAGGCTCACCGACAGGCCAAGTCTCCGCAGATAGTAGCGCCCTGGGGCACGCTTGTGTAACAGGGGGAGAAAGAGACACCAGGGAGCTGTTAGCACCGCTCTCCCCCCTTACCGATTTAGGTCCCGGAGTGGTGATAATATCAAGTTGTCCAACACCCCCCCGGCTTTCTCTCCCTAACATACCACTGGCACACAGCATAAGCCAACTGGGGACTTCACTGGCAGTCATATATATAGCCCTTATAGTGCCTGGGCATACCACCATCTACACTCTGTTGCAGGGCCCTACTACATGACAACATATGGGCTGCAGGTGACCATCTAACCCAGAGGTTCCCAACTCCAGTCCTCAAGGCACACCAACAGTGCAGGTTTTCAGGATTTCCTTAGAAATTGGAATCATTCCCAGTGCAGGTGATTCAATTATCACCTGTGCAATACTAAGGAAATCCTGAAAACCTGCACTGTTGGTGTGCCTTGAGGCCTGGAGTTGGGAACCTCTGATCTAACCAATCTCTGTTGTCCCCACTAATACAATCCTCATTTCATAGCTCAGAGAGGACTTAATCGTACCATTAATAAACTAAAGACACTCGTACTGGACAACCCATACTCTGTTGGGATCGACACTGCACTGAGCGGCAGAGACTAGGTGTTCACACAGCCTCTGGAGATTTTTGGGCAAGACTCAGTGAAAACATACCGAATTTCATAGGATGACAATAGTGTAAACTTTCCATCTGCACTTTTCGGGAGCTGCGGCTGAGTAGCAATAAATGCTAATTTTTATTCAAAGGGCCAGGCTGAGTGGCCTTGGGATATAACACAGACTAGGCCCTCTCACATAAAGGCCTGTCTTCCGTGCTGCAGTTAATCCCAACCCATTCTGGGACACACAATAGTCTGCATACGGATCATGTAGTCTATATGTACTCTCCATCTTGGATCTCCTTTGGACCGATTCTCCAAATGCCTTTTTCTCATTAACCATGTAGATTCCTGAATCTTGACCGGGACATCTCCCTTTTTTCTAACTGTCTGCAAGTGCTTCTTTTCCAATTCTCTTTCTGCCCACCACCAAAAGGATATATTTGTCAACTCCGGCAGCGCTAAGGCCAAGACCAGAGCTCAGGCTGCCAAATCTCCCCTGGAACAGCTGGATCCTAACTTTGCCATGTCTGTGGCAGACCTACAGGTCATTGCTGACTCTATCACAAAACAATTGATGCCAGACTATTGTCTTTTCAATCCTTGCTAGCTTCAATCACTACTCAGCTGTCTGACCACACCACAAAAAATTCTACAGAGGATCTCTGATCTTGACGATATGGTACAATCCTATGTTGCTCAAAATAAAGATAAAGATCTTGCGATAGAGCAGCTTCAAGACAAATTCAATGACTTACAAAATCGGAGTCGACGGAACAATCTCCGGATTGTGGGGGTCCCCGAGTCGGTAAAGGACTTACAACGCTTTACTCAACGTATCTCCCACAAGCTCTCAACCTAACTGACTGTTCCCCCTCAATGGTGAAGAGGTCCCATAGACTAAGACATCCAACTCCGGAGTCAGGCACCCGTCTGCGTCCTGTAATCTTTAAGCTACTTAATTATTAGGACAAAATGCAGTTGTTTAGAACATTTAGAGCTATGCCGGAAGTAAAATACAAGAGTCACTCCCTCCTTATATTTCAAGATTTTTCTGCAGTGGTGGCAGTCAAGCGCCGGGCCTTTCCACCGGTTTGCAAGCTTCCCCACGATAGGGGCACACGGTTTGCCCTTTTGTACCCGGCACACCTCAGGGTTGAGATCGGAGGAAAAACAATGTTTTTTGATAACCATGACAAAGCGATGAAGTGAAACGTTCCTCTCAGGCTTCCTCTCCGACCACCTGACTCTGTGTTTCTGATCTTGGTTGAGGAGTTTTTTAACTTTTTATTTAACCACTGTATTGGTCACAATGTAGCTGAGATTCTTTGTTTATATATAGCTACTGTCTTGACATATATCTAGTGCACATTATTTGCTCGTATTTACTACTGCATATTCTAGGGAGAGGTTCTCAGTCGAGATTTAATTATGTAATGTTTACTATTGTGGATTGCTTATTCTTGTTGGGTATGTTGGGGGGTGGATTCCTCTTCCCTGGGCGCGATCTTAGCTTGGTTCTCTTGGGCATGAGGGTCTGCTTGCTGGGACAGACCTAGGCCCAGTTGTCTCACTTGATATCATCCATCTGTGGCCTCAGTGTAGTATAGGGTAATATGGCTACTTTTGATAATTTAGCTCCTCATTTTCATATTGATACTCTTACATTTCTATCCTGGAACGTGGCTCGTCTTAACACACCGGTGAAACATAGAAAGGTATTAGACCATGTTACCCGTATTCGTACACATATTGTGTTTTTACAGGAAACCCATTGGATTAGTGGAGGACATCATTTGCTTCACAATAAACACTACCTGGAATGTGTTGAGGCCTCCTTCTCAAGGAAGAAATGTTGCTGTCCTGTTCCATAGAGATCTCGAGTATGTGTGGCATTCCAGGGGTTAAAGTGTCACAGAAACATCAACACGGGTTCACTCCCCACACAACACTGGACACTACACTAGCACCTCTAGGCCAGAAGGGGGAGCTCAAGCAGCTCCCTTATATATATTCTGGTCTGGGGAGAGGAAGTGGGGAAGAGCAGAGTGGTGGGTGCAGCTTAAGTGGCACCTGCAAGAGTGGGAGGAGCTAATGTTTAACTCAGAGTGACAGTCAGTTGGAGTCGCCTGATTGCCCTGCACTGCAGTGAAATCAGGCGAAATCAGGTGAATTCAGCGGATCGTGCCGTGTGACAGGGCGATAGCGACGTACACAGCGATCCTGAAATAAATCCCGTAGGCGTGCTTGGATGTTGTCTATTTTGCGCCACATCTGCGGCGATTGGTGGGTGATGCTGCGTTCTGATTGGCTGGCAGTGTCTGAGGCGCCTTATTTGATGACCCGTGCGTTCACGCAAGACTGACCAATGGGAACGCAGTTCTGTCCACCAATCACAGTGGTAGGGGCGTGGTGAAACACACTCTAGCAAGCCCCTATCGAAACAGTGTGCCCACATCGCTGCTACTATTGTGGCGTGTGACAGGCGAGGTTTGAAGGGAAGATTGCTTCCGGTCTTCTGCAGGCGATTTCCGGAATGCAGGATCGCCGAAGATCACACGGGCGATCGCTGCGTGTGACAGTTCCACAGCGATCAGAAAAAAGTGCTCGAAACATGCACGCTCACATCAAATCGCTAGCGATATGGAAGCCATATGGCGGCGTGTGACGGTTCCTTTACAGAAGCCACCATTTTAAGTCTCATTGCCTTATAGAACTGGAGACAATGATTGGCAGCGGTGGGCAGATTACACATGCGTTGTGTGTGAATCTGCCCTTTGGCTGCAGCCTCTAGCCACCTCCTTTCTGGCTGCGCGGTGTAAGTTTTCTAAGTATTTACTCGGGGTACAGGGCGGCTCAAGTGCTGGGGGACCCCTTGCCTGGATGCAGCAGACATGCTGCATCCAGTGCTGTAATTAGATCACCATGCCTGGTTTGGTGACAGGTCCTCTTTAAACATACCATCCAGGAATTTCTGCTGACTCATGAAGAAGGTCCTACTCCTTTGCTCACTAAAGGCCCCGTTACACGCTGCAATGTCCCAGCAATCCCACCAATGATCGGGATCGCTGGGACATCGCTATCTGATCGCTGCTGAGTTGTCACACAGGCAGACTCACCAGCGATCAGCGAGAACGCTGGTAACCAGGGTAAACATCGAGTAACTAAGCTTAGCACTGCGCTTAGTTACCCGATGTTTACCCTGGTTACCAGCGTCCCAGCGTGTCTGTGCGGCACTGGGCATCGGCCGGGAGGTCGTTGATCGTTGGTCTCCCGCTGTCAAATACGCCGATGCTGGCTGCCCAGTGGGATACCAATGATGGAAAAATGGTCCTGCCATTTACCAACGATCAGCGAGCTGATCGGTGGTCATTGGTGCATGTCACACGCAGCGGCATCGCTACAAGGTCGCTGCAACAATATCGTTAGCGATATCGTTGCGTGTAACCCAGCCTTTAGTGGGAAGCCTTAGAATGTGTGGTCAAAGGTATTCTGGTACGAGAGGGCTCAAGACTCAAAAAGGAGGAGGCTAACCACATTAAAGAGCTTCTCACACAAGTACATAATATGGAGCTGGAGCACAAGCATGATCTATATAATGTGACTCAATAAATTATATAAAGTAAAAGAGGATTTGAAAAAGGTAGTGGACCAGGAGTTTGCGAAGTACAGGGATAGATTACAGAGTTTGCAGATAAGTGCAGGGGACTCTTGGCTAGAAGCATTCACCCGAGGAGCCCCAATACCTACATCCTGGTTATTCGCAACACCGATTACGTGAGCGTGAATGAGTCCAGTCAGATAGCTCAGTCTTTCAAAGACTATTGCAAAGCCCTCCATAATATTAAGGGACATTATGTGGATATGTCGCTTTCTTGAAAACAGCTAAAAATAGACCAATATATTAAGAAGACCGCCCTTCACCCATTGTCAGCAGACATTAGAGAGACCCTGGACTTACCATTTAGTGAGGAAGAACACACACAAGCGATCAAAATATCCACGTCCAATAAGAACCCTGGCCCAGATGGTTACCCAGCCAAATTCTATACGTTGCTAGCTCCTCAATTAACGCCATTTGTGACCAAGGTGTTCAATAGCGTATCATCTGCACATTCATTCCCCAGACAGACACTGGAAGCTCATATTTCACTTATCCCTAAAGCTGGGAATGTCCCTGAGGAAGGAGTTGGGAGATAACTCCGAAACATGTTGGACAAATAAAGAAGAATCCTGTTTGATCCAGACATTCCCGTGTGGCTGGTTTTTTATCTCCATTAATTGAAGTGGCAGCGCGGACCCACGGTACTTTGTCCTACAAGCTGATTGAACCACGGTGATCTGTGGAAGTACGGTCCTGCAGCAAACCACTCACAGATGAGCGATCATTACCAGTTGTGGGTTCTCACAACTGCATCAGGTGAGCAGCTCCCTCTTTACACATATTTCAGCCTTATAAAAGAAGGTATTACCCTTTGTGCGCATTCTTGAATTGCTTTTAGATTTATTCCATAGTGCACTATGACAAATTAATATAGGACCCAACTTGCGGGACAAAATAATGGCTCTATACCATAACTCTACAGCTAACGTTTAATGCAACTGCACACTCTCGGACCTTTTTCAGTTTCCAAAGGGACGAGACAGGGCTGTGCGTTGTTGCCACTACTTTATGTTCTTGTGATGGAGCATTGGCAGTGGCTCTCAGAAATAACCCCAACATTAATGGTATACAAATTGGACCCAAAAGTACATAAGCTCTCACTATACGCAGATGATTTATTATATATCGCTTCCTGCCGTCATTAAGGAGTTTGACAGATACAGCAGAGTTAGTAACTTTAAAATAAATCCCTTTAAATCCGAGATACTTAATATAACCGTTCCCTGCCAGGAGAAGGTGGCGTTACAAAATTAATTTCCCTTAAGTGATGTCCCAAAATAATGCAATATTTGGGAGTACAGTTGACATCGGATCCTCTCCAGATTTTCAGGGTTAATTTCGTACCTCTTCTGACACACATTACAATAGACCTCCAAAAATATGGTAGGGCTAAATTGGCCTGGTTTGGCAGGATAAATGCCATTAAGATGGATATCCTCCCCAGGTTGTTATACCTGTTTCAGGCAGTACCGGTGTCTCCCCAGGTAGATTTTTATGACACCTTGATGCAGTGTGCAGCAAATTTATTTGGGGGTCCAAAGAACCCCGGCTTGCTCGCTCTCTGCTTAGCAGATCCAGGACGAATGGAGGAACAGGCATAACAAATTTGAGAAATTACCACCGAGCAGCTGTAGCGATACGGGCTCTGGATTGGTTTCACGATCAAGGTGGGAAATAATGGATGTCAATAGAAAGATCACTTACATCAGTAACATTGACCTCCCTACTGTGGATCCCTCATGGTACCTTCACACGCCGCAATCTCGCCTTGGAATCCTAAAGGCGATGTGTCGCCCTGGAGCAATTGCCGTGAAATTGCCTCACAGTTGCGGGGCGTGTGATTGGGGAATTTTGCGGCGATAAATCGCCTGTCGCCTGTTTCCTGAGCACTGCTCTGAAATCAGCCTCAATCATGAAGGCGATATTTCTGTGTTGTGGCGTGTGATAGTGATGGAATCAGTGTCGCCTATGAATTCCCATAGGCGTTCCACAGCGTGCTGTAGTCTGCGCCCCATCTGCGATGATTGGTGGTGCCTACTGTGTTCCCATTGGCTGTCAGTTCATAGGGTGCCATATTTGATGAGCTGTCCATTCAGCACAACACACATCTTCAATGACGTCATGTATTAGCCAGCCTTCAAGAGCAGGCTGGCCAATCGTAACGCAGTTGTGAGCGGCTATGGGGCGCGGTGTTGACCACTGCGGCACACCTATGTCCTCGGAGCGCTGAACATGTACGCTCACATCGCCTTTGGGATTGCGGCGTGTGAAGCGGCGAGGGAATTCGACCGGATTGGTTCCACTGTGCGTGAGGCGATTTCCGGGGCGACACATCGCCTTTATTTCAGGGTGAGATTGCAGTGTGTGATACCGCCATCGGCGATCTGAGGCGAGCGTGAAAAACGTGCACGCGCACATTAGATCGCCTCATATCGCCAGCCGATATTGCGGCGTGTGAAGGTACCATTAGGCACATTGCACTCTGTCCAGACCCACGTCCTTTTTTGACTCATGACCTGCTGTGAGGGTGGCACACCTCCATACTAGCCCAGGGACCTCACACAGCCCTGGTCCCATGACTCCATTATTTGATAACCTCGAATTTCTCCCGGCAGTAGGAACAGGGTCGTTCTTGGCGTGGTCAAATACACCGAAATTCCGCTTGATGCACATCTTATTGGCCTTAAAGAGAAGGCGCTCATTGATGGAGTTGAGGAATGAGTTCCAGAACATCACATTTCATGATTTGCATACCTGCTACTGTGCTCCTTTGTGGAGTCTTTCCAGATGTCCTCACTTCTTGAGACTGAGTTGACACCTTTGGAGTCCTTGCTGATGCAGGAAGTGAACCCCACACACCTCATCTCACAGGTATACTCGATCCTCGGGTTGGGAGGTGGGGAATGAAAACCCAGGTTTGCCTTGGAATGGGAGCGGGAGAGTGGGCTGGAGTTCCCCACTGAGCAATGGAGAAGGGCCTTTTTCTGCTCGCAGACTGCCCCTGGCTTGCAGGCTCAGGAAACAAATTTCAAACTGATTACTAGATGGTATAGAAGTCCAGCATATCTGCATAGGATCTAGCCATCTGGGTCTGATCTCTGTTGGAGATGTGAAGCATCTGAGGGTAATATGCTTCATATCTGGTGCGATTGTCCACCAAACGACTTTGGAACAAAGTTTTCAGAATTTGTTCAAGGGTTACTGGTGTCTCCATTCAACGGAGTCCTCCTATCAATGATCAATGGCTCTGTTAAGAGCATTAAAACGGGACTCTCGAAACATTGTTTAACAGTGACCGACTCCATTATCCCTAGGAAGTGGTGCTCCAGAGTTATCCCAAATGTTGGGGACTGGGTGGAGGAAATGTATTATCAATGTAGGATGGAGAGGCTGTCCACCGTTACAAAAAAATCACATGGGAACATATAAGAAGTGGCAGGATTGGATAATGTTCCACAATTCCCCAGAATTTATACTACTTGATGGAGTTGGGTGGCGCAGCGTAAAAAACAGCATAACAAATGAGAAACGTGGTGTTCCCTGGATGTCTGTCCCCTTAGTTTCCTCCCTTTTCTGACTTCCTTCCTCCCTCTGCCCTTCTTCCTATTTCTTTTTCTCTCTTCTACCTCTTTTTCTGCTTCATCCTTTTGCTTTTCTTTCTTATTATATATGTCCATAATAAATAGGAATGTGATATTTCGGGAATTCATATGGAAATGATGATTATGAAACACAGCAAAGGACTGTTGAATAGTGCCTGACTGATATAAAATGATTCCCTTGTTCTTTGCATGTTTTAAATTGCTATATTCAATAAAAATGGTTTATGTAAAAGAAAAAGAAGAGATGATGCGTTTTACGACCAGTAATGCAGTCAGAATAGCATCCTAGCTATATGCCTCACTTTCTATGGGTGGAAAATATTTTAACTAGTGGCTTAATATTTTAAATCTTTCTTCCATACATATCCACAGATGTATGTGTATTTGCTGAAGCAGCACTGCAGCTTCTTCTCTAGAGTACTATGAGACAGTGCGGCCAGAGAAATAATATCGCATTGTGAAAGTATCTTTGTGGTCTGGACATAGAGCTGTATCATCTTCAGTAAAGGTCAATAGTGACCAGCGACACCTATAGGAAATAAAGGAGTATGGCACAATTGTACTGTTCCAATGAGAGGCTGCCAGATAGATGCATTGCTAGAATAGGATGACACCAAACTCTATTTTATGTTTTCCAATAAAGGATTTCATGGGATTTAGCATCTTGATAACAACACATGATGGGATTATGGGGTAGTGATCAAAAAACTACAGTGAATAGATACTGGAACAGGGAAGCTGATGTTCTTTGTTAACCCTAAAAACAGTCCCATGGTAAACCGATTACAATCATGGTTGAAATTTTATTTTATAAATCATACTGTACTTACAAAGTATAGCTGAAAAAAGACATGTCCAATAAATTCAACTGAGGCAATAAAAAATTATAATGGGAATAGGGTAAAATTACTACCATAATACATGACCCATCTGCCCTAAAGAGCAGGTTTTTTCCCTCCTGATCACAAGTATTGATTGACTGACTCAACATTCAGAAGAATTTTACATTTACTACTGGTGCCCACAACTGAACTACATATTCCAGATATGCAGCTCCACAACTGGGTAGTTACAACCGGCAGCATTAAATGGAATATCTGATCGGAAGGGACACTGGGTGTGACATAGGTCATCAATGTTAAAAGTCCCAGACAACCCCTTTAGAAGAAATGGGATCAGGTCATTCCATATCAAGTGATCCAAATCTGAAGATTTTTATTTTTTTTTAATTTTCTATATGAAGTACAACTATAGTTAATTACAAAATAAAAGTTTTGAATTTTTTTCTTCATCAGTTAATTTTTTACAGATTTTTAAAGTTTTAAAAAAGCATGAATTTTGGCCTGGTATGGCTTTACATTTTCTATCATATCTTGGGCTAGAAATAAGATAGATACAAAATAAACACCATTCTACTCAGAATTGTACAGGCTTTCACAACATATGTCACAAGAGTATCTGTTAATATTTTACCTATGCAAATGATAACTTAAAAAAATTAAAATTTTAAACATTTCCAAAAATGCATATGTGCCTGCTATGCTCCTAGCCACATCTGTACCAAAATTCAAGTTGGGATCGTGATGGGATCATATTTTAAAATATTTAACTATTATAATGTCAATTCAAAAAATCTTGAATTCAAATCTGTTCAGCCTGTGGTCTAAAAGTGTGGGGTCTACATTTACCAAATAATCCATGATTTTTAGATATTACTGTATTATTTTATTATACTGCTTTAAAGATGAGAAAAAAGGAGGCACTCACCATTTGATGCTCTGTATTTTTTAATGTACCTTTTGCCAGGTTACATTACAGCCAGGGGAGGGGGTGATGGAGGCCGACAACGGCACCATTTCGCGGTGATTCCGCTTCAACGGGTACTGACCCGTTGAAGTGGAATCACCGCGAAATGGTGCCGTTGTCGGCCTCTATCACCCCCTCCCTGGCTGTAAAGTAACCTGGCAAAAAGGTACATTAAAAAATACAGAGCATCGAATGGTGAGTGCCTCCTTTTTTCTCATCTTTAAAGCAGTATAATAATGGACTTACAGGATTGTGCAACACCTAGCCCTAAATAGAGCTCTGTGTGCGCAGGTCCCAGCGGCCTGGAGTGTGTATAAGGTCAAGAGTCGGTAGTGCCCAGATATATCCTTGGACTGTATTATTTTATTATGTTACAGCTTAGAAGCAGGAGAGGACAGAGGGGTAAGTGTGGTTAGGGCTCAACCTGAGAATGAACAAGGGTAGAAAGTGAATGCAGAGCAGATGACAGGTCAGCAGCTTTGTCGATCATGTTAAGAATCTGCCCACTGCAGAGTCAGAGCTTTTATGTATTGACATACCTGAACATGTTCACTCTTGAACAAACAATAGTCTGTACAGAGTCATCAAGGCAGTCTATGTACTACAATATTGGTGAGTGTGTTTAAAGATTGAGTAAATTTATATTAATAGTTTAATGCTTTTCTTATTAAGGGCTATTAAACACACAGCGCTATTCTGAGTGATCATCGTTCAGAAAAACGTCCCCCCCATTGATTTCAATGAGGTTAAACACATGCAGTGTTTTTTTTAAACGCTCAGAGAGCGAGTAAATCACTGCTTGCACTACTTGTTGATCGCTGCAATAAACACAGCATTTATCACTATATAAAAAAGTTACCATAGTTTTCACTAGCGATTAAAAAAACTAATGCAGATGTGGTAAGAACTTTTTAGTATTTAGCCACAGACAGAAAAAGCTGCGTATGCGCTAGCACAGTGCTATCTCAAGCGTACTGTAATTACTTATGTTTATTACCCATCTTTCTTACTTAATATTAACTGTATTTTTCTCACTCAGCAATGGCTGCTGCTTCTCAAGGAACAGCATTTTATAATATATGCTGTTACAATCCTTTTAAAAAAACTGGACACACAACAAGAAAAAAATCTTAGGCCGTTACAAGATTGGATATTTCATATAAATCCATAAAAATTCATATAAATTTCATAAAAATCTATAAAAAATTAACTGATGAAGAAAAAAAATTCAAAACTTAATTTGTGATTAACTAAAGTTGTACTTCATAGAGAAAAAAAAAATAAAATCTAAAGATGTCAGGTAAAAAAAATATTCTTATTTGGATCATTTGATATGGAATGACCCATTGACGCTATAATAGTGAAATATTTAAAAATTTGATCCCATCGCGATCCCAACTTGAATTTTGGTACAGATGTGGCTAGGAGCATCGCAGACACGTGCAGTTTTGGGAATTTTTCAATTAAACCGATTTTTCAGAAATGCATTTTAAAATTTTGTGTTTGCATGGGTAAAATATTAACAAAGATCCTCTTGTGACATATCTGGTGAAAGCCTGTACAGTTCTGAGTAGATTGGTGTTCATTTTGTTTTTCTATCTTATTTCTAGCCTGAGTTATGAGGAGAAATGTAAAGGCAGGCAACACCAAAACTCGCACTTTTTACGAACTTTGAAAATCAATTAAAAAAAAAATTCCAGAATTTTTTTGTCTTCACATCTTGCATTGTCTGACATGCTATTATCAAATAACAAAGTCTCAAAAGAATTAAAAATATAGTATCTGCTGTTCTATTCTTTCATGTACACAAAGCCAATGAACCAATTCAGTAATTCTGCCTCAAAACTTTATGCTTGGTCACAATCAAACTGTTACCAATATTTAGGGGATGTTGGCTTTTTTATGTATTTAAAGAATGTCTTGGGATTACTTTGCTTTTCTTGTCTAAATGCCCACATGCAAGATCGATGTAGTTTTTAACAGCTAGATCTACCCAGGTATGTTATTTACAGTTTAAAGGGAATGTCACCAGATTCCAGCAATGTGTCACTTACTGGGCTGCTTGCTGTATTTTTAATATACTTACATTTATCAGATTATCACTTGAGGATTAGAATACCTGTTGCCATGTAATCCTTCCTAGTCATGAGCTCTGTATAACCTCTCCCCCACCACTGATTGGCAGATTTTTGTACAGGGTACACAGAAAGCTGTCAATCAGTGGTATGAGCAGATTTAAACAGAGCTCAGCAATTAGTGTACTGGTAGTTTGACAGCAGAGAAAACGTTTTTTAACAAAAATGTAGCAAGCAACAAGTAAGTTACACATTGATATTTCTCTCAGATGGTGTAGCAAAACATATGACAAGATTCTCTTTAAGCTAAAAAGTTATTTTTTGGTCCCTAGTATGAACAGTAACATTGCCAACAAGCTCTGCACTGTTAGAAGTGAGCAGATCTAACAGAGCATCAACTCATCAGGTCTTCCATGAAATGGTCTATAAAAGTATCTTGTAACAAGCTTAGTTTTCTCCCCTTTGAGAAGAAGCAGAATCATGACCCCAGTAAATATCTAACAAGATAAAATCTCCCATAATCACTACTGTACCAGCCCTCGCCATCTATCTATATGGCCGACCCTCCAACTACTCACTGATGTTGTGTGTCTATAGATTACCTCCTCTTGTAATCCATCCACAGGGTTTTAACATTCTCACAATTCCTCCCATTGCTTTTATTACATCTATACTTTCATATCACCCCTACCACACATGCTCTTCCCTTCTTATTTGCTTAATCCACATCGGCCGTCTTTGTTTTTGCATTATATACACCCCATAGACTAGATTGTATATCTTCTGCACATCCGTCACCTCTGCAGTGATTGACACCCAGCACCTGTTCTGGAAACCTAAGTCCTGGTGTCAGATGGGGTCTTCTCTGCCATATCAACAATAACATCTTGAAAGTCTAGTTATCTCAATTATGATGACAGTTACGGGGACTTTTACAATCTTACTTGGTGGCATTTCGATGAGAAATGTCAAGAATGGGGCTTATACACAAATATATGATGTACACAAAATTTGGGATGGCAGTAACCCTGACACTTGACATAACTGTTGACGTTGCTATGAACAAATATGTCTCCAGTTACTTAACATTGAGTACATGATATGTCCTGAGCAAGCAAGGTAATACTAAACCTACCTGGGACCTTGGTCTGAGCATCTTCTTACATGAAAAAGTTGAATTTGTAAAAGCAAGGCACGATGCAGTGAGTTTAAATACTCAAGAGCCATACACTTATATGAAGTCTTATTGACTGTGCAATCGCTACACATTTATACACTGGAGAATGATTGGAAACATTTGCTAATTATGATGATTTTTTTTTGTAAAAGGCAGTCTTAGGCCGGCTTCACATAGCGGGTCTGATCCGATCCGTGGCTGTCCGTGTAAACCGCACAGCCCCGGACCGGATTTTGGCCCCATAGTGTCCTATGGAGCCGGATGGCAGCTCTCTGCACACCGCTGTTGTTTCAGGACTGCGGCTAGCTCCCAGTGAGCCCGATTCATCAGCAGCTGCAGCTGTGTCCGGGTGCACACCGGACTGGACGGCATATTAATCCTCTGGTTCTGTGTGCTGATCCGGTCCGGGGCTGTCCGGTTTACACGTACAGCCACGGATGGGATCAGACCCGGTATGTGAAGCCGGCCTTAGCTCGCAGTTCATTTATGCCAACAAACCAGTTTAAATAGAGTGTGCCGACCACACCAAAAATACATAGTCAATGTCTAACCCGAGCATACAGATGTTGCTGGATATGACGGGTAATGATCTCTGGGGGTGTCCATACTTTACATACACATGTCCTTAGCAGCATGGTCTATGTTCACATCTGTTCATTATAAAATTGAAAGATCAAAATAACAGCAGTGCCAGATTTGTTACATAACAAACACTAATGACATCCGATGGTCCCTTCAATATAGTCTGTCAGGTTTGTGGCATTTTGCTGAGAGAAGTGGCACGGCTGCTCTATTACCGTATATACTCGTGTATAAGCCGACCCGTATATAAGCCGACCCCCCTACTTTTGCCCCCAAAACCTGGGAAAACCTATTGACTCGTGTATAAGCCGAGGGTGGACCCCAGCACAGGTATACAGCCCCCAGCAGTGTGGTATACAGGCCCCCCCAGTGGTAGTATACAGCAGCCTCCCCAGTGGTATATACAGGCCCCAGCAGTATATACAGCAGCCCCAGTGGTATACAGCAGCCTTCCCAGTGGTATATACAGACCCCACCAGTATACACAGCAGCCCCAGTGGTATATACAGACCCCACCAGTATATACAGCAGCCCCAGTGGTATACAGGCCCCACCAGTATATACAGCAGCCCCAGTGGTATACACAGCAGCTCCGGGGGTATACAGCAGCCTCCCCAGTGGTATATACAGACCCCACCAGTATATACAGCAGCCCCAGTGGTATACAGGCCCCACCAGTATGTACAGCAGCCCCCAGGGGTATACAGCAGCCCCAGTGGTATACAGGCCCCACCAGTATATACAGCAGCCCCCAGGGGTATACAGCAGCCCCCAGGGGTACACAGCAGCCCCCAAATGCTGGCACTCGCCCCCCCTGCTGCTTAACTTACCATCCCTGGTCTTCTGCACACACAGCGCCGGTCCTCGGTGCTCTCTCCTCCATGCTCCCGTCCTCGCTGCATCCGGGATCCCCGGCCGTCGCACGATGACGTCATATGCCTGCGACGGCCGGGGATCCCGGATGCAGCCGGACGGGAGCATGGAGAGAGCACCGAGGACCGGCGTTGTGTGTGCAGAAGACCGGGGATGGTAAGATAAGCAGCGGGGGGGGGCCCTTACACAGCGGGGGGGGCGAGTACCTGCATTTGGGGGCCAGATATGCACTGCTTCCCCCCGCCGCTGATTGACAGGGGGAAGCAGTGCATATATAATGAGCGGCCCCCCCGCCTCATCCAGCCTCCCCAGCCCCAGACACAGCCCCCACCACAGCAGCCTACCGTATTGACCTGTGTATAAGCCGAGGGGGAGACTTTTCAGCCCAATTTTTCGGCTGAAAAACTCGGCTTATACACGAGTATATACGGTATTTAAAGTGTAACCTCCGTTTAAATTTTTATTTAATAATGTAGAGCAAGAGATTATAATCAACTTTCAAATATACTTCATAAGTGAAATCTGGAAGGAAACCTTTAAAACACTTCCACAAGACATCTTCACTAGGCTGATTCTAAACCTGGCATGTGCTCATTGTTAGGGAGATCCGTTTTCAGGGGGTCCTACAGTGTTCACAATACAGCTGATAAGACTCAAGTTACCTCATGCAGGCACTCTGAGCTTGTCATGCTGTCAGCACACAGCTGCTGTGAAATCTTATCAGACTCCTCTATTCACATGGCTAGGCTCTGTCCTTTGTGATAAACACCAAGCAAAGTCATGTGAATGGAGGAGTCAGATAAGATCTCACAGCAGTCATGTGCTGACAGCAAGATGAGCTCAGCACTGGGAGGTAACTCAAGAGTCTTATCACCTGTATTGTGAACAATGTGTAGGGCCTGCCCCCCTGAAGTTGGATCTCCCTAACAACAAGCACATGCCAGGTTTAGAATCAGCCTAGTGAGGACGTCTTGTGGAAGTTTTCTTTAAAGGTTTTCTTCTAGATTTCATTTATGAAGTATATTCCAAACTTGTTTATTATCACTTGCTCTACATTATTATTATTATTATTATTATTATTAACTAAAAATTTAAACGGTGGTTACACATAAGCATTTTTGAGGGGAACTGCAATGGAGGCTTAAAATGGATATGAACATGTCCTATAAAATCACAGACAGTGAATGTACGAGGTCCAAACATGTCGATATTTACACGAGTATGGACTCATATGAGACGTGTTCACACTGTGCAGCTTTCCAGGACTCAATCTAAATGAGAAGAGAAATGTTGAGTTGCCTTTCTCTCAATAGAATCAATTCTGGCTACAGCTGAACAGTAAAAAGAAAAAAAAAAATGCTGCCAGGAACAGTGATGAGATCCACGTAAAAGTAAATCAAACAAGAAACAATTGGTTAAAACTTTATTAGTAATCCAGAAAAATAAACATTTACACACAATAACCCGTCTGTCTGTACACGTCCTATAACAGCCCTGAGTAGTCATCTTCTCCAGGACTAGTAGACTACCCCTATACAAATTGCTATAGGAGTATTGTTCAGTTCCCACAGTGACCATCCTGGCAGTGAAGGAGGGAAACATCCTTCTGCTATTCTTGGCACAACTGATATCAATGGCTCTCTTACCTTATCAGGGCACTTCTCTATTACAGCAACGCCTGCCTTCTTTCTCTCCTGTGTATGCTGTCACTTCACTTTTCATGACATTATTCATGGTGTCATCTCCCCCTCCCAAGACTTCCTTTTCACCATAGCCAGTGAATTACCTTTCCTATGGATGACCTTATGAATAACTGCCTGCCTGTCTCAGCTTATCTTCCATTCACTTTCTTTGTGTATGTAGTAATACAGGTGAATGCTCTGCACCCACTGAGTACTCTGTCCACAGTCACTTAATCATCTTCTCGCGCAGTATTTCCAATATGACTTGCCTCTCCTCTCTTTCTAGCTCGAAGCGTCTCTCCCTCTCCTTGCGCTCTGCCTCCTGCCTCTCCCTCTCCAGCGCAGCCCTCTCCCTCTGCAGCTGTAGTTCCTCACGTCGGAGTGCCAGCTCCTCTTCCCGCAGTCGCTGCTCAGCTTCTGCCCTCCTCTCCAGGTGCTGCAGGATGCGGGCATAAGCACTGCAACATCCCTCACATTCCTGCTTTCTGACAAGTCTCTCTCCCACGTTGTTATCTTCTTGTTTGGACTCCAGAACTAAAAGACAATTAAGAGTTTGGTTAATACAAATGTAAAATTAGGTAAGGGTGAATATTCTTTATCAATCTGAATACTAAAGGGCTGGGCCAGGAAATACAAATCTCAAATTGCAATATTTTTTAAAGCTTTCAAAAAAGGAAATCACTTACGGTACATAAAAATAGTGCATCTATAGACGTGTCCCTGAAATAGTGCCACCTAGAAAACACTGGCTGCAGCGCAGGCAGACCTATATATCTCATGATTGGACAGATTGTAAAAGATGGTGAACGGTGGTCATATCCTTGATATCTGCATGATTTTCCATTTAAATCAGTAGCACAGCTGCTGTGGGGCATGGACCCCGCGATCTCAGGGTCCCACCTGGAGCTACCACTAATTATATCGGCATGCGCAGAGTGCCAATATAATTAATCTCTGGTGGTGCAGGGAGATACGTTCTCCCTTCACTACCGATCTCTATAGCACAATCAGAATTGTGCCGATGCATGCACAGGACGTCAGAGTCCCAGTGCAATGACGTCATCACACCATGCCAGAACTCTGCAGTCTAGTAAGCACGATGACAGTTCAGTGCTCCACCTACGCTGGACTCAGCAGGATCATGAATTAGGAAAGTAGAGTATTTTTATTTTTTTTATTACATAACTGGAACCATATATTCCAGGATGGGGAACATATTATATTATATGTATAACAGGCGGTGGCATTTAGGTGGTTAAAGAGAATCGGTCAGGTTTTTCATATTTATTCTGATAGCAGCATACTGTAGGGGCAGAGATACTGATTCTAGCAGTGTGTCAATTGCTCAGCAGCTTGCTGTAGTTTCAATACCATCAGTGTTTTAGTAGCAGGAAATTATCACTGCAGGGCTAGGTGTTTGCCTGCAAATCAATCCAGCTAATTGTATAACTCCACCCCCACCACCAATTGACTGCTTCATAGCAATGCACAGTGTACACAGGAAGCAGTCAGTGGTGTAAACAGGGGTTATACTCCGTTCAGCATTCTGCTCACTGCTTCATCTACAGAAGGGAAAATGGGAAATAGTCCTACCAGTAACTGCATTTCCAGGAGTCCACCATTATAGCACCATAGTTGTCTCTTATATGCTATAGGGACAGGAAACACAAGAGGGTAACAGACCCGTCTCATCCCAACCCTCTTAGGGTATGTGCCCACAGGAAGGTTTAGTGGCATTCAAACCGTCAGTAAACCGATGGAAATTATCAGTTCTGAGCTCTGAAGTCTCCAGCTGTTTTCCGGCGGTTTTTTTCAGCGTGTGCACAGCGTTTTTCAGTCGTTTTTTCCAGCGGTTTTTCCGGCGGTTTTCTATGGAGGATTTTGTTCATGGAACCGATCAAAAACCGCTGAGAAGAATTGACATGTTGTATGCTCCTAAACAGCTGGGAAACCTCTCAACCGCAGGCAGATCCGCTCACATAAACCGACTGTGTGCACAGCGGTTTCTAAATTACATAGGGTTACTTGTAAGTCCTAACGCTGCTTAGGATTTACATAAATTTAAATAAAACCTATGCTAAACCGCCGGCGGTTTTCTATGGAGGATTTTGTTCATGAAAACAATCACAAACCGCTGAGAAGAATTGACATGCTGTATGCTCCTAAACCGCTGGGAAACCGCTCAACCGCGGGCAGATCCACTCACATAAACCGACTATGTGTGCACAGCGGTTTCTAAATTACATAGGGTTACTTGTAAGTCCTAACGCTGCTTAGGATTTACATAAATTTAAATAAAACCTATGCTAAACCGCCGGCGGTTTTCGCTGCTAAACCGACGTTAAACATTCCTGTGGGCACATACCCTTAATGTCTTTCCAAGAACCACACCTGGATGGATCCAACTTTTTCATTGAATTTTCCTCGTACAAATGTTAATTTCACGAAAGTATAAAAAACAAGGGAGGGATAGAAGTGTGCTGCCATGATGGACTCATGGAAACACAATTACAGGTAGGACTAATTTTACAGGTCATCCCTCATGACAGAATCAAAGGAGATAAACCAATAAAACATACTAGGATGAGATAACAGCTTGGAGAACCTTTTTTACCAAAAGCAGTTTGTTGATTTGACAAAATATCCAATCTATAATGCTTATAGAAGGTACCGTATATACTCGTGTATAAGCCGACCCGTGTATAAGCCGACCCCCTACTTTTGCCCCCAAAACCTGGGAAAACCTATTGACTCGTGTATAAGCCGAGGGTGGACCCCAGCACAGGTATACAGCCCCCAGCAGTGTGGTATACAGGCCCCCTCAGTGGTATACAGCAGCCTCCCCAGTGGTAGTATACAGCAGCCTCCCCAGTGGTAGTATACAGTAGCCTCCCCAGTGGTATATACAGCAGCCCCAGAGGGGTATACAGCAGCCCCAGAGCTGTATACAGCAGCCCCAGAGGGGTATACAGCAGCCCCAGAGGGGTATACAGCAGCCCCAGAGCTGTATACAGCAGCCCCAGAGGGGTATACAGCAGCCCAGGGGTATACAGCAGCCCAGAGGTATACGGGAGGTATACAGCAGCCCCAGAGGGGTATACAGCAGCCCCAGAGCTGTATACAGCAGCCCCAGCTACAGCAGCCCAGAGGGGTATTAGACCCCAGAGGGTAAAGCAGCCCCAGAGGGTATACAGCAGCCCCAGAGCGTATACAGCAGCCCCAGAGGGGTATATAGCAGCAGCCCCAGAGGGGTATATAGCAGCCCCTGTATAGCAGCCGAGGTATACAGCAGCCCCAGAGGGGTATACAGCAGCCCCAGAGGGGTATATAGCAGCCCCAGAGGGGTATACAGCAGCCCTAGAGCTGTATACAGCAGCCCCAAGAGCTGTATACAGCAGCCCCAGAGGGTATACAGCAGCCCCAGAGGGGTATATAGCAGCCCCAGAGGGGTATACAGCAGCCCCAGAGCTGTATACAGCAGCCCCAGAGGGGTATACAGCAGCCCCAGAGCTGTATACAGCAGCCCCAGAGGGGTATACAGCAGCCCCAGAGGGGTATACAGCAGCCCCAGAGGGGTATATAGCAGCCCCAGAGCTGTATACAGCAGCCCCAGAGCTGTATACAGCAGCCCCAGAGGGGTATACAGCAGCCCCAGAGGGGTATACAGCAGCCCCAGAGGGGTATACAGCAGCCCCAGAGCTGTATACAGCAGCCCCAGAGTGTATACAGCAGCCCCAGAGTGTATACAGCAGCCCCAGAGGGGTATACAGCAGCCCCAGAGGGGTATTTAGCAGCCCCAGAGGGGTATACAGCAGCCCCAGAGGGGTATAGAGCAGCCCCAGAGGGGTATACAGCAGCCCAGAGCTGTATACAGCAGCCCCAGAGCTGTATACAGCAGCCCCAGAGGGGTATACAGCAGCCCCAGAGGGGTATATAGCAGCCCCAGAGGGGTATACAGCAGCCCCAGAGCTGTATACAGCAGCCCAGAGGGGTATACAGCAGCCCCAGAGCTGTATACAGCAGCCCCAGAGGGGTATACAGCAGCCCCAGAGGGGTATATAGCAGCCCCAGAGCTGTATACAGCAGCCCCAGAGCTGTATACAGCAGCCCCAGAGCTGTATACAGCAGCCCCAGAGGGGTATACAGCAGCCCCAGAGGGGTATACAGCAGCCCCAGAGGGGTATACAGCAGCCCCAGAGGTGTATACAGCAGCCCCAGAGCTGTATACAGCAGCCCCAGAGCTGTATACAGCATCCCCAGAGGGGTATACAGCAGCCCCAGAGGGGTATTTAGCAGCCCCAGAGGGGTATACAGCAGCCCCCGCTGTATACAGCGGTACCCGGCTGTATACAGCCCTCCCCCCTGTGGCAACCTAAACCTGTAAAGGAAGCGATGATTATACTTATCGGGTCGCTGTCGCCGCCGCCGCCGCTCTGTCACCGTCCATCACCGCGCTCCTTCCCGTCTTCATGCTTCCTTCACCGGCGCACAGAAAATGACGTCATTTCCTGTGCGACGGTGAAGGAAGCATGAAGACCAGGAGGAGCGCGGTGACGGACGGTGACAGAGCGTCGGCGTCGGCGACAGCGACCCGATAAGTATAATCATCGCTTCCTTTACAGGTTGCCACAGGGGGGGCCCGGTATACCACGGGGGGGGCTGTATACAGCCGGGTACCCGTATATACTCGTGTATAAGCCGAGGGGGGACTTTTCAGCACATTTTTTGTGCTGAAAAACTCGGCTTATACACGAGTATATACGGTATTTAAACATGACCAGGTTGCAGCCCTGCAAATATGATCTACAGAAGCTCCTGCCCTTTCTGCCCATAAGGTAAAAACGGCTCTCGTTGAGTGTGCACTAATGATTTCTGGCGGAAGTCTACTTTGCGAGGAGTAAACCAAACTGATAGTGGATCTGATCCATCTGGCTAGGGTTGCCTTTGAAGCCTTATCTTCTATTTTTGCTCCAAAATTAAATAGACTTGAATCCAATCTTCAGTCCCAAGTAGCCTCCAGATATGCCAGCACTGTTCGTCTAACATCCAGAGAATTTAGTCAGAGCTCTTATTGGTTTTTCAGATCTTGGCAAAGGAAGGCAAGATAATTTCTTGGTTTAGGTTTGATGCTGAAACTTCTTTTGGAGAAAAGACTGGATACAACCTGAGAACTATGTGGTCTTCCAGGATCTACAGGTAAGGATCTCTAATGGCTAGTGCCTGAATCTCCCCTATTTTTTTTTTTTGCCGTCATGATAGCAACCAGAAAGACTGCTTTACATAAGAGCCTATTAATTGCAATCTCATCTGTAGGCTCAAAAGGGGTCCACAGAGAACATTTAGAACCAGTTTCAAGGCCATGGGGGAACTGTGTTTTTCAGAGTGCGTTTTAATATTTGTATAGCTTTGATGAATCTTGTCACCCACGGATGAGAAGCCAATGAAGAATCAAAAAAAGTACTTTCAATGTATTTGACCTAAGCCCTTTGTTGAATCCTGCCTGAAAAAAAAAAAAGAATTTTTGGAATGTTTGGGCAGTAAGTATCCAGAATATCATCACTACAGTAAAAATAGAACTTCTTCCAGATTACGGTATCCTGTAAATGGCTAGAGTAACAGGTTTCCTGCTTGCCTGAGGGATGGTGATGACTTGGTAATCTGGATCTGCCTCTCAGGATCCAGGCGGAAAGATGTAATTTTTGAATGTTTTTATGTAGCAATGGACCCTGTTGCAGCAGGGTGTCCTTTAAGGAAAGAATGATAGGCTCCAAAGCCAACCACTTTAACAGGGTGAACCAGCTTCTCCTTGGTCAAAGCAAAACCACCATGATCATTGTGGCCTGATCTTCTTAAATATTTCTCAACACCCTGGGTATTAAAGGGAGACATGTGAAGTTGTATGAGAAAGCCATATCCCAGACCTGCGACAAGGTGTCTACCCTAACTGGATTGTCGTCTGTATCTAGGTAGAATAAACTCTTCACCTTTGCATTTTTTTCTGGAAGCAATGAGGTCTACCTGAGGACATACCCAATTCTGGATCAGTTGTTGAAATACTCCTTCATCGAGCTCTCATTCTGACGCTCTTATATGCTACCTGCTGAGGAAGTCTGCCACTTGATTTTCTGATCATCTTAGGTCAGGGGTAGGGAACTCCAGGCCTCGAGGGCCACCAGCAGTCCAGGTTTTCAGGAATTCCTTAGTATGGAACATGTGTTGGAATCATCACCACATCACCAGTGCAGGTGATTATATTATCACCTGTGCAATACTAATGAAGTCCTGAAAACATGACCTATTGGCATCCCTCCAGGCCTGGAGTTCCCCACCGCTGCCTTAGGTAGACTGCCGTAATGGAGAGAACTGACTTTTCTGCTCACTGAAAAATCTCTGCAGCCAGGAATTGAAGCAGAGGGTGTCTTGGACCGCCCTAATGGTGAAAGAAGACCGCCGTGACATTGTCCAACAGGATCTTACATGCCGATTTTTGAGGAGAAACTGATTCTTTCTAAGTGCTTTCCAAACCACTTTCAGCTCTTTGAAGTTTGAATATCTACTTTGAATTGCTGGTGACTATTTTCCCTGGCAATAATGATCTTCTGTCTGAGCTCCTCATCCTCACGGACTCAAATCGGTGGTTAATATTACACAGGGATGAGAGGGTCAATACACCCTTACTTGCAGATTCCCCAGGAAGGTACACCAATGAAGAGATGTTCTGACTGTTTGGGGTACAGTCATTCTTCTGTTTGTCCATGACTGACAAAATAGACTTCCATAGATATCTGGAATGAACCTGCCTCCACCTGAGACAGGGAATACAGGATGTAATCAAGCCCATTATGCTCATGGCTTTTCTGATCATACGCAGTTTCTTCTTCTGAAAGAGAGCATCATGTCCATGATTTTAGACTTCTTTTCTTCTGGAAGAAAAGATGATCTCCTTTGGGAATCTAGCATGACCCCCAGAAAGACCTTTGTGCTTGGCCAAAAGTTTGACTTGTGCTCACGACCCAACCTGAGGAATTTAGGGTATGTGCACACGATCCGGAGGCATTGCGTTTTGGACAGAGTGCCTCCGGACCTGTGCGAAGCCACAGGTGAACGCAGGTAGAGCACATCTGCTCTGTGCCCATGATCTGCATTTGGTGCAGGGCGGCTTCTCCCTGCATTCACCCGTTGGAGATCGCTTCCGACTCCACAGCATTAAATTAACATGCTGCAGAGATGTGAAAGTGCAGTAACCTGCACCTCAATTGAAATAACGCTGCGGCGGGCAGAAGCAGAGTGAGCATGGGATTTGTAGAAATCCCATCCACTGTGCTTGTACTGTACAACGCAGCTGCTATTCCGGATTGTGTGCATGCTCCCTTAGTGTTGAACTGGTAATGTTTAGATGGCGAGCCAATTCTTGCTCCGAATCTGCCACCTGCAGGAAGTCATCCAAGTAGGAAACTACCATGATACTCATTTGTCTTAGATATACTACCATCTCGGTTACTAACTTTGTGAAGATCCGAGAAGCAGAGGACAGACTGAACAGGAGTCACCAAAACTAGAAAATCTGACCTCCCTTCCCTATAGCATACCTCAGGTATTTTTGATGGGAAGGATGAATGGCCAAATGATAAAAAAGTGCACCTGTCACCAGTTTTAGCAATTCTAAACCTGCCCACCACCTTTAATATGATATAATTGGGGATTCTGTAACCCCTTTATATCCCCAGGCATCCCCCTACATACCTCAGAAAACGGGTTTTATTCTGTCTCGAGCCATATGCCAATTTCTTTTATGCGTCATATTGGGTGACTGTACATTGTATTGTGGTCAACGCCACCCAGCTCGATGTAAACACCGCCCCTCCCGACTGTATGGAAGTAGATGACGTGGCTATGCCATCCACACAATTCCCAAGTCTTGCGCCACTTCGCTGTGGCGCGCCTCACTGTGCCCTATTGAACAGCCAGTGATTCCACTGCGCAGGGAAGACGTTGGGAACTATGCGGCTGATGGACGACTTGGGAATTGTATAGATGGCATAGCAATGTCATCCACTTCCATACAGTCAGGAGGGTCGGTGTTTGCAAGCAGCAAGGCGGTGTTGACCATAATGTGCAGCAGTCACCCATGTGACCCATAAAAGAAATTAGCATATGGCACGAGACAGAATAAAACTTGTTTTCTGAGGTATGCAGAGGGACGTCTGGGGGTATAAAGCGGTTACAGAAACCCCAACTACATCATGGTAAAGGTATTGGGCAGGCTTTAGAACCCCCAAAACTAGAGACAGGTGCCCCTTCAAGGGAACCTGTCACCTCCTAAAAGCCACCTAACCTATCAATACATATCTCTGCACCTTCCTATTAGCATTATAACCATCCCTCTCTGTGCTAAATGCTTCCTTTCAAAGTTGAAATAAACACTTTGATACTTGGTCATTACGATGATAATGAAGTGGGGACAATATGCAATTGTCCCCAGGGCATGCTGTTTTGCAGCCTCCAGGATCCAGTCTCTCTGTGCTGCTTTGCTTGTGCAGGTTCTGCTCCTCCTCCTCTGTCACTCACAGCATGCAAATCATTTGTCCTGACTTCAGCTCCACATCACACCAGCACAGACAGAGAGGCTGGATCCTGGAGGCTGCAAAACAACACGCCCTGGGAACAATTGCATGTAGCCCCCACTTCATTATCATCATAATGAGTAAGTATGAAAGTGTTTATTTCAACTTTGAAAGTAAGCATTTAGCACAGAGAGGGATGGATATAATGCTAATAGGAAGGTGCAGGGACATGTATTGATAGGTTAGGTGGCTTTTAGGAGGTGACAGGTTCCCTTTAAAGCTTCTATTAAGTCAACTTTATAGACATCCAGATTTTTTTAGTATTTTATCCACTAGTTTAGGAGTTTTAGAATTCTAATTGTGCAGTATTCCCTAGAAGCCTTTTTTTTTATAGAAAAAAAGCTGGAATATTAACCCTGGTATTGCTCTGCTAAAAGGACAGGAACTAATGGATTTGATCATATTAATTTTTGGATATCTGTCCATAAAAAAGAGAGGATGAAAGCTGACTGTGATTTTGACAGTAGGATCCTTTTGGGAGAATTCTATCCTGTATCCCTCTGCGATCGTGAAAAGAACCCACATATTTGAAGAAACCTGCTGCCATCCCTCTAGAAAATAATAAAGCCTCCCCCTTATTCTGGTAACATCATGACTTATGAAGGCCCAGCCTAGATTCAAATGGGGGACTTTTGCCTTAGCCCTCTTTTGGATAACGTCATCTTCCCAACTTCCCTTTCCCATTACAATCCTGTCTAAGAGAGGGACGGCATTTACGAAAGGGCTGAAATCTTTACCTTTCTTCAAAAACCTCTTATTCTTATAGAATACGTTCTCCAGGATGTTGTCCAGTACTACCCTAAAAACTCTCAGCTCAGAAAAGGAATAGACCATAAATTATTATTTCATGGATTATCTCCTGACCAGGTCATCAACCAGACCTCCCAACGATCAGAGGTTGAGAGGGCATTCTTTCAGGCAACAAATCTGACTGATTTAGCATGCAGCCATACACCCCACAGCCATCTTCAGTAGCAGAAGGGATTCCAGGATGACCAATCTGAGTTTTTTTCTTAAGATGGTTCTCTAGGTCCTCCATCCAGGAGGTACAGGGTGGGCCATTTATATAAATACAACTAAATAAAATGGGAATGGTTGGTGACATCAACTTCCTGTTTGTGGGACATTATGTATATGGGAGGAGGAAAACTTTTCCAGATGGGTGGTGACCATGGCGGCCATTTTGTAGTTGGTCATTTAGGTGTATCCATATAAATGGCCCACCTGATGTGGCTACTATTTTGGCTCTAATACTAACTGCTGACAAGGTCTACCAAGCTCTTGTCAGAGTTTTCTCGACTACTTCGGCCACAGGGACATCAATTTTTGGCATTTTTTCCCATATCTTGACCTCCTCTGGCTCAAATGGCAGATGTATTCAAAAGTTTTGAGAAATAACCAACTTCTTCTCTGTGTGTTATCATTCCTCCAAAATCTTGGCATGAATGTGATTAACCCTGTTCCTCTGGGTCCCGAGTCCTTCAAACATCTTGTCTTGGATAGATCAGACCATTTCTGTCTCCTCCACCTTCATGGTATTTCTAATGGCTAGTATTAATTCATCTGTATCCTCCTATGAGAAATAATACTTTTTCCTTCCCCTGCTGCAATAACCGCTATCTGTTTTTCCACCTCTTGGTCAGAGTCGAAGGACTGATCCTTTCTTGGAACTCTGCTCCATCTCTCACCTAGGTCTCTTATGCTGGGAGTTGGAGTGTGGGATCTGAGGCAGGACCAAGGTGGAAACAGATGCCTGCACCTCCTCTCTGATCATGGACCACATATCCGAAAGGAATGATGATTGTTCTTCACTAACCACTTTAGAAATGGTATGTTCTTCACTAACCACTTTAGAAATGCAACTACCATAGAGACACTTCTTGTATGTGTCTGACAATTTGCCGGTACAGACAGCACACCTTTTTTGATTTTCCTGTAATCTTCCTGCTGGATTCCTTCCTTGTGGTAGTGCCAGACCCTGGCGATGAACCTCTGCCATAATATACACGAGGGAAACCTATGATACAGGGAACAAAAAAATCTGCGGGAATACTCCTGCCTGGAAACTTACAAAGACCAAGGGTGACACAGGGGGAGCATCAGAATGGGCTAAATCCTCCATCTCAAAGCCTATAGTGCAGCTGCACCCATTAAAGCTAAGCCTTAATTTACAAAAAGTTTACAACCTCCCTTCCTCACCACAGATTTATATTACCTACCCGTTACCTCTGGTCCTCTTCCTGCCTAATGCGTTCCACCGTGGAATGCACGCTACTCTCCAAAGCATGCACTTCCACCTAGAAATCAGAAGTGAACTCCAGTGTGGAATGCACCTACGGCGCATGTCCAGATGTGGAGCCGCAGCCTCTCTTGCAGCAGGATACAGAGAGCCCCACTAAGGGAGGAAACTGGCTGGCACCAGGAGGATTGTCCCACTCCTCTGGCGCAGGCCGAGGGACCTCTCCTCGATAGGCGTTGGCCCCGGACCACTTGACGAGTGGAAGGAGAGGGATAGACATCCCCCTAAATCCCCCCCCCCCTCCTTCCTGAGTTCATCCCCAAGAAGGTGCTTCGCTCAGCAGAGCAGCCTCTGGTGTCTGTCCAGTATAGGGAGAGGAAAAACAGAGGGTTGGGGTCAGAAGGGCCTTTTAACTTCTTGTGTGTGTTTCCTGTCCCTATGGAGTATATATGAGCCAACTCCTGTGGTGCTGTCATCAGGGTAAACCTGGAAAACAGGGATTCTATTAAAACTGCAGCCAGCAGTCTAGCAAGTGAAAACAATGCTGTAATCAGGATCTCTGTCCCTACATCATGCAGCTTTCATATTTCATAGCAAAAACCTGCTGACAGATCCTTTTTAAACTTTAGTAATTAGGGCTAACTCCGATCACTGCTGTTAGAAGCTGCTGTTAGCTATATATAATGTATAGTTATATGACTGCGATGGAGGTTAAAATTCCATTATTAGAATCCAGGTATCCTGCTGCTGCAATTTAATGTGGACAATGACTCAGCCATATCTTTGTTACAATGAGCCATCATGTACCTGGTTACAGACCCATAAAAAGATAAGGCAGAAGTGAGGAAGTTATTATAATTACACTAATATTTCTAACAGTATATACTGTATTTTTCAGGGTACAAGTTGCACAATAGATTTGAACAACTTGAAAGGGAAAAAATAAATACATTTATATATGTTTCTATCATACTAATTAAAACATTTCTGGTGATGTGAGGAGTGATTTGTGTTAGTGGCGTTAACACCTTCAGTCATCCCTATTTCTACTATATACCATGACCAAGACCTCTAAAGCTTCATGCACAAATCTTTACGATATTAATACATTTAATAACCTATGTGATTTGTGTAATATGTAGGGTCAGGGATCCGAGATGAGGAGTCAAAATGAAGAGAATTTCTTATGTATAGACTGAAAAACCACTGCCTGGCAGAGAAGGAGGGCTCATTCAGACATTCCTGTGTAAGGCTGGTTTCACACTGGCAAATTTGCAAATCCATGTCCATCAGTTTTAAAAGCGATGGCTACGGATCAATTATGGCCTCCCATGCTCTCCTATGGGGACGGATTGGTCCTAAAGTGGCCATCTGTGTGTCTCGGTTTTATCACGGATCCGTTGTCGTCTGCATTTTTCATGTACCAAGAAACGAAAACTGTTCCGTTTCTGAACTTCCTCAAAAATCGCAGACACCAAAGACAGATGTTGATCAGTATCTGTCCGTATGAAATTAACATGGAGCGCGGATAATGAAACAGATCCGTTTTGCTGTACTGAGCATGCTCAGAAGCAAGGTACAGCTCCTCCCACCCCTCTCTGGTGACAGATCTGTTAAAAAAACGTTCCATGGACATTTGCTGACATCCTTTTGCACAGATCCGTTCCTGTCCATGACTAGACATGAATTTCATGGAACCGCATGGATTTGAAAATTGCCAGTGTGAAAGCAGCCTTTACAAGAGGCAGGGACCTTTCAGCAAGATTGTTTTCTTGCTAAGAAAGTGCATCTTATAGTCTAAAAAATACAGTATAATAAGCACAGCTAATAATATAATGTATAAATCCGACCTATCTCCAACTCGAAAAACATATCGAGGCCGGTTTTGTTTGCGCAGCCGCAAGTGGTCAGATCCGGCAAAACCGCACCTGCTGTACCTGACCGCAAGCCCCATAGAGAGAGAATGAATGGGGTTTGCTGAATTCATGCCACAAGTCGGTTGTTATGCACCAGATGTGGAAAAATCTGCCGCAATTATGAAAAAAACGCTGCTCTGAAAGGTCCCTAACATAGCTTTCAATGGGGACGAATTGCAATCTGGATGGCAGCGCAGATACACGGACTGGATAATATGGAAAAGGAGAATTTTGTGTACTCACCGTAAATTCCTTTTCTCTTAGCCTCTAATTGGGGGACGGTCCTGTGTCCTCCAATGAGGTGAAGGAGAAATTCTCTCTATCTCATTCGGGCATCCATCTGCCTCTTTACACTCAGACGGATCATCCTGAACACTAATGTACACCCAGCCTTACTGTAAAGAATCCCACACTTTGCTCTTGATATATTCACTGTCCTGGGTATAACCAGGAGTTAATCTTTGATATAAATATTAGGTATAATTTTGATCATCTTTCTATAGTCCATCTATAATATTGATTACTGTCGTTGCCTGCAGGGCTGTGGAGTCGGGAGTCGCTGCCCATTTTGGTGGAGTCTGAGTCGGAAGAAAATGTTCCGACTCCTAAAATATATAATGAATTGGGTATAGTAGTTCAATGCAGAATGTGCTGAATATTATTAATTTGAATTATTATTATGTTCTATCTAAATATCTTTATTATTATGTCATTATAATGATTAAAGCCTAATGTTACCATTGACCTACAATAATTTTATCACTTAAAAACGAGCCATGAATGAAGGAGTCGGAGTCGGAGCCAGGGAAATTCAGGAGTCAGAGTCGGAGTTGGAGTCGGTGGTTTGATTTACCGACTCCACAGCCCTGGTTGCCTGCCTATAAGCCTGCTTACCCAGTGAAGTCATGCAATTGCCAACATATTCTGCCAGGCCAGTGATTGGCAGCAGTAGTCACATGGATGAACATCACACATAAGGTTTTGGTGTTTCACGACTTATTTATCCTTACAGCTGCAGCTTTTTAAAGTCACGTGTAGATGTTCAAATGTTTTTTTTCCGTTTGGCCCTTCGGACGCAGTGTTGCGTTTCTAGAGGTTTTAGTCCAATTCGTTACTTGTGACTCTAATGGTACCTTTACACGCCGCCACAGGAAGGGAGAAACCGCCAGGCATCGGACACAATTGTGCCTGTTGCCATGAAATCACTACGAAATGGCGGCATGTAATTCAGGGAGTTCCTTCCTGTGTCTAGCAGTTCCTTCGGATACCTGTTTGAGCCGTGCTCAAAAACAGGAAGGAACAATTCCTATGGTGGCGACGTGTAATCGGGGCACAGGAAGGTATTTGCGTGGCCTAGCAATTCCCAGGGGCGTGCCACGGCGTCATGGATACCACGCCCCATCAGCGATCATTGGTGGAAGCTCCTGCGTTACGATTGGTTGTCCCATCACAGGGCGCCATATTTAAAGTGCTATCCATTCACAGTCCACAATTGCAATGGCGTCATGTATTAGCCAGCCTTCCTGCACAGGCTGGCCAATCATGATGCTATTGCGTTGTCCAATCAACGCTTGTGCATCACGTAATACACAACTCTGTCATGCCTATGTACTTATGGCGCGCGAAAGATGTACGCCCATATTCCTTTGTGGTAGCGGCGTGTAAACCAAGGAAGGTACTCCACAGGAGGTAACCCGCGGCACCCGTCGGCACTTCTGGGGAACAAAAATACCTTCAGTGGAGCACGTTGTGGCGGCGTGTATATGCAGCATCGGCATCCACCGTTAAAAACGCGCACGTGCGGTGGATACCTGTTGCTAGCCACAGTGGCGACGTGTAAAGGTACCATAAAAGTCGCAAATGTACTTTAGTTCCTCCTCTATGATTTTATGTTTCCCTGAAATTTTGCAGCGTTTTAGAGGAACATTTTTTAATTTTGCACTAATTCTTAACGCTTGTTTTGATTAAAATGGCACAGAACACATCAGTCAATACTACAAGACAAGGAAATGAAAAGGGACTTAAAAAGAAAATAAGATAGCAAATGATGAATCGGGTCAGAAAAGAGTTGGACAACCTTTGTTAGACTCAAGTTAAGGTGCAGGATGCTTCTACCATGCAAGCACTAGTCCATCTGCATGCACAATGTATAAGGTCTAGTAGAAGATGTACAGACCGGGTAGGATAGAAGTCTCTTCCTGTGCTCTGCGCAGCGTCTCCTCAGTGACGGTGACACACATGGTTTCTCTGATGGGGTCTCTGTGTCGTGGATCAGAGCCGACTTCCCGTTTTTCAGACTCCAGTTCGAGAATTTTCTGCAGTAAGTCCTCCTTCTCCATATACATGGCCTCGGTGCCACCCCTGCGTAGAGGGTTTCATATCAGGCAAAACAAGTTCATGGCTGTCCAATACAATGTAATAGTTATGTGGAGCATGCAGCGGGATACAGACAGAAGAGCAAAGATGGAGAAAAGGGTAGAAGTACGGCCGAATCGGTCGAGTATGTGAGTGTCCATTATTAATCTATGAGACACTTATCATTTAGCCTTGGCATGAGTCAGAACACCCCTATAAGGGGAATATAGTAGCAGGACATTATACCTATCAGGGCATAGAGACATCAGTTTGCACTATGCTATTTTGACCAAGTGCATAAAAACACAATCTTCGGCCCTGGCTCATCTATGTGATATATACATATGAATGTACCTGAATGCCAGGGGCCGTGCATTTGTATGTGGCAGTGCTTGGTGCAAAGAAGCATTAAAGGGGTCTGCCCACTGCACTTAGCTAATCCATTCCTATAAATCACTTCTGGGCACTATTTAGGGTCGTGCTGTGTTTCTCTATTATGGCAGACATTTGTTTCATCAACCCATAAGCAAATGAATATGTAAAGTGAAATACAGGGACTTCCAGGTGCCCATGAGGGGCATCAGAACACAGGGCAGTAATCAGTAGAAGCATTGAATAAGGGTCTCTAGTTACCTAGGAGCTTCTGCTAAATGTTAATAGGCACAACAGCTAGCGATGGGAATACCAGCTGAGAAAAAGCATCACCACTAGATGACAGTAATAGCAGCCCTAACAAAAGTCACAGCATCAAGCACACAAGATCCTGAAGGAAGGGGCAGCAATGGAGGATGTAGCAAGCACAGCGGGACTGCCTGCCATGAGGAGTACCAGCAGTGTACACATAACAGAATGATGATAGTACTAGCAGTAGGAGTACCAATGATGTACAGAGAGCAGGATGATGGCAGTACTCACAGCGATGTGATTACCAGCAGTATACAGATAGCAGGAGAATGTGAGAACCAGCAGTGTACAGAGAGCAAGATAATGGCAGTACCAGCAGTATACAGAGAGCAGGATGATGGTAGCACCAGCAGTATATTGAGAGCAAGATGGGAGTACCAGCAGAGAAATTACTAGCAGTGATGGGAGTACCAGCCATGAAGTTACAAGCAGTGATGGGAGTACCAGCCGTGTACAGAGAGCAAGATGATGACAGTAACAGCAGTGATGGGAGTACAAGTGGTGTATAGCGAGCAAGATGATGATAGTACTAGCAGTGATAGGAATACCAGCAGTGGAGGAAGCACCAGTGGTGAATGGAGGATGTACTTGCACTACATGAGAGGACAACCAGTAAATTGAACATAAGAGATACTGAAGGGAATACTTGTACTAATGGGAGTACCAGCAGTTAAGAAAGTACAAGTTATGATTACAATAGGAGTAACACCATCGGAGGGAGTTTTACTAACAGGAATATCTGCAGTGATTAAAGTAAAAATGCTAAGGAACTACTTTCACTAACAGAAATAACAGCAGTAATAAATGTACATGCAGTGACAGGAATACCCACATTAATAAAAAGGTACAAGCACTAATAGAAGTACCAGTGAAGATGAAGTAACAGACAATGATGGGAGTACCATTAGTGATAAAAGTTCAGGCAGTAATAGGGCCTGCTGTTTTGAAAGCACAGGTCGTGAAGTAGGTGCCAGTGGTGATGAATGTACAGGAAGCAATTGGGGTACCTGCAGTGATGGGAGTACTAGACGTGATAAGGTACACAGTGATAGGAGTATTAATGGTGATGAAAGTATAGTGATGGGAGTATCAATAGATGAATGTACAGGCAGTGATGGGAGGACAAGCAGCGAAGGTAGCGGCAGTTATGGGAGAACCTGCAGTGAAGTTAGCGGCAGTGATGGCAGGACCAGCAGTGAAGGTAGCGGCAGTGATGGCAGGACCAGCAGTGAAGTTCGCGGCAGTGATGGGAGGACCAGCAGTGAAGTTCGCGGCAGTGATGGGAGGACCAGCAGTGAAGTTCGCGGCAGTGATGGGAGGACCAGCAGTGAAGTTCGCGGCAGTGATGGGAGGACCAGCAGTGAAGTTCGCGGCAGTGATGGGAGGACCAGCAGTGAAGTTCGCGGCAGTGAGGAGGACCAGCAGTGAAGTTCGCGGCAGTGATGGGAGGACCAGCAGTGAAGTTCGCGGCAGTGATGGGAGGACCAGCAGTGAAGGTAGCGGCAGTGACGGGAGGACCAGCAGTGAAATTAGCGGCAGTGACGGGAGGACCAGCAGTGAAGGTAGCGGCAGTGACGGGAGGACCAGCAGTGAAGGTAGCGGCAGTGACGGGAGGACCAGCAGTGAAATTAGCGGCAGTGATGGGAGGAGCAGCAGTGAAATTAGTGGCAGTGATGGGAGGACCAGCAGTCAAGGTAGCGGCAGTGATGGCAGGACCAGCAGTGAGGTTAGCGGCAGTGACGGGAGGACCAGCAGTGAAGTTAGCGGCAGTGACGGGAGGACCAGCAGTGAAGGTAGCGGCAGTGACGGGAGGACCAGCAGTGAAGGTAGCGGCAGTGAAGGCAGGACCAGCAGTGAAGGTAGCGGCAGTGAAGGCAGGACCAGCAGTGAAGGTAGCGGCAGTGACGGGAGGACCAGCAGTGAAGGTGCGGCAGTGACGGGAGGACCAGCAGTGAAGGTAGCGGCAGTGACGGGAGGACCAGCAGTGAAGGTTTGCGGCAGTGACGGGAGGACCAGCAGTGAAGGTAGCGGCAGTGATGGGAGGACCAGCAGTGAAGGTAGCGGCAGTGATGGGAGGACCAGCAGTGAAGGTAGCGGCAGTGATGGGAGGACCAGCAGTGAAGGTAGCGGCAGTGATGGGAGGACCAGCAGTGAGGAGGACCGCAGTGAGGGAGGACCAGCAGTGAGGTAGCGGCAGTGACGGGAGGACCAGCAGTGAAGGTAGCGGCAGTGACGGAGGGACCAGCAGTGAAGGTAGCGGCAGTGACGGGAGGACCAGCAGTGAAGGTAGCGGCAGTGACGGGAGGACCAGCAGTGAAGGTAGCGGCAGTGACGGGAGGACCAGCAGTGAAGGTAGCGGCAGTGATGGGAGGACCAGCAGTGAAGGTAGCGGCAGTGATGGGAGACCAGCATGAAGGTAGCGGCAGTGACGGGAGGACCAGCAGTGAAATTAGCGGCAGTGATGGGAGGACCAGCAGTGAAGGTAGCGGCAGTGATGGGAGGACCAGCAGTGAAGGTAGCGGCAGTGACGGGAGGACCAGCAGTGAAATTAGCGGCAGTGATGGGAGGACCAGCAGTGAAGGTAGCGGCAGTGACGGGAGGACCAGCAGTGAAGGTAGCGGCAGTGACGGAGGACCAGCAGTGAAGGTAGCGGCAGTGACGGGAGGACCAGCAGTGAAGGTAGCGGCAGTGACGGGAGGACCAGCAGTGAAGGTAGCGGCAGTGACGGGAGGACCAGCAGTGAAGGTAGCGGCAGTGACGGGAGGACCAGCAGTGAAGGTAGCGGCTGCGGGGTACCATAAGGCAGTGAGAGGACCAGCAGTGAAGGTAGCGGCAGTGATGGGAGGACCAGCAGTGAAGGTAGCGGCAGTGACGGGAGGACCAGCAGTGAAGGTAGCGGCAGTGACGGGAGGACCAGCAGTGAAATTAGCGGCAGTGATGGGAGGACCAGCAGTGAAGGTAGCGGCAGTGATGGGAGGACCAGCAGTGAAGGTAGCGGCAGTGATGGGAGGACCAGCAGTGAAATTAGCGGCAGTGATGGGAGGACCAGCAGTGAAGTAATAGCGGCAGTGATGGGAGGACCAGCAGTGAAGGTAGCGGCAGTGACGGGAGGACCAGCAGTGAAGGTAGCGGCAGTGAAGGAGGACCAGCAGTGAAGGTAGCGGCAGTGATGGAGGACCAGCAGTGAAGGTAGCGCGCAGTGACGGGAGGACCAGCCTAGTGAAGGTAGCTGGCAGTGAGGGAGGACCAGACTAGTGAAGGGTAGCGGCAGTGATGGGAGGACCAGCAGTGAAGGTAGCGGCAGTGATGGGAGGACCAGCAGTGAAGGTAGCGGCAGTGAGGGAGGACCGCACTAGTGAAGGTAGCGGCAGTGATGGGAGGACCAGACAGTGAAGGTAGCGGCAGTGATGGGAGAGGACCAGCACAGTGAAGGTAGCGGCAGTGATGGGAGGACCAGCAGTGAAGGTAGCGGCAGTGATGGGATGGTACCAGCACTAGTGAAGGTAGCGGCAGTGATGGGAGGACCAGCACTAGTGAAGTTACCGGCAGTGATGGCAGGACCAGCAGTGAAATTAGCGGCAGTGATGGGAGGACCAGCACTAGTGAAGGTAGCGGCAGTGACGGGAGGACCAGCAGTGAAGTTACCGGCAGTGATGGCAGGACCAGCAGTGAAGGTAGCGGCAGTGATGGGAGGACAGCAGTGAAGGTAGCGGCAGTGATGGGAGGACCAGCAGTGAAGTTACCGGCAGTGATGGCAGTCCCTCCCCCGCTCTCACCTGCGCAGCATGGCGTAGTTCTGCCTCTTGTAGTAGTCCAGCAGCAGCGCCGTCCTCTCCCTGCACCTCCTGCCATCCACCTCGAAGCCCTCACTCTGCAGGGCGCTGCTCATCCTCTCGGCCACCGCCGCCCACACCTGGCCGAACTCCCGCACCCAGAACGGGTTGTGGTGGATGACCTCCCGCAGCAGGAGGATGTCATGGTGAGCAGCGAACCGGATGTGCCGCTTCCGAGTGGAGCCGGGAGGAGAGTAAGCGCCGAAATCCGCCCGAACTACGGACAGAGCAGCCCGTTATTACATTGGTCATGTGATCAGAGGAGTATGACAGACAGACAGACAATGGGGAGCAGCGGCCGTCACCCGCCATAGTGCAGTCTGCCCCCGTAGTGTTACGTGCCCTCTCACCTGCGCTGCTCTGTACGGGTCCCTGAGGCTCCATCCTGTGACCTCGGCTCCCCCTCTATGGCCGCACAGGAAGCGAATCCGCCTGACAATGGTAATGACCGCCGCGAGCCGCTAGAGGCGCCGGAGAGCAGGAGCACAGCAGTCTTCAGGCATGTAATGTGAGAGCGCTGATGGTCCAGTGGTGTGGGCCCATCACTCATAATCCGGGGCCACATAGCCATTATGGCCCTGGCCTTACCTGTCTGGGGTGTAGCAGAGCAAATAGGTGGGGATTCAAAGACCCCATTGGCATGTAGTGGGTGGATGTAGCAGAGGCAGTACGTCCAGAATTAACTATAACCCTGAATCAGTAATGTGTGAATGTAGTCTAAAAAACTTTTTTTTTTTTTTTTTTGCTTGAAAACAAATATAAAGAAGAAAAGGAATTGATCTCTCCATGACACAACGTGCGCCCGGCAGAGCTCATCGACTAGAATAGGGTCCACTGTGTCTCCATTAGGACGTGAACTCTTCTAATACACCACATTTGAGCCTCTTCTGTCACTATCAGGGGCTTCCATCCGAAACCCCCCCAAAAAATATGGTCAGGGACTATAGGAATAGAGATGAGAAGTCCAGCAGTGTTCGCCATCTTTTATGTTTCGGGCTTCCTGATACTTTTGCCTCAGTCATTATTTTCATCTTTCTGAAATGTTTTGCAGTGATTTTCTGCACTCCTGAAATGACCCCCATCGACTTACATTATGTGACATTTGGTGAAATACGTGACTTTTTGTACTAGATAATCCCAAAAAGGCATAGGGCAAAAAATTAGAAAAAAGTCCCCCAAAAAGTTTACTTAGTGCAAAATTCAGGAACAGTATTAAGGTACCGTCACACGCTAGGATATTGGTGAACGAGATCGTTAGCTATGTCACGTGGCCGCGATCCTTCCAACATCGCTAGTGCGTTGTCACACACATGGATATCGTTAACGATGTGAAATTTGGGAACTCTCCAGCTACTTGGAGAAGAACGATAGAACGATTTCACAAAGCGGCAGGAATAGGAGAATTATGAACGACATCGTTCAAAAAGGTGTCACACTGAACGATGTTGCTGCTTCCCAGAACGTTAATTGGACGACGAACGATAGATTTGAGGTCCAGATCACACATTTTTGATGAACGATCCAACAATTTATCCTTCCAACATTGTTCGTTTACACGCAACGACGCACTAACGATATCGTTTTAACCATCACAAATCCGTGACGTTTCAACGATATCGTTAACGAGATCCAAGCGTGTGAAGCGGCCTTAAGGCATATTGAAGGATTCAGTGATAATGCAATGATTACCACAAGAGAATAAAAAAAAAAATTAATAAAATAGAAAAAAATGCAAATGATGAATTGGGGCCAAAAATCTCTGGAACTAAAAGCAATTCATGTCAATATCACCAGATTTAAAAGGACCATGAGTAATAAATGATTGTGAAGAATATGGGAGATATCCAATGATGAATAATCATAAATCTCCAGATCCATCTCTCCAGGAGGGAGGAGTGAAACTAGGGAATCACTACAGGCACCCAGGCTTCTATTGTTCAGTCTGAAATAGGATGCTTCCCCAAACTGTCGCAGATGGTAAGGTGACAGATTCAATTTAACTCTCATTCAAGCTTAGGACCCCCATGATGCCAGGCAATCACAGCCAGAAAAGTTTGTTCAGTATTCATGATATTTTTATAACAGCAAAGAAGGAATAGGAAGAGAGGGAAAAGTTTGTTCAGGGGGATGAGCGATTGCTATTCTCAGAGAGTCTCAAGGAATTCTATCAGTCTCGCTGGTGCCATGTTATTATGCAGGATTTTGGAATTACCATCTATATGAGCCATACACAAATCATATCACTGGAATCGTGCAAACAATCAACACACACCTAGGTCCCAATCTGTCCTAACCTCCTGAGCTGGGGAGATACAGAGAACGACTAACAGAAGCCAGGTAGGGATCCTGTTTAATCTCCAAGCATAGAGAGGTCCTAGCTGGATCCGATAGCACCAGACCCATTCTCCTTAAACTAACCAAGGGGAGGAAAATCAGGGATAGCCTGGGGGCCGAAAGGGAGTGACCAACCAAGGGGTTAAAAAGTGACCACCATATTTCTCCAGTGTTCACTGTCAAAGAGTTCACAGTGTGTTACACCAAGAAAACTCTGTGGAACTACACTGCCTCCGTGTGGTCGCCAGCAACAAGAAACCGGTAACTGACTTACATTTGGCTGCATACACCTTTGATAACTACCACCCTTATTTGCATATCTAACTATAATATCTGTATATTCATCATGTATATATTGCTGTTGCCTAGTGAGCCTTACAGCGATTAAATATAAAATGTAATTCTTGGTTGCTATTTTATCTTGATCCATGAACTCACATGCGTATGTGTCCTTGGTTAATATTACATGCTACCTAGATTTGCTTCTGGCCTGGTATAACCTGTAACAAATCAGGCTTATATCTTACGAGGAACTGATGGCACCTCTACGAGGCTGGCAGGAATCTGGTTCTCTGGGGCAGTGAAAAGGGTCTCCAAGCCTGTCATGGTTGTGAGCGAGTGTGGTGTAATGCCGGACGATTGTGTGAATCACCCTTTCTCACTCCCCGTGCCTCCCTGTTCCTCCCTGTGCCTGCGCTGACTGGGGATGTCAGTGTAAAAACTGTGTCAAGCTGACCTTAACTACCCCTGGGGTGTGTGGATCGTTAAGTATTAGCAGAAGTGATGAGACTATCATGTGTCTGCGACGTATTATAGACATCATGGTGGGGCTGCGAGGTGTGGTTTTCATCAGAATTATTATTTATTCTTAGAGCACCATTGAATCCATGATGCTGTACAAATGAAAAGGGTTTACATCCAAAATACACAACAGTGACTTACTGGTACAGAGAGGAGAGGACCTTCTCCTCACCTCTCAGACTAACATACTGTAATTGGAATGGCTCCAGGCCAGCTAATCTGAGCTGTGTGTGATACAGGTGATACAGGCATAAGACCCACTCAATTTTAAGAACATGATGGAATCGGCCATTCATTATTTAAATGACTGATCGTACAATACTGTGCTATATATACTGACATTGTAAACCTCTCCTACATTCAGCAATTTTTCACCAGGGCCTTGAGAAAAGTTAGAAACTACATGAAAGATTTAGCTAGTGATACGGGAATCTGTCCTCAGATTCATGCTGCCTGAACCACTCAGACAAAGGCTGCATGATCGCACAAAAACATGGCCAGGGACTATAGGAATAGACGAGACTAGTCAGTGGCGTACATAGAAGTCGTGGGACCAATACCAAAAAAAACTAAATATTTGGCTGGGTCACATAAGTACATGTGACACAATTTTAAGACCTTTCAAATTTTTTCTATTGTTGAAGTCCCTAGATTCCCCTTTCATTGTAGCCATAAAGCACGATGCCAACAAATATGCCTGAAACACAGTATGATACTCCACACACAGTATGATGACCCTATTGTACTCCCCTCAACTACCTCTGCAAAATATAGTGACCCCAACACAGTATGATCCCCAATTGTGACCCCCACACAGCCCTCCATGCAGTATAATGGGCCTACATACAGTATGATGGCCCTCACACCTGTCCACACTATATAAAGGCCCCCACTAGCCCTCCAAACAGTATAATGGCAGCCCTCTGCACAGTGTGAACCCCACACAATCCCTCACACTGTATAATTGCTTGTGTGGAGCCCACTGGGACAGGGTACTCTGTGCCGGACCGGTGTACTGCTGGGGGATGTCACGGCGGTCCTGGTCCGGACCGTGTCCCGGGCCCGCACAATAAAATGGGGGTTATTTACAGGGGATTTGTCATTCGTGACGCCACCCACTATATGCGGCCAGTAATGGGGCCGCCGCTGCTGCAGAACCTCCGGGGATGATGGGATAGCAGCTTGGATAGAATAGTTCCTGTGGGCAGAACTGGGTTCCCCGGGGCAGTGGTAGTAGTAGTTAAAGTCTGTGAGGATAGTTATTGATGCTGCAGGAGAGTAGGGGTAGCAGTAGAGATGATGAGAGTAGAGGTAATCGCAGTATATGAGGGCAAGTGGGGCTTCAGTATAAGGATCACACACTCACGGTTTCTGTTGTTTTCCAAGTCTTTACTTGCAGATGGTATAACACAGTATTGTCCACGGAGTCTGTACCGGGTTGCTCTCACCCTGACCGGGTCCTTGGCTTCCTACTTAAGCACTGTGTGTGGCCCTGCTGCTTGTAGCTGAACTGCTGGCCCTGTCTCTGCTCATGGGTACCAATCTGCTGGGCAACTTGAGTCCTCTGTGTCACTGACCCCTCCATGTTGCTTTGCTATGGTACAGTGAAGATGGTGGACCTTCACTATGCCGGTGTTTACTGTCCTGTCTCAGGCACAGCCTCGGATCCGGTATCCGTCTTAAGCGCTTCTCCGGGGTTAAGTTTGGGGTAACTCTTTATCCCGGGGATGTTCCTCTGTTACTCTGTTTCCTCTCCTCAGACCTCTCAGGACCTCCACCTCTACTTGGCTCTGCTCCTGCTCCAGACTCAAACTAAAACTGAACTAACTGTCACTCCTGCTCTGTGGTAAACAACTTAGCTCCTCCACTAGTGCAGGTGCCACCTAAACTCCTCCCACTTTCTAGTGTAGTGTTGAGTGGGGAGTAAACCTGTGTTGATGTTTCTGTGGCACATTAACCCTTGGGGTGCCACATTCCCCCTTAGTTAGACAGTACTCCGGGACTGTGGAACAATAAAGAACAAACAATTAATACAATTAATATTTACAAAGACTTAAAAGTAAAAATCACAAAAATCACTAAACTTCAAAAAACAGTCCAAAAATTCAAAAAGCAGTCCTTCCGGGGGTTTAGTCTTTTGCCTCCGGGCTGATGAATATATAAGAAAGTTTATACCACAACCAGTCCGTGGTAGTATGGTCCATAAAAATAAAATAAAAGGAAAAAGCTTGAAGAATATGCAAGAAGTTCATACAGGATAGTCTCTGTAGGTACTGGGCTTTTTTAATGTTGCATTAACTATGTACATTTGTTTACCGGGTTCAATTTATATTTACACAAACATATTTATATTTTACAGTTAACTTGACCTTTTAATCCCTGTACCTAGCTGGTAACTGACCTCTGGTACTATGCTCGGATCTGCGTAAAACGGGTATACTACTAGCATGTAGCCTATTGGTGCTGGTAGGCATGTACCTATTTGTAGTGTTCGGTACTATGTTAGATGAAGATCTGATTGTAGGACTGGCAAGCTCACTGGGACCAGGAATTGATTCTTCCTCTACAGGTTCTACTTCTAGTTCTTCAGGTCTTGGGACTTCTTCAGGTAACACAGGTTCTGGTGTTGGTTCCACCATTGAAGGGAATGCAATCATTGGTACGACAACTGCTCCATGGTAATTTGGCCATGTTTTAGGGAAATCTCCTAGTACCGTGTGGAATACTACTTCTTTTTCTTTAATAGGTTGGACCTGTACGGGTTCTACGACTTCAGGTGTCTTCAGTGTTTCAGGACACAATTTTAGCTGATCACGAGATATGACTTGTGACGTTTTTCCTTCATCTTTGCTTATCAAACAGGTTTTAACATTGTCTAGGTTAGATGGTAAGACTGTGTATGGGACGGTTTCCCACTGATTATCCAGTTTGTCAGTGCGTCTCTTTCTCTTGAGAACTTGATCACCTTCTTGTAATGGCATTGCTTGAGCATGTTTGTTAAAAGTTTTCTCTTGTTTTGCTCTTACTTGCTGAAGATTTCTCTCTACACATTCTTGAACTTGTTGATACTGTTTCTGACGTTGGGTATCCCAATCTGATTCTTCTTCTACTTCTATATCTGGTTTTACGATTCCCATTTCTAGATCAATTGGTAATTTACCGGGTCTTGCACGCATAAGGTATGCTGGAGTGCAGTTTGTAGAACTCACGGGTACATGGTTGTATAAGTCTACCAAGTCAGGTAATTTATCTGGCCACTGGTTTCTGTCTGATTCTGGTAATGTCTTTAACAGTTCAATTACAATATGATTCATCTTCTCGCATAAACCATTTGTTTGAGGATGATACGTTGTTGTGCGAATCTTCTTACAACCGTACATATTGCAGAATTCCTTGAATAGTTCTGATTCAAAAGCTGGACCTTGGTCTGCAAGGACTTGTTCTGGGTAACCATGTGGTCTACAGAAATGCGTCTGGAATGGTACCACCACTAAGAAGCGTGAGTAATGGTCCACGATGGTTAAGGCATAGACATAGCCTAACCGGCTTGGTGACAACTTGACGTGATCTAATGCGACTAGCTCGAGTGGCTGCTTGGTTACTATTGGTTGAAGCGGAGCTTTCTGTGGATCCTTCCTTCTGAGGTTGTATGCGGCACATCTTCTGCACCATAGTTCAATGGATTTTCTCATGCCAACCCAATAAAATCTTTCTCTCTGGATCGCTTCTAACTTCTTCCATCCAAAATTACCTGCACCTTCATGATAAGCTTCTAAGACCATTTGAGTGGCTCTCTTGGGCACGATTATCTGCCAGACCAGTTCATGCGTTTTAGGATTGGTATACGTTCTGCAGAGCTTCCCTTGATGTAGAAACAACTTGCCTCTATCTTTCCATAGCTGTATAGCTTCAGCTGGGGCATTCTGATCAGGGTATGCGCGTTGTTGCGTAAGCAATTCTTTCACTAGCTTCACGGCTGGATCATTATCTTGGGCTTCGGCCCATCCGTAGTGTCTTAACGGGTTAAGATTTACTTCCTGTTTTCTTTGGTAGGCGCCGGGTTGATAATCTTGTACCTTTGAACGATGAAAGGCCGGTAGTTCAATCTCTTCCAACTCTTCCGGTTCCTCTTCCACGTCTTTCAGGTGCGGCATCCGTGACAAGGCATCTGCGTTCCCGTTCTTGCGACCTGCTCTGTATTTGATGACAAAGTTGTAATTAGATAGCCGAGCTATCCATCGCTGCTCCAGAGCTCCTAGTTTCGCTGTATTCAGGTGAGTCAACGGGTTGTTATCCGTGTAGATGGTGAATTCTGCACCTGCCAAGTAATGTTTAAAACGTTCAGTCACAGCCCAAACTACTGCCAGTAGCTCTAACTTGAAGGAGCTGTAGTTCTCGGGATTTCTTTCTGTAGGCCGGAGCTTCCTACTTGCAAAGGCAATAACTCTTTCTTTGCCTCCTTGCATCTGTGATAATACTGCTCCCAGTCCAACGTTGCTGGCATCCGTGTATAGAATGAAGGGTTGATGGTAATCAGGGTATGCCAGGATCTCTTCTCCCGTCAGTGCACTTTTCAGCTTATTGAAGGAATCTTCTCTTTCCTCATCCCACCGTGTCAGGAAATTACAGGATGAAGTCTTCTTTGATCGTCCTACTAGAATGTCTTGCAGAGGAGCTGCTAGCTTTGTGAATCCTCTGATAAATCTTCTATAATAGCCTACCAGGCCCAGGAATTGCTTCACTTCCTTCACGTTCGTATATCTTGGCCAATCCCTTATCACTGTGACCTTATCAGGATCCGGTGCTACTCCCTCTGAACTCACGACGTGAGGTGACACTTGGATGGCTTGATCTTCATGCCATATTTGGACAAAGCTTTGAACACTTCTGCCAGGTCTTGTAGATGTTGCTCGTACGTCTTGGAATAGACTATGACGTCATCTAAGTACAGGAGGACAGTTTCAAAGTTCTTGTGTCCTAAGCAGCTCTCCATCAGACGTTGGAAGGTCCCGGGTGCGTTGCAGAGTCCGAACACCATACAATTAAACTCACAGAGGCCCATCGGTGTAGTAAACGCTGTCTTCTCCTTGTCGGCCTCGGCCACAGGAACCTGCCAGTACCCACTAGTCAGATCAAGGGTGGAAAAGTAGTTAGCAGATTTTAATGCAGCTAATGACTCCTCAATCCTAGGTAATGGGTATGTGTGATGCGATTAATCTGCCGATAATCTACGCACATTCTCATGGTCCCGTCCTTCTTTTTAACTAGCACTAGAGGTGCTGCCCAGGGGCTACAACTGTCTCTTATTACCCCTGCAGATTTCATCTCTCTGAGCATGTCTTTGGTGGTTTGGTAGTGAGCTGGCGGTAAAGGTCTATACCTCTCTTTTATAGGCTGATGGTTACCTGTGGGTATAGTGTGCTCTACCCCTTTAATCTGCCCAAAGTCTAACGGGTGTTTACTGAATATTTGTTCATATTCCTTCACTACCCGGTATACTCCATGCTTGTGACGTGGAGGTGTAGAACTGGTACCTACATGCAACTTTTGGCACCAATCCTCCAGCTTCTCCTCTGAGCCATTGTCATCCACCTGACATGACGGGTTCAAGGGCTTGGCGGCTGTGATGTTATTGTTATCAACCGTGTACAACTTAGCCATGGTAGCATACTTAGGTAATGTGACCTCGTCTTCTCCGCAGTTTAATAGGCGTAATGGCACTCTTTCCCATGTGCACGTCAACTACTCCTCTAGAAGTGAGTATGGTCGGTCTACTGTCTGAGTACACGGGTTCTACCAGGGCCTGATAGTCTTGCCCTTTAATGCCTATTGCGGCTTTACACCACACCAACATTTCAGTTTTAGGAGGAATTACAATGGGTATTGGATCACTTACTCGTACACTGCCGATCTCACCTCCGGAGATTTCTACCTGTTGCTTCAACATCAAGGCTTTGATCTCTTTGTGCAGAAGCCTCTGTTGTCCAGTTCCAGCAGTCTCGGCGATTTGCTGCAAAACACTTAAAGGGAACCTGTCACCTGGATCTAAGCCCCCACACTATCACTACCTGTCCCTGCACCTTCCTAGCTGCTCCCTATCTATCCCTCTCTGAGCTAAATCCGCCCTATAAAACTGCAGAAAAATAACTTATAACTTACAGCAGTCCCTGAGGCTGGGGACTGAGAAGGTGGCGCCAGGCTCCATTCAGCCCCTCCTCCATGCAGCAGCACACGCCCCACTGGGCGGCATTATTCTTTCTTCATCGCCACCTCCTCCATTTGGAATCTCCCACCCACATTACACTGTACGGTAGTGGTTTGAATCGGCACGACATAAGGCAGTGACTCAGGTATTTACTCACACAGCACACAGTTCAGGTATTCACAGACCTCCAGATTCCGATGTAACAGGTCAGACTAACCCCTCGACCAGAATATACCCGAGGTATAAACTGGGCTAGCCCAGAATATACCCCCCATGGCCAGAATATACCCCCTGGGCCAGAATATACCCTTGGTATATTCTGGCCTAGCCCAAACTATACCCCGGGGTATAAACAGGCCTAGGCCAGATTATAACTCTCCGTATACCACAGCAGCTGTAGATCAGGGCCCCAAGCCATGCACAGGGCCCCAAGCAATGCATGCGGGCCCGAGGCAGCACAAGGTGGCACCAGGCAGCAGAAAGTGGCCCTATGCAACATACAGGGGCCCCAGGCAGTGCTAGGGGCCCCAGGCAGTGCATGGGGGCCCGAGGCAGCACACAGGGGCCCCAGGCTACACACAGGATCCCAGGCTACACACAGGGGCCCCAGCCAGCATACAAGGGCCCCAGGCAGTACACGGGGCCCCAGGCAGTGCACAGGGCCCCAGGCAGTGCACAGGGCCCCAGGCAGCACAAAGTGGCCCCGGGCAGCACAAAGTGACCCCAGGCAACATACAGGGGCCCCAGGCAGTACTAGAGGCCCCAGGCTACACACAGGATCCCAGGCTACACACAGGGGCCCCAGCCAGCATACAAGGGCCCCAGGCAGTGCACAGGGCCCCAGGCAGCACAAAGTGGCCCCAGGCAACGTACAGGGGCCCCAGGCTACACACAGGATCCCAGGCTACACACAGGGGCCCCATGCAGCATACAAGGGCCCCAGGCAGTGCACAGGGCCCCAGGCAGCACAAAGTGGCCCCAGGCAACATACAGGGGCCCCAGGCAACATACAGGGGCCCCAGGCAGTACCAGGGGCCCCAGGCTACACACAGGATCCCAGGCTACACACAAGGGCTCCATGCAGCATACAAGGGCCCCAGGCAGCACACAGGGGCCCCAGGCAGCACAAAGTGACCACAGGCAATATACAGGGGCCCCAGGCAGTGGGCCACCCGGGGCCACTTTGTGCTGCCTGGGGCCCCTGTGTGCTGCCTCTGGCCCCCATGCGCTGCCTGGGACCCCTTTGTACTCCCTGGGGCCCTTGTATGCTGCATGGGGCCCCTGTATGTAGCCTGGGACCCTGTGTGTAGCCTGGGGCCCCTAGTACTGCCTGGTGCCCCTGTATGTTGCCTGGGGCCACTTTGTGCTGCCTGGGGCCACTTTGTGCTGCCTGGGGCCTTGTGCACTTCCTGGGGCCCCGTGCACTGCCTGGGGTCCTTGTATGCTGCATGGGGCCCCTGTGTGTAGCCTGGGATCCTGTGTGTAGCTTGTGGCCCCTAGTACTGCCTGGGGCCCCTGTATGTTGCCTGGGGCCTCTTTGTGCTGCTTGGGGCCACTTTGTGCTGCCTGGGGCCCTGTGCACTGCCTGGGGCCCCTAGCACTGCCTGGGGCCCTAGCACTGCCTGGGGCCCCTGTATGTTGCGTAGGGCCACTTTCTGCTGCCTGGGGCCACTTTGTGCTGCCTCGGGCCCCCATGTGTTGCTTGGAGCCCTGATCTACAGCTGCTGTGGTATACGGAGGGGTATAATCTGGCCTAGGCCACTTTAACCCCGAATATATTCTGGTCGGGGGGTTAGTCTGGCCTGTTACACCGGGGCACAGCCGAGTAGAACCTCATACAATCCCAGCAGCTCCTGCTGCTGTCCTGAGACACTCCACCCCCTCCCCACAGCCCAGAGCAGCACATATCTCCTATTCACCCGCACACCTGAGCGTCAGTGATTTCAATCAGCACTTAGCTCCAGTAGCAGCTAACCCTGTGTGTGTTGCTACCGAGCAGAAGATACAATCTCCCATATGCTGTGTCCCGGTCAGGGGACACATCGAGGTCGCATCACCACAACATGATAGGTGTAAAGCACAGATTCCAAATGGAGGAGGCGGCGATAAAGAAAGAATAATGCCGCCCAGCGGGGCGTGTGCTGCTGCATGGAGGAGGGGCAGAATGGAGCCTGGCGCCGCCTTCTCAGTCCCCAGCCTCAGGGACTGCTGTAAGTTATAAGTTATTTTTCTGCAGTTTTATAGGGCGGATTTAGCTCAGAGAGGGATAGATAGGGAGCAGCTAGGAAGGTGCAGGGACAGGTAGTGATAGTGTAGGGGCTTAGATCCAGGTGACAGGTTCCCTTTAACACTTCGGAAAAACATTTCTCAATTACATTTATTCCTATCAGCATCACGGGTTCACGTTCTCGCCGGTTAACGTCGATGATTATAACACCCTGGTTCTGCAATTCTACCTTCCCAACCTGAATATTCATCTCTCTAAATCCAACCTTTGGTATTACCTGTCCATTACTAGCCCATACCTCAAAATTAAAGTCATCTGGCGCATTAGTAATGTCTGAATCAGCCCAGTACCTTTTATAAAGAACATGTGGGATGGATGTTATTTGGGACCCGGTATCCAGCAAGGCACTAAAGGGAATGCCATCCAACACAATAGGGATCACCGGTTTTCCTCCCACGAATCTGTCATACCAGGCTGAGGGGCCTTGAGTGTTAATTCCTGGGGAGCGGCCCGCCTGCCCAGGGAATCGTCGTTTAAAGGACACTCATGAGCAAGATGGCCTGGTTTCTGGCAACGACGGCAAATGGGCTGTCCATCTGGTTGGTAGCGATCGCTGGGTCGTCCTCTTGCTGCTGGGTATCTTCTGGACCTCATCCACGGGACATCCTCTCTGCTGGTCGCCGACTTGGTCTTGGGTGCAGGCTTTGACTCTCGCAGTTCCTTGATGACCTTGGCCATAGAGATCACGGTGTCTGTCAGGGCATCTAGCTTTTGATTGACTGCGGCATTAGAAATTAGTTCTCCAGTCTCAGCAGCAGTTGCTGACATGGCAGATGTCGCTGGCGCTGCCGGCTGCTGAGGTGCTGCTGCAGTGTCAAGGACAGTTGGTAGCTCCCGTGGCTCTTCCAGCTGCTGCAAACGGATAGCTCTATCTTTCAGCTCAGTAAATGTCATGTCAGGATTCTGCAGCAGTATCATGCTTAACTGTCCTCGGTGGGAAGGGGAATGGAGGCCCTCTATGAATTGGTCAAATAGCATTTTATCAGCTCCCGGGATCAAGGTTCAAGGCAAAGTCTCTGGCACTCTGTTTAGGTTTCTGGTGGCATGCAAAGAACCTCATCTTAGCCCGGGTATCAGCAGCAGATTCAAACGTTGCTTTCAGTCTGGCAGCTAGATGCTCTACAGTGTCCTTATCTGTGTCCAGCCAGGACGCAACCTCACGCTGTGCATTGCCCGTTACCTGTCCAATTATCATTCCTACACGCTGGGCTTCAGTGAGGGGGTACATCACATAATATTCCTTTATCTTTAGCATAAAGTCAGTTAGTGTATTAGGCTCACCGGAGTATTGGGGCAGCCACATTGCCCCTGGAGTATACGGCATCAGGAACGGCATTATGGATGCTGTTGCTTGCGCCACTGCACCGCCGGGTACTATCGCTGGGTCCGGCGCTGCAGCTCCACCGGCTGCTCCGTCGCCGCCTTGTGCATTGGGCTGCGACATCTTGGGCCCCCTTAGTTAATATCCGCCCTCCGTCTTCCGCTTCCGTCCGGATGTCTAACAAAGGTTCCGCTGCGCACCAGGGATTCTCTTCCCTTCCGGATGACGTCAGAGCGGTGAGCGGTTTTTCTTCCCGCGCGTCGCACGCTCTGCAATGGCGGATTCTGAAATTTACAGTATCTGTGGCGCAGTTACAATTCAGCTTGCCGCGCGCCCAGCAATGGCGGCAGATGGCGGCAGATATAAAACAGTCACTAATCATGGCACACGATGCCCGGTACCGGGCACGGTAGATCCTGTTCGTGACGCCAGGTTGTGGAGCCCACTGGGACGGGGTACTCTGTGCCGGACCGGTGTACTGCTGGGGGATGTCACGGCGGTCCTGGTCCGGACCGTGTCCCGGGCCCGCACAATAAAATGGGGGTTACTTACAGGGGATTTGTCACTCGTGACGCCACCCACTATATGCGGCCAGTAATGGGGCCGCCGCTGCTGCAGAACCTCCGGGGTTGATGGGATAGCAGCTTGGATAGAATAGTTCCTGTGGGCAGAACTGGGTTCCCCGGGGCAGTGGTAGTAGTAGTTAAAGTCTGTGAGTTATTGATGCTGCAGAAGAGTAGGGGTAGCAGTAGAGATGATGAGAGTAGAGGTAATCGCAGTATATGAGGGCAAGTGGGGCTTCAGTATGAGGATCACACACACACTCACGGTTTCTGTTGTTTTCCAAGTCTTTACTTGCAGATGGTATAACACAGTATTGTCCACGGAGTCTGTACCGGGTTGCTCTCACCCTGACCGGGTCCTTGGCTTCCTACTTAAGCGCTGTGTGTGACCCTGCTGCTGCTTCTAGCTGAACTGCTGGCCCTGTCTCTGCTCATGGGTACCAATCTGCTGGGCAACTTGAGTCCTCTGTGTCACTGACCCCTCCGTGTTGCTTTGCTATGGTACAGTGAAGATGGTGGACCTTCACTATGCCAGTGTTTACTGTCCTGTCTGTCTCAGGCACAGCCTCGGATCCGGTATCCGTCTTAAGCGCCTCTCCGGGGTTAAGTTTGGGGTAACTCTTTATCCCGGGGATGTTCCTCTGTTACTCTGTCTCCTCTCCTCAGACCTCTCAGGACCTCCACCTCTACTTGGCTCTGCTCCTGCTCCAGACTCAAACTAAAACTGAACTAACTGTCACTCCTGCTCTGTGGTAAACAACTTAGCTCCTCCCACTAGTGCAGGTGCCACCTAAACTCCTCCCACTTTCTAGTGTAGTGTTGTGTGGGAAGTAAACCTGTGTTGATGTTTCTGTGGCACATTAACCCTTGGGGTGCCACATTTGCATACAGTATAATGACCCTCAAATTGCCCTTCATAAAGTGTAAAGGCTCCCCCATAGTCCTCCAAATATTATAATGGCCCCACATTGCCTTATATGTAGTATTATGAATCCCCCATAGTCCACCATATAGCATAATAGGCCCTACATCATTTTCCATATAGTATAATGCATCCCCACAAAGCCCTCCAAATAGCATAATGCATTCCTCATAGTCCTCCATACAGTATAATGCACACCCTATAGTCCTACATATAGTATAATGAACACCTCCTAATCCTCCATATAGTATAATGAACACTCCTTGTTTCTCCATATAGTACAATGAACACCCCATGGTCCTCCACATAGCATAATGAACACCCTATAGTATCACATTTAGCTTAATACTCCGCCCATAGCCCTCCATATCATTTAATGAACCTTCATAGTCCTCTCTATTGTATAATGTGCAACCCATAGTCCTCCATATAGGGTAATGCACCACCCAGAGATGTCCATATAATATAATGCCCTTCTTAATCCTCCATATAGTATAATGCACTCCATAGTCCTCCATATAGTATAATACATCCCATAGTCATCCATATAAAATAATGCCCACCCCATAGTCCTCCATATAGTATAATGCACCTCCATGTAGTATAATGCACAGCCTATAGTCATCCATATAATATAATGCACAGCCCAGTGGCATTACGATTGCGGTCACAGGGGTCGCAGGTGCGATGGGGCCCGGACCTATAAGGGGCCGGCGCTGCCAGCCGCCCCCTGCGCCCACCGATTGCAGCGCCATGTGCCTGCTTCACATGGATGTGTGTCCCGGAGGACACACATCCATGTGACAGTGCGCCAGATAGGGCCCGTGTGTCAGGGAGAGAGGAGGGGAGGGAAGCGTCCTACCTCCTGCTACTGCTCCCTCCCCTCCTCTGACCTGCCGGCTTCCTGGCCTGCGTTCCACTGTGCCGCCTCCTCCCACTTCCTGCTTGAGTGCACAGTGGAACGCAGGCTGGCGGCATCTCTTCTTTCTCCTGAGCCAATCCTCAGAGGAGACTGCCAGAGCAGCGAGGAAACCAAGAGAGGTAAGTAAAGTTGTTTTTTTTTATAATAATTAGTGCAGTATGGCCAGTGGATTATGGGGGAGAAAGGGGTCATATATAAGGCTGCACATAATACTGTACTATATGGGAGGAGGCTGCATGTATAATACTGCACTATATGAGAGAAGGCTGCACATAATACTGCACTATATAGGAGAAGGCTGTACATAATACTGCACTATATGGGAGAAGGCGGCACATATAATACTGCACTATATGGGAGAAGGCTGCACATAGAATACTGCACTAAATGGGAGAAGGCTGCATATATAATGCTGCACTATATGGAAATGATATGAGGCTGCATATATAATATTGCACTATATGGAGAAGGCTGCATATATAATACTGCACTATATGGAAATATGAGGCTGCATATATAATACTGCACTATGGAAGCTATGAGGCTGCATATATAAGGCTGCACTATATGGAGAGTTTTGAGGCTGCACTATATGGAGAGTTTAAAGGCTGCACTATATGGAGAGTTTTGAGGCTGTATTATACTATATGGAGAGTATTGAGACTGCACTATATGGAGAGCTAGGAGGCTGTATTATGCTATATGGAGGGTCTATGAGGCTGTATTATACTATATGGAGAGGCTGTGAGGCTGCATTATGCTATATGGAGAGGCTGTATTATACTATATGGAGAGGCTATGAGGCTGCATTATGCTATGAGGGGGCGTGTCCTGCTGCTCATGGCGTCGGACGGACACTCAAGAGGCTCCTCCAGAAAGGCCAGCTTAACGGCAAATTATCAGCTCCCCTGGACCCCCAGCTGAGACACCACTGACTGGAAAAGCCGCCGGTAACCCTTCAGCATGCCCAGAGCCTCCTCCCGCCAGCGCAACACCGACTCCAAGGTAACAGACTTCTTTGGAGCGGACAGACAGAGGACCCCCTCACTAAACATGGTGCCGGTGCCTGAGCGCCTATTTCCCCCCGCAGTGCTGCGGCCCGCTCTCAGAGGGACTCAATGAAGAGGGAGCACAGAGAGGACGAGGGCTCTCCGATTACACAGGGCTCCCTGAGGTCTTTGTTGGGATCCCTGCGCCAGTCCCTGTTAGAAGACATGAGGGATCTCATGGGGACACTGCGTGAGGACATTGGAGCACTTGGAGAGAGAACCTCCCATTTGGAACACAATATGATGGAGTATGCCTCAGCACATAATCAACTTGCAACTAGTTATGATGGCTTAGACAAAGAAATGGGATCTGCTAATACTATGATCTGCCATTTAGAGGATACACTCCGCAGGAGTAATGTAAAAATTAGATGACTGGCTGAATCTACTGGGGATACTGATTTAACTACTACAGTCACAGACTTCCTTTCTGCAATGCTTTCTGAGGCACCTCAGTCTGACCTTACTGGCTCCCTAAAGTCAGCTTCACACTGCCGCGTGATCCGGTCCGGGGCTGTCCGGGATGACCCAGACAGCCACGGACCGGATCAGCACACATGACTGGGGGGCTAATATGCAGCCCCAAGGGCCGTTTCACACTGTGGCGTGATCCGGTCCGGGGCTGTCCGGGATGACCCAGACAGCCGTGGACCGGATCAGCACACAGGACTGGGGGGCTAATATGCCCTCCGGTCTGGTGTGCAGCGCACGCAGCTGCAGCCGCTGACAGGTCGGGACCGTGGCGCCCGCAGTCCTGACTTCTCAGCAGCGGGAACTGCATGCTCTGCACACCGGACCGGAGGGCATATTAGCCCCCCAGTCCTGTGTGCTGATCCAGTCTGCGGCTGTCTGGGTCATCCCCCGGACAGCACCGGACCGGATCACGCCGCAGTGTGAAGCCGGCCTAAGCCGGCACGTCTTCCTAGTGAGGTCTTGAGGGATGTGCTTGTGTTCCTGATCAGACCCGGGGTAAGGGATCTACTATTACAAGCCATGAGGCACAAACCACAACTGCCGGATCCATTCAGGGACATTGCTGTATACCCAGATTTATCTCCTGGAACTCTCTCGCTGGATGGAATTTGCCTCCTGTTGCAGGGTGCTCAGGAATAGAGGCATGTTCTACAACTGGGGATCGCCTGTCTCTGTTAACTTTCGTTACGAAGAGAGCAAATACTCCTTTTCATCCCCGACACTTCTAAGGAAAACTTTAAGATCCTGGAATCTGACTTCTCCAAGCAACCTCCCATCTCCTAGCTGATGCCGGTCGGGATCCCAGGATACAGCCCGATGGGGTGTGAAATCAAGGGGAACTTTAAAGCGTGCATGGTTTGGCCTGAAGGACTGGGCTTCTTATTTTTTAAATGATCCAGAGACCGAATTGTGTATTACTTTTTCCATCTGTGTTTGGTCTCTCTCCCATTAAGGTGGTAGGATCTGCGAGCTCATTTTCCCCCCTTTAACTCTCAGATTATCTGGGAGATCTGAGTTTACATATATGTTATTTGATGTCTCTTTGTTCTGTTTGAATTTTTCATCTATCTTTTGCTGGTTTATCCGGGATTACTATAAGTTTTAAAGATTTTAACTTTCCCCTCCCTCCCCCCCCCCCCTTGTTATCTCTTCGAAACCCCTCCTACAATTCCCTTGCTTATCTTCCCTTCCCCGGTGATCCTGATCTTCCCCACCCCCTCATTGTCAATTTGCTATCTGTCTTTTCACACCCCTGGGTGCATACGTGTGGGAGATTAACCATGAACTTTAGCTTTAAAATAGTGTCACTCAATGTGAAGGGACTCAATTGCCCTGTTAAGCGATCCCTTCTTTGGAGGGAGGCCTCTCGGTCGCATGTAGATGTTGTGTGTGTCCAGGAGTCACATTTGTTATCGACAGATAACTTTAGATTACATCACCCACGGTACCCCCACATATACTTTGGCAATCATTCTGAGAAGAAACCTGGGGTGTGCATTCTGGTGGGAAGTTCAATTCAATTTCAATTGAAAAGGGTTGTGTCTGATCCTGCTGGGAGATTCATTTTCCTCATTTGCTGCATTTTGGGAGTAACTTACACCATTGCTAACGTTTACGCCCCTAATGTTGGTCAGTTTAAATTTGTGCAGTCTGTGTTTGGGAAGCTGAGAGGGGAGGCGGAGGGCCGATTAATTATATGTGATGACTTTAATGCAGTCCCTTGCTTTGCGGAGAAGGGGAGAACTGGCCCCATTGTGTAGGGAGTTTCACCTCCATGTTGTTTGGTGTTGTCTGTACGCTGAGGAACGGGATTACTCCTTTTTCTCTAGCAATCATGGATCATATTCTAGAATAGATTTTTTGCTTGTGAGTGATTCTACGTTATCTGACTGCGTGAGTGCAGTCATAGGTGTGATCATGTGGTCAGATCATGCGCCGACATCTTTGGAGGTCAAACTGGCAGTAGGAGAGGGTCCTTCTAGACGCTGGAGGTTAAACGCGGGCCTACTTTCTGACCATCAAGTCATTACTGACATTGCTAGTGAGATGCAGGAATTTTTTAACATCAATGATAATGGGGAGGTTGCAGATGACACGCTGTGGGCTTTTCATAAGGGGTCCTTTGTGGCTTACTTCTCCAAAAGGCTTCAAGAAAAAGAAATGCTAGAGAAGCTCTAACACTAGATTTGATGAGCCGAATTCGACAACTGGAAAGTGTCAATAAGGCTAGCCCGTCCTCGCGCCTTTCCTCCCAGATATTTGATCTGCGTAATCAGCTACGCTCTATATTATTACATCAGCAGGAAGTGGGATTACGTAAACTTAAGACTCGGTTCTATGCAGCTGGAGATAGAGCGGGTAGACTCCTGGCAAAAAAATTGAAGAAAAGGGCTGTTCAGTCGATGGTCACATCCATGAGAAACGCAGAGGGGAGGGTTGTGAGGGATCCTGGGGAGATTGTTGAGGTTTTTGCAAGCTACTATGCTAAACTATATAACCTGAAACATGATCCGGACACTCCCCAGCCCACCACTGCCTCCATTCAACAATTCTTGGCGGGATTGGACCTTCCCCTGATTCCCCAGACCATCTGGAGGTGTTGAACCGGCCGTTCACTCTCCCTGAGGTCATTAAGATTGTGAATTCGTTAAAATCCAGCTCTGCCCCGGGCCCAGATGGATTTGTAATGCGAATATTACAAAACATTCCACTATATTTTGGCCCCCTACCTTCTTAAATTATTTAATTGTTGGTGGGATGAGGGTTCCATACCACATACCGCTTTGGAAGCCACGATTACAACAATTCTCAAACCTGGAAAAAACCCGGAGCTCCCAGAGAGCTATCGCCCAATTTCCCTGTTGAACACGGATCTAAAAATCTACTCTAAATTGTTGGCTGTCAGACTGAGTGATGAGATCCCTTTACTTGTAAACCCGGATCAGGTGGGTTTGTGGCTCGTAGACAGGCCAGGGATGGGACCAGATGAATGGTGGACTTGATAGGAATCGCGGAGGAGCGGGGGGTCCTAGTGTATTCCTGTCACTTGATGCGGAGAAGGCGTTTGACAGGGTACACTGGGGCTACCTTTGTGAAGTACTCTGCAAATTTGGTTTTTCGGGTCCTATACTATCAGCGATCCTTAGCTTATGCTCGAACCCTGGAGCTAGGGTTTTCTCTTCTGGTTTCCTGTCTCGGGCCTTCAGTATTTCTAACGGTACCAGACAGGGGTGCTCCCTTTCCCTGCTGGTGTTTGCTTTGATGATGGAGCCGCTGGCCACCTTGATCCGGGCCAATACCTTTATTTCAGGTATTCAAGTGGGAGAGAAAAATCATGTAATCGGCTTATATGCCGACAATGTTATTATCTCCTGCACCAATCCTCTTTCTTCTCTGCCGGAAGTTATGGGTTCCTTGCGTGCATTCTCTCAGGTATCGTATTACAAGCTGAATGCCAATAAGTCAATGATTCTCCCTTTCCATGTCGCGCCTTCTGACTCGGAGCGACTCTCTCTGACTTTGCTTTTTCAGTGGTGCCCGGTGGGGATTCCTTACTTGGGGATCACCCTCTGTGCTTCCTCTAAGCTTGCGAATGGCAACATGAACTCCCTGATGGGGGGCTTGAGATTGGTGCTGGAGCCACAACCCCTTTCCTCGCTGACTTGGATGGCGATGATCAGGGGCGGACCTACCGTGGTGCAGCTAGTTCAGCTGCACCAGGGCCCCGACCGGCTAGGGGCCCCACAAGCCTGCAGGGGGGCCCCAGCCCACCCCCGTAATCCGATGTCAGAGGAGAGGAGTGTCAGGCAAGGCTTCCCTTGCCTTGCCTGATCCCGCTCCTCCTCTCCTCTGTGCTCCGGCTCCCAGGAATGCACACAGCGCGGCTCAGCAGGTAGGAGAGCCGCTCCACTAATAAACGAACAGCCGCCAGGCAGCATTTGCCCAAACCCCCCCACTCCTCACCGACGGCCGCCAGCACCCCGCTCCGCCCCTGGCGAGGATACAGGCTATTAGAATGCTCTGGTTGCCCAAAATTTTATATCTTTTTAGATGCTTGCCGGTCACCTTTTCTACCACTCTACTGTCTCAGCTTCAAACCCTCACTAACAAATTCATTTGGGCAAGTAAGCAACTCAGAGTTCTTAGAAGAGTCATGTACCTTCGACTGGGAGGGGGAGGCATGGGAGTCCCGGATGTAGTGTCATACTATAAAGCGATGATTTTGGAGGCGGCCAAGGTATGGTGGCATATCCCTGATTCTCTGAGATGGTCCCAGATTGAAACGTATGCTATGAAATGTGATTCTCCGCGTATTCTCTTAGCAGCGGAGTCACTAAGCCCTACTGGAGATGTGCACGGTCTGGACACGATCAGGGCTCTGCTGTCCAGTTGGAGAGGGGGTACCGGGGGAGTGGTCTAAGATTCATGTTTCTGAAATTCCGCTTTCTGCATTGCAGCTCCATATCCCAATGCTGAATCTCTCTGCTTGGCGTGACCATGGACTGACGTACCTAAGCGAACTAACAAGTGGAGGTAGATTGATGTCCTTTAAGACATTTGTCTCTAAATTTCCAGCCCGTAAGAATACATTCTTACAGTTTTTTCAGGTTACCCATTTCCTACGGTCAAGAGGGTGCCTCCATGATTTGAGACCGCTTGGACCATCTCCCTTGCAAAGATTCCTTTTCTCGGGCCCAGAGGTCTCTCATCTATTTACAGTGGGCTCCTGGAGAGCCTCACTCCAGCGAAGTTGGAATATAGATTAAAATGGGAGAGAGATTTCAGGTTTGTGGCGGATTTGGATGAGTGGGATGGAGCTATTTGTTGTATATTGCGAGAAACTAGATGCAAAAATCATGTAGAATCTCTCAAGAAAATTCACTTACGTTGGTACACCCCTCCCTCCAAGATAGCAAATTATAAATTGGGCATCTCTCCATTGTGCTGGAGACATTGTGGTCATAGGTGAGACTTGGCTCATATGTGGTGGACCTGTCCTAAAATATCTCAGTTCTGGCACAGTCAACAGTCTGGTAGAAACACTTTCAGGGATTAAACTTCCACTTTCTCCTCAAATGGCAGTCCTTCATATAGGTGTTGAAGACTTTCCTCCGGTTCCCCGACATGTGTTTACCTATGTGTTGATAGTGGCCAGACTCTGCATAGCGACTAAGTGGAAGGTGGGCTCTCCTCTCACGATGGGAGACCTCTCTGACAGAGTAAACTCTATTTACTGCCACGAGTACTATCTGGCTTTAGATGCTCCCACGACACGATATGTGAGAGGCGTGGTCCAGCTGGGCCTCACACCCTTTGACTACTCAATTACCTCTCTAGGTTTATCTAGCATCTTGCTTAATTTAGCTGTGACTTTCTGGCGTTGTCACTATCTCTGCACTCACTAGATCACCATTATCGATCTCCCCCTTCGTGATTTCCCTGTCTTTTCCTCCCCCCCCCTCTTTCCTCCCCCTCCCTGTTCATTTCCCCCTCGTTTAGTACTGTTCTGGAAATGAATCCAGATTGTATTTAGAAGTTGTGACAAGGCTTCTTTTCTTCACCCTCCTTCACTTATCTTATTTTCATCCTCTGGACCCAAACATATAGGGGACAGTGGTTAGTCCCAATTATTAATGATGCAGATAGAAAAGAGAATCCTCCTTGACCAACATCTTTTTTCTTTGTTAAATAAGTTTTAGATGTTATAATTTTCTTGCCAAATGCGACTTATTTACCTGCTGATTTGGTAGCACAATGTATTGTATTATTATATGTGATATAACGCCAATAAAAATTATTAAAGTCAAAAGGAGAGGGCTATGAGGCTGCATTATGATATTTGGAGGGATGTGAGGCTGCATTATATTATATGGAGGATAATGGGGGTTCATTATAATAATTGAATGACTATGGGGCCTATTTTATGAATGGAGGACTATGGGATTCATTATAATACATAGAGGACTATGGGGTACATTGCAATATATGGAGGAATATGGGGATGCATTATAATAATTGAACGACTATGGTGACAGGAGGAGGTGGACCATATAAACCAGGATGGGGGACATATATACCACGATAAGGGCCATATTCAAGGAAGAGGACCATATATAGCAGGTTGAGGGACATTAATACATAATGAAGGGGGAGAGGGTTCAATTTGTGAGTCTTTAAAGAATTTAGAACGTTGCATGAGGCGCATACATTTCATCAAGATGCGGGGGGGGCCCAGGTCTAAACTTTGCACGGGGCCCGCCAGACTCTGGTTGCGCCACTGACACAGCCCATAGTCCTCTATATGGTATAAGGCACAGCAACTAGTCCTCCATATAGAAAATGCACAGTCTATAGTCCTTTATAAAATATAATGCACCTCCATATAGTATAATGCATTCCACAGTCCTCCATCTACTGTGTTTCCATAAAAATAAGACATCCCCCTAAAATAAGGCCCAGTGGGGGTTTTGTCATCATCCCCATGACACATTATTTCCTCACCAGCTGCTGTCAGGAGTGTAGGCTACGCCCCCTTTGTAACTGTATATGGTTACATGCTCCGTATTCACTGTGAAGATGGATCTGAATGATAATAAACATGTCTTTGCTTCACACACAGTACAGTGGGGACACCTTGTGGAATGTTTATGAATGGTAACCAACCAGAATTTTCTAATGAAGTATACTTGAAAGTTTATAACCCCTTCACCACCCGGTGATTTTTCATTTTTCATTTTCGTTATTTGCTCCCCTGCTTCCAAGAGACATAACTTTTTTATTTTTCCATCAATATAGACATATGATGGCTTGTTTTTTGCGGGACAAGTTTTAGTAGCAATCATTTATTTTACCATATAGTGTACAGGAAAATGGAAAAAAATTCCAAGTGCAGTAAAATGGCAAAAAAAAAGTGCAATTACATGTTTGCTTTTGGGGTTTTTTAGTCACCATGTTCAGTATATGGTAAAACCGACATGATAGATTTATGCCTCAGGTCGGTACGAGTTCATAGATACCAAACATGTATACCTTTATTGTTATCTAAGTGGTGAAAAAAAAATTGTGAAGTTTGGGGAAAAAAAAATAAAAAATTTCGCACTTTTTGCACCATGTTCTACGACACATAGCATCCTCATTTTTTGGGATTGTTATGGCTTATTTTTTGTGTCTTGAGCTGACGTTTCTAATGATACTATTTTTGGGTAGACGTGATGTTTTGATCGCCCGTTATTGCGTTTTATAGCAATGTTGCGGCGACCAAAAAACGTAATTTTGGTGTTTGGACCTTATTTTCCGTTACGCAGTTTAGGGCTCTCATTAATTGATTTTATATACAGTTGTGGCCAAAAGTATTGACACCCCTGCAATTCTGTCAGATAATACGCAGTTTCTTCCTGAAAATGATTGCAATCACAAATTCTTTGGTATTATTACCGTATATACTCGTGTATAAGCCAAGTTTTTCAGCCCAAAAATTGGGCACAGGGGGGGCGAGTGCCAGTATTTGGGGGCCTGTATACCCCTGGGGCTGCTATATACCCCTGTGGCTGCTATATACACCACACCACTAGGGCTGCTATATACCCCTGGGGCTGCTATATACCACTGGGGCTGCTATATACCACACCACTGGGGCTGCTATATACCCCTGGGACTGCTGTATACCACACCACTGGGGCTGCTGTATACCACTGGGGCTGCTATATACACCTGGGGCTGCTGTATACCACACCACTGGGGCTGCTATATACCCCTGGGGCTGCTATATACCACTGGGGCTGCTGTATATATTGCTGCGGCCTGTATACCACTGGGGCTGCTGTATATACTGGTGGGGTCTGTATATACCACTGGGGAGGCTGCTGTAATACTGGTGGGGTCTGTATATACCACTGGGGCTGCTGTATATACTGCTGGGGCCTGTATATACCACTGGGGAGGCTGCTGTAATACTGCTGGGGCCTGTATATACCACTGGGGAGGCTGCTGTAATACTGCTGGGGCCTGTATATGCCACTGGGGAGGCTGCTGTATACTACCACTGGTGGGGCCTGTATACCACACTGCTGGGGGCTGTATACCTGTGCTGGGGTCCACCCTCGGCTTATACACGAGTCAATAGGTTTTCCCAGGTTTTGGGGGCAAAAGTAGGGGGGGGTCGGCTTATACACGAGTCGGCTTATACACAAGTATATACGGTATCTTCATTTAATTTGTCTTCAATGAAAAAACACATGAAGAATGAAGCAGAAAGGAAATCATTGATCATTTCACACAAAACTCCAAAAATGGGCCAGACAAAAGTATTGGCACCCTCGGCCTAATACTTGGTTGCACAACCTTTAGCCAAAATAACTGCGATCAACCGCTTCCGGTAACCATCAATGAGTTTCTTACAATGCTCTGCTGGAATTTTAGACCATTCTTCTTTGGCAAACTGCTCCAGGTCCCTGATATTTGAAGGGTGCCTTCTCCAAACTGCCATTTTTAGATCTCTCCACAGGTGTTCTATGGGATTCAGGTCTGGACTCATTGCTGGTCACCTTAGAAGTCTCCAGTGCTTTCTCTCAAACCATTTTCTAGTGCTTTTTGAAGTGTGTTTTGGGTCATTGTCCTGCTGGAAGACCCATGATCTCTGAGGGAGACCCAGCTTTCTCACACTGGGCCCTACATTATGCTGCAAAATTTGTTGGTAGTCTTCAGACTTCATAATGCCATGCACACGGTCAAGCAGTCCAGTGCCAGAGGCAGCATAGCAACCCCAAAACATCAGGGAACCGCCGCCATGTTTGACTGTAGGGACCGTGTTCTTTTCTTTGAATGCCTCTTTTTTTTCTCCTGTAAACTCTATGTTGATGCCTTTGCCCAAAAAGCTCTACTTTTGTCTCATCTGACCAGAGAACATTCTTCCAAAACGTTTTAGGCTGTCTCAGGTAAGTTTTGGCAAACTCCAGCCTGGCTTTTTTATGTATCGGGGTAAGAAGAGGGGTCTCCCTGGGTATCCTACCATACAGTCCTTTTTCTTTCAGACGCCGAAGGATAGACAGGTTGACACTGTTGTACCCTCAGACTGCAGGGCAGCTTGAACTTGTTTGGATATTAGTTGAGGTTCTTTTTCCACCATCCGCACAATCTTGCGTTGAAAGCTCTCGTCAATTTTTCTTTTCCGTCCACATCTAGGAAAGTTAGCCACAGTGCCATGGGCTTTAAACTTCTTGTTGACACTGCGCACGGTAGACACAGGAACATTCAGGGCTTTGGAGATGGACTTGTAGCCTTGAGATTGCTCGTGCTTCCACACAATTTGGTTTCTCAAGTCCTCAGACAGTTCTTTGGTCTTCTTTCTTTTCTCCATGCTCAATGTGGTACACACAAGGACACAGGACAGAGGTTGAGTCAACTTTATTCCATGTCAACTGGCTGCAAGTGTGATTTAGTTATTGCCAACACCTGTTAGGTGCCACAGGTAAGTTACAGGTGCTGTTAATTACACAAATTAGAGAAGCATCACGATTTTTCTAACAGTGCCAATAGTTTTGTCCACCCCCTTTTTTATGTTTGTTGTGGAATTATATCCGATTTGGCTTTAGGACAATTCTTTTTGTGTTTTTTCATTGAAGACAAATTAAATGAAGATAATAATACCAAAGAATTTGTGATAATACTCAGTTTCTTCCTGAAAATGATTGCAATCTGACAGAATTGCAGGGGTGTCAATACTTTTGGCCACAACTGTATTGATAGATCGGGCATTTCTAAACACGGTGATACCAAATATGTGTATTTTTTTAAATATTTTTAATACTTTTATTTTGAATAGGGAAAAAGGGGGTGATTTGAACTTTTAGGTTTTTTTTCATGTTTTAAAAAAATGTAATTCATTCTTTGTTTTACACTGCCTCATAGGGAGGCACACTGCTGCACAGTCTGATTGCTTTTAACAGGTCCCGGTGAGCTGCAGCATATCAGGACCTGTCACAAATGATCACTGTGAGTGGTTAGTAGCGCTTGCCAACCACTCACAGGAAGCAATCAGTGATAGCCCGGGGTCCTGCCGACACCCCAGAAGCTATCATGTGAGGACCGGACATCTCGCGATATTATCACGGGATCTCTGGTGCAGGCAGGAAACAGCACGATCCTCGCCGCGGCGGTATTGGATCCCACTCTCAGTGAATGACAGCGGGATCCATGGGGTTAACAGCACAGATCAGAGCCTGGATCCGATCGGTGCTGGAAGCTTGACATCTCAGCTGATGATATCAGCTGAGATATCCGGTGTTTGATGTGAGTGCAGCACCGAAGCTCACATCAAACACCGGGACCCGACCCTTGACATTGTATTACATCAAGGGCTGGGAAGGGGTTAAAATCACTTACTCTAGTCTACATTATTATGAAATAAAAATTTAAACAGCGGTTACAGTTTAAGCCTCATTGTACTATAAAATACTGTATTTTTTCCCCCACAAAAAAAGTGGACAGAAATTTTTTTTTACAAAATTTACAAATTTGGCAACATTTTAGCGTAACATGCAAACATTTGCTCTATAAGGCCTCTTTCACTCATCTGTGCCTCCGGCACATGTGCGTTCCGTGCGGACACATGCCGGAGGCACGGACATACAGGGACACATGATCCCCTATGGACCCATGCACATGTCCATGTTTCCACACGGACCGTGTCTCCGTGTGAAGCACATGCGTGTCCGTGTGCTCCATACAGCGACTTGTCCGTTTTTCTGCGGAGCCACAGACCGCTCTTTTGTCCAAATGTCTTGCACATGGATGTTCACACTGTGACATCTGTGTGCACGGACCACGGACAAAACCAAAAAGCCTGAAAATAAAGAAATTAATACTCACCTCGCTCCAGCGGTGTCTGCTCCTCTCACTTTCGGTGGCGCTCATTAGGGCTCATGAATATAAACTTCACTGAGCCCAAGAGCGGACCGGAAGAGAGAGGAGCAGCGACGCTGGAGGGAGGTAAGTATGCGGGTGACAAGCTGTCCGTGTGCTATCCACGGCCCCATGGATAGCACACGGGCTGCACACATTGTGTCACACGTCTGTGACACGTGTGCACGCCCTGCCCCCAAACAGCCTTGTTTCACACGTCCGTGGTGACACGGATGTTTGAAACCGGCCATAGAAATACTGATGAAATACTGATCAATAATACTGATGTGTGAATGAAGCCTAAAGGTCCCGTTAGGCTGGTTTTAGGCTGGTTTCACATCACGGCGCAATCTGATCCGGGGCTGTCCGGTGTAAACCAGGCAGCCCCGGACCGACTATGGGGCCGAATGGAGCCGGATGGCAGCTCTCTGCCATCCAGTTTCCAACTCTCTGGAAAAATCCGGGAGAATTCGGATTTTTCTCCCGGACACAAAAATGCTGCTTGCAAGGTTTTTGTGTCCGGGGAGAAAAATCTCCCTAAAATGCCGTCTCCCGGATCCTCCTGGATTCCCCCGGATCCTCTCGGATCCGGTGCTCCCTAACATGGGAGACTATGGGGCCGGATTGCCCTGGTCCGGGAGGATCCAGGAACCGGACACCTGCGGCTGCACGCCACTGTTATTTCAGGACCGCGGCTAGCTTCCCGCGGTCCTGAATCATCAGCAGCTGCAGCTGCATCCGGCTGCACACCAGACCGGAGGGCATATTAGCCCTCCAGTTCTGTGTGCTGATCCAGTCCGGGGCTGTCAAGTTCATCCCTGACAGCCCCGGACCGAATCTGACCGCAGTGTGAAGCCACCCTTAGGGTGCCTTCACACTGCGGCACGATGAACCTGACAGCCCCGGACTGGATCAGCACACAGAACTGGAGGGCTAATTTGCCTCCCGCTGCTGATAGGTCAGGACCGCGGCGCCACAGAACCGGAGGGCAATCCGGCCCTATTGACTCCAATGTTAGGGAGCGCCGGATTGCCCCGGATCCACCCTGATATATGGAAACCGGATGGTGGATAGCTGCCATGCGGCTCCATAGGTTACAATGGGGCCAAAATCCTGTCCGGACAGCCCCAGACCGGACATGACCGCAGTGTGAAGCCGCCCTTAGGCCGGCTTTACACTGCAGCGTGATCCGGTCCGGGGCTGTCCGGGATGACCCAGACAGCCGCAGACCGGATCAGCACACAGGACTGAGGGGCTAATATGCCCTCCGGTCCAGTGTGCAGAGCATGCCGTTCCCGCTGCTGAAAAGTCAGGACTGTGGGCGCCACGGTCCCGACCTGTCAGCGGCTGCAGCTGCGTGCGCTGCACACCGGACCGGAGGGCATATTAGCCCCCCAGTCCTGTGTGCTGATCCGGTCCGCGGCTGTCTGGGTCATCCCGGACAGCCCCAGACCGGATCACGCCGCAGTGTGAAACGGCCCTTAGGGCCGCTTCACACTGCGGCATGATCCGGTCCGGTTCTGTCCGGGAGGCCACTGACAGCCGCGGACCGGATCTGCACACAGGACTGGGGGGATAATATGCCCTCCGGTCCGGTGTGCAGAGCATGCATTTCCAGCTGCTGAAATGTCAGGACTGCGGGCGCCATGGTCCCGACCTGCCAGCGGCTGCAGCTGCGTGCGCTGCACACCGGACCGGAGGGCATAATAGCCCCCCAGTCCTGTGTGCAGATCCGGTCCACCGCTGTCAGTGGCCTCCCGGACAGAACCGGACCGGATCATGCCGCAGTGTGAAGCTGCCCTAAGGCTGGTTTCACACTGCGGTCAGATCAGGTCAGGTCAGGTCAGGTTTTGTGTTTCAAAACCAGGAGTGACTCCAAAACCTAGAACAGGTGTCAAACTTTCAATTATACTTTTTCTCTGCAAGTTCCTCTCCTGGTTTTGTGTGGCGCCCCTGCGTTCAGGAGGCCACAAAGGGAACTGCAGCCAGGCAGGTAGGACATTTATTGCACAACAACACCCTCACAGCCCACACAACCCACGTGTAGAAGAAGGTAGGATCCAGCCCTGAGATTAGATACTCTATGAGATTGAGGGGTGGTGGATTTGGAGGAGTGGGTTGGGCACACACGTAGTCAGGTGACTTGACAGTAGAAATAGGAAGGGGGAGGAGGAAAGAGTTCAGTAGGCCGAGGTAGGCGGAGAGGCAAAGACTGGAAATCACACGTCCTGTGAGTGTAAGGCCTAGGAGCGCAGAATCTGTACCGAGCCAGTGCGAGCCGGAGGAGAGAGAAAGCCCGTCCGAAGCTGATACCACCAGGAGTGTGAGAGGACTGAGAGGGACGGTGATACCCGGGCCCTAAAGGACAGCCGAGACGACTAGACTGCAGGCAGAGAAGTCCCTCCTATGATACCGAGAGGAACAGAGAGAAAGGAGCCTGGTAGAGACTCACACTTGAGGACTGCTGGAGGCTGGGCGGAGTAGAGTGTCGGCTCTAGAGGGAACCATAGTTTACCCGGCATTCCCAGATACCGACGGGGGACCACAGCTACACGTTAGGGTCCCTACCCCAAAGGACAGGCAGCTCAGTGACAAACTGAAGGACCCACAGGGGCCCGAGTCACCGCCATACTGTCCAGTGTCGCACAACACGAAGTAAAGCTGAGAAAGTTATAGCCCAGAAAGGACACAGAGACTGTGTGAGGGGTCACAGAGAGAGAGAGAGAGAGGCCTGGCTGCAGGGAGCAAAGGGAACCCGGAGAGGGAGAATGTGCCCGTGTATTAAGAACTGTACTTGAACTTTGTAAGAGCTGTAACTGAGCTGTAAAGTGACTTGAAGAACTGAGAGTAAACACGGAAAACCCTGGAACTGCTTCCCTTGTGTTTCTGCATGAAAGTGGTTCTCTCCATACAGGATACAGCCTGTCAGCACCAGCAAAGAGGAGAGATACCTGCAGCGTCTCAAAGTAAGTGTGCTACACACTCCACAATAGACTTAACCCTTACTGCCCCGGGGAACACAGTTCTACCCACTGGAACTATACCACCTAGGCTGCTATCCCATCATCCCCGGAGGTTCTGCAGCAGCGGCGGCCCCATCACTGGCCGCATATAGTGGGTGGCGTCATGACTGACAACCCCTGTAAATATTCCCCTTTTATTGCCGAGCCCGGGACACGGACCGGACCAGGACCACCCGTGACTTCCCCAGCAGCCGACCGGTCCGGTACCGAGTACCCCCGTCCCAGTGGGCCCGACATTTGAAACACAAAACCTGACCTGATCTGACCACAGCATGAAACCAGCCTAAGGCTGGTTTCACACTGCAGTTTTTCTCTGATCAGGTTCGATCAGGTTTGTGTGCCAAAATCAGGAGAGGAACTTGCAGAGAAAAAGTATAATTGAAAGATTGACCCCTGTTCTAGGTTTTGGAGTCACTCCTGGTTTTGGAACACAAAACCTGACCTGATCTGACCACAGCATGAAACCAGCCTAAGGCTGGTTTCACACTGCAGTTTTTTTCCTGATCAGGTTCGATCAGGTTTATATGTCAAAACCAGGAGTGTCTCCAAAACTCAGAACAGGTGTCAATCTTTCAATTATAGTATTTCTCTGCAGGATCCTCTCCTGGTTTTGGCGCACAAACTGGATGGATCCTGATCAGGGAAAAAACTGCAGTGTGAAACTAGCCTAAAGGCCATGTTAGGCTGTGTGCTCACGGTCCGGAGGAACTGCGTGTTGAACGCAGCTCCTCCGGACCCGACTGAAGCCACGGATGGCCCCAGGGAGACCGCAGCCACCATGTGTGGCGGGTGTGGGGCGGCTTCTCCCTGCAGTCACCCGATGCGAGCCGCTTCCAACTCTGCAGCATGAAATAACATGCTGCGGAGGAGCAGAATTCTGGCAACCTGCACCGCAGCTGTCAGATCGCTGCGGTCGGGTTAAGCACAGTGAGGATGGGATTTCTTGAAATCCCATCCACTATGCTTATACTGTGCTATGCAGCGTTTTGGACGCAGCGGCAAGATACTGCGTCCAAAACGCTGCGTATACTGATCGTGAGCACACAGCCTAACACGGTACGAGATCGTGAACGATATCGCTCAAACGTCACGGGTTTGGAGTCATTCAAACGACATCGTTAGGACATCGTTGTGTGTAAGGCGGCCGTCACACGCTTCAATTTAATGCACAATATCACTTAAGCGATCTGCGTTTTGATCGCTTAAGTGATATCGTTTGTGCATTGCTGCGTGCAATCAAGCAATTTTACAATGTAAAATCGCTTGATCGTTAGATCGCAGATCGGTGAGCAGGAGCTCATATCAAGCAATAAACGCTTGAACAATCTGCTTCATCGTGGTGTGTGACACCACGATGAACGATCTCCCAGCGGCAGAGCCTATGCTGGGAGATGGTATCTATGGTACGCGCCTAGTAACCCGATGTGTACCATAGTTACCAGCGATCTCGCTGGTCCACATCGCTGGTGAGTCTGTGTGACAGCTCACCAGTGATGTTAGCGATATTGTTAGCGATCGCGCGTGCACGTGATCGCTAACAATATCGCTCACGATATTGATGAGTGTGACGGCCGCCTAACACCGAGATACAACTACGTTGGATCGTTGATCACAGATTTGAGAACATGTTCTCAAATCAAACGATCTTCAATCAGCCAACCTACTGCATCGTTGTGTGTGACACCGCAATAACGATGTCGTTAAAGACTTCGCTTATTCACAACAATGAACAAGTATCGTTCGCTGGGTTGTGCGAACGATAGCTGCTCGCTACTTCGTTGGTGCATTATCCACGATATCTACTCTCACCAACAATGTCAAAAAGATGTCCTAACAACCGCGCTTCCGTGAGATCGCTGGTGATATCGTTACAACAATGAAGCGTGCAACGGTACCTTTACACATAACGATGTCCCAGCGACCTAACCAACGATCGGGTCGCTGGGACATAGTTATCTGATCGCTGGTGAGCGGTCACAGGCAGACTTACCAGCGATCAGGACCAGTGAGAACACTGGTAACCAGGGTAAATATCGGGTAACATGCGCTTAGTTACTTGATGTTTACCCTGGTTACCAGCCTCCCAGCATGGACTGTGAGGCGCTGGGCTGGACTGTGACCGCTGTCACATGCCGTTGCTGGCCGCCCAGCGGGGGAGACCAACGATAAAAAGATGGTCCTGGCCATTTACCAATGATCAGTGAGTTGATCGCTGGTACATGTTACACGCAGCGGCGTCACTACGTCATAAAACCGATAGCAATATCGTTGCATGTAATGGGGCCTTAAGGCCGGTTTCACACTTGTGTTTTGAACACAGCGTATGCGAACGCAGACAAATGCATGCATGCCGTGTCCCTATATTTAACATGGAGACACATGGTACCTGCTTGTGTATATGAGTTGCGGTCGGATGCGCACAATCTCCACGTCCTCCAAACGCGACATGTAGCATTTTTTGTGCACAAACAATGAATAGAGGTCAATGAGTACGCACTGCCAATTGCAGGTCAGTGCAGTGGATGGGGTTTTTACTCAGTCCTGATGTCATGCCTAGCTATTCCCAGCCTATTTCCTGGCCTGGATATCTCTCACCAAATGCAGAGTTCACAAACGCTAATGTGAAAGTAGCCTTAAGTTGCTAAATAAAATGCCATAAGACAAAAATGAAAAACTTTTATTTTCTGTAAAATAGTCCATGGTTCTCTTCTGAGTGCTTTTTTTTCTTAGTGTTTTTCCAGTTATTTTGTGGCATGTTTTTTACTGGCTTTTTCCCGTTCATCAATAAAGAAACAGCTAACATTTTTCAAGCAAAAATACTGTCGCAATGCTCACAGAGACACCCGGTAATCTTACGAGCCTTCCATTGACTTCCATTATAATGTATGGAGCATCTTCAGAGCAGAAACCCCCTGGACAATGGTCAGCTCACTTACTTGCTTGCTTCCAATGCTGTGGCTTGGAGTTTTGCATCAGCTGGAGAGACACAGGTTTAAGCCACATACACACGTTGAGTATTTGATGAGTTTTTACCTCAGGATTTGCAGCCAAAACCAGGAGTGGATGATTAAATACAGACGTGGTGCACAGGGGCTGGCTGGAGCCTCCATCCCTGGGTGGCAGATTTGCCCTGCCGGCCCTGACTTGAGAAGCGGGGGGGGTGCTGTCAGGGCTGACTTGAGAAGCGGGGGGGGGGGGGGTGTGCTGTCAGCCCTTACCTGATCAGAGACTTCCAGCGTCACAGAGCAACTCCCGCGGCCGGGCCGTTTCGCGTCATGTGCCGGCCGCAAAGCGACGCCCGCGGCCGGCCCGTTTCTGTAGGGGGCGGCCCTAGATGTGGACTATACCACCAGCCCAGGGGGCACTTGCCCCCCTGCCACCTGGGCCAGCCCGCCCCTAGTGGTGCAGGTGTTTCTATAAGGCCATGTGCACACGTTCAGTATTTGATGAGTTTTTTACCTCAGTTTTTGTAGCCAAAACCAGGAGTGGGTGATAAATACAGAAGTGGTGCAGGTGTTTCTATTAGACTTTTCCTCTGATTGCTCCTCTACTGGTTTTGTCTACAAATCCTGAGGTAAAAACCTCATCAAATACCATACCCAGTGTGTGCACGTGGCCTAAGCTCCGTTCAGACATTCAGTATTTGGTAAGTTTTTACCTCAGTATTTGTAGGCAAAAACCAGGATTGGGTGAAATGGGTAGAAGTGGAGCACATGTCTACTTTTCCTCTGATTGTTCCACCCCTGGTTTTGGCTGCAGTTCAGGTGAGTCTGCTGTGAGCTCACTAGAGAATGGATGGTGTGCACTATTAGCACTAGAGGGCAGCAGAGAGCAGAAGGTGCAGGCTACTAGCACAGACTCTGAGGCACCCAGGAGTCAATGTGTAGTGACAGGCGGAGGGGCAGGCTGTGCTCACTTTCCTCTGCAGTCTGCTTTTCTTATTCCTTTTCTATTCTATTCCAGACCGTCCTCCACTGGTGCCTTTCCCTCGTGTGATCTATTAAGCTCACTCTCTGAGTGCTATTTACTTTCTACTTATGTTATTTTATGTTTTCCAGCAGCTTTGAGTCTATTTAGGGTCCATAAATATGGGAGAAGTCCAAGACTTATCCAATGTCCCAACTGACGTCCTCCTCTGTGATACTTTCACGCAGGTGCCCGAAGATGGCAATGCTCTGTCTTTGCTATTGACCAGAACCCATCTGTTCATCCAGAGCCTGTCCGCTGCCTCTGCCGGGTCCTCTCAGACCACCTTTAATCTTTCTGACTGCATTAGTTGTCGTGCTTTCAGGGGTAAGGACCCCAAAGACATAGGGGGCTACTGCAAAGTCATATTCTATCCTATTCGAGGGATGTTGGGGGCCACAACCTACCGGCAGCGAATATCCAGGACATTCCGGACAGAGGCTTCAAGGGATAGAGAGCAGAACCTGAACCTGGCGAAGACCTGGGCACAGAAGATAGGCCAGCTGTCTTATGAGCAAGGTAAGTTGTATTACATAGACCTTAAGCCATCAAGGTGTAGATATTGTGCAAGGTATGAAGCAAATGAGCCAACTAGCTAAAATATGAGACCCATATTCTAAATCAAAAATAATGCCTCCCAGAGAAATCATACAAATCCCTAGAGATGAGGACTTTTAGATGATGATCTTTTTTAATAAATCATTTATGAAGAGCACTGAATTGGAAATCTGGACGAGTTGCCCATAGCAGCCAATAAGATTCCATCTCTCTATTGTCGGATGTAAAATAAAAAATGTAAGCTGAAATCTAATTGGCTGCTATGGACAACCACTCATCTTTCTTTTTATTTGACCCAGTTTTGATGCATCTAGCCAGGGGCGTAACTACAATAGGTGCAGGGATTGTGATCGTACCCGGGCCCTGCAGCCTAGGGGGGCCCCAAAAGTCCCTTTGGCCCATAGAAAAAGACTAATCCTATTAAAGATTTGCAATAATTGGGGGCCCCGTTGGAGCTTTCGCATCAGGGCCCCTGGGCCTGAAGTTATGCCACTGCATCTAGCACATGTTGCTAGGAATAGAGGCCACTATATCTCCTGTACGTACATTGAATGGTAGCCAACATTCCATTAAAGCACCACTACAGCATTTTTGTTTTTCGGTGCTGGAGTGGTGCTCGCCTTTCAGTCATCCTATCATGGCACTGTTTTGTCCCAGCGATTCCTTCTTGTGCCCATATCTTTTGACTTGGCAGCAGTCAGAGGCTACGTCACAGGTACTCAATGCATCTCTATGAGAGCCAGAACGAGGCTCCCATAGAGATAGACCTGCACAGTCCATGAAATGTGTTGGCTACCGGCAAGTCAGTTTTCACTGCTGACCGACTGGAATACCGCTGGAAAATGGATGTATAGAAGACTAGGGACAAGGGGCTTAAATAAGCACCACTCCAGCGGTGCAAGAAAGAAAAAAAAAAAACATGTAGTAGTGCTTTAAGTTAAAATATTTTTTTTTCTTCCCATACTAATATATATTTAATATTTATGGAGAATTATAGATGTCCATATTGAATTATTTCTATTAAATTGTTAATCCCTGATATAATCATAACAAGAATGATATGATAATCCAAATAAAAATGTTGAAGGCTGTGTCGTTATTGGTTGCTTGGATTCACTCCTAGATGGGTGTAGGTCTGGCTATCAGTGATCACCACATGGCCGCTCGAGTAGGTTAGTCACACTATGATAACACTAAATACGGTAATTCTTGGGGCCAAAGTTGCATAAACATAAGTGAAATGGTGAAGTTTAAAGGGCCTGTCCAATGAAACCGGTTATATCACTTATCCACAGGATTGGTGATAACTTGCTGGTCGGCCAGGATTTAACTATTTGGACCCATACAAATAGGGGCAGTAATAATTTCCTATGGGGCTGATGTCTGTTGTGCTGATCTTTTTCCAGAAGCCTCATAGAGAATGAATGGAGTGGCTGTTCTGTCCTGAACGTCCGACCTGCTGCTCCACTTTTGTAATGAGGATAAACATAAAATTCTCCATTCTGCCAATCGATTCGGATCCCAGCAGTGGGAAGCCCACCTAACAGCAAGGAATGGCCTATCCTATAGATCACTGATAACTTGTCACTGGATAACTACAGTACAAAGAAAGTCCAGCTCAATGCTTAATCCATCTGGAGCACACAGGATGAAGTAAATCCATAGAAAGTCCAGCTTGATGAACAGATTGTACTTTATTAGGTAATTCATACATAGGACATTTGATGAAAAGTTGAAATAAAATTGAGGTATACGTGAAGTGCATAGATGCAAGTGCTATGCTGCCACTAATTTTATTGCTATTTTTCTACCAAATGTCTTATGTATGAATTTTAGCTAATCCTATATAATTCCCCCAAGCCAGCTTCCGTCACTATGTAACGTTTATGACATCACATCCGACTGAAGTTGTCCCTAACTAATATGGCCGCCGCTTACTTGGTAGTGTGGACTTTCAATGCCCCACTACCAATTCTGCACTGGTCCTCTGCCCCTTCACCCCATTGCATGTCCAGCTCTGCCCCTCTGCTATTATACTTACCACTGCATCGCACCCGCCTCCGTCTTCTTTCTTCTTCCGTCCTCCGTCTGCCGCCGCTCGATGTCACCGCCCTCTAAATAGCGAAACCAAGATGGCGCCCGGAAATTTTCGGGAGAGTTCCCGGCCGACCGGAAAGATGGTGAGACTTCCCGGCTGCCATCTTTAATGTCGCCGCCCCGTGGCCCTGCGCTGCCCCCTCTTGCCCACGGCGCCCTGCGCTGCCCCCTCTTGCCCACGGCGCCCTGCGCTGCCCCCTCTTGCCCACGGCGCCCTGCGCTGCCCCCTCTTGCCCACGGCGCCCTGCGCTGCCCCCTCTTGCCCACGGCGCCCTGCGCTGACCCCTCTCACCGCACTCACTGCTAACCACTGAGCCGCCTGTATACTCTGGTACCCACAAAGCCGCCTGTATACACACAATTCATTTCACCGCACTCCCGTAACTATTAGTAAATAAACTATATATGGATTCTAGACTACCCGATTCTTTAGAATCGGGCCGCCATCTAGTAAAAAATAATCTGTTTGTTGAGCTGGAGTTTCTATGGATTTATTTCACATTTCGGGCTGTGGCAGAGCCTTTCTTCGTGCTTCGGACGGTTCCCGAGTTAATCACGCTCAGCTGGAATTATTATTTCACTGGATAACCCCTGTAAGGTCAAGTTATGACTTATTTTACCAGAATTTCCATTAAAGTGAGGAAAATCAAATGTAATATGAATCAATGAGCTTTTATACTGTTAAGGTTCCATTCACACTGCATTTTTGGTCTGTTTTTGCTCGTCGTTTTTGTAGCCAAAACCAGGAGTGGATGATAAATACAGAAGTTTCTATTGTACTTTTCCTCTGATTGTTCCACTCCTGGTTTTGGCTACAAAAACTGATGAGCAAAAACACACAATGTGAATGGAGCCTAAGGGAGCATCCTCACGATCAGGAGACGCAGCGTTTTGGGCGCAGCATCTTTGCGCTGCGTCCAAAACGCCGCATAGTACAGTAGTAGCATAGTGGATGGGATTTCAAGAAATCCCATCCTCAATATGCGTAACCTGCCCGCAGCGTGTTTGGAGCTGCGGTGCGGGTTGCTGGGAGTCCGCTCTTCCGCAGCATGTTCAGTTCATGCTGCGGAGTCGGACGCGGCTGCCATCGGGTGACTGCAGGGAGAAGCCGCCCTGCACCCGCCACACATGGTGAGTACAGGGCGGCTGCGGTCTCCCTGTGGCCACCCACGGCTTCACTCGGGTCCGGAAGAGCTGCGTCCAACACGCAGCTTCTCCGGACCGTGAGGACATACCCTAAGGGTATGTGCACATATGCCGGGTTTGTGCCGGTGGGCGGCTGGGCGCACCCGACAGGAAGCTCTGCAGCCGTCCACCGGCTTCCTGGCGGGTATGTGCGGCGGGTGTAGGGCGGGTGCAGGGCGGGTGCACAGCGGGTTAGCGGCGGCGCTTATGCAGCGGCTGGAAGTAGTACATGATTCTGCTTGCAGCCGCTGCATAACCGGCCGGTTTATTGAACATGCACATTCGTTGCTAACCCGCTGGGAACACAGCGGGTTAGCAACAGATGAGCATGTGTAAACCGCCGGTGTGCGCACAGCGGGTGTCGGTTTCCATAGGTTTTAATGTTAATCCAAAAGCCGGTTTGGATTAACATAAATTTACATAAAACTTATGGAAACCGACCGGCGGTTTACACAGCTAAACCGACCCTAACCCGGCGTATGTGCACATACCCTAAAGGTGGAAACACACTGGCATGAAAAAATGGCCCGTTTCTCATCCAGGAGAGTTGGACCAGTGACGTCTGTTTTTTGGTCTGTTTTGCATCCAACTGCTATGCGAGTGTCTGACATTTCTCTCAGATCACATTCGACTGCTGTCCGTGTGCAATCCGTTTGTTTTCTCAGCAGCTATTACTGTACAATCATTTAGGCTGCCTTCACATTAGCGTTTGTGTCTGCATGCTGATGGCATGCAGACACAAACGCTGTCAAAAGCAGTGTTGAAATGATGTGTCCGCAGCGGATAATGTCCGCCTGCGGACACATCACTATGGAGCCCGGCAGCCAATCAGTGCTGTCCGGGGGCGGGCCGGAGGAGGAGTTCAGCGCCGGAGATCTCCGCCCCCCGGCCGCCGGTAAGCTCCGGGACGTGTCGGCGGGGAGTACAGCTGATTTGACAGCTGTTTGAATCTTCCCGCGCCGACACCGAGAGGAGATGTCGGCGCGGGAAGATTCAAACAGCTGTCAAATCAGCTGTACTCCCCGCCGACATGTCCCGGTGCTTACCGGCGGCGGGGAGGAGGAGGACAGCAGTGGCTCAGCTGATCTCCCGGTGGCCGTCGGTGAGCTCCTGTGACATCACCGGCGGCCACCGGGAGATTTTTCAATGGGTCCGCAGCGTTCTCCTGCGCTGTCAAGCGCTGAACACTGCGGACCCATTGAAGACAATGCATGTTTTGTGCGCTTGGGGACGCTTGCTGATCTTCCAAGGTCCCCGAGCGCCCAAAAAATGCAACATGCTGCGTCCCGGGTGCGGACGCTGGACACCGGAAGGAGCAGATATCGTCCGCATCCGCACCCGAACGCAGCAAACGCTGACAAACGCAGGCACTATGCGTTCCCATGTTAAACATAGGAACGCAGTGCGCATGCGTTTGACTGCGTATGGGAATGCAGCATACGCTGCGTTCAGATACGCTAATATGAAGGCACCCTTACAGGAACATTGTTCCTGTACAGTGTTCTCAGCTGCAGAATGATAATGTATCAGTGAAAATAACAGATGCCTCACGGATGGTCCATGTGCGGTCTGTGATTTTGTTGGATCCATTGACTTGCATTGGCGAGTCTCGCGTGTGAATCTCATACTGTCGCAGCATGTTGCGACTTTTTTTCTCATCCAGAATCTGGATGAGAAAAAAGCATCCAACACTCGCCAATCTGCTCTCAGACATTGATTAACATTGGTCCGAGTGCAATGCGATAAAATCACACATTGCACTCGTCTGAGTTTCATACCAGTTTGTCCGTAAACCTGAGGGTGAAAACACACTAGCGAGTAAAAATGCAGTCTGATTGTTGTTCCCGACAGTAAGTACAAGTGTCGTCCGATTTTTGCTCCGTTTTGCATCCAGCTGCTATGAGTGTCCAGCATTTCTCCCAGATCACATCCGAGTGGTGTCTGTGTGCAATCCGTTTTTTTCTCAGCAGCTATTTACTGTATAATCATTTACAGGAACATTTTTGACAGTTGTCTCAGCTACAAAATGATAATGTATCAGTGAAAAAACGGCTGCCTCTTGGATGGTCTGTGTGAGGTCCAACTGCGGTCCGTGGTTTTGTCGGACTCCATAGACTTGCATTGGCGAGTCTTGGATGTGAATCGCATACTGTCGTAGCATGTTGCGACAGCTTTCTCGTCCGTGAATCGGATGAGAAAAAAAAGACGAAACTCGCAAATGTGCTCCCTGACATTGAATAACATTGGTCCGACTGCAATGTGAGAAAAACTCGCATTGCAGTCGTCCGAGTTTCACGCCAGTGTGTCCGTACCCTAAATGTTGGGGTCTGCTATTTTCTCTACTAGATGTTTCTAGGAGAGTTGGGCGATGGTCATTATGGACAGGCTTGCAGCTTTCCAAGAGTTGTGAAAAGCAGGATACTGTAGGATAACCAGATGTGTTACTGAATAAGAAGGAGCCTTTGCCACTTTTGATTGTGAAAATCTGGAAAATAACATCATCAGTAGCTGTAGGAAATATTCCTATGTACTGTATACGCAGGAGAATTTCTGCCACCGAATTGCACACAGAAAACCTACTGTGTATTGCACTAGCGGCTGTAAAAGAGATTTCCCAAACTTTCTTGTAGATGCTGCAGAGAGAATCTGCTACGTAAATTGACCAGAAGTGCAGGTAAAATGTGTAGATGTGCCACAGCAACGAAATCCACTGCACTTTGGATTCTCCTCCGCAGGAGGTGTGCAGTGTAAGGACGTGCACATGATGTTTTTACACCGCTGATGCTTTATTAGAAGCGTCTTCTTTCGTGTCTTTCTTTTGTTGGCTTTGCCGCCGATGTTTGTTTTACATTACCCATATAATTGTGAGCGGCTTCTAAGTTTAAGCTGCCTAAAGAGTGTTCAGAGTACTTCTTTTAACTGCCTAAAGAGGTTTAAAGAAGCTCAAATATTGAACGTATCCACAGGCATGTTGTTTTGACATCGCAGCTCATGTGTTTGGATGTTTTATTTGCTTTTTCTGGCGTATTGTGTAACAGACCCACCTTAAAAAAAGAAAATGTTCACATACCCTGTGGTGCCACACCAGAAACAGAAGATAGTAAGAATACGTCTATGGGAGAATATCTCCATAATAAAATATCACATAGATCATGCTGTTGCAATACATGGTGTATATATGCCTATGTACCTTATATTTTACATTTTCTATTATTGGGAGTATATTCTATTCTATATTATTTGGATGCCCTTTTTGTTATGATGAACCATTGTTTTAGAGGTAACATCAAACAATGCTGAACTGCTGCTGCACTAGTCATATGTTGTCACACCGCCACTGAGTGCTTTGTTTGCACACCAGTGAATCAATGACCTGCTTCCAGATCATTGCCCTATACACAGGTAACAAACACTAGGTGTAGCTCCTATCAGGTGGACAACAGTCAGACAGGTGTGACAGGTTAGAACACATTCCAAGCACAACGAACATTTTCATTGTATAGCTTTAGGACTTGTACACACTGCAGAGACGCTACAGGTCCTTTGAAGATGCACACTGGTGATCAAAATTAGAGAACAATGTATGATCACTTGATTTTTTTTTTCAGACAGAATGTAATCTACATTGATGAACATTTGAATGTTTTTGTGTAAAGAGTACATCATGCCACTAGAACAGTTTACTAGAAATTCATGGTGGCTAGGTCTAATTTGGCTCGACATCATGAGTACAGTTGACAATACAAAGCTGGTATTTACCCCATTATTATCCAGCGTGCCACCCCCCACCAGGGACACTGGAAGAGCCAGGTAAAGTGCCTGGGAATGGCGCTACGATGAATGTGCCATTTCCAGGGGCAACTGCGATTTTTCAGCGTGAGGGACCTAGAATGCTGGGGTCTTACCAAGCTAGGAATCCCAGCCTCCAGCTGCCTTGTTTTACCTGGCTGGCGATCAAAATATGGCGGGAGCCCATGTGGCGCCCTGCTCACGCAGGTAGCCACAGCCTTCCCTACTGCACAGCTGGGTTTCCACAGCAGGTACCTACTTCATGCAACACCTTCCATTCCGGCACAGTAGGGGAGCTAGACTCTCTGACTTTAGATGAGATCCCCTATAAATACTGCTGCTGGGGGAGGAGTTAGTCAGAGTGTGCAGACGCTAGGAGAGCTGCAAAGACGTCCTGGTGCTCGGATCTGCGGTTAGGCCCGAACCAGTGACCCGGAGTGGCCCTTCTACGTATAGCGAAGCCTAGGAGTGGGGACAGAAGGCACGGAGCTTAGCCAAGGGAGCAGAGGAACTAGTGGAAGTTTGCCCAAGACTTACCGGAATTCGGGGGTCCGCACCTGCAGGATTACTCCAGGACTGTAGAGAACCCCGGCACACCGTAGAGACTTTATTCACCCGGTACCCCTGCGTACCCAGCAAAAGGGAGCCAGACACCGTAGTGTGGAATCACACAGCAGTGATCAGAGAGGGTAACCCGTGGACCGCGCAGGAGGAGAGAGAGAGGACCAGAGAAAGTGAGGAGGCCAGTCGTGTTGCATACAGACAGGGCTTTAGCGACAGTAGGCAACCTGAGGAGACCTTATACCCACTTGCTGTGGAGACTCACTGTGCACCTGGTCACCCGACAGTGCTCTGGACATCTTTACCTATGAATACCACCAGTAAAAAGTTAAGAGACTTTCTTCAGCATGTGTGCGTTATTCCTCTCCGTCCCCAGCCTCCATATAGACTGCCCCACTGCTTGTTACCCTGGCCTCAAGTCCGACTCCAAGCTGCCCCTTTACGCTCCCCGGAGACCCAACTCCATCTGTGGGGAGCTTTGCCATCCTTGCCGCAATACCATCGCCCTTCAGAGGACTGCGGCGGCGCTGGTGACCCCTCACCAGGTACTACAGGTGGCGTCATGAGACAAAAAAACTCTTATCCCCTGTACATAACCCGTTATTGAAGTGTCACCCAGGCCACGGGCTCAGGCACCGCCACCCGTTACATCCCCGTGAACTCCTCAGAGTCTGATACCCGAGTACCCCCGGGCCTGGGGCTCGACACCCATGCGTTTTTTTTTTATTAAATTATTTATTTAAATCATTTTTTAAAAATTGGGCTTCCCTGTATTTTGATTGCCAGGCAGCTGTGGGTGGCAGCCCATAGCTGTCCGTTTTATCTGTGCTGTGAGTCAAATATACCGCGAAGCGCTACGTATTTTTTGAAGTTCAAGCTCGGGGTTTGGATGCAAGTTCGAGTTACATCCGGCCCCGAACTCGGACTTTACTAAAAAGGTCCGGGTGAGTCCACCGATTTAAAGCATTGGTGGAATCGCTTATCACTATGCCCTGGCGCTTTGATAGATCACTCTGTAGTGTATAGCTAGCGGTTAGGCCAAGTGATTGGGTCTAGTCACAGCCACCAGCATTTCTGTGAATAGTGAATATAGCCTGCCATTATGCCTATATGACAGCCAATGGCTCCCAGGAGTGATCAAGTTCTTTTTCATCCTGGAAACTGCACTTTCATTACAGTGGCCAGTCACCTCTCTGACGCTTTCAGCCTGCAGATTAACCATATACAGTCATAACAAAGTGTTTTCACCCTTGGAATTTTTCCTTAAAATGAAGTATTTCTCCAAGAAAATTATTGCATTTACAGATATTTTGTTATACACATTTATTTCCATTGCATGTATTGCAAAAATGGAAATAAAATACATAGAAAAAAAGGCAAACTAGGCATAATTTCACACACAACTTAAAAAAAATTGTCTGGACTAAATTTTTGGCACCCTCAACTCAATATTTGGTTGCACATCCTTTGTAATAAATAACCACCATCAATCGATTCTTACACTTCTCAATTGGAATTTTGGGGAGTTTTGGACCTCCTCTTCTTTTGCAAACTGCTCCAGGTCTCTAATATTTGAAGGGTGCCTTCTCCCAACAGCAATTGTGAGATTTCACCACAGGTGTTCAATGGGATTTAGATCTAGACTCTGGCTACTTCAGAACTCTCCAGTGCTTTTGGTGCTTCTTGAAGTATGCTTGGGGTCATTGTCCTGCTGGAAGACTCGCGACCTTGGATGCTATCCCAGCTTTCTGACATTGGACACAAAACTGTGACCCAAAATCCTGGAATAATCTTCAGATTTCATAATGCGTTTCACACAGTCAAGGCACCCAGTGTTAGAGGCAGCAAAAAACCCCAACACATCTTTGAACCTCCACCATATCTGAGTGCAGGTCCTGTATTATTTTCTTTGTAGGTCTCATTTCATTTTCAGTAAACAGTAGAATGATGTGCGTTACCAAAAAACTTTATCGTAGTCTCATCTGTCCACAAGACTCTTTCCCAGAAGGATTTTGGCTTCCTTAAGTATAGTTTATTAAACTGCTAAAAACTGTTATGCAGTTGGGCTGTTCAGATGACATAATGTACATGTAAAAAAATAAAAAATAAAATTCACAGCATGCACAACATTTTTTTTTTTCAGATTTTGGATGAGGCTCTTATTAAAGTCTGCATGTGCAAAAAAAAAAAAAAAAACATCCCATATATATCATTCGTAAAGCATCTGATTTTTACAGATCCATTGCAATTTTCAACATAGGATATTGTATTTGATCTTTTTTTCAAATAAAAATGTATAAAAAAGGATGCAATATGGATGGCCTAGGGATGAAAATCGTTCATTATTTCTGGATAATAATCTAATGATTTTTTGGACTTTTGTTTGAGCTAGGCCTAATCCTGACCTTAGTTGTCATTGATTAAAAAAAAGCATTTTTTAGTTTGTTTTTTTCCCACTACAGGGTCTTTGTTCTAAACATCTGCCTCATCTCGGCAACATAATTCTGTCCAATATCGTACAGGCATTGCTTTTCCACAACACTGCTTCTCATTGTAGACATTTTAATTAGTTTTGGGAAACAGTCCAGTTCTGTACCTTGATGAAGCATTCACCCATTTAGGTATTTTGGTCATGTCCTCAATATCTTCAATGCAAAAGGAAATTAGGAGCTAGGGTATTGTGGAGATCTGGATGATGGCTTACAACACTTGGAGAAAAACCTACTGCAGCACAGGACACTGTGAAAACCTGTATGGAAAGATGGTAACTTGGGTGGAAGTGTTCTTTAAGAGCTCATTGAAAGGGCTTCACTTTTAGGTTTGCTCTCAGCTGTGTTGATCTGTTGATCATGGCAAGAACCAAGCTGTGTGTCGCTGATAAGAAAAAGTGAACTTTGCAGATCCCCCAACCCTTACTTAACATTTTCACTGCTAAATATTTTTGTGCACCCTAGAAATATTTGGATCCACCAGATGGTGTTGTAGATATTGAACTTATTTACATGTTTAGAGCATGACAAAATATACATGTTTTAACATGTCATACTTGAATATAGTTTTCATCCAATTTCCATATAAATATCTATTTGCGTGAGTTGGCCAAAATGATAGGATTGTATTGGTTCAATTTCCTACTTCCTGATTTCCCATATTCCTTGAAGTTGGACAGTGTCTTCAGAGGGCCAGAGGTTCCACCATTGTGGCTGGGCACTAATGTAATAACTAACTATAAAGGACCTCCAGCTCTAGGAGAGCCAATAATTTCCCACTAGGGTCTAAAGTATATTTAATTTACTGATTAACAAATAACCGCATATTTGATCTTATTAATATGTTGTTTGTCTGCATACTATTTTATATTTTATCTGGTGACTTTTCACTTAGGCTGGGTTCACATTGCATATTTTTTCCTGTCCATGGGATCCTACTTTTTGTAGGACCCCACGGACAGGAACTGACACCGCAGGGGGTGACCTTTTCTGTGTCCAGGTCCGTGATTATCACAGATCTGGACACAGCGGGGCACTTTCACTTCTGCAATGTATAATATACATTGCAGAAGTGTAATTAAGTAAAAGAAAGAGTTAAAAATAAAAAATCAGTATGCTCACCTATCCACGATCCACCACTGCCTCCCAGCAAGGTCTGGCTGCTTACAGGACCCGTGGTGACGTCACAAGACAATCATCTGATCGGTTCACATGACCCGTTAATACTTTCAGTATTCTGTAGCTAGGAAGTAGGAGGCATTTCTTTCTAGCAGTATTTCTTCATCATTTTTTCACTTTGTTTCGTGGTTTGTTTTCTCACTCTGAGATCCTTTCTATCACTGTAAGCCTTTTTGATGCCATTCTGCCTCAACGGCCTTGTGAACAGGATTGCTGGAGAAGACTCATTACAGTGAATGGGGCGCTTGCACTGCCACCACTCTTTTTAATGGGGGCATTTCACAGTTCTGTTCTTGAGATTAGTAATGGCCCCAGCAATAGGCAAGCTGTGAATTACCCTTTAATGACTGTATACAGTATATGAAATCTTTCTAATATACTAGGTTTCTCAATGACTCCATTTTCAAATTGGTTTACACATTTACTTACTTGCAGAGGCAGAAAACCCTGAGGCCCCTTTCACCCATTTAGATTTTGAGTAGGATTTAGGCACAGATAATCTTCTTCAAATCCTAAATTCTCTTCAAATCCGATAACATTCTGCATTCAGTGCAAGTAAGGGAATTCAATACCCCATTCATATGCTGGAGAGGAAGAAATCTGTACAAATTTTTGTCTGCACTGTATGAGAAGAATAATCATATTAAATCTTCTTGCAAAATCTGCATAGAAAGCCACTGATTAACTCTTGGTTTACAATAGGGCAAATTTTCGAGCAGATCCGCTGATACATCTGCTGCACATGAGTGGCATATATCCAATGTCAACTTCACATTTTTGCCACAGAACCGTTTTGTACATGACCCACCCCAAGGCCGTGAGGACTCTGAACCCGGGCGGTTACTGTAAGGGGATGTCACTGGTGGTCTGCCTGGGGCCGTGGCCCTGGTGGTCACTAAAAAGTTGGGGAAATTTTGGTAGAATAAAAATAAAAGAAAAACAGTAAAGTCTTGTGACGCCACCTGCGGTACCTGATAATAGTACCAGCGCTGCCGGCAGACCTTTTCGGACGATGGGCAGGCAGCCAGATGTTGTCGCTCCCTGCAGGTGGAGCGGGGTCCCCAGGGCAGGGTCTGGTAACACTTGCTGTCGTAATGCTTAATGTGTTCAGTATCTGTTCTGCACCTTAATAGAAATGAAACACTGGAGACTTGCTGGCTTTGTACGGGTGTTTACTGGTAACTTGTTACGGCAGTTCTCAGGTATACAGTCACACAGATTCGGGTAGTTAGTTGGGTAGTCACCGAAGGATACAATGTCTACCTAAGGCTCTCTTGGATGTTCCTTCCACTTTACGTTCAGTCCCTCTGTGTCTTTTTCCTTGTGCTCTCCTTTCTTTCCGTGCGCTGCCCTGCACGAACCCTCTTCCTACCAGGCCCGTTGGGTGTCATGAGGGTACCCTTCTCTCTAAGGGGCTCAACCCGGTTTGAAGCTCCTAGGGGCGCTGTGCTTCGTGGACAAGGTCGGGGGCTGTTTGACAGACCTGCGATCCACTGGTGTTGGCGGCTCAGGGTTGGATTCGCCTGTACCATGCTCTGAGCCGGTTCCCCGGTTCAGGACTAGGATCCCCCCCAGACCAGATAATGCAATCTTGAGGTGGGTGTTCACCGACACCTTCGGGCTCAGTCCCCCTTCTGTCTGGGCTGCCGGTCCTTTGCAGGCGCTCTCACTGTGACTTCCCTCTAGGACTCGCTCTCTCTTCTTCCCGCTTTTTTTTCACTACCCTAAAACTCCTCCCTCCGGGATCGGTTACCCTGGTAACAGGTTGGCCAATTGGTCCCCTTGTTCTAGGTGTAGGGATGCTGGGATGAGAGCCTCAGTTTAACATTACATCCTCCAATAACTGGGGCACACTCACTCACTTGGGTGCAGTACCCCTACTGTGGCGCACTGACCAGTGGGGCGCCAAACTCCCCCTTGGTGAAATACACAAATACACTTGTCCTCACCCCTACCCGGTACAGAGCTATTTTTATTTTTAACACAACAATAACAGGTTTTATTTGCAAGAGTCACGCATCGTGTTTCTTCCCTTTATGGGAGGCACCTTCTTAAAACATTGCAAACATAACTTAAAATCGGCCTAACTGGGCCGTTACGCACACTTGCAGACCCAGCGGTAATTGTTCTTTACATTGTCCTCTTTTTCACCGCTGGACTGCTTTTAACACACACTAGAATGCCCAAGAGTCTCTGGCTCAAACATAATGGTGTAGTCCTCATTATTGTCCATGAGTAAAAAGAAAACAATTGTACATATATACAGATGTGCATGAGGCCGGGAGTTGCAGTGTCTTTACATTTTGGATACATGCAGGGCGTGGCCCTGCATGTCTCTCGTAATTAATCCGGTCTCCACGGTATAAGTCCCGGTCCAGGTGGCCTCTCGGGAGGTGGGATTCAACATCTAGCATTCCCACAAACACCTCCTCGTAGAGGTCCGGTTCTCAGATGAACCCCACCCGCTCTCCAGGTTAAAAGATGTCACAGTACCTGTAAGCTGGTTTTCCGGGGGTACTGGTGGCTGGAGGCGGGCCTGGGCTCGAACCTGCCGCTTCTCCATCTCTCTGGTCCACCACTCCTCCCGACGGCGCTGCTGCTCCGCCTAGTCGGCCAAGTATTGTTGATACCTGTAGGCCGGCGGCTGGGAAATGGGGCTGGGGGTTCGCCTATGACATCCGGTGTGGGCGGCTTGGCCGTTCACCATTCCCAACTGGTACTCGAAGCTTCTCCACCATGCTGTGCGGGGCCCGGTTGCCTCGGCGACTTCGCTGCTGTTGTCCGGATCCTCCTCCGAGGTCCACCTCCTCGGAGCCCGGCAGGCTGGGTGGCTCCGCCTGGATGGCCTCCACTATCACCTCGGGTTCAGTCTCGGGTTCCTCGAGGACGTCTGGCTAGGACCTCGGGGTCATCTGGCTTTTCATGAAGCCCGGATGCCCTGACTTCAGCGCATGTGACTGGGGATGGCTCGACAGGCGGGTCCTCACTGGTCACCGGGTTCTCAACCATGGCCAAGTCTCTCGTTCCCAGCTCCAGTTCTTGGTCCCTGGTTCCTCTCTACTCAGCCCTATGGAACAGCTCTAGGGCAGTATCGGTGCTCCAACGCCGGATGGTCCACTCCACAGTATCGCAGAGTTAGACCCTTAGCTCCTGGAAAGCAGTTCTCCAAAAGGCTGCATCTCCCTCGTGGCTGAGCAACTTAGGCCTCTTCCTCCACCTCCCGCAACAGGTCACTCAGCCTGGTTGCCGCCATACTTGCTAGTTTCTGGACTGCACCCTTGCCTCGTGGAGTTCTGACTGCGCCCTTCTTGTTGCTCTTTGAGGGTGTTGATTGGAGTTCTTTTGTCTTTGGCCCACCCACTTGGTTGTTTGCCCTCCCCGATTGCCACCAAACAGTTTCACGCCTCTGGTATGGCCCTCCCATCGTAAGGGGCTGAGGCATGCCCCTGGGCCAGCACATTGCTATCTACATTTTCAGGCCGCCATTTTGGGGTTTCCTGGGAATGGCAGTAAACAGTCTTTAGTGCCGTGTATTGACAGTTTAAGTGTTTTAGGCCAAGTATTACAGTCTGTAAGGCGCACAATACCCGAAGTTCATGGGTTGGTTCAATCCTGTTCGTGACGCCAAAGCTGACCCACCCCAAGGTCGTGGGGACTCGGTACCCAGGCGGTTACTGTAAGGGGATGTCACTCGTGGCCTGCCAGTGCCCTGGCCCTAGTGTTTGCTAAAAAGTTGAGGAAACTTTTAGAATAATAAAAATAAAAGAAAAAGAGTAAAGTGACGCCACCTGCGGTACCTGATGATGGAACCAGCGCTGCCAGCAGACCTCTGCGGACGATGGGTAGGCAGCCAGATGTTGTCGCTCACCACAGGTGGAGTGGTGTCGCCAGGGCAGGGTCTGGTAACACTTGCTGTCACAATGCTTAATGTGTTCAGTAGCTGTTCTGCACCTTAATAGAAATGAAACACTGGAGACTTGCTGGCTTTGTACGGGTGTTTACTGGTAACTTGTCACAGCAGTTCTCAGATATACAGTCACACAAATTCAGGTAGCTGGCTGGGTAGTCACCGAAGGATGCAATGTCTCCCTAAGGCTCTTGGATGTTCCTTCCACTTTACGTTCAGTCCCTCTGTGTCTTTATGTGCACTCTACTTTCTTTCCGTGCACTGCCCTGCACGAACCCTCTTCTTACCAGGACGGTTGGGTGTAATGAGGGTACCCTTCTGTCTAAGGAGCTCAAACTGGTTTGGAGCTCCTGGTGGGGCTGTGCTTTGTGGACTGTTTGACAGACCTGCGACCCACCGGTGTTGGCGGCTCAGAGTTGGACTCGCCGCGCTCGAAGCCGTTTCCCCAGTTCAGACTAGGATCCCCGACCGGATAATAATGCGATCTGGCGCTGGGTGCTCATCGACAGCCTCAGGCTCCCCCCCCCTCCCCTTCTGTCTGGGCTTCCGTTCCTTTGCAGTCGCCCTCATTGCGACTTCCCTTTAGGACTCGCTTTCTCTTCTCTCTTCCTGCTTTTTTTCACTACCCTAAAACTCTATCCACCAGGATCGGTTACCCTGGGTTGGCCAATTGGTCCCCTCGTTCTAGGTGTAGGGATGCTGGGATGAAAGCCTCAGTTAAACATTACATCCTCCAATAACTAGGTTACCACACTCACTGGCTTGGGTGCGGTACCCCTACAATGGCGCACCGACCAGTGGGACACCACATACACTTGTCAGATTTTTGGCAGGAATATACATTTCTTACAGACCCAGACCTTCTCTCTTCTGAGAAGTGGATACAATTGTACCCGGTTGGGTGATGCTCTATTATTGAAACAGCCCTGAATGCAAACTGTTGAGGAATTGAAATATACTGTAAAGTATATTATAACATTTGATCGGAAAATATTTTTTTTTTTTTAAATCCATAAACTGCAATCATAGTGTAACTAGAGAATAATGCTGTATGTTATATATTTATAACTAATAATTGTCTTTATTTCCAATCACAGATTACCCACCCCTGTTACCCTCTCCAGCTCGCTTTTTAGTGCTGCTCAATCCCTGTGGAGGAACTGGCAAAGCATTCACTCTCTTTGAGACCCACGTGATGCCCATGTTGACAGAGGCCAATGCCCACTTCACTCTGCTGGTGACAGGTAAGGTCTTTACAAGGCTGTGATTGGTGACTCACAGGTTAAAATCATTGCATTTTTTTTGGACCTTGATCTGGTACAGGGTGAAAGACCTAGAGGTTATTTTGTTATTCCTCTGCTGTGGATTTAGTGACCCAGTAATATAGCTTTGTGCAGACCATGACGTGAAGGTCATCATGAAAATGACTAATGTTATACCTCTACTTGTTTTCAGTCTGCATGGTCAAAGGAGCTAAGCATCTAAGGTCACGTTAACCCATGTGCCTCATTTGGGCATGTATGCTCCCAGCATGCAGGATCTTTATGATTGAATCAGGAGAAATGGCACCGGAATGACCCACTTGACTTTCTGAGAACAAACATTCTTCAAAGCAAGAAGCCTTTCATGGTCCTAGTCTAGGAGAAATATACAGATTCCCTCATAGACGGTGGAAGGTGCCAATGCCTTAAGATACATATTTGCCTTTGATAACTTTCATTTGATAGTTGTTTCTCTCTTTTCCTCTACACACATGCATGCTCAATTTGTCTGAGCATGCATGTATTGTCAATTGGAAAGGTGAAGAAAGTGGTTGACACAGTCTGCAGCGTATCTCCCAAGAGAGCAAAACTGTCCAATCATTTTTATTATTCTTCAACATTATCTATTGGGAAAGGCTTGGGAGGTTCGATTTTATATAGATCACTGCTACTGATGAAATTGAGGGGCTCAACAAATTCTTATGTGTATGTGTGTTCTCGCTATTCCCCAGCCTCTCCTCTCTGCCAAACCCTTCACTGGCTTCCCATCTCTCAGAGGCCCCGGTTTACATCCCTTACTGTAACATACAAAGCCGTTCATAATCTGTCTCCTCCGTACATCTGCGACATGATCTCCTAATATCTTCCCTCATGAAACCAGCGATCCACTCACAATCTCCTCCTCTACTGCCCCTTTATTTCTTCTTCCCACAACCGCATACTCTGGAAACCTTCAAAAGAAACCTGAAGACTCACCTCTTCTGACGAACCTACAAACTGCAGTGAGCTTCAGTCCACCTAACCACCGCACGGCAAAGTCTGCCCTCTCCTACTGTATTCTTACCCATCCTCTCATAGATTGTGAGTCCCTCTCAGACAGCGTCCACTATCCTACTGTACCTGTGTGCCTTATATTGTCCATGTTTATTGTACTTGTCTATGTATACCCTCTACACATCTAAAGTGCAATGGAAATAATGGCGCTATAATAGTAATCATGTGTAAAGGGTCCTTAAGTATCCAATCAGATGCTGTACATCAGTAACATCACCCCCCTCCTATGTATTATACTGATATACAACTATAGTAGTGACATCCCCCTTCTCCTTTTTATTATACTGTATACCACTACACTAGTGACATCACCCTTATTCCTATCTGTTATATTGGTATACAACTAGAGTATTGACATAACCCCCTTCACTAGTGACCATACCCACCTCCTCCAATGTATTATTTTGCGATACCATTACACTAGTGACCTCACGCTCTCTTCAGTGTGTTATATTGGTATACAACTAGAGTAGTGACATCACCTCCCCATACTATGTATTATACTGGTATATAACTGGAGTATTGACAACTTCCCCCCTGCTATGTATTATACTGCTATACCATTACAGTAGTGCTATCACCATCCCTCCAATGTATTATATTGGTATGCAAAAGAAGTAGTAACAACACCCCCTATTATATATTACTAGTAAAAAGGCCCGATGCAATTGCATCGGGAGTGCGGTGAAAAGAATTTTGTGTATACAGGCGGCTCTGTGGGTAGCAGAGTATACAGGAGGCTCTGCGGAGAGCAGACTATACAGGTGGCTCTGCGGAGAGCAGACTATACAGGCGGCTGTGCGGAGAGCAGACTATACAGGCGGCTGTGCGGAGAGCAGACTATACAGGCGGCTGTGCGGGGAGCAGACTATACAGGCGGCTGTGCGGGGAGCAGACTATACAGGCGGCTGTGCGGGGAGCAGACTATACAGGCGGCTGTGCGGGGAGCAGACTATACAGGCGGCTGTGCGGGGAGCAGACTATACAGGCGGCTGCAGCCCCAAATGAGAGTGTCGGGGCAATGTTACCTGGGGCGGCCGGCATCTGTCATGAAGCCGGCCGCTGATGCTGGCGCCGCGCGCATCTGTAAGGCGGCTCCCCCTGGCTGCAGCCCCGCCGGCCCTGCAGCGTAGAATGAGCGTGTCGGCGGCATGTTAGCTGGGGAGGCAGGGGCGGCCGGCTTCTGTCATGAAGGCGGCCGCTGATGCTGGCGCCGCAGCCATTTCTAAGGCCGCTCCCCCTGACTGGTGCCGCTTTGGACAGAGGGCTGACACCGTCCAATGGACGGTGCGGCCCTGGCGGCGGGGGAGCAGCGAGCATTGGTGGAGGCATTGGTGGGGGCATGCGGTGTGCGGCGACAGCCTTTTTGCACTTCCGGCCAGCACGTGATAGCGGCACAGTGACCGGAAGCGCAAAACTGCTGATTATGTAGATAGATACTGCTAAACAAGTACAGTAGCAACATTATCCCCTCCTTATACCGCTACAATAGTAGTATACTTGTAGTAGGTGGCGCTCGTCTGTGGCGCCCTGCGTGCTGGTCTGGGGCCCCCCTCTCCCGTGCGCTGGTCTGTGGGCCCCCCCCCCTTTTCCATGCGCTAGTCTGTGGCCCCCTTCTCCCGTGCACTTGGGAATTTTTTGCTGAATCTATTTGTAAATATACCCAGCAATGAATGAGTGTGCTTGGCGAGCATAAATAACCCCTTCCAAGACGTGATCGGGTAAAAAAAACAAGTTAAATCATCTGAATAGAAATAAGGAAGAAAGCAAAGCAATGGAAAGGAAAGACAAGCGAACGATCAGCCACTGGACAGAAAAAATACTGTGGTCCAACACAGAGGGAAAACAACCACATAATCAGAGGTCACCGGATGAAGCCCTGGTGTTAAGCCATCACTGTATCCCCCCCTTCTATGGGGTGCTACTGGACCTTCAGAACCCCCATCCTCTGATAATGGTGATGGAACTCTTATCAGGCGATTCAAATGAAGATCCTTCGAATTGAGCCAGGAGTTATCTTCCAGACTGTAACTCTTCCACTTGCCCAAATACTGCAACCGGTGCCTGACCTGCCTGGATCCCAGAACTCTGTCTACTTTATACTCCCGATCCACCTTAATAGTGGCTCTAGGACAAAGCATCCCTACAAATCTCTTCAGAAGGGAAGAATGGAACAAGTTGGTTGGAGTGGAAGTTTAACAGATTCAATACTTAAGTACGGTAATTCTGTAAGGACATACACATTTTGGAGCAAATTTCCTAGAGGCCTTTTTAATACATAAATTCTTTGAGGACAATCACACAATCTCCCCTCACACTAAAGACAGAAGCCATTCTGCATCTGCAGTTTGCTACCTTTTTGACCCAATTACTAGTAGCAAAAAGACCCCTTTTAGCCTTCCTACAGACTTTTATTAATTGGGAAGAAAATTTCTCCTCCTCCTGGCAAGGTAGACTGAAACCCAGAAAAATTCTCAAAATCTGGCTGAAATTCCCCACAACAAAAAAAAGTGGAGAGGATCCGGTAGCCGTGGAGGTGCGGTTATTTAAAGCATATTCTGCAAGAGGCAGAAACTCCACTCAGTTTTTCTGATTAGAGGAAACAATAACGCCTAAAAATATTGCTCTTTGTTCATACTTTTTCTGTCCATTACTCTCAGCATGGTATTCTGAGGCAAATGACAATTTGATACCCAATCTAGAGCAGAAACTAAGCCTAAAACTAAATGTTTTTGGGAACACTATATGTAGTTTAACCATATGAGAAATGAACACCGTATCTTGGCCCTTACTAGTACGTAACTTAAGAAGTGGAACCAAGTGAACCATCTTGCTGAAACGTTCCACCATCATAATAGTATTACCACCAGAATTAGGTAACTCAATGACAGTCCATGAATAAGGGGTCCAGGGATGCGACTGAATCTCACTAGGCAGGAGATACACCACTGGGGCCTGACGAGAAGCTTTAACCCTGACACAGACTCTACATCTTTATGAGCTTTCTATCACCAAAAGGAACTAGACAGAGATATCGAAGTGGTAGAAGAACTGTAATGCCTAGCCAAAACAGAATCGTGCTGCTTCTCAAAAAGATCCATGCGTAAAGAGGATGGAGCATAGTTTTGCATGCAAACCCTCCGCCGCACTGTCCTGAGCATCCTGAGTGCTTAGTCTGAGGTGAATCCACAGAATACCCCTCTCCACCCATCTTTACAGGATTTTTCTCCCTCCAATTCTGGAACAAAACTACGAGATAGTGTCAGGTTTAACATGTTTAGATATGGGATAAGTCACTGAGAAATCAAACCTAGAAAGAAAAGATCCCAAGGGACCTGTCTGTTATTTATACAGTAAGCAGCATCTATGTACAACAGGTTTTTATGATTAGTAAAGACTTATTTTACCTGGTCTCCTTCAACCAATGTCTCCATTTGTCAAAGACTCTTTTAAAGACGAAAATCTCACAATCACCAATATCCTAGTTAGATTCGGCTTGAACTAACATCTCAGCATAAAAAGTACAGGGATGGAGGTAACAATTCTTTTTTTGCACAAGATCAGCCCCGTTCCCACAGCAGAAGTGTATACTTAGACCACAAGGTAAACAAAAAAAGACTTGGTGCTCCACGTTCTGTACCCTCTTTGTGATCCTTACAAGTACCAATTCGCGTAGGGCACCAGTCTGAATTAATTGAGATATCACTAAAACAACTTTTAAAAAGTCTCTCTTCCTCAAATGTCTGTGTAGATTAATAGCAAGGGTCATATCCATCTCCAAAGACTGCATACAGTAATTGAAAGTCAACCTGTCCTTGGCATAACTGACTCAGAAAAGCAGGATCCTTCCAAGATGTCTCCACAGTCCAACGGCTAAACTCCGAGCAGTAGTCCACAACTCTACGATTATTAGATTCAACTACGGTGACTTTATCAAAGTCATCATGAATGAGGCCGTGGAAAAGCTTCTAAAGAGGCCAATTCCAGAGAATACTCAGGCAAAAAAAAAACCCAGGACTGTGTCTCTCCACGGAGAAAAGACAAAATAATGCCTACTTGTTGACTCTTGGACCCAGAGGATACCAGACATAAACGGAAGTATAATTTATATGAAGCCGAGAAAGCAAAAAACTTTCTTCAGTCTCTGTCAAGGTGTCAAAGCAATTCAGCATCTTTACCTTGGGTTCCAGTGTGATATTTTGATGACCTTGGTCATTAGTAGCAGCTGAATATGCATACTGTAGTGGGTCCCTAATTTCTTCAACCTCCAGAGACAAGGCCTGTAGTTGTGCGACCAAGGTGCATTCCGGATTCATATGCAATGCCCCAGGACACACCAAATGGGCTGGCTATGATGTTATGACTAAACCTCACTGCCCACATAAGCATGGACAAACCAGAAGAGATGTTAAACCTGCAGTCCACAGTTCCCTACTTAGGCTAGGGGAAGCCCTAAATCTAACCCTGATTTATCCCTGTTTATCGCAGATTTTGGCACCCTTTGATTACGCAATGGTGCCCCGACTCCGTAATTTGACCCTGAGTGTCCTTAACTGCATCCTAAACTATAAACAAAATGTGACACAAAACCACAAACAAAATGGAAGTGCACATAAGTAGATGGTGAGACACAGGGCTAAGAACATATTCATGACACGCCCCTCGAGGGCCTTAGGATACTTGGTACCGGGCTGTTTTGCGGCTTCATCACTGGGATCACAGGGACCAAGACCCGGCTCCGTGACCCTGGCGGTGTCATTAAAAGTTTGGTGTGGGTGGCTCTCTCTCCTAGGGAAGGGTATCTGGCGTGGGGGGTTCTTGGAGGTGATAACTGGACCTGGGGATGTTTATTAATTTTACATGACGCCACCCGCAGGTTGCGGCTTTAAATGGCCATCGCTGCTCAACAGTTATCCTAGGGACCGACTTTTGGGAGGCAGCAATTTTGTTGAGCCTTCTATGCGTAGAACTGGCCTCCTGAGTGGCTTAAGGTACCTGAGTGAGTTAGTACTAGTGTTTCTGGTGCTTTTGGGCGTGTAAGAAAGTTCACAGACACTGTGGGTTGTAGTCTTCAGTTCTTTTACTCGGTCTTTGTGCAACAGCCCGTTGAGCACTGGGTTGTCGGAGGCAGGGATCCAGCTACTCCCGGGTAGGAGAATGAGACCTAACCGGCACCCCTTCTCTGTCCTTTCTCAGCCTCTTTACACTGCGCTTGCCTCGCCCGTCCTGCCTTGCACCTCGCCACACAGAGCTCTGAGCCAGTGACTGTGGGCTTTTCTTAGGGGTAAACCTGCAGTATCTCCCCTTAGCCCTATGGTTGCCACCTTTTCAGCAGATGTGCGGGGTTGTCAACCGTGTCATTGTGGACATGTCACACAGTCTCCGGGTTGCTAGTTGAGCCTGGTCTGGATTCTCCACTAGTCTTGGGGGTTCCCGGTGCCCCTAGACTTCGGCCTAGTCCCTCCACTGCCTTACGTTTGACAATGAATACGAGTCTCACGGCTGGAATGGTCACTGCCCGTGCCTCTGGGACACTCTCTTCCTGTGAACCACTTAGGTGTTGTTTCTGCTTCTATATATGGCGTCTGGACACTTAAGTTCTTTCTTTTGTGACAAGCTTTCTTTCTCTAGCTTCTCTCCAACTCAACTCTAGCTGCTTTACTCTCCTTTTTCTCTGTCTCTGCAGCAACTGTCATCTCCTCAGCTGTTCAACTGTCGTTTCCTATGTTCTAGATCTTTCCTGCTCTATTTAAACCCTTTGTCACGTGTCCCATGTCATCTACATGTGTTCTTCCTGGCCTCACTACTCCCCAAGTGTTCCCTCTAACTACTTCCTTCACCACCCAACCCCACTACAATAGTTCCTAGTGTGATCTGGGTGTCCCGGCACCAGTCTGTGCCCCTCTTACCCATGAGTTGGATGGTACACCCCAACAGGGGTGCAGCATCTCTGTGGCGACTGGCTCCGCAAGGGCACCACATTCACACAGTCATTCAGAGCAGATGGAGAATAACAGAAGTAAATTAAAATTTATGGAATATGTGAAAATACCTCAAATCCTAAATGTAACAGAATAGGAAGAATTCTGGGAATGGAAACTTGCAAATATACAACAGGGAAAAGCAATAGAGAATTCATCTAGGTGCAACTTAACAGAGACCCGCGACTCCAAGCTTTCATCTATCTTGGAATATGGCTAGCAATGAAGAAACGTATATGAGGAGTATAAACAACCTCTCCCGAGATGTGATAGTGCAACCAAAATCAGTAAAAGAAAGCATTCGAATAGAAATAGAGTAAATCAAGACAAAGGTAAGAAAAGTGACTGATTGGAGTCACTATCTCTCTTTTCCAACTGATTAAGATGCCATGATGACCTTTTCACAACTTGTTTCTGCAGACGTCTCTTTTCTGATGTTCTGCAGTACATCTAGACATACAGTGGGTATGGAAAGTATTCAGACCCCTTTAAATTTTTCACTCTGTTTCAATGCAGCCATTTGGTAGATTCAAAAAAGTAATTTTTTTTTCTCATTAATGTACACTCTGCACCCTGTCTTGATTGAAAAAAAAACAGAAATGTAGAAATTTTTGCACATTTTTTAAAGAAAAACAAATATTACATAGTAATACCCTTTGCTCAGACACTAATATTTAAGTCACATGCTGTCCATTTCCTTGTGATCCGCCTTGAAATGGTTCTTCTCCTTGATTGGAGTCCAGCTGTGTTTAAGTAAACTGATAGGACTTGATTTGGAAAGGCACACATCTGACTATATAAGACCTCACAGTGCATGTTAGACCAAATGAGGATAATGAGGTCAAAGGAACTGCCAAAGGAGCTCAGAAACCAAATTGAGGTAATGCACAGATCTGGCCAAGGTTACAAAAGAATTCCTGCATACTCAAGGTTTCTAAGAGCACAGTGGCTTCTATAATCCTTAAATGGAAGAAGTTAGGGATCACCAGAAGTCTTCCTAGACCTGGCCGTCCAGACAAACTGAGCAATCGTGGAAGAAGAGCCTTGGTGAGAGTGGTAAAGAAGAGCCCCAAGATCACTGTGGCTGAGCTCCAGAGATGCAGTAGGGAGATGGGAGAAAGTTCCACAAAGTCAACTATCACTGCAGACCTCCTCCAGTTGGGCTTTTATGGCTGAGTGGCCCAACTGAAGCCTCTCCTCAGTGCAAGACATATGAAAGCCCGCATAGAGTTTACTGAAAAAACACATGAAGGACTCTCAGACTATGAGAAATAGGATTCTCTGGTCTGATTAGACGAAAATAGAACTTTTTGGCGATAATTCTAAGCAGTATGTGTGGAGAAAACCAGGCACTGCTCATCACCTGCCCAATACAATCCAAACAGTGAAACATGGTGGTGACAGCATCATGCTGTGGGGGTGTTTTTCAGCTGCAGGGACAGGATGACTGGTTGCAATTGAAGGAAACTTGAATGCGGCTAAGTACAGAGAGATCCTGGATGAAAATCTCTTCCAGAGTGCTCTGGACCTCAGACTTGGCCGAAGGTTCACCTTCCAACAAGAAAATGACCCTAAGCACAGACCTAAAATAGCAAAGGAGTGGCTTCAGAACAACTCTGTGACCATTCTTGACAGGCCAAACCAGAGCCCTTACCTAAATCCAATTGAGCATCTCTAGAGACCTGAAAATGACTGTTCACCAACGTTCACTATCCAACTTGACGGAACTGGAGAGGATCTTCAAGGAAGAATGGCAGAGGATCCCCAAATCGAGGTGTGAAAAAAACTTGTTGCATCATTCTGAAGAAGACTTATGGCCGTACTAGCTCAAAAGGATTCTTCTAATGGGCCTGAAAGCTCATGGTGCTGGTCTCTTGAACTGAGGGCTTCTGCAGGCATTGGCTCACAAGCAGCTTTAGCAACAAGCACCTGGATCAAATTTCAGCCCAGTGAGGTGGGAACCTAGTGAGGACTGACTGGTGACCTCAGCATGCCCAGGGGATCCTGCAGGAGAGCGGGGGAGCCACAGAAAGTGATCGACCTCTTTGCACTGGAGAGGCCCTCTGCCCCCTCCCCCAGCATGGCTCCTGCTTCTTCTTCATCCTCCTCCCGCTCCTCTTGGAGCCCTGCAGCAGGGACAGAACAGGGTGATGACGATTCCCCCATCACCAAGAGGCACATGCAGCTCCTTCTGGGATCACTCAGGAGATCATTACAAGACGACCTCAAAGGTATGCTAGGGAAGCTGAGGAGGGATACATCATCACTGGGGGAGCGCACTTCTCGCATAAAGAGAAGATGGCCGACTATGCTTCAGCACATAATGCTTTGGCAGACGATTATTCCATCATGGAGAAGATGTCTCAGTTGAAATATAAAATATGGCACTTGGATGATAAAACCAGGCGCTGCAACTTTTGCCTGCGGGGGGTCCCTGAAGCAGTGGGAGATGGGGAGATTGCTTCTACTGCTACAGCATTTATCCAGCATGTCCTCCCTGAGAAACCCGTGAGTGATCTATGTATAGAGAAGACATATAGACTGCCTAAGCCGCCTCATGTGAACAAATCATTGCCCAGAGACATTCTAGTCTGCCTCTGCAGCTACACCACAAAGGAAGCCCTTCTAGTAGCCCTGAGGAGGAAGCCCAGCCTCCCTGAAACCTTTGCTGCATTCTCTGTCTACCCGTACCTCTCCCCAGGCACCCTGGCAAGACGCAGAGAATTTGCACCCTACTGCAAGGTCCTATGAGATCAGGGAGTTCTCTACAGTTGGGGTTCCCCTGTTAAAGTTCACTTCACATATAAGGGCTCTCATCATGTGTTTGACTCCCCCAAACAGCTGGGGAAGGCCTTTAAGCCCTGGAACTTGTTCCCTAGTACAGGATCATGCCCCTCCAACCCTTCCCCGTGGCAGGACAAGAGGTCGGTTACTTCTGATTGGGAAAAAGTTGGCTGAACGCTGACATGACTGCTTTTTCCTACCTCTTCTCCTTTTTGGCACACGCCTTTCTTTTGTTTTTTCTCTTTGGGTGCCAAACCTGTAGCTGAGCCCTCCCGCCTGTTTTGCCTATGCCCATCCAGGCCAGGCGGTTAGCCTGCGCACCCTTGTGCACACGGTTTTTGCCCCCTCCACCAGGCTTTTGCCTGAACCCCAGGTTTACATATGTGTTCCCCTGTGTTGTTTCCTCTCCTCTCCCCTCCCCTTTCTCCTTTTCAGCCAGGTTATCTGCCATCGGACTTAGACTTTTCACCATGACTATAAAAATTGTGTCCCTTAATGTTAAATGACTTAACTCGCCCTCAAAACGCTCCATGTTTTGGAGAGAAGCTTAAAAATCTAGAGTGGATTTGTTGTGTAATCAAGAGACACACCTAATACATGAGCACAATGCGAGACTTCATCACCGTTTATTCCCTCATGCCTTTTTCTCCAACCACACCCAAAAAAAGGTGGGAGTTTGCATCTTAATCAAGAACTCTGTGCAATTTAGGTTGATTCGTTTATTGATCCGTCTGGTAGATTTGTAATTCTGACATGTTGTAACTCTGGGAATAAGAGCAAAAGAGCTAGCATCACCAGGAAAAAACTTGTAATAAAAATTGTGCAATTGTACATATACCTCCAAATTGTATAATATAAAATTTGAGAATTAGGCGAAAAAATGTATCAATCTTTCTGAGCCACCCTGCCACGTGAAGGCTTCTAAAGTAGGGTGGTCCTACACTATACTTTTTTATTTTAATTGTGCATTGCTGCCTCAAACATAAAAATTTAGTAGGATATCCAAAGCAAAATTTACCTGGTGCATCTCCAGCCTGCTCCCATGTTGCCAACCCAGGCCCAGCACACCTACCACTGACGCAGCAGAAGTCTGGACTTTTCAGAGTTAACCCTCCCTGCACTAGGCCAACACACATGAATGAGAGCAAGACAAGTCCAGGCAATAAAGCCTAAAATAACTGAGCCTGAGGGTGAGGTGTGATAACGGAGTGTGAACAGCTACCAAGAGTGCCATCAACAATACAGATGGAAACAAGCTAAATTTTGGTGTGCAGGGCAAAGTGGGGGTCAGCCATGAACCATTACCAAAAATAAGCAAAAGAGCCAGCACCACCAGGAGAAAACTTGTAATAAAAGTGTGCATTTGCACATATACCTCCAAACTGTATAATATAGAATTTGAGAATTAGGCAAAAAAATTGATCAATCTTTCTGAACCACCCTGCCATGTCAAGGCTTCTCAAGTAGGGTGGTCCTACGCTATACTCTCATTTTAGTTGTGCACTGCTGCCTCAAATATAAAAATATAGTAGAATATCCAAAGCTAAATTTACCTGGTGTATCTGGTAGTTCTATTGATCTTACCCCACAACTGGTGATTTTGAATGTTGGTATAGATTTGTTCCCCCCTGATCTCCGAGGAGCGATTTCTTGTCCTAATAGCAGCCAGGTTGTCCTTGGCGGCTGGATGAAAGTCTCACCTACCCCCTGCATTCAAGGAGGTGATCGAAAAAAAAACTCCATTTTCAGCACAATTTTTTTCTATCCTTGGATAAGGACGTCAAACAGAGGGTCTTGAAAGGGTTGGTTATAATGGAACAACACCCGCTGGCAGCCCTGAATTCACGTTAACTACTTGATAATTACTTTGATGTTGCTTATGTTTGTACTTTGTTTTCTGCTTCGCAATGGCTCCCTTTTATGCCTGGTCTTATCCCCCTCCCCACCCCTTTGGTCCAGCTAAACCCCTGTATTTCTTCTGTTATGTGATTATCACCAAAAGCTCAATAAAAAAAATTTAGTGAAACCAAAAGAGTAGTTCTACTCAATACTGAGCAAAGGGTCTGACTACTTGTGACCATGTGATATTTCAGTTTTCCTTTTTTAAGAAATTTGCAAAAATTTGTAAATTTCTGTATTTTATCAATCAAGATGGGGTGCAGAGTGTACATTGAGAAAAAATGAACTTTTTTGAATTTACCAAATGGCTGCAATGAAACCGAGTGAAAAAAAAAATGTAAAGGGGTCTGATTACTTTCCGTACCCACTGTAAAGGCCGGATTACACGTAGCGATATTGGTAACGATATCGCTGCAACGTCACAGGGTTTTTGACGTTGCAGCGACCTTGCCAGCGAAGTCGCTGCGTGTAACATTCCTCAACGACCAGCGATGAGCTTGCTGATTGCTGGTCTCTGCTGAATGGCTGGGACTATTTTTTTTGATCGCTGGTCTCCCACTGCCCCACATGCATTGGCATGTGTGACAGGGGCAACGACCAGCGATCCCCATGCTGCGCCCAAGACACCTGACAGATCCCTGCGTTCGTCGGGTGTCGGCGCATTGCTGGGGACTCACTGTTGAGTCTGCCTGTGTGGCATCTCACTAGCGATCACATACCGATGTTCCAGCGATCCTGGTACTTTCGGATCGTTGATCAGGTCGCTGGAACATCGGTATGTGTAACCCAGCCTTAAAGTACATAAAGTCACAACTGTTGAATCTGCTGCAAACATCTGGAAACAAAAACCAAGCACAAATCTGTGAACGTCAACAGGAAAAAGAAAGTGCACGCACACTCAGTGGTCTTTTAAAAGAGACCAAAGATAAAATAGAAATTTGGCACATATCAAAAATACACTGAAAATAACAATAACAAAAATTTTGCAAATGCAATAATGATCAGAACTGATACCTTTCTATTAGCTGTGAGACCTACAAATATGTACTCAAGGTGCGCTATATTAGTTTTTAACTAGTAAACTGTTGCACCAAAGATCATTGCAGTTCAGAAAAAGAAGTAGAACAACCAATATCCAATGGCAATGAGGCTAGAACACATAAGTGATCTAATTTAAAGAGGTATTCTCAAGTTATGAAGTTCTCCTCTAGCCTTTGGATAGAGGATAACTTCCCAACCGCTGGGAATCTGACTGCAGCGACCCCACTGATCCTGAGATAATGCGCACTGCCATTCTATACTTGGTTAGACTTCCAAAGAAGGTTGATTGCTGGGCTAGGCTACTCTTTAGTAATGAAAGGTTGGCAGATCGCATCCACCTTTGCTTCATTCACACAGTTATCAGAATCAAAGGGCGGACCCCCCAGTAATTGGGATGTTATCTCCTATTCTGCAGATAGGGGACAACTTTCAAAATAGAAAATACCCCTTTTAAGGCTCCACAAAGTTAATTGGCTCAATCTTGCATTAAACCTAAACTGTCACGGTGTAGTGAGAATGCTGATGAGGGAATGGCAGGTATGGGCAGGGTGACCAGGGAAGACTAGTCTGACCCTAGTCTAGGGACCCTGGAATGGCCCTGATCCCAAAGATCTCTCTGATGGTGAGAAGGTTCGGGCCTCCAGCCTCTCCCTAACCGCCTCCGCCAGCCCTGCACTATTCCCCCCCCCTCCCCTCCCTCCACAGAACTGGGATACAGCAACTCCAAAGGAAAGGACTTCAGCAACACAAACACACAGGTCAGCACAGCACGGCTTCGAGGCATAGCGTGAAAATCTTATCAGCAGCACCACCTGGTGGAAGAAGAGGCTACTTAAAGGCTAAGGGGAGTGGAGTTCAGGTGAGTCACACATTAACCCCTCAACCAGCAGTTGAACCTCATAGTGAATGCAGTTCTGGAGCACAACACAGGAGGACCTTCACAACTATCAACCATGCAGCTCTTAAAGACAAACACATACACAGCAGCATCCAGCAATGTTAGCGCCATCTAAGCGCGTGACATAAACACTAGATTTTCCATCATCGCCATGACAGCACCACCTGAGAGAGAGGTTCTGCCCATCCAGGACAGGAAACCCCTGAAATAAAAAGGTTGGCACTTCCTCTCTGCCTCAGTTTGGTTTCCTGTCCTTGAGCGGGAAACCTCTGCACTGATGAACAGATCCTTGTTCTCTGGTCCTGACTTGTGGGCTGGTAGAGCGGCTTACCTGGCCGTGGCTTTGGATCTCTGGTCCAGATGCGCCTCCCTAAGGTACCCCCTTGCGGTGGCGGGCACAAGGCCTGGCAGGGGACCAGGAGCTGTCATACCTCAACCCCAGTGTCGCCTGTGGCAGCGCACGTGCACGGCTCCTGCCCTGTCACGCTGTGCACCCAGGTGAAAATCAGAACCTGGTCCCTGCATCAAATTTCGCGCTCCTGGGCTACTTCTGGTTTCGGGCCAGAAAACCGGAAGTGACGTCACTGTCGCATGATCAGTCGATTCCAATACGGCAGTGCCCATGTAACTCCAGTTCCAGGAGGCTATATAGAGGGCGGTGGAGTGACTGTTCGGTATCCTGTACACCCAGGTATGGCACACTAGCAGGACTCTCTGCAGACTATGCAGGAGAAAGACGGACACAGCTGTCGGGCCCACTGGGATGGGGGTACTCGGTACCGGACCGGTTCTGCTACTTGGGAAGTCACGGGTGGTCCTGGTGTGGACCGTGTCCCGGGCTCGACAATAAAAGGGGAATATTTACAGGGGATTGTCAGTCGTGACGCCACCCACTATATGTGTGGCGCCCCTGCGTCCAGGAGGCCACAAAGGGAACTGCAGCCAGGCAGGTAGGACACTGTTGCACAACAACACCCTCACAGCCCACATAACCCACGTGCAGTAGATGGCAGCATCCAGCCCTGAGATTAGATACTCTATGAGATTGAGGGGTGGTGGATTTGGAGGAGTGGGTTGGGCACACACGTAGTCAGGTGACTTGACAGTAGAAATAGGAAGGGGGAGGAGGAAGGAGTTCAGTAGACCGAGGTAGGCTGAACAGCAAAGACCAGAAGCTGAGGAGCACAGGCCAGAGAACAGCAGAAGGTTGAGCTAAGCTGAGCAAGAGAAAGACACACATGTCCTGGAAGAGTGAAGGCAAAAGAAACGCAGAATCTGTACCGAGCCAGTGCGAGCCGGAGGAGAGAGAGAGCCTATCCAGAGCCAGATCCCCAGGAGTGTGAGAGGACAGAGAGGGACGGTGATACCCGGACCCTAGAACTACAGCTAAAGCAACCGACTGCAGGCGGAGTAGCCCTCCTATTATACCGAGAGACGCAGAAGGAAAGGAGCCTGGTAGAGCCTCACGCTTGAGGACTGCTGGAGGCTGGGCTGAGTAGAGTGTCAGCTCTAAAGGGGACCATAGTTTTACCCGGCATCCCCAGACACCGACGGGGGACCACAGCTACACGTTGGGGTCCCTACCCCAAAGGACAGGCAGCTCAGTGACAAACGTAGGACCCACAGGGGCCTGAGTCACCGCCATACTGTCCAGTGTCGCACAACACGAAGTGGACCAGACAACGTTAATAGCCCGGAAAGGACACAGAGACTGTGTGAGGGGTCAGAGAGAGAGACCTGGCTGCAGAGCAAAGGGAACCCGGAGAGGGAGAATGTGCCCGTGTATTAAGAACTGTACTGGAACTTTGTAAGCACTGTAACTGTGCTGTAAAGTGACTGGAAGAACTGAGAGTAAACACGGAAAACCCTGGAACTGCTTCCCTTGTGTTTCTGAATGAAAGTGGTTCTCTCCATACAGGATACAGCCTGTCAGCACCAGCAAAGAGGAGAGATCCCTGCAGCGTCTGCAAAGTAAGTGTGCTACACACTCCACAATAGACTTAACCCTTACTGCCCCGGGGAATACAGTTCTACCCACTGGAACTATTACACCTAAGCTGCTATTCCATCATCCTCGGAGGTTCTGCAGCAGCGGCGGCCCCATCACTGGCCGCATATGGTGGGTGGCGTCACGACTGACAACCCCTGTAAATATCCTCTTTTATTGCCAAGCCCGAGATACGGTCTGGACCAGGACCACCCGTGACTTCCCCAGCAGCAGACCGGTCCGGTACCGAGTACCCCCGTCCCAGTGGGCCCGACATATGCGGCCAGTGATGGGGCCGCCGCTGCTGCACAACCTCCGGGATGATGGAATAGCAGCTTAGATGGGATAGTTCCAGTGGGTAGAACTGTATTCCCCGGGGCAGTAAGGATTAAGTCTATTGTGGAATATTCAGTACACTTACTGTGCAGACGCTGCAGGAGTCTCTCCTCAATGCTGGTGCTGACAGGTTGTGCTGTGGCTCTGCAGGTGGAGGGCTTTCTGTAATTCTGTATGGAGAGAATAGCTTTCACGCAGAGACACAAGGGAAGCAATTTCAGGGTTTTCCGTGTTTTACTCTCAAGCTCTTCAAGACAGTTTACAGTTCTCAAAAGGCTCAGTTCTTAATACACGGGCACACTCTCCCTCTCCGGGTTCCCTTTACTCTGCAGCCAGGTCTCTCTCACTGTGACCCCTCACACAGTCTCTGTGTCCTTTCCGGGCTGTTAACGTTCTCTGGTTTACTTCTTTGTGTGTGACACCGGACAGTATGGCGGTAACTTGGGCCCCTGTGGGTCCTCCTGTTTGTCACTGAGCTGCCTGTCCTTTGGGGTAGGGACCCGAACGTGAAGCTGTGGTCCCCCGTCATGGTGTTTGGGGATTCCGGGTAAACTACGGTCCCCTCTAGAGCCGACACTCTACTCAGCCCAGCCTCCAGCAGTCCTCAAGTGTGAGGCTCTACCAGGCTCCTTCCCTCTGCGTCTTTCAGTATTGTAGGAGGGCTACTCCGCCTGCAGTCGGTAGCTTCAGCTGCATTCCTAGGGCCCGGGTATCACCGTCCCTCTCTCTCTCCTCACACTCCTGGTGGTATCGGCTTCGGACGTGCTTTCTCTCTCCTCCGGCTCACACTGGCTCGGTACAGATTCTGCGCTCCTACACCTTACACTCACAGACGGTGTGAGCCCTTCTTCCTGCTCAGCTTAGCTCAACCTTCTGCTGTTCTCTGGCCTGTTCTTGCTCTTTTCTGTTCAGCTCACTATGGCCTACTGAACTCCTTCCTCCTCCCCCTCGCTATTTCTACTGTCAAGTCACCTGACTACATGTGTGCCCAACCCACTCCTCTAAATCCACCACCCCTCGTTTGCCTAGAGTCATCAATCTCAGGGCTGGATGCTGCCACCTACTGTACGTGGGTTGTGTGGGCTGTGAGGGTGTTGTTGTGCAACAATCGTCCTACCTGCCTGGCTGCAGTTCCCTTTTGTGGCCTCCTGGACGCAGGGGCGCCACACAGCCTTAGGTCCCCACTCCGGGGGGGTGGTCTCCAGTTCAGCCAGAGTTTTGGGTGTCCAGATGGTAACTCCAGATAGCCTTCAAAACCGGTACTGCAGCTTTTCACAGGGTGAGTACTGTGTGACAAAGCTGCCTCTGGTCATTTTCTTACTATTTTTTTCAGAATGCCAAAAAAGTTTCTAAAAAGAAGCATAAGGAATGTGACATTTGTAAGGAACATCTTCCAGATGAATACACTAAAAGTCTCTGCTCCTTCTGTATTGATAGGACCGTGAGAGAGATGCTGTTCCAAGTTTAGCTGCTACTCTCAAGGATTTAGTCAGGGAGGAATTCAAGTCCCTTAGGATAGCTGAAACAAAACGCAAAAGGCATTACTCCTCAGATCAGAAGAAATTCCCAGCTAAGGCCCTGAGAGCGTCACATGACACTGGTTCGACTTCTTCCTCCTCTGACTCTTCCTCTTCTGACAGCGGCTCAGAAGGCAGACCCAGTTTCCCCAAGGACGAGATCAACCACCTTAAGTCAGTTAGGTCAACAATGGGGTTGGTGGAGTCTGAGGACCCAAAGCCAGTAGAAGACCTCATGTTTGGGGGCCACTCACAGAGAACAAGGCAAACCTTCCTGCTTAATGACAAGCTTCAATCACAAATCGGTGGAAAAAGCTGGAAAGAAAGGGATCTCTCACCTCTTCCATCAAGAAGTAGTATCCCTTTGATCCTGAAGTATCTACTTTCTGGGACACTTGTCCTAAAATAGATATGGCAATGGAAAAATCTACCAAGAGGTCAACCCTACCTTTCAAGGATTTAGGCACCCTAAAGAATCAATTAGACCAAAAAACTGATGGCTATCTGAGTGTGTTTGGGAGGTTACAGCAAGCATATTTAGACCTTCAGCATCAAGTACTTGTGTCGCCCGATCCATGATGATATGGCTACAGCAGCCGGAATCCCAGATAAAGGGTAACGTTCCTAGAAAGGCCAATGCCTCTGCTGATTTTTTATCGGGCAGACTGGTTGAAGACCTGGCCAGGTGATGTCCAGTCAAAATCGAAACTTTGTGCAGTTCCCTGTGAGGGTAACTTTCTTTTCGAGAAATCTCTAGATGACACTCTGGAAAAGTCAAGTGATAAAAAGAATTCTCCTTCCTTCCCTACATCCACCTTTTAGGGGGCGTTCCTTTTGGAGGAAAAGTTTCTCCCGTAAGAAGTCACTAAAGAGATCTTGAGATTCCTGGTCCGAGAGAGGTGACAAGAAGTCGGGGTTCATGTTCAAGAACACCTCTGACGCTAAAAAGTCCTCCAAATGATGGGTTGCCCCAGGTGAGAAGACTCTCTCCTTTCTCCCAGCCTAGTCCTGCATAACCACCTGCACCTGGATCCAGAAGATCATTGAGGATGGCCTGAAGCTGGAATTTGTCTCAAACCCTATGGGGACCCTCATAATTACTATCGGTATCAGCAGTCCAGACAAACACAGGGCCCGAATTGCAGAAGTAACTTCTCTGCTTCACAAGGGTGTCTTGAGGGCAGTACCAATGGTGGAAAGAGGCAGGGGGTTCTACTCACCCCCCCCCCCCCTCTTTTTGATCATCAAGCCACACAGATCCTACAGAACCATAATTAATCTCCAGAATCTGAACATCTTTCTTCTATAGAAATCCGTCAAGATGGAGTCCATTGCCTCAGCCATAAAGCTTCTGTTTGCTGACTGTTATATGGTAGCATTAGTCTTCAGGGATGCTTATTACCATGTCTCGATTCATCCATCTCATCAGAAATACCTCTGGGTTGCACTATACATGGGACAGGTGCTCATGCACTTCCAGGTTCAAGCCCTTCCATTCGGTTTGTCAAGTGCCCCGAGAATCTTCACTAAGATTGTGGCAGAGATGATGGCTTACTTACATCATCAGGGGCTGCTTATAGTTCCTTATCTAGATGATTTCTTAATAGTGAGGAAGTTTCCTCTAGACTGCGACGTTCAGCTGGAGAAAGTCAGAACAGTATTGACGAATCTAGGATGGTTGATCAATGTGGAGATATCGAGATTTTCCTGGGTCTCATTAGATTCCTGGTCCCAACATTGTCTCCTTCCCCCAGAGAAGCAGCAGAGGGTCATCCCATTGGTGATGAAAACTAGACACAACCCTCAGATGGCTCCTGATGCGTTACCTGGTGGTATAGTGGAAGAGTTTATGTGGGCAGTTGCACTAACTTTTTGTGGTTATGCCGCATGCATAAGCACGGGGAAGAGCCTGCGGTGCGTCTCATGCACCAAGCACCACTCCCGCTTCTGGGTACGAAATAGAGGCCGGTCATGTGGGTCGTCACGGGTTGTTTACGTCACCGCAGGTCCCTGCCGCACAGGGAAGCTGCCAGAATTGAGCAGCACTGCTCCGCTCACCCAGAGGGGTGTAAACATGAAAATAAAGGTTAATTTAGCAGCTATTGTGGGCGCTTTGGAATGAGGCAAACAAGAATTCTAAGGCCACGTGCACACGTTCAGTATTTGATGAGTTTTTTTATTTGTAGACAAAGCCAGGAGTGGAGCAATCAGAGGAAAAGTCTAATAGAAACACCTGCACCACTTCTGTATTTATCACCCACTCCTGGTTTTGGCTACAAATCGTGAGGTAAAAAACTCATCAGATACTGAACGTGTGCACGTGGCCTAAAAAGTAAATGAACCTTTTCTTTACTTGGTTAGGCTGTGTGCCCACATGCCGGGTTAGGGCCGGTTTAGATGTGTAAACCGCCGGTCGGTTTACATAAGTTTTATGTAAATTTATGTTAATCCAAACCGGCGTTTGGATTAACATTAAAACCTATGTAAACCGACACCCGCTGTGCACACAGCGGCGGTTTACACATGCTCATCTGTTGCTAACCCGCTGGGTTGCCAGCGGGTTAGCAAAGAATGTGCATGTTCTATAATCCGGCCAGTTCTGCAGCGGCTGCAAGCAGAATCATGTGCTGCTTCCAGCCGCTGCAGAAACGCCGGCGCTAACCTGCTGTGCACCCGCCCGCAGCACCCGCCCGCACCCGCCTCACATACCCGCCAGGAAGCCACCGGACGCCTGCAGAGCTTCCTGGTGGGTCCGCCCAGCCGCCCACCGGCACAAAGCCGGTATGTGGGCACACACCCTTACTCCTCACAATGTGTTTCGGCAGGTTAGTCCGCCTTCATCAGGTGATGACCAATGAATTGAACAGGGGATATTTAAAGGGAAATTGATGACCTCACATATAACAATTAACCCCTTCACAGCTAAACTGGTTATAAACATGAATTGATTGCAACAGGTTACAATAGCTGGTTAAAGAAAAGAGAATATTTCATTTTAAAAGGATTTTCTGTTCATTATTAGGGTGAAATAATTATTCATAAAGATATATCAAATATGTGTATAGAAATAAGATTTAAAAAGGTTGTATGAATTATATGGAAATTTTAATTAAATATTAAAACATTTTTAATTATCTTATATATAAAAATGTATGCATATCTCAAAGAATTAAAACATTTCGACAGGCATTTGTCGAGCCCACTGGGACGGGGGTACTCGGTACCGGACCGGGTCTGCTACTGGGGAAGTCACGGGTGGTCCTGGTCCGGACTGTGTCCCGGGCCCTGTCATTAATAAGGGTGTATTTACAGGGAATAATGTCAGTCGTGACGTCACCCACAGTGTGTGGCCAGTGTTGGGGCCACCACTGCCTCAGAACCTTCGGGGATGATGTAATGGCAGCTAAGATGGAATAGTTCTCCGTGGGCAGAACTGGGTTCCCTGGGGCAGTGTTGGTAAAGTCTATGATGTTGTGTGCAGGCTTCGTGCTGAGTGCAATTCACTTACTGCTCAGATGCTGACAGGTTGTGGCCCTCCAGGCGGGATCTTCTGCAGACCTGTTGGGAGGAATCATGTGCCGGGAGAAACATGCAAGGGAGTCCAATTCAGGGTTCACCGTGTTTACTCTCAACCTCCCAGTTCAGTTACAGTCCAGTTACAGTTCTCAGTTACACGGGCACACTTTTCCCTCCGGGTTCCTTTATTCCCTGCAGCCAGGCCTTTCCTCCCTGTGACCCCTCACTCTGTCTCTGTGTCCTTTCCAGGCTTCTGATTCTCTTTTCCCACTGTTTGGTGGTGTGTGTGTCTCCGGACAGTATGGCGGGTTGCCACTGAGCTGCCTGTCCTTGGGGGTAGGGACCCTAACGTGTAGCTGTGGTCCCCCGTTGGTTGTCTGGGAATGCCGGGTAAATCTGCGGTCCCCTCTAGAGCCGACACTCTACTTCAGCCTAGCCTCCAGCAGTCCTCAAGTGTGAGGCTCTACCAGGCTCTTTCTACTGTGTCTTCGGGATCAATGGGAGGGCTACTCCGCCTGCAGTCTGCCGTCTAAGCCGTGTGTCTAGGACCCAGTATCACTGGTCCTCTCGTTCCTCACCCCCCTGGGGTGCTGGCTCCGGTTAAGCTTTCTCTTTGCGGCTCACACTGGCTCTCCCAGATTCTGCGTCCCTTTCACCCCCCTCCTACAGGACATGTGTTTCAGTCTTTTTGTCTCAGCCTACCTCTGCCTACTGACTCCTTTCTCCTACCCCTTCACTAGATCTACCCTCTGTCACCTGACTATGTGTTTGCCCACCCACTGTCTCTAAACCCACCACCCCTCGCCTGCCAAGAGTTCCCAGGCTCTGGGTTGGGTGCTGCCCTCTGCTGTTACGTGGGTGTGTGGGCTGTGAGGGTGTTGGTGTTCAACTGTCATCCTACCTGCCTGGCTGCAGTTCCCTTTGTGGCCTCCTGGACGCAGGAGCGCCACACAGTCTCTAGGCTCTGGGACGGCAGCAAGCTCAGTGGGTTGGGGGGCTCACCTCCTGGAACATGTCTTACAGGGGAAGTGGGATCCAGATCAATCCCACATGTCTTCCAACCTCAGAGAACCTTGGGCGATAAGGAAGGCCATAGAGGGATTTCTTCCTCTCCTGACGGGACGCCATGTTCAAGCACTCTCTGACAAGAGTCTCTGTTTCTTACATAAACCACCAGGGTGGCACGAGATCTCTCTCCCCAATGACACTCACCTGGGACATCTTTCAGATAGTTCAAGCTCATTACTTATCTCTATCTGCTCTCCACATCAGGGGGGATCTGAATTGCCGGGCAGACTTCCTGAGTTGTACACAGTTAAAATAGGGGGAATGGAGGCTGGACCCAGTAGTATTCTCTCATATCTCAGAGAGATGTGAGTTCCCCGTAATAGACCTTTTTTCCACCCGACAGAACAGACAGGTAGCTCAGTTCTGCTCCCTAGGTCCCAGAGACAGACCCCATGCTGTAGATTCACTCCAGGCTCCATGGAGTTCCAGCCTACTATATGCATTCCCTCCACTAATACGGATTCCCACTGTCTTGCCGAAGATTCGGGATGACTGGGCCAGGGTCATCCTGATGGCACCCTTTTGGCCCAAGAAGGCCTGGTTTTATTGATCTCCAAGATGGCAGTGACAGATCCGTGGATACTTCCAGACTCTCCTACACTTCTGTCTCAGGGCCCGATTTACCATTATCAAGTCTCGAATCTTCGGCTGACTGCCTGGAATTTGAGCGGGAACTACTGAAGAATCGAGGGTTCTCTGACAATCTAGTGACTACCCTCATGAACAGCAGGTTACCATTAGATTATATGGTAAGTTTTGGAAAAAAAATTTCTCTCCTACTGTTACAGCCTTTCTGGAATTTTTACAGAAGGGATGGGATATGGGGTTGTCAGTTAATACCCTAAAGGTCCACATTTCTACATTGGAGGACTTTTACAACTACAACCTGGCCTCAAACTCCTGGGTATACAGATTTATTAAGTCCTGTCATAGGGCTAACCCAGTTTGTTGCCCTACCCTTCCTCCCTGGGAGCTAGGTCTAGTCTTAGATGCCCTGAGCAAACCCCCTTTTGTACCCTTATCTGACGCGCCCTTGAAAGCTTTGACCTTCAAAGTTGCCCTGAGGTGTGCTCAACGGATGAGTGACTTACAGGCCCTGTCTGTGACCCTTTGACCCTTCCATACACTCAGGTTTTGGAGGATAGAGTCATTCTTCGTCTAGACCTTGCTTATTTGCCAAAAGTTGCAAAGACGTTTTATAGAACTCAGGAAATTGTCCTCCCCTCCATTTGTGACAAACCTACTAACCAAAAGGAGGCATCCCTAGATACACTAAATGTTAGACGTGCCCTGCTTCAATACTTAGAGCTCACCAAACAGTTTAGGAGAACCCAGGCCTTATTTGTTTCATTCCAGGGAGCTTCCAAAGGTAGCGGTGTAACCATTGCCTTAGCCTATTCTTCTTCAGGGATCCCTGTTCCGTCAGGTCTTAGCACTCATTCTACCAGAGCAGTGGGCACTTCCTGGGCGGAACAGGCTGATTTACCGTTAGAGCTTCTCTGTAGAGCTGCTATGTGATCTTCTAATACCTTTTTCAACCATTGCCGCCTTGACTTATATTCCACTTCTGAGGTGACCTTTGGTAGACGGATCCTTGGAGCAGTGGTCCCTCCCTAGGTTTTTCCTTTTCTCTGGAATCTCTCAGGTTGTGCTGTCATGGTGATGATGAAAAAAGCAAAATTACTTAACTGTAATATTTTTTTCCAGAACCATGACAGCACCACCGTTTTCCCTCCCTTCTCTTCTTCATAAGTGTTGTTTGCACATGTGTGGTGTTTTTAACTTCTTTCTATTTGGTGGTGGCATGAACTAATGATTTTTTGGTAGTCCTCCCCATACTCTGTAACCAACTGAGGCAGAGAGGAGGTGCCACCCTTTTTATTTCAGGGGTTTCTTGTCCTGGATGCGCGGAACCTATCTCTCAGGTGGTGCTGTCATGGCTCCAGAAAAAAACATTACCGGTAAGTAATTTACCTTTTTGTTATTTTCCTGTAGTGCTAAATGGTGTCCATATCCTCACAAATCTGCAGCTACTAGAAACAGGTCAGAGGTCTCATTGCTTATGTACCTCATATGCCAATTTCAGATTTGGGTACTGCTGCCTGAGAGGCACACCCACACATTGTCCTCCTTACCTCCCGTGTAATTGTGCCTTGGTCTGGATCACCTTTGTAGCAGGTTCCATGATGATTAATATGATCATGGACTTACAATGATGACATTGCAGTAAGTTTGATAAATGGGTAACCAGTGATAAGGCAAATTGATGTAATAGTTGCGTTTTACTTATATGAATCATCCCAATAAACTTGTGTGTAATCTGAGATGGGAAGACAGCTAGTGATTTGCATGATTCATAGAAGAATTTGATAATTGAAGATCATGAAGATATGTAGGTATTAGGAAAATCTTGGGGCATTGGAATTCTAGATGATTTAAGACCTCATAGTAACAATTACTGACTTATCCTGAGATGTGAAGTTGCCTCCAACCTAAAATGACAGTGTCCTAAATATTTCATATCATATCATATAAGGCTTCCATACATTCTAGTTGCCAGGATACCACTTATGCACTAGGTCTAGTGCTGACGTAATATGCCTATTATGTTGCCTTCACCTACAGAGAGACCAAATCAAGCGCGTGAACTTGTGCAAGAGCAAGATCTGTCAACCTGGGATGCCATAGTGGTGATGTCAGGGGATGGACTAATGTTTGAGGTAAGTGGCTAAAAACTAGCTTCCCTGCTAATGATTACTATACGGTCTTCAAGTTGGTATGTCTAAATCCTTGTAATTGATTGCAGGTGATTAATGGTTTAATGGAGCGATCAGATTGGGCCAAGGCTGTTAAAAAACCTCTCTCTATCCTGCCAGGTGGCTCAGGAAATGGGCTGGCTGCATCTATCAATCATTATTCTGGGTAAGGCTCCAAAGAAACATTTTTAAGGACTTTTATGAGTGCCCTTATTGATTTTATCACATGACAAAGGGATTTCTCATTGTTTGACGCTATTGTTTAGGTTTTAGTTTCGTTCCCATAATGCATTATTCTTCCCAGCAACCCATGAGTTGGTTTGTGATTGCCTATGAACATACCCCAGCTCTAGAGGTTGCTATACCCAATCTCCATGCTTCTTTGGAGATATGACAGTACATCTCACTGTATACCAAAAAGCCAAAGAACATGTATTGCTATGAGCACTTGTCACATACACATTTCTCGGCATGTGATGTGGAGTGCACTTGCAAGGTTTTATTATCTCCTCTCACTCAATCCAGCATTCTTTTATAGGCTATAAAGTCTGCATAAATCGCAGCCCAACACTGTCCACACACCCCAGTTACACAACATGCTGCCACCACTCATCACACACACGTGGTGATGAGTCCCTGAAATATACTACTGTCTTGACAATCAACAGGGTAACACATTGTCTGTAAGGCTATGGATTCTTTAGAGCAGAGTTCCCAAACTCCAGTCCTCAAGGTCCACCAACAGTTTTCAGAATTTCCTTAAAATTTGACAGTTGCAGGGAACTGAATTACCAATTACCAACTGTCAAATGCTAAGGACATCCTGAAAAGCTGGACTGTTGGTGGGCCTTGAGGACTGGAGTTGGGGACCTCTGCTTTAGAGCATACAAGGACCAAACTCATAAAAATTTTAAGCTTTAATATAAAAAAAATACAGTGCTTACAATAAAAATTTAGAAGAGATAATTATAGAAAAATATTAGAATCTGAGAGTCCTCAGATAAGAGATAATTATAACTTTTTTTTAACAGATCCGTCATCAGTCACCAGATAGGGGTGGGAGGAGCTGTACCTTGCTTCTGAGCATGTTCATTTCACCAAAATGGATCCGTGCACACGGAAGAAAACAGATCCATTTTGAAACTGATCCATTTTCCATAGAGTTCCATTTTAATTCATGACGTATAGCCACGGATCTGTGAGCGTTCGTTTGTCTGCATAATTTTCATGAGAGCCCAAAAATCCAACATTTTGCGTTTTTGGGGACATGAAAAATATGCAAACGGATTCATGACAAAACGGTGACAGCTGTAAGAACACACGCTATCCCAATTCCTTGCAGACAGATCAGATTGAACTTGGTAGAGAGAATCGCATGATGGCTAATTGCAAGTGAAGTGAATAAACCATGTGCAAAAATCCAACACTGTGAGACTGTTATTCACCGCCTAAGGAGCTGCTGACTGCTACAGCAGACAAGGTAAAGAGGTCCAGCGTGAATCTGGCCTGACAAAGCCATCACAATTACACACATCTTCAATGGGGTTCCCGCTCCACCTACGGGGAGCAATGACATCAGGTTGCCATACCAACAACCCCGGAGGTCTTACCTGAAGCGTCAGTCCAAACTGACCGAAAACCATGGGTGGCGTCACGAACATTTTCCACATAAACTTTAATCCCATCCTACACGCCTTATCCCAATATTCCCCGCCAGAGCACTTACTCCCTTGCGGTCACGGAAGCCGGGTCTTGACCCCTGTGACTCCCCCGGCAGAACTCATAGCCCGGTTCCGAGTACCCCACGGCCCAGGGAGTGGGTGAGTCAGAGGGCCCAATACTGACCCCTGTGGTATCTCACTGTTAACTGTGACCCAGTCCGAGTGTGTTCCATTAATAACCACCCTGTTTCCTGTTACTGACTCAGTTCTTGAGCTACTTACATACATTTTTCCCTATTCGCGTTACTCTCATTTTATGTGCCAACCTTTTGTTTGGCACCATATCAAAAGCCTTTGAAAAGTCCATATAGATGACATCTAATGCATTTTCCTGGTCCAATCTGGAACTTACCGCTTCATAAAGGTTGATCAGATTGGTTTGACAGGATGGATTTCTCATAAACCCAAGATAATACTAGATCATGAGGCTATTCTTCTTGAGAAACCCCCAAATATTTTAACCACAGTAGAGGTTAAATTTACTGGCCTATAATTTCCAGGCTGTTTTTGTTCCCTTTTGGAATATTAGCACCACATTTGCTATGCACAAGTCCTGTGGTACAGACCCTGTTATTATGTGCTCTGTGAAGAATAAAAAATAATGTTCTGTCTATCATTGTACTTAATTCCTGCAGTACTCTGGGGTATTTGGTATCAGAACCTGGGGATTTGTCAACTTCAGTGATTTTGACATGGTGTTGTATTTACTGCTGAGTTAAACAGGTGATATTTAATGGAGAATTTATGGTCTCCCAGATCATGTCATCTGTCATGGGATTTTCTTTCTACAGTAGATGAAGAAAGAGGATTTAGGAGATTTGGCTTTTCCCTTATCCTTTTTCCACTGTTTCACCCAGACTATTTTTGATGGGGCTAACACTATCAATATCAGTTTCTTACTATTTATGTAGTGGAAGAATATTTTTGGATTGTTTTTACTTTCTCTGGCAATGAGTCTCTCAGTCTTAATTGTTGTAAAAAGCAAATTAAGGTAGCAGAATTTATTTAATTTTTTATAATTACCGTATATACTCGTGTATAAGCCGAGTTTTTCAGCCCAAAAATTGGGCTGAAAAGTCCCCCCCTCGGCTTATACACGGGTCTATACAGTATGTGCTGTGTGGGGGCTGTGTCCGGGTGCTGGGGAGGCTGGAGGAGGCGGGGGGAGGCTGCTGACAGAGCGGCCCGTCACATGGGGCCGCTCATTAGATATGCACGGCTCCCCCGCCCATCACAGCGGCAGGGGGAGCCGTGCATACAGCCCCCAGATGTTTACAGGCCCCCAGTGGGGTATACAGCAGGCCCCCAGTGGCACTCACCCCCCCCCCCCCACACTGCAGAGCCCCCCCTCCTGATGCATTATGTTACCATCCAGCCGCGTCTTCATCACCGTCCTCCCGTCCATCCTCGGGCGCTGTGTTTGGCTCTCACGTGACCCAGCGCGATGACGTCATCCGACTGCGACCGGGTCACATGAGACCGGGAATGCAGCGCGCGAGGATGGACGGGAGGACCGGCGGTGATGAAGACGCGGCTGGATGGTAAGATAATGCATCGGGAGGGGGGGCTCTGCACAATGTGGGGGGGGGCGAGTGCCACTGGGGGCCTGCCTGTATATACCTCTGGGGGCTGCTGCATTATATACCTCTGGGGGCTGCTGCATTATATACCTCTGGGGGCTGCTGCATTATATACCTCTGGGGGCTGCTGCATTATATACCTCTGGGGCCTGCCTGTATACCTGTGCTGGGGTCCACCCTCGGCTTATACACGAGTCAATAGGTTTTCCCAGGTTTTGGGGGCAAAAGTAGGGGGGTCGGCTTATACACGGGTCGGCTTATACACGAGTATATACGGTAGTTAATCACTACTTATTTGCTTTAATTTTTTTAATGCTTTCTTTTTATCACTTATTGCGCCCCTTCCAGGTCTGTTTAGTCATAGTGGTTTCCTCCTGTTTCTAGCTTGTTTATTCCCATAGGGCATATGTTGTGCACAGGATTCTCATAAAAAAGTCTCCCATTTCCTTTGTGTACTTTTATTTCAGAGGACATTGTCGCAGTTTATTGCACTAAAATCATCTCTTCATGGAAATTCGCCTTCTTGAAACTTAGTGTCTTTGTAGCCATTCTACTATACATCATCTAGAAATCAACCTCCTTTAGACTGCGCACACATGGCCGTAGATTCTCTCATATTAGAAATTTGATATACTAATGACACTCTGATCAAACTCTGATCAGAGTATGGTTTGATGTGAGTGTCTGTCAGTTTACTGTGATTCAGTTCTCTTCCATTAGAGAATTGGATCACAGGTGTGGGGAAGACAGAACTTAATTTCTCCGTCTTCTCCGTTGCCTGTGTCCACGTAAATTGGACAGCACTTGAAAGTTTTACATGTACCCATAGAATTGAATGGCTGTGAGTGATTCAAAATATGCTGTCAATCACAGCATGCTGCAAATTTTTTTCTTATAACAAATCAGCGTGAGAAAATAAAACACTTATAGGCTATGGGGCAGTGCCAGTGCCAAACATAAAACATCGGATAACACTCATCCGATCTATATTCTCGGAGTATAACCTCAGACTCAGTGGGGTTCCTGCACTAAAATTCCCAGTAATCAGAAATGTATCACCTATCCCATGTTACGTTAAGCCTAATCCTTTAAGCAAAGAACAGTGCTCTGCACACAGCACTTTTATTCTAGGTAAATGTATAAGCTACTTTTTATAAGTCAATAGTATTCATTTATACCAAGGATGAAACAGAGTAAAGTTGCTTTAACTGAAACATCTACACTGGGTGCAGAATTATTAAGCAAATTAGTATTTTGATCACATGATACTTTTTATACATGTTGTCCTATTCCAAGCTGTATAGGCTTGAGCGCCAACTACCAATTAAGTAAATCAGGTCATGTGCATCTCTGTAATGAGGAGGGGTGTGGTGTAATGACATCAACACCCTATATAAGGTGTGCTTAATTATTAGGCAACTTCCTTTCTTTTGGAAAAATGGGTCAGAAGAGAGATTTGACTGGCTCTGAAAAGTCCAAAATTGTGAGATGTCTTGCAGAGTGATGCAGCAGTCTTGAAATTGCCAAACTTTGAAGCGTGATCACCGAACAATCAAGCGTTTCATGGCAAATAGCCAACAGGGTCGCAAGAAGCGTGTTGGGCAAAAAAGGCGCAAAATAACTGCCCATGAATTGAGGAAAATCAAGCGTGAAGCTACCAAGATGCCATTTGCCACCAGTTTTGCCATATTTCAGAGCTGCAACGTTACTGGAGTATCAAAAAGCACAAGGTGTGCCATACTCGGGAACATGGCCAAGGTAAGGAAGGCTGAAAAACGACCACCTAAATAAATATCTTAAGACTGATTTTTCAAAGGTTTTATGGACTAAAGAAATGAGAGTGACTCTTGATGGGCCAGATGGATGGGCCAGAGGCTGCATCAGTAAAGGGAAGAGTGCTCCACTCCGACTCAGACGCCAGCAAGGTGGAGGTGAGGTGGGGTACTGGTATGGGCTGGTATGATCAAAGATGAACTTGTGGGACCTTTTCGGGTTGAGGATGGAGTGAAGCTCAACTCCCAGACCTACTGCCAGTTTCTGGAAGACAACATCTTCAAGCAGTGGTACAGGAAGAAGTCTGTATTGTTCAAGAAAAATATGATTTTCATGCAGGACAATGCTCAATCACATGCATCCAACTACTCCACAGCGTGGCTGGCCGGTAAAGGTCTAAAAGAAGAAAAAATAATGACATGGCCCCCTTGTTCACCTCATCGGAACCTCATAGAGAACCTGTGGTCCCTCCTAAAATGTGAGATCTACAGGGAGGGAAAACAGTACACCTCTCGGAACAGTGGCTGCTGCACGCAATGTTGATCGTAAACAGATCAAGCAACTGACAATCTATGAATGGAAGGCTGTTGAGTGTCATCATAAAGAAAGATGGCTATATTGGGCACTAATTTTTTGGGTTTTGTTTTTGCATGTCAGAAATGTTTATTTCTAAATTTTGTGCAGTTGTATTAGTTTACCTGGTGAAAATAAACAAGTGAGATGGGAATATATTAGGTTTTTATTAAGTTGCCTAATAATTCTGCACAGTAATAGTTACCTGCACAAACAGATATCCTCCTAAGATAGCCAAATCTAAAAAAAAAAGCACTCCAACTTCCAAAAATATTAAGCTTTGATATTTGAGTCTTTTGGGTTGATTGAGAACATAGTTGTTGATCAATAATTATTTAAAATAAAAATACCGTAATCCTCTACAATGCAACGTGCCTAATAATTCTGCACACAGTGTATGGTGAACACAGCCTTTATTAGTAACTGGGGTTACATGGATGACCTTTCTAGTTTATCTGTTTGTTGTAGTAGCACTCAAGCAGGTTCATCATATCCCAGTGTGTTTATCTTGCTATGGGTAGCCCTCACAAAGCCACTTTTTTGTGCTCTGCTTAGTTACAGGGAAAACGCTTTATCCATGATCATTTCACCTAACATCTCAATCTTCCTCGTCAGTGTTGCCTGAGGAAATTTGTATGTACTTGTATGATATAGGCAGATTGTACTATGAATTTATCAAGCATTTTTTTTCCAATAGTTTTGATGTGATATTTTTTTCACAGACCCTTGTGCCCTTCTAATTATCCGTAACCTTTTTATAATAGAAATCATCAATATGAATGAGTCTAAAGACTGGAGCTTTGGTGGAGGCCTTGACCAGTCATTGTTATAACCTAGGGGTGGTGGTGATCATATATAAATCAAAGCTAATGGCTGGGCTCTGTTATAGGTGACTATTCAGTTATAGCCTAGTATTCATAACCCAGTCAAATGTAAATTGGTTCAATCCATGTGATTACCTACATTTTTTTTTTTTGTTTTGCAGGCACCAGCAAGTAACTGGAACCAAACTTCTGACCAATTGTGCTTTCATATTATGTAAGGGTCAACCCAGGCCTCTGGACATTGTCTCCATTACCACTTCCTCCCAGAAGAGGCTCTTCTCCTTCCTTAGCTTGGCATGGGGCTTTATTTCAGATGTTGACATAGAGAGTGAGAAGTATAGGTTTATGGGTTACGCACGTTTCTCTGTTGGCACTTTAGTTCGTCTGACAGCACTGAGAACATACAGAGGGCGACTTTCATACCTCCCTTCAGAAGAGAAGGACTCTGCCTGTAACATTCCTGACACCGGTAACTCTGGAAATAGTCCCTCAGCTGGTATAGAGCCACACCTACTGGAAGACTCATTATTGGTTCCACTGGACCAACCTGTTCCCAGTCACTGGCACACAACGGAAGACCAATTTGTTCTTGTCCTTGCTCTTTATCAATCTCATCTAGGGGCTGAACACTTTACAGCTCCTATGATAAAACGTCCAGGAGCAGGCAATATTCACTTGTTCTATGCCACCTCCAGAATCTCACGGACATCCCTTATCAAACTATGCATGGCAATGGAGAAAGGAACTCATTTAGACCAAGAGATACCTCACCTGACCCATATTCCGGTGGTAGCATTTAGGATAGAGCCATCAGAAAGCTCTGGTGTTATGACGGTAGATGGGGAGGTTATTGAATGCGGTCCAGTGCAAGGACAAATTCATCAGGGTTTGGGTAGTGTAATATCCATGGGACAAAATGCATAATAAATAGATTCAGCAACTATTCCACAAAGCTTCCTTTCCAGAGATGTGCTACTATTGATGGAATGAGGTTACAAAAAGGAAGAGTTTTTCTAATATTGTCATTGCCACCCACAGCCTGTCGTAATTATAGTCACAATGATACATAAAATAGCTGTGAGTAGGTGGTAATTTGTACTTTGAAAAGACAACGTAAAGTACCAGTCTAGTCTACTGGCACTGACTTCTATAGGGAAACCTCAGTACGTGTATAAAGACACAATGAGAATTTTCAAAACTGATGCAAAGGGAACATATGTGTTAACTTAAGGAAGCAATCAACATTCATATAAGTGCTTCCAACAATGAGAAGTAGAGTCTCAATTCCAAAGTTTCTACTTTTTCTTTTGCGGATATCCCCTCACAAACAGACTATATATCAGTAATGTGTCATGAATGGCCTATATTGTTTCCACATATGGGACTAAAGACCATTTTGGAAAGTCGTTTCTGCTTTACTTTTAGCACAGACCATTCTAATTTATGGCTCTTTAAATACTATCTTTATTAAAATAATTACTTTATATTTTAATGGAGTGGTGATTATGCATGCACACTGACACTGTATTGTCTATAGGACTGACAGAAATGCCCCTCCCTGTACTCTGCCATCTCCCTTAGACAATAAATAGAGTTGTAGTGCATGTGTGACTAAGGCTACTTTCACACTACGATTTTTTAAAATCCGATGCTGTCCGATATAAATCGGACAGCATCGGATTCTTCTGATGCCTGGAATCGGATGCCAAATAGGCATCCGATTCCGACATTTTATCTGATGCCTGCCCTCACCTCCCTCCTGTCAGCTTTCATCAGCTGTCTCTCCCCCGGTGCTCCAATATGGTCCCCCGTCCTCCACTGCGCTCCCCCTCTTGTCCCCCACTGCGCTCCCCCTCGTGTCCTCCACTCTCCTCCTCTCCTTTTGTCCTCCACTCTCCTCCTCTCCTTTTGTCCTCCTCCTCCTCTCCTTTTGTCCTCCTCCTCCTCTCCTTTTGTCCTCCTCCTCCTCTCCTTTTGTCCTCCTCCTCCTCTCCTTTTGTCTGTCCTCCTTTGCGCTCCCCTCCTCCTCCTCTCCTTTCTCACCTGTCCACGACTCCTGCACGGTCCCGCGCGTCTCCCGATGTCTTGCTGTTCTGTCTTCTGTGCTGCCAGGACCTCTCGTGATGTCACAATCACATGACTGCCGGCTATTGGTTCCTGGCAGTCATGTGATTGTGACATCACGGCAGGTCTTATCAGCACAGACGGCAAGATACCTGGAGACACCGGAGACGCCGGGAGACGACGTGGGCCTCGTGGACAGGTGAGCATAGTTTTGTTTTTTTTTTTTTTAATTAACCCATTCATTCACTTTTGGAGCGATTTTAGTGTACTGAGCATGCTCAGTACACTAAAATCGGTCCGAGGAGACCTAAGATGTTTCCTCGGACCCTGCTCCATAGGGCCCCATGTCAAATTGATCGGGTCGGATCGGATGTGCACTAAATGCCATCCGATCTGGTCCGATCCGAATCTGTCAGATTTTATTATCGGTGCAAAAATCGGAGCAAGCTCCGATTTTTGCACCGATAAAAAAATCGGACAGATTCGGATCGGACCAAATCGGATGGCATTTAGTGCACATCCGATTCGGTCCGATGCCCATAGGGCTGCATGGGGTCCGAAAATCGGTCCGATGCTGTCCGATTTTTATCGGACAGCATCGGAACTGCTAAAATTGTTATGTGAAAGCAGCCTAACACTCAGTTTAAATATAGGACACATGTTGTTTGTGGCCAGTTCCTTTAAATGATAAAATTTATATATGTATCTGCAGCTACTGCTTATGGCCATTAGGTGGCAGTTTTTTTATTTAAATGAATAGAATTCAATGGGTTCCCTCTAGTGATGGCTGTAGGAAGCATCTTATTTAAAGGGAACCTGTCACCCCCCAGAGCATTTTATACTGAGCCCAACAGGTTATACATCATGTAAATGGGGTTCTAGTAACCCCTGTATGTGCCCAGACTGACCCCACATACCTGTGATATGAAGTTATATTCTGTGCACAGCTGGCCTCCTGTTGAGTAATGGAGGCAGCTATTTGTGTCATGTTGGTGAAACGTCTCCCCGCCCTCCAGGCTGGTAATCCCGCCCTGCATCGTTCAAATCTCCCGCTCCTCCTCTGGCCGGCGCATGAGTGACAGGAGCACTCGCGCTGGCGCAGTAGAGCGGGTGTCAGCGGGCCATAGAACCATGCTGAAGTCTTGCGAGACTTCGGCACTGACCGCAGCACCAATGGCTGCGCAGTGGAGCGGGTGCCGCTGTCAGTGCCAAAGTCTCGTGAGATTAGAGACGTCTCGCGAGACTTCATCACTTCTATGGACTGCAGACACCCGCTCCACTCCACTTCACCGGTGCGAGTACTCCTGTCACTCATGCGCCGGCCAGAGGAGGGGCGGGAGATATGAATGATGCAGGGAGGGATTACCAGCCTGGAGGAACGCCGAGACATTTCACCAATATGACACAAATAGCTGCCCTCGTGACTCAATAGGAGGCCAGCTGTGCACAGGATATAACTTCATATCACAGGTATGTGGGGTCACTCTGAGCATATACAGGGGTTACCAGAACCCCATTTACATGATGTATAACCTGCTGGGCACAGTATACAATGCTCAGGGGGGTGACAGGTTCCCTTTAAAGGATCTGTGTTATTTTTCCATTGTGCTCTGTTAGCAATTTGTAACGTGTGTATAGAAAGTATTATGCCATTTTTAGCCACGCCACGCCACAGGATCACATGACCACATTTGTGACCTGGTGACTGTTTTCTTCGTGGACTGGAGGTCACTTTCTCAGTTTGTCTGAGACTCATTCTAAGGGGTACTTCACACTAAGCAAGATCGCTGATACGTCACAGTTTTTGTGATGCAACACCGACCTCGGCAGCGAATTCGCTATGTGTGCCATGAGCAATACTCTATATGCAAGCACAAAGAAAATGTACTCTAGCCTCTATGCAGGCACAAAATGCGAACCCCAGCCTTTATACACAGTGGGAGCAGTGACTCCCTACACACTATAGGCTTATCTCCTGTAGTAGAAGTAACACATTGAGATTGTTGCTGAATGAAACTTGGGGCAGAAGGAATATTTTTAATTTTGTTCACCCTTTTCGTTATCAAGCTAAAACTGTTATTTATATGAAAGAAAAAATAAAAATCACTATGTAAAATGAATTCTTGTCCATCTCTGAGGAGCCTGTGTATGGGACAGCACTACATAAGACAAGCACTTCTCTGGATTAGTCTCTTTTCTATCCATTGCTGAAACTAATCTGGCAAGCTGATCTTCCTTCACCTTCTATACCACCCATCCATCCATGCAGTAGTGACGTGTTCATATGCAGCACAGACCCTTGTGTATTATTTATGTGTTCTTATAGGGAACTTGGCAGAAGATTCATGGTGCCTGAAGCACTGAGTGCGCAATTGCAACCATGAATGATTTACTGTGAATCACTGCAGTGTTTCAGAGGAAAGAAAATTGGAAAAGCTGTCCGGGATGATCAGATGACTTCTCCGAGCACTGCTCTAGTTGATTGACAGGTTTCTCCTGTTTTATACAGAGACCTGTCAATTAGCTACAATGGTGCTGGGAGATGTCTTTGATGTCTCTGAAACGCTGGAGTGTTTCAGAGAAAAATATACCTTGTTGCAGTTGTGCAAACAGGCTCTGGGCTCATGTTACCCTTGGTCTGGGCAGCATAAAGTCAACTGACAGGTTTCCTTAATAGGGGTTGTCTAACTTTTGAGACAATTAATGCTGCACTACAGATTCTACGAATGTTTCCTTGTTGCCTAATGACATCACAGATCTTTGGATATCCCATAAGACTTTGCTACAATCAAACACAGAAGGAAGAATTTAGGACTGGTTCGGATAGCGTGGTCACAAGAGCTGCAGCTGCCCTAGGGAAACAGGACACTAAAACTAATAGCTTAGGAAAATAAGCACAACAATGATGACCATATATAGCACCAGTTATAGACATTATTACTTATTATCTTTGCATTTTTGACACCCCTAGATGGAGAAGAAAATTCGGGACATAGATGAAGACAGGCCAGATTCACAATGAGGCGGATGCAACGTACATTTTATTTTTTATATGCTGTGTGTAGGTCCACAGTGAATTTATTCATACTCTATCATCATGGCAGCAATTTCATCCAATCATTATCCATTAAATACAATTTATTGCTCAGATGCAGTCAGAAGCACACATTGCAAGAAACTTTATAATTCACAGCATTAGGCTCTGATATCACAGGCCAGAGTTCTAATTTTCAGATCTTTACTGGAAACGGCAACTTAATTCCTATAAAATATGGATCCACTATAAAACAACTCAAGTGGAAACAGAAGGGCCCCTATTGACTAGCATGGAAACTAAAGAAACTTATGCTCCAGCAATATGATCAGTAGCCACTGCCTAAATATATCCCCCGCCGCTCATCTGTTTTGGTGATAGAGATCAGAAAGTGTCCAGGATACAAAATAGACTTGATGCGGTATTATATTATTATCTACCCTATTCAAAATCTTCAGATTTTTTCATCAGGATAAAACAGTATGCAGAGCTTTGTGTACTGTTGTATTCTGCTGAAGAAAGCTGGAGACTTCAAAACCGTAGATAATAATACCACATCAAGTCAACTTTGTATCTGGGACCATTCTTTTGGATCTCCATCAGTAGCACAGAAGATCCGCTTACTGTTTCTTTTCTGGCATAATCACTAATATGACAGTACATAGAAATGAGTGTAACTCACTAATTATGGATCTTGTAAAATCCAAAGCATGATGTCGGTGTGAAGACCTTGACAGACTTTATACTGCTTTTGACCTTTAATGACCAATGATCAGTCTGCCAGGTTGCATGTTTCATTCATCTGACAGTTAACTGAATCCCAACCCAAGTGTGAATAGCTCATTAAAGTCATAATTTGAGCATTAAAATAATATTAAAGTGACCCACCACCAATTTGGGACTGAAAATCCCTCCTTTTGGCGTCTTTGCTCAGATTACCTTTACATTGCTCCCCTGCTTCCAAGATGGCAGCCGCAGAAATACGAGGAGTGCATGAGTATGTCTTTTTCCTATCACTCAACACAGAAAAAGAGAATGTGTGGAATAAACTTACCAATGACTAAGGGCCGCTTCACACTGCGGCATGATCCGGTCCGGGAGGACCCAGACAGCTGCAGACCGGATCAGCACACAGGACTGGAGGGCTATTATTCCCTCTGGTCCGGTGTGCAGCGCACGCAGTTCTTGCTGCTGATAAGTCAGGACTGTGGGCGCCCCGGTCCTGACCTGTCAGTGTGAAGCGGCCCTCAGGTTTCAGCAGTGGTCAACACTGATGGTTGTAGGAGGCAGCAATAGGCAAGTAGAAAGCACCAGGTGATGTCAATATACATGACAAACCTAGTCACCCAGTTTTAGCTGAAACCATCTCATAGACTCCATGATGGACATTATAAGGTTCTAGCTACATCCAAAATATATAGTAAACCGACTGTTTCATCCCCACCTAAGATTGAATATGGAGTCTAAATAATTTAAGATCTTATAAACAACTTTTACATTCCAACACCAAGAATGAAAAGTCATAGTATTATGGAATTACAGGATAGATAAGCAGGTTACCGATATGTAAATTCTGAGAAAAATTAAATATTTCAAGATCTCCATTTATTTAGTATTGCGTATTAGCACCAGAGATCCCAGCACTTGCAGGCATTTCTCCAAAGCATTTAAGTAGTAGTTTTGCCAGCATGACTGCATCAAGTCGCATGTTGCTTGTACTACTGTGAGCAGCCTGTGTAGTTTAACCTCTTCAAGACTGATGACATATGTCATCGGCGATGTCCCTGCTTTTGATGTGGGCTCACATGCTAGCCTGCATCTTTTCCTTCACTTGATGGCTAATTTAATCAGCCATCAATTGCCTTTAACAGCCACAGGTGGATCACTGAGAGGGCATTTAACACATACAGACAGGAAGTGTGTCATTAATCCTTCCCATCAGAGTGACAGTCGTGATCGCGGGGCACTGAAGTATTGTTATGACAGCTGAGGGTCTGCTGAAGACCCCATGCATGTCATCACAATGCTCATGTGAAAACCATATATTTTTGCTATACAGAGCAGTGCAGAAGCACTACTCTGTATAGCACAGGCAACTGGATGATTGCAGGTGCAAATCTCTAAGATAACTTTTCATTTCATTTAATAGTCAAGAAAAAAAAGTTCAAACCCTAATTTTTCCCATTAATAAAACACAATACACATACATTTTGCATTGCCGCATCCAGAAATGTCCAATCAAATATAAAATATATTAAATTGGTTAGTAAACTGCATAATGGACAAAAAGAATCAACATGCCAGAAACATTTTATGGTTCATGCAACATTGCAATAAAAATGCGATCCAAACGTCACATCTACCTCAAAATTGTCTCAGTTAAAAGGTCAGCTCAGGGCGCAAAAAAATAGTCGTCACATAGCCCCAGATTGCAAAAAATTAGACCATTATGGGTCTCAGAAAATGGCAACAAAAGTGGAAACTTTTTTACGAACAAATGTAAGAATTTTTTTTATTCACCAGTTAAATTAAAAAAAAAACTATTTGCCATCTGTGTAATCGTATTGACTTGAGGCATCATACTGCCAGATCAGTTTTAACATATATTGAACATGGTAAATTAAACAAAACCATGTGGGATTGCACTTTTTTTTAGCAATTTTACCACACTTGGAATTTTTTCCCCATTTTCCAATACAGTGTGGCACAGGGGTTGGGAACCGCACAGAGTACAGGTTTTGCGTGGCAAAACTCGCCCAATCAATAGGCAACTCTGGCAGACCAGCCTGACCAAAGAATAGAGCTAGGCTTCCAGGGTTGCTGAGCGTGCACTTTGTTGCATACAAGCTGTCCCTCACCAACTTCAAGTCCATGCTCACTGCCGCAAAACAAACTTGCTTCTCATCTCTCATATACTCCGTCTCACAACCCTTAACAGCTATTCAACACTTTCAAATCTCTCCTCTGTCCCTCAGAACCTCCTCCATCTCCTCTTAGCTTAAGACACTGCCTATTTCTTTAAGCAAAAGATTGATAACATCAGAGAAAGCTTTGGCCTGCATCCACCAATGTCTCTCTTAATCACTGCTCAGCACTGTTCTTCCAAAACCAGCTTCTCCACCATGACAGAAGATCAGGTCCTCTCTTCTGTCAAGATCACATCTCTCCACCTGCATGCTTGACCCACTCCCATCCCACACCTCACCAGTTTTCTTCCCAACCCTAACACATCTCTTCAACTTTATACTAACAAATGCTGTCTTCCCTTCATCCTTCAAACATGGCTCAATCACACCCATCCTCAAAAAGCCCTCCCTCGACCGATCCTCTGTGTCTAGCTATCACCCAATATCACTTCTCCCTTATGCCTCAAAACTGCTGGAACAGAATGTCCATCTTGAACTGTCCTCCCACCTCTCCTCCTGCTCCCTTTTTGACAAGTTACAATCTGGTTTCCGACTGCATCACTCAACTGAAACTGCCCTAACTAAAGTCACCAATGCTCTACTAACTGCCAAGAGCAAGCAACACTACTCTGTCGTCTTCCTCCTAGACCTGTCCTCTGCCTTTGACACTGTAGACCATTCCCCTCCGTTACAGATTCTCGCATCCCTTGGCATCACATACTTGGCCCTCTCCTGGATCTCGTCATATCTAACAGACCAGACATTTAGTGTCTCCCTTTCCCACACCACCTCCTCATCTCGCCCCCTGTCTGTGTTCCCCAAGGCTCAATCTTAGGACCCCTACTTTTCTCCATCTACACATTTGACCTGGGACAGCTCATAGAATCCCATGCTTTGAAGTATCATCTCTACATTGATATGCAGATCTACCTCTCTGGATCTGACCACCTCCTTACTGACCAAAATCCAACAATATGTGTCTGCTATTTCATCTTTCTTTTCTGCTTGCTTTCTAAAACTGAATATGGACAAAACAGAATTCATCATCTTTCCCCCATCTCACTCTACCCCTCTACCAGACCTATCCATCAAAGTCAATGACTGCTCACTCTACCTAGTCCCATATGCTCGGTGCCTCAGGGTAATTCTCGACTCTGCCCTCTCTTTCAAGCCACATATCCAAGCCTTTGCCACCACCTGCCAGCTCCAACTCAAAAATATTTCCCGGATCTGTACATTCCCTGACCAAGAAACTGCAAAAACACTTGTGCATGCTCTCATCATCCCCCGCCTTGATTATTGCAACCTCCTACTCTCTGGCCTTCCCTGTAGCATCCTTGCACCACTCCAAGCTATCCTAAACTCTGCTGCCCGACTAAACTACTTGTCTCCCCGCTATTTACCAGCCTGTCCTCTCTACCAGGCCCTTCCCTGGCTTCCTCTTGTCCAGAGGCTTCAGTTCAAAACCCTAACGATAACATACAAAGCAATTCACAACCAGTCCCCTCTATACATCTCTGCCATGGTCTTCCGGTACTTAACTACATGCAACCTGCAATCCTCTCAAAATATCCTTCTTTACCCCTCTTATCTCTTCTTCCCACAACCGCATAAAAGATTTTTCCAGTGCTTCCCCCATACTCTGGCACTCTGCCCCAACATATCAGACTCTCACTCACCGTGGAAACCTTCAAAAGGAACCTGAAGACCCACCTCTTCCAACAAGCCTACACCCTGCAGTGATCCTCAGTCCACCAAAGCGCCACACCACCAGCTCTACCCTCTCCTAGTTTATCCTCACCCATCCCTTGTAGACTAAGAGCACTGGCGGGCAGGGCCCTCTCTCCTTCTGTACTTATGTGGGCCTTGTATTGCTCATGTTTGTTGTACCAGTCTATGTATGCCCCTTTTTCACATGTAAAGCATCATGGAATAAATGGCACTAATAAATAATAACTTCCTTAGTATTGTACAGGTGGTTATATGATCTCTTGCACAGGTGAAGATTCCAACCCCTGTACAATGCTGAAGAAATCCTGAAAACCTGTACTGTGTGTGGCTCTCGAGGCCTGGAATTCCCCAGCCCTGGTGTGGGCAGAATAAATGGATTCATATATGGCTGGGGAAAAAAATAAAATATGTCTCTTGGAAGACGGGGAAGACAAAAAGGGGATTTTTGGTACTCACCATAAAATCCTTTTCTTGGAGCTTCAATTGGGGGAACCAGGAAGACCTTGGGTGTATGCTTGCTGCCATCAGGAGGCTGACACTATGCAAAATAACAGAAAAGCAACTCCTCCCCAGCAGTATACACCCCCTACTGGCACAAATGCAACTCAGTTAGTGAGAATAGCAATAGGAGCAACCATAAAACCATCAACTTGCTCAACTATATACACAGGCAGGGAACTGTGTCCCCCAATTGAAGCTCCAAGAAAAGGATTTTAGGGCTGCTTTACACACACCAACTTCTGTGTCCAACTTCTGAACAGATCTCTGGTTGCAGTGAAATCATGGACAAATTGTTCCATTTTGTGGCTGTGTATAAATGTAACAATGTGTCCATGATTTCACTGCAACCAGAGATCTGTTCAGAAGTTGGACACAGAAGTTGGTGTGTGTAAAGCGGCCCTTAGGGTGAGTACCAAAAATCCTCTTGTCTTAATCGCTTCATTGGGGGACACAGGAAGACCTTGGGACGTACAAAAGCATTCCCGTCGGGTGGGTGTAATAACAGAAGTATTCGGGCGAACTCAAACCACTGCGGCCTGTAGAATCTTGTGCCCCAGAACGGCATCTGCAGATGCTTGAGTATGAACTTTGTAAAATGTAACAAAAGTGTGAACCGACGACCAGGTGGCCGCTGCCGAAGCCTGATGTCTGACAGCCCAGAAAGCTCCCACTGCTCTAGTGGAATGTGCCCTTAGTCTGGATGGACAAGGAACCTGTTTAATGCGGTATGTCTCCGAGATATTGGAGCGAATCCACCGAGCAATTGTAGCCTTAGAGGCTGCCAAACGCTCGTGAGGACCATGAGGGACCACGAAGAGGTAGTCCACTCGTCGAAAGGAAGCGGTTTGTGAAAGGTAGGTACGGAGAGCCCTGACTAAATCCAGATTGTGCAATCTCTTCTCTCGAGAATGAGATGGGGCTGGGCAAAGGGAGAGTAGGACGATCTCCTCATTGATGTTTAAAAACGAGACCTTTGGTAGGAACTTTTCCATGGGACGAAGTACCACTTTGTCCTGATGGAAGATTAAGTAAGGGGAATGACATGAGAGAGCCGCAAGTTCCGACACCTTCCGAATGGATGTGATCGCCACAAAGAAGGCGACCTTCCACATTAGGAGAGGTAGACTAATTTCTTGTAGGGGTTCGAATGGAAGATCTTGGAGTACATCCAGTACCAAATTCAGATCCCAGGGATCAAGGGGGGACGAAACGGAGGGGAGACATGAGCCACTCCTTGAAGGAATGTCTTGACCTGTCGAAGTGAGGCGAGCTGCCTCTGTAAAAGTACTGAAAGGGCGGATACTTGGCCTTTCAGGGAGCTAAGGGAAAGGTGTGCATCAAGGCCAGACTGGAGAAAAGCCAGGAGAGATGGAAGAGAAAAAACCATTGGGGAACGATTGCGGTAATCACACCATCGGAAGAAAGCCGTCCACGTGCGGTGATAAGCACGTGATGAGTATGGTTTCCTGGCTTTTAACATAGTCTGGATGACTTGTTCAGAAAGACTTGACGATCTCAGTACCGCGGCTTCAACAGCCACGCCGTTAAATTGAGCGACTGAGAATTTGGGTGTTGAAAAGGACCCTGAGTCAGAGGTTCGGGAGATTGGGGAGTGGCCATGGAGAGTCTGCGAGGAGGTTGACTACCTCTGCGTACCAGAACCGTCTGGGCCAATCTGGAGCTACAAGAATTAGTTACTCCATCTGCTTGGATTTTCTTGAGAATCCTTGGAATGAGAGGGATGGGGGGGGAAAGAGATAAGGGAGGGAGAATTGGGCCCATGGAATTGCAAGAGCGTCCGCGTCGAGGGCCTTGGGATCCCTGGACGTGGCGATGAAGGGGCGGAGCTTGTAATTGTCCCTGGAGGAGATCAGGTCTACGTCTGGGAAGCCCCATCTGAGGCAAATTTGGTGGAATACCTCTGGGTTCAGGGACCACTCTCCTTTGTCCAACCCCCCACGACTGAGATAGTCGGCCGCCCAGTTGTCCACGTCTGGAATGTGGATTGCTGAAATTGCGGGAATGTGTAGCTCAGCCCACTGGAGGATTTGAGTCACTTCCACCATGGCTGAGTGGCTCAGAGTCCCTCCCTGGCGATTTATGTACGCCACTGCCGTCACATTGTCCGTTTGGATTTGGACATGTCGGCCCGTCAGGTAGGATTGCCAGTACAGGAGGGCTCGAAGGATCGCCCTGAGTTCTAGGATGTTTATGGGCAGGGAGGATTCCTGGAAGGTCCACGTGCCCTGTGCTGTATGGCCGAGAAAAGTCGCACCCCAACCGGAGTGACTGACGTCGGTGGAAATGATTGTCCATGTGATTGGGAGAAATGATCTGCCGCGAGAGAGAAGGGGGAACTCGATCCACCAGAGAAGTGACTGTCTCGCTGATCTAGAGAGGTGTACTGGGCGATCGAGACTGCTGAGGGAGCGGTCCCAAGTCGCCAGCAGAAAGCGCTGGAGGGGCCTGGTGTGAAATTGGGCGAATGGAACCACTTTGATGGAGGCCACCATTCTGCCCAGAATCCGCTAGAGATAATCGGAGTGTCTGAGGAGAGGGCTGCCCGAGAATGTGAATCCCGGACAGCAGAACGGCCCGCTTCTCTGGGGGAAGGAAATGCGGGACTGGGCTGTGTCGAAAATCATGCCCAGAAAGGTGATCCACTGAGTCGGAACAAGGCAAGACTTTTTGACATTGATGATCCAGCCCAGGCGACGGAGAGAATCCAGAGATATTTGCAGGCTTTCAAGACACCCTGAGGCTGCCTGGTGGAGAAGACACCGCCCAAGTGCAACGGGGGCATGGCCAGCGCGGCTGAAAAGATCCGGCCTTTTCTACAATGAGCCCTGGGCGGACCTCCACGGAGCCTAGGGCGGTGCCTTTCAAAGGAGCCCGCCCGCGGACATCCGCGGTTGGTCCGGAGGCGGTCTGTGGGCGGGTGGGAGAGCTCCAGAGGCCGCAACAGAGGCCTGGGCCTAAATTTTTGGCAGCGGCCCGGATCGGGAGGCCTGCGGCGTGGAGCCTCGGGTCCGGGGCTGTGCTGGCCTGGGGGGTGGTTGCGCTGGCCTGCAATGGCTCTGCTACCCTATTAGCTGGTAGCTATGGGTCTGATGCAGCCACAGCACGCTGTGCTGGCTGCGAACAAGTAGAGAGGGGCTTGCTGGCCCTAAAAACAGAGCCCGGAAGCGCTGAGAATAAGGCACCCCCCTTTTTTGGCCCCCATCCTCTATGCCGGATCACCATCAGGCAATCCCTGCTGCAGTTATAGGTGAAATGGGCCGTGGCTACTCAGACTGCTGAGGTAGCCAGTGACTGGCCCATGCATGCAGGGACAGAATGGCCTCGCTGCGGCTGCTGCTCCAGAGCAATACCCCCTCTGGAATAGCCAGGGGGGAAGCTGAGGAGCTATCAGGAGGGGGCTGGTAAAGTGAGGATGGGGAAGGGGGGGAAAGGGCTAGTATATGGACCCCAGACCCAGGGACTGCTTGCTGCCATCAGGGTGCAGATCCCTACCTTGCCCTGAGAGGTGTCGAGCTCCAGACGCTGACACTGTTCTCCTTTGTACTAGGGATCCGTGCGTCTAATGACCCTACCGACCGGCTCTGGAAGGCGAGTGGGTAGGGCAGCGAAAGGGCCAGGGCAGGCACCGGCGTCCGGCCTCAGGGTTCTCCAGGATCCACTTCAGTGAAGGGATGGATAGCCCTCGCCCAGAGAGGGAGAGTTAACAGTGCAAGCAGCGTACACTGGACTCTCGATCTCTATGCGGGGTGACGGATTGGCTCAACCGCTCTGTATTCCCTGATGAGTCTTCATAGAAGAAAAATTAAAAATTGAAGAATAAAAATCTAACTAATCTAATAAAAAATTCTGGTAGATACGGGCTCAGAGAGACCCGTGTCTGCCTCCTAAGACACTAAGCTAAAACTGAGTTGCATTTGTGCCAGTAGGGAGTGTATACTGCTGGGGAGGAGTTGCTTTTCTGTTATTTTGCATAGTGTCAGCCTCCTGATGGCAGCAAGCATACACCCAAGGTCTTCCTGTGTCCCCAATGAAGCGATTAAGAAACATAAATGAAAAAAGAATCGGGGGTGAAATGCGCTATCATGGCCTGCAGCACTTCCAGATTTCTCTCCCATAACACAGATCTGGCACGTTATTGGTCATCAATTGAAAAAAGAGGATTTTTGTGTGTACTCACTGTAAAATCCTTTTCTCTGAGTCTCTAAATGAAGGACACAGGACCATAGATGTTATGCTGCAGTTCACTAGGAGGCTGACACTGAAAAAAAACTAACACCTCCTCTGCAGTATACACCCCTTGGCTGGTACAAGCCGAAGCAGTAGGAGAAATAAAATATAGGCCTGTAAGAAGGCAACCATAAATGGACACATTGTTCCATTTGTACACGGCAACAAAATAGAACAATGTGTCCATGATTTCACTGCAACCAGCAAATTGCTAGTGAAATTGCAAGCAATATTGCAGTGTGTGACGATACCTTTAGGGCCCTTTCACACTTGCGGTTTTTTCCTGATTTGGAAGATCAGGAAAACACCTGTTTCTTACAGGATTAATTTTTTTTGCCCATTCTCTTTAATGATTTTAGGAGAAAACATGAAGCAACAAGATTCTACCTGACAAAATTAAAGTGAATGTGCAAAATACTGTACGAATCGGGTTTTGCCTGATCTTCTAAATCAGGAAAAAAACGCAAGTGTGAAAGGTTAGAGAACTCGAAGAACCATAAAGAATACCAAACGGCCCGTAACAGGCAACAGGGAGGTTGCTGTGTCCCCTAATTAAAGGCTCAGAGAAAAGGATTTTGCGGTGAGTACACACACAAATCCCTTTTTCTCAATCGCCTCATTGGGAGACACAGGACCATGAGATGTCCTAAAGCAATCCCTGGGTAGGTAGAAAGAAAAGACACAGAAAAAGATCAATAGCCTCTTGCAAGACATACATTCTAGAAATGAGCTACCGGTGCTTGCAAGATACGCCAACCCAGGCTTGCATCTGCCGATGACTGAGTATGGACATTTTAGTTCTTTGCAAATGTGTGCAACCTGGACCAGGTGGCCACTTTGCACACCTGCTTGGCGGATGCCTAGTGTCGAATGGCCCAGGATGTCGAGTGCGCTCTTAACCCAACTGGATTGGACATGTTCTGCAATTGATATGCTTCCCGAATGGTTGACTTAATCCGTCTGGCCAAAGTGGCCTTGGATGCCGGATTGCCCTTCCGGTGACCCTCTGGGAGAATGAAGAGACAATCAGACTTCCAGAAGGGTGCTGTCCTAGAGTCATAGTGCCTAAGAGCTCTAACCAGATCCAGTGTGTGCAGAGCCTTCTCAACACTGTGCACTGACGCCGGGCAAAAGGAGGGGAAAGAGCTCTCTGGTGGAAGGAAGAAACCACCTTTGGGAGGAACGACGGCACCGGCCGGAGCACGACCTTATCCCGATGGAAAAGCCAGGAAAGGCACTCTGCAAAAAAGCGCTGCCAATTTAGAGACACGATGTATAGAGATTATTGCCACGAGAAAAGCAACCTTCCAGGGTAGGAAAAAAGGGAGACCTCCTTGTGAGGCTCAAATGTTTGGGTGGGGGTCTCTGAAAGACATCTAAGACCAGATTTGGGTCCCACACTTCTAGCGGCCTCCTGTAAAGGGAAACCAGACACGAAACACTCTGAATAAAGGTCCTGACTTGAGACTTTATAGCAAGGCGGCGCTGGAAACGCACCGAAGGTGCAGAAATTTGACCTTTGAGAGAACCGGAAGAAAGACCGGCATCCAGCCTGGCCTGAAGGAAGCCTAGATTTACAGGGAGAGAAAACACAAGAAGAGAGTGGTCTCAAGTCTTGCACCAATAGAAGAAAGCCTTCTGTGTGAGATAATAAATGTGAGCTGAGGCGGACTTCCTAGCTCTGATCATCGTTTTGATCACTTTTGAGGAGAAACCGGCCTGGATTAAAACCCAAGTCTCAATAGCCATGCCGTCAAATTCAGGGCCGACGAATGTTGGTGGCATATTGGACCTTGAGTTAGCAGGTCTGGAAGGGGCCAGGGTGTATCGGCGATAACCTGCACTAGGACGGCATACCAGGTGCGTCTGGGTCAATCTGGTGCAACTAGAATGACGGGTATGCCCTCCGTCTTGATTTTTCTCACCACCCTGGCTATTAGAAGCAGAGGGGGAAAGATGTAAGGGGAAACGGAGTCCAGGGTAGGACTACTGTAGTGTGTCCGCCCCTACAGACAGCGGGTTGTGGGACTGAGCCATGAAAGTGGGCATCTTGGTGTTCAGACGTGAAGCCATGAGATCCACGTCCAGAGTCCCCCAGCGATGACATATCTCCTGGAAAACCTCCAAAGTAGAACCCATTCCCCCTATGTAATGCCCTGATGGCTGAGGAAATTTGCTGCCCAGTTGTCGACACCCGGAATGTGCACTGCTGAGAGCACTGACCGGGTTGAATTGGGGCCAGCGGAGAATGGGTTCCACCTCGCACATCGCTTGCCAGCTGTGGGTTCTACCCTGATGAAGGACACAAATATGGCGACCTGCCAGAAGCTAATGAAAAATCTGTAGAGCCAAAAATATGGCCCAAATCTCCAGAAGGTTAATGAGCAGAGTGGATTCCCATGAAGACCACCGACCTTGCGCCGTATGGTGGCAGTAAACCGCTCCCCAACCTATTAGACAGGTGTCGGTAGTGAGCATTGCCCAGTGAGCAGGGAGGAAGGACCTCCCTTGCGAGAGGGGAGCTGGTTGCAGCCACCAGCGAAGGGCCTGCTTGTCCCTGGAGGATAGCTGAAAGGACCTGTCTAGGGTGAACCGGCTCTTGTTCCAAACTGTTAAAAGGGCCATCTGCAGAAGCCTGAGATGCAGCTATGCAAGAGGAACCGCCTTCATTGCCGTGACTTTGGTGAAAACCCTGGGGGGCCATGGCAAGCCCGAAGGCCAGCAGGACGTATTGAAAATGGCCTTTGTGAATGGCAAAATGCAGGTATTGTTGATGCACCTGGGAGATCGGAATGTGTAGATACGCATCTCGAATATCTATCAAGTCCAGGAATTCTCCCTCCTCAATCGATGTAATGATGGATCAGAGGGACTCCATGCGGAAGTGGCGAAGACTAACGAATTTGTTCAGGTGCTTAAGATCCAAGATGGGACGGACAGAACCGTCCTTCTTGGGAACCACAAAAAGGTTTGAATAAAAACCTTTGAAACGTTCGCCTTCCGGAACCGGGATGAGGACTCCCGCTTGTAGGAGGGAGTCGACGGCCTTGAAAAAAGCGCAAGCCTTTGATGAAGACCGTGGGGGAGCGGAGGGGAAAAAAACTATTTGGTTGGCGGGAAACAAACGTTGTATCCGGAAGACACCAGTTCCCTGACCCACCTGTCTTCTGTGACAGCGAGCCAGACGCGGCGAAAGAAAAAAAAAAGTCCTCCGCCTACTAAAGTGGTGTCTTCCGCAGATGAGGGCGAGTCAGGACGAAGAGAACATATGTGATCTGGATCCCTTTGGTCTGGACTGTTTTGACCAAGAGTGCTAGGCCATGTTCGATCTTTGTGTGGACTGGGAGCCCCTGTTCCTGTGTGGGGAATGGTTTGTATTTTGCGGGAGGCAACCCAGCCGAACGAAGTCTGAAAAGAGCTGAACTGTGTCTGCTGACGTCGAACAAAAAGGCGTCTCTGCTTATGTTGGGGAATAGAGGTACTCTTCCCTCCAGTAGCGCCTGAAATCAGTTTAACTAGCCGCTCCCAAAAGAGGAAGACTAGTCAGGGATTTCTTTCGCTTTCCACTCTTGAAGCCAGAGCGCTCTGCCAATGGTGATGGCATTCGAGGCTGCAATGGCTGCGCAAAAAGCTGAATCCAAGGATGCATGAATAAGATATTCCCCGGCTACTAAGATCTGGGCCGCCAGGTCCATCAGCTCGTACGGGAGGCTACTATCCCGTAGAGAGGAATGTAGTGTATGCGCCCAGGTCATGATTGCCTTAGCAACCCATACAGGAACGAAAGAGGGTGAGAGGGACAAACCAGTTGCCTCAAAAACCGAGCGAGCCAGTTGTTCAACCTGTCTGTCGGATGGATCTTTAATGGAGGATACATCTGGCAGAGGAAGTAAGGTTTTTGCTGCCAAACTGGAAACTGGGGGATCAACTTGTGGGGAGTCCACCCAGTCCTGGCTTAGGGCAGGGGAGAAAGGATAGTGAGCTTCGATAGCCTTGTGGTTTCCAAATCTTTTATCTGGACAGGTTCTATGTTTCTTTAAGATCTCCTGGAACTCAGGATGATCTGCAAATATGTTTTGTGGGCGTTTTACCTTCTTGAAAGACACAGCATGGTCTGGGGTCTTACAGGGGAAGTTGTCGACCACTGTTAAGCACTTGGTTGACGGCCGTGATTAAATTCTCGACCATGGCCTGCGTGTCAGGAGTATCTAAATCAAAAGATACGCCCGACTCAATATGCAAGTCAGGATCATGGAATGCTTCAGATGAGGGCGAGGCCGGTTCTAGTTCCCAGATAAGGGAGCCCTGGCAGGATGCAGGAGAAGCGCTCCTATGGTGTCTTTTACATGTTTTCCCAGCCACGGATTGTTGTTTATCTGGTGGCCTGCCCCTATGTGGCGTGCTGTCGTGTGCCGGGGTGTCCACCCGTGACGCTGATTGGCCGGAGGTGCAGGGCGTGGGGTGGCTCTGCAGTGCCTGGACCAAGGTAGTAGAGAGCTTGTCCATGCATTGCGACATGTATTGTGTTAGAAACGGAGCCCAGTCAAGTAGGTTAGGGACGCAGGGAAGTGCGGGTGTCGGCGGAGGGCTCCTGGGCAGTGTTGGGGGATGTCACAAATCTGGCAGTGCGGAGCAGCGTGTCCGCTAGGTAGCTGACCATGGCATGTAATGCAAGAGGCATATGAGACCGTGTAGGTCTTGGGGGCCTTCTTGGTGGTCTTTGAGCTCTGAATGATTATGTGGTAGAATATATAGAGCCAATATAAGTCACACTGTGGGGTACAGAGTATACTGAGATAGGGAGAGGAGAGGGATCAAGAGAATGAGCTGCAGCAGAGCAGGATCTGCTGAGCTCCTTACCCCAAACCTAGGTCCAGTCTCCGATGAAGCTGTGCCCTGTGATCCGGTGTCCCCCTGTGCAGAGAAGCTGTAATTTCGCGGTAACCTCCGGGATATCGGTGTTACGGTGTGATAATGCAGGCTGCACATGCGAGGAGGAAGTGGGAGGGCCGCAGAGACGTCGCACAGTGAAGTCTCGCGATGCAGCGAGAAGCGCCGAATGTAACCAGACCGCCCCTTCTGGGAAGCGGTCGGGGGGCGTTGCAGCCGCAAGTGATGGAGGGGGCGAAGCCGTAAGGACAGCAGGCCGGAGTTGGGGACTAAAGTAAATTGCGGCTCCAGGAAAGGTGCAGGGTCGGCGGGGGGGGGGTACATAGTGCTGCAGTTCCGCTAAATTGAGGGAGCCCTCTATGCCAGACCCCCTCTGGTGCAGAGGGGGGGTGGTTCCCACTTGCGGGCTGAGTCTGTGCAGACCGCTCAGCAGGCATCTCCATCAGGGTCCCAGGAGGGAGGAAGTGGAGAGTCTGGAAGTATTACCTGGTGTTGGCTCCTGTAACCCATAGTCCCTGTGAGGGTGAATGGGGAGGGCGGTGGGTAGGTTGCTGACAGCAGAGCCTGCGACCCAGGGTCCCTGAGGAGAAAGGGGCGGGGATCCCAGACATGGCACCAAGTACCTGCAACCCAGTGTCCCAACTGTGGGATCTGGGGAGGACCATAGGACTCCTGTATGGCACTGGACGCTTCAACCCGGTTCTCCATAGAGTGGGAATGGGGGAGAGCTGGTATGGAGCAGCTGGTGCAGAGGGGGATACGGGGAGGTAACACTCCGTGTGCCCTTCTGAGGATGGTGGAGATCGGAACGCAAAGGAACAGTCACCATTGTTAAGAAAAAGAAAAATACTGTCCCTTGTCAAAGAAAGGGTAGATGGAGGTAACACTCCACGTTCCCGTCTGTTGGTGGTTGTGCGAGAGTGGTGCACGAGGGCACCGTCGCCCGTCTAATCTTCATCCAGAGGGAAAAGTGAAAAAGTAAAAGAAATAATAAAAAATAATAATGGAAAAAGAAGTGGGTCAGTAGCCCGCATCTGCCTCCTACAGACACTAAGCTGAAACTGGTTCAGCTTGTGCCAGCCAGGGGGTGTATACTGCAGGGGAGGAGTTAGTTTTTTTCAGATTCTACTTAGTGTCAGCCTCCTAGTGAACTGCAGCATAACACCAATGGTCCTGTGTCCCCCAAAGAGGCAATTGAGAAAAGGAGCTTCCAGCAGCAGATTCTGATAATGTACCAAAACCCATTCAGCAAGGCAGAACATTCCCCAGACCACCATTGATGACCTCACTGATAGCAGCTTTGTCGTCCTAGTGCAGATATTTCTGTAAAGGGCGCTTATATTCATTACTGAATAACTTGACATTTTTACAAAATTTTGCTTCCAGTTTAGTATCATTTGCTCATCAACAAGTCTATTAATCGTGTGGTTTCCATATTTTAATTACTTTTCCTATTCGAAATTGTAATTTCAATGTTGGAGTTGAGATATAGTGGGTCAGATCCCAAATTTTTTATTGCTACTCCATATTAAAACTTTAGGTTGAAATCCAACATACTAATATTATAGAATGAGAACTTATACTATGTGCACTCTAGAGCCCACCGATTGTGTGACTTCCAAGAACTTTTCCTTTTTGGTGTTGCAGTTTCAATGTTGAAGAATGTACACAGTAGTAGATTAGACCTGGTGAATCTTCCATAGTAGACATTTACACATTCTCTATTTTTCACATACTCCTGGTTTTGGATCACAAATACTGAAGTGGTGATGTGTTTCTATCATATTTTTCCTCCGATTGTTCCACTCCTGGGTTTGTCTTATAATTACAAATTCTGAGGTTAAAAACTCACCAAAATACTCAACATGTACTCAAACTGTATTTAATCTCAATGGTTTCTCTAGAATTGTTTAGCCCAGATCTTTTTATTGTCCAAATTTAACCTGACAGTTTGGCAACTATAGTGTTGTGTTAAACTGTTGCCTGCCATTTACAACAAGTACTAAAATGAAGAATTGTCTCTGGTTTAATTTCTCTATAGTCATGATGTTTGCTCAGTGGTTAGTTATGTTGCTTACATTGTTGGAGTCCTGGGTACAAATTCCACCAAGAACATGTGTATGTTCTCCCTGTTTGTCTTTGGAGTGTGGGAGGAAACCAGAGAACACAGTGGAAACCCAGGCATACTGATAGGATGTTTAGATTGTGAACCCCAATGGGGCATTGATGATACCGTACAGTGGATACAGAAAATATTCAAACCCCTTTAAGTTTTTCATTTTGTTTCATTGCAGCCATTTGGTAAATTAAAAAAAAGTTCATTTTTTCTCACGAGTGCAGTAGTTCTATTAAGTCACATGCTGTCCATTCCCCTGTAATCCTTCATGAGATGGTTCTACTCCTTTATTGGAGTCCAGCTGTGTTTAACCCTGCTGTTCTGTTCGGGTCCATATGACCCTAAATGAAATTTGAGACCCTGCAGATTATTTACTATGTTCAACTGAAACTTGTGATTACCGTATATACTCGCGTATAAGCCGAGTTTTTCAGCCCAAAAATTGGGCTGAAAAGTACCCCCCTCGGCTTATACGCGAGTCAGTGCTGTATACCGATGTATACATCGGTACATACCGATGTATACATCGGTATACAGCAGCCCCCGCATCCCCAGTAATGCAGGGCCCCCCCAGCGTCTCTCCGGTCACCTGTAAAGCAAACTATACTTATCAGTGTCCCGCTGTCCGCGCCCGCCGCTGCCGACATCGCGATCCTCCATCTTCATGTGTCTTCTTCCTGTTTCTATGCTCGTCGCCGGCAATGACGTCATTCCCTGCGACGAGCACAGGAAACAGGAAGAAGACGCATGAAGATGGAGGATCGCGTACGGCAGCTGCGAGCGGGTGCGAGCGGGCGCGGACAGCTGCACTGTGATAAGTATAGTTTCCTTTACAGGTGACCGGAGAGACGCTGGGGGGGCCCTGCATTACTGGGGCTGCCTGTATACTACCTCTGGGGCCCTGTATACTACCACTGGGGCTGTATATACTACCACTGGGGCTGTATAAACCACTGGGGCTGTATATACTGCTGGGGCCCTGTATACTACCACTGGGGCTGTATATACTACCACTGGGGCTGTATATACCTCTGGGGCCCTGTATACTACCACTGGGGCTGTATAAACCACTGGGGCTGTATATACTGCTGGGGCCCTGTATACTACCACTGGGGCTGTATATACTACCACTGGGGCTGTATATACTACCACTGGGGCCCTGTATACTACCACTGGGGCTGTATAAACCACTGGGGCTGTATATACTGCTGGGGCCCTGTATACTACCACTGGGGCTGTATATACTACCACTGGGGCTGTATATACCTCTGGGGCCCTGTATACTACCACTGGGGCTGTATAAACCACTGGGGCTGCGTGTATACTACCACTGGGGCTGCTGTATCTACCTCTGGGACTGGGGGCTGTATACTTGTGCTAGGGTCCACCCTCGGCTTATACACGAGTCAATAGATTTTCCCAGGTTTTGGGGGCAAAAGTAGGGGGGTCGGCTTATACACGGGTCGGCTTATACACGAGTATATACGGTATTTGACTTTTCCTCATTTGAGGGATATTTACTACGAGTGGTTTTTTTTGGGGTTTACGTTTTGCTACACGCTGATTGTTACACTTGTACTGTTCAGGTCAATATGACCCAATAACATTTTATACTGCTCAACAGGTCACTAATTATTTCTGCCTGCAAAATGTATTTTTTTTTCTGTGTACTTCATCTCATTATTCAAATGGGTGGAGATTGATCTCGATTTGACACATGGACTAAAAGAACAAAATGTCACATGTGACAACTTTAATCACATCCTAGCAACTTGGTGGGATGTTGCAAAAAAGACAATTTACCATGTTGGGTACTATAAAGAAAAACAAGCCAGAACTGCCGCAAGGTATCCTTCGTAAAAGAGATGTGTATAGTTCTACTTTTCACTTTACTGCAGATACAACAGCTGTGTCTTACATTCCTCCAAAAAATAAACATGTAATTCTAATGAGCACAATGCACCATGAGAATGCAATAAGTAATCGAGAAGACAGAAAGCCAGACATGATATTAGATTATAATGCCACAAAAGGGGCAGTTGAGACACTAGATCAGGGGTCTCAAACACGCAGCCTCTTGGACTTCACTGTGCGGCCCGCAGAACCGTGGCCAGACCCGGCTGCGGTACAGTGCAGGAGGGAGCCACGCTCCCTGCTATGCTATATTTTCCGGCCGTGGCACTGACAAGGCTCCGCCCACTCAGTAACATCAATGAAAACTGCCAATGAGAGGCCCGCAGGTGATGTCATACGTCGACGGCAGCGGCAGGCCTCATTAGCCAATGGATTGCATTGATGTTACTGAGTAGGCGGAGCCTTGTCAGTGCTGCAGCCGGAAAATATAGCATAGCGGGGGGCGCGGCTCCCTCCTGCACTGTACCGCTGGTTAAAGGTTAGAGAAGAGTGTGTGTTTGTGAGAGTGTGTATGCGAAAGTGTGTTTGTGTGTGAGAATGTGAATGTGAGGCTGCATCCACACTATGCGCTTTCTTACACTGCACTTTTCCGCAAAAGCGCATCTGCGTCTGCCGGCAAAGTGAATGGAAATTCACTTTTGCTGTGCAGACACTGCGTAAATGTACAAGAAACTAAAAGTAAAAGAAACTATACACCATCCCTGGATCCAGAATTCTTCCTAGACCTGGCCGTCCAGCCAAACTGAGAAATTGTGGGAGAAGAGCCTTGGTGAGAGGGGTAAAGAAGAGCTCCAAGATTACTGTGGCTCAGCTCCAGAGATGCAGTAAGGAGATGGGAGAAAGTGACAGTGACAAACTCAACTATCTCTGCAGCCCTCCACCAATTGGGCCTTTATGGCAGAGTGGCCCGACGGAAGCCCCTCCTCAGTGCAAGACATATGAAAGCCTGCATGGAGTTTGCTAAAAAAAAAAAACCACATGAAGGACTCCCAGACTACGAGAAATAAGATTCTCTGCTCTGATCAGATGAAGATAAAACTTTTTGGTGATAATTCTAAGCAGTATGTGTGGAGAAAACCAGGCACTGCTCATCACCTGCCCAATACAATCATCCCAACAGTGCAACATGGTGGTGGCAGCATCATGCTATGGGGGTGTTTTTCAGCTGCAGGGACAGGATGACTGGTTGCAATTGAAGGGAACATGAATGCGGCCAAGCAGAGAAATATCCTGGCTGAAAACCTCTTCCAGAGTGCCTTTGGACCTCAGACTTTGTCTTGCTGGAAGGTGAACCTTCGACCATGACACTTAGCACACAGCTAAAATAACAAAGAAGTGGTTTAAGAACAACTCTGTGACCACTCTTGACTGGCCCAGCCACAGCCCTGACCTGAACACAATTGAGCATCTGTGTAGAGACCTGAAAATGGCTGTCCACCAACATTCACCATCTAACCTTACGGAACTGGAGAGAATCTGTAAGGAAGAATGGCAGGGGATCCCCGCATATAGGGGTGAAAAACATGTTGCATCATTCCGAAGACGACTCATGGCTGGACTAGCTCAAAAGGGTTCTTCTACTCAATACTGAGCAAAGGGTCTTGATACTTATGTCCATGTGATATTTCAGTTCTTTTTTAATAAAATTTCAACATTTCTGGTTTGTTTGTTTTTTGCAAATTTAAGTCAAAATGGGGTGCAGATTGTACATTAATGAGAAAAAAAAAAAAGAACTTTTTTGATTTTACCAAATGGCTGCAATGAAACAAAAAGTGAAACATTTAAAGGGACCTGAATACTTTCTGTACCCACTGTATGTAAAGCACTATGGATAATGTTGACATGATATAAGAAATGCATAAATCTCATTCCTAGAATCAACATCTCAGCCTAGTCAAAACAAGGCCTTACTAATATAGTAGACATCCTAAAAGAAGACTCAGTTATCTCCTTTCACGATATTGAACTAAAGTACAACACCCCTACAGTAAAAGAAATAGACAATCATTAATAAATATGTAAAAAAATAAAAAAGGTTTCCTTTAAACTACCACACGCCCCGTGAAGAAGGGAAACCGAAACACGTGTAGGGCTGTGCCAGCTGGACTTCTCTGAGGTAAAACACTTCAAAACTCAAATTGATTGAATTGTAATACAATCATTACTATACCACCAGATAGGTCTATGTAGTGAGATGCATTAAATAGTGCGGTTTATGTCATTCCGTGCATATAGGGGTGTGCTCACTCTGATGTGCATCTATGATATATGTGGTTTAATTTGTTTTTCTAATAACCATGCAATTAGCACTTTATACTGATAAATGTATCATTTATAGTCTGGTGGCTCAGGTTGTTTGAGCATATCCTATGATGCACTAATGATTAAATACTGACATAATTTTTGTACACCAACAGGAATTTGGTTACTTGACATGTACTTAATGCTGTTGGGATGTGCAATTAATTATTTATCTACAGTGATCAGTAATATTATCATTTAATTTATACTTAAGTATTTATACCTGATAGGTCTATATGGTATATTGTTGAGCTATAGTGAAGTGAATAACTTGGTCCTGTCTGCTCTTTTTGGGGTTTAATTATACCCCTCTGTCTTCATTTCCATACTTTAATAAAATTGCACTTTTTTGAATTTGAGCTATCAAGTCGTTGTTTTTTTTCTTGTGGTGTACCACACAACATAGCAAATTTACACTGTGTTCCAAATTATTATGCAAATTGGTTTTAAGTGTCATAGGGTTGTTTTGTTTTGTTTTTTTTTAATGAAACCCATTGATGGGATTGTGTCTCAGGCCGGCTTCAGACTGCGTTTGAGATCCGATCCGTAGGTGTCCGCTTGAAGCAGACAGCCGCGGACCGGATCAGCACACAGGACCGGGGGGCTATTATGCCCTCCAATCCTGTGTGCAGCCGCACGCAGTTCCTGCTGCTGCTAGGTGAGGACCGCGGGCGCCGCGGTCCTGACCTGTCAGCGCCTGCAGCTGCACACAGGATCGGAGGGCATAATAGCCACCCGGTCCTGTGTGCTGATCCGGTCCGCGGCTGTCTGCTTCAAGCGGACAGCTACGGATCGGATCTCAAACGCAGCCTGAATCCGGCCTCAGAGTTTTTTGGATTACTGAAATCAATCTCAGATACCTGTGATAATTAGTTTGGCAGGTGAGCCCAATAAGGGGATTTTTGGTACTCACCGCAAAATCCTTTTCTTGCAGCTTCAATTGGGGGCACAGGAAGACCTTGGGTGTATGCTTGCTGCCATCAGGAGGCTGACACCATGCAAAATAAAAGAAAGGCAACTCCTCCCCAGCAGTATACACCCCCTACTAGCACAAATGCAACTCAGTTAGTGAGAATAGCAATAGGAGCAACCATAAAACTATCAATCGTGCTCAACTATATACACAGGGAGGGGACTGTGTCCCCCAATTGCAGCTCCTAGAAAAGGATTTTACGGTGAGTACCAAAAATCTCCTTTTCTTAATCACTTCATTGGGGGGACACAGGAAGACCCTGGGACGTACAAAAGCAGTCCCGTCAGGTGGTTGTAATAACAGAAGTATTCGGGCGAACTCAGACCACAGCGGCCTGTAGAATCTTGCGCCCCAGAACAGCATCTGCAGATGCTTGAGTAAGCTATCGACTTTGCAAAGTTGAACTGCCGAAGCCTGGTGTCTGACAGCCCAGGAAGCTCCCACTGCTCTAGTGGAATGTGCCCTTAGTCTGGATGGACAAGGAACCTGTTTAATGCGGGTTGCCTCCGAGATAGTGGAACGAATCCACTGGGCAATTGTAGCCTTAGAAGCTGCCAAACCCTTGCGAGGACGATGGGGGACCACGACGAGGGAGTCCACCCGTCAAAAGGAAGTGGTTCTTGAAAGGTAGATACGGAGAGCCCTGACTAAATCCAGATTGTGCAATCTCTTCTCTCGAGAATGAGATGGGGCTGGGCAAAGGGAGGGTAGGACGATTTACTCATTGATGTGGAAAGGAGACAACCTTTGGTAGAAACCTTTCCATGGGATGAAGTACCACTTTGTCCTGATGGAAGACCAAGTAAGGGGAACGACATGAGAGAGCCGCAAGTTCCGACACCCTCCGAATGGAGGTGATCGCCACAAGGAAGGCGACCTTCCACGTTAGGAGAGGAAGACTAATCTCTTGTAGGGGTTCGAATGGGAGATCTTGGAGTACGTCCAGTACCAAATTCTGATCCCAGGGATCAAGGGGGGGACGAAACAGAGGGGAGACGTGAGCCACTCCTTGAAGGAACGTCTTGACCTGTGGAAGAGAGGCGAGCTGCCTTTGGAAAAGTACCGAAAGGGCGGATACTTGGCCTTTCAGGGAGCTGAGGGATAGGTGTGCATCAAGGCCAGACTGGAGAAAAGCCAGGAAAGATGGAAGAGAAAAAACCATTGGGGAACGACTGCGGTCCTCACAGAATCGGAAGAAAGCCTTCCACGTGCGGTGATAAGTGCGTGAGGAGGATGGTTTCCTGGCTTTTAACATAGTCTGGATGACTTGTTCAGTAAGACCTGACAATCTCAGTACCGCGGCTTCAACAGCGACTGAGAATTCGGGTGTTGAAAAGGACCCCGAGTCAGGAGGTCAGGGAGATTGGGGAGTGGCCATGGAGAGTCCACGAGGAGGTTGACTACCTCTGCGTACCAGAACCGTCTGGGCCATTCTGGAGCTACGAGGATTACCGTTGCTCATTCTGCTCGGATTTTCTTGAGAATCCTGGGAATGAGTGGGATGGGGGGAAAGAGATAAGGGAGAATTGGGCCCATGGAATCACAAGAGCGTCCGCGTCAAGGGGGATCCCTGGACCTGGCAACGAAGGAACGGAGCTTGTAATTGTCCCTGGAGGCCATCAGGTCTACGTCTGGGAAGCCCCATCGGAGGCAAATTTGGTGGAATACCTCTGGGTTCAGGGACCACTCTCCTTGGTCCAACCCCCCACGACTGAGATAGTCGGCCGCCCAGTTGTCCACACCTGGAATGTGGATTGCGGATATTGCGGGAATGTGTAGCTCGGCCCATTGGAGGATTTGAGTCACTTCCGCCATGGCTGAGCGGCTCAGAGTCCTTCCCTGGCGATTTACGTACGCCACTGCTGTTGTGTTGTCCGTCTGGATTCGGACATGTCGGCCTGTCAGGTACGATTGCCAGTGTAGGAGGGCTCGAAGGATCGCCCTGAGTTCTAGGATGTTTATGGGCAGGGAGGCTTCCTGGAAGCTCCACGTGCCCTGTGCTGTGTGGCTAAGAAAGGTCGCGCCCCAACCGGAGAGGCTGAAATGATTGTCCATGTGATCGGGAGAAACGATCTGCGGCGAGAGAGAAGGGGGGACTCAATCCACCAGAAGAGTGACTGTCTCGCTGATCTGGAGAGGTGGACTGGGCTATCGAGACTGCTGAGGGAGCAGTCCCAAGTCGCCAGAAGAAAGCACTGGAGGGATCTGGTGTGAAAATGGGCAAATGGAACTGCTTCGATGGAGGCCACTATTCTGCCCAGAACCCTCATACAGAATCGGAGTGTCTGAGGGGAGGGCTGCCTGAGACTGTGAATCCCGGACAGCAGGGATGCCTGCTTCTCTGGGGGAAGGAAAATGCAGGACTGGGCTGTGTCGAAAATCATGCCCGGAAAGGTGATCCTCTGAGTCGGAACAAGGCAAGACGTTTTGACATTGATGATCCAGCCCAGGCGACGGAGAGAATTCAGAGATATTTGCAGGCTTTCGAGACACTGAGCGAGAGGGAGCTTTTATCAGGATGTCGTCCAAGTAGGGTATTGCTAGAATTCGCTTGGACCAAAGGATGGCCATCACTGTTGCCATGATCTTTGTAAAGAACTTGGGGAGCTGTGGCAAGGCCAAATGGTACAGTGGTGAACTGGTAATGTTGGGACCGTACAGCGAAGCGCAGGAATCGTTGGTGAGATGCAAGGATAGGAACATAGAAGTAGGCATCCTGGATGTCTATGAAGGCCATGAATTCTCCTGGCTCCATTGATGCCATCACTGAATGAAGAGACTCCATCCTGAAGTGTCTCAACCGGAGCTTGGTGTTGAGAAGCTTCAAGTCCAAAATGGGACGAATGGAGCCTCCCGTTTTGGGGACCACAAAAAGATTGGAGTAAAATCCCAAAAAGTGTTGATGCTTTGGAACGAGGATGATAACGCCTGCTTCCTCGAGGGAAGAAATGGCTTGGTGAAAGCCGGAGATGAGCTTGGGGTTTTTCGGTGGCCGGGATAGAAAAAAAAACGGTCTTGGGGAAAATAAGAAAATACGATTTTGTACCCCACCGAGACGACGTCTCGGACCCAGGGAGGTACTTTTTCCGCCGGTGGCGTCCGATATGATTTTATCAAGCTTATCGCCGAATAGGCGAGAGCCCTCGAAGGAGAGGTTGGTGAGGGATTTTTTTAGAGGCTGAATCGGCATTCCAGGCCATCAGCCAAAGGGCCCTGCGAATTGAGATTATGTTGCCGGAGGCCTGGGCGCTGCAGGATGCGGCATCGAGGCAAGCCGTGGCGTTATATTTACCCGCCTGAGCTATCTGATCAGCCAGGCCCGCTAGTTCTGCGGGAGGTGCTTGGGACAGAATACCAATACGGAAGTTCTTAGCCCAGGAGGTCACAGCCAGGGAGACCCAGGTGGCTGCGAATGAAGGGCAAAGAGAAGCGCCCGAGGCTTCGAAAGCAGATTTCGCCATGGCCTCAATGTGTCCATCTGGTCCTTCCTTAAGGGAAGCGCCGTCTGCTAGGGGTAGGATGGTGTTGGTAGCTAGACGTGACACCTGGGGATCCACTGCTGGTGAAGTGGTCCACTTTTGGTGAACGTCCTTAGAGAAGGGATAAAGAGCCTCTAGACGCTTTCTGGATTGAAATCGCTTCTCTGGGTGTAGCCACTCCTTGGTAAAGATGTCGTCAAAGTCTTCTAGGTAAGAGAAGACCCGAGGAGCTGGTTTAGTATGCTTAACCGACACTTTCCATGTAGGCGGCTTGTCATCAGAGTCGACTTTAAGGGTGTCATTTACTGCTAGAATTAGGGAGTCTACTGTGTCCCTGATAGTTGGTCAGAGTCTATATCCGGGTCCGAATCAGATACTGAATCGGAATCCGAAGGAGCCGAGCGTGCTGAAGAAGGCCTCGAGTAGAGGTCTCTGGGGGAGGGGGACCGAGACGAGGGGGACGTGTGAATCCGCTTCCTCTGCGAGCGGTCAGGTCCCTCTGATTCTGAATCTGGTGGCACAGGGGCAGTGTTCCTTGGTGGGCTAGGGTCAGTCTGCACCGATGGATTAGGCCTTATCGCGGAGGCTATCTGCGTGGGCAGTGCTCTAGGGCCGCCATCAGGTTTTCTGAGAATTTAATCAGACTAGTGGCAGACTGAGATAAGGAAAATACCAGCTCATGTGTGGCAGAGACCATGGACGGGTCAGTGGTGGGCTCCTGAGCTGCCTGCATGGTCTGTGGGCTACAAGCAAGGCACAGGGGAGTGTTCTCAGCCGAGGATAGCTTCTTATTGCAACCCGAGCAGGCGTAGTACACTGTGGTGGCTATGGTGGCTGTACGGGTGCTCCTTGTGTGAGGCATCTACTATGGCCAGTATGAGGGTGCCAGCAGTGTGGGGGGCTGGGGAGGCTTTGCTTACCCGTGCCCAGGCTTACAGTGTCCCCTGTGGTGGGGGGTCCCAGCAGTGGAGGAGCACAGATGCAGCAGTCTGTCTGTGCCTTCCTCCCTGTGATGGCTCCTGAAAAGCGCGGGCTTCTGCGGTGCTGGAGACGAAGGGCGGAGCTAAAAACGGCAGGGAAAGAGCCCGCGCTCGATCCATATTGGTGAGGGGGAGGAGTGGGGTTGTCTGGCGAAGAAGGCGCCGCCCAAGTGTAGCAGGGGCGTGGCCAGCACGGCTTAAAGATCCGGCCTTTCTTACAATGAGGCCTGACTGTGGGTGGGGCCTAGGCGGAGCTCTGCGGAGCCCCGGGCGGTGCATTTGCATGGCGTCCGCCTGCAGACATCCGCGATTGGTCCGGATGCGGTCCGTGGGTGGGCGGGAGAGCTTTGGAGGCCACAACAGAAACCTGGGCCTAAATTTTTGGCGGCGGCCCGGATCGGGAGGCCCGCGGCGCAGAGCCTCGGGTCCGGGGCTTTGCTGGCCCAGAAAGAGCTGGAGAGGCCAGTACAAAAGCTCTACTAACCTGTTGACTAGGAGCTATGGAACTGATGCAGCCACAGCACAGTGTGCTGGCTGCAAACAAGTATAAAGGGCTTGCTGGCCCTGAAACAGAGCCAGGAGCCCCTAAGAATCAATAAGGCACCCCCCCTTATTTGGCCCCCATCCTCTATGCCCGGTTCCCATCAGGCAACCACTGCTGCAGTACTAGGAGTAATGGGCCGTGGCTACCCAGCCTGCTGAGGTAGCCAGTGACCGGCCCATGCACGTAGGGGCAGAGTGGCCTCGCTGCGGCTAATGCCCCAGAGCAATACCCCCTCTAGTGCAGCCAGGGGGGAAGCTGAGGAGCTACCAGGAGGGGGCCTGGTAAAGTGAGGATGGGGAAGGGGAGGAAGTGGGGTTATATGGGCCCTGGACCTAGGGACTGCTTGCTGCCATCAGGGTGCAGGTCCCTACCTCGTCCGAGAGGTGCCAAGCTCCAGGCGAAGATACTGTTCTCCTGTACAAGGGATCCGTGCGTCTGATGACCCCAACGACCAGCTCTGGGAGGTGAGTGGGTAGGGGAGCGAATGGGCCAGGGCAGGCACCATCCAGCCTCAGAGTCCTCCAGGATCCTCTTCAATGAAGGGATGGACGGCCCTGTCCCAGAGAGGGAGAGTTAACAGTGCAACCAGCATACACTAGACTCTCGATCTCTATGCGGGGTGACGGATTGGCTCAACCGCTCCGTATTCCCTGATGAATCTTCATTGAAGAAAAAATTAAAAAGCTAATCTAATAAAAAAAATTCTGGTAGATACGGGCTCAGAGAGACCCATGTCTGTCTCCTAAGACACTAAGTTAAAACTGAGTTGCATTTGTGCCAGTAGGGGGTGTATACTGCTGGGGAGGAGTTGCCTGTTATTTTGCATAGTGTCAGCCTCCTGATGGCAGCAAGCATACACCCAAGGTCTTCCTGTGTCCCCCAATGAAGCGATTAAGAAAAAAGGAAAACTGGGTGTTCCACAATATTACGCAGGCCACAGTTTTCAAGTAACATGGGAAAGAAAAATGATCTCTCTGCTGCCAAAAAGCAACAAATAGTGCACTGCCTTGACCAAGGGATGAAAAGATTAGTCATTGCACGAAAACTTAAGCGTGATCATCGTACTGTGAAGAGATTTGTGGCTAATTCTGAGCACAGATGTGGTCGTGCAGATAAAGGCAGAATGAGGAAGGTTTCTGCCAGGCAAGTTCATCGGATTAAGAGAGCAGCTGCTAAAAAAGGGTTACAAAAAAGCAAACAGATATTTGAAGCTGCTGGTGCCTCTGGAGTCCCTCGAACCTCAAAATGTAGGATCCGTCAAAGGCTTGCCGTGGTGCATAAATCTACTATTCAGCCACCCCTAAACAGTGCTCACAAGCAGAAACGGTTGCAGTGGGTCCAGACATACATGAAGACTAATTTTCCACCAGTCTTGTTTACTGATGAGTGGCGAGCAAGCCTGGATGGTCCAGATGGATGGAGTAGTGGATGGTTGGTGGATGGCCACCATGTTCCAACAAGGCTGCGACGTCAGCAAGGAGGCGGAGGAGTCATGTTTTGGGTTGGAATCATGGGGAAACAGCTGGTAGGCCCCTTTAAGGTTCCTGAAGGTGTGAAAATGATCTCTTCAAAGTATATAGTTTCTGACTGAGAACTTTCTTCCATGGAACAAAGAGCAGAAACGTGCCTTCAGGAGCAAAACCATCTTCATGCATGACAATGCACCACCTCATGCTGCAAAGAATACCTTTGTGTCATTGGCTGCTATGGGCATAAAAGGAGATAAACTCATGGTGTGGCCACCATCTTCCACTGACCTCAACCCTATAGAGAACCGTAGGAGTATAATCAAGCAAAAGATTTTGAGGGTGGGAGGCAGTTCACATCAAAACAAAACAGCAGCTCTGGGAGGCTATTCTGACATCATGCAAAGAAATACAAGCAGAAACTGTCCAGAAACTAACAAGTTCAATGGATGCAATAATTGTGAAGGTGAGATCAAAGAAGGGTTCTTATGTTAACATGTAACTTGGCCTGTTAGGATGTTTTGGAGTTAAATAGCTTTTTATTTCAGTGAATGTGACCTCCTAATGCTGCAAATTCAACAAATGACCATTTTCAGTTCTTTAAAACATATCAAATGTTTAGAAACTCTACTGTGCGTAATAATTTGGAACAGTGCATTTAAAGTTTTTTTTTAATTTTTAAGATTATACTGTTATCATTCGGAGGTTTCTTCAATAAAATTCGATGTATACTCTAACGGGTGATGACTTTTATTACACTGACTGTCATTTGCACTGACCATTTAGGAAAATCAGAGAAAAAGAACATTTGCATAATAATTTGGAACACAGTGTATTGAATAATCCTTCCAATATAGCATTCTGGGAAACCAGTACCATCTACCAAAATTTTAATAAGGTTTTTTAAACTCTGTAAGGGTGCTTTCACACTGGCGGTATTGCCCGGATCCGGCCAAAAAAACGCAAGTCCCATGCATTGTCTATGGGGCTTGCGGTAAGTGTGCGTCAGACACGGCAAGTGCGGTTTTGGCAGTTGCGGCTGCGAAAAAAAAAAAACGGCGTTTTTATCCCGCGACCGCATCTGCCGCAACCGCACTTGCCGCAAGCCCCATAGACAATGCATGGGGCTTGCCGCAAGTGTGCTAGTTAGGCGGCACTTGTGGCAGATGCGTTTTTTTTTTGTCCGGATCGGGGAAAAACTGTCAGTGTGAAAGCACAGTAACTGGACTTTCTATTTTTCTATTGCTGACATTCTTTGAGTAGTTTTTGAATATTTTGTTAGGACTCTTAAGCATGGGGATCCTTGATTACAAGCTTAAACAGTCTTGGTCAAAACATCTAACCAATACCCCGTTAAAGAATTTTTTTGGTTTATCATAAAAAAATTCTTGCACTTTATCAATTTTGCAGGGGGCAGCTGGGCCCCATGGGGCATCATTCATCCAGTGGTGCAGAAGCATCGTGCTGGGCTGCCCATTTGGTCTGGTGGCAGGATTAGTGGGTAGCTATCATTTGTATCAATGTGAATGGCGTCCTATGCATGCAAACCTTGAGCTGTGCATAGCAAATCACCTCCCCCATGTCTTGGCAGGTTGATGGTGATGTTTATCGGTTCTGTGCACCTGTGTTTGCTTTTTATTGGGGTCTGACTGCACCCTAAGTGCTGTGTTGGATTTGATTTTAGCTGCAACTGGTGAGTTTCTATTGGTGCCATTTTTTGAGTAGTTTTTAAAAGGCTATGCACCCAATCTCCAAATTACTGAGTCGTATAACGATCATAACAATTTATAACTTTCATTCAACCGATATAGAAACCGTATTAAAATATGTTGGGCATTCAGGTGCAAAGTCGCTTCCCTTCTTATAAACTTACATTTATTAAGGTAGTGACAGTCGAATGATCTATTATGTAAACTGCTCCCATGTTTCCCCTTCCCCTAGTTCCTACCTCCACCCTTGTTCTCCCAACTTTACCCTACCTTCTGAAGGTACTCCTAATGCAACAGTTTACAATGCGATTTGTTTTCACATTTCAAAACATTAAAAATTCTAAATAAACATGTTATATTGAATTGATCCTCTCTGATCTTTCCTTATTTACCCAAGTATACGTTTCCCCACTCTGTTAAAATTAAAAAGAAACGATGTTGAACAAGAAATGTATAATAAATGCTTGCAGTAGATGACATTTTAGAATTTCCAATGCAATCCGATAGTACTTCTTTTTAATATATTTATTAATGACCTTGTAGGGGGGCATACAGTGTAGAATCTCAATATTTGCAGATGACACTAAACTCTGCAGGGTAATTAATACAGGAGGACAATTTTATATTACAGGAGGATTTATGTAAACTAGAAGCTTGGGCTGCTAAATGGCAAATGAGCTTTAATGGGGATAAATGTAAAGTCATGCACTTGGGCAGAGGAAACAGAAGGTATAATTACCGTATATACTCGTGTATAAGCCGAGTTTTTCAGCACAAAAAATGTGCTGAAAAGTCCCCCCTCGGCTTATACACGGGTATATACGGTAAAAAAAAAAAAAAAAAAAAAAAAAAAAAAAAAAATATATACCGGGCAGCCCCCCCCGTGGTATACCGGGCCGCCCCTGTGGCCACCTGTAAAGGAAGCGATGATTATACTTATCGGGTGGCTGTCGCCGACGCCGCCGCTCTGTCACCGTCCGTCACCGCGCTCCTCCTGGTCTTCATGCTTCCTTCACCGTCGCACAGGAAATGACGTCATTTTCTGTGCGCCGATGAAGGAAGCATGAAGACGGGAAGGAGCGCGGTGACGGACGGTGACAGAGCGTCGGCGTCGGCGACAGCCACCCGATAAGTATAATCATCGCTTCCTTTACAGGTGGCCACAGGGGGGGCCCGGTATACCACGGGGGGGGGCTGTATACAGCCGGGTACCGCTGTATACAGCGGGGGCTGCTGTATACAGCGGGGGCGTGCTGTAATACCCCTCTGGGGCTGCTGTATACCCCTCTGGGGCTGCTGTATACCCCTCTGGGGCTGCTGTATACCCCTCTGGGGCTGCTATATACCCCTCTGGGGCTGCTATATACCCCTCTGGGGGCTGGGGGCTGCTGTATACCCCTCTGGGGCTGCTGTATACCCTCTGGGGCTGCTGTATACCCTCTGGGGCTGCTGTATACCCCTCTGGGGCTGCTGTATACCCCTCTGGGGCTGCTATATACCCCTCTGGGGCTGCTGTATACCCCTCTGGGGCTGCTATATACCCCTCTGGGGCTGCTTATACCCCTCTGGGGCTGCTATATACCCCTCTGGGGCTGCTATGTATACCCCTCTGGGGCTGCTGTATACAGCTCTGGGGCTGCTGTATACAGCTCTGGGGCTGCTGTATACAGCTCTGGGGCTGCTGTATACGCCTCTGGGGCTGCTGTATACCCCTCTGGGGCTGCTGTATACCGCTCTGGGGCTGCTGTATACCGCTCTGGGGCTGCTGTATACAGCTCTGGGGCTGCTGTATACAGCTCTGGGGCTGCTGTATACAGCTCTGGGGCTGCTGTATACAGCTCTGGGGCTGCTGTATACAGCTCTGGGGCTGCTGTATACCCCTCTGGGGCTGCTGTATACCCCTCTGGGGCCTGGCTGTATACCCCTCTGGGGCTGCTGTATACCCCTCTGGGGCTGCTCTATACCCCTCTGGGGCTGCTCTATACCCCTCTGGGGCTGCTCTATACCCCTCTGGGGCTGCTCTATACCCCTCTGGGGCTGCTCTATACCCCTCTGGGGCTGCTCTATACCCCTCTGGGGCTGCTCTATACCCCTCTGGGGCTGCTCTATACCCCTCTGGGGCTGCTCTATACCCCTCTGGGGCTGCTGTATACCCCTCTGGGGCTGCTGTATACCCCTCTGGGGCTGCTATATACCCCTCTGGGGCTGCTATTATACCCCTCTGGGGCTGCTGTATACCCCTCTGGGGCTGCTGTATACAGCTCTGGGGCTGCTATATACCCCTCTGGGGCTGCTGTATACCCCTCTGGGGCTGCTGTATATACCACTGGGGAGGCTACTGTATATACCACTGGGGAGGCTGCTGTATACTACCACTGGGGAGGCTGCTGTATACCACTGAGGGGGCCTGTATACCACACTGCTGGGGGCTGTATACCTGTGCTGGGGTCCACCCTCGGCTTATACACGAGTCAATAGGTTTTCCCAGGTTTTGGGGGCAAAAGTAGGGGGGTCGGCTTATACACGGGTCGGCTTATACACGAGTATATACGGTATGTGCTTAATTGTAAAACACTGGGCAAAACTGTCACTGAAAAAGACCTGGGTGTATGGGTAGATGACAAACTCACATTTAGTGGCCAGTGTCAGGCAGCTGCTGCAAAGGCAAATAAAATAATGGGATGCTTTAAAAGAGGCATAGATGCTCATGAGGAGAACATAATTTTACCTCTATACAAGTCACTAGTGCGACCACACTTAGAATACTGTGTACAATTCTGGTCTCCGGTGTATAAGAAAGACATAGCTGAACTAGAGCGGGTCCAGAGAAGAGCGACCAAGGTTACTAGAGGACCGAGGGGTCTGCAAAACCAAGACAGGTTATTAAACTTGGGGTTATTTAGCTTGGAAAAACGAAGGCTATGGGGTGATCTTATAATAATGTATAAATATATGAGGGGACAGTACAGAGACCTTTCTAATGATCTCTTTACTCTTAGGCCTGAGACTGGGACAAGGGGGCATCCTCTACGTCTGGAGGAAAGAAGGTTTAATCATAATCACAGACGCAGATTCTTTACTGTAAGAGCAGTGAGACTATGGAACTCTCTGCCACATGATGTTGTAATGAGTGACTCACTACTAACATTTAAGAAGGGCCTGGATGCCTTTCTTGAAAACTATAATATTACCTGTTATATATACTAGATTCCTTGATAGGGCGTTGATCCAGGGAACTAGTCTGATTGCTGTACCTGGAGTCAGGAAGGAATTTTTTCCCCCAATGTGGAGCTTAGTGTTGCCACATGGTTTTTTTTTTGCCTTCCTCTGGATCAACATGTTATGGGTTGAACTAGATGGACTTAAAGTCTTCCTTCAACCTTAAAAACTATGTTACTATGTTACACTTTAACACATTTGATTACTACCAAGAAGGGCACAAAGTCAGACGCCGCACCGTCATTAAGCAGAGGCATCTTTAATTGATCAAACTTTTCACATTAAATAGCAAAACAAAAAAAAAATAAATTGTAAAAAAACAAAAAAAAAGTGAACTCATAAGTCTCACAGCACTATACACACATCAGAAGCACCAGCACTCAGAATTTTACAGCATTTGGTTCAGAATTATAAGCTGCCAGTATGTAGATACTGTACATCTGTCAGAAGCAGGGTGTATATGGTTCCTGCCTTACATTTTTTACCCCTACGGCTCCAAGATCAGACTTCACCATTTCTATGGAGATGAATGAGAACATGTGGGTTCATAGCTTAAGAGAAAATATCCCACCCAACACATTCACTTGTGTACATTACCATAGACAGGAAAGCTAAACGGGTTCAATTAGAAGTCTCTTTAGGATGTCAGTGGGTTTAGAAGTTAAAAACAAAATACAAAGCAGTCTATACAGGTTTTATATAACATCACACAGCGTATGTCTACAAGGCCCAGATATCACTCATGCTCTCCTCAATGCATGATAGTAGTGCTTTATTTTGCGTTCAGACCCTTATATACGTACACACAGAATTAGAAGGATGGTGGCCCCAGAACCAAATTATCACATTAGAGAAGGGGGAGGTGGGTAATGTAAACATGCCAAGATGTAAGGCAGATCATCCTAACGGCAGGCAAGGGTTAATGAAACATGATTTGGCCTGCATGGTCTCATCTTCATGGCAGTGCTTTAGTACAGAAATCGTTGCAGGTATGCAGCTGCGACTCCTCGAGAGCCCATCCTCCCGGCAGATCCTTCCTAACAGATTAATGGCAATCAGGACATTGCGATAGATCCCGCTGACCAGCTGTGATAAAACACAGGCTCCGTCCTCTGAAATATTAAACAGCCCTGTCCCCATCCAAGAGCTTCCAGCGAGAAGAACAGGATGACAGACCAAAGCAATTACTGGAAGAAGGACTTTGTGAAACCATTTACTAGTATTGGACAGTGGGAGTCTGAAACCTCTGCGGCTTAGGCTGTCATCTCAGTGCTAGGTGGTCTATGTGCCATATAATTACCACAGAAGGATACATAAGTGGCCGGATGCATCATTCCAGGACTATAATAAGCAGCAAAAGAGAACAAAATTGATGCATATACCTTTATGGATGCAAATTATATTTACAAGATCAGCCATCTTTACCTGTTCTCTCTGTAGTGCTTGTTTCTAGGCCCCATACCCTTTGATACTGCAAAACAGAAGAAAGGGTTTGACCTACACCTTTAGCTCATACACCATTCCTGATAAGGTCCCCAAATCCCAGAACAATACCTCGCGGCTCACATTCAGTAGCATATCGGACTATCAATAAGAAATACCCTTAAATGGTGACAGACGAGGAGGGTCAGGGTCTCAGGTTGATGCAGTGAATAACGATCTTCCATGAGCAATAATAGTACAATTCTCTGCCCCATAGCAGCAAGGCAGCCCAAGGCATTATGCCAGGAGCAGATAAACTGGACAGAGTAAATGAACAGAACAGCAGAGCAAACAGCAACATTTCAGCCATTATTATTAGGGTTACAATCTTATTTGGTCTCAACAGGAGACCCTAAAGTTTTGGAGTCTTACATTACCCCAGACCATTTACTTGGGCCTCACTTGGCAGTGTAAAGGATGGGGGAGATAGAATGTATATGATGAAGGCGTATAGAGGGGCAGGGGAAAAAAAATCCAGCCCACCGAGTCCCTCACTTCTACAACGGTAATGTCAGTCTGCCTGCACGGGGCTCCAGGATGCCAGCTTCCAAGAGTGCAGCCTTGTATTGCCCTAGAACACCCTGGATGCTCTTCATAAAGCCCTTGGATAGAGGAAACAATGGGAAGCCAATGTCGGGGTAGCCTCGCTTGTCAGGCAGAAAACTGCGGTAGCTCTTTCTGCGTTTCTTTGGTTTCAAGTTTGGCTGTGCTCCTCCCGTTGCACCTCGAGGTTCTTCTGCAGGGCTGGTGTTGCTCACCACAACCCCCTTACCGAAATTATCCAAGTCAGAATAACGTGGGGCTTCTCCAGGAGAAACAGAGGCTCCACATCCAGAGTCGTCTAGGTCCTTAGAATTTAATGTAGGCTCGGGCGTGCTTTCAGGTTCAGTGGGGCTGTAGGGTGCTATACAGGGATGTTCCTGACCATTCGACAGCTCACCACTCTTTTCTACCACGGAGTTGGTGTCAAGCCAAGTTTCTATCCTGTGTGCTAAACGCCAACCGCTACTTTGAAAGTGCTCCAAGATCTCTTGCTGGAAGACTTCCACAGGTCTCCTCAACATCTGTGTCATTGACTGCACCACTCTGATAAGCGCCATCTCATTGTAGCAGCGACTATTCTCATAGCCTTCTTGTAGCCCACGGTCACTGTCGAAGCCAGCCTCATTATAGTACGGTTCATTTACTAAAATGAGACCTGAGAATGGGAGAAAAAAAAATACAAGTGTGAGTATGTTAAGAAGTCCCAAGCTTTTTTTTTTTAAATTTCCTAACGCTTTTTTACATATATTACTTACACATCATAAGAGCATTAATATACTCACTGATGGCCATCTTGTCCAGTTTTCAGCACCTCTATGCAAATCTTCTCACTCATGATTGGAGTTTGTGTGTGAGCAGGAAGTCACTTTTACAATGCAAATCTTTGGAGCGTCAGAATGACGATCCATTTGCTTAAATTGTAAAAGTGACTTCCAGTTAACAGATAAATCCCTTTGTGATCTGGCGAGACAGAATTTCAATTGCGTGAATGAGAAGAGGACTAGAGCCACAAGGAAACCAGAAAAGATGGCGATCGATGAGTATTTTAATGCACACAATACAGGTTAGAGAATAGCTTTAAACCTACCTTGAATTGATATGAGGACTTGAAGAAGACTAGACTTGCTCGTCCATCTCTCTGTACCCTGTTAAATAATAAGCAGATCACTGAAGACAATCAGTATCACCAGGATGTGTCAGATACATATCTAAGTTATTCGCAAATGTGGCTACACTCTACTTGTCAGGTGCTGCTTTTTAACCACTCACAAGATTAGTGTATCATATCTAGAGCATCCATACCTGAGAAAGATCTTGAGTTTGAGCTGAGAACTAGACACACTTATTTATTACCCCACACTATTCTAATGGGCGTTGTCCAGCCATTTTGGCCAATAAGGTAACTTTTGCCTGCATATACTCATTCAAGCTCATTCAGAATTGTATTTGCCACAGATTGTCAGTGATCATTACCTTTTAGAACACTTTTTGTTTTTTTTAAACAAACCCTTACAAGAAAAAGCAGGGACAACTCTTAAAAAGGAAGTGATCACCATCCAGAGGATAGATGAAATCTCATAACTCTGTGGGGGTTCCAGTGGTTGATCTCCCATTGATAATCAGAAAGGGCCACTTTTATCCCCATTAGAATGGAAAGTGCAATGTCCGACTGCTGCTCCATTCATTCTTCATGTGACTGCCCAGTGCTGTATTCAGATGTTTCTGCCAGTCCATAGCGAATGAATAGAGCAGCAGTTAATCATGTGAACTGCTGCTTTATTTTAATGGAGCTTAAAAAAAGTTATGGCTTTCAGTTGGGGTCCTAGAGGTTGGCCCACTCACAAGCTAACAGATATCATCTATCCAGTAGTGAGGCAATAATTCCTGTTTACTGGACAACTAATGGAATCTCTTTTTTTACAGCACCACTTGCCTTTAGTTTTTCTGTGCTGGAGTGGGGCTATTAATCTAAAGTCCCTGTCCCTAGTGATACACTCGCCCGCTGATGTCTTCACCTTTCGTCGACACTTCTCCGCTCCTATGGAGTCATCTTGTGACCTCAACGTCTGACTGACGGAAGTCAGAGGTAACGGTTAGGAACACTGATTGTAAGTCTATGAAAGCCAAAATAAGAATCTCAGACTTGCATTGAGGTGCGTCTTCCAGATTATTAAAAAAAAAAAAAAACACACTGGGGCAATCTGTCAGACCACCAACCTGCTGAAGACTGAACAGAGTGGCGGTGATAGGTGAAGAAGACAGGCGAGTAGAAGACTAAGGTGAGGGACCTTGGATTAAAGGCGCTGTCCAGGCTTTTGCTACAATTCATATGTGTATCTAGGCTGTAAAATGTTGACAGTTTGTAATATACATGCTGTCGACATTTAGCAGGATTACTTAGATATCACATATTTGTGGCAGCCAGAGAACGTCCAGGGGAACGTGTTTATATTGGAGCCTGCATGGAAATGGGAGACTGGTTGTTTCCTCCCAGTCTCCTACAAACACACCCCTTCACCACTCTATACTATGGCCGGCTACCCCCAGGGCTCCTACAGCCCACCCCAGCCCCTAATGTCACCACCCACCCCCATTGTACACAGCAGTCCCCACTGCATTGACACACTGACAAATCTGCAGCTGTGAAGGTGATTCGGCACATTGTCAGCATGTGTGCGCTCACCCTGTGGGTTCTGTGCAGGGGAGCGGAGGTCTGCACTCCGCAGCCAGGACTCTGCTGTGGAGCCCGATGCTTCTTTCTCCATACCTCCAGTACCATAGAGCTGGTGGCTGTGATATAGAGAGGACCGCTCCAACGGCTCTGTGCTCTATGGTACTGGAAATATGGAGAGAGAAGCATCGGGCTCCACAGCAGAGTCCTGAGCTGCGGAGTGCAGGCCTCAGCTCCCCTGCATAGAGCCCACAGGGTGAGCGCACACACATGCAGCAGTCCCCACTGCACTGACACAGTGTACTGAATCATCTGCACAGCAGCGGATTTGGCACAGTGTTTCATTGCAGTGGGGACCACTGTGTACAATGGGGGTGGGTGTTGACATTAGGAGCTGGGGCGGGCTGTAGGAGCCCTGGGGGTGGCGGCCATACTAAGACTGGGGAGGGGGTAGGCCTGTATGAGCCCTGGGGGTAGCTGGCCATATAGTGTGGAGTGGGGTAGGGGCGTGTTTTTAGGAGACAGGAAACTGATCGTTTTCTCCCAATTTACACGCTGCTCCAATACAAAAAAGTCGCCTGGTCGTTCCCTGGCTGCCGCAAATAAGTGATATCTAGGCAACTATGCAAAATGTTGACAGCATGTATAACACAAACTCTCAACACTTTGCAGCCTATACACATATGAAGTATAGCAAAAGCCCGGACAACCCCTTTAAAAAGCACCACTCCAGCACTGCAATAAAAAAAAAACAAAAAAAAAACACAACCTGGAGTGGTGCTTTAAATTTCAACAACTACTACGGTAAAAATGATGGAGCTACAACTCCAATAGGATTAATATTAATTTAATCTTTTGAAAATTTTCAGCAATAAGTCTATATAAACAAATTACCTTTCCTATCCAGGTGCCCAGCAGACTAACGCACACTTTCCCATTGTCATAAAGGTTTGGATTCAGCCTCCCACTGCATTGGGAAAGATAGCGGAAAAGCGGCGGCACAGCAGGATAGATGTTGGGCAGCTGAATGTCAAATAAAAACAGGCCATCTTCATATGGAGTTCGAGTGGGACCTTTTATAAAGGCAGAAAACAGGTCCTAAAGAGAGAAAACAAAGCAAACTGAATATGGAGAAGTAAAACAACCTACTAACCGTACAAAAGTTATTATACTGACTGTCCTACCCTACCAGTGAAAGGTTTGTCCAGTATTACTCACATCAGCACTTACTGGCAGAGAGCTGTGCAAGATCAGCAGCTGTCATGTATCTGTGCCATTTATTAGCAGAACACCGGTATGAGATCATCAATGGAAGCTCTGTATAACATGCTAGCCATTATGTTGAAGGAGACATCCAGTAACAATCTTTAAGGACTGCAGTGCACACTTGAAAACAAAATGGTTTAGGGGCCTTTCAGACTTGTGTTTTTTTCCTGATCTAGAAGATTCTTACAGGATTCATTTTTTTGCCCATTCACTTTAATGATTTCAGGTAGAATCTTGTTGCTTCAGGTTTTTTCCTGTAATCATTAAAGTGAATGGGCAAAAAAATGAACCCTGTAAGAATCAGGTTTTTTCCTGTTTTTCCAGATCAGGAAAAAAACGCAAGTGTGAAAAGCCCCTTAGAGATTTTTTTTTTTTTTTTTTATCACCCATGCAATATGCAAAAAAAAAAAAAAAAGGGTCAATGATGCTTTTACTAGAGAATATGTTGGATATTCAGTATCCAGAATCAGTGTAGAGCTGTAAACGTCACCATTGTAATCCACACCTATACCGGCCACCTCTCAGTACCGATGTCAGTAATAATCAAAATCTTTAGTCATTTACTATAACTGAAGCCAGAGCCAAGAGGTGTGCGGGATTGTGGGCATGGGGAGCAGCGTACATTAATTTCCTTTTTTAAAGTCGGTTGCTGGCATTAGGAAGGGGGCGCCACAAGCCTGATAGAATCATTTTGGTTCTCTTTACAGTTGAAACCAGAAGTTTAGAGAGAGATTTAAAGCATTTTTATTACTTTCTGTAAAGTCACAAGTTCACCCATATTAGTATTTAGTATCATTGCCCTTAAAACTATCACTTGGATCAAACATTTTGGATATCTTTCCACAAGCTTCTCACAATAGTTGGTAGAAGTTTCGGCCCATTCCTCCTGCCAGAACTGGTGTAACTGAGCCATGTTCGTAGGTCGCCTTGCGCGCACCTGCCTTTTCAGCTTTGCCCATAAATTTTCAATCAGATTGAGATCAAGGCTTTGTGATGGCCACTCCAAAACATTGACTTTGTTGTCTTTAAGCCACTTTGTAACCAGTTTGGCAGAATGCTTCAGGTCATTGTCCACCTGGAAGACCCATTTCTACCAAAGCTTTAATGACTGATGTCTTGAGATGTTTCTTCAGTATTGCCACACAATATTCTGCCTCATGATGCCATCTATTTGTGGAGTGCACCAGTCCCTCCTACAGCAAAACAACCCCACAACATGATGCTGCTACCCCTGTGATATTTTGGGAGGATTTCTTTGGAATTTTCCATGATACTACACAAAGAAGAAGTGTGTTTTCAAGTACACATTAAAATCCACAGGTGTGTCTCTAATTTAGATGTTGCCAATAAACCAATAGCTTTCAAGACACATGACATAATCATGTGGGCTTCCATTTAAAGTCATTAGTAATCTTGGTGTTTGTAAACTTTGCAGAAAATAATAAAAATGCCTTAAAAAGATTCTCTCTCATAATTCTGGCACTTGGCCGATATAAATAATTACCGTATATACTCGCGTATAAGCCGAGTTTTTCAGCCCAAAATTTGTGCTGAAAAGTCCCCCCATGGCTTATACACGAGTATACAGAACCCCCGGAGGTATACAGGCCCCCCCCCCATCAAGATCCAGGGCCCCCCCTCCTTGCTCGGCAAACCTGTAAAGTAAAATCATACGATCCCGGCTTCATCTGTCTTCTTCCGGCTTCCTGTGGTCGCGGGCAATGACTTCATTGCCCGCGACCACAGGAAGCCGGAAGACGCTGAATGAAGCCCGGGATCGTGATGTCTGCAGCGGTGGGACGGCGCAACAGGACAGTGATAAGTATGATTTTACTTTACAGGTTTGCCGAGCAAGGAGGGGGGCCCTGGATCTTGATGGAAGGGCCTGTATACCTCTGGGGCTGCTGCTGTATACACCCCTGGGGCTGGTGCTGTATACACCTCTGGGGCTGCTGTATACACCACTAGGGCTGCTGTATACTACCTAAGGGCTGCTGTATATACCTCTGGGGCTGCTGTATACTACGGTACCTCTGGGGCTGCTGTATACTACCACTGGGGCTGTATATACCTCTGGGGCTGCTGTATACCACACTGCTGGGGGCTGTATACCTGTGCTGGGGTCCACCCTCAGCTTATACACGAGTCAATAGGTTTTCCCAGGTTTTGGGGGCAAAAGTAGGGGGGTCGGCTTATACACGGGTCGGCTTACACACGAGTATATACGGTATAGTAATTCTAATTGACCTGAAAAGGAAAAGGTTTATTCTGATTTATAGTGTATGTAAACGTCTGGTTTCAACTGTATACAAGGAAGGGGCCCAAGTTGGTGAATATATATACCAATAAGGGGGACATTACCCCACATCAGTGTCAGCAGCAGATCTCCCACCCCCCCCATGCATCATGACTACAATTACACCAGAGTATCCCAGTGTGCAGTGCGAGTAGAGTTACTGCAGACTAGCTTCAAGTGTGGACAACATCTTAACCTTCTATTACTGGGATAATGCAACTTTTACTATGCTAATATGACACAAACAACAATCAAGGAAATTATTAAACACTAGATGCAGGCCCGATGCTATCGCATCAGGAGGGCAGTCATCATCACGATGGGGCGGGCTCTGTGGTGCTGGGGGCAGCAACCATCTCTCCCCTCTGTTTTGTCTTCTCCCCTTGTGTGCCCTCTCTTGAGTGGTCTTTCCCTTTGCACTCTCCACACTGTGTGCTGTCTTCTCCCCCTGTCCACTCTCTCCCCCTCATGCCATGTTCTCCCCTCTGTTCTCTCTTGTTTGAGCTGTCTCTTCCCTGTGCACTCGCCCCTCTCCCTGTGGTAAAAGTAAAATTAAAACAAAGTAAGTAAAAAGGTAATATTAAGCTGCTAGAGTGGAAGGCACAGGTTGCTAGGGTGAACATAGGTTGGTGTGGGGCGGCACATTCTTTGCCATAGAGGAAAGTAAAGTCCTCTGTAAAGGACCTTTGGCAATGACACTGTCATGTGATCAGTCATGCACACTTTGCTCCACCCACGACAGTGACATCACCAAAGATCCTGTAGAATCTAATTCTGAGGTGTTTGCGGCGGATACCTGGTGTCGGGCTGCAGCGACAGAGGTGTGTGTATGTGTGTGGGTGGAGGGGTTGAGGAGCCGCCTGCGAGGTGTGGGGACCAGGCAGTGGTGGGTTGTGGAGTTGGTGGCACCACTAGCGGGCGCCATATTTGGAAACCCATCATTTCGTTGTTCAAATATGGAGCTCGCAACTTGTGCTGGCCAATCGCGTGATAGGACACAATTACAGTGGAAGTTGATGACGGACGCCACAAGGTAAGTATTAGAATAGACGTTTTACCAAGATTTTAAGTTATCTCCCTGTTCATTGGATAGGGTATAACTTGCTCAATGCTTGGGGGCCGACTGCAGGGTTCTCATGGATGCAATGAACCGAATTCTGCATGGAGTCTGAATGGAGCGGAGGTTGAGCATATCAATCTCTGCCCCATTCAATGTGTATAGGACTACCAGAAATGGCCAAATACAGTGCGCAACTATTTCCATCAGTCCCATAGACAATGATTATAGCATAGGTATATGCTTATATTCTGCTCTATTCAGATGGAGCTCTTAAGTGCAATATTATCCAGGTTGGTGGAGGGGGTCCTAGCATTTGAACCTCCAGTGATGAGCAAATAAGTGTTAAAATCTTTATAGTTAATGGGGTTTTACAATTAAAATGTACAAATTACAAAAAAAAAAAAGAGACAGAATATCGCCAAAATGTATACCAATACTAATAATAAAAGTTAAAATAAGAGAATATAATCACAGCCAAAGAATAGTTACCATCCGGTCTTCAAAGGTCTTCACCATTATGCCATCAGGGAGGGATGTGGCAAGTAGAGCCATTTCCTTGCGCACTGTGCTGAAGAACTTCTTTGCTTCTGGTGCCTGAAACTCCAGCTTCTTGAAGACATGGCTCTCTGAGGAGAGTAGAAAAATAGACAACATATTAGAAAATATATTATTTGGAGAAGTACCTGGAAGAAAAAATAGGAAGAGGTTTTGGTTTACAATCTCAGGATCCTGTTGCAGCCAAAAACCCAAAGTTATAGAAAGTCCCACACACTTTTCTTTCGAACCAGGTACGATATTGGCACTACACAAATAAAACATTTAAGAAACCTTTTCTAGGATCTATATAAACCAGATTATTGCTCCAAAAACTACACATTCATTTTGAGTATTCACTGTAAAAATCACTTTCTTGGACCCACTCATTGGGGCCACTGCAGACCATGGATGTATGCTGCTTCCACTAAGAAGCTGACATTATGCAACAAAAGTTAGCTCCTCTCCAGCAGTGTACACCCACCAACTGACAAGAAGTTAATCAGATAGTGAGAAAGCAGTGGGAGAGGCAAAAACATAGCTGAAATCAACAAAGTTGAAAACACCATAATAACTACACACAAAAGGGAGGTGCTGTGCCCCTCAATGAAAGCTCCAAGAAAGAAATATTATGGCGAGTAGCCAAAAATCAACTACTCTCTACTGCTTTATTGGGGTCCACAGGAAACAAATGGGTCATCCTAAAAAAGTCCCAAGGGTGGGTAGAGAAGACAGTATTCCTAAAGTCCAAGCTCGGGCCACTGCCAAGAGTCACATCCGACAACATGTAGTTGTCAAACCTTTAGAACCTTGCGAGGGTATGGATGGAGGACCAGGTACCAGCCTTGTAAAACTGCAAGACAAAAAGCATGGTGGCGGATAGCCCCGGAGGCCCCCCACTGCTCGTATGGCGTGCACCATGACCTTGAGAGAGCATACTGTCCTTTATTTGATCAGATCAAATACTGATCACCTGATGAAGGCGGTGACCTGTTGAAACACGTTGTGAGAGCCACATTCTATAATAAAGAAGATCAACCAATACAATAAGATCTGCCTTGCATGATGTACTTGTATGCTTCACAAAAACCACAATCATAAAAATTGCATTCACTATTCCAAGGACTTCTTGATCTGGAGAGGAAATCTGATTACCCCGATGGCCTCATGAACATCACGAAGGGGTTGGCATGAAGGAAGGTCTCCTCTTCTCCTGCGGATCAGAGATTTGTCATAGTGATTGTCGTTCCTGACTAAAAATTGCCGAAAGGAACAAAACTGAATTATCTGTCTCTTTGGAAGAAGATGTTTCAGTTGTGAGAGCCACGTACTTGACCTCCCACCCACTCTGATGTCAGAGATTACCTTGTCTAGTTTTTCCCTAAATATCCAGGGACCCTGGAAGGGTGAGACTGGTAAGAGACTTCATGGATGTGAAATCCATATTCCATGAGTTCAGCCATAAGACCCTGCGGATCATGAAGATATTGCTAACAAGGGGTGAGCAAGCGGCTGCATCTAGTGAGGCCAATAAAGGTACCTTTAGATGGCACGACGTTGCAATGATGTCTGCAACGATCTCGTGGGCGCATGGTCGTTGCAGACACGTTGGTGAGATGTCACACGTCTGGATATTGTGGACAACTCACCAACGATGTTGTGACCAGGGGTCGTTCGCAAACCCCGCAAACCATCCCTGCTCATTGCTTTGAATGGGCGAAGTCGGCAATGACATCGTTACTGCGGTGTAACACACAACGATCTAGCAGGTTGGTGGATCGTTGATCATGAGGTTTGTGAACATGTACTCAAATCTGCAATCAACGATTCAACAACTTAACGTTGTTGAATCTCAGTATTACATGCGATGACGTCCTAACGATGTCGCTGGAACGACTCCAAACCCGTGACGTATCAGCGACATCGTTAATGATATCGTACCGTGTAACGGTGCCTTAAAAGGCATTTTCTGCATGGGCAATCTGAAGTTTAGCCCAGGCTGAAACCGACTTGGATACTCACATTGATGCAAATAACAGTCAGTGAAAGGGTTCTTCCAGCAGCAGCCCAAAGGTTTGATTTGGCTAAATCCTTGGTGCACCTGTCAGAAGTGTCCTTGATCAAGGCCCCATCGGAAAAGGTAAGGATAGTGTTAGAGAGCTGGGAGACGCTGCAAATTTTTGTAGAAGGTCAGATGCAAGTTGGTACAGCACATCCATATGTTTCCTTCTTTGAAAGTTTGTTTCCAGATGCTTGCATTAGTGAAAATTCTTTCAAATTATTAGTTATTGGCAAAAATCCAAGGAGAGGCCCGCTTTAACTTCTGTAAGAACATGGTCTGCTCGTAGGGTATAGATTCCCTGTCCTTTGCAGTGAGAGTCTGATTAATGGCTACAATCAGAATTTGCAGCTTTGAAATATGTTTGGAGTCCAGAACAGAATTTGACTCTGAACGAAGGTTGGACTCCAGAACCGCCGGTGTGTCAGAGGAGGAAAAGTGAGAGAGACATGCCATCCTGGGAAGAGTGATAAAGGCTTTTAAAATGAGCTGGTGTGTGCTCGCTTCTTGGATCCCTTGTGTGGGTAGCCATGGCAGAGCTAAGGAATTGGGAGAGTCTGACACGCACTGGGAAGTCAACAGGACTTCCCCCGTGGCAGAATAGGGTAGTCTATGCTCAAAAACAAAAGTTTGAGCTACATTACTAAGGTCGGTGACAAATTGGGAAAGAGCCGCGGCCAACACAGAGGAAGGGGGTGCACTTTAGTGGTGGGTACTGGTTGGGGCTCTTGGAAGGATGTCATGGTAAGTGTGCTGAATTCCGGGCAGAGGGACAACGTCTGACTGGAAGAACACCTCCTCTTAACAAGGAGAATAGGTAAAGTGCATGACAAATATTTCGAGGATGGGAATGAGACTCCCTGAGGCTAGACAAAGAAATGGGAAAGTGTGCCAAAGAAGAGTGGATGCAGAGGATAGAAGAGCTGCCCGCAGGTGACAGAGCTTACCTTGGTTCAGGAGCCTATGACCCTGTAGATTTGTGAAGACTCTGTGGCACAGTGATTGAGGGTGGTATGCTGTAGGGTTCTTGGTAGACTATACAGTCTGCAGTGGTTGCTAGCATGCCAACATGCAGTAAGATGGCACTAAAGACATGGAGGTCCCCAGGCATGAAAAAAGCGCCCTGCAGGGGCAAGAGTGGTAGGTGGAAACAGTCAATTCTTGTAAATGGTCCGGCCGCAGGACAGGGCACAGTGGAAATCAAGGACTAAATTTAGAAACCTGGCCACCGGAGGGAACCAGGGTAGTGTGGAGTTTGAAGTGGTCGCCTTTAAAAAGGTGTATATAAAAAAAAAAAAAAATAAAAAGAAAAAAATGAGAATGGGGGAAAAAAGGAGAAGAGAGGGTCAAGATATAATGCGAAAACAAACCACAACAACACCCCCACCCACTTTTTTTTTTAACCAGGATGTCTGGCACCTAGTGAGAGGGGGAAAAAGTACCTATCCTGAAATAAACTGAATTGTACTTTGCAGATTAAAAGGTGCAAGACGGTCAGATGTCATGATCACTGTCCGTCATTTGGTGACTGTAGGGTACCAGTTCAGTCTTCCCTTCCTTAACAGTCTAGCTCTGGAGGGAAATCTGGGGACATGGTGGCAAGGATGGTCCACCGGGGAGCCCCAAACACTACATGTGTTATAGCGTTAATGTCCTGTCTCGTAGACCAAAGTGGATGCAGTTGTGACAATTCCACATTGTGCTCTCTGTCTCTTATGTGGGGAGAAAGACCAAAACTCCACTCTGTTGCCCAATTACAAGCTATATCTGAAAGATAAAAGGGAAATCATTCATAAAAAACAACAGACCTAAGCTAGAAATGGGACCGATTCCAGACAGTTTCTGCCTCATAAGGACTCCAAGCTAAAACTGATTAACGTCATGCCAGTGGTGGACATACACTGCAGGGGAGGAGCTAACTTTATTTTACATAGTGTCAGCAGCAAACACCCATGGAGTCCTATGACAGTCAATGAAGCGATAGAAAAACATTGAACTGAAGATATACAGGTTGTCTTCCTTCCAGTTAAAGGCCCTGCCAAAAATACTTTACATTACTATACTAGAAGCACTGCATAGTTGTAGATTGCTTTTGTGCCGTGTACATGCACAAACAAGTCTTCACTACACTTCTACATCAAGGACTCATTCAGACTCTGCATTTGTGCTCAGTTTTTGTTAATCCGTTTTTTTGGGGCAGGTTCTGCATCAAAAACGGATCTTTTTTGCAAAAAAAGGCATCAGTTTGTGCTGCTTTTTTGCTCAGTTTTTGGGGTGACAAACAAAGACACACACTTTCTTATCCTCCCTGGCGACTCCACTGAGCCCTGGTGAGGTTTCCTTCCGGGCATCGGCAGGACAACTGAATAGTATGAGTATTTACAGGACCTTCCAACATGTGACTCTCAGGCTGAGTCACATGCTGCAAGCTCCTGGAAGTACTGTACCCAACTACCCACAGGTCCTGCCAATGCCCAGGAGAAAGACATCACTGGACCTCACTGTAGGATCGTTGGGAGGGTAAGTAATTGGATGTAAGTGGCACAGAAAGCACACCAGAAAAACGGAGCACTAATTGACACTCATTTTTGTGGATGCACTCTCTGCATCACTCATGCAGCAGTCAAAATGTTGATGCCTGCACAACATATTGAAAAATCCTATTCAGTTTGCTGGCAAACGTTTTCACTGATCAGTTTTTGGTGCAGTTTAAAAAAAAAAAAAAAAACACAAAAAACGCAGCACCAAAAATGGATCAAAATGTCCAGTGTGAACATAGCCTGAATAGCAGGATTAGACGACAACCTAAAAATGCGATTGATTAAAGAGCTTTTCTTGTTTCAAAAAAGAAAAAAACTAAAGAAAGCCACAAGCTTTACTCATCCTTCAGGGTAGAATAAAGCATCCGACGTAGCCCCCAGTGTTTGTCGTTGTCTGCTGAGCTCAGTGGCTTGTGTCAGCAAGTCAGGCATTAGACTCACTATTTACATGTCAGCTCAGCAGACGATAACATGCACAATGTGGAGACTTCGTGTTAGACTCAAGAAGGGTGAGTAAAGCACTTTAGCTGGGCCTGGAGATAGAAGACATATTTTGAAACATCCTTAACTCTCATGAAATGACAAGAGTTTGATTCCTGACCAATTCTTCTGGATACAGTGCACATTTTAGATGAGCAGGTGAGGTCCCAAGATTTGACAGCAATAGCTGATCGTCCATTTATTGACCTGACAGACATGAATCCATCACAATCTGCTTACCTGGCGCAGTCTCCAGTACAGAGAACACCTCTCCTTTAGCACTTGTAAATATGACGCCAGGTTTGCCCCCACACTGTGGGCAGAGGACAGGTGTGTCACTGGGCCATTCAGAGCGGACCGGTGTCTGGGCTTCTGCTTTATCTTCTTTTTCGGCCTCTGGTGCAGATTCCATCTTCTCCTCCTCTGCAATGGCCACATTATCAAGTGTCTTCTTCAGATTTTCCTGCAACTTCTTAATGTCATCCAGGAACTTTTTTTCCCTAGTAAATTTCTCTGGCTCGGCAATGGGCGAGGTTGGAGAACCAGTAAGTAACTGTTCTACAGTCATATTTTTCAAACTTTCCAGAATCTTAATAGCCTCCTTCAACTCTTTGAAGCTCTTTACCATCCCCTCCTTCTCATTCACTTTGACTACAAGCCCAGGGACCGCTATAGTGGCCACAGAAGTGCCTTGCCCTGGGTCATCTTTCTCTATCTGTGGAGCTTGGTCTGCTGATGCACTTGGATTCTGTGCTTCCTCTGCTCCTTCGGCAGGCACACGCGCTTGATCATCCTCCGTTAAGCCATTGTCTGTCTCCCAGCTCTCGCTGTCATCTTCCCATTCATCAGAGGAGGCACCACTGGTGCTACTGTCCACAGAGTCATAGAAAGACTCCTCCAGCTCAGACTCTACATTGTACAGATGCTGAAGAGGAACATAAAAAGGTAATGAGAAGGGCAGTATCAATACACTTTCAAAAGTAAGCTCAGAAATGATCACGTTACTTGTGGCCCAGAGCCACATATGAGGAAAACCAAAAGCAAGATATCTCTGGTGTAGGCTACTGGTCCTCCATGCAACCAAGGGACATGCTTCAGATATTCTTACCTGCGGAAGGATAATGGACCTGGAGTTGTCAGCCCATATCACTTCTACTTTACTACTAACATCTACACGGGCAACTTGTCCGACTGAGCGCTGAAAGAGGCAAAATAAGGAAGACATGGTTATTGCTGCTGACAGCACTGTGGAAAAGCATTATCAAGTGAAAAGCAACCCTAGATAGCACAAGTCTGCTTTCAAACCTTTATAGAGAAAGTCACAAAATATAGCAAATCAGAAGCTACTAATGTCAGAATGTTTAATGCATGTATGTAGGTGTCTCAGATGTCATAATGTATAGGTTGGCCATTTATATGGATGCACCAAACTAAAATGGGAATGGTTGGTGATATCAACGTCCTGTTTGTGGCACATTAGTATATGGGAGGGGGAAAACCTTTCCAGATGAGTGGGGACCATGGCGGCCATTTTGGATTCAACTCTTATTTTTGTCAATAGGAAGAGGGTCATGTGACACATCAAACCTATTGAGAATTTCATAAGAAAAACAAGACTTTGCTTGGTTTAAACCTAACTTTATTCTTTTAGGAGTTATTTTCAAGCTTCTCTTTGCTTACAGCCATTGGCATGTCGCAGAGGTTAACACGTGAGGAGCAGATAGAAATTGTGTTGATGTCTGGTTAATGCAGAACCTGGGTCATTGCAGGAAGAAAACTATCACTAATGAAGAAACATCAGTGGCTGTCCTAGCTTCATTCAGCAAGAACCCACAGTGTAGCACTCGCCACATGTCGCTGGAGAACGGCATCTGTCGAACATCCCTTCAGCGGATATTAGCTACTCACAAATGGCACCCTTACAAAATCCAGCTGCTGCAGTATCTCAATAAGGATGACCCAGATCAGCGCACCGAATTTGCAGAATGGGCAAAACAAAATGTGGAACAGGACCCTCAGTTTACACAGAACATTATGTTCAGTGATGAGGCAAATTTTTTTGTGAATGGTGAAGTTAAACAAAACCACCGCTATTGGGCTGACACTAATCCACAGTGGATAGATCCCTCCAAGACTTGGAACACAAAAATTGATGGTATGGTGTGGTATATGGGGTACAAAGATAGTGGTGCCATTCTTCGTCAATGCAAACCTCAATGCCACCGGATATCTGAAATTGCTACATGATGATGTGTTGCCCTCTTTATGCACTGAAGATGGCACGTTCCCTGAGTTTTTCCAACAAGATTGTGCACCACCATATTATGGGTGTCGGGTCCGCGCATTCCTACATGAACAGTTTCCTGTAAAGGGGATTGGTCGATGTGGGCCAAATGAATGGCCACCAAGGTCTCCCAATCTGCCCCCCTTAGACTTATCTTTGGGGTCATCTGAAGGCAATTGTCTGCACTGTGAAGATACGAGATGTGCAGCATCTCAAACAACGGGTACTGGAAGCCTGTGCTAGCATTTCTTCTGCGGTGTTGCTATCAGTGTGTGAAGAATGGGAGAAGAGGGTTGCATTGACAATCCAACTTAATGGGCAGCACTTTGAACACATTTTATAAGTGGTCAAACTTGAAAATAACTCATGAAAAAATAAAGTTACATTAAAATCAAGCATACCATTGTTTTTCTTATGAAATTCCCAATAAGCTTCATGTTGTCGCATGACCCTCTTCCCATTTAAAAAAATAAAGTTGCTTCCAAAATGACCAACTTCAAAATGGCCGCCATGGTCATCACCCATCTGGAAAGGTATTCCTCCTCCCATATAGTAATGTGCCACAAACAGGAAGTTGATATCACCAACCATTCCCATTATATTTAGGTGTATCCATATGAATGGCCCATCCTGTAGACTATAAACTGTTTCTTAAAAACCTTACGCGATACAAACTTTTGGAGCACATATTAGTGTTGTTGGCAGAGAGTTGTTGGTAGAGACAGATGTAAACACATTGAGTGAGTGAATCAATTCTAAGAGTAAGGGCCGCTTTAGACACACCAACTTCTGTGACCAACTTCTGAACAGATCTCTGGTTGCAGTGAAATCATGGACACATTGTTACATTTGTACACAGCCACAAAATAGAACAATGTGTCCATGATTTCACTGCAACCAGAGATCTGTTCAGAAGTTGGTCACAGAAGTTGGTGTGTGTAAAGCGGCCCTAACAGTCGCTGACATCTACTGCAGCACAGATGCTGTTCTACCTAATAGAGAGTGTGCTCAGAGGATCTGGTCAAAGGTTTACACCAGCTCAGCTGATTGGGGCTTTGATGCCTGTTAAGTGAGTAATCGAATACACAACTATATAATAATAATATTTATTCAAATATCTAGCGCCATTAATTCCTCAGATCTTTACATACACTGTCCCCATTGGGGCTCATACTCACAATTATCCATGAGAGTAGTGCTTCAGCCTGCCCTTTTAACTGAATACAACCTATACTTTTTTATGCCATTTAAAATATTTTTTCCCCCCATTTACAGGTTTTTAACTTTATTTTTAATAACATTCCTTCACAAAAAAAGCAGTTTTTAAAGTTTATAGTTGTGTCTACTAGTGTCCAAGATTCAATTTAACTACGGTAGGTCATGCTCTGTAACATCAGGCCTAAGACTTCAGACACATCGGAGGTTGTAAGTAGTTTTTTGTTTTTGTTTTTACACATGTAATTATTTTGTAATTTTTTTTCTTTTATTTTGTTTAGTTATTATGCTTATTTATGAAGTGCCAGGCATTGTTATCATTGGGGCTCACAATCCAAATTTCCTATCACGGGAGGAAATCCCACACAGACACAGGGTGAACATGAATGCCATGCAGATCTTGTCTTTTGTGGGATTTGAAAAGCAAAAGTCAGAAATGTTTAAGGTTTCTGCCTTCTCCCTGTTAAGTAAGCACAGTCTTTACAATGCAATCAGCCATAGCATTGCCACTTTATAATCCTGGCATTCAAGTGATTGATGAGAAAATTGAAATCACGAGATTTTTTTTTTTTTTTTTTCATGTAACTAATGCGGCTATGACAGACCCAACTATAATAAAACTTTGTGCGGTAAAGGCATGTCTCCTAGAGCCTTCTAAATTCCAGTGAATAGTACTGCAGTTTTTCAAGGCTAGGGTCCTGTGTTGCAATCCCACCAAGGAGATTGTACGTTCTCCCCGTGCTTGCGTGGGTTTCCTTTGGGTACTCTTGTTTCCTTCCACACCCCAAACACCTACTCACAGGGAATTTAGATTGTGAGCCCCAATTGGGACAGTATATATTATGCAGACATGATCATCAATTTTCACCATGTTGAGAAATTACCGTCTTAACCAACAGACCTACAGCATAAACATAATTGATAGCAGAATCTGATAAAATATTTCCTTATGTCTTGTCACAGATACAAAGTGACTCGAAATCTCTTTATACCATTATGTCCTTTTTACTTGCTTTAAGGGAACGTAGCATGAGAAAATTTCCTATTTTTGGGTATCTTTCCAAAAGTGTTTTAACCTTCGTCAGGCTGCATAATTTTACAACGTTAACAGGCTGCAGAGGTGCAATTGTACCTTAATATATACACTGTGGAAAGACTTTCTCCTTTACTTGGTTTCAGAAACTAAAGTTCATTCAGCTACAAATGTTATGCTGATATCTATTGGCCAGTGTTGTTACTGCTCACTTATGTTGCTGTCAATTAAGTTGATTCAAACTGGGAGTGGCTTCTACTTCTCTTCCTGCCTCCCTCCTCTCAGTAGCCATTTTGCTGTTCATCTCCTTGCATTATCTTCATCAAAATATATGAGGGTACATTTGTACCTATTCAGCTTGTTATGGCTGCAAAAATATTTCGACCCCTTATCTCGGAAGGGGGTGGAGATATTTTATTGAAATTTGGCCAATATATTCTGGACCAAAACTGCAGAGATGTCACGAAATTTCAGCCCTCTACGGCTTTTCGAACAAAAAAAAAAAAAAGTTATTGCAATTTTAAAACGGAATAGTTACAATTGTACCTACTCAGCCGAAGGTTAAACATTTATTCTTCATATCGCAATCAAAAACAATAACTAAATTTGAAATCTTGTGCTATTTGAGGGTTACCTGGCTGCCATCAGCGGCAACATCAGGGTCTGAGCTGCCGATACGTATCACAATATCTGTAGCCCGGAAACGGAAGTCTGGATGGTCAGCAATGTCATAGACACTAACATCCTCCTCTTCGCCAACAACCTAAAATATAAATGTTTGCTTTTCACATCAGTTCAGGAAAAAGCATACATTTCGTCTTTTAAGATTCATCACAAAAAAGCTTATTTTTTTTTATTACTATTTTTCGAATGACAAAACGCACTTTTCTCCCCTCCCAATTGGGGGGAAAATGGGTGTGTATTACAATGCAGATCTAAAAAAACAAAACAAAAACAAACAAAAATAAAAATCTTACAGAGGGGGGTGTTGCAGTGTTTGAGCAAGGGTGCAGGGGGCAGGTATCACAGGTCCACGGAGAATGGGGGCAGAGGCAGGACTGGAGCTGCGAGGGCTGCCATGCTCTGTCTATTCATTCACAACCCGTTACTGGTTGGGGGGAAAGGGGGTGCATGTACAAAAGATGGGGGAGAGGTCATACACAAAAGATGGGGACATATATACACCAGGTTGCGGGGGGAGGCACTACATATACATAGTTAGGGCCAGAAATATTTGGACAGTGACACAATTTTCGCGAGTTGGGCTCTGCATGCCACCACATTGGATTTGAAATGAAACCTCTACAACAGAATTCAAGTGCAGATTGTAACGTTTAATTTGAAGGGTTGAACAAAAATATCTGATAGAAAATGTAGGAATTGTACACATTTCTTTACAAACACTCCACATTTTAGGAGGTCAAAAGTAATTGGACAAATAAACATAACCCAAACAAAATATTTTTATTTTCAATATTTTGTTGCGAATCCTTTGGAGGCAATCACTGCCTTAAGTCTGGAACCCATGGACATCACCAAACGCTGGGTTTCCTCCTTCTTAATGCTTTGCCAGGCCTTTACAGCCGCAGCCTTCAGGTCTTGCTTGTTTGTGGGTCTTTCCGTCTTAAGTCTGGATTTCAGCAAGTGAAATGCATGCTCAATTGGGTGAAGATCTGGTGATTGACTTGGCCATTGCAGAATGTTCCACTTTTTTGCACTCATGAACTCCTGGGTAGCTTTGGCTGTATGCTTGGGGTCATTGTCCATCTGTACTATGAAGCGCCGTCCAATCAACTTTGCAGCATTTGGCTGAATCTGGGCTGAAAGTATATCCCGGTACACTTCAGAATTCATCCGGCTACTCGTCTGCTGTTATGTCATCAATAAACACAAGTGACCCAGTGCCATTGAAAGCCATGCATGCCCATGCCATCACGTTGCCTCCACCATGTTTTACAGAGGATGTGGTGTGCCTTGGATCATGTGCCGTTCCCTTTCTTCTCCAAACTTTTTTCTTCCCATCATTCTGGTACAGGTTGATCTTTGTCTCATCTGTCCATAGAATACTTTTCCAGAACTGAGCTGGCTTCTTGAGGTGTTTTTCAGCAAATGTAACTCTGGCCTGTCTATTTTTGGAATTGATGAATGGTTTGCATTTTGATGTGAACCCTTTGTATTTACTGTCATGGAGTCTTCTCTTTACTGTTGACTTAGAGACAGATACACCTACTTCACTGAGAGTGTTCTGGACTTCAGTTGATGTTGTGAACGGGTTCTTCTTCACCAAATAAAGTATGCGGCGATCATCCACCACTGTTGTCATCCGTGGACGCCCAGGCCTTTTACAGTTCCCAAGCTCACCAGTCAATTCCTTTTTTCTCAGAATGTACCCAACTGTTGATTTTGCTACTCCAAGCATGTCTGCTATCTCTCTGATGGATTTTTTCTTTTTTTTTTTTCAGCCTCAGGATGTTCTGCTTCACCTCAATTGAGAGTTCCTTTGACCGCATGTTGTCTGGTCACAGCAACAGCTTCCAAATGCAAAACCACACACCTGGAATCCACCCCTGACCTTTTAACCTGTAATCAATGAAGTAGTTAACGAGGGAGACGCCTTCAGAGTTAATTGCAGCCCTTAGAGTCCATTGTCCAATTACTTTTGGTCCCTTGAAAAAGAGGAGGCTATACATTACAGAGCTACGATTCCTAAACCCTTTCTCCGATTTGGATGTGGAAACTCTCATATTGCAGCTGGGAGTGTGCACTTTCAGCCCATATTATATATATCATTGTATTTCTGAACATGTTTTTGTAAACAGCTAAAATAACAAAACTTGTGTCACTGTCCAAATATTTCTGGCCCTAACTGTATATTATAATATATTATACACACACACACACACACACACACACACCAGGATAAGGGGGGAGCATGTACAAGTGGGGAACATATATACCAGGATGTGGGGCTATGTACTAGGATGGGGGGGGGGGGGGGGGGGGACATATATGCTGATTGTAGAACAGACACTGGTATTATAAGACGGATGACATTTAACATTAAAAAAAAAAAAAAAAAAAAGTTCTTTTCTCCATCAAATTTGGGGTGCATCTTATAAAGCGAAAAATACTTTTGTGCTGCTCTCTCACCACCCTAGAAACAGATTTTACTTCCTCACCTCAACATCATCGACTTCTGAATTCAACGTGATCCATTTGACAACACATGTCCGCCCTGTGTGATCTCCGGACTGCACCACACCATAGATGCTAGGATCCTGCATTGCATGTCCTGCAGGAGAACGAAGAAACCTCATCATCAACATGAAGGAACAATTACTGAGAAAAACATGTGTCATGGTTATCACCGACCTCTCTTATCCACCACAAAATCGCCTGGACAGAACTCATTGTTGTCCAAATGCTGAATAGGGATCAACTCATTAGAACGAATGCTGGTTTCTACACTTCCATCTTGCCACATGACATCTGCTGTTGTCACAGTGGTGATGATTTCTACAGCCACCCTGCAGAGGAATGGTAAAAGGGGTTAGCATGTCCTCCAGTATTCACCTGCAAAACATTTACTGACAGCTGAGCACTTGATAGACACCCCAATCGACGCTATATCAGATATGGGACCGTGGTATTTACACCTTTACTCTAAATTGTGGCATTTATATTGCAAATTAAGCAAACGGTATAAAAAAATAAGAGCAGCTTAAAATTATGGCAAAGCAAACCATCCCATCCTGCAAAAACAAAACCAATATGGTGTTATAAAATTATTATTTCTAAAATGTACATTATAAGTCAGTAAAACTAATTTGTGAGGTTTTTTTCCATTCTTTTTTAACATGAGTTAGTTAATAATAACCAATGGGCATCCAGCTAAAAAAAAACAAACAAACAAAACAAAAAAAACAAGCCCATGTACAGCTGTGGACTGAAAAATACAGCTATAGGTCCAAAAGTCCCCAAAAAGGGTGTTCCTCTATGGGGTCATCCAGTTATCCTCTCACTTTTGTATTGGTAAATGAAAGACTCGTGCTACAGTAGGACTAGTGGCATCAGGTGCAGTCATCATATTCTGACTATTAGGATAGGAGGATGACACCCGACAACTGTGCCAGAGATCTAGCAAGTGCCTGTTATGTGCCAGGTCAGTAGGGCCTCACTTCTAAAAAGTGCGGGGGTAAAAGTGAGGTGTTAAAAGGGCTGTCCAAAGGAAAGTTTTAAAATCCTCCTCAGCCACGTTATACATTAAAAATGTAATTTGTCCATAATGGACAGCGATGATGATGTCCAGAACGATACCTCACATCATCTACTGCCTACACAACACAGATCAGTAAAGATGGAGTAGGGACATCCATGTGGTAACATATGGAAAATTGCAGACAGATTTTGAAGAGAACCTGTTATGTCGTTGATATTAAATTGCCCCCAATGTATTTAAGGCTGGCTTCACACTTGCAGATGGATCTGCAGCGTTTTGCAGATGCATCGGCAAGTGTGAGCATGCTGACCGCGGCCCCTATGTTTATAATAGGGCGCACGCGGTGTGAAAGCTCTCATTCACTCCTATATGTGTACTGTCAGCAGGCGTATGCCTGCTGACAGATCACACACTCCCGTCCGCACTGTGGACGCGAGATGTAGCGTCCATGCTGCGGGCGGGAGAGTGTGATCTGTAAGCAGGCATACGCCTGCTGACAGTACACATATAGGAGTGAATGAGAGCTTTCACACCGCGTGCGCCCTATTATAAACATAGGGGCCGCGGTCAGCATGCTCACACTTGCAGATGCATCTGCAAAACGCTGCAGATCCATCTGCAAGTGTGAAGGCAGCCTAAATAATACAATGTGCATCACTAACATGGTATCTAAAAACAAAATTCCATGTATTTCCCTTGAAAAGACTATATGCTAAGGTGACTACACATACACAACTGGCTTCTGTCATAGGGGAGGTGCTTTTGATTAGCAGTTCAAAGTTTTGTCGGATTGGAGGAGACATTTCTCCTCCCTTCGACGCGCTCTCCTAGCATGCCCAGCATCCTGTGACCGCAGGAGATGACAGAAGAGATGAGGAGAGGAGCAGCGGTGGAAGCTGGGCTATGAAGGGGAGGAAGATTTTTTTTAAAGCTATAAATGACAATCAGGATGGGGCAATACTGCCAGGGGAGGACAAGGATGAGGCCATTACTGCCAGGGGAGGACAAGGATGAGGCCATTACTGCCAGGGGAGGACAAGGATGAGGCCATTACTGCCAGGGGAGGACAAGGATGAGGCCATTACTGCCAGGGGAGGACAAGGATGAGGCCATTACTGCCAGGGGAGGACAAGGATGAGGCCATTACTGCCAGGGGAGGACAAGGATGAGGCCTTTACTGCCAGGGGAGGACAAGGATGAGGCCATTACTGCCAGGGGAGAACAAGGATGAGGCCATTACTGCCAGGGGAGGACAAGGATGAGGCCATTACTGCCGGGGGAGGACAAGGATGAGGACATTACTGCTGGGGGAGGACAAGGATGAGGACATTACTGCTAGGGGAGGACAAGGATGAGGACATTACTGCCAGGGGAGGACAAGGATGAGGCCATTACTGCCGGGGGAGGACAAGGATGAGGACATTACTGCTAGGGGAGGACAAGGATGAGGACATTACTGCTAGGGGAGGACAAGGATGAGGACATTACTGCCGGGGGAGGACAAGGATGAGGCCATTACTGCCGGGGGAGGACAAGGATGAGGCCATTACTGCCGGGGGAGGACAAGGATGAGGCCATTACTGCCAGGGGAGGACAAGGATGAGGCCATTACTGCCAGGGGAGAACAAGGATGAGGCCATTACTGCCAGGGGAGAACAAGGATGAGGCCATTACTGCCAGGGGAGGACAAGGATGAGGCCATTACTGCCAGGGGAGGACAAGGATGAGGCCATTACTGCCGGGGGAGGACAAGGATGAGGACATTACTGCTAGGGGAGGACAAGGATGAGGACATTACTGCTAGGGGAGGACAAGGATGAGGACATTACTGCTAGGAGGGGAGCTATAAGGAAAGGGTCAGCATGGAGCACATTAATACAAAAAGAAAGTAAGGATGGAGCATATAACTAGAAGGAGACTGTCAGGATGGAACATGTAGCTTTTTCCTCTATCCTGATCCTCTCCTTGTAACTATATCTTCCATCCTGACCATCTCCTTCTAGTTATACGCTCCATCCTGACTTTTTTGTATTAATGTACTCCATCCTAACACTCTCCTTGTAGGTTTTACCTCCATCCTGATCCTCTCCCATGTAGCTATAAGAAGAGGGTCAGGATGGCGCACATTAATACAAGAAGAAAGTCAGAATGGAGCATATACCTAGAAGGAGCTGGTCAGGATGGAGCATATAGCTACAAGAAGAGGATCAGGATGGACCACATAACTACAAGGTGGTCAGGATAGAGCACATAGCTACAAGGATAAGGTCAGGATGGAGCACATAACTACAAAAAGAGGCACCAGGATTTCAATGTGAAATCTACTTGCATTCAATGCTAAAATAGATCTCTCTCTTATCTACAGGTGAGTCTCAATGAATTAGAACATCAAAAAATTAATTTATTTCAGTAATTCAATACATAAAGTGAAACCCTTATTATAAGTAGTCATTACAAATAGAGTGATCTATTTCAAGTGTTTATTTATGTTAATGTTGATGATGATGGCTTTTAGCCAATGAAAACCCACAGGTCATTTTCTCAGAAAATTAAAGGGACGATGAAGAGTCTAACAAATAAAATATTGCCTAAATAGGTATCAGAGGCTTCACCTTTTGTGGTTGCGAGAATCACAATCACTATAAAAGCATATCACGGCTGCTGCAGCTTCCAGCGTAGTGCATATAGAGTAGGGAGGATAAAGGGTTACAAACTGCACTGCCGTATTCCACAGGACATCAAAGGTGAATATAATATTGGTTTATCAGTCAATGCGTTTTCAGGGCTCCCTGACCCATCCTCAAGACAAATCTATAGCATATTGCCATTTTTCAGGGCGTTTCAGGGCACCCTGAAACATGTTGACTAATAAATCAATATTATATGTAACCTTTATTGTCTCGTGGAATAAGGCATCACAGTTTTTTTTTTGGGTAAATATGTTTTTTATTGAACATAGATATAAAGTATTTACCTAACAAACAAGAAAAATATCGTCAAAAATAAAGAACACAGAGTCGTGAAGTACCAGACTCAAACTAGGAGTTAAAGTACATAGTATGTTTTGTCAATAATTTAGACTCTTATAGAAAATAACGAAAGTCCTGGAAATAAATCAATAGGCATAAACTTACAAATATTTTCAGTAAATATATAAATCAAGATTAAAGAGGAGCTGTCACCAAACCAGGCATGGTGATCTAATTACAGCACTGGATACAGCATGTCTGCAGCATGCAGACAAGGGGTCACCCTGCACTTGAGCAGCCCTGTACCCCGAGATAATACACTTAGAAAACTTACATGCTCCAGCCAATAAGGAGGTGGCTAGGGGCTGCAGCCAAGGGCAGATTCACACCCCCTGCATGTGTAATCTGCCCACTGCTGCCAATCATTCTCTCCCTGTCTGCAGCATTTAAACAGAGTTTTGGGGTGGGGCTAACAGACTTTCTGGGAAAGAGAAAAAAAAAAACTCTGTTTAAATGCTGCAGACAGGGAGAGAATGATTGGCAGCAGTGGGCAGATTACACATGCAGGGGGTGTGAATCTGCCCTTGGCTGCAGCCCCTAGCCACCTCCTTAGTGGCTGGAGCATGTAAGTTTTCTAAGTGTATTATCTCGGGGTACAGGGCAGCTCAAGTGCTGGGGGACCCCTTGTCTGCATGCTGCAGACATGCTGTATCCAGTGCTGTAATTAGATCACCATGCCTGGTTTGGTGACAGGTCCTCTTTAAATTGTTATAACTAAAGAAAACAATTTTTCTTTTTCAACAAAAAAGGTCAAATGATGGTCTTGCATATCTTCGACCGGACCATTGACCAAAGACCAAAGGCATCAGTTTTTAACCCTTCATCCTCCCTACTTCTGAGATAATGACCTTTGGGACTTAATTTGCTGGAAGCCATAATCAACATTTACAGAAAAAGAGAATTTTGCTTACTTACCGTAAATTCTTTTTCCTTTAGTCCGTAAATCTGGGAGACCCTGACATTGGGTGTTATATGCTGCCCCCTGGAGGTCACACCAAATATAGGAGAGATTTTCTCCTCCTTCTCCCCTGCAGCATATACGCTCCCTGCAGGAATACTGTCAGTTTGGTATATAAGCAGTAGGAGGAAAACATTGCACTCTAAAACAAATTCCCGGCCAACAGGGCCGAACAGGAAAATTATAAGGCCAGAACGGTGGCCAACAGTAAGACTGTGCTGATAAGAGCCGCAGGTACGCCCGTAGGGCAAAAAGGGGAGGGTGCTGGGTCTCCCAGATTTATGGACTAAAGGAAAAAGAATTTACGGTAAGTAAACAAAATTCTCTTTTTCCTTGTCGTCCAAATCTGGGAGACCCCGACATTGGGACGTCCAAAAGCAGTCCCTAGGTGGGAAAAACCCACTGCACCCTGAAAGGCAACTCAGACATTTACAGGTGGGCAACAGCCACCTGGAGAACGCGTCTGCCCAGACCTGCATCCGCTGAGGCATGAACATGTACCTGGTAATGCTTAGAGAACGTGTGTAGGCTAGACCAAGTGGCAGCCTGACACCTGTTGGGCCGAGGCTTGGTGCCGCAAAGCCCAAGAAGCGCCCACAGCCCTGGTGGAATGCGCCTTGAGACCCGCCGGGGGCGACGTGTGCGAGGCCGAATAGGCCTCTAAAATAGCCGTCCTGATCTAATGGGCAATTGTGGCCTTGGAAGCGGAAGAGCCCTTGCTGCGTCCGGCCGTGAGAATGAAGAGGGAGTCAGTCCGATGTAGAGGAGCTGTGCGAGACAAGTACACCCTCAGAGCCCTGACCAAGTCCAGAGTGTGGAGGGCCTTTTCAAACCTGTGAACTGGGTTTGGGCAAAAAGACGGAAGAGAGATATCCTGATTGAGGTGGAAAGGAGAGACCACCTTCGGGAGAAAAGAGGGAACGGGACGCAGGACAACCTTGTCCTGATGTACCACCAAGAAGGGAGGCTTGCATGACAATGCCGTTAAATCTGACATCCGCCGAAGCGAGGTGATAGCCACCAAAAATGCCACCTTTTGTGAAAGGGTGGACAAGGGGATATCTGAGATAGGTTCAAATGGAGGCTTCTGAAGGGCCCAGAGAACCAAATTAAGATCCCAAGGTTCCAGAGGACGCTTGTAAGGAGGGACAATGTGGGCCACTCCTTGCATAAATGTGCGAACCTGTGGGAGCCTAGCCAGCCTTTTGGAATAAAGGACAGAGAGCTGAAACCTGTCCTTTTAGAGAACTCAGGGCAAGACCAGTGTCCAGCCCCGACTGAAGAAACAAGAGTAATGTTGGCAAGGAGAAGGGCCACGGCGAATGACCCTTAGTAAAAGCACCAGGAGAGAAAAATTCTCCACGTCCGGTGATAAATCTTTAGCGAGGCAGGCTTACGAGCTTGTTTCATGGTGTCCTGAACTTCCCGGGGGAAGACCCGATTGTGTCAGGACCCAGGATTCAAGGGCCAAGCAGTCAACCTGAGTGCCGCAGAATTGTGGCGGAAGAATGGACCTTGAGAGAGAAGATCTGGTTGATCTGGCAGACCCCAAGGTTCGCCGTAGGCGAGACGGAGCAGTTCCGGAAACCAGGCTCTCCTGGGCCAATTGGGTGCGATTAAAATCACACGGCGACATTCTGCCCGTATCTTGCGGAGCACTCGGGGTAACAGGGCCAGAGGTGGAAACACGTATGGCAGGCGAAACAGACCAATCCTGGACCAGTGCGTCCGTCGCCAACGCCCTGTGGTCGTGAGCCCTGGCTATGAAAACCGGAACTTTGTTGTTGAAGAAAGATGCCATCAAGTCGACATCCGGCGTCCCCCACCGCCTGCAAATGGCTTGGAATACTTCCGGGTTGAGAGACCATTCGCCCGGGTCCATGCCCTGACGGCTGAGATAGTCCGCTTCCCAGTTGTCCACTCCCGGGATGTGGACCGCTGAGATGGCGGAGCCCGTGGCCTCTGCCCAGGACAGGATTTTCTGAACTTCCAGCATCGCCAGGGTGCTGCGAGTGCCTCCCTGATGATTGATGTAGGCGACGGCCATCGCGTTGTCTGATTGGATCCTCACCTGGCGGCCGCTTGAGAGGCTGAAACGCCAGAAGCGCCAGATACGCCGCCCTGATTTCCAGAATATTGATGGGAAGGGAGGACTCCAGCGGAGACCATGTACCCTGAGCCCTGTGGTGAAAAAACACCGCTCCTCAGCCTGGTTTGACTGGCATCCGTAGTGACCACCGACCAAGATGGCGGGAGAAGGGAGCGACCCCGAGAGAGGGACTGATATGTCAGCCACCATTGGAGAGATTCCCTCGTTTTGGGGGACAGGGAGATCTTGTGGTCCAAGGTCCTCGGATTCTTGTCCCAGACATGAAGGATCTCCAGCTGAAGGGGACGCAGATGGAGTTGTGCAAATGGAACTGCTTCGATTGAAGCTACCATTTTTCCCAGGATCTGCATCAGATGCCTGATTGAGTATGAGCGAGGCGGTAGGATGGAGCGAACTCCCGCTTGAAGAGAGACGGACTTCTCGTGAGGCAGACGTACCAGCGCTACAAGAGTGTCGAAAAGCATACCCAGATACACCACACTCTGGGTGGGCACGAAAACCGACTTCGGGAGGTTGACTATCCAGCCGAACCTCTTGAGCATCGACAGTCGCAGAAACCACTTGTGGCATTCCTGATGTGAGGGAGCCAAGACCAGGTGGTCGTCTAAATAAGGAATGACCAACAGCCCCTGCGAGTGAAGTATGGCGACTACGGAAGCCATCACCTTGGTGAATACTCGAGGAGCGGAGACCAAGCCGAAGGGGAGAGCCACGAACTGGAAATGGTCGTTTCCAATCGCAAAGCGCAGAAACCGTTGGTGAGCTGGAGCGATTGGGATGTGTAGATATGCATCCTTTATGTCTATGGATGCCAAGAATTCCCCTTGAGACATTGAGGCCATCACAGAACGCAGAGATTCCATGCGAAAATGCCTCACTTTGACGTGCTTGTTGAGAAGCTTTAGGTCCAGCACAGGGCGGATGGACCCGAACTTCTTGGGCACAATGAAGAGATTTGAGTAAAATCCCTGAAACCGTTCCCTTTCGGGAACATGGACGATCGCTCCTTCCCGCTTCAAAGCCTCCAGCGCTTGGTGGAAAGCGTGGACCTTGGCGAGAGGGGGAGATGTCATGAAGAAACGGCTTGGGAGAACTGAGTCCAGTTCTATGAAGTAGCCGTGAGAGACAATATCTCGCACCCATTGGTCTAGGACGTCGGAAAGCCAAACGTCCCGAAAGTGGGACAATCTGCCCCCGACTCTTGGAGCGGAGCTGGATCCATGCGAGTCATGCAGAGGCCGTCTTGGACGGCTTCTGACTAGAGGACTTCTACTGGCGAGAACGCCAGGAAGAACCCTGGCCTCGGGCGGACTGGGACTTGTCGGACCGAAATGTCCTGTTGGTAGAGGAGGACTGTCTGGAGGACCAGCCAGGGGAACGAAATGAACGAAAGGAACGGAACCTGGCAGACTTTTGCTGTGCAGGTTTGCCTCCTTTTTGTTGGGGCAGAAGAGTACTTTTGCCTCCTGTTGTGTCCTTGATATATTCGTCCAGACGCTCCCCGAATAGACGATCCCCGGTGCAGGGGATCCCTGTAAGATGCTTCTTAGAAGAAGCATCACCTTTCCAATACCAGAGCCAGAGAATTCTCCGAATGGCAAGTGAATTAGCGGCTGCCACTGCTGAACGACCGGCTGAGTCAAGCACGGCGTTAAGAGCATATTTCGATACCATTGCCATTTGGTCTAGGAGGGGAGACACCTCAGGAAAACGCTCGTAGGTCCTGGAATGAACCGCGTCTGTAAATGCAGAAAGGGCCTTAAGAGACCATGCGGCTGCAAAGGCGGGAGGGAACGCAACGCCGACTGCGTCATAGATCGACTTGGTTAAAAGTTCAATCTGACTATCTGCCGAGTCTTTAAGAGACGAGCTGTCGGCAATGGAAATTGTGGTTCTGGTAGCCAATCTGGCTACAGCCAAGTCCACCTTAGGAGGTTGAGAACAGCTAGAGAGGACTGCTGGGGCAAACGGATACTTGGGATCCGTGGATTTTGGCAGGAAACGTTTAGCCGGACAAGCCTTAGGCTTTTGCACCGTGTCTGTAAAGTCAGGGTGATCAGAGAAGATGTTGGCAGGTCTCTTAGGATCCCTGAGCGAGACCTTGGCTCGCTGCTCAGACAGTGTCAGGAGCAGGAAGGTCTAGGATGTTATTAATAATGGAGACAATATTGTCAGCCAAAGCGTCCCCCTTCAAGGACCGATTCAGAGGCCGCCTCTGATCCAGAGGACGACGAGTCCTCTTCCTCACCCTCCTCCAGAGGTTCCCTTGATTGAGATCTGGGCGAGGAGGAGGAAGGGTCTCTGCGTTGTTTTTTGGAACTGGGCCCCCCAAGAGACGGTGTGGGCCTGTTACGCCTTGCCGAAAGAGACGGACCCGGGACCGAGGATGAACCCTCCAAATCATGGTCAGGGTCCTGGTTAATGGCCTGAATGATGGATCTAGTCATGGAGGCTACAGATTGCGACATAGCTCGCGATACTGCCAGGGCCACTGAATCAGACAATGACTGAGATAAGACGTCAGTCCATTGAGGAGCCAGTGTTAGAACCGGGGGAGCGGACGCCTGATCCCCAGAGGGGGTAGGGGCATCCATCTGGGGCCGGGTTCCGAGGAGATCCAGGGACCCATTCTGCTCACAAGTCGTGCAGAGGGGATTGACACTCTGCCCAGGCAACGTGACTTTGCACACTGTACAGGTTGCATTCAATTTTGGAGCCCTATGGGACTTACCCTTGCTCTTAGGAGCAGACATAGTCTGACCCAATCCTGTGTACAAGCTACCAGAAAAACAGAAGGGGGATGCCACAGAGGAGAATCCACACCAATGGTGTGGCTTACCGCTCATCCAATGGTAGGAGTCCGGATCCCAAGTCTGAGTCTCCCAGCAGCAGCTGTATGCTGAAGAATCTGCCCAGAATGAGGCCAAAATGGCCCCCGTAGAGGGAGAGGGGGAAGTCAGAGAAGGGAGGGCCCGCAAAAACGCGGGAACTGTGGCCCCATATGTGTACACAGGAGGGGGAGAGGCCAGCGGCCGAGCCCTGTGATGCTGGGGCTATGTGTGAGCAAAGCCCGCCCCCTGCTGCTGATAGACATGCAGGGGGCGGAATCGCGGCCTAGGCCTCCGGCAAAGCCGGGGACTAAATTAGGAAGCCGCGGCTGGCCTGCGTGAGGGGTCCGGCGCGGAAGTCCCGAAAAACCACCGCTAATGCGGGAAAAGGAAGCCCCATACCCTGAGCCCTATGCCCCGTCCCCCTGCTGTGCAAAGACAGGCAGGGAGGGGATCGCTGCTGGGCTTCTAGCAAGGCCTGGGGCCGTTGCAGGGACAATACTACCGGTCCTGTCCCGGATCCTGCAGTAGATGCAGAGGCCCCCATGTGCGCGGCACATACCTGAATCCCCAGAGGGGGAGAAGACGGGGGGCCAGCTCGGTACCTGAGGTTGAGCCTGCATCAATCGCCTGTGACTGCTGGGAGTTGAACTCAGTCACAGGGGGCCACACAGTGACTGTGTAACGGCCAGGGTTACAGAGAACTGTAGACCCCTCAGTCGGCTTCCACCTCACCAGAGGCCCTTTGAAAGGGTATGGTGAGGGAGCACGGCATATGGGGCCGAAAGCCCATGCCGGGGGACCCCGATGGTCCCCTAAACTTCATCTGTAGCATGGAGCTTCAGTGTGGAGATGAGCCTCCAACGACACCAAAATACAAACTGACAGTATTCCTGCAGGGGACGTATATGCTGCAGGGGAGAAGGAGGAGAAAATCTCTCCTATATTTGGTGTGACCTCCAGGGGGCAGCATATAACACCCAATGTCAGGGTCTCTCAGATTTGGACGACAAGGAAATAAGACTTGAAATAGATCACATAGTTTGTAAAGATATACAGGGTGGGCCATTTATATGGATACACCTAAATAAAATGGGAATGGTTGATATCAACTTCCTGTTTGTGGCACATTAGTATATGGGAGGGAGAAAACATTTCCAGATGGGTGGTGACCATGGTGGCCATTTTGGATCCAACTAGTTTTTTTTCAATGGGAAGAGGGTCATGTGACACATCAAACCTATTGAGAATTTCATAAGAAAAACAATGGTGTGCTTGGTTTTAATGCAATTTTATTCCTTCATGAGTTATTTACAAGTTTATGACCACTTATAAAATGCATTAAAAGTGCTGCCCATTGTGTTGGATTGTCAATGCAACCCTCTTCTCCCACTCTTGACACACTGATAATAACACCGCAGAAGAAATGCTAGCACAGGCTTCCAGTATCCGTTGTTTCAGATACTGCACATCTCATATCTTCACAGTATAGACTATTGCCTTAAGATGAGCGATGAGGCAAACTTTTTTGTAAATGGTGAAGTTAACAAACAAAACCACCGCTACTGGTCTGACACTAACCCACAGTGGATAGATCCCTCCAAGACTGTTGGAACACAAAAACTGATGGTATGGTGTGGTATATGGGGTACAAAGATAGTGGGGCCATTCTTCATCAATGGAAACCTCAATGCCACTGGATATCTGAAATCGCTACATGATTCAGATATCCCGTGGCATTGAGGTTTCATAATTCATGAAAGAATAAAGTGAAAACCAAGCCACCATTGTTTTTCCTATGAAATTCTCAGTAAGTTTGATGTGTCACATGACCATCTCCCATTGAAAAAAAACAGATTACAACCAACTTGCAAAGTCGGGTTATGTTTTACGGTGATTGTGTGATTGCAAATGACCTGGCAGTGGCAACTTAACATTCCAGGTCAGTATGACTGATACCAAACTTTGATTTATTTTGCTTGGTGAAAATTTAAAACATTTGGACCATTATGTCACCTTCTGAGAGTTGCAATTCTCCTTCTCACCCACATTAATAGGTTGTGCGAGGACCCATTTCCAAATATTGGTTATTTTTCATAGTATTTTTTATATTTAGGTGCAGAAATCAAAAAACGGCCCCACACCCAAATTAGGAAGGGGTTTTAATGATCTCCATACACCTCCCTGCAAGTCTGTCCCACAACAGCCATCATAATGAGAATGGAAGTTGGTCCCCATTCTACCTGTAAAACCTTTATGAGTGGAAAATATGACCCAATCCAAACCAAAAACTTAAAATGACGAAACGTTTACAAGCAGAAGTCTATAATTATGTAGGCAAGTACCCATTAATATAACTCTGAACCCACCTCCTATATTCACCAACACAACTAAATATGTGAAGACAAGAGAGTCAAATTTTGCCTGTAGAATGCTTTCCCTTGGAAACAGCTAATTGATAAAGGAAATATTAACAGGGAGCTACAATAGCAGTCATTAAACTAGTCATTCAGAGGTTTGAGGGGATCGCACTGTGCGCACCGGCCTTTGGCTCTCCTGTCCTGAGCGCGACAGATGCATAGAAATAAATTAAGCGGTCATGCTGTGGTCAGTATGATGTGATCCTCGTGAGAGTCATGAGGCAGTGCGACTCCAGACTTAGGCTGGAAACACACAACCATATGAAAAATCCGACTGTTTCTCATCCAGGAGAGTAGGACAAATGTCATCAGTTTTTTGATGCATCTGGCATGCGAGTGCAATGAGATTGTGTGTTTTTTTATACAGACAGATAGATAGTATCGATAGATGATAGGAACAGCTAGAACATCTTACAAGTGTCCTGCTACTACTTCTGGGGCTGCCCATTAAGATTCATGCATATTCACTGCACTGACCGGTAAGAGCCAACTACAGGCGCTCACTCAGTCTCCGATTGGCTGTTGCAGTCAGACTGCATTTCCACAATCTGGACAGGGATTGTGCTTGGTTGCCATGCATTTTAGCCTGCCGTCATAGTAGTCCACGATCCTAGTCTTCTCTCTCCCTGGACACACCCAGCTCTGCTACATTAGAAACAGCGGGGAGGGAGGAAGAACACGTCCGCTCCCCGTGGTCTTTGATTACTGAATGACAACACTGAGACATGCAGGATGGTAAGCGGCGATGTCATTGATGCCATAGTAACTAATAGGGGTTGCTATGGCAACGATGTCCGAGTGAACTCATGATACTCCTGGCGAGGATAGTGGCAGGGTAAGCCGGGAGTAACATAGTTCACTCGAGGACACCATTGCCATAGCAACCTCTATTAGCAGTTACTATGGCAACAGTGACCTCACCACTTACTATACTGCAGGTCTCAGTGCTGTCATTCAGTGATCAATGACCACTGGGAGCTGATGTGTTCTTCCTCCCCATGGTCTCTGATGTAGCAGAGCTGCGTGTGTCCAGGAAGAGAGAAAACTAGGATCGTGCAAGGGCACGAGGGTGAATGGGTTAATAAAGATGGGGTCACCAAGTGTCTCTGTGTTTCTATTAATATAATGATTTTTCTCTGTGTTGTGTTTTTAGCCATTTGACATTTTTTGTTTTAGAATTCTTTATTTATTCACATGTATCTAGAAAGAAAAGCAAATTAATCCATAGATGGAATAGGGAAAGATAAGCAGGAGAAATAGAAAAAAAAGAGAAAGAAAGAAGAAAAATGAGGTGGAGGGGAGGGGGAGGAAAGGGAGATGAACATCAGGAATAGGAACCTCCAACCCCAAGATTTAAGTCTGCCAACAGAGTTGCATCTAACTAAACGTTTTCCGACCCTAGATAATTTTTGTAAGTTTCTGTCTCTTGAAACTGGAGCCAGCTAAACCTCGTATCTCGGAATCTCATATAGGAGTCATGGAGATCATTGAGATTCTTAATGGCCAGGTCTAACTTGGCCCGTCACTAAGGGTACCGTTACACATCGCAACATTGCATGAAATTTCTCTTGCAATTTGCTGGTTGCAGTGAAATCATGGACACATTGTTCCATTTGTACACAGCCACAAAATAGAACAATGTGTCCATGATTTCACTGCAATCAGCAAGTTGCAAGTGAAATTGCATGCAATGTTGCGAAGTGTAAAGGTACCCTAAGAATCTCAAAGCTTAATACCAGCTGGCAATACAAAGCTGGTATTAACCCCTTATTACCCAGCATACCAGCGCCACCAGGGGCGCTCAAAAAGCCTGGTAAAGTGCATGGAAATTGCGCTAGGATGAATGCGTCCTTTTCAGGGGCAGCTGCGGGTTGCTATTATTTAGCAAAACAATGGGCCTCACCCCGCTGAGAATACCAGCCCTTGGTTGCCTAGTTTTACTTTAGCTGGCAATTAAAAACTTTTTTTTTTTTTGTCAGCCAAGGAAAAAATTGGCAGCTTGCAGTTGTCTACTTTCAATAGGCTAGACTGAAAAACACTGAAGCCCCACACATTTTTATTTTATTTATTTAACATACTATGACAACAGGTTGGTTGCAATACACTAAATACACTAAAGTGTATTTCAACCAGACACAATCACCGTCCAGATTGAAAAAGTTAGTGTCTGCTATTGGCTGTTGCCGGTCAGTGCAGCGAATATGAATGAAGCTTACTGGGTAGCCCTGGAAGCAGCAGCAGGACTGTGGACCTGTCACCCCCCTGTGCTTTCAAAAGTCACAGCACCACTGAATGCAGCGTGTATGCAGCATTCAGGGAAGCTGTGTACTAAGGCTCTAGTCCCCCTGTACCCTGAAAAAAGGAGAATTTTGTGTACTCACCGTAAATTCCTTTTCTCTTAGCGTCTAATTGGGGGACACAGAACCGTGGGTGTTATGCTGCTGTCCACTAGGAGGCGACACTAAGCAGATCTGCAAAAGAGTAACAGTGGCTCCTCCTCTGCAGTATACACCCCTGGAGCAGGCACTGCCTCCCCAGTTTTGTGCTAAAGAAGTAGGAGAAATTAACAAGGTTAACTAACACCAACAAAGCCTGGCAAGGCCACAATGTAACAACATAAGAGTAACAAAAACTAAAGTAACAAGGCCGGTACGGCCAACAGGGTGGGTGCTGCGTCCCCCAATTAGAGGCCAAGAGAAAAGGAATTTAAAGGTGAGTACACAATATTCTCCTTCGCCTCATTGGAGGACACAGGACCGTGGGACGTCCCCAAAGCAGTTCCTGGGCTGGAAAGACAATGGAACCAATCATACTGAACAAGTCAGTGAACAACTAAGCACCTACAGGTGGGCAACTGCCGCCTGAAGGATGCACCTACTCAGACTGGCGTCCGCCGAGGACTGGGTATGAACACTATAGTGTTTCGTAAAAGTGTGTAAACTCGACCAGGTGGCCGCCTTACACACTTGGAGAGCAGAGGCTTGGTGCCGAATGGCCCAGGAGGCCCCCACGGCTCGGGTAGAATGTGCCTTGATCCCAGCTGGAAGTGGAGAATTATTAATTCTGTAGACTTCTTGGATAGCTGATCTAATCCACCTGGCCAGTGTAGCCTTGGAAGCTGGCATACCCTTTCGAGGGCCTTCCATTAGAATGAACAGAGTGTCTGACTTACGGAAAGGCGAAGTTCTGGACTCATAAATGCGAAGAGCCCTGACGAGGTCCAGAGTATGCAAGGCTCGTTCAAATCTGCGAACCGGAGCTGGACAAAAGGAAGGCAATGAAATTTCCCGTTCAAGTGAAAACAGGAGACGACTTTAGGGAGGAATGACGGCACCGGACGGAGTACAACCTTGTCCTGATGAAATACTAGGAAGGGCGGTTTGCAAGAAAGCGCAGAGAGTTCCGATACTCGGCGAAGGGAGGTGATAGCTACTAGAAAAACCACCTTCAGAGTCAGGAAGTGGAGAGGGATGTCCCGAAGAGGTTCAAAGGGAGGCTCCTGCAGCGCCGTAAGGACCAGGTTAAGGTCCCATGCGTCTAAGGGTACCTTCACACGTCGCAACATTGCATGCAATTTCACTTGCAACTTACTGGTTGCAGGGTAATCATGGACACATTGTTCTATTTTGTTGCCGTGTACAAATGGAACAATGTGTCCATGATTTCACTGCAACCAGTAAGTTGCAAGTTAAATTGCATGCAATGTTGTGACGTGTAAAGGTACCTTAAAGGTAGTTTGTATGGAGGTACAATGCAGTTAACTCCTTGGAGAAAAGTTTTAAACTGCGGTTTAACGTCAAGACGACATTGAAAAAGCACTGAAAGGGCTGAGACCTGACCTTTAAGGGACCTTAGGGAGAGACCAGATTCTAACCCCGACTGAAGGAACCCTAGAATTAACAGCAAGGAATAGGGAAAGGGGGGGGGGGGGGAGATGATCTCGAGAAGAGCATCAGGCGATGAAAGCTTTCCAGATGCGATGGTAAATTTGAGCCGATGTTGACTTTCGTGCTCTGATCATGGTCTGAATCACGGCAGGGGACAATCCTGCTTGGGTTAGCACCCAGGTCTCAAGGGCCACGCCATCAGATTCAGGGCGTTTGAATTCTGGTGGTAAAACGGGCCCTGAGACAGAAGATCGGGACGAAGTGGGAGGCGCCAAGGAACATCTGCCGTGAGCTGGACGAGACCGACGTACCATGCTCGTCTGGGCCAGTCTGGGGCTATGAGAATGACTTGAATGCCCTCTTGCTTGATCTTCTGCACGACTCTGGGTATAAGGGGCAGAGGAGGGAATTGTGGCAGTCTTGAACTAAGGCATCCACTCCGAGAGCTCGCGGGTCGCAAGATCTGGCTATGAACATTGGAACCTTCGTGTTAAACCGAGATGCCATCAGGTCTACGTCCAGCAACAGCATATTTGCTGGAACACGTCGGGATGTAGGGACCACTCTCCTGAGTCCATGCCCTGACAACTGAGAAAATCCGCTTCCCAGTTCTCCACCCCCGGGATATGAACTGCTGACAACGTTGAGTTAGTTGATTCTGCCCAGTGCAGAATGCGTTGCACTTCGTGCATCGCCTGAAGACTGCGTGTTCCGCCTTGATGGTTGATATATGCCACGGCCGTGGCATTGTCCGATTGAATCCGGACTTGTGTCCCTGCTAGCAGATAATGGAATGCCTTCAGAGCTAGAAATATAGCTCTGATTTCCAGGTGGTTGATGGGCTTGGACGACTCCGCTGGGGACCATGTTCCCTGCGCCGTGTGATGATGGTAACACGCTCCCCAACCACTGAGACCTGCGTCGGTGGTGACTACCTTCCAGCAAACCAGTAGAAAGGACTTTCACCGTGTGAGGGAACATGGTTTGAGCCACCAATGGAGGGAACTGCTCGCTGCAGGTGACAGTCGGAATAGTCTGTCCAGGGCAGAAGGGTTCCTGTTCCACAAAGTCAGAATTGCCAGTTGGAGAGGCCTGAGGTAAAGTTGGGCGAACGGCACCGCCCTCCATAGAGGCAACCATTCTGCCCAAGACTCTCATGGCGAATCGAAGTGATCGAGGAAATGGGCGCAGGAGACTGGACTCCCTGACGTAGGGCCTTCGCCTTGTCCCGAGGAAGAAGGACCAGACCCCTGGGGGTGTTGAACCACATCCAGAGGAACGTCAGATTGTGACGGGACTGGTGATGACTTCTGAAGATTCACCAACCAGCTTAGACGTCGCAGGGTGTCCACCGTGATGGAAACACTCTGCTGATTCTCCCTGAAGGTAGGGGCTTTGACGAGCAAATCGTCCAGGTATGGCAGGACTACCAATCCTCTCGTGTGCAGAATGGTCATGACAGCCGCCATGACCTTGGTAAACACACTGGGAGCCGTCGGTAGACCGAACGGGAGAGCCACAAACTGGTAATGGTTTTGGTCGATAGCGAATCGGAGAAAACGCTGGTGGATTGTTGCGATTGGGATGTGGAGGTAGGCATCCTGTATGTCGATGGACACGAGAAATTCGTTCTTCTCCATGGACACTATGATGGAGCGCAGTGACTTCATGCGGAAATGCCGAACCTTTATGAATGTGTTTAACGGTTTTAGACCTAGAATGGGTCGTACCGCACCTCCTTTCTTGGGTACTACAAAAAGATTTGAGTAGAACCCTCGGAAGCGTTTGGCTGGCGGTACTGGTATGATGACACCTGTCTTCAAAAGGGAATCTACCGCCTGAAAGAAGGCGCGAGCCTTGGATGGGTGAGTGGGTGGAATGGACAGGAAAAACTGATTTGGAGGTTGGGCTTTGAATTCTATAGTGTATCCGGAAGACAATATGGTTTTTACCCAATTGTAGTCAGTAGTATCAAGCCAGACCTTACGAAAGCGTGAAAGTCGGCCGCCAACCTGAATAGTGTCTTCTGAAAGAGACGAGTCAGGAAGAAGAGAACCTGCTGGACTTTGAGCCCTTAGATCTGGACTGGCGAGAATGAGACTGCCAGTTTGCACCAGCCTTCCGTGTTGTCTGGGGGTGCTCCCTGTGGGGGGACCTGTTGCCCGTCGGCGGGGGTTTTGTGACTGACCAACCAAAGGAGTTGTGAAAGGACTGGAAACTGGTCTGTTGACGACGATTGAAGGGCAGTTTAATCTTTCGTTGCGGAAGAGAGGTACTTTTATCACCCGTGGCGTCTGAAATCAATTGATCCAGCTTTTCTCCAAATAAACGCCCACCAATGTATGGAAGACATGTGAGCGACTTTTTAGACGCTGCATCTGCCTTCGACTCAGTCAGAGGGCTATTCTGATCGTTATGGTGTTGGAAGCTGCAGCCGCAGCACAGTTAGCCAAGTCTAAAGCGGCATGCATGGAGTACTCAGCGGTAACAGATATTCGAGCTACCTGGTCTAACAAGGCTGGATCAGCCTGTGAAGACCGTAGAGACGAGTGTAAGGAACCTGCTCTTGTCATAATAGCCTTTTGTCATAATAGCCTTGATGCCCAAACTGAAGCAAAGGCTGGACCTAGAGAAGAGCCTGAGGCCTCAAAGACGGACTTCGCCATCTGCTCTACCTGACGGTCAGTGGCATCTTTAATGGATGAACTGTCCGGCAAGAACAGAAGCGTTTTGGTAGTGAGACGAGATATAGGAGGATCCACCTGTGGCGGGTCTGTCCAATCTTGGGTGACCTTAGGTAGGAATGGGTAACGTGTTTCCAGGGCCTTACGGTTACCAAACCTCTTGTAACCTATGTTTCTTGAAAATTTCCTGAAAGTCTGGATGATCTGAGAAATATTTACGTGGCCTTTTGGCCCTTTTAAAGGACACCTTATGCTCCGGAACAACAGCCGGAGGGTCTGACACATCCAGAACTTGGTTGATGGATGTAATCAAATCCTCAACCAGCGCCACCGTATCGGTTGCATCTAGATCTAGACACTCATCTAAGTTACCATCTAAGTATAGAGACCTTTGGACTCCTGTGAGTCTTGCTGACGTCTGTGAGATGGAGAAGCTCTAGAGGCACCAGGGGATTCCGGAGATGGAGACCTCTGTGTTCTCTTATGCCCAGAATCAGAGACTGACTGGGTAGGGTCAGTAGTCTGTCGCTGGTCCGACACTTCTGTCTGAGACGCAGATGACCTCAGGTGGGGAATGGACTTACGTAAACTGAAGCATGTGGCAGACAATATGTCAATGGACTGCGTCATATTCTGAGACATAACTGTGGCCCACGCAGGGGTAGGGTCAGGGGAACTGGGAGAAGCCCGGGTAGTGGGGTTTCTCGGTATCTGCAGCCTGTGTGCAGCTCTGACAATGTGGCGAAGTGCATCCTGCAGGAAGGTCAGATTTACAAGAAGTGCTGGTAGCATAGTAAGTGTTGGCTGCCTTGGAGCTTTTACTCCTATTGTCAGGCATTGTGATATGAGCCTCTTGTTAAATTGGAAGTCAAACCCAGGTGTCCCTTCTATAATCAGGCACTCTAACTATTCAGCTAGTTGCCTGAGCCTTTAGTGGAGGGGGCGGTTTAACACAGTGCCACTTGCAGGGGAGAGTGTTGAAGCACAGAAGAGATACAGAAACCTCTGCAGAGAAGGTCCCTGCAGAGGTCTTACCAGCGCCAGCTCCTAGAAGAGGCAGCCCGGATCCTGTGTCCCCCCGAAAGCTGAGGTGTAGGGCTCCACGTCATGCTTAATGGCAGCGGTGGAGAAGGAGGAAGGGGCGGAGCTTGATGGGCAGGCTTTCAGCAGAGAAGCGCGCCTTTTGTCAGCTCCGCCCGCTGTATGACGTGCGTTCAGAGTCATCCGGAGGGGCGGGACGGGGGTGGCACAGGGGAGGTGGCTTCAGCGCTAGGCCCAAGCCGGGGCTTCAATTAATTAAAGGCCCCGAAAATAGTGAAGGGCCGGCGCGGAGGTGTAGGGAAAGGCTGGAGGGGGCCCAGAAGCAGTTGTTATTCCACTGGCAGTATGAAACCGCCAGTATAGTGATAAGCAGTACCCCACTGTGGCCAAATCCCATAGGCTGATAACTGGGACAGAGTTATCTTTTCAGCCTGCAAGCTGCGCACCTGCATGCTGTGTCATCACCATAAGCTGATCCTTGGATGCAGCTTTTAAGCCTGCGCTCCTGCAGGTAGCTTGTAGCTTCACAGCCCATAGTGCAGCTTGTGCTGCTGATACCTGTGGTGCCTGAGCCTAAAACGCCCAAAGGGTGATTAGGGGGACGTCATCTGGCAGGTAGTCCAGCTTCGACTTCACCTCAGGACCCGAAGGGAATGAGGAAGGAGGGTGTTAACCCAGCAACCCAACAGTGGGAGGCCGAGAATGGAGTTCGGCATATGTATGGATTCTCAATTCCACCCAGCGCCCCAAATATGGGTGGCCGAGGAAGGAGCATGCCGGGGGCCACGCCGGACCCACTTTCTTCATTTAATGATGAAAAATCACAGAGAGTAAAAATGGTCATGTGCTTCCTATGACACTAAGCAAAAAACTGGGGAGGCAGTCCCTGCTCCAGGGGTGTATACTGCAGAGGAGGAGCCACTGTTACTCTTTTGCAGATTGTGCTTAGTGTCGCCTTCTAGCGGACAGCAGCATAACACCCATGGTCCTGTGTCCCCCCAATGAGGCAAAGGAGAAAACACTAAGCAAACTTTACAGTAAGAGGTCCCCTGGATCGGATCTGATTAAGAGATCTTCGCTGCTGGCACAATCTTCCGTGCCTCCTCCTTGTGTGTTCTGCCACCTCTATGTGTCTGCCACCACCTCCTCTTGTTCTGGGTCTGCCCTCCTCTTCTGCTCCTTGTGAGGTCAGGAGCAGAAGAGGAGGGCAGACCCAGAAGAAGAGGAGGGGTGGTGGCAGACACATAGAGGTGGCGGAACACACAAGGAGTCGGCAGGGAGGGCTGTGCCAGCAGCGAGGACCTCTTAAGATTCCACCAAGGCGACCTCTTACTGTAAAGCTTGCAAAGGTGTCTTTTTAAGGGTACAGGGGGGTAGAGCCATAGTACACAGCTTCCATGAATGCAGCAGACACGCTGCATTCAGTGGTGCTGTCACTTTTGAAAGCACCGGGGTGGGGGGGGGTTGACGGGTCCTCTAAGATATTCTATCTATTAATATCATATTTCCATCTATCCTGTCTAGTCTATTCTAACTTTTTCCAGCTTGGAAAAGACCATGCTAAAAACAGTCAGTGTGCTGTCACAGTGTGCCGTGCGATTTTTCTTTGCACCAATGACTTGCACTGGCGAGTCTCGCAGGAGACTCGCATTCAGTCACAGCATGTTGCTGCTTTTTTGTTGTCCAGAATATGGATGAGAAAAAAGCTGAACACAAACGCTCACCTACTCTCATTCACCAACAATGGTCAGAGTGAAATGTGAGATTCTCTCATTGCACGCTTTCTATTTCAATGTCCATGTGTCTGAGCCTTTATTATGAGACTCTTAACCCCTTCATGACCGAGCCTATTTTGACCCTAAAGACCTTGGCATTTTGTGTCACTTCTGACCAGTGTCCCTTTATGAGGTAATAAGTCTGGAACGCTGCAACGGATCCTAGCGATTCTGAGATTGTTTTTTTCATAACATATTGGGCTTCATGTTAGTATTAAAGTTAGGTCGATAATTTTTGCGATTATTTGTGAAAAAATCTAATATTTGGCAAAAAGTTTGAAAATTTTGCAATTTTTAAATTATTAATTTTTATTCTGCAAAACCAGTGTTATGTGACACAAAATAGTCAATAAATAACATTTCCCACGTGTCTACTTTACATCAGCACAATTTTTGGAAAAAAAAAAATATCTGGGTGGGAAGTTATAACGGTTCAAAGTTTATCAGCAATTTCTCATTTTTCCAGCAAAATTTACAAAACCATTTTTTTTAGTGACCACATCACATGTAAAGTCTCTTTGAGGGGTGTACATGACAGAAAACACCCAAAAGTGACACCACTCCAAAAACTGCACCCCTCAAGCTACTCAAAACTACATTCAAGAAGATTAACCCTGTCGCATTTGGAGCTCCCCAACAAGTGACCCCATTTTGAAAACTAGACCCCTCAAGGAACATATCTAGATGCATAGTGAGCACCTTGAACCCCCAGGTGCTTCACAAATTGATCCGTAAAAATGAAAAAGTACTTTTTTCCCACAAATTGTTTCTTTTTTCATTTTTACGGATCAATTGGTGACGTGCCTGGGTTTTCAAAGTGCTCACATCAGAGCCCGGAGGAGGAAGGGGGGGGGGGGGGGGGGGAGGGGCCACATCGGAGCCCGGGAGGGGGGGGGGGGGGTGGGCCACATCAATCGGAGCCCGGGGGGGAGCACATTGGAGTCCAGGAGGGGCACATTGGATACCAGGGGGGGGGGGGAACACATCGGAGCCCGGGGGGGGCACACCGCTCTGTTAGCTTCAAGCCCCGCACTGCGCATGCGTGCTGGAGGCATAACAGAGCGGCACGGGTGCACCACGTCACCCGAAGCCGGAAATGACGCGATTCGCGTCATACAGCTGCACACTGCAGCCCGACCGGCACAGAGGAGAGCGGGGAGGCGCGCATTTCAATCAGCATTCAAGATCACGCCTATTAAGGTGTGATATTATGAAGAGGGAGAGCCTGCCTGGGTGACTATGCATACAGTAGCCACTCATTAACATCGCTAATGAGAGAGTTTAATAACGTTTTTATACATTTTCACTAGATGCATTTAGGAGCCAAAAGGAGTGTAGGATAAGTGTTAATATGCTCTAGGGACATCTTTTAATACCTTATGAGGCGTTTTGGGGGTGACAGGATCCCTGTAACATTATTATAACTAGTCACTTATCCAATAGTTTGACAGATTTCCTGTTCTTTCATTTAAAGGGATCCTGACCTCGCAAAATGTAACCCCAGCCTCTATATACCTGTCCCTGCACCATGTTAATAGATTTCTAGGCATCCCTTTGTGCTTGTAAAGCGATATAGTAAACTTTAGATAAGTTATGACACCTTATAATCTGCACCACGTCACCCGAAGCCGGAAATGACGCGATTCGCGTCATACAGCTGCACACTGCAGCCCGACCGGCACAGAGGAGAGCGGGGAGGCGCGCATTTCAATCAGCATTCAAGATCACGCCTATTAAGGTGTGATATTATGAAGAGGGAGAGCCTGCCTGGGTGACTATGCATACAGTAGCCACTCATTAACATCGCTAATGAGAGAGTTTAATAACGTTTTTATACATTTTCACTAGATGCATTTAGGAGCCAAAAGGAGTGTAGGATAAGTGTTAATATGCTCTAGGGACATCTTTTAATACCTTATGAGGCGTTTTGGGGGTGACAGGATCCCTGTAACATTATTATAACTAGTCACTTATCCAATAGTTTGACAGATTTCCTGTTCTTTCATTTAAAGGGATCCTGACCTCGCAAAATGTAACCCCAGCCTCTATATACCTGTCCCTGCACCATGTTAATAGATTTCTAGGCATCCCTTTGTGCTTGTAAAGCGATATAGTAAACTTTAGATAAGTTATGACACCTTATAATCTGCGGCTTCTCATTATTTGAGAAGCCACAAAAGGCGTTCTTTTCTGGGCCTCCCCGCCGCCTGCTTTGTGATTATTCACTCCCCTATGGGTGTGCTACAGAGCAGGGACAGTGCTCGTCATGCAAGGGGCGGTAAAGCCAGTATGACTTTAATCGCGTCATATCCGGCTTTACCACATCAGTACACCCATCGCGCATGTGCACTCCGCATCGCGAGGTCGGCAGTACACCCTAATGGGTGTACTGACGTTGTAAAGCTGGATATGACGTGATTAGCGCCATATTGGCTTTAACGGCCCTTACCTGACAAGAACTGTCCCTGCTCTGTAGCACGCCCATAGGGGCGTGAATAATTACAAAGCAGGCAGCGGGGAGGCCCAGAAAGGAACGTCTTTTGCGGCTTCTCAAATGAGAAGCCGCAGATTATAAGGCATCATAACTTATCTAAAGTTTACTATATCGCTTTACAAGCACAAAGGGATGCCTAGAAATCTATTAACATGGTGCAGGGACAGGTATATAGAGGCTGGGGGCATATTTTGCAAGGTCAGGATCCCTTTAAAGAAAAACCTTATACTCTCAGAAATTCGAACTTAAAACCTGCCCAAATGTGAATTTTCAAACATTTTTAGCTGTGGTTTTTCTTCAATATTAACGCGTAAAATTTAAATTCTGAAATCTGTACATGTGACAGAAAAGGACAATGGTAAAGCAAAGTAAAAACTGTGATAAGTAGCCTTCTCCCACAGAACGTAGTGTGACAGCACAGCTTATACGAGAGCAAGTCCTGTTTCACTTACATCAGTAGTAACATTAATCATATCATTCCACACCAGGTCTCTAAGACGAGACGTCATGTTATAGAATTCCTTTTAACACAGTTAAGGATTTTAAGGAATTTAAATGTTACAAATTCCCACACTATTGTTTTGTTTTTAATCTTTTTTTATGCAATTCTCCATGCCTGCAATTGCTACTTTTAGGAATTAAAAGGAAGAAAAAGAAAAATGTATATGGTGATAGCTGCTCACCTTATTGCTGTCTAATGTTTCAATTATAAAAAAACAATTGGGGTTTCCCCACGTACAAACCTGTCCCCTGTTTTAAACTCTCTGTACACCTTGCTCTTCTTTTTCTTTTTGTGCTTTCTTTTCAGATTTCGTATGGACAGAGGGATACTCTTCTTACGCCCAGGCCCACTACCACTTTTTGAGGAGGTTGTAGAACTTGCTGAAGAAGTTACAGAACTGGTGTCATCAGTGTCTTCTGCGGCTTCATCATCTGCATCCTGCTCACAAGGCCGAAGCGGCAAGTCTTGAAACATCTCCCGGACATTGCCGAGTAACTGATCCTGCTCACAACACTCTTCATTACTTGGGGCTTCCCTTATTTCCTTAGCAGGATCACCATCGCCTTGCAGGCTGCCTTTCCCAGTCACCTCAGCATTAAAAGTGTTTCTTTTCAGGAACTCTGCTGTGTTGGTAGGCTCTTGTGTGCATGAGATAATCTTTACTATTTGCTTCTCCCGCAGCTTTTCTACTTGCTGAAAAAAAGATAAAAAGGCAAGTATGATTATATTTTAGATATCCGAACACAGCATAATGGGTGAAATAAGAGTGCCACAGTACAGCCTACATGTACCCCGGAATAGAGAAAAGAAATTATAATTAAAAAAGCCCCAAATCAAAGCTTTACTATTGATTCATGACCTCCATAATACACTGCAGCCAAGCTGCAATCGGAAAGGATTAAATCAGTCAGGAGGTGGATACCAGAGAAGCAAATAGAAGAAAATAGCAAGTTGTATAGCGTCTAAAATGGATGATCAAGCTTAGTGTGCTAAAACTGAGCTGCCAAGTGTGTGAGGAGAAGGTATGGCCCAACGGATTAGCCACAAGTTTATTTTTGGAGCCTCCAATTGGCAGCGCCTATACCCATGGTGGGAGAAGGACTATGAATCTTTAACCCCTTCACGACTTATGACGTACATGCAAGTCATAGGTCACCTCCCACTGTTTGGTGCAAGTTCATGCATTGAGCCTGCATCCTACCCCGACATCTCAGCCTATTGTCATCAGCTGAGATGCGTATCCAACAGCACTGATCAGATCAGAACTCTTTGGATTGCGCTGTGACTGACAGCGTGATCCAAAGCACCTCAAGGGGGATGGCGGAACCCCGCCTGGATCACAGGTACCGTGAAGCGATTCATGGGACCTGAATGCTTCACCTGGACAGTCCGGGGGGGGGGGGGGGGTGTCTTCCGATGACCCCGCAGCTGTCCTGATTCACTTCCCGTCTGCGATGTCCCTTTGACATCACAAGTAGGGAGTGAGCACTTCCCGTGTCTTTAGAGGAGTAGCAGCTCATCTAAAGACAAAGGAAGTGATCAGACTGTGGTGCACTAAGGCCCTCTAGTGGCCAGTGTAAAATAATTATAATATATATATATATATATATATATATATATATATCTATCTATTATATAATCACGAATGGGTTTTTTGCCCCTTTTGAGTCCGCTCTCGCTGCGAGTCAATGTCGTCATGTGGATACGACCGAAGCATGGGCCGCGCAGCGGCCATTGCGAGCAGTTCTAAGGCGACTCGCTCTTCTAGAATTAGGTTCCATGGTGCTTTACATGAGGATAAGGGCGACAAGAGCAAGTACACTAAATCTAGGCGATCAGGACATACAGGTACAGGAGGGGTAGGGACCCTGTGCACGAGGGCTCAGAGTCTGAGATTATATATATATATATATATAATCTCAGACTCTGAGCCCTCGTGCACAGGGTCCCTACCCCTCCTGTACCTGTATGTCCTGATCGCCTAGATTTAGTGTACTTGCTCTTGTCGCCCTTATCCTCATGTAAAGCACCATGGAACCTAATGGCACTATATTAATAAATAATAATAAAAAAAATTATATATAATTATTAAGTTTTTAAAAGGTATGGAAAAATCACCAAGAGAGTTCAAATCACCCCCCTTTGGCGCTATTGAAAATAAAACTATTAAATAAAAAAAAATGAAAAATACACATATCTGGGTTTGCCATGTTCAGAAATGCTTGATCTATCAAAATAGAAAATCGGTTTATTAGATATGTAAACTGCGTAACGGGAAATAAAGAAAAAAAAAGGGCCAAATGACAAAGTTACGTTTTTTCTTTTGGTTGCAGCAACAATACAATAAAATGCAACAACTGATCAAAACAGTGCATCTACTCAAAAATAAAATCATTTGAAACATCAACTTGGGTGGCAAAAAAAAAAAAAAAAAAAAAAAAAGCCATCCCAAAGCCCCAGATCTCGAAAAAGTAGAGTGCTAAGGGTCATGGAAAACTGTGACAAAAGAGCAATACTTTTTCTTGAAAAGTTTCAGAATCTTTTTTTCACCACTTAGACAACAGTAAAAGTATACTCCATGGCTCTTGGAAGAAGAGGAGAAAATAAAATGTAAAAAGGTGTTAAGTGCATTTCTCAGTGTCAACCTGTAGGTGGCAGCAACATACATATTTCACTTAACGAGGCATCCAAGAAATATTTTATTTTTTGTTCTTCAGTCTTATGACATCATACCTTGGGTAGAGTGGGGTAGGTGCCACAGGGCTAACTATTCAGGTAGCCTCAGTGCAATCTGTACTCTCCAGATATGAAGATGGTTCATGTGACTAGTGGCTGACCATCAGGTCACTCATGTAGGGTCTCTATGTGCCATAACCACTGTGCTACACATTTAGGCAACAACCACTTTCTCTTTCCTTATTAAGGCATACCTTTCGAGAGCTAGTCATCTCTCCAAGCAGGCAATTCTTCTCCAGACTTTCACATAAGATTTTAGTCGGTTCTACCATGGTTGGGAAGATGTACAGACACCGCTCTCCCAGCTGCCGCTGTGTGTGGTCAAATGAGCCGAGCCTCTTCACCCTAACAAGATAACAAGGAAATCATAAAACAAGGGAAATTCTCACAATCAACAAGAACAAACAAAAATATGGCTTTTTAAAAATAAACAAGATACAAGACATGAACCATTACAATGTTATTATGGGGACACTGCCTTACTGAGCGAATCCAATCAATACCCGTTATTGCGGTGGGAGCCTGCAGTAAGGCTTCCCTTTATCAGTCAGTGAGAATGGAACCAGCACATCCCAATACATCTTATATTAACACCTACTAAAAATGCCCTGAAATGGTGTATGCAAAATCAGCGCGCAAGACCGCACCAGTCGAGTGGGTGAGAAAAATAAATATCCTTCATACATTGCAAAATGAAAAAAAAAACTGCAATCAAAGGTGAATTGTGGGGTGAATGAATCCACAGTATTTCCTGTTATATATTATACGGTCACTGACTTTGACCCCTTCACCACCCGGCGATTTACCCTTCCAAGAGCCATAACTTTTCATTTTTCCATCGCTATAGACCTATGACCGCTTGTTTATTGAGGGGCAAGTTGCACTTTCAGAAGCAATCATTTATTTTACCATGTAGTGTACAGGAAAATGGGAAATAAAAATCCAAGTGCGGTGAAATCGCAAATAAAATTTTTTTTTTTAAAAAAAGGCAATTACATGGTCAGTTTTTTGGTTTTTGTTTTAGTTGCCATGATCACTATAGAGTAAAACGGACATGACGGACGGTGTGATGGTTCAAGTTCGTAGATACCCAACATGTATGCTTTTACTAGTATCTACAGTGCTGTGCAAATTAATAGGGATAAAGCAAGTCTATTTGTTTTTCTTGCATTAATTTTACTATTTCTGATAAGTGTTTTATCAGTTCTTGGTGTCGTTTTTCTTTTTCTTCCACATTTCCCTTTTTGTTTTGGAGATAACGATCCAGTTTCATTGTGTGTGCGAATTATTATTGAAACGGTAGGTTTTCCAATACCGACAGTGGACGCGATTTCTCTTACAGTCAGACTTGTATGTTCATTAAGAGTAATAATTATACACCTCTTCCGTGGAGTAACATCCATTTTTACAGGCACGAATCACACAGAGAAAAAGTACACTAAACCACTCCTTACAGAAACAAGCTCTCAACTGAAGCTGAGGGGACAGCTAGCTGTTATTTTCTGAATAAAACCAGTCAAACCACATTTTGTTACTCAAGGTTGTACACTCACACCTGTTCAAATAAGTTAAAACTGGTTTGAATCAACTTACGATTTTTACTTACAAAATTGCTTTGTCCCAATTAATTTGCACAGCACTAGATGGTGAAAAATTCTTCATATTTTTTATAAACTTTATTTTTTCATTAATTCTTCATTTTACACTGCCCCGTAGGACACTACACTGCTGCAGCATCCGATCGCTTGTGACAGGTCCCGATGAGCTGCAGCACATCTGAACCAGTCACAAATGCTCACTGAGTGGTTGGCAGCGCTTGCCAACCACTCAGAGGAAGTGAACGCTGATAGCTTCCGGGGTCTCGGTAGGACCCCGGGCTATCACATGATGGCCGGAGATCTTGCGATCTTATCGCAGGATCTCAGATCATGGTGGGGAATGGAGCGTTCCCCCACCTCAGTGCCTTTAGATTGTCCTGTCACTGAATGACAGCGCAATCTAAGGGGTTAACAGCACCAATCAGATCGGTGCTGTAAGCCCGACATCTCAGCTGATATGTCTGGGAAATTATGTGAGCTCCGCGCCGGAGCTCACATCAAACACCGGGACATGACCTATGACCTACATTTTAAATCATGGGTCGTGAAGGGGTTAAAGAATGTTCCCTTTGTAAGGGGTTAGGAGACATACAATTATGCGGGTAAAAAGGGGTTTTTGGTACTCACCATAAAATTCTTTTCTTGGAGCTTCAATTGGGGGACATGAAGACCTTGGGTGTATGCTTGCTGCCACTAGGAGGCTGAAACTATGCAAAAACAGAAAAGACAACTCCTCCCCAGCAGTATACACCCACCAACTGGATCAAAAACAACTTAGTGAGAATAGCAATAAGAGCCACCGTAGACACGCGAGAAGCCTGCTAAACTATGTACACAAGGAGGGAGCTGTGTCCTCCAATTAAAGCTCCAAGAAAAGGATTTTATGGAGAGTACCAAAAAATCCCCTTTTCTTAATCGCTTCATTGGGGGGCACAGGAAAACTTTGGTATGTACAAAAGCAGTCCTTTCGGGTGGGTACAATAACATAAGAAAGGATGTGAAAGGATGAAACTACCTTCAGTAGAAATTTTTCTGAGGGACAAAGGACTACCCTGTCCTGATAGAGAATTAAATAGGGTGAAAGGGATAAAAGAGCCACGAGATCCAACACCTGCCGAATGGAGTTGATTGCAATAAGGAAGGCGACCTTCCAAGAGAGGAGAAGAAGGCCGATCTCATGCAGGGGCTCAAAGGGGGAGCCCTGAAGTACGTTGAGCACCACGTTCAGATCCAAGGGATCAAGTGGGGAACGAAAAGGCGGTGCGGCATGTGCAACCCTCTGGAGGAACGTCCTGACCTGTGGACGCAAGGCAAGCTGCCTCTGGAAGAGTATTGATAAAGTGGACACCTGGCCTTTCAGGTAACAGAGACAGCTCTGCTTTGTGGCTAGACTGGAGAAAAGCTAGTAGAGATGGAAGAGAAAAGACCATCGGGAGAAGATTGCACTCCTTGCATGCATACGGTATTATGCGCACGAGGATGACTGTTTCCTGGCTTTCAACATGGTTTGAATGACCTGCTCAGAAAAACCAGAAGATCTCAGCACCACAGCTTCAACTGCCATGCCGTTAAATTCAGCGACTGAGAAGTCAGGTGTCGAAAAGGACCACGAGTCAGAAGGTCGGGGAGTTTCCATGGAGAGCCTGCAAAGAGGTTGATGACCTCTGTATACCAAAAAGCATCTGTGCCCATCTGGAGCCACTAGGATGACAGCTACTCCTTCCGCCTTATTTTCTTGACAAACCTGGAAATTAGAAGGATGGGGTTCCCCCAGATAAGAATGGCAGAACTGGGTCCATGGGATCGCAAAAGCGTCCACATCGAGGGCCTGGGGATCTCTATACTTGGCCAAGAAGGGACGGAGTTTGTAATTGTCGCTGGAGGCCATTAGGTCCATGTCCGGAAATTCCCACCCGACGCAAATTTGATAGACAAATGATGATGAATTTAGTGACCACTTGCCTGGACCCAATCTCCCTCGACTGAGATAGTCGGCTGCCCAGTTGTTTGCTCAGGGTATGTGGACTGCACAGATCACTGGTATGTTTAGCTCCGCCCACTCTAGCATTCGAAGCACTTCCGTCATGGCTGAGCGACTTAATCCCTCTCTGGAGATTTATGTACGCCACGACCATCGCGTTCTTAGTTTGTATTCGGAGATGGCAGCCTGTCAGATTCGCCAGCATCCTCATGGAAAAACAGAGTGAAGGAGAAAAGGGCTGTCAGACTGAATCCCGTAAGCTGGGCGGCACACTTTACTGGCGGGAGGAAAATGCGGGACTGGGCGAAGTTGAATATCACACCTAAAAAGGTAATTTGTTGGGCCGCGATGAGACAGGACTTCTTGGCATTGATGATCCAGTCTAGACGACGGAGGGAGTCCAGAGAGATCTGTAGACTCAAAACACTCTGAATACGAGGGGGCTTTTATCAAAATGTTGTCCAAGAAGGTTATTGCCAAAATTCCCTTGGACCCCGAGAATGGCTACCACTGCCGCGATAATCTTCGTGAAGACCCGGGGTGAAGTGGCTAAGCCGAAAGGGAGGGCAGTAAATTGATAGTGTTGGGATCCTACGGCGAAGAGCAGGAATTGTCGATGAGATGCGAGGATAGTGACATGAATTATCCTGGCTCCATGGACACTACCATGGAGCGAAAGGACTCCATCCCGGAATGTCTCAGCCAGAGTTTCGTGTTGAGAAGCTTTAGGTCCAAAATGGGGAGAACAGAACCCAGTTTTTTGTAGAAACCTGAAAAGTGTCGGTGCAGCAGCATGGGGACGATTATGCTGGCACCAAAGAGGGAAAAGATGGCCTGAAGGAACCTGGGATTGAGGTCTGGGTCCTTCGGGGACAGGAAAAAATGGTGCTGGGGAAAATAAGCGAATTCGCTTTTGTACCCAACTGAGATGACAAAATTTGTCAATCACAAAGAGCCATGCCAATCGGAAGGCCAGGAGACAATACCAGAGATTGGAGTCATGGGGTGGCGTCATGAGCGGTTGGATCGGGTACCAGTGGGTTGCGATTGGGCGTTATGAGGGCGTCAGGAAGGGGCGGACTTGTAGGAAGGCCTCTTTCGATGCTGTTGCGCGGGGGATCGGCCTCATCGATTGAAACAGTGGTCCGAAAGTACAGAAAATGAAAATTTTGCTTCTTAAGGGTCGGACGCCTGTGCTTTGCCTGGGTGAGGGTAGTGCTCTTCCAGACGGTGGCGTCAGATAAACTAGACAAGATTACTGCTGAATAAGGGTGTTCCTTGAAACGATAAATTAGTAAGGGGATTTCTTTGAGGCTGCATCTGCATTCCAGGCCTTCAACCATAAGGCCCGGTGAATGGAAAGCATATTACCGGAAGCTTGAGCTGCGAAGGAGGCGGAATAGAGATGCAGTAGCTATTCATTTACCCGCCTGAGCGATCTAGTCCATTTAGCACTAAACCTGTTAGTTCTGTCAGGAAAGGGGGGGCTTGGACAAGTATGCCACCAAAGGTTTTCAGCCCAGGAGGATACGGCCAAAAACAACCAGGTGGCCGCAAAGGAAGGGAAGAGGGACAAACCTAAGGCCTCAAAAGCAGATTTCGCCATGGATCCTATATATCTGTCTGGGGCTTTCTTAAGGGAAACACCATCTGCCAAAGGAAAAATGGTATTGATAGAAAAGGTGTGAAACCAGAGGGTCCACTAACGGAGAGAGTTGGTCCATATTTGGTGAACTTCTTGGGAGAAAGGATATTGGGCCTCTAGGCACTTTCTGGACTGAAAGTGCTTCTCCTGGTGCTGCCAATCCTTGGCGAAGACGTCATCGAATTCTTCCAAGCAAGAGAAGACTCAGGGGGACTGGTTTGGAACACTTAATTAACACCTTACGAGCCGGTGGCTTGTCGTCGGGTGTCAATTTTAAAGGATCTGATTCACTGCCAGAATAAACTATCCACTGCAATTATTGGGAGAAGTGAACCGGGCACTAACCTGCTGCAGATTCTTTGCAGATAACGGCGGTGTCTGGGATCCGGTGCTCTGCTGGAGAAAAATAAACTATCCACTGTGTCCCTGATATGATTGGAGTCCAGGTCCGGTTCAGAGTGAGGAGGACTCAGAATCTGCGAGCCCAGAAGCTGCCGGTGAAGACCCCAAATGGATAGCCCTAAAGGGGGCGGAGGACTGGGAAGACAAGAATAAGCGTACCCGCTTCCTCTGCGAGCAGTCCATTCTCTCAAGATCCAAGGATGGGCTGGGAGCCGGATTCCGCAAGGGTATAGGATGGACATCGGGGCAATCTGCCTGGGCAGGTGTGTTAGAGCCACCATCAGGGCTTGTGACACCTTTGTCAGATCTGAGACTGTCTGAAATAAAAAGGAAACCAAGACCGGTGGGGCAGAGACCTCAGAAAGCAGTGAGGGGTTCATGAGCAGCCTGCATGTTCTGTATGCTACACGTGGCCAAGGGAAAAAGGTTATTAGCGGTCTCCGGAGTGCTAGGACAAAAAGGGGACAGGGTATCATAATGTGTAGTGATATGTGTGCAGGCACAAACCTTTATTAAAGATCTGAGTGCCACAACGTGCTTAGATAGTCAAGTGCTATCTTCCTCAGTTGACCACCTGATTAAGATAGCACTTGGCTTTCAAAATGCATTGTGCCACTCAGATCTTTAATAAAGGTTTGTGCCTACACATATTATAATACCCTGTCTCCTTTATGTCCTAGCGCTCCGGAGAACGCCAATAACCCTTTTCCCTTGTGCACACACCTTACCTTTGGAGAGCGATAGGAGCAGCTTAGGACCTAACATTACTGCACCAGACTGAAGGACCTGCGGTGACGCAATCAACTCACCACCCCCTTGACCAGGAAGCATCGGGGAAAAAGAGCAAGCGGTGGTCACCATTTGTTTCCTTACCAAAGACCAGCCCTCCTCACCTCAGGCGATCACCGGAGTTGTGCAGGGGTGCACAACCCCAAGAGGTGAGTGAACACTTGGCACACTTAACTAGCCACCTAACTAGACCACCAGGCCCAACTCATGGGCGCATCCTGTTTTCTTCTCTTTACGTATACTACAAGTGAGGCACAGTGAGATTTGACCCAAAGGGAACTTCCTGTTACACCCAGAGCAGATGTATACTGGAATGGCTGCAGTGGCTGGGAGGGAGCTCATTGTATTTGACACACAGACAACCTAGGGACCATCAGTAAATGCCCGAGGGTGGAGGGACTGGGGGAGTTGTAGCTTACCCAGTCCAGTGTCTTCCAAAGTCCCCGGCCCAACGATGAGGCTGTCAGATGCAGTGAGGAAGCAGATGAGCACAGAGGCCGGCGTCAGATTCCTGTGTGCAGGATGCCTGTGTGCCGAGAGTGGATCCAGTGATTAAAAACGTGGGCCTAGGCCAGAAAAATGGGGGAGGAGCCACCACGGCATGAATAGAGTCTGCACTTGCGTCACTTTGGCTGAGGGAGGCGGTCCAGAAAGGCCGGTGGCGTGCCTGCCATCAGTGCGAACTAGCCCACACAAGAAGCTGATTGGCCAGGAAACGGTCCGTGGGCAGGCCCAGAAGTCCCGGAGGCCGCAGCTGAGCCAGGGAGTAAATTTGAGACCACGGCTGGAATCGGGAGATCCGTGGCACAGAGCTCTGGAGTGCCGGTTGGAAAACATGAAAGTCTAGGGGCATACAAGCCCCGAGAGACTAGGTGCCGTAGCAAGAATAAAAGAGCCTGTAAAAGTAATCACTCACTGTGCCTGCAGATAACCCCCCTCTAAGTGCCAGGCAGCAGTTGCAGGGTGAAATGCTCCCAGGGCAAAACTAGACCGGGTACAGATTAGGCGCCCTGTTGGGAGGTTGGCAGAGGCACATACATAGGAACCAGTCGGTGCAATGAGGGGGATCCTCTCCAAGACTAAACCAGGAGGTAAGCTGGGAGAGGGGAGGAACGGGCAGCCAGGACATGGACAGAACACAGAGGGACTGTCAGCGAAGATCCCTACGTCGTCCTGTGTCGATACTGAGGCTCCAGATGCAGGCTGTGGCAACGTTTCCATCAAGGATCCAGGGCGGCATCCGGGTGTCTGATGACTCTGCCGACTGGCTCTGGTGGGCAAGCAGGTAGGTGAGCAGATGGGCCAGGGCTAGCATCTATGTCTGACATTAGTGCAGCCCTGGAACACATGTCCATGTGTGAGGATAACCCAGGCACAGAGAGGGAGAGTTAACAGGGTGACCAAGGCACGCGGGCTCTTGATCTCTGTACGGGGTGACAGATTGGCTTAACTGCTCTGTATTCCCTGATGAATTCTTCAGACAAAAAGCAAAACAAAAAAAAAAAAAAGTAAAAATAATAATCTCGGTAGACACTGGCTCGGAAAGACCTGTGTCTGCCTCCTATAACACTAAGCTAAAACGGAATAGTTTTTGTTCCAGTTGGTGGGTGTATACTGATGGGGAGGAGTTGTATCTTCTGTTTTTGCATAGTCTCATCCTCTAAGTAGCAGCAAGCATACACCCAAGGTCTTCCTGTGTCCCCCAATGGAGAGATGAAGAAACCAGCAGTTCAAGGAGAAATTGTACAGATTCAGGACATACATAGACATTCACAATCTCTACAGACAGATTAACATACACTACAGAAGAGGTGAGCAGAGAGGGAATGGTTAAATGCATAGATGTAGAAGGCCAAGGTGTTATGCCACATATCACAAGTAAATGGAACCGCCATTCTAAACGTACATGGGGTGCTATAATAAATCATGTGCCACAAATAGTTAACTAAACAAACTCCAGTGTAAATATCACTGACATTAACAGGAGTAAATTATCAGAAGGGGATAAAGACAAGGTAATATTCCAGATGTAACAGCAGCCGCTTACTCACTTGGGCAAGTTTTCTTGTGTTATAACAGACGATGGAGGGTCCATAGAATCTGTACCCCAAGACAAAAGCTCTTTGTAATCCAGGTTACTCTCAGCTCTGTTACTTGCACCTGGATAGAGCACAACAGGATAGGGTGAGAAGATGAATGTACGAGGGACGCGGTTTGAAGGTGGGTATTAGTAAGCAGTGACAAGACGCCAACATGCAGCACTAAGCCTTGTAGACAGGATGCTGTGTAGGTGACCACACGACATGTAAAAAGGACAATGTAACACACAGCTCACCTCTTCAACGCCAACACGGAATTTGCTCTTGGCGCTGAGGACTGGTTTCACGCCAGAAAGCCACTGAACATTTGAGAAAACTTTGGATGGACCGATAAGCACTTGGCCTGGGTAGAAGCCATAGGAGTCATCAAAAAACAGGCCCTGCAAATGAGCAAAAAGTGACATGAAAGAAAAATATCCCCTTGAAGACCTTTTTTCACTGTAATTTCATGTGGTCGTCTCAAAGGAGGGAACCCAGTGTTGGACTTTCAATTGGTTTTGCGTTCATCACTTACCCAAAAGGCCGAGCAGCACAATGAACCAGGTTGGGAAATATAAGTTAGCTAGTTAAGAGTGGCTGGTCTAGCTTCACTATTCTCCAGCAGTCCATTATCACTGCTGAGGGAAACTATAACTGGCAACAAACAAATTGTCGACTAAACTAGTCCCCATCATTTCAACAATCTTCGCATAAGCAAATATAAATTGTTCCAATAGGTCTTAACATTGAATTTTGATTTTGTCTTCACTAAGGTGGCACTTTTCTACCTACATCTAAACTTACCAACCACTATGAAAAAAAACCCAGGTGAAATACGTGTTGGTGAAAGTAAGACAGCCTGCCAGTTACAGTGTGCTGTCAGGTTACAGCTCATACTATACTCTATGGAGAGGTGAAAAGGAGGATTGAGGAGCTGAGTGAAGGAACAGACAGGTTATAGTGTGGTGTAACCTGCTCCATGAGGCTACATCTGAACATTTGCTAAACAGGCAAGATGGAGGAATCCCTGTGTTAACTATGTACTTGTATAGGAGACATCAAGGCTCCAGTCTCCTCCCGATAGAACCTGCAGCGGGGAAATACTACTGAAAATGGCAGGACACAATCATATAATCACTGGACATGGTTATCTGTCTGTAACAATACTATTTATACTGAAAAGTTACAGGTTCCGGCTTAGCAGGGGGGTACTGACCCCTTGAGGTTTTGCTCTAACATTTTAGGAGTGCACTGTTCTAAGACACAGGTTCTAGCTTTCAAGGGCAGTGCACGTACAGTGGGGAAAATCTTTTTTGACTCACTGCCAATTTTGCGAGTTTTCCCAACTACAAAGAATCTAATTATTATCATAGCTACAACTCATCCGTGACAAACAGAATAGCAAAAGAAAATCCAGAATATCACATTGTAGGATTTTGAAATTACATTTGCATTTAGGCTACATTCACACTGTGCGTTTTTGGTCTGTTTTTACTAATCAGTTTTTGTAGCGAAAACCAGCAGTGGGTGATAAACACAGATGTGATGACGTGTTTCTATTATACTTCTCCTCTGATTGTTCCACTCCTGGTTTTGGCTACAAAAACTGATTAGCAAAAACAGACCAAAAATGCACAATGTAATGGAGCCATAGGCTGGTTTCACACTGCAGTTTTTTCCCTGATCAGGTTTGTGTGCCAAAACCAGGAGAGGAATTTGCAGAGAAAAACTATCATTGAAAGATTGACACCTGTTCTGAGTTTTGGAGACACTCCTGGTTTTGACACAAACCAGATGGAACCTGATCAGGCAAAAAACTGCAGTGTTAAACCAGCCTAAAGACCACGTCACACGTTTCAATATCGTAAATGATGTTATTAGCGATCTCATACACACGTGATCGCCAACATCGTTCAGATCGCTGGTGAGCTGTCACACAGGCAGACTCCCCAGTGATCAGGACCAACGAGAATACTGGTAACCAAGGTACACATCGGGTTACTAAACGCCGTGCGGCGCTTAGTAACCCGATGTGTACCATGGTTACCATCTCCCAGCATAGGCTGTGCCGCTGGGAGATCGTTCATCGCGGTGTCCCACAGCACGATCCTGCAGATTGAAGGATCGTTCATCGCCAGATTTGAGAACATGTTCACAATTTGGCTGGTGACATCGCGATGTTACACGCTACGATGTCGTTCCGACATAGTTTGTGCGTCACCAAACACGTGACTTTTGAACGATGTCGTGAACGATATTGAAACGCGTGACGTGGTCTTTAGCCTTATGCAATCTACAATTTTGTCGCTGCTGTCCAAACAGGTTTTTGGTCTTGGCCATGGTGGAGAGACTGGAGTGTGATGGAGTGTGGACAGGTGTATTTTATACAGGTAATGAGGTCAAACAGGTGCAATTAATACAGGTAATGAGTACTGAGTAGGAGGGCTTCTTATGGCCGCTTTACACGTCCCGATATCGTCGTCCAACTTTGATAAAAAGTTACGTGGTTCGTGTGTTGGCCCCGATATCGTTCGTGCGTTGTGTGGTGTGAATGTACAATTCGATGCAAGAACGATGCCAAAACGATATCGGGGGAGAAATGAGCAGCCTCTCCAACTGCCCGATATTGGATGGACGATCTGGCCGGATCGTGCTGTGTGACAGCACAACAACGATTTAGAGAACAACTTCCCCTATTCACTCCCATGTTAAATGGTCGTTCCCTGGTTCGCGCGTACAAGGGGGCGTAGACATCGCAGTTGTGTTGCCTGCCGATATCTCCCTGTGTGACAGTTTCTATGCGATCTTGGATTTCAGCCAAAAAATGCTCGCTCCCGCGCCGTTGTATACAATATCGAAACGATGTTGGGACGTGTAAAGCGGCCATTAAATAATAAATAACATGTCAATGAGAGACAGAATTCTTACTGGTTGGTAGGTGATTAAACACTTATTTCATGAAATAAAATGCTGATTAATCATCTAAAAATTATACAATGTGATTGTTTTATTCTGTCTCTCACAGTTGAAGTGTACGCATGATAAAAATTACAGGCCTCTCCATTCTTAGTAGGTGGGAAAACTTGCAAAATTGGCAGTATCAAATGCTTATTTTCTCCACTGTATGGAGACTGATAGTTGACCACACCACTGATCCAAACTGTGCACTCTCCTTAATAATCAAGGTAAGTTTGCCTTGCGCCATAGGAGAATCTCCAGGGGACTGAGGCAGGACAGATACAGCGATTCCAGCCAGCTTCAGAGTGCCGAAAGCAGGTTTGAAAACTGAGCCAAGAAATGCATGCTTTTTACCTAGGTAAGGGTATGTGCACACTGGGCGTGTTTTCGGCGGTTTACCTGTGTAAACCGCCGTTTTGTTTACATTAGTTTTATGTTAATTTATGTTAATCCAAACCGGCGTTTGGATTAACATTAAAACTAATGTAAACAGCCCAAGGCTGTGCACATACCGGCGGTTCCCCAGCGTCATCCGTTGCTAACCCGCAGGTTTCCCAGCGGGTTAGCAAAGAATGAACATGTTGGAAAAACCGGCGGTTCTGCAGCGGCTGCAAGCAGAAACATGTGCTGCTTCCAGCCGCTGCAGAATCGCCGCCGAGAACCCGCTGGGCAGCCGCCGGATACCGCCCGGATCCCGCTGCACATACCCGCCAGGAAGCCGGAGGACGGCGCCGGAGCTTCCTGGCGGGTCCCGCCCAGCCGCCGACGCAAACACGCCGGGTAGTGTGCACTTACCCTAACTGACCACTCAGGCAGCAGAATGGACAGTAATCTAGGCAAGGAGCTGTACACTATGAAATTAAAAATCCCTCTATCCTTGAGAACAGAACGGATTTTTAGCAGGTGGTAAATTGAAAAAAAGAGAATTTTTTTCTTCTAGCTCCTAATTGGGAGACCCAGACATTGGGTGTATAGCTTCCGCCTCCGGAGGACACACACAGTATTACACTGAAAAGTGTAACTCCTCCCCTATTGACTATACACCCCCTCCAGGAGGAATCCCATCAGTTCGGTGCACAAGCAGGAAGGAGGAAAATAATCCACACCAAGACCGAAAGGTCCGGCTAAGAATCATTGGCCCACAGGGCCATAAAAGCGACATGAAACACCAGTCACTTAAACAGGAGAACAAAGCCCAAAAGGCAACAGGGTGGGTGCTGGGTCTCCCAATTAGGAGCTAGAAGAAAAAGAATTTACAGTAAGTAAACAAAATTCTCTTTTTCTTTTTCGCTCCATTGGGAGACCCAGACATTGGGATGTCCAAAAGCTATCCCTGGGCGGGAAAAGACCCAAGCATGGCAGTAACATCATAAGTGAGCGACCACCGCCTGAAGGATCCGTCTGCCCACAGTAGCGTCAGCCGATGCAAACGCATGAACCTGATAATGTTTTGTAAAGGTGTGCAGGCTGGAACAAGTGGCCGCCTGACACACCTGTTGTGCCGTGGCCTGATGACGTAAGGCCCACGAGGCACCCACAGCTCTTGTGGAATGCGCTTTAATACCCGCAGGAAAAGGCAAACCAGAGGAAAGGTAAGCTTCCTGGATAGGAGCCTTGATCCACCGGGCCAAGGAGGACTTGGAAGCCGGCTCACCCTTCTTCTGACCTGTCGTAAGAACGAACAAGGCATCCGCACGGCGAAAAGAAGACGTGCGGGAGACATAAATCCTGACAGCCCTGACCAGGTCCAAAGTATGGAGAGACTTCTCATACTGGTGAACAGGATTAGGACAAAAGGACGGCAGAACAATGTCTTGATTCAGGTGAAACGGAGAAAGCATCTTGGGTAAGAACTCTGCCACAGGTCGAAGCACCACCTTATCCTGGTGAATCACCAGGAATGGAGACTTGCAAGACAGGGCTGCCAGCTCTGAAACCCTTCGAAGAGAGGTAATGGCGACCAGAAAGGCAACCTTCTGGGAAAAGTCTGGAGAGGGACACCTCTCTTAAAGGTTCGAAAGGCGGCTTTTGTAAGGCCGCAAGCACCAGATTAAGGTCCCAGGGGTCCAAGGGACGCCTGTAGGGGGGAATAATGTGACTCGCCCCTTGAACAAACGTCTTTACCTGAGGAAGGTTAGCCAGACGTTTGCTAAACAGCACAGAAAGTGCCGAGATCTGGCCCTTGATGGAGCTGAGAGCCAAACCCTTAGCTAACCCTGATTGAAGGAAAGCAAGAAGGGTTGGGAGAGAAAAAGGCCAGGGAGAACTTCCGTGGAGACACCAGGAGAAGAAGATCTTCCAAACCCTGCGGTAAATCCTTGCCGAAGCAGGTTTCCTGGCTTGTCTCGTTGTTGCGGCAACTTCAGAGGAAAAACCACGAGATGTCAGCAACCAGTCTTCAAGTGCCACAAAGTCAGGCTGAGGGCCGCTGAATTGTGGTGGAAGAACGGACCTTGCAACAAGAGGTCTGGCCGGGCCGGGAGCCTCCAAGGATTCCCCGCCGAGAGCTGTAACAGGTCCGGATACCAAGCCCTCCTGGGCCAGTCTGGAGCGACAAGCAGGGCCTGCCGACATTCCGCCCTGAGCTTCCGCAGAACCTTGGGCAACAGAGGCAAAGGAGGAAACACGTAGGGGAGACGAAACTGGGACCAATCCTGGACCAGAGCGTCCTTGCAGTCTCGAGAGCTACACATGAGGATCGGAACCTGATAGTTCAACCGGGAGGCCATCAGATCCACGTCCGGAGTTCCGTATCGGTCGCAGATGTGCCGAAACACGTCCGGGTGAAGAGCCCATTCGCCCGCATCCATACCTTACCGACTTAGATAGTCGGCCTCCCAATTGTCCACTCTGGGGATGTGGACTGCAGAGATGGACGAGCCGTTGTCCTCGACCCACTGCAATATCCGCTGGACCTCCGCTAAGGCTTGAGGGTTGAAAGTGCCTCCCTGGTGGTTTATATACGCTACCGCGGTTGCGTTGTCGGACTGAATCCGAATATGATTCCCCACCAGGAACCTTTGAAAAGCCAGAAGAGACAGGTAAATGGCCCGAATTTCCAGGACATTGATCTGAAGGGAGGATTCCCGTTCCGCCCATGAGCCCTGAGCCCTGTGGTGAAGAAACACGGCTCCCCAGCCCAAGAGGCTGGCGTCCGTGGTCACCACCAACCAAGAGGGGGGCAGAAAACATCTGCCTCGAGACAGGTACGTGGGACGCAACCACCAATGGAGAGACTACTTCGTCGACGGCGATAGAGGAATGCACCGTTCGAAAGAAGCCGGATTCTTGTCCCATCCGCGCAGGATCTGCAACTGCAGTGGACGCAGGTGAAATTGCGCGAAGGGAACTGCCTCCATGGACGCCACCATCTTCCCCAGCACGTGCATCAGACGCCTGATGGAAACAGAGTCTGATTGCAAGAGAAACTGAACTTCTTCCTGAATCGACACTTGCTTGTGGAACGGCAGAATAACCAGAGCCTGAGCCGTGTGAAACTCCATGCCCAGATAAGTGATCGTCTGAGCAGGGAGGAGAACAGACTTCGGTACGTTGATCAACCAACCGAAGCGCTGGAGAGTGTCCAGAGTAAGAGAGACTCCGTTGACACAGTTCCACAGAGGGAGCTCTGACCAACAGATCGTCCAAGTATGGCGTTACTGCATGGCCCTGGGAATGCAGAACAGCCACCATGGCGGCCATCACTTTGGTGAAAACCCTTGGAGCAGAGGCAAGGCCGAAGGGCAGAGCCACAAACTGAAAGTGCTCCTCCCCTACTGCGAATCTCAGCCAGCGTTGATGAGCAGGAGCGATGGGAACGTGTAGATAGGCATCCTTAACATCCACCGAAGCTAGAAAGTCCCCTTGAGACAGTGAAGCGATCACAGACCGCAGAAACTCCATTCGGAATGGCCTGACCCTCACGTGTCGGTTGAGCAGCTTGAGATCCAAAACTGGCCTCACCGAGCCGTCCTTCTTGGGAACTGTGAAGAGGTTCGAATAGAACCCCTGGAAACGCTCCCCAGAGAGAACCTGGACCACGACCCCGTTCTGCCTCAAGGCATCCAACGCCCGACGAAAGGCCAAAGCCCTCGCCGGCGAAGAGAGGCAAAACCGAGTCGGAGGACAGCTCTATCCTGTAACCGTGGGAGATGACATCCACTACCCATCAGTCCCGGACATGACTGCTCCAGACGTTTCAAAAGTGGGAGAGCCTGCCACCGACCGAGGATGCTGCTGGGAGAGATGGCGAGCCATGCAGAGGCAGCCTTGGCGGCTGAGGCGCCGGCAGGCTTCTTCTGCTGAGACCTAGATCTACACGTCCGATTTGACTTCTGCTCCTTATCTGAACGGGAAGGAGGAGGAGGAAGTGGACTTCGAGGAGGGATGAAAGGACCGAAACTTGGCGTGCAACTGACGTTGGCCAGACTTCTGCACCTTCGACTGGGGCAAGGAGGTGGACTCCCCACCTGTAGATTCCTTTATGAGATCGTCCAGCTGCTCTCCAAAAAGCCTGCTTCCTGCAAAGGGAAGGCCCTGGAGAAACTCCTTGGAAGTGGCATCAGCCTTCCAGTCCCGCAGCAACAGCATCCTACGGGCTGCCAGCGAATTAGCCGAGGCAAACGCAGTACGGCTGGCAGATTCCATAATCGCCGACCTAGCGTAGTCAGTGAACGCAGAGGCTTGAGACGAAAGGGTAGTCACCTCGGGAATATCCTGAGCCACAACATTTAGTTCTGCCAAGCAGGTAGAAACTGCCTGCAGGGCCCAAACTGCCGCGAAAGCCGGAGCAAAGGAGGCTCCCGTGGCTTCATAGATTGACTTCTACAGAAGTTCGATCTGCCTGTCAGTGGGATTCTTCAGAGAGGAACCATCCACAACGGACATAACCGTATTGGCAGACAGTCGAGAGACTGGGGGGGGGGGGGGGGGGGGGTTCCACCCTAGGAGAAACCGACCAACCCTTCACTACGTCAGGAGGAAAAGGAGAACGGGTATCCTTCTGCTTCCTGGAAAAGCGTTTATCAGGACAAGCCCTAGGAGCCTGAACAGTGGATCTGAAATTCGAGTGATCGAAGAATGAACCCCGAGACCTGGACGGAGAAGGAACTGATAAAGTTCCCCCGAGAGCAACGTGTCCACCGTAGGAGGGGGAGAAGTCAGATCCAACACTGTATTAATGGAGGACATCAAGTCATCCACCAAGGAATCCTCTTCCAAGGACTCGACCGGGGATCTCACAGAATCCTGCCTATCCTCGCCCTCAAGCTGAGAGCCCTCAGCACGAGACTCCATGTGACGCGAGGAAGCAGGAGAGATTGCTCTGCGTGGCCGTTTGGGGGGCCGGGGAGAGGGAGCCAAGTCTGAGACCCCTGTATTGTCTTCAGAGTCCATTCCCCTAGAAGGGGACGACTCGCTGTAGTGTCTGCGGCGCGAGGCAGAGGGAACGGTGGTACTTTCCCGGTGACTAGCCTGTAAGGACTCCTGCAGGACTCTGGTCAGAGCAGTCATAGACTGGGAAAAAAAAGAGTCAGAAAAGGACTTAGTGAAAGCTACAGCCCAAGGAGGTGGCAATGCCGGGTCCCCCTGGCTAGGGAAAGGCTCCGAAGCTGCAGAGCTGGGGGGAGCCCCATGTTCCACCTCAGACACATGCGAAGTGCAGGCTGAGCAATGAGGAAAGACAGACCCAGCAGGCAGCGCAACCTTGCAAGCAGTGCAAGAAGAGTAGAATGTCTGCACCTTAGGGGCTTTGCTCCTGGTGGAAGACATGTCGCCCCCAAGCAGTAACCTCAGAGGGGATACACTAGAGGGGGGCCCAGGGAGAGGGAGACACCACCAGATAAACTGGGGTGACCTACCAGCCTGACAGAGTGGATTGGGTGCCCTCCGGAAGCCGCGCTCCCTCCTAGCAGCCACAGGGACCTGAGGAGAATGCTGAGAGTATTCTCCTGCCCAGGAAAAAGATGGACGCCGGAGCCGAGTGAGGGGCGAAGCCAACGTGGGGAGGGAATCCGGAGGGCAATCCTAACAGGCTTAGGAGGCTGCCACCTCAAAGAGATGGGAGCGGCCGACGCTCCCGGACCGCCCACCAAGGCGGCCGAGCCCGCCTCCAGTGGAGCCTGGACTCCAGGCTCCAAACTAGGCCGCAATGAAGCCGGGGCCTCAATTTAGACGGCCGGCGCTCGGGAGCACCCAAGCGCGGTACTCCTTGAAACCTCACGAAACTCGCGGCGCTGCACAGACAGGCCGCCAGGGACCGGGTGAGACCCACCAGGGGTCCCCACAGTGAAAGGGCCGAGCAGCAGCCGCAGTACAGACCCCCAAAGCACTAGGTGCAGGGGGCCAGGGGAGCCATGAAGAACCCCTGAATAAACAGGGCCCAGAGAACACCCCAGGTGCTTGGACCGGGCTGCAGCCGCAGCATAACCCCCAGAGTACTTTTAGGTGCAGGGGGCCGAGCCCTGAGGTCCACAACTCCAGCCGACAGGAACCCATAGGGGCTGCGGATTGAGTCAGAGCTCCAGAAGTTCTGGGAGCCCATAACGATCCCACTTCTCCAGAGCCCCGAGGGAATGGAGAAGGAAAAACAGCATGAGGGCTCCAGCCCGTTGTACCCCAAGGGTACCTCAACCGCCTCTGCCCAAGGATGAGGAAGGAGACATGCTGGGGATCCCTATGGATCCTCTTTGCTTCCATCCGACACCCTCCAGGGAGAGTGAGTAAGACTAAGTGAGAATGCATGAGTGCAGAGTGTGCCTCCTTCAACACAAAGCAAAGAACTGATGGGATTCCTCCTGGAGGGGGTGTATAGGCAGTAGGGGAGGAGTTACACTTTTCAGTGTAATACTTTGTGTGTCCTCTGGAGGCGGAAGCTATACACACAATGTCTGGGTCTCCCAATGGAGCGAAAAATAAATAGATTTTTATTATCCATTTAAAGTGGAGCTATAGACTAATTCCTTTACAATCATCAGCATGCCTTTTGAAAAAGTTTACATTATAAAATATATATAATCATTTTCTTACCGAGTCATTGGCGTGGGGACAGACATCATACAGCTTAGAAGCATCTTCTGTACTCATAGAGCACCTGCAACAAAGGTGTTGTGAGAAGGCAATCTAACAGTGGTGACAATGACACCTGCACGGCATTACACAACGGACAAGTATTTGGGATGCACATACCTCGCTCCATTAGACAACTTTAGGATAACTTGGTTTTTAAGGTCATAGACTTTTCCCAACCAGCAGTTATATGCAATGTAATCTCCATACATGATGGGCTATGAAGAAAAAGAATATGAACATCATTACCGGAATTCATTCAAGAATTTTTTCATTTCAGAATGTTTGTTTAACGTTTCCAAACAAATCATTAACTTGAGTTGTCACAGACAATTTTTCTACTGTTTACTGCTTTCAGCCTGTAAAGCTAGACGGTAATCAATTTTTTTAAATGATCATTCCCAAAAGGCAAGATTTTCCCTAGTCATCCACTAGAGCAGGGGTCTCAAACTCCAGGCCTCGAGGGCCGCACACAGTCCAGGTTTTCAGGATTTCCTTAGAATTTGGCAGTTGGCCATTTGATTACCAACTGTCAAATCCTATGGAAATCCTGAAAACCTGCACTGTGTGCGGCCCTCGAGGCCCGGAGTTTGAGACCCCTGCACTAGAGTTTAGGGCTCTGGCCCCTCGAGAAGGGGGCTGTAAAGTATGTGATTTGGGCCGCAGTTTAAAATTATTGTATGCCAAACCAATGGCTAAAATTAGAGTTAAAGGCGAATTGTCTCACACTGTAGAGTTACGCAGGGGAACAAGGCAGGGGTGCCCGTTGACCCCACTTTTGTTTGCGTTAGCTGTGGAACCTCTGGTGACTAAAACAAGGAAATCCGAGGAGGTCTGCAAATTTAAATAAGGAAAGGTGGAGGGAAAAAAAGCGCTTTATGTGGACGACATTCTCCTATTGCTAGGAAAAAAGAAAAAAAAAAAAGGAGTCCATTAATAGCGCTGTATGTATCATTGAAAGATTTGGGTCCTTGTCGGGGCTTGATATTAATCGGAACAAATTTAATCTGTTTGGGGTGGATGAAGTGGTGGACTGGGCAGAGTGTGGAATGGGGACCAGCAGACTTAAATAATATTTAATAAACATAATTATTAAATATTTAAATAAAAATTTAAATAACAACTTGGTCCCTCTTATGGGAACCCTTAAGGCGAAGGTGGGAGCTTGGAACAAATTACATCCGTCGGTGGTGGGACATGTAAACCTTATAAAAATGATCCTAATGCCCAAAATATTTTACATTCTATACAACGCTCCCATATGGATACCGCAAGGGAAATTTAAACAAATTAATTCCCTGTTCAAAGGCCTGGTTTGGGTGAAAAAACAACCCAGGATAAAGCTCAAACTTTTACAGCTGCCCAAAGATGATGGCAGGCCCAACCCTGGAATATACTTTCTTGCAGCCCAATGCCAGCGCTTAAAATGATGGGCACATAAAGCTATGAATAGCTCGGGTACAGGTCATTTTGGAGGATGTGGTGGATAGATGCCCCCTGGTAAAGAGTTTGGAGGATGGTCCATGGGGACAGTTGGGAAGACACATTGACTTTAATACATAAGCTCTGGGGGAAGATCAAACAGATACGAGGGGTGACTCAACCGACATGGTACTCACAGATTTGAAACAATAGCAATTTACCTGAATTCATGGAAATTGGGGTGTTTAAGAGAGTGGTATGCTAAAGGAATTCAATATGTGTACCAGCTGATTGACCATGGGGATTCAAGGCCTTTACTCAGTTGCAACAGTTGCAAGAAGAATTTGGGTTACCGGCCTCAGGAGAATACCAATATACACAGATTAAACATGCATTTATGGCTCAGAATAGAGGTGGGAATCCATCTATACAAAAGGATATAGTACTAGATTTTGTGTGTGGAGAAGGCTCCACAAGGGGGGGTGATCCCTACCATATATTGCGACTTACTGCACACATTTCTGCTTCACTACCCGATATGGGCAATGGCTAGATGGTAGGCAGAGGTGGGAGCTATGGAGGATGACACGTGGAACTCCACTCTGGAGTGGGAGCCGAAGTTGTCGCTGAACAAGCCAGGAAGACTATCCCAGTTATTCATTATATACATAGTTTACAAGTCACCTGACTTACTATTTAAAGCAGGACCGAGACCCACCTCAGAGTGCCCTAGATGTCCAATAGTAGAAACTATTCTAATATTTACACTGTAAAGGATGCCTATTGCAGATTTTATACCAAGCAGTCATGTGCCCTTCATGACCACACAAAGGGGGGCAAATGAAAATGGAATCACCTATGTATCCTATATATGGTGCAAAGAGAGTAATACATGGACATGCAGATGATCAGCTCTTGTTTGGAAGACAGTGACATTGCTCCTTATATTAAATCAACTAGTTATCTACATGTTTTACTTTTATTTAGTCTGTCCATTCTATTAACCCTCATGTGGACACAAGGTTTCCCTAACTTGTTGCAAGCACAGGTCAAGCTCTCCTGCTCAGCATTAATTACACAGCTGGAGAGAACTATGGAGCTGCTTAGTTATCTAATAGGAGCACAGCACTTATAAATGCTCTACACTGCGATTTAAAGCACAGTAAGGGTAAGTGCACACTTACCCGGCGGTTTCGTCGGCGGCAGCTTGCGGAACCCGCCAGGAAGCTCCGGCGCCGTCCACCGGCTTCCTGGCGGGTATGTGCGGCGGGAGCCGGGCGGTATCCGGCGGCTGCCCAGCGGGTTCTCAGCGGCGATTCTGCAGCGGCTGGAAGCAGCACATGATTCTGCTTGCAGCCGCTGCAGAACCGCCGTTTTTTAGAACATGGTCATTCTTTGCTAACCCGCTGGGAAACCTGCGGGTTAGCAACGGATGACGCTGGGTAACCGCCGGTGTGTGCACTGCCTTGGGCTGTTTACATTAGTTTTAATGTTAATCCAAACGCCGGTTTGGATTAACATAAATTAACATAAAACTAATGTAAACCCGGCCAGTGTGCACTTACCCTAAAGGAGGTCTCACACTGCTGACCTTACTAACTACAGACTAAGACAACATCTTACTAAATAGTACATCTTGGTCCAAAAATACAGTCGTTAGAGAAATGTAAATTTAGCTATCAAGCACAGAGGGTTGTCAACAAAAAAATCCCACCTATACCACGCAGTCACATTGAAGGGGAGGAGTGATATAAGCTGGTTGACAACCACACTAACAACAATTTAATAGTGGTGTCAGTGATTGACAACAGCATTCAGAATGTAGCTCCAGTCAGTGCAGTAATAGGCAGATGCTGGCTGTATAATACAGCTCTTATCAGTCCAGTATAATTCAGATAAAGTTCCTGAGCCAGCTCTATATACACCCTGCCTGTCACATACAATAGCATTATGGGAAGTTATGTAAAGGGGTTAGTAAGCTCCCTTTGATTCTTAAATACCGTACCTAAAACCACAGAGTTCATAAATCTCACCCATATGTGCTGTAAGTCCTTGCTGTTGACTGGATTTAGGAAGCAGCTGGTCCCCACCACTTTTACCATACAGTCTATGTTTACATCAATGACAGTGCCACACTGACTGTCCTGCAACAGAAGTGAAGAAAACATTAAGAAAATCTGGAAATCCATACAAAAAAAAAAAATGGAGAAAGTTGTAGGGGCACACAGGACATTACCTTTGAACTCATGCGACGCACGGCATCCCTGGGCACTAAAGACCTGTCCTCCAGTTTTAGCTACATGACAAAAAGAATAAAAAAGACAATGAGGTTAATATCAAGAGACGTTCCACTGCATACAGGGGATGATTGTTAACCACCATCCATGGGAGGTGGTGCAAAACTATTTGCACGTCTCATTCAGTCAGCCTTTTAACCACCAGCATTTGCGGCTCTTTGCTAGCAAGACTTGACAACTAATCAAGAGAGGCTGCAGAGGCAGGAAGTTAAGAGATGGTTCTCCTACTACACTGCAATAGCTAGAGACCTTGGCTGATTGACTGGGATGTGCGACTAAACTCATACCAGCTATGTATTAATAAAAGATATTATCGCTGGGAATCCTGCTGCCGAGACCACCAGCAATGCCAAGAGCATAGTGGCTCATAGTCCCCTGTGAAAACGGAAATAGCACACATATGCGACCCCCACTTCTACAGACAGTGAATTAGGTAGAGGTTGCACGTGCTCACTATCACACAAGGGACGTGCATTCTAATTATCTGTTTTGTTCTAGCAATCACACGTTTATTATGGATCCTGTGGATGGGTGATTACAAGTTGGTGATGGGACAACCCTTAATGTTTGCTGCCATGTCACAATGAGATTTATGGGCGTGTCAAAAGGGAATGTCATTTTTACAGGAGTGTAGTGTCTTTGTGCACATTAGGCCACACACTTTACATTAATCTGAACACGCTGTCCCTTAGGGGGCACTTCCCCAGGGCTGTTCATATAGTAACCTCTCAGAAGAGAAAACCGCTTCACAATAGTATTGTAGCCCATGACATCCTATAGTCAGAGGTTTTTCAGCTATTCGGGCTTGTAACAAAAGGTGAGCCGTTTCTCATTCTCTGCCCAGTTCTCTCTAGAACTGCTGACTGCTTTAGTAATTTAATTTATTCAGTTCCTATGGTGTGAAAGTATTAGCTGAACATATAGGCATCCTGCCAGAACACTCCTAGGATACAATGCAGACAAACTGCATCAGATGAGCCAATACTCCCTGGATCAATGTGGATAGCGCAGCAGAACCTCATAGAAGTGTCATATCATTGTTCCATAACCCTGTATGTAGCACATTTGGAGCAGTCGTAAGAACAATATACATAAATTATTTGCTACTATATGAAGGTGTGTGCCTACAAAGGAGAATAGTGCATAGACTATTTGTTAGTGAAAGGTGTTGACCAAATTAAATATACAGCCGTCTGTAAGCAGGATTAATGTCAAAATAAATATAAACAAACAAACAAAAAAAAACAGTAATATGCAAAAGCTTTAGATCTGTTTAGGGGCACTTCACACACTGCAACATCGCTAGCGACATCGCTGAAACGTCACAGGTTTTGTGACATATCAGTGACCTCTCCAGCGATGTTGCAGCGTGTGACATGCATCAGTGACCTGTAAGGTCGCTGATCACTACAAATCGTTCAGGACTATTGTTTGGTCCTTGGTCTCCTGCTGGTTCAGCACACATCGCTGCGTGTGTGACAGCGAGAGACCAACGATCAGCGACCTCATGGCCAATGCCCAGTGCCGCACATTAGATGCTGGGCACTGGCAACCGGGGTAAATATTGGGTAGCTAAGCAGCGCGCTCTGCTTAGTTACCCGGTGTTTACCCTGGTTACCAGCGATGTTGCTGCTGAGTGGTCGCTGGTGAGTCTGCCTGTTTGACAGCTCACCAGGTCGGATCGCTGGAAAGTCTCAGCGTGTAAAGGGGCCCTTAGAAAGTACTGCAAAGATAGAAAGCTTCCAACTAGAAGTATTAATAGTTTATTAAAAGGATGATCTAGCATGCTGATTATTTTTGTGTATGGGGCCAACTAATAATAATAAATCTTTATTTATCTAGTGCCAACATATTCCGCAGCGCGTTACAATACAGTAGTTCATAAATGAAAAATACACAAAACAATACAGTAAGTATGGTAATTCCAGTAGAGAAAGAATACAGCACAATAATTGGATACAATACAATAAGCATAGAATCAATGTAAAAAAAACAATACAATAAATAAAACTAACTGCCTTTTCTGCATGGGAACCATGTCTGCCGGCTTGGCTGCTTCATTTCACCCCTCGTCTACATAGCAGCGCCTTCTCTTCCGGTCTCGTCTGCTCTGTCAATGGGGCATCACTGCAGACATCAGTGATTGACAGCTGGCTACACAAAGAGTGGGGAGCTGGTAGTCAATCAACAGGATGTCGGCAGTGAAAGCCCATCAATAGAAGAGCGGAAGAGAAGATGCAGCTTTAAGTCAGAGGAATATGCAGAATCTTTGGCAGGAGGTGTTTACGAGTTTTCCAAACCAGCTGAAATAGTCGTCAGGCTGAATAGTTAGCTACTACCTGCCTGTTAATTCTTTGCCCCATAAAAAGATCATAATAATCCTGGATAACTCCTTTAACAAGATGCAAAGTGAATTAAAAAAATGAAATCTAAATCAAATCATTATTAGATGTCACCACCTTTACCTTCAATACAACATCAGTTCTTACAGGTACACTAGTAAACAATTTTTAAAGGAACTCAGCAGGGAGGTTGTTCCAGAAATGTTGGAGAACTGACCACAGATCTTCTGTAGATCTAGGCTTGTACGAACTGTTCTGTGTCTTCATGTAACCCCACACATACTCTGTTAAATTGAGATTAGGCCTCTGTGAGGCCACATCATCACTTCCACAACTCCTTATTTCTCTTTACTCACCTTGAAGATCGTTCACCATGACATTAGCTGTATGTTTGGAGTCATTATCCTGCTGAAGAATAAATTTAGAACCAGAGGATTCCCCAATTATATTGCCATGATGGATACATACGTGCCTGTATTACTCAAACTTGGAAGACATAAAAAAGTGGGGTTTGTCAAGGACTGTAAACCGTGATCAGCCAAATAAACAAGGTGCAGCAGATGGAATACACAATGCTTAATTCACTTTGAAATCAGATGTCCAACAGTGCCATCAGCTCAGAACTGACAGCAACTACAGTAAAATGTGACTTATTGCTCTAAACTAATGCAGTTCATACCTCGCAGGGCTAGAGAGTGTACAATAAGGAGTGTCCACAGGTAACAGTGAAGCATGGTGGAGGTTGCTTGCAAGACTAGGGCTGGATTTCAGCAAATGGAGTTTGGTCAGGAATAATGGTTCTCTCAAAGGTTAGGGTACCTTTACATGCCACAACCGCGGGAGACCTTTTCGGCGGCGATATTTCTCGCTGGAAGTATCGCAGCCAAATTGCCTCCTTATTGCGGCGTGTAAATCAGGAATTTGGCGGCGATAAAACCAATGTCGCCTGGTTTCCATTTTGGAGCACTGCTCCAAACTCGAAACCAAGCGACATTTGTTTTATCGCCAACAAATTCCCGATTTACACACCGCAATAAGGAGGCAATGTGGCAGCGATATTTCCAGGTTGCAATATCGCTGCCACATTTCTTGCCGCGGTTGCAGCGTGTAAAGGTACCCTAAAGAAATTTAGGCAGGTACCGTACTTATATATCACTCAATATACCATCAAAGAGGCGTCTTATTTGTTCCAATTTTATTCTGCATCAAGAAAACAACTTACGGTAAATCATACAGACACTGTCATTAGGATCTATCTTCAGAATAAAGATGAACAAGGAGTCCAGGAAGTGATGATGTGCCCCCCAGAGTCCTGATCTCAACATCACTGAGTCTGTGTGGGATTTCATGATGAGAAATCAGAACAAGCCTAGTTACACAGAAGATCTTTGGTTATAGTTCTCCAAGATGTATGGAATAACCTTCATGCCAAACTCCTTCAAAAACTATCAGGAAGATTTTATGGTGTTTAGAAGCAAATGGCAGTCACACCTAATAGGGATTTAATTCAGATGTCTTATTCAATAACACTGCATTTTATCATTGCATTTTTTTTTTTTTTACACCTACCTTAAACTTTTGCACAATTGTCTTTTTACTGACCACTCCGTTATAGCATTGCCTCCCTAATGCGCACTATTTTTTTCTGTTTAATTTGACTGTAGACAAACAGCCTGCTTACCATTTGTGACTGCTATAGCCAATCACTGTCCTCAGTGATCTCATATACTGTAACACTAAGGCAAGTGATTGGCTGCTGCAATCTTATAATGGCAGGGACAGTCCTCAGAGTACGGTAATGATGGAATTCCTAGTGATCTGATCATGGAAGAAAGAGCGGGGTGCTTAAGTTACCAGCAGCACCGCCAAAAAATAGATAAAGGTTAATTCAATCCCGACTAAAAATCGCTATGATGAGATACCGTATTTTTCGCTTTATAAGACGCACTTTTGTTCTCCCAAATTTTGGGGGAAAGTGGGGGGTGCGTCTTATAAAAAGTGAACCTGGTAGCTGTGCTGAATTGGAGGTGGAAGGTGGGGGGGGGGGGTCGGGGACTGTGGTGTCTGGGGGCTTTCAGAAGGCTGGAGGAGGCTGCAGCAGTGGCCCCGTGGGGAAGCTCATTAACTCCTGTAATATGCACTGCTTCCCGCTGTCAATCACCAACGGGAGCAGCCCATATTACAGGAGTGTATGGAGCGGACCCGCAGCTCAGCGGCTGCAGCCACATGTGAACTTCCCATTAGCAGCCCCAGCGCGTTATCTGCCCCAGCCATTGTGCCCTGCTGGCCTCCATAGCCACCACGGTAAGCTTTTCTTTGTCCCCGGGGCCGCTTGTAAGATGACAGGTGAGGGAGTGGGTGAGGGGACCGACTAACCTGGTTAAGGTTGTGTCGCCTCCTCAGTAAAAACACGTCGCCGGGGCCTCCTGGTGCTTGTACCCTGTGCTGGATGCAGCTCCTGCCGACTTACACATTCAGCCCGGTCACATGGGCTCACGGTCATGTGATCCGGGGTCTGACATCATCAAAGGTCCTCAAGCTCCACAGGCTATTCAGTGTGGGAATTAAACTAGTGAATCTCACAGATCCTGGGACCTTTGATGAGCCGTGAGTGTTGCCGCTGCCCAAAACAAACAGGTGGTGAATGAGGAGCTGAGAGGAGATTAGGTCACACTGTCATTGAGTGCACCTTGTGCCTGAGCTGGTGGTGCTGCTGCCACACAAAGGAGAATGGTGGCGGTGCCTTCTCCCTGCACTGCACTATGTGATTGAATACTGTAAGTCACAGCTCATCCTCTCTACATAAAAATAGTGGGAATGCATGATTTACACCATCTCAGTCCCACCCTCTCCAGACACAGCTAAGGTGGCACCGTGCCATAGAACACAGATGACATTCTACACGGAGGTGCCATATAGACCACACTGGGGGGTTGTTCTGCACAGAGGTGCCATATATACCACACTGGGGTGCTGTGCTGCACAGAGGTGCCATATAGACCACACTGGGGTGCTGTTCTGCACAGAGGTGCCATACAGACCACACTGAGGTGCTGTGCTGCACGGAGGTGCCATATATACCACACTGAGAAGACATAGTACAGTGAGATGCTATAATAGTACACTGAGGTGTTGTACTACAATGAGATGCAATAATACTACTAGACAGAGGTGCCACACTGCACTGAGGTGCCATAGTACTACAGTGAGGTGTCCTACTACAATAAGGTGCCATAGTACTACAGTGAGGTGTCCTTCTACAATAAGGTGCCATAGTACTACAGTGAGGTGTCCTTCTACAATAAGGTGCCATAGTACTACAGTGAGGTGTCCTACTACAATAAGGTGCCATAGTACAGAGGTCCCCAACTCCAGTCCTCATATACGGTATATGATTTGTAAGACGGACACTGGCATTATAAGACAGACCCCATTTAACATTAAAAATTATTTTTTTCTCTTATCCTTCACCATATTTGGGGGTGCGTCTTATAAAGCGAAAAATACGGTATATCCTCCTGAGAAAAATGCTTTTTATAGCCACTTTCCATTATGAGATCCTCCGTTTAGTAAGGCCACATGCACACATCAGTATTTGTAAGCTTAAACCAGGAGTGGAACAATCACAGAAAAAAAAATATAGAATAAGCACGTGCACTACTTCTGCATTTTTTACCCACTCCAGTGTTTTGGCCAACAAACACTAAGGAAAATAATGGAGGTATGAATGTGATCTAACTCGGATTTTCCCCAAAGAGTATTAAAATTGTATATTAAAAAAGGCCCGAATTTATAATTCAATCCCTTCTCCACCATCATTCACATTTAACCTGGTTGGAGACCTTAAAGATGATAGCTGGTCAGTGAACCCCATTATCAGAGCCCACGTATAAAGGGGTACCGGTTCTGTATCAAATTCAAGAATGTGCCAAAAGTTCATGAAGGGGTGTATACCTATTCCTGTTCGGGGCCACAATGACGCTTATAAAATTATGAACTATGGACGATTATTAGGGGCCTTTCACATCAGCGTTTTTGCTGATGTGCGGCAGATCGGGCAGATTTACCGCATCTGCCACCTAAAAGCCAACTTGCGGCCCGGATCCGGCAAGCCCCATGCATTGTCTATGGTGCTTGAGATCAGGTGCAGCAAGTGCGGTTGTGTCGCATCGTCTGGATCCGCCACTTGTGGCTGTGAAATTAAAAAAAGCTGCAAGTAGCGTTTATTTTTTTTTTTCGCAGCCACAAGTGCCGGATTTGCCGCATTCGGCAGAGCCGCAGCGGACCGCAAGCACCATAGACAATGCATGGGGCTTGCCGGATCTGGGTCGCAAGTCAGCCGGTTAGGCGGCCGATTCGGCGCCATCTCCCGAATCGGCCGCAAACATCAGCAAAACGCTGATGTGAAAGGGGCCTAAGTGTCATCACTATGTACAAGGCCCATAGAGTGGAATGACTGCTGCTAATGCAAAATTTACCAGAGGAGAAATAAAAAAAAAAAAAAAAAAAAAGAATGCGTGGTCTGATCTAATCTCAAGGACAGGGATTGGAAGTGCTTCTTAAATATTTAGGAGGGAGACATAATTTATGTCAAAAGTAATTTTTTATATGAAGTGACATATGTGGTAAAACCAGCACATGATGTTCACTATGCTGCCATCGGTGTGAGAGGCACAGGATAGCAGGAATCCCTCAAAGCCATGTGTGCAGTGTATAGGAGAATTACAGAAGATACCCGTATATACTCGTGTATAAGCCGACCCGTGTATAAGCCGACCCCCCTACTTTTGCCCCAAAAATCTGAAAAAACCTATTGACTCGTGTATAAGCCGAGGGTGGACCCCAGCACAGGTATACAGCAGCCCCAGTGGTAGTCTACAGCAGCCCCAGAAGTATATACAGCCCCAGTGGTAGTCTACAGCAGCCCCAGAGGTATATACAGCCCCAGTGGTAGTATACAGCAGCCCCAGAGGTATATACAGCCCCAGTGGTAGTATACAGCAGCCCCAGAGGTATATACAGACCAAGTGGTAGTATACAGCAGCCCCACAGGTATATACAGCCCCAGTGGTAGTATACAGCAGCCCCACAGGTATATACAGCCCCAGTGGTAGTATACAGCAGCCCCAGTGGTATATACAGCCCCAGTGGTAGTATACAGCAGCCCCACAGGTATATACAGCCCCAGTGGTAGTATACAGCAGCCCCACAGGTAAATACAGCCCCAGTGGTAGTATACAGCAGCCCCACAGGTAAATACAGCCCCAGTGGTAGTATACAGCAGCCCCACAGGTAAATACAGCCCCAGTGGTAGTATACAGCAGCCCCACATATATATGCCCCAGAGGTATATACAGGCCCCCCCATCTATATACAGGCCCCCGCCACAATCCTGTAAAGGAATAGATTAGTATACTTATCCATCCGCTGCAGCTGTCCCGCCGCCATCGCGATCCAGCATCTTCCGTCTTCCAGCGTCTCGCGTCTTCTTCCGGTTTCCCCCTCAGTCGCACAGGCAATGACGTCATTGCCTGCGACCATCGGAAGAAGACGCGAGACGCTGGAAGACGGAAGATGCTGGATCGCGATGGCGGCGGGACAGCTGCAGCGGATGGTTAAGTATACTAATCTATTCCTTTACAGGATTGCGGCGGGGGGCCTGTATATAGATGGGGGCACTGTATACTGTATACATTGTATACAGTATACAGTGACTCGCGTATAAGCCGAGGGGGGGACTTTTCAGCCCAATTTTTGGGCTGAAAAACTCGGCTTATACGCGAGTATATACGGTAGTCTCTATTGGGGGCTCTGATCTTAAAAATCTATTTTATGTGCAGTAGAAGCTAAGGCAGCCAAGTAAACGCCATGTCCTTATGTTCAGCATTTTACCTCAGTATTTGTAAGCCAAAGCCAATATGTTCAGCATTTTACCTCATTATTTGTAAGGCCACACAGTGAGTATTTGATGAGTTTTTTACCTCACGATTTGCAGCCAAAACCAGGAGTGGATAATTAAATACTGAAGTGGTGCAGGTGTTCTATTATGGTGGGTTTACACGCTCCAACGTCGTTTCGATATTGGATCCAACGCCGCGGGGAGCGCGCTTTTTCTGGGCACAATTCCAACATCGCATAGGAGCGGTCACACAGCGCGATATCGGCATACAACGTCTCTACGATGTCTATGCCCCCCTTGTCCGGCCGACCCAGGAACGACCATTTAACATGGTAGTGAATAGGGGACGTTGTACTGCACATCGTAGTTGGGCTGTCACACAGCACGATCCCGCTCCAACTGGCATCCGATATCGGCCTGTTGAATAGCAGGCCAATTAGATCCCCGATATCGGTTTGACATCGTTCGTGCATCGTATTGGTCATTTACACCATACAACGCACGAACGATATCGGGTCCAACGCACGAACCACGTGACTTTTGGTCGGAGTTGGATGCCGATATCGGGACGTGTAAACACACCATTAGACTTTTCCTCTGATTGCTCCACTCCTGGTTTTGTCTACAAATCCTGAAGTAAAACACTCAAATACTCAGCGTGTGCACATGGCCTAAGCCACAGCCAATATGTTCAGTATTTTATCTCAGTATTTGTAAGCCACAGCCAATATGTTCAGTATTTTACCTCAGTATTTGTAAGCAACAACCAGGAATAGAAAAGTCAGAGGAAAAGTACAGGGTGGGCCATTTATATGGATGCACCTAAATAAAATGGGAATGGTTGGTGATACCAACTTCCTGTTTGTGGCACATTAGTATATGGGAGGGGAAAAGGTTTCCAGATGGGTGGTGACCATGGCGGCCATTTTGATGTCGGCCATTTTGGATCCAGCTTTATTTTTTTCAATCGGAAGAGGGTCATGTGACACAAACATATTGAGCATTTCATAAGAAAAACAATGGTGTGCTTGGTGTTAACATAACATCATTATTTCACGAGTTATTTTCAAGTTTATGACCACTTATAAAATGTGTTCAAAGTGCTGCCCATTGTGTTGGATTGTCAATGCAACCCTCTACTCTCACTTTTGACACAATGATAGTAACACCACAGAAGAAATTCTAGCACAGGCTTCCAGTATCCATTGTTTCAGATGCTGCACATCTCATATCTTCACAGCATAGACAATTCTTTCAGATGAGGCAAACTTTTTTTGTAAATGGTGAAGTTAAACAAAACAACCGCTATTGGTATGACACTAATCCACAGTGGATAGATCCCTCCAAGACTGTTGGAACACAAAAACTGATGGTATGGTGTGGTATATGGGGTACAAAGATAGTGAGGCCATTCTTCATCAATGGAAACCTCAGTGCCACTGGATATCTGATGGTGGGTTTACACACACCAATTTATCTGTTCAATATCTGAACAGATCTCTGGTTGCAGTGAAATCATGGACACATAGTTCCATTTTGTGGCTGTGTACAAATGATACAATGTGTCCATGATTTCACTGCAACCAGAGATCTGTTCAGATATTGAACAGATAAATTGGTGTGTGTAAACCCACCATGAATCATATAGCAATTTCAGATATCCGGTGGCATTGAGGTTTCCATTGATGAAGAATGGCCCCACTATCTTTGTACCCCATATACCACACCATACCATCAGTTTTTGTGTTCCAACAGTCGGGGAGGGCGGGGGTGGAAGGGAAACTATCCACTGTGGGTTAGTGTCACACCAATAGCGGTGGTTTGTTTTGTTAACTTCACCATTAACAAAAAAGTTTGCCTCATCACTCATCTGAAGGCAATTGTCTATACTGTGAAGATACGAGATGTGCAGCATCTGAATCAACGGATACTGGAAGCCTGTGCTAGAATTTCTTCTCGGTGTTGCCATCAGCGTGTCAAGAGTGGGAGAAGAAGGTTGCATTGACAATCCAACACAATGGGCAGCACTTTGAACACATTTTATAAGTGGTCATAAAGTTGTAAATAACTTCTGAAAGAATAAAGTTACCGTATGTTTAAACCAAGCTCACCATTGTCTTTCTTATGAAATTCTCAATAGGTTTGATGTGTCACATGACCATCTTCCATTGAAAAAAAAATAAAAGGTGGATTGAAAATGGCCAACTTCAAAATGGCCACCATGGTCACCACCCATCTGGAAAAGTTTTCCTCTCCCATATACTAATGTGCCACAAAGTTGTTGATATCAACCATCGCCATTTTATTTAGGTGCATCCATATAAATGGCCCACACTGTATGATAGAAACATGTGCTTAATTTCTGTATTTTTTAACCCACTCCTGCTTTTGGCTTACAAATACTGAGTAAAAAAAAAAATGCATCCAATATACAATGTGTGCATTTGGCTTAACAGAAATAGTATGCCATAAGAGCACTCCAACCGGAGAGGTCAAAAACCCTCAAAGTTGCCTCCCTAAGGAGACTCAAAGCGGCACAAGGTAAGATTTGGACAGCAGCCCACTGAGATAGAGCCTGACATCCCAACTATTTATCTCCTGGTCATCATGTAGTGGCCACTAGTCCTCCGTTGGGTCACATGCACATTTTAGAGGCTGGCACAGTCTGAATAAACGCTTCTTTATTTGTAGAGGTCCATTGTTTGGAGCCCCTGCGGTTAGGCTATTGTAGCTATGGTATAAAATGTATTTGTTTTCAATGTGACATTGTGGGGAGTCCATCGATTTCTGTGGTTGCCTGCAGTACTTCAGAGAGCTGGAAGTGACTCAGAAGATCCGAAGCCCACCTCATCTATTCCCTCAACGTGTAGTCACTGGGCATAGGCAAGAGATAAGTCTAAAATAGAAAACCCTTCCTGTACCTTAGCACAAAAGCTGTTACATGTGCAATATACTCCTTACCCCCCACACAAAAAAAGAAAAGAAAAAAAACAAATTAGGCTTTAGAAATCATGACCATGGCTATGCACAGTACTCACTAATGTGCAAGTTGTCACATATTGGGTATGCCTCTGGAAAGTTGGGTGTCAAGTAGTTTGATATTTTAATGATTTGTTACCCTTGTAGAATGCCTGCTATAAATAAGACAATGGTAAATTTCGTCTTATGTAGTATTAGAAATAGGCCCGATGCTATTGCAACGGGAGTGCGGTGAAATGATCAGGTGCCGTAGAAATAGTCTCTGAATAGTACAGTCCTCTCTCCAGAAAGTATGCTGTTGTTGCGGGATTTATATTGGTGTATTTACAGGGGGCTCAGTGGTTAGCACTGTATACGGGGGCTCAGTGGTTAGCACTGTATACGGGCGGGATCGTGCGCTCAGTGGTAGCAGCTGTAATGACGAGGCGGCGGGGGATTTGAATCCCGCACCGCTCATTGGCTGAGTGGCGCCGGCGGCGACCAATGAGCGCAGTTGGCGCGTGAATTAAATCGCGTGTGGCTCATTGGTTGCCGCGGGATGCGAAGCTGGATTTAAATGACACGCTAACAGTGCTGATTGGTCACCGCTGACCGCGGCGACCAATGAGCGAATCGGTATTTAAATCAGGCACCAACAGCACTCATTGGTTGCCGCCAAGTGCCGTGTCCACCATTGTGACCGGGACATGTTCATTATTGTGCCTAGACAGTGTCCACCATTGTGCCAAAGCCATACACACCATTGTGCCCAGGCTGTATCCACCAATGTGCCAAGGCTGCTTTCAGTTTTGTGCCAAGGCAGTGCCCACCATTCTGCTGGGGCCTTGTGCACCATTACTTACACCATTATTAACAATACCTTCAGCAGTGCCGGTGTTCAGCGGTGGCGGTATACTATTTAAATTTTGCTTCGCTCATTGGTCGCCGTGGTCGACCAATCAATGAAGCGGCGAGCGGCTTGACATGGGATTTGAATCCAGTCGCCATATCAGAATACCCATAACTTGGGTGTTCCAATATGGTGGTCGGTGTACTTCTGTTGCGAGCAGCCGGGAGATAAGCGGCTGGCGCCGCTCATCTCCCGGCTGCATCGCCGCTGACCTCCGTGCGGCAGGAGATGAGCCGTGGCTACCGTCGGGAGATTAGCGACGCCGCTGATCTCCCGACATTAGCGGTGGGGTCTGTCACTTGTATCACTATCCCTCAACAGTGCCGCAATGCATTATGGGATAGGGACATAAGCTCCAGAAGTGTGGGACACATATTAGTGATTATATATTAGATATGGCAACAATGTTTTTTGGATGGCAAAAATATAGGCTGTTTTTGAGGGGAAGGGGGGGTGGGCCGTGTGTTAAAAATGTTACACACTCATGTGATGTCTGTGTGCTATCTGTGGATAGCACACGGGCAGCCTGTCATTGCATACTAACCTGCCTCCAGAACTACCTGTCCTCTCACTTCCAGGACCTCTGCTGGGCTCAGTGCAGTAAATATTAAAGGAGTCTAATGAGCGGCCCTGGAAGTGAGAGGAACAGGCAGCGCTGGAAGGAGGAGAGTATCAAATTCTTTTTTTTAAGCTCCAGCTCCTGGCTCTAGGTCCGTGCACACAGATATCACATGGTGAACATCCGTGTGCAGGACGTTTTGAGCCAATAGCGGTCCATGGTGCTGGTAAAAAAAACGGACATGGCGCTGTGTGGAGCAAACAGATGCGTCTGCTCCACATGGAGACAAGGTCTGTGCGGTATCACAGACACGTGAAGGTAGCCATAGAATAACACTGCAGTCCGTATGTCCATGCCTCAGGCACGTGTCACATGGACCGCATACGTGCCGGAGGCACAGAAGTGTGAAACAGGCCTCTGGAGGAGGAATTGGAACAAACCTTCTCACATGATAATTGTCCAAAAGTATGAACTAAACCATCAATTCTGTAAACTACAGAAGAAAGATGACATACATATGGCACAGAGCATGGTCCAGACTAATTCTCAGCGTTTTGCTCCCTGTTGGTGACGCAGAAAAGCGAGGGGCTAATGGGGATGTCATACGCGTCAATATTGCGTGCAATATCGCTGCTGCACATGACGTTGCAGCGATACGGATGGGTGACAGGGGGGCATCAACCAATGATAAATCGCTGGTTGATGGTCGCCAGGTTGTAGAACCTGCTCAAAAATCTGGCGATGGACGCCCGCTGGACACGCAGCATCGCTGCGTGTGACAACGGGAGACAAGCGAGAAGCCAGCTCCCAGCAAGCGCTGGGAGCTGCTATCTATGGTAAACATCGGGTAACTAAGCGCCGCACGGTGCTTAGTTACCCGCTTGTTTACATGGTTACCAGTGATCTCACTGGTACTGATTGCTGGTGAGTCTGTCTGCGTGACAGCTCACCAGCGATCAGCCTTCAATGTCACCAGCGATGAGATCACATTAATGTGTGTGACGTCCCCATTACATACACGCGTCTGGATGGAGGATAACATGGCTCAGGACCAAGTCTTAAGGGTAAATCCAAGTAAAATTGCAATGCATTTCTGCAATAAAATCTGTAATGGAAGAAAGCAAGTAACAAAAATGGACATGCCGAAGATTTAGTATCCAGAGCTCTAGTCACTTCACTGTGATTTTGTAAAATGTCATCTCTGCCATTAATAATAGATAATATAAAATAAATATTAATTAATAAAATAGTAATATGCTATGGATTTCCCACATCAATACCATGAGGACAAGGCCTTAGAAAACATTGAAGGGTTAACATTTACAACTGTCCAGAGGATACTAAATGACTGATGGCTGGGGGTCCAGCTAATGAGCTCCCTACTTATCCCTGAGAGCACATTGGTGAATAACATTGTTTTTTCAAAATATTTAATAAAAATGATAGAACCATAAAGGTAGGAATACCCCTTTAAGGTCAAGCTTTATAACAGTCTCCCATTTCTAATATCCATGTATGTAGGATGGGGAGGTTTTTTGCAGAATATGGATGAGATTCCTGCAGCATAAGCTGGGGATGAGTCCCAGGAAGGAGACAAACTGTCTAATATCAGCACAAGAGCAATCATCCATCAGTGAAAGGTCGCAGGTAAGGACACAGCGGCAGATGATGGGAGTCGATGACTGTTATTAATGTGATGGTTTCCGCACACCCATGTGACTTGTGTGCACTGCAATGTACAGTTAACCCCACCCAGTCTATTAACCCTTCATCATCTAGTATTGGATCATTAAGTGGTCTGCAGCTCATCTATAGCACAGGCTTTTATCTGATGACAGCCCACAAGTCTGCTCCATCTGTCACTGCCCCATTACCCGTAAAGCTAATACGTATATCATACGTCATCTGCGGCTACATGGAAGCCAAAGGTTGACATTCAGTAGCCAGCCCTTGGGATTTCATCCTCCCAGCTAATTGCCTCGGTGTGACTGGCAGACAGGCTCCCTGCTGCTCTGGCATGCCAGGATGATTGGCAGACACCCAGAGATCATGCATAATAGAACATTTGGATGCTGGAGAATGGGAATTAGATGGAAGTATCTGCAGAGCCTTTGGAGGACTGGAGCAACCTGCAGGAATAGAATGTGATCCCAAGCTTCCATCATTCCCAGTACACAGATGCTATACTGGGCCCTCATCCCCCACAATCCCCGGCTACACACAATGGATGTCCCCGGATCCTTCGTGCAGATGCTGCTCACCTTGGTCTCCTTCACGTCCTGTCTGATGCCCTCTGGGTACCACTGCACCCGCACATAGCCTCTCTTCAGAGGCCCGAACCTGCTGGCCTCCCCGACAGTATCGGATCCGGGGCTCCCCTGCTCTCCCCCGCCCGCCGCTCCTCCACCAGCACCGGCGCCTCCCTTTCTTCGGCCCCCGCCGGCCCCCTCTTCCAACACATCCTCCTCTTCTTCGCTCTCCGAGTCCTCCCCATGGATGAGCCTCACCAGGCCGAACCGACTCTGGCCTCTGTAGGTACCGAACACCAGGTCATGTGAGAAGAGGAGCCGCTGGGAACCATCACTGCCGGACAATGGCGGGGACTCGCCTGTCACAGGGATGAGCGATCCGCGGTATCCGCCATTGTTGTTGTCCGGAAGAGAACAGAGCAGCAGCCGCCGGCCTGGGCGGTTACCAAGGCGAGGACGGCGGAAAACGACGTGACGTCACCGCGCCAGACGTCGTTGCTAAGGTGCAGGGATGCTGTTGCTAGGGCAACCTGAATTCTGTTACCAGGGACCCGGCTGAGGCTGGGAATTATAATCAAGGAACAAAAGGAGTAACCGGCCGCATGCCCAGTGAGCTGACCTGCTATACACCTGGAAGTAGCACGTGTAGGTCAGTAATGGTCAGCACACTGTCAGTGATGATCACACACTGTCAGTAATGATCAGTACACTGTCAGTAATAGTCACACACTGTCAGTAATAGTCAGCACACTGTCAGTAATGGTCACACACTGTCAGTAATGATCATCACACTGTCAGTAATAGTCAGCACACTGTCAGTGATGATCACACACTGTCAGTAATGATCAGTACACTGTCAGTAATAGTCACACACTGTCAGTAATAGTCAGAACACTGTCAGTAATGGTCACACACTGTCAGTAATGGTCACACACTGTCAGTAATGGTCACACACTGTCAGTAATAGTCAGCACACTGTCAGTAATGGTCACACACTGTCAGTAATGATCATCACACTGTCAGTAATAGTCAGCACACTGTCAGTAATGGTCACACACTGTCAGTAATGATCATCACACTGTCAGTAATAGTCAGCACACTGTCAGTGATGATCACACACTGTCAGTAATGATCAGTACACTGTCAGTAATAGTCACACACTGTCAGTAATAGTCAGAACACTGTCAGTAATGGTCACACACTGTCAGTAATGGTCACACACTGTCAGTAATGATCATCACACTGTCAGTAATAGTCAGCACACTGTCAGTGATGATCACACACTGTCAGTAATGATCAGTACACTGTCAGTAATAGTCACACACTGTCAGTAATAGTCAGCACACTGTCAGTAATGGTCACACACTGTCAGTAATGATCATCACACTGTCAGTAATAGTCAGCACACTGTCAGTGATGATCACACACTGTCAGTAATGATCAGTACACTGTCAGTAATAGTCACACACTGTCAGTAATAGTCAGAACACTGTCAGTAATGGTCACACACTGTCAGTAATGGTCACACACTGTCAGTAATGGTCACACACTGTCAGTAATAGTCAGAACACTGTCAGTAATGGTCACACACTGTCAGTAATGGTCACACACTGTCAGTAATGGTCACACACTGTCAGTAATGTCAGCACACTGTCAGTAATGGTCATCACACTGTCAGTAATGGTCACACACTGTCAGTAATGTCAGCACACTGTCAGTAATGGTCATCACACTGTCAGTAATGGTCACACTGTGGCTTTGGACTTCCTGTGATGTCATGTGCTCATTTGCATAGGATGATGTCACAATGGCTTATGTGATGTCATGGAACAGTGGCTATAAAAAACCATGCTGTGTCAATCTGTCTGTCTATCTATCTGTCTGTCTCTGTCTGTCTATCTATCTATCTATCTATCTATCTATCTATCTATCTATCTATCTACTATCTATCTATCTATCTATCCAACTACCTATATCTTTCCATCTTTTTATATCTATCTATCTACAAAAAAAGGTTCACAGCAGCACTCAATCACTGCCAATCATGTGTGTATATACACATATGGATAGATAGAAGTAAAACACCTATGCATTTGAGAAAAAATATAAAAACATGCGTTTTTGGAAAAAATTAAATTTTTGGATTTTTTGGGGGGATATTTTATCTTTGTAAAGTAAGGTTCTTAGTACACATATTGGCCAGTAACTGTTTGCCCATAAACCATGACAAGGTAACCTTAGATCTGATGGGTCCCTGTCCTACCATGCCACTACCGGGGGCGGAGCTTTGATACACACACATACACTCAGCTTTATATATATAGAGAGACTTTAGAACTGTTGTCAAACTCAGGCCTATCAGTCAATCTGATAATGTGACTTGCCCGGTGGCTTTGGTCTTCCTGTAATGTCATGTGCTCATTTACATAGGATGATGTCACAATGGCTTATGTGATGTCATGGAACAGTGGCTATAAGAGACCATGCTGTGTCAATCTGTCTGTCTATCTATCTATCTATCTATCTATCTATATCTATCTATCTATCTATCTGTCTGTCTGTCTGTCTGTCTGTCTGTCTGTCTATCTATCTATCTATCTATCTATCTATCTATCTATCCAACTACCTATATCTTTCCATCTTTTTATATCTATCTATCTACAAAAAAAGATTCACAGCAGCACTCAATCACTGCCAATCATGTGTGTATATACACATATGGATAGGTAGAAGTAAAGCACCTATGCATTTGAGAAAAAATACAAAAACATGCGTTTTTGGAAAAAATTAAATTTTTGGATTTTTTTGGGGGATATTTTATCTTTGTAAAGTAAGGTTCTTAGTACACATATTGGCCAGTAACTGTTTGCCCTTAAACCATGACAAGGTAACCTTAGATCTGATGGGTCCATGTCCTACTATGCCACTACCGGGGGCGGAGCTTTGATACACACACATACACTCAGCTTTATATATATATAGAGACTTTAGAACTGTTGTCAAACTCAGGCCTATCAGTCAAGCTGATCATGTGACTTGCCCTGTGGCTTTGGACTTCCTGTGATGTCATGTGCTCATTTGCATAGGATGATGTCACAATGGCTTATGTGATGTCATGGAACAGTGGCTATAAAAGACCATGCTGTGTCAATCTGTCTGTCTATCTATCTATCTATCTATCTATCTATCTATCTATATCTATCTATCTATCTATCCAACTACCTATATCTTTCCATCTTTTTATATCTATCTATCTACAAAAAAAGGTTCACAGCAGCACTCAATCACTGCCAATCATGTGTGTATATACACATATGGATAGATAGAAGTAAAGCACCTATGCATTTGAGAAAAAATATAAAAACATGCGTTTTTGGAAAAAATTAAATTTTGGGATTTTTTGGGGGGATATTTTATCTTTGTAAAGTAAGGTTCTTAGTACACATATTGGCCAGTAACGGTTTGCCCTTAAACCATGACAAGGTAACCTTAGATCTGATGGGTCCCTGTCCTACCATGCCACTACCAGGGGCGGAGCTTTGATACACACACATACACTCGGCTTTATATAAATATAGAGACTTTAGAACTGTTGTCAAACTCAGGCCTATCAGTCAAGCTGATCATGTGACTTGCCCTGTGGCCAGGGCCGTATCATCCATGAGTCAAGTTGAAGTGTTTGTCCCAGGCGGCGCCACCTGCTGGTAGCCAGAGGGCGGCATCACAGCAGAGGACCTGGTGGTAGCGTCGGCCCTGCGGATGCTGCTCCTGCTCACATTCTCTCCAGTCCCACAGGAGAATGGTGCCATGTGGGGCGGCTGTGGAGAGCAGGACTGAGGACTCTGTGAAGCTCTCAGGGGAATACAGCTGCACCAGACCAGACTGAGCTCCCGCTGTGAGAATCCTCCTGGGTTCGGGCAGTAAACGGTAATGATCAGTATAGAGCTCTGCCACAGCCTCCTGCTACATAAACATCTTTCCTCCGTTTAACTCTTTAATTGCTGTCTTCCTGCTGATCTCTCCACATTTACAAGTGTGTCCACATAACCCCCCACAGGCCAGGCAGACACCTCAGCTCCTCTAGATCTGTGGCTTGTATTTCTGGCTCTGTGCTGTCTGTCTGTAGTCACACACATTATCAGTGTGAACACTGCAGGGAGTCCTGATAATTCTGTATTTTACATGAATGACTCAGGAGAGATTGCAGTGAACATTCCCATACTTTAGGCTGCCTTCAGAGTTGCAGATGCCTCCGCAGCGTTTTGCAGAGGCATCTGCAAGTATCTGCATGCAGACCGCGGCCCCTATGTGAATAATGGAGCACACGGCGGTCTGCAGATGCTTGCAGACCGCCGTGTGCTCTCATTGCCCGCCATTAGTGATCTGTGCGTAGGCGAATGCCGGCGTACAGATCACACACTCTCGTCGGCACCAGGGACGCGAGATGTTGCGTCCCTGGTACGGGCGAGAGCGTGTGATTTGTGCGCAGGCATCCGCCTGCGCACAGATCACTGATGGCGGGCAATGAGAGCGCACGGCGGTCTGCAAGCATCTGCAGACCGCCGTGTGCTCCATTATAAACATAGGGGCCGCGGTCTGCATGCAGATGCCTCCGCAAAATGCTGGGGAGGCATCTGCAAGTCTGAAGGCAGCCTTACTAAAGGATTAACCATCTTTCATTACCAGCATAGAATAGTGCAGCAGACAGCACTGAGCAATAATGTAAAACTCAGAAAAATTATTAAAAGCTGATTAAAAACTACAATAAAAAAAATATATACATAAATAGGCCCAGTTCACACCTGCACTAGGCTGCATTTGGCTGCATTGCGTTAACGCTGCCATTAAATGCTATAGGCGAACACATACAAATGCAACCCCAAGCGCAAGTGCAAAAGGTGGTTGCGTTTGAATGCATGCATTAGTCCTAGCGCACAGGAAATGTGTAATGCTACGTTTTCTGTGCGCTAAGACTAGCCCATGTGTTCAAACACAGCCCCACTTTGCACTTGCGCTTGTGGTTGCATTTACATGCGTTCGCCCATAGCATATAATGGCAGTGTTAACGCACAGCGTTAGATTTGCGCTTGACTGCGTTTGCACAGCGCTAACACAATGCAGCCAAACGCAGCCTAGCGCAGGTGTGACAAGGCCCATAGTGTTTGGAATTTCAACTCTAAAAGTTTGAGCTGAACAAAAATCAAATTATTTAACCCATGCGAAACATGTAAAAAAAATATGTATAAAAACCCTACAAGAATTGCTGTTATTCGTTCACTGCATCCAGAGATACTATAAAAACTGATTAAGGGTACGTGCTCATGGTCCGGAGACACTGCGTCTTGGACCTGAGGGAACCCACAGGTGCACACAGGGAGAACGCAGCCGCCCTGAAACCCATGATCTGCAGTGAGTGCAGGGCGGCTTCTCCCTGTGTGCACCTGATGGTGATCGCTTCTGACTCCGCAGCTTGAAGTGAACATGCTGCAGAGATGCAGAAGTCCGGAAACCTGCACTGCAGGTGAAAACACACTGCGGTGAGGAGAAGCACAGTGAGCATGGGATTTATCGCATTCACTATGCTGGTACTGTAAAATGCAGCGTTTTGGAGGCAGTGGCAACACACTGCATCTAAAACACTGTGTTTACTGATAGCAAGTACGCAGTCCAAAACTTAGTATCTCCTGTATATAGATGCTATCAAGAAAAATGTCCGCTCTGCACAAAGATATGTGCAACCCTAGAAAGTGCAGGGGTGCACCTATCGTGATGCGACCCAAGTTAGTTGCTGCTGGTAAGCAGAGGGCGGCATCCGCATGGGACTCGGTGGCAGCCCCAGCCCCCCCCCGGATGCCGCTGCTGGCCGCATACTTCCAAGTCTCGGCCACCGCAGTCTGCACTCTGCAGCTCGGCACGGCAGGGCACGATGACGTCATGAGTGGGCGCCCCTGTGCTGATCCATGCAGAGGGAAGACGCACTTTGGGGAGACCAGAGCTGCGACAAGACAGGTGAGTATTTACTTTACATTTTTAATCAGTGAGTAAACTGGTGGGTGACTATGTAGCACTATGTAATGTGCAATATAATATGAGGACTATTGGGGTGCATTATACTATATGAAGGCTAGTGAGGGTGCATTATATAATATGGAGGGCTAAGGGCATACATTATACTATATGGAGGACTATAGATGGTGCATTATATTAAATAGAGGGCTGTGAGGTGTACATTATTATTATTATTATTATTATTATTAATTTACCATTTATATGGGGAATTTGGGGTAGATTATACTATATGGAGAGCTATGGGGGTGCATTATACTTTATGGAGGACTTTGGATGATGCATTATGATATATGGAGCCAATTATACTATATGGAAGCCATTATAATATTTGGATGGCTCTGTGGGGGCATGATAATACTTGAAGGGCTATGTGGAAACCTTTATACTTTATGGAGGGCTGTTTGAGTACTGTGTTGGAGGCCATTATACAGTGTGAAGAGATGTAGGAGCCATTATACTGTATATTGGTCTATTATACTACATGGAGGGTTGTGTGGGGGGTCACAGTTGGAGATCATACTGTGCTGGGGTAGTTGAGGGGGGTACAGTAAGGTCATCATACTGTGCATGTGGAGGGTACTGTGGAGAAATCACTTTGGGGGGATCATACAGCGTTTGTGGGGCACTTTTGCTAGCATCCTACTTTAAGATGAATCCAGGGGCTTCAATAGGAGGAAAATTTACCTTGTAAGGCTACAGAGTTGAGAGATATGTTATTATGTGACCCAGCCAAATATTTTATTTTTTTGAGGGGAGGGAGCAGTTAGAACTTTTGCTATGGGGCCCCATGATTTCTATGTACGCCGCTTGTGCACGATGCATTGTCCCTCTTCTGCAGGACTGATTAGTACATAAAGGCATCCAGCATTGTTTCTCCTGGGCGGTGGAAAGTCAGTGGTACTCATCCTCCTTCCTACTCTCACATCCCTTCCTTAGCCCAATAGGAAGGCTCCTGCTCTTAGCTCTGGACCGTGTGCGGCACTTGTGATTGGCTAAGTGTTTCAGGAGGAGGCGTGGTCTGTTGGGGGAGACGCGCCATTGTATCAGCTTAGTGCAGTGGTGGCTTGTTGTTGCTCAGACTTCAGGTTGTTGCATGTGCTGTGTAGACGGTGAGTCATGGTATACATGTCTGACTAGTCAGTGCCAGGCAGCTGCCACATTGGATGAGCTGTGTAGACGGTGAGGCATGGTGGACATGTCTGACTAGTCAGTGCCAGGCAGTTGCCACATTGGAGCTGCCCAGAGTTTTGGAGGTGTGTGCCAAAAATAATAGGTTGCAATTAGTGCTGCCTCCTGTGCTATAAGGATGCAGGACTGTCTTTGCCCACAGGAGCACAGCTCTGCAGCCATTATTGTGAGTCTGCAGTGTGTGCTATGCCGCCATTGCCATTAATGATCCTTGTTCTGAATTCTTCTGTGTCGTTCTTGTATGTGCAATGTGATGGCGCTGACATCCTTTGTTTGGACATCCCTTTCTCTATTTCTCTAAATTAAAATGTCCAATGTTGTCCTCATTTTTACAGGATAGATATAGATCTGTATGAACCTGATTTATTTCTACCAATTCAAAAAATTTACTGGGGGGAGGGCGCCGTTTTGCAGTTCGCCTCAGGCAGCAGAGAGGCTAGGTTCACCCCTGCCTGTGGCTTTGGACTTCCTGTGATGTCATGTGCTCATTTGCATAGGATGATGTCACAATGGCTTATGTGATGTCATGGAACAGTGGCTATAAAAAACCATGCTGTGTCAATCTGTCTGTCTATCTATCTGTCTGTCTCTGTCTGTCTATCTATCTATCTATCTATCTATCTATCTATCTATCTATCTATCTATCTATCTATCTATCCAACTACCTATATCTTTCCATCTTTTTATATCTATCTACAAAAAAAGGTTCACAGCAGCACTCAATCACTGCCAATCATGTGTGTATATACACATATGGATAGATAGAAGTAAAACACCTATGCATTTGAGAAAAAATATAAAAACATGCGTTTTTGGAAAAAATTAAATTTTTGGATTTTTTTGGGGGGATATTTTATCTGTGTAAAGTAAGGTTCTTAGTACACATATTGGCCAGTAACGGTTTGCCCTTAAACCATGACAAGGTAACCTTAGATCTGATGGGTCCATGTCCTACTATGCCACTACCGGGGGGCGGAGCTTTGATACACACACATACACTCAGCTTTATATATATAGAGAGACTTTAGAACTGTTGTCAAACTCAGGCCTATCAGTCAATGTGATCATGTGACTTGCCCTGTGGCTTTGGTCTTCCTGTTATGTCATGTGCTCATTTACATAGGATGATGTCACAATGGCTTATGTGATGTCATGGAACAGTAGCTATAAGAGACCATGCTGTGTCAATCTGTCTGTCTATCTATCTGTCTGTCTGTCTGTCTATCTATCTATCTATCTATCTATCCAACTACCTATATCTTTCCATCTTTTTATATCTATCTACAAAAAAAGGTTCACAGCAGCACTCAATCACTGCCAATCATGTGTGTATATACACATATGGATAGATAGAAGTAAAGCACCTATGCATTTGAGAAAAAATATAAAAACATGCGTTTTTTCAAAAAATTAAATTTTGGGATTTTTTTTGGGGATATTTTATGTTTGTAAAGAAAGGTTCTTAGTACACATATTGGCCAGTAACTGTTTGCCCATAAACCATGACAAGGTGACCTTAGATCTGATGGGTCCCTGTCCTACCATGCCACTACCGGAGGGCGGAGCTTTGATACACACACATACACTCAGCTTTATATATATAGAGAGACTTTAGAACTGTTGTCAAACTCAGGCCTATCAGTCAAGCTGATCATGTGACTTGCCCTGTGGCTTTGGACTTCCTGTGATGTCATGTGCTCATTTGCATAAGATGATGTCACAATGGCTTATGTGATGTCATGGAACAGTGGCTATAAAAGACCATGCTGTGTCAATCTGTCTGTCTATCTATCTATCTATCTATCTATCTATCTATCTATCTATCTATCTATCTATCTATCTATGTATCCAACTACCTATATCTTTCCATCTTTTTATATCTATCTATCTACAAAAAAAGGTTCACAGCAGCACTCAATCACTGCCAATCATGTGTGTATATACACATATGGATAGATAGAAGTAAAGAACCTATGCATTTGAGAAAAAATATAAAAACATGCGTTTTTTGAAAAAATTAAATTTTGGGATTTTTTTTTGGGATATTTTATGTTTGTAAAGTAAGGTTCTTAGTACACATATTGGCCAGTAACTGTTTGCCAATAAACCATGACAAGGTGACCTTAGATCTGATGGGTCCCTGTCCTACCATGCCACTACCGGGGGGCGGAGCTTTGATACACACACATACACTCAGCTTTATATATATATAGAGACTTTAGAACTGTTGTCAAACTCAGGCCTATCAGTCAATCTGATCATGTGACTTGCCCGGTGGCTTTGGTCTTCCTGTAATGTCATGTGCTCATTTACATAGGATGATGTCACAATGGCTTATGTGATGTCATGGAACAGTGGCTATAAGAGACCATGCTATGTCAATCTGTCTATCTATCTATCTATCTATCTATCTATCTATCTATCTATCTATCTGTCTGTCTGTCTGTCTGTCTATCTATCTATCTATCTATCTATCTATCTATCTATCTATCTATCTATCTATCTATCCAACTACCTATATCTTTCCATCTTTTTATATCTATCTATCTACAAAAAAAGATTCACAGCAGCACTCAATCACTGCCAATCATGTGTGTATATACACATATGGATAGATAGAAGTAAAGCACCTATGCATTTGAGAAAAAATACAAAAACATGCGTTTTTGGAAAAAATTAAATTTTTGGATTTTTTTGGGGATATTTTATCTTTGTAAAGTAAGGTTCTTAGTACACATATTGGCCAGTAACTGTTTGCCCTTAAACCATGACAAGGTAACCTTAGATCTGATGGGTCCATGTCCTACCATGCCACTACCGGGGGGCGGAGCTTTGATACACACACATACACTCAGCTTTATATAAATATAGAGACTTTAGAACTGTTGTATAACTCAGGCCTATCAGTCAAGCTGATCATGTGACTTGCCCTGTGGCTTTGGACTTCCTGTGATGTCATGTGCTCATTTGCATAGGATGATGTCACAATGGCTTATGTGATGTCATGGAACAGTGGCTATAAAAGACCATGCTGTGTCAATCTGTCTGTCTGTCTATCTATCTATCTATCTATCTATCTATCTATCTTACTATCTATCTATCCAACTACCTATATCTTTCCATCTTTTTATATCTATCTATCTACAAAAAAAGGTTCACAGCAGCACTCAATCACTGCCAATCATGTGTGTATATACACATATGGATAGATAGAAGTAAAGCACCTATGCATTTGAGAAAAAATATAAAAACATGCGTTTTTTCAAAAAATTAAATTTTGGGATTTTTTTTGGGGATATTTTATGTTTGTAAAGAAAGGTTCTTAGTACACATATTGGCCAGTAACTGTTTGCCCATAAACCATGACAAGGTGACCTTAGATCTGATGGGTCCCTGTCCTACCATGCCACTACCGGGGGGCGGAGCTTTGATACACACACATACACTCAGCTTTATATATATAGAGACTTTAGAACTGTTGTCAAACTCAGGCCTATCAGTCAAGCTGATCATGTGACTTGCCCTGTGGCTTTGGACTTCCTGTGATGTCATGTGCTCATTTGCATAGGATGATGTCACAATGGCTTATGTGATGTCATGGAACAGTGGCTATAAAAGACCATGCTGTGTCAATCTGTCTATCTATCTATTATCTATCTATCTATCTATCTATCTATCTATCTATCTATCTATCTATCTATCCAACTACCTATATCTTTCCATCTTTTTATATCTATCTATCTACAAAAAAAAGTTCACAGCAGCACTCAATCACTGCCAATCATGTGTGTATATACACATATGGATAGATAGAAGTAAAGCACCTATGCATTTGAGAAAAAATATAAAAACATGCGTTTTTGGAAAAAATTAAATTTTGGGATTTTTTGGGGGGATATTTTATCTTTGTAAAGTAAGGTTCTTAGTACACATATTGGCCAGTAACGGTTTGCCCTTAAACCATGACATGGTAACCTTAGATCTGATGGGTCCCTGTCCTACCATGCCACTACCAGGGGCGGAGCTTTGATACACACACATACACTCGGCTTTATATAAATATAGAGACTTTAGAACTGTTGTCAAACTCAGGCCTATCAGTCAAGCTGATCATGTGACTTGCCCTGTGGCCAGGGCCGTATCATCCATGAGTCAAGTTGAAGTGTTTGTCCCAGGCGGCGCCACCTGCTGGTAGCCAGAGGGCGGCATCACAGCAGAGGACCTGGTGGTAGCGTCGGCCCTGCGGATGCTGCTCCTGCTCACATTCTCTCCAGTCCCACAGGAGAATGGTGCCATGTGGGGCGGCTGTGGAGAGCAGGACTGAGGACTCTGTGAAGCTCTCAGGGGAATACAGCTGCACCAGACCAGACTGAGCTCCCGCTGTGAGAATCCTCCTGGGTTCGGGCAGTAAACGGTAATGATCAGTATAGAGCTCTGCCACAGCCTCCTGCTACATAAACATCTTTCCTCCGTTTAACTCTTTAATTGCTGTCTTCCTGCTGATCTCTCCACATTTACAAGTGTGTCCACATAACCCCCCACAGGCCAGGCAGACACCTCAGCTCCTCTAGATCTGTGGCTTGTATTTCTGGCTCTGTGCTGTCTGTCTGTAGTCACACACATTATCAGTGTGAACACTGCAGGGAGTCCTGATAATTCTGTATTTTACATGAATGACTCAGGAGAGATTGCAGTGAACATTCCCATACTTTAGGCTGCCTTCAGAGTTGCAGATGCCTCCGCAGCGTTTTGCAGAGGCATCTGCAAGTATCTGCATGCAGACCGCGGCCCCTATGTGAATAATGGAGTACACGGCGGTCTGCAGATGCTTGCAGACCGCCGTGTGCTCTCATTGCCCGCCATTAGTGATCTGTGCGCAGGCGAATGCCGGCGTACAGATCACACACTCTCGTCGGCACCAGGGACGCGAGATGTTGCGTCCCTGGTGCGGGCGAGAGCGTGTGATTTGTGCGCAGGCATCCGCCTGCGCACAGATTACTGATGGCGGGCAATGAGAGCGCACGGCGGTCTGCAAGCATCTGCAGACCGCCGTGTGCTCCATTATAAACATAGGGGCCGCGGTCTGCATGCAGATGCCTCCGCAAAATGCTGCGGAGGCATCTGCAAGTCTGAAGGCAGCCTTACTAAAGGATTAACCATCTTTCATTACCAGCATAGAATAGTGCAGCAGACAGCACTGAGCAATAATGTAAAACTCAGAAAAACTATTAAAAGCTGATTAAAAACTACAATAAAAAAAATATATACATAAATAGGCCCAGTTCACACCTGCACTAGGCTGCATTTGGCTGCATTGCGTTAACGCTGCCATTAAATGCTATAGGCGAACACATACAAATGCAACCCCAAGCGCAAGTGCAAAAGGTGGTTGCGTTTGAATGCATGCATTAGTCCTAGCGCACAGGAAATGTGTAATGCTACGTTTTCTGTGCGCTAAGACTAGCCCATGTGTTCAAACACAGCCCCACTTTGCACTTGCGCTTGTGGTTGCATTTACATGCGTTCGCCCATAGCATATAATGGCAGTGTTAACGCACAGCGTTAGATTTGCGCTTGACTGCGTTTACACAGCGCTAACACAATGCAGCCAAACGCAGCCTAGCGCAGGTGTGACAAGGCCCATAGTGTTTGGAATTTCAACTCTAAAAGTTTGAGCTGAACAAAAATCAAATTATTTAACCCATGCGAAACATGTAAAAAAAATATGTATAAAAACCCTACAAGAATTGCTGTTATTCGTTCACTGCGTCCAGAGATACTATAAAAACTGATTAAGGGTACGTGCTCATGGTCCGGAGACACTGCGTCTTGGACCTGAGGGAACCCACAGGTGCACACAGGGAGAACGCAGCCGCCCTGAAACCCATGATCTGCAGTGAGTGCAGGGCGGCTTCTCCCTGTGTGCACCTGATGGTGATCGCTTCTGACTCCGCAGCTTGAAGTGAACATGCTGCAGAGATGCAGAAGTCCGGAAACCTGCACCGCAGGTGAAAACACACTGCGGTGAGGAGAAGCACAGTGAGCATGGGATTTATCGCATTCACTATGCTGGTACTGTAAAATGCAGCGTTTTGGAGGCAGTGGCAACACACTGCATCTAAAACACTGTGTTTACTGATAGCAAGTACGCAGTCCAAAACTTAGTATCTCCTGTATATAGATGCTATCAAGAAAAATGTCCGCTCTGCACAAAGATATGTGCAACCCTAGAAAGTGCAGGGGTGCACCTATCGTGATGCGACCCAAGTTAGTTGCTGCTGGTAAGCAGAGGGCGGCATCCACATGGGACTCGGTGGCAGCCCCAGCCCCCCCCCCGGATGCCGCTGCTGGCCGCATACTTCCAAGTCTCGGCCACCGCAGTCTGCACTCTGCAGCTCGGCACGGCAGGGCACGATGACGTCATGAGTGGGCGCCCCTGTGCTGATCCATGCAGAGGGAAGACGCACTTTGGGGAGACCAGAGCTGCGACAAGACAGGTGAGTATTTACTTTACATTTTTAATCAGTGAGTAAACTGGTGGGTGACTATGTAGCACTATGTAATGTGCAATATAATATGAGGACTATTGGGGTGCATTATACTATATGAAGGCTAGTGAGGGTGCATTATATAATATGGAGGGCTAAGGGCATACATTATACTATATGGAGGACTATAGATGGTGCATTATATTAAATAGAGGGCTGTGAGGTGTACATTATTATTATTATTATTATTAATTTACCATTTATATGGGGAATTTGGGGTAGATTATACTATATGGAGAGCTATGGGGGTGCATTATACTTTATGCAGGACTTTGGATGATGCATTATGATATATGGAGCCAATTATACTATATGGAAGCCATTATAATATTTGGATGGCTCTGTGGGGGCATGATAATACTTGAAGGGCTATGTGGAAACCTTTATACTTTATGGAGGGCTGTTTGAGTACTGTGTTTGAGGCCATTATACAGTGTGAAGAGATGTAGGAGCCATTATACTGTATATTGGTCTATTATACTACATGGAGGGTTGTGTGGGGGGTCACAGTTGGAGATCATACTGTGCTGGGGTAGTTGAGGGGGGTACAGTAAGGTCATCATACTGTGCATGTGGAGGGTACTGTGGAGAAATCACTTTGGGGGGATCATACAGCGTTTGTGGGGCACTTTTGCTAGCATCCTACTTTAAGATGAATCCAGGGGCTTCAATAGGAGGAAAATTTACCTTGTAAGGCTACAGAGTTGAGAGATATGTTATTATGTGACCCAGCCAAATATTTTATTTTTTTGAGGGGAGGGAGCAGTTAGAACTTTTGCTATGGGGCCCCATGATTTCTATGTACGCCGCTTGTGCACGATGCATTGTCCCTCTTCTGCAGGACTGATTAGTACATACAGGCATCCAGCATTGTTTCTCCTGGGCGGTGGAAAGTCAGTGGTACTCATCCTCCTTCCTACTCTCACATCCCTTCCTTAGCCCAATAGGAAGGCTCCTGCTCTTAGCTCTGGACCGTGTGCGGCACTTGTGATTGGCTAAGTGTTTCAGGAGGAGGCGTGGTCTGTTGGGGGAGACGCGCCATTGTATCAGCTTAGTGCAGTGGTGGCTTGTTGTTGCTCAGACTTCAGGTTGTTGCATGTGCTGTGTAGACGGTGAGTCATGGTATACATGTCTGACTAGTCAGTGCCAGGCAGCTGCCACATTGGATGAGCTGTGTAGACGGTGAGGCATGGTGGACATGTCTGACTAGTCAGTGCCAGGCAGTTGCCACATTGGAGCTGCCCAGAGTTTTGGAGGTGTGTGCCAAAAATAATAGGTTGCAATTAGTGCTGCCTCCTGTGCTATAAGGATGCAGGACTGTCTTTGCCCACAGGAGCACAGCTCTGCAGCCATTATTGTGAGTCTGCAGTGTGTGCTATGCCGCCATTGCCATTAATGATCCTTGTTCTGAATTCTTCTGTGTCGTTCTTGTATGTGCAATGTGATGGCGCTGACATCCTTTGTTTGGACATCCCTTTCTCTATTTCTCTAAATTAAAATGTCCAATGTTGTCCTCATTTTTACAGGATAGATATAGATCTGTATGAACCTGATTTATTTCTACCAATTCAAAAAATTTACTGGGGGGGGGGCGCAGTTTTGCAGTTCGCCTCAGGCAGCAGAGAGGCTAGGTTCACCCCTGCCTGTGGCTTTGGACTTCCTGTGATGTCATGTGCTCATTTGCATAGGATGATGTCACAATGGCTTATGTGATGTCATGGAACAGTGGCTATAAAAAACCATGCTGTGTCAATCTGTCTGTCTATCTATCTGTCTGTCTCTGTCTATCTATCTATCTATCTATCTATCTATATCTATCTATCTATCTATCTATCTATCTATCCAACTACCTATATCTTTCCATCTTTTTATATCTATCTATCTACAAAAAAAGGTTCACAGCAGCACTCAATCACTGCCAATCATGTGTGTATATACACATATGGATAGATAGAAGTAAAACACCTATGCATTTGAGAAAAAATATAAAAACATGCGTTTTTGGAAAAAATTAAATTTTTGGATTTTTTGGGGGGATATTTTATCTTTGTAAAGTAAGGTTCTTAGTACACATATTGGCCAGTAACGGTTTGCCCTTAAACCATGACAAGGTAACCTTAGATCTGATGGGTCCATGTCCTACTATTCCACTACCGGGGGGCGGAGCTTTGATACACACACATACACTCAGCTTTATATATATAGAGAGACTTTAGAACTGTTGTCAAACTCAGGCCTATCAGTCAATGTGATCATGTGACTTGCCCTGTGGCTTTGGTCTTCCTGTTATGTCATGTGCTCATTTACATAGGATGATGTCACAATGGCTTATGTGATGTCATGGAACAGTGGCTATAAGAGACCATGCTGTGTCAATCTGTCTGTCTATCTATCTGTCTGTCTGTCTGTCTATCTATCTATCTATCTATCCAACTACCTATATCTTTCCATCTTTTTATATCTATCTACAAAAAAAGGTTCACAGCAGCACTCAATCACTGCCAATCATGTGTGTATATACACATATGGATAGATAGAAGTAAAGCACCTATGCATTTGAGAAAAAATATAAAAACATGCGTTTTTTTCAAAAAATTAAATTTTGGGATTTTTTTTGGGATATTTTATGTTTGTAAAGAAAGGTTCTTAGTACACATATTGGCCAGTAACTGTTTGCCCATAAACCATGACAAGGTGACCTTAGATCTGATGGGTCCCTGTCCTACCATGCCACTACCGGAGGGCGGAGCTTTGATACACACACATACACTCAGCTTTATATATATAGAGAGACTTTAGAACTGTTGTCAAACTCAGGCCTATCAGTCAAGCTGATCATGTGACTTGCCCTGTGGCTTTGGACTTCCTGTGATGTCATGTGCTCATTTGCATAAGATGATGTCACAATGGCTTATGTGATGTCATGGAACAGTGGCTATAAAAGACCATGCTGTGTCAATCTGTCTGTCTATCTATCTATCTATCTATCTATCTATCTATCTATCTATCTATCTATCTATCTATCCAACTACCTATATCTTTCCATCTTTTTATATCTATCTATCTACAAAAAAAAGTTCACAGCAGCACTCAATCACTGCCAATCATGTGTGTATATACACATATGGATAGATAGAAGTAAAGCACCTATGCATTAGAGAAAAAATATAAAAACATGCGTTTTTGGAAAAAATTAAATTTTTGGATTTTTTGGGGGGATATTTTATCTTTGTAAAGTAAGGTTCTTAGTACACATATTGGCCAGTAACGGTTTGCCCTTAAACCATGACAAGGTAACCTTAGATCTGATGGGTCCATGTTCTACTATGCCACTACCGGGGGGCGGAGCTTTGATACACACACATACACTCAGCTTTATATATATATATATATATATGGAGACTTTAGAACTGTTGTCAAACTCAGGCCTATCAGTCAATGTGATCATGTGACTTGCCCTGTGGCTTTGGTCTTCCTGTTATGTCATGTGCTCATTTACATAGGATGATGTCACAATGGCTTATGTGATGTCATGGAACAGTGGCTATAAGAGACCATGCTGTGACAATCTGTCTGTCTATCTATCTGTCTGTCTGTCTGTCTGTCTGTCTATCTATCTATCTATCTATCTATCTATCTATCTATCTATCTATCTATCTATCCAACTACCTATATCTTTCCATCTTTTTATATCTATCTACAAAAAAAGGTTCACAGCAGCACTCAATCATTGCCAATCATGTGTGTATATACACATATGGATAGATAGAAGTAAAGCACTTATGCATTTGAGAAAAAATATAAAAACATGCGTTTTTGGAAAAAATGTATTTTTGGATTTTTTTTGGGGATATTTTATCTTTGTAAAGTAATGTTCTTAGTACACATATTGGCCAGTAACTGTTTGCCCTTTAACCATGACAAGGTAAACTTAGATCTGATGGGTCCCTGTCCTACCATGCCACTACCGGGGGGCGGAGGCTTGATACACACACATACACTCAGCTTTATATAAATATAGAGACTTTAGAACTGTTGTCAAACTCAGGCCTATCAGTCAAGCTGATCATGAGACTTGCCCTGTGGCTTTGGTCTTCCTGTGATGTCATGTGCTCATTTGCATAGGATGATGTCACAATGGCTTATGTGATGTCATGGAACAGTGGCTATAAAAGACCATGCTGTGTCAATCTGTCTGTTTATCTATCTATCTATCTATCTATCTATCTATCTATCTATCTGTCTGTCTGTCTGTCTGTCTGTCTATCTATCTATCTTATGTGAGGCACCGGCCGGGTCGGTATGCTGCGACCGGTATGTGCGTGCTCCAGTGCCGCAGGACGTATTCCATCCCAGGTATTAGATGGGATTCCTCTTCTCAGAGCAGAAGAGGTTAAGAGGACATAGGAACCCTGGGTGTGGTTCCTTGAGTCTGGAGTGAGGTTCTCTCCAGTGCAGAGCCTGATTGAGGAGCTCTGAAGGAAAGTTGAAGTGGTCCCGGGAAGGGATTATCTCCGGTGGGGCTGATAGAGCCTGTCAGCGGTCGGGAGATACACCAAGCGGTGTGAAGTGTGGGAGTGAAGACAACTTCCTGAGCTTCTGGGAGAGAAGCATCCCTGAGCCAGGCCTGAGACATTGTGGCTGGAAGCTAAGTAGCGGCCCCTGAAGTAAGGGGAATAAGGAATGCTCTTTGTGGACTATTGTGTTTCCTACATTTTGGGGCAAAATAAACCCGTGTGCTGTGACCAGTGGTGCCTGGATCCCGTGTCTTTGCCTCCCTGACGCCGCTACACCTCACATATGGTGGAGAATGCGGGCATTGCCGGCCCGGTGAGGTGTAGCCAGCACTACCGTTGCCCTCTGTTCCGGTGGGGAAGTGACTTTTCATGAGGCTAATGAGCGGCTGCTAAGTAAGAGGAGCAGCAGTCATCATTGCGGCCAGTCTCTTGCGTGGTGCCCGGCATCGCATGTCCTGGATTCGGCCGGCTACATTACAACACAAACCAGCAGCCAGCATGGAGGAGGTGCTCAAGCACCTGGTGCTGGCCCAGCAGCAGCAACAGGAAGCTCAGCAGCAGCAGGAGAGGAGGCACAAGGAGCAGATGGCCCTGTTGATCGAGGCTGTGCGGACCATACCGGGGGATCCGCCTCGAGGACCAGGTGACGACTGCAGCGTCCGGAAAGCGGTAAGACAAGCGCTGCAAAAGATGACCCCGGGGGATGATGTGGAGGCATTCCTGGCCGTGTTTGAGCGGGTGGCTGAACGGGAGAGACTGCCGGTCGCCCAGTGGGCCGAGGTGCTGGCGCCCTATTTGACTGGTGATCCCCAAAAGGCATACATAGACCTGTGTACTGAGGATGCCCTGGACTATGGAGCCCTGAAGGGGAGATATTGGCCCGTACCGGGGTCAATACATATGTGAGGGCCCAACGGATGAGCCAATGGGCCTACGAGGAAGGCAAACCCGTGCGCTCACAGGCCTATGATTTGTTGCATCTGGTTAAAAAATGGCTGCAGCCTAAAGCCCTGAGTCCGGCTCAGATGGTAGAGCGGGTGGTGGTGGATCGCTTCGTGCGTACGCTGCCCGTCCCCATACAAAAGTGGGTGGGACACAGTGACCCGGGTTCCCTAGACCAGTTGGTGAACGTGGTGGAGCGCCATGTGGCCACACAGGAACTGATCCGGGACACTGGGACAATGCGGGCTACCCGCAAGGCCGCGCCCACCCCACCAGACAGTAGGGACCCCCAACCCGGTCCCCAGGCGGGCGAGCGCCCGGCTCAGGCTGAAAACGGGCCTCCCCATGCAGCAAAGCGGCGATCCGGACAGCCGCGGTTTGGGCCCTGGTATAGCGGGGAACCACCCCGATGTAGAAGATGCCGGGAGGTGGGACATATGATGGCGCAGTGTCCCCTAAACGGGGAACCAATGGACTGTGACTATTCCCGGAGGCGGTCCATGTTCGCCCACCTCGTCGGAAAACGGGGTTCGGCCCCCCAGGATACTGAGAATGTACTGTGCCGCGTACGGCTTAACGGTCATGAGGTGACGGCCCTACTGGACTCAGGGAGCAACGTGACCCTTGTGTGTGCCTCCTTGGTCTCCAGGACCAAATCCACCGGCCGTACGGTCAGGGTGATGAGTGTCCATGGGGATCATCGCAGGTATCCAGTGAAGCGTGTCACGTTTGCTACCCCAGACAGGCGGGTTCAACATGTGGTTGGGGTGGTAAAGGATCTCCCTTATGATGTTGTGCTGGGGAGGGATATGCCCTTGTTCCGGGTATTGTGGAACGGGTATATGGCCCTTCGGATGAAGGATAGACAGGGCCCGGAGCCCGAGGATCCCGCCCCCGGGATACCCAGAGGACTTGATGTGACTAACCCCCGGGTGCAGAGCCCCGTGCGTCGGCCGCGCCAACTCCCCGTCCGGAATGGTTCAGCAGTGCCGCGCGCCGACCCCGTTTTCCTCGTAGGGCCCCAGGGCTCTGTCGTTGGTACCCGTCCGGGGTTGGTGGGTGCCGGGGGCCCGAACGGGTTGGTTGCTCGTGGGGTCTGGCACCGCTGGTACCCCCGTGTGCCTCTGCTTGGCTCCGCCGGTGCTCCGCGCCGTGACGTGGTCCCCTCACAGGGCCCAGGGTTATGGCCTGGTGTTCAAACCCATACGCTTGAACATAGGGGGGGGATATGTGAGGCACCGGCCGGGTCGGTATGCTGCGACCGGTATGTGCGTGCTCCAGTGCCGCAGGACGTACTCCATCCCAGGTATTAGATGGGATTCCTCTTCTCAGAGCAGAAGGGGTTAAGAGGACATAGGAACCCTGGGTGTGGTTCCTTGAGTCTGGAGTGAGGTTCTCTCCAGTGCAGAGCCTGATTGAGGAGCTCTGAAGGAAAGTTGAAGTGGTTCCGGGAAGGGATTATCTCCGGTGGGGCTGATAGAGCCTGTCAGCGGTCGGGAGATACACCAAGCGGTGTGAAGTGTGGGAGTGAAGACAACTTCCTGAGCTTCTGGGAGAGAAGCATCCCTGAGCCAGGCCTGAGACATTGTGGCTGGAAGCTAAGTAGCGGCCCCTGAAGTAAGGGGAATAAGGAATGCTCTTTGTGGACTATTGTGTTTCCTACATTTTGGGGCAAAATAAACCCGTGTGCTGTGACCAGTGGTGCCTGGATCCCGTGTCTTTGCCTCCCTGACGCCGCTACACCTCACACTATCTATCTATCTATCTATCTATCTATCTATCTATCTATCTATCTATCTATCTATCTATCCAACTACCTATATCTCTCCATCTTTTTATATCTATCTATCTACAAAAAAAGGTTCACAGCAGCACTCAGTCACTACCAATCATGTGTGTATATACACATATGGATAGATAGAAGTAAAACACCTATGCATTTGAGAAAAAATATAAAAACATGCGTTTTTAAAAAAAATTAAATTTTTGGATTTTTTTGGGATATTTTATCTTTGTAAAGTAAGGTTCTTAGTACACATATTGGCCAGTAACTGTTTGCCCTTAAACCATGACAAGGTTGTTAGACGGAAGCCATGGGTACCAAGGCCTCTGTCGGCCACATTGTCTGTTTGAAAAAAGTAACTTGAAACTTTGTCTGTTAGTAGAAATATAAATGTCATGTCTTCTAGCTATAAACAATGACCTAACCTGTATAAGAAAACAGATACACGTTAATTAGATTTGGTCTGATCATTTAGCAAAATTTATAATCAGTTCATAAGCCAGTTCTGAATTTGTCTTATTTTTTCTGGGATTTCTTTGACTATAAGGCTATATTATGATCAAGACCAGAAGCTCATAATGAGATAATTCACATAGATAAATCTAAGTGAAGTATGTAGTTAGTAATGAAATTAATGTGCTTTTTCATGTCAATATATGTTGTAAGTAATATGAAGGGATCACTTATGACAGGATGACGTAATCCTTTGTCCATAGAGAATCATTGTACCGATGTCTTTCTATGGGGAAAATTGGTATAAAGACACCCCCGTCCAAGAGACGGGGAGCCATTATTCTGAATCCATCCTGAGTTTGACACCTGTGGCTCCCGTGCCTGCCATTCTGAGACCTGCCTATTATTGCCTTGCCATATATCTCTGTATTTTTTCCTACCCGAATAAAACCCACTTTTGGTTCTGAAGACGCAGTCTATGGAGTTTATCGAACAAAGGAAGAACTAACTAACGGAATTATTTCTATCAAATGGCGAGCTAGCCCGGTCAAAAGGGGGGAGATGATCCTACATCCTTTCTGAAGAACCTAGAAGATTCCTGCAAGTAAAGCTGTGAACCAAAGGGGTGAGAGGGTGAGGAATGGACTTTTCTTTCTCTTTTTTTTTGCCTTTGTTGCTAAAAAGCGTGATGCATCACGTGGAATCGCATTAAGGAAATCAGCCGCTGATAATCTCTCGTTTGCGCTCCTGTCTACCCTGAGTAACTAAGACTACAGTGCCTCTACGTGAGTTAAACAAGGACGTGCAGATTAACGCCGAGGGTGATAAAGACGGAGAAGGAGACGCTTGGCAACGTAACGAGTGAGGCTGAACATGTGGCTACACCTCTTCTGGTTGACCAAAGCCGGCACGTGTCTTCCATAATCGAGGTGTGAGTATCTAACTATTGCAATAGTTGATATTAAGGCAATTTATAAAGTCGTCCTTGTGTTTCCACCGCTATGGAGTGGCTAAGGAAACAGACTGACAGGCACGCTGAAACCCCATAGCTAGAAGGGGTTAATGCTGAACCACTTGGTTAAATTGTATGCAGTGGTTCACAGAAGAAAGTAGACATCTTGACAAGAAGAAATTATTAGCAGAAAGGGCAGCCGAATAGCGGCTTTGTGTAAGTTAGTTATAGCTCAGATCAGGCTAGTGATAGCTTCAAAGACAGTACGTTAATGTGATTACACAGGGAGGGGCAGCGGAGCAGTGTATGGAGAGAACACAGCAGCTACTGATACAATGACAGGAGTAGTAGTATCACAAAGGGAGGGGTATGAGATACAGCGGCTGCAGGCAGACAGAAAGGAGGAAGAAAAATTCATCCATGGTTGTTAGCATCCTTTAGAATCAGGAAAGGAAATTATCTTAGAATTAGAAGATGGGCTGCCTGATGTGTAACGTTTGATAAGTATTTTTTGATAGAATAGATCAGAAAGATGATTATGATCTGATGGAATAGATTGTAGAGAATACTTGGAAAGGTTTTGCAAGTTAGGGATTTTACATAATGCTATATTTGTGGAGGACAAAATTAGGGCATTGGTAACCATTGTTGGGGAAAATGCCATCCTAGACTAAGGGCGATGATGCAGATGTTTTTGCATATCGCCCTGCCCGAATGGCATCTGCTGATGACAGGAGACCAGGACTTCCTCGGGTTATGGCCAACTGCCGACAGCGGGCCAGTCCCAGTTGGCAGACACCCCTGGGAACTCCATGGGTCTTCTTGTATGTTATCCTTGTGGGCAATCAGGGTATCTTAGACGTAAGTGTTCCCATTTAGCTCCCAGGGATGATTCACAGGTGCAGCAGCAGCCTACCTCTACAATGTCCCAAGATCCGTATGAGGATCCTGCTGTTAAGAACCCTGGACAGCCAGCGGTTAACGGCCCCAAACCGTGCCAGCAGTACAATGGTCCTCAGATAGTTAACCCTGTTTTACGGGAGCCTTTTGCCCCGTCACCCAATTATGTGACCCTTGTCCATCCCAGCGCACAGATCCATTCTGTGAGGAGATCTCACCCTCCTCCGGGAGGAATTCCTCTCACCCTTATGCTCCACTGATTCAGGAGCTGGGGGGGACGAGGAAATGGCTCTTTCAAGCGATCTGTCCGGCTCGGAGGTGACAGCAGTGGGCCGTAGAATTGCCTCTGGTGAGGTTGGTGGATTTTTTTTGGGGGGTTTCCTACTGCCGGTACTGATTGATGCTTTGAACCCCCCTGTTCCCCTGTGCCTCTTGGCAAAATTATCCCTAGGCCGAGATGGACGATCTTATGTCAGAGGGAGAATAGAGGGTCAAATTTGGGAAAGCTTTTTAATTGATACAAGAGCCTCTGTTTCAGTAACAGGACACAAATTGCAGCTCCCCCCGGGCTGCCAGACACCACAACTTTAGTGGGATTTGAGGGCTCCTGTATACAGGCAAGGAGGAGTTGTCCAGTAAACCTGAAATTTCAGGACATGGGGACATCGAAGTGCAGAGGCATTCGGTGTGAATTTTGGATCAGTCCACAATTAAAGTTTTTTATTAATGGGTCAAATGTGTTGTTAGCCATGTGTATCATTGTTAATTCGGGTATCATTGTTGATTTGTGTAATAAGGTCTTATGACGTGACAAAGGAACTACTGTTTGTTCAGCTATTATGGATGCTGCAGATTTGAAAATGTCACAGTCATAAATTAACCGTTGCTAGTTTGTGCTCAGTTGATGATGATGACATGCCTGAGATAAATGTTGCAGACATTGCTTTGAAATATGAATTTGTGCAATCTCTTCCTCATTTATGGGTTTCAAAATGTACAGATTGCGGACTGATGCAAATTTTAATTAAGATTAACAGCGACCATCTACCACCTTTTCAGCGCCAATACCGTATTCCTGAGGAAGCAATTCCTTACATAAGGATTGCTGTCAGTGAATTGGAATAACAGGGCGTGATTGTACGAGGCAAACCCCCCCCCCCCCGTGCAATAGCCCAATCCTGCCTGTAAAAAAAGAGGATGGTAGCTATCGCATGGTCATGGATTTAAGATTTGTAAATAGATACACCCCTCAGCAGCTCATCTCGGTCCCTGAAGTGATGTCACTGCTGAGGAGTGAATGTCAGTTTTTTTTTTTCTCTTGTTTGAATATTGCGAATGGCTTTTTCTGCGTGCCCATTACACCTGAGTTGGCTCTCCGTTTTGCATTTACCTGAAAATGTGCAATACCTGTTCACACGCCTGCTCCAAGGGTTTTATTCTAGTCCAATTTATTTCCATCAGGTGTTGGCACAGGTATTGGAACCCCTGGGGTACGAAGACAAAGTCCTGCAATATGTCAATGATTTCGTGATTTAAAATTTATGGACTCAAATTGTTGATGAAACTGAACACAAAGAGATTTAGTTCAATATGTGTGATGCATTGTGCAACTCAATATTAAATGTGAGTCGGGACAAAGTACAGCTGAATGCAACCAGAGGTTAAATGTTTGAATGTGTCAGTTTCAAAAGAGGGGACATTCATTCAAGCTGTACCTGTGCCAAATCAATATCACAGAACTCAGAAAGTTTCTGGGTCTTGTGAATTTTTTCCAGAGAATTTATTGAAAATTTTGCTTGTCTTGCTAAGCCTTTGTATGATCTCCTAAAAGGTATTGAAAATGAGTTTACCACGATCACAATAGAGGGAGACGCCCTGCAGGCTTTTGAAAATTTAAAATATGCACTTGCAGGAGCAACATCTCTAATTAACGCAGACCCATCCCAGCCTTATTATCTGCAAGCACATGCAGGTGACGTAGCGATCTCATCTGTGCTACTGCAGAAGTGGCCAAAATAGGGCCCTGAAGTTAAGTCAATTACATGCCCTGGGTTACTACTCACGGCTGCTTTCTCCCGTTGAAAAAGGTTTTACACTTGTATGAAGGATTTACTTGCAGTGCACTGGACCATGCTGCAGGTCCGTCACATAATTGGCTTTTCACCTTGATTCTGCAGACCCCCCATGTAACCTTAAAAAACACTGCTTAAAGGCAAAGAATTTCCAAATTTATGGTCCTTCTGTAAAATCAAAGGACATCAAAAGCTCACATCTGACCCCCACATTGTTGGCAATGCATATGTAGATTCCGCAGCCAAAGAAGCCGCCCTGATGGGCGTTGACAGATATCCACAGGCTACTATCTCTACTGTCACGCGAAGACCCCGGGAGGAGCCCCTCCCTTACGCATCTCAGTTCCACAACCTCTTAAAGGCATAGAGAGAGCAAGGAGATGCATCTTTATTTAACTCCCTTGAATCAATACCCATTGATAAAGGAGAATGTCTGTATTACAAAAGGGTTCATGACAAATTATTACCATATATCCCAACTATAATGATTAAGTCTCTGATTAAATTTAATCATTCAGTCTTTGTTCAGCCAGAACCAGAAGTGCTCTTACAGCTAGTACAAAGGAAAAATGTGGCATCCCCAAAGTGGCTGATGGTCCATGGCAGTCGATTCAAATTGACTTCATTGGTCCATTCCCTCCAGCAAAGGGAGGATTCAGGTATGCCTTGGTCATTGTTGATGTTTTCTCAAAATGGGTTGAGGCCCTGCCTGCCACAAACAACGGCCTCCTCTTGTGGAAAGATGTGTTTTCACACTGGGGCTTCCCAAAATTAATTGAAAGTGACAATGGACCTCACTTAGTGAGACAAATCATGTCCCACTTGCCTGGCAATGAGAGCTGTAGCCTCAGAGTCAACAGGAATTTATATGAGTCCAAATTTGTTGTGGGAGCTTAGCTCATGGTTAAGAATCTTAGGACAAAAAAAGGACCCTGGGATTCCAATTACAAAGGCCCGTTTGTTATCACACAAGTGAAAGGCCCAACTGTTTTGGGAGTGCTAAGGATTAGCAAGCCATGAGACAAAGGTGTTAAAATTGTTCATATTGATCAATGTAAGCTTGTTATAGTGCCAGTTGAGAATCCTAGTGATGCTGGTGAGAACTGATACTGCGCTTTTATTTTATTTTTCAGGTCCCCTATTGGATCGGGATCCATGAATCCGCCTGTTTCCCTGGAGATGACATCTCACACCATCCAGTGGGACCCGGACAGTGTGATCGAGGGGGAAGACCGTGAAAGCTCCGAGGAAACAGAACAAGATCGAGAGCCACGGATCAAAGGACTCGGACTTGGGACTTGGACACTTTATGTTTTTTCACTTCTGTGATGATTTTTTTGTTTTGTTGTGTTTTTTGCTTCTTTTTAGGACTATTTGCCCACACCTGAACTGTGAATAAGACCTTAAAAGCCATGGCACAAAGAAAGTTTTTGAATTTTTTTCTTTTTTGAAAGATTGTAACGGGACTCATTAATACTTAAGAACTCTTACGTTGGTGATATTTACTGTAGATTTTTTGCTACTTAGTTTTTTTCCTATATGTGTTTAATAAGTAGTAACCTAAAAGTTTAAAAGTTTTTCAAAAAAGAATCTGGCTCATGTTGAGGAACTAAATAACTTTCAGGCCCATGTAATAACACATAGTACCACTTTTATTAGACCATACCGGAGACCTGGCGCGGGTAGGGTACCTATTACCAGACCACGCTCACTTGTAGGTTGTACACCTATTGTTAGGGCCCTTCTTACAAGGGTACCTTCAGTCCCTCCCAACACTCCTACTGACCAGGGAGTGTACGAAATTATGTATTCCCTCAATACCATATATGAGAATTAGGACTAGACTCATATGCCAATTTGTACTTCAGGGTAAATTATCAAATTACCATAAGTACAACAGAGGGATTTGTTAGATGGAGGCCATGGGTACCAAGTCCTCTGTCAGCCATTTTGTCTTGTGTAAAAGTTTCAGTTTAAGCTTGAAAATATAACTATTGAATTTCTCTGTTGTAGGTCTCAGGTAATAACAAACCAGGCCTAGAAATAAAACAGGCATGGAGCTAATTAGGTTTGGTCCAAGCATATACCAAGAGCTAATCAAGATAATAGTTAACCAATTCACTATATATGCCTTTTTCTCAGATATTTTACGGTGTATTCTATCCCTCAAGGCTAATATGATGTTTCTTATAATCAAGAACAGAGCTGATTAATGTCAATAAGTTGTGATTTGTGCTTGGCCCCAAAAAGGCTATTATGAGATAATTTATATGGATAAGTTTAAGTGAAGTATATAGTTAGTAATGAAATTAATGTGCTTTTTCATGTCAATATATGTTGTAAGTAATATGAAGGGATCACTTAGGACAGAATGACGTAGCCATTTGTCCATAGAGAGTCATTGTGCCAATGTCCTTCTATGGGGAAAATTGGTATAAAGAAACGCCCGTCCATGAGACGGGGAGCCATTATTCTGAATCCATCCTGAGTGTGACACCTGTGGCTCCCGTGCCTGTCATTCTGGAAACCTGCCTATTATTGCCTTGCCATATATCTCTGTATTTTTTCCTACCCGAATAAAACCCACTTTTGGTTCTGAAGACGCAGTCTATGGAGTTTATCGAACAAAGGAAGAACTAACTAACGGAATTATTTCTATCACTCCTGCTCAGCTGTTCTCCTTGGTCCACTTACTTCCCTGGAGCTCTGTGAGATCTCTGTTCTTCCTAAAGCTTCCTGCATTGTGCTCCTGGTATCGCTGCTTCTATCTTCAGGCTCGGACATCTCAAGTGTGTGGAAGCAACTTCCTGGTCATTACTTTATGTACTGTTTGCTCTCTGGAACTTGTGTTTCATTTCCTACCCGGAACTGTGTTTGAACTTTTTACCCGGTCATCCGGGTGTGGGGACCTTTTGCCACGGACTATATCTTTCCGGTCGTTCCAGTACAAGGACTTGTGCTATGGACTACACTCATCCGGATTTACATACTTTGGACTATTTGTTTATCGGACTGTTTTCATAAGGACTGTGCTTGGCAGTATATATTGGGGTCGTTTTATGTTTGTGGGCTTTTGCTGTGTACTAAGTTCACATTGTTTTGCTGTGTGTATATAAATACTTTGCACCCAAGAACCCGTCTCTGCTCTTCATTGCCCTTAAGCGATCAGACTCCTCAAACCTAGTATTACAATGGAGTGGGTGTGGTTAAGTAGAGTGGTCATGTTGAGATCCATGTTGTGTGGTGGGTGTGGCTATGCAGCTGTGAAGGATTTCCAGAGTGTGGAAATGCAGCTGTGAAGTGGGTGTGGAGTAGTTGGGGCTAATGCCGCACAAATACACACGTACATACACTCAGTTTTATATAGTAGATTACAGTTTGGAATTAATTTGTGCTGTCACGCGCTTTACATTGCATGCTATCCTCAGGTAGTGCTGGTGCGATGCCCACCAGGGCCGTGGCATAATCGTGACCGGGCTGGTCGGTGCCTGGGAGGTCACGGTGGCGGTGACTCAGCTCCTTGGCCCTTGGCGTGCAGTAAAAGGGATTATTTACAGGGGAAAGTTCATGATGCCACCTGTGGTACTCAGCCAGGCGTGGCCGACACTGCAGGATATGACCGCTGGGGACGATGGTAGTGCAGCCAGGTTGGTTAAGCTCCCCAGGGCCCCAGGGATGGTGTGAACTGTCTATAAAGGCTGATGGTTGGCTGGGCCGCAAAGAGCGGAAGGCGCAGGGAATAACCAGACGACAACAACAGGGATGCAGTTCTTTACCTTTACTTGCTGATCAGATAAGGCATACCCAGCCGGGCGCTGTACTCCTCCATGGTGCTGACAGGTTAGCTCCCAGGCGGTCGGGACTTCTCTTCAGAGACACCCTTCTTAGCCTCTCCTGGTTGCTCTCTCCTTGTGCTTTATACTCTCCCTCCTTCCCAGCACCTTCATGGACAGGATCCCAGGCTGATGTCTACAGGTCTTGTGACCCTAGCTCTAGCCACTGTCTTGGCAATTATCCATGGCTTGTGGCCAATGCCTTTGCAGAAGTAGTGGCCTCTGGTTTTCCTGGTTGAGGCGTGCAGCACTCCCACCAGATCGGGGCCGGTCCCTCAGCCAACCTGTCCCTCTGCAAAAAGAAATGGTATCAATAAAAATGCCATCTTGCAGATGGAAGAAGAGCTTGCCCTGTCCCTCCACACATTGACCTGGTATTACAGTATCTCCAGGGCTGGGGCACCCCTTTCCTAACCCAGTTTCCAAAAGCAGAATTGAATTTAATTAAATTGAATTGATTAAGAGTAAGAAATTTGGTTAATTTGTTAGTTTAATTCTTTTTTTCTTTTTGTCTTCTTTCCACTTGGGTTGAAACTTGCGTCTGACAACAAACTCATCCCAACTGAATTTGACCAACTCTGCTACATATTTTCTATCTATACTATCTTATCTATGTAACTTCCAATTTAATGCAATTCATCCCTTTTGGATGAAGTGGATTCTGCTGTTTCTGCTACCCCAGGTGTCCTAAGCTGCTGATACAATACCATAAATTAGCATTTTCTATATAGTTGCACACACACCAGCCGGCTAGTTCTCCCATCAGATTTGGCTCCAATTACAGTCAGCTGCTGAGTACCATGGGTGTCTTGTCTTTTTGGTTAGGTGATGTCTTTCCTGACTTGTTGTCGCCCTCTGGTGGAGAGCTCGCTCATTGGCTTTCAAGGTGCAAGTGAAAAAAAGACTTTGATGCAGATGCATCTGTCATCGCAGACAGTGGAATAACTAGTCTTGCGGGCCCCGATGCGAAACTTAGACCTGGCCCCCCCCTTCCGCATGTTGATGAAATGTATGGGCCTCGTGTAATGTTCTAAATCTTTTAATGACTCACAAATTGACCCCTCTCTTCTTTCATTATGTATTAATGTCCCTCATCCTGCTATATATGGTTCTCCTCATGGAATATGGCCCTTATCATAGTATATATGTCCCCCAATACTGGTTTATATGGTCCGCCTCCTTCCATCACCATAGTCCTCCAATTATTATAATGCATCCCCATATTCCTCCATATATTATAATGTACCTCCATAGTCCTCTATGTATCATAATGCATCCCATAGTAGTCCATTCATAAGGTAGGCCCCATAGTCATCCAATTATTATAATAAACCCCATTATTCTCCATATAATATACTGCAGCCTCACACCCCTCCATATATCATAATGCAGCCTCATGGCCCTCCTTATAGAATAATACAGCCTCATAGCTCTCCATATACTGCAGTCTCAAAACTTTCCATATAGTGCAGCCTTATAAATGCAGCCTCATATCTATACATATAGTGCAGAATTATGTGCAGCTTTATATCTCCCATATAGGGCAGTATTGTGTGCAGCCTTATATCTCCCATATAGGACAGTATTATGTGCAGCCTTATAGCTCCCATATAGGGCAATATTATGTGCAGCCTTATAGCTCCCATATAGGGTAGTATTATGTGTAGCCTTATAGCTCCCATACAGTGCAGTATTATATATGCAGCCTTATATCTCCCATATAGTGCAGTATTATATCTCCCATGTAGGGCAGTATTATGTGCATCCTTATATCTCCCCAATAGTGCAGTATTTTGTGCAGCTTTATATCTCCCATATAGGGCAGTATTATGTGCAGCCTTATATCTCCCATATAGGGCAGTATTTTGTGCAGCCTTATATCTCCCCTATAGTGCAGTATTTTGTGCAGCCTTATATCTCCCATTTAGTGCAGTATTATGTGCAGCCTTATATCGCCTATATAGGCAAGTATTATGTGCAGCCTTATATGTCCCATGTAGTGCAGTATTATGTGCAGCCTTATAGCTCCCTTATAGGGCAGTATTATGTGGAGCCTTATATCTCCCATATAGTGCAGTATTATGTGCAACCTTATAGCTCCCATATAGGGCAGTATTATGTGGAGCCTTATATCTCCCATATAATGCAGTATTATGTGCAGCCTTATATCTCCCATGTAGGGCAGTATTATGTGCAGCCTTATAGCTCCCATATAGGGCAATATTATGTGCAGCCTTATAGCTCCCATACAGTGCAGTATTATGTGCAGCCTTATAGCTCCCATATAGGGCAGTATTATATATGCAGTCTTATATCTCCCATATAGGGCAGTATTTTTGCAGCCTTATATCTCCCATTTAGTGCAGTATTATGTGCAGCCTTATATCGCCTATATAGGCAAGTATTATGTGCAGCCTTATATGTCCCATGTAGTGCAGTATTATGTGCAGCCTTATAGCTCCCTTATAGGGCAGTATTATGTGGAGCCTTATATCTCCCATATAATGCAGTATTATGTGCAGCCTTATATCTCCCACGTAGGGCAGTATTATGTGCAGCCTTATAGCTTCCATATAGGGCAATATTATGTGCAGCCTTATAGCTCCCATATAGTGCAGTATTATGTGCAGCCTTATAGCTCCCATATAGGGCAGTATTATATATGCAGTCTTATATCTCCCATATAGGGCAGTATTTTGTGCAGCCTTATATCTCCCCTATAGTGCAGTATTTTGTGCAGCCTTATATCTCCCATATAGTGCAGTATTATGTGCAGCCTTATATCCCCATATAGGGCAGTATTATGTGCAGCCTTATATCCCCATATAGGGCAGTATTAAGTGCAGCCTTATATCTCCCATTTAGTGCAGTATTATGTGCAGCCTTATATCGCCTATATAGGCAAGTATTATGTGCAGCCTTATATGTCCCATGTAGTGCAGTATTATGTGCAGCCTTATAGCTCCCTTATAGGGCAGTATTATGTGGAGACTTATATCTCCCATATAGTGCAGTATTATGCGCAGCCTTATAGCTCCCATATAGGGCAGTATTATGTGCAGCCTTATATCTCCCATTTAGTGCAGTATTATGTGCAGCCTTATATCGCCTATATAGGCAAGTATTATGTGCAGCCTTATATGTCCCATGTAGTGCAGTATTATGTGCAGCCTTATAGCTCCCTTATAGGGCAGTATTATGTGGAGCCTTATATCTCCCATATAATGCAGTATTATGTGCAGCCTTATATCTCCCACGTAGGGCAGTATTATGTGCAGCCTTATAGCTTCCATATAGGGCAATATTATGTGCAGCCTTATAGCTCCCATATAGTGCAGTATTATGTGCAGCCTTATAGCTCCCATATAGGGCAGTATTATATATGCAGTCTTATATCTCCCATATAGGGCAGTATTTTGTGCAGCCTTATATCTCCCCTATAGTGCAGTATTTTGTGCAGCCTTATATCTCCCATATAGTGCAGTATTATGTGCAGCCTTATATCCCCATATAGGGCAGTATTATGTGCAGCCTTATATCCCCATATAGGGCAGTATTAAGTGCAGCCTTATATCTCCCATTTAGTGCAGTATTATGTGCAGCCTTATATCGCCTATATAGGCAAGTATTATGTGCAGCCTTATATGTCCCATGTAGTGCAGTATTATGTGCAGCCTTATAGCTCCCTTATAGGGCAGTATTATGTGGAGACTTATATCTCCCATATAGTGCAGTATTATGTGCAGCCTTATAGCTCCCATATAGGGCAGTATTATGTGGAGCCTTATATCTCCCATATAATGCAGTATTATGTGCAGCCTTATATCTCCCATGTAGGGCAGTATTATGTGCAGCCTTATATGTCCCAAATAAGGCAGTATTATGTGCAGCCTTTTATCTCCCATATAGTGCAGTATTATGTGGAGCCTTATATCTCCCATATAGTGCAGTGTTATTGCAGCCTTATAGCTTCCATATAGGGCAGTATTATGTGGAGCCTTATATCTGCCATATAGTGCAGTATTATGTGCAGCCTTATAGCTCCCATATAGGGCAGTATTATATATGCAGTCTTATATCTCCTATATAGGGCAGTATTTTGTGCAGCCTTATAGCTCCCACATAGTGCAGTATTATGCCATACTGCACTCTTATTTTTTATTTTTTTTTAAAAACCTGTCCTTACCTATCCTGGTTCTCTCGCTGCTCCGGCGTCTTCTCTTGTACAAACTGAGGATTTAAGCCTCAGGAAAAGGAGGAAGAGGCGCCGCCGGCCTGCGTTCCGCTGTGCACTCAAGCAGGAAGTTGGAGGAGGCAGCAGTACAGTGGAATGCAGACCAGGAAGCCAGCAGGTCAGAGGAGGGGAGGGACGGGAGCAGGAAGTAGGAGGCTTCCTTCCCCTCTTCTCCTTGACACACGGAGCCTGTGCTGCCGCGCTGTCACATGGATGTGTGTCCTCGGGGACGCACATCCATGTGAAGCAAGAGCTGCGATCACTGTCTCAGGGGGGCGGCTGGAGGCGCGGGCCTCGTTCAGGTCGGACCCCGTCTCAGCCGCGACCCCTGCAACCGTGATCATTGCGCCACTGATCACAGAGCACTAGCATGTCACTGATGCAGTCACGCCCTTCCAAGAACATTGTTGTGTCAGAATGCCTGCTGACCTCACAATCTGGCTCCTGCCTACAAATCTGGCTACCTGGCAGTAGTTGAGTCAGTCAGCAGCAGAGGCCGGTTAGGTAAACATCAAGGTATGAGGACAAGCAAGGTAAGTAGGTAGGGAGATATCAGTAAGTTAGTTAGCAGTTATTATTCTGGCTGTCTGGTTAACTGGATGGCTTGTTGGGTAGCTGGATAACTGGGTGGTTGGCTAGCTGGCTGGCTTGCTGGTTAACTAGATGCTGGTTGGTTGGCTTACTGGTTAGCTGGTTGACTAGCTGACTAATTGCTTGATTAGCAAGCCGGCTTGTTGGCTATGTAGTTGGTTGGTTTAATAGCTAGCTGTCTTGAAGGCAGGCTAGTTGGACAGCTGGCTGGCTGATGGAATAGCTTGTTAGCTAGATGGCTGGCTTGCTGGTTAACTAGCTGGTTAGTTAGATGGCTGATTGGTTAGCTAGTTGACAAGCTGGCTAATTGGTTGAATAGTTGGCTGGCTAGTTAGTTGGCTGGCTTGTTGGTTATCGTGCTAGATAACTGGTTTCCTAGATGGCTGACTGACTCATTAGCTAGCTTGCAGATTTGGGG